>OW804095.1:125164739-127564739 GCA_942159475.1 Sthenelais limicola
TCGGCGGGGAGAATGTTGGCGGGGAAAACACCGGACACCACATAGGTCACATGCCATTCTGTAATTGTACATCATGGCATCATCATTATTCAGCTTGATTGTCATTTTCGCTGAATAAAAGTTTACAAGCTCATGCACTCCAGTGTTTGCGTCTAATATATATATAATGCCAATATAATGTTCTAAGACTCACTGTCTGTTATCCGTTGCAGTACCCGTACGTTGATGGAATCGACAGGAATAATACATGTGGCGGGCTTGCAAGGACGCAGAGATTTCCAGTGTCCGTTTGACATTTGGCCACGATAGAGCATAGGATGCAGCTTCCACCTGTCGATGTCCGCGCCTTTTGCTTTGAAAGCGTCTATCAACATCTGAGTGCGTATGTGGAGACCCAACTGCTTCAACCCGCCAGTATATATATTAAACATTGACGTGAACGCTGGGATAACCATCTTTCCAATCTAAATGAATATAATAAAGAAAGAATTTAAATGTACAAGGCCAATCAAAAAAAATCAAAAAATACACTTGGGTTATTAATTTGCAATAATTCATTATATATTCCGATTTAAATAAATATTATTCCTTATTGAATATATAAATCAAAGTAGTACCTGGTCCGCCATGTTGTCGAGTGCGTGTTCCAATATGTCCGTTATGGTCGTCAGAGAGTTTTGGATCATACGCGGGTTGCTCAAGACTGATTTGACCCATGTATGCCCTTCCTGGTCTGTGTCACCAAAATGCCTGCCAATCTGAAGTAATGAATTTTAAATATGATGAAACGTAATAGATGTGCCATGCGAGTAAATAGATTTATTCACATGATAGATGTCATATAGAAAAATATATGTTGTATTAGAGTGTTGAAAACCAACTTGAGAATGGTAAAAGATGGAGCAAAATTCAATCTATCCTATTATAAAGAGTTCAAAATGTGGTAGAAGTTTTATGAAAGTTTGTAAGTGTGTCACGGTGAACCAGTAATAGTCAATACAAGTGAATACAAGTGAATAAGGAAAATAAGGAAACCCCCCAAAAGTTTTAAATTAAGGTCATAATTAAGATACCGCAAACCATGCAAAGACTGTGAATTCATTGTGTTTAATGGTGATAACGTTGCTATTGTAACCTGAGATGTCTAACATCACGCAATTATACAAAATTAAAAATATATTATATATATAAATGTTGTTTGTACCTCCACAGATGATGAAATGAGCTTGGCCAGGTTGTCAGAAGAACCGTAACGTTTCGCGTATTCTTGCCACTTGGAGGAAGTCTCCGAGTGGACGCTGACGTCTAGGACTACTTCCATTACCTTGGGGGCCACCGTCTGCCACTGTTTGGTCCATTCTTCTTCAACGGATTCATGCGGCAAGTAGAGAATTGTGTCTTCGTTACAGTCGCTGCAATATTTCAAAGATGATAGTATGAATTTAATTAATCCAGTGCCAGTTTCCACACAATTAATGCAAGGGCGTTTCAGTTTCAGTTTTAAAGATAAAGAGGAAAATAGCAATTTTCCCCAGAATTCTTAGCTGAGAGGTATTGGTTAATTCTTCTTTGACGTACCTACTACATACGTCCGAGTAAAATGTATAATATTTTGTCACTTTCAATAGGGCTTTCTTGTATACGACACTATGCTACTATATCACCACATTTATTGGTCTTATTATTGTGATTATTCTCTTATATATGCGCACCTATTATACTCTATGTTTTATCTAATATAATCTAATTTAGAACTTGATTAGCGGTTACTGAGAATAGTGTAGGCCTATATAATAATTATGTTACATAATTGTTGTGGCTGAATAAAAATATTGAAATACAAATAAATAGATATAGATACATTTACCACACGGTCTTGAAATTTGGTACTTGTGTGACACGTGTATTTCTACCACTAAGAACACACAACTCTCGAAAAGAAACATTCATGAAAAGAGTTTTTGCGAGAATGACATTTGAAAAAAAAACATTTTTGCGACTTGTGACCTATTTTTCTGTGACACATCACAATATATATAGTGTTCTATTCCCGTTGTTCCTCATGTTTTTAGAATATCAGAGGTAGACTAAAATATTGATGTGAAAAGCATGAAAACGTTATACTATCTTTGAAATCTAGCGACGCCCCTGTAATGATAATCCTATGATTATAGCAAATTAATCTTAAATGACTTACCTCGCAATCCTGTTTGCTTCCCATGAATCGTGAGTGTACACGATGCACACAATCCCGTCTACAAACTTCTTTTCACCTTTTCGATAGGATCCGATTCGCCGAGTGATTTGTTGTTGCATGTATGTTCTGCGTATAGTTATACATCTGATGATAGACAGGTATGATTGACTGGCAGCAGAAGGACAGTCTTCCCATTGCGATAAGCAATCCGTCCCACTCACAGCTTGCAAGATCTGAAATATTTCGATTGATTTTTTTAAACACAAAGAAAATTGACTGCAATTTCGATTATAAATTGCAATTTTCAATTAAATGACACTATTCTATGTACGTATTGTGTAAACATACTGATACAATGCAACCAATAAATAACATAAACATATTACCGATGAAAAGTTGTTCGCCGAGTGATTGGTCGTTGCAATGATGTGAACAATGGATCGTTGTTTAGTCCTGTTCATACGGACAGATTCAGCTACTAAACCTGTAATGTAAAACATAATTGACATAATTAGTTAGACAACTTACAGTTCGATAAATACAGGATATATAATGTTTCATTACATTACATACCAGTGGCCAGCAGAAATACGTGTTGAAATACTCTTGGTAGGACACTATCGTAGAAGAGGACGGGTGGCTCTTTCTTGCGGTCTACACCAATGAACACGTACGGCAGGCAGGTCCGTTGTAGGGGCAAATTTAAGCGACTTGTAGAACTGCAAATAGGCATTGCAGACACATCCTCCATCATTTTGCCAGCCAAAATGGTCTACACTGTTGAACAAAGAATTTAATTAATGTAATTTCACGATGCCATGCAGTATGAACATTGATTTAAATTGCAAGCAAGGAAGTAGTGGGTTTAATTGAACTTGTACAATTAAATTGACCTCGGAATTTATATTGAATTTCAACTCAATTAGAATTTGATTAATAGTGAACTTTGAAAGTTTGAAGTATATAGAAGTGTTGATAATACATACCGAGTCTTCTTGTTGTATTTGTCCTCCAACCATAGCCAGTATTCAACTAGCTCTTTCTTGTTCAAGTGGAAATTTGGACTGCGGATTTCGGCAGTATTTCGGAGCCATGTAGAAAAACGGTAGGTGGAATGGCGCGTTTCGAATGGGATGAGTTTAAGGGTAGATAGTCGTTCTCCGTCTTCTATCCAGCTTACTTTGACGATATACTTTCGTTTTTCGCCAGTGAAATGTACAATCAGCTCCAGACGAAACTCACAGTCGAATGCTGGCTTCCATTCACCCTTCTTCTTAACCTTCGTCTGACAGTTCTTGGTCGAAAATTCCATACTTTTGAGAAAGGTATAGCGTGTGTAAGTTAGTGTTCAGTAGTGTGATGTGGAGAGAGTTGCCGATGTATGTGCTATAGCGGGCTTGGAACGCGCTTTTAAGCGAAACGGACTGATTGTCTAAACACGGGGGTCGCTTCTGATTGGCAGGTAAGGGACAAAGATCCGGGATGCAGGTTAGGGACAGAACTATTGCTCTAGACGGGACTGGAAATATGCTCGAAGTAGTGTAGCGATGCTTAAATGTGAATTCACGAAATTACATTTCATTCAAATAGGGAAATTCCAGTCTAATTAAGTCCCGGCCCTTAGTTAGTTTGGGTGATGTTATGTTAAATGCACTTGCCCAGGGCCTCCTCAGTAGAGAAGCAAGTCAATGACGATAATATTGTTTTCTATAATATAATTATAGGGCATGGAAAAACCTTGAATTTAAAGCCTGAAAAATCGGAATTTTTGTCGACAGGCCTGGAAAATCATTTTATGGGCAAGACATTTTGCACAGACTTTAAGGAGGGTCACACAATTTTGCACAAGAATGTTTCGCAAATTCCCCCCCCCCCCCCACCCATCCCAATGGTTAATTATGAAGTCTCTGGTGCATATTCATTGACAATAAGATTTAATTGTTTATGTTGGGTTCCCTTCTCTGCCTGAAATGCATATCTCATATCCATTTCGTCGGAGGACAAGGCGATGAACAAAAGAATTCTGATGTGTTTTATCCATATGGTTTGTGGCCTCTGCATGCGTATTTCCCTGAATGTTAAAAGTTATGTGTCATATTTCAGTCAACCAATATGTTACCAATAAAATCCAGCTTTGATAAAGTATATATGGTTACATGGTTATCTCTGAATATTAAAAGATAGGGTCATATGTCAGTCAGCCATGCAATACCTTACCAATAAAATCCAGCTGAGATAAAGTACATGGTCAAATTCATTATTGTTCTGTCATTACTTACCAAACCAAGCGAATGTCTGCTTTGCAGCCTGGGTGTTTCGGTTGAATTTTAAGTCCGGGTGAATCTCGGCAATTCTGTCGGGATGATAAGTGGTTTTACATTTTTCACCCACGTGGTTGTTTGCGTGAAATGTGTCAATTACAATCTTAATGTGTTGCCATAGATGTTTGACATCGCTAGGTATGGAGAGGGGTTTATTGAATGCTTTCAGAGAGGCAAGACTGCACCCGTTGGCGTAAGCGATGATCATTTTATTCCAATCATCCATTGGGGTGTTATGTGACTGGAGCTGATCATTGTTTTTCTCGCAAATAGAAACACGCTCGTGGGCGATTCAGACCTGAAAAAAAAATGTTAGGCAGATTAAAAAAATAGAATACATCATTAATAATATATTTAGAGTTGGCTGGAAAATGAATAAAGAATGTGATTAAAAACAACAACAAAATATTTAAAGCAATAAACAATCGAATCCTAGCTAAAGTATATTCTACTTTAGCTAGGATTGTTTATTGCTTTTCAAGTGTTAAAGATAAAAGGTATAATATGCGGGGTATGGGTCTGGCTAATCCTTCGTGTAATCACAGTATAAACAATAGAATGATACGCCCGACAGGAAACAATTTTGCAGACGACTATACGAGCCAATTATTATGGTGTGTCATCATGTGTCATGTTCGGGATTCCCTTAGACTTTCATGTTTGCTTGTTGAGTAATTATATAATTCTGACAGTTATACTTGTATCTTTGACTTACGTGTACATCCCATTGTTGTATATGTCCACTAGGAGTGACGATAAACTTGTGACCAAGCGTCATGTTTCTACCTTGATTGATCTGTTGCCCTTCAAATAATTTCTTATTGCAGATATATCTGCGGCTAAATTGTGAGAAAATTCTGCGTCAGACAAAAGCTGTCTGATGACCGCTATTGTCGATATGGTATCATTTGTAGCACGGGCAGAGTTGTCTAAAGAACATTTTGGACATCTGAAAAAATATTCTTTCATTATTATTGTATTTGAGGCCAAGACATTTACAATACAATTAATAATAAAGACGCATGTCAACCATGTTGATATATAATCGCGTTGCCTATACAAAAAATTTCCTATCAAAGTTACTCTCCTTTATTTTACCGCTACCTATATATATGGTTATATATTATTAAAAAGCCACGGAATTATATATTCTAGAAAACACAATGATAGTCACATTATGCATATAACACTCGACACTCTATCTCTCATAAAACTTCCACATCTACCATATAATATTATAATAATGCTATCTTGTCAATTATCAACTAACAGTGATATAAAATATCAATTGAAAATTCAGGTGTAGTTACATTTTGAAGCGGTATTCATAATTGAATGAATGGTACTTGAATTAATACAATTATAATAGTTACCTCCTGTGTGAATGAAATATTATAATTATATTAATACTTACTTCCCGTGTCATTGTTGCCATAGAAGCTACGTCGCTATTAAATTGTTTCGTACGTTTAGTACACTCAGATATTTTCTTTTTGGTTGTCATTTTGGTCGCTTAATGTTACGTTGTACTAAGGTGTTAGATGAAGTGAATATCGCATCCCAATGCGGTGTCGCCTATATAGGAGTCGTGTAGGCATGAGAGTTCTTCATTCTCGTCGTCGTATTCAGGCGACAAGTATGAATTACATTGTCGCGAGCAAGTGTCAACTCATTCGTGGTATATACCGTAGCATTGAGAAGATAGTCCCAGGTTGTCGTTAACGTCTAAACATTTTGGCATTTGGTTGAGTCGACATGGCAAAACATTGGAGGAAATTGGTTAATGACAGATATGAAGAGTCGAGATGAATTCCCCTGACCGAAGAAGAAAGAAGTTACATTATTAGTTACATAATGTACTTGCATGTCACGAAGAAAAGGAGATAAAGGAGCATCGGGCTGGTTCGAATAGTCTTTTCGAGAGAGTGCTAAGCAAAATGAAAAAGCCCAAGAAAGAGATAGGGAAAAGTGGACGTTATCATTCGCTCAGTCAGTCCGCTGTTTGGTTACAGAAAGCACGCTTTGTGACGTTTAAGCGAATGACAGAGATTATTGATATTTTTTGTTCAAAATACTTAACGGAATTCAGATTTGACAGAATTGCTGCGCCATAAATATATACGGACGGTATATTTCGATTGTGTGTACATACGCTGATGATCAAATAATTATGATGAAATATCCCGACCAATCTGCCATTCTCAGGGCAGCAAATGTTCACAAGAGTTTGCAATCAATTCCTTTGACCCGACCCGACCCCAAAAGTCCAGCTATAAGATGATAGTAATGTGGCCATTAAACTAGAACCCCAACATCCGATAAAATAATATTAGGCAATCAAATTGGACTATAATCTGGCCCTGCATTCATTTATGGATTTAGTCATTATAATTCAAGAATGTAGTTAGATTATTGTGACGAATAATAAATAAACCCCATTTATTAACAATATTTTTTTTATTAGAGTTAGTATGGACGATCATTTTGACGCAGACTTCAAACTTCTTTGCAAAAATAGTCTTATTCATGTTAGGCTGCAGTGGTAGTTTCAGTTTTCATTTTCGATGACTCGATTACTGTTAATCTTACGTTTATTTGATCAGATTTAAAATTCATTCACACCTACCCATCCCAAAGCCAATGAACTTAGAAATATTATTCTATTATATAGAGCATTTCTGATTTATTTGGAAGATGTATTTTGTACTTTTTCTTATCAATATGACAATACTATATATGCAATGTACATGCAACCTACATGCAATGTACGTATATGCAATGTCTTCAATCGCCTCCAGAATGTGTCTTCAGTTGGGTCGTTTTGCGCATACCGTACACTGATTTTGACAACTGTAGAAAGAAGTTAATATTATTCAATGGAACCCAACGGTTCCTTAAACCTTTATTTCTTAAAAAAAACATGACTTTATCTCTAGGCCTATACATCGGCGCGAATGAGTGGTAACCTGCATGTCATAACCGAGTACATAAGGTATAATTTCATATTATTGTTCAACTCTGTATTTGTTTTTACACTTTTTATCTATGCTTTACTATATTATTTTCTACCTAGTTTCACTTATGACTTAGGTAAATGAATCTACTACTTACATACATTTTAATGAACTTCTATAGACAACCGTTTTTGATTTTTGAGAAGAACATACACCAACATACTTTCAGATAAAGTTTCCCGACATATAATTCGGCTTATACAACTATAGTATGCTTTTCCATCATAGAGAGAATTTATAAATGAGCGTGATGTTGCTTAAACGTCGTTATGCACCCTGAAACTTGCCGAGGTGAAGATTGATCATATTTCGTGCAACTTTGAAAATGAAATCGCATGCATATCGATGTACCTTCTGAAAGGGAGCCAAGCAAATCTATAAACTATAGGTCGCATTCTCAAAAAGCGCGCTTTTAAACAGATCCAATTGATTCGACGCAAAATGGACTCTCTATGTTTTAGTATGGAGTTAAAAATGGTATTACCATGGTGTAAAGTCAATGTTCCGAGAGTAGCTCTATATCTATATATATAGGTCATTTAAGATGGTCCTTACCTAACAACATAATTATATTGAGGACGATATTATTGTTCATGACGCTGGTGAAATTACCGAAAAGATGAGAGAGAAAGCACTCCTCATGGCTATACGATATATCAAGAGTAGAATCCGCACATATGACCCCCCCCCCCCAACCCCGGCCCCAGGTAGTATAGCACGTGTGGCGCCCCTGGATAGATAAATAAGACATTAAAATTAATAGTTAGATAATCCTTTTTTTAAAAATTAATCTATCAATTATGCCACTAACCCCTTAAAACATTTGAACATATTTTAGATAGTTGTAGAAATTGTTGGTAGTGATATAGACCACTATAGAAGCGTACATCATAGACTTTAATTTTCTATTCATTGGATTTTTTTTTAATTGTGAATTTCTGAGAATTTAACATTATCTGTGATCATATGGCTATTTATGAAAAATTGATTAATTAATTTAAGGTAATTTTCCTCCATTTCTTCCTGAAGTCACATCTAATTACAGAAGTAGGTGTGTGTGTGTGTGGGGGGGGTCAATCACCAGGTAATAACGTCACTGTTGGAGGGGGGTTCTATCAAAACATGTATTGTCAAGGTCCCACTTACCAAGCCACACCCAATCCCTGCCGACTGAGGCATTCATGTCACTTGTCCATTAGGCCTATCGTATAGCGACATATTTCTGCAGATCTGCTAAGTGTGAAGGAAGAACCCCACTAGCCATGCAAGCCAGGCCGCCCCATTCCAATGAGGCATATATCTGTCGCTTGCTCAAAATACCTTATAACACCATATTAGCTCATATTTGCGTGGACCTAACTGACTCTATAGAAACAAGCTAACACATTCCAATGAGGCATAGCGTTCACTCGCCCAACACAACTTATATAAGTTCGATGGACATATGTCCATCGATCCCCCCCCCCCCATCGACTTAAATGTCGTAGTAGGGGCCTACAGCACGTGTGGTGCCCCCTGGGATAGTTAAATAAAACATTAAATTAAAAGACTATTTAGATAGGCCTAATTATTTTTATTAACCAATCAAGTATCCAAGTAATCGTTTATTAACCCTTCTTGTTATTAATCCATAAACTAATTGCTTTATTAACGACTGTGTATTAACTTAATATACCATGCCACGCTATATAGGCCTAAGTATGTAGTGTTTTCATTTCTAAGTAGACATGAAAACACTACATAATATTTAGGCCTATATAGCGTGGCATGATATGAAGGATGAAAACTTACTTATGGTAAGGCAGGCCTACACAATCATAAATCTACTTTGTGAAGGGATCCACAGGGGCCAGTAGAGCCAGCGGGACGGGGAGGATGACCTCGGGTGGATTTGGTAGTTAGAGGAGTTCATAGGCTTAGTGTCACGGGCAAATGAGTCACAGGTTGCAACAAAGATGTATTTTGAGATAGGCATACCATTATTTTAAAAGATGAAATCAGGCGGCGGATTCCAATGATTGTAAACACATGTAAACATTAGGATGTCTAATACTAGTAATAGCAGGTAGGCCTACTTCAATATATGGCCATCCTGAACAGTAGGCTATATTTAACTAATTCACCAGTGATTGGCAATTAAGAAATGTCACTAGGCCTACCTCTTTCTCATGCATAACATATATACATTTTGTGCATGAAAAATAGTTAGTGACATTTCTTAATGGTTAATCACTGGTAAATTAATTAAATATAGCCTACTGTTCAGGATGACCTCAGAAACACATAGATAGGCCTACATTTAGGCCTGGAAAGCTGGCACAAGTGCTGAGGAATCTAGAATTAAGTCGAGGGCGACCACCCGAGTCGATGTATTCATGCGCATATGGGTGAAATCGCCAGAAAATGTACAATTCAGCTTCACCAATTCTCTGAAATAACCAAAATTTCAGACGAAAATGAAGTTCAAAATACAGTTCAACCTAACCAAACACATTGCTAGAATCAATGCAATGCCGCATATACTCGAATTTACCTAGTATTGACAAATTACAGCCCAATTTAGCAGAATTTACTAAATGTGTATAGCTACCAATTGTACATTTTCTGAAAATCTGACCCATATAGGCTATATAGGAACATTTAGTGCAACAAAATGCAACATTTCATATACTTCTTATACCAGCGTCCTCTCGACCATGCGCATGCGTTCGTGAACGGAAGTACTGTGCCACAGGTAAACAAAGAATCAAGGAGCGGATATTTTACACCAAAGTATCATTCTATTTGGCCTACTGTCTTTTCTACCCGAAGGGAAACATTGTGTCATTTATTGCGAATTGTAGGCCTAGATACTGGAAATGTTTTGAACAGGATCTAAATACAGATAGTCCTGGCAAATAATAGATGACAACGCTTTTGAATAAGGATCGACATTGCAATAGCAGTAAAGGCTAGTAGGCCTACTAGTAGTCTAGTAAAATGGGGGATAGTGACGTTGCCCTGCCCCCTGCGAATTCTAACTTGAAGTTAGCCCGCGAATTCTATGATCGCTGTGGGTTAGAGTTAGCGAAGGATCTAATTGGCTGTACACTGGTGAAGTTGACAGACGGTGGAGAGAGGCTCGAGGGAGAGATTGTAGAAACTGAAGCATATCTTGGCCAGGAAGACTTGTGTTGTCATTCGTACCAGAAATCGCCAACTGCCAAAACTAAAGCCATGTTTATGGAGCCGGGGACCGCTTATGTGTACAACGTCTATTACCGCTATTGCTGCTTTAATATATCTTGTAGAGGTGAGGCAGTTATAACTATCCTGGTATCTTATTGACTGTTATATATATGTCCATTTTTTGGTTTGGTTTGGAAATGTTTGTGCTATGTTAATAGGCCTACTGTCGAGGTTGGTTAACAGTTGGAATACGGTATTTATAACTGCTATCGACAGATAATATAATTTTCAATAGGCCTAATAAAATTACGATATTAGAGATGATGATCATAATAATGATGTGTAACCAGATAACGACAATTATCTATCTAAAATGAACTAAGGTTTAATATATATTATCGATACCGCTCTACATTATTTTTCTTATTTCTTTTATATTATAAGTTTATTCATTCAAATATATCCTACGTACGTGAATAAAATGGGTTTTAGCAGGGAGGTGTAGGATACCACCTGATATTGTATTATGAATTTTATTTTTTCTCATAGTTGAAATTTCGTGAATTGAATTGACACGTATTATATATACGTAGGCCTATAGGGCACATTTTCTCAGGTAGGGATGGGCCTACATCTTTTCCTGCGTGTCCCCAAGTCCCCATTTTCTTATTAATTCTACTGCGCCCAAAGGTGATGTATCACAGAAAAATGAGCCATAGCCTAAGTCGAAAAAACACGATTTTGAGATACGTACGGTACCATCCTATTTGAAAAGATGAGATTCAAACGATGTTTACGAAATCTAAGTATTTCTATATTTTATGTTTGAAAACAAAGTTTGCAATATTTCTGTGGACAACTAATTACTAGAAAATAATCTAGATATATACTACATAGGATGACCTTAGAAACGCAAGGATATTTATATTTAATACAGTCTTGAAATTTGATACACGTATTCATACGACTCATAGCGCTAGATACCCCAACAATGAGAACATTCCCACAAAGAGATCTTGTGAATAAAACACGTTGATATAAATTGTTCGACTTATGGCTCATTTTTCTGTAACACATCACACATATTATGTTCAAAATAATGTAAAATAAATTTACATAATTAATCCCTGGTGTCAAAAATCACCTAATTCCCTATAGGCCTATATATACATATATATTTTAATCGTACATACAGGTGCAGGTGCAGTAGTGTTAATCCGTGCTCTCAGGCCAACTAAAGGGCTTCACATAATGCAGCATCGCAGGCGACAGAAACTGAAGAAAAAAGAGCGAGTTCTACCAGAGAAACACCTTGCAAACGGACCATCCAAACTCTGTATTGCTCTGGGCATCTCCAAAGCTGAATGCAATGAGTTGGATTTGGTTAATGATGATTATGTCTGGGTTGAACAAGGCACTGGAGTGGAGAGAGACGATATTATTTCTACCACCAGGGTTGGACTAGGAAAGCATTTACCAGCAGATGGCAGAGCTAAGCCCTGGAGGTTCTATATTAGGACGTCTCAGTGTGTTAGTATTAGAGACAAAGGGGCCGAGATGCCCCAATCATGATCTATATGATATGGCATAGACAATGGTGAATTTATTTCATTTTATTTATTTTTTTATTTAGAAGAGCATTCTGATGGTACTAGGATCCGGATTTCCTCTTTTCAGACCAGCAGTTTAAAGAGAAGTCTCTTCATTTTGCTTATAAATGACAGTAATGTGAAATATGTTAATGAGCATAATCGAGATGATAAAAGATGAGCCTGACTGAATGTATCTTGTTGAGAGTTAGATCAGGTATAAGGGCTTTTCAATGTGGGTCTGCTTCTAACATTGGTTATTCTCATACATACAGATTTCTAAGTGATTTCAATTTCAATTTTTGATTTCAATTTAAAGGCTTCAAATTTAAAGGCTTCAAAAGCACAAATTTGAGGTGGATACAATATAGAAAGTGGACGTTTTGGATTGATGGAATAATACAAGGTCTAATAATGGAATAGTGTGACACAGTAATGCACATTATCTCCTCAAATATTAAATAGTTGCATGTGGTTTCCTTCGACCTTTTTTCTCAAAGGGGACTGGGAGAAAAAGCAATACAGGGTCTCCGCGCTTTTGGTAAGAAGAATTTCCAGGCTTTTCACACCCATTTCCGAGATTTCTCATAGCCCTAATGACGGGACCAGTGGGGTGTAGTTATTCATAGACCAATGATGTATTTAAAACGTTTTATATTCAGATTTTATATCACTAACTTTATCAACTTTTACTTTGTGAGTCATTTACTGTAAGGTGTGAGAGGGGCCAGCCAAGGTAAAGTGTAGGCCTACAGTGAGAAACAGAGTATCTGAGAACATTTCAAGGTCATTTAATATATTCCAAGAGAATTCAAGGCCCATAAAATGATTTTCCAGGCCTTGATTTTTTCCCCCCAAATTGAAGGCTTTTCCAGGCCCTGCGGAGACCATGCAATGTGATTTTGTGACAGAATTCATGTTCGACGTACATAGCAGTAACTATCGTCTCGAATAAAAGGATATGAAAATTGTAGAGTACTTTGATGTCTGTTATAGAAAAACCTTTACTTTGTGGGAAAAAAATGGTTTAATCTTGTGATATCAAATGACGGGGACCGATCAACTGTCGTTTGTAGAACGCGACTATCTCTTAATGAAGACCCAAACGTATTTATAAAAGACCCAACCAGAATTGATTATTTTGAGCTTATGTTAATAAAGTCAAAGAAGTAATTTTAAGGATAAAACCAACAAGACAGACCTTTTGGCTGAGACATAATTTTTATTGCTTAATCCATACCTGTTTCTTGTACAAGTTCAATATATATGACATAAACGTGTATAATTATGTCCTATGTTAATGATAAGTGACATGATACACAGCACTATAGACCCCAATGGCAGGGGATAATAAATGTTTCCGATAACACAAGACCAATAATTTCCATGGCCTTTTGAAAAGAAATATTCAGATCTTTACCTATTTATTGTCCCTCTTTGGCAATGAAATACTTCAATTATTCGTGAAGCTGGAAATGCTCAGGTGCACATGGCTAATACCCTTTAGAAGGTGGTTTTTAGAGAAGAATCCCAATTGATATTGGTATTTTTTTTGGCAGAAGATCAATATATACCGAGGAATTAATTAATAATATACAGTGTATATCGTTTTTTTCTTTTTTAGCATTTGGACTATTAAATACAGATTCTTTTTGGAACGAGATTGCTGAATATGGTCGATACCAGGTTTCGGAATATTAACATATGGAGTAGAAAAAATGTATATGACAGTATACTGAAGGAAAGCATGGGTGTAAAAAGGAGGAAGTTGCTAACTATTTTGGTAACCCCGTGATTGATGTAAGTAGGAAACTATACGAGAATATTTGAGATACATTTTTTTTCCAGTGGAAAGCAAGTTCTTAAATCGAGATTCTGCCACCACAAACAAGGGTATCACATTGAAAAAATCCCAACAATATTCTTATTTATAGATATCTATACTTCCTCCTCTTCCTCCACCTCCTTCTCAACATCCTCGATGAAATCTGATCGTGATATGTATACCATACAACACAGGGCTCAATCAAACACACAGTGAGAAGAAAGCTGATCACAAAATAAATGAGATATACAAAACCACTAGCCAGCAACATGGATGTTGCGTTTTCTTGTTCACATATCCGATATCATATGGTGTATGTTAGTATTTGTTACTAGTATATCACGTTTCCATGTAATGACTGGGTTGGAGATAAAGGGGGAGTGATCGTAGCTCACCCAAATTGAGATCGACTAATTTGTGCACTCTAGGAAACCATGGGTATTACGAGTTTCCATTCTACTTAGTAGGATATTTTGTTGCTTGTGAATGTACATGCGACAGTCAAAGACCTCTTTCCTTGCACTGTGTGTGAATAAATACAGTCAGTATGTCCCCCGTTTGACTTACAAATGATCAATTGACAAATGCATGCAATATGCTAGACTAGTTAAGATCAATTATCATCCATGTACTTTCTATGTTGATACTAGTGGAATTCTGACACTCTTATTAAGCTCGTAGTGCAACTACCAGTGCTGTTTAAAATAATGTCTAGCTTCAAATGTACCTATATATGCCAGTTCTCCATCGTTATTTCCTCTCCTCTTCAAAATAATCTATTAACAAAAGCGTCTGTAACTATTGTTTAGGACATCATGAAAATGTATTTAGACCGCTAAGCTCATTTGTTCCGCACATTCTGGTTTCAGGGATGCAAGTCTTCAGTATTTGTACTGAAATCGGTATTTTCGAAAACTTCCCCAAATTGTAAAATCTCCCCACAATTCCCACCAAATGTGTAACCAAATTTCCTCAGAATTTATTTTTGGAAAAACTCAAAATGCGATCGACTAAATTTTGTCTACAGGTTAACAATTTTAAAATCTGATATTTTGGGATCCTCAGAATCTTTTAAACTAGTTTTAAATATTCTCTACACGTAGTAGATGCCCTAAATGCAAAGAACTTACCCCAACCCCCCACCCCAACCCGAAAATGTTCAGTATTTAGGCATGACCCGGCTTGCATCCCTGTGGTTTCAAGACAAAAACCTCATAATGATACATTTTTATGGCAAGTACTGGTTCCTCTAAATTCTGGCACGTTCCCCGCAAATCCAACACTCCGTCAAATCCGTCACCTTAAATCTGGACCCTTCAAAAAGCATGCATCTGACACCAGTGTACATGGTATGAATATAATCAACACCAGTTTGGACCCTTTCAATCGATTACAATTTTAAAAGGTTATGTTCACGCATATAATTCATATAGTTTGTGTATAGTTGGTTCAATAGAGCCTCTCTATCTTTAATATCTGACATCAACAGAACGTTTTCACTCTCTGTTTTGTTAAAATCACAGTCCAAACCAGATTTGTCCCTTCACTCGGTAAATTTACTATAAATCTATAAACCTATAATTGTCTGTACTGTTTTAACTAGTTACCACCACCACCAGATTAATGGATACATGTAAAATATGTATTTTCCTCTTCATATATGGACCTCTAACATCCTAGAATACTTATAAACAGTTAATATTTTCCATTAATCACCCGGAACCACTAAGCCCCGAGCCGTAAATACTATTGCCTCAATGACTTATCATCATAGTAACGGTAATAATCCCTGGATAAAACTGGACCACACACTGAATAAAAGTAAAATCACAGGGTATGACATTCTCTTATTTCTTCAAATCATCACCATTTCATTCTTTGCAATGATGTCATCGTAGAATTCATTGCCCTCTTCGTTTGAGAAAAAAAAATTAAATGGTAAAAAAACAACATTGGTTGGACATCAAGTGCCCATGCCACCAGGGCAGGGTTTTACAATTAGTTCTTCTCTATAAACCTATTGGCTATCTGAGCAGGGTTATCAACAGTAACAAATTACATTCGCCTCGCTCAGTCAACCTCTTGAATTAATACAAAGGATGCCAAGTCCCTGGCCTGACCGGCAAGACCGAGGTCTGACGTTCCGATAAAATTTAAGGAATTTCTTTCCCAGACAATCTAACGACAAACGGATGAGTGTGGAACAAGTCTACTCAAAGTTTTGAAGACACGTGTTTTCTTTCTTTGGCAAATGGGATATTATACGTTAGAGTATTTGATCATCTGGATGAATTTCCCAACAATTTCCAGAACCAACGCTAGGATGTTCACAATACAGTAAGTGAGTGAGTGATTACCAGGCCGTAGACAAACACATATATATCAAGACATATATATCTAGGCCCTGCCAGAATAATTCAAATTTTAAACCAGAACTCAAATGTCGCTATAAAATAGTACGCTCAAGTGTATACAAATACAGTCACAGAGGATCAAGATCAGATCAAAACTAAAGCAGAGATTTTCAGTCAATACATATATTAGGAGCCATACATTGCAGCTTTTCTAGACGACCAGCAAATATCAATGTAATTTGGCCCATAGAAACACTACCAAAGAAATCAGACAAAGAAAGCTAGTTTCCCAATAAGAAATATATCCTAAAAGTAGGAGGCGAGCTCAGAAAACCAAGAATTTCGCCAATATAGGTCGTAAGTTCAGGAACCGACACAAATGGCTCAGTTGTAAAAATGAAACTTCAAAATAAGGACAACAGATTGGTATGAACGCATTCAAGTATAGGACATGCCATCCTACAAATAATTATCAGTCAGGCCAAACCACGCAGAGCGTTCAGGTATCTGTATACCACCTAGAAAGGCCTGGAGTAAAAGTCATCGGTAGGATAGCCTTAACACAAGGCGGAACCACTGTGTTAAACCAAGACTCGATTTTCAGATTCTAACTAAAACACAGACAGACAGATAGTGGAGAGTTGGAGCAACAAAGCACCGATTATCAAATGTCAGAAAACACATTGCCACATGTAACATCCATAAAACAGAATTAAACTTATTACATACACAAATCAATAGAAATGTCATTTATAAATTATTTGGCTCTACCATTTCTCGTGAAAGAGAAAATGACTGGCAAGTTGTCATTCGTATCAAACAAAATATTACTACATTTCGCATTTGTGAATTTAATTACCAATCTAGCGTTAAAACATTTCGACAAAATTAAGGCAAACATGCATAAACGATTAAGGTCAAATCCTTCCAATTAACACTCAGCTTAATACAAAAAAATATCAGGTATTAATGAATAAGTTGCAGCATCGAAAAAACGAGAGCATTACTAGAATAATGATACAATTTATCAACAATATAATTCGTGAATTTATTTAGAACAAAACCGCTACCATTTTATCAAGCTAAACGTGTACATAAATATATATGACAATTTCAGATAACTTCGGCTTAGAAAGTTGTTCATGCATCTCTGTTTGACATACTTTGTTCAGTAATAACATTCTAACATTTTAAGTTCGGGGACAACATTTTGTTGAGCATTAAAAGTCTAATGGTATATATATATACCCCACATTGTAACCGGTTGGTACAAGCTACTGCAACAACGCCTGGAAACATTACCTTCAATCCCTAAACCTGGATCATAAAAATTCTAGAGATATACAATGCTTGTAATCATCCAATACTTTAACATCGAGTGTAAAATATACTTCTTCCATTTAATATATGTAAATTACTCTAGTCTTACAGACCCAACACTGAGTTGAAGTGAAATGACAAAATGACATCTTAAAGCATTTTTCTCAAACAGTATGTATACATGTATACACCGACATTCCATAATTAAATTAAAGTTTCCATATTGACATGCTATATGGCAATAAAATAACAATGTCAAAAAATGATTGACTTTATTTTATAACCATCTTCCATACTAGGCAGAAGACAAGGATGGGGTTACACCAGGTCGACATCCTTAGATGAGCATTATTATCTTTTTTTTTCTTCAAAGAGATACAGACGATCTCATTACCGAGATTCGCTCCCGCCTGGGCGAACTGGTATATCATCTTTCAAAGGCAAGAATCGAAACAAACCAATAACTTAGTCCCTCTCCGCGTGGACAGTAAGCAAGAAGTCAGGCTGTCCGACACTCTACCCCGTGGTTGTAGTAGTTAGCTGAGGCGGGTGTTAGGAAGGGCCAGTGTCCTTCTTGGCCGGTAGTCACCTGGACGGGCACGAGGAGTGTGTGAACGCGGACTGGCTACTTTGGCTCGTTGTCAACGACAGCTGAGAGAACCCGCTTTGGCATGAGTGAAGTGAAGACATGGAGCCCCTGAAAAGTGACAATATTATATAAATTATTTTTTCATTCAAAATCGTTTCGGATATCACCAGATCGTGAATAGAATATTCAACATTGACAATATTTGGTTGGGTTTGGAAACATTTTCGAATATCACCGGGTGGTGAATATAATTTTCAATATCGACAATGTTTTTTATTTTTTTTTTTTTTTTTTTTTTTGTGTTTGTTAGATACAATATTTTCACAACCGTTTTGGTATAATTTTCTTTTCGTTCTGTGGTCGTGCCTCGTTACATTTCATACGACAAAATACGTCTAGGCATAAATCCGGTAGTCATAAAATCTGCTGCAACTTTTTAATTAAGTTAATTCATACATGATAAGTATGGCAATATTAGAAGTACAGAGCACCAACATATAGTGTGTGCAATGAATGGGAAAGAAGGCTACAACACCATCTCTCATTTCAAATTACAGAGGAAAGGGAAACCATGATAAGAATCTTGACCCATACTCAAGTGGACAGAAAAGTAACTGATTTTAATTTTGATTGACCAGCCGTCAACCTGTAACTTCAAGTGATTTAATTCCAAAATGGATAGCGTGACTCGGCGTTACTTCACCCCAAGTGCCAGTCCACTGTCACTCTTGACCATGGATTTCTTTCAGACTTTTTTCTTATTTTTCTTCTTCTTATGGCCCGACTACTTTGCACTGAAATATCTTTGAAACCACTGATCTAATAGAATTGAACTTCTCCTAATAGAAATATGTGGTAGCATACTACAATCTATGAGAATGGGAAAGAGGAATTCCACTTAAAAATAGCGACAAGAGTCCCTTAACTCCTAAATAGATGGCCGAATATGACAATGACCGTATGACAACGCAACCAAAATAATTATGTCAATTTTACACCCAACATCGACCTAACTGTCTAGTACGCACGAGCCCTCTAAACTGGAAGATGCCAACATTAATTTCCTGAATAAAGATCGTTTTTAAAAGGAATTGGAAATGAAACATCATAAAATAGATCTAAAACGAAGGCCTAAAAATGGTAATCGTTCCATATGAGTTCGAATTATTTTCCTTTTAACTTTTAGATATTTCATGGCGATTTAGAATTTAAAAAACCCAAAGTATTTCAATATCATTTTTTGCTCAAGACATATAATGAATTCAAGAAGTATAACACCAAAATAGGTACAACCATCATTAATGCACTCATATAATGAATAGTGAATGGAACTCAGCGCGGGTAACCAAAGAATTATTGAACTCAGTTTCGGCTTTAGACCCTGTCCGATAATTTTTCGATTGCTGGTAAATTCTTTCTATGTATTTCCTAGACCATTAATAGCCTGAGCTGTTAATTTTATGGCGGAAAAATGAATCACAAAAATATGCCCTCACCTGAATTGTTCAACGGGCAGAAGTTCTGTGTAGTACATGACCTTGGATTTATGAGTAGAGAGAATATCAAATGTTTTGGCCGAGTCAAAGTAGCGCCACTGTAATACATAGGATCCCGCCTGGCTGGTGACATGTGAGCCCTGCAATGGAGGTAAACATGGAAGTTAGTGGATGTCAAAGGAAAAAAATAAGTCTCAATCGAGGATACATCTACATTTTATATTTTAAGATGGGGTGTTTTCACTACTAACTGGTGGAGATAGAGGGCCACGTGAACGTTTTTTAGTCTTCAGAGAGATAATGATTTTGAGTGTTTGAATGTTCCTTTTTATTAATTTACCGTTTTATATTTTAGTTTTCTTCAGCTCACAAAGTTGATGCTGACAGGGGATTTATGTGCTGGAGTTAGGGATAGACGCCCGAGAGTGAAGGTTTGGGAGCTTGATTACACTGTGTTGTACTATGTTATGCTTTTCCCCCATATTATTTTAGTATAAGTATAACATTAAACTTGAGATGATATTCGAAGTTATCTAGCATAAAGACTTGGATAATTTGAAATGATTAATAATTGAGATGATATTCCATGTTATTTTGGTATAAAGTCTTTTATAATTATAAATAATTTGTCCAAAGACTATATTTATATCAAAACAAGCTATTTATAAGGCAGAAAAGTAAAGAAGTAATGTAGAAACACCAGACTTTTTTCAAGTCTATGTTTTTTATTCTTTAAAAAATGAAATCTTTAAAAAGAACAGTGCACCAGCAGGCCCGAAATAGAGGTTATGAATCTATTTAGTTTCTGCCTATGGATGTTATATAGCCCCTGGACTGCACTAGTAATGTTACTACTCACTTGGATGCTGTCACCATCCCGACAGACCAGCGGTGGTTCTACAATGCTGATATCCACCCCCACCGTCATGTGCTTGTCCACGTACTGGGTGGAGCCGATGCCACCCGTGGCGCCGCTCATGTGGTGCTCGTGCGGACTGGCCGTCAGCGCGCGTCGACTACGCAGGACAGTGAAGGTGACGTCGCCCTTAAGGATGTCAAAATCCCACGTTATGACACAGCCTTTCTGCGGAACCTGAACCAGCACCTGTGGGTAGACAGAGGTAGAGACTAAGTCATGGGGAATCCGGGTGGGGAATTTAAACGGAGAGATGGATAGGATATTTTACCCCAAGCTAAACCAACTATCAATGAATTAGAATAGTCGATATTGCCTGCTTTGCTCTCTATCGCAAAACTCTTACTTTGAGCTGTATATTAGCTCTAAGCTTTGAGTGACAGCCAAAACGGGCTGAGCTATATATGTACATTGCAACAAACGATGTCAATGGGACACTTAATTGGATACAAAAAGCCCATTAGATATAACCCCATGTAGCTGATGTTTACAATAGTTTAAATATTAATGGCAGACCGTTGGCATTACTACATTAAAGAAACGATTTAGAGAATGACCTTCTCAATTATCCTAAACAAATCACAATCACAATGGTCGCTTCATTATTTAAAAAGAAAATGGAATCTCCACCTGGCGTTCATCAGACCTACTTGGACTACCATCCTCTCATTAGTTTATTCAGAATGCTCTCTAGACGTGATTATTTTTCTGTGCTAATGGGCGAGATCTGGAAGTCCTGGTGTAGTACCAGATGAACACCAAGTACCCCTTTTGTCACGTTTACATGAACTTCTTTTACCTCATAAATTTATAACCTACCAGTGACGAAATAAAGGATACTATCTGTCTCTGTCTGTATCTATCTATCTCTCAGTCTGTATCTCAATCTATCTTTTTTTTTTTTTTTTATTTCCGGAAGCGTACACTTTCAATAACATATCAAATTTGTATACCTATATTAGTATAAGGAAAGACGGGAAGGTGTTTACTTCATGAGTGAACTCCTATCTATATCTCTATCTATCTATCTCAAAGCTATCTATCTATCTATCTATCTATCTATCTATCTATCTATCTATCTATCTATAAGGAAACATAGAAAAGTGCTTACTTCATGAGCGAAGTCCTTTACAACATAAGCCGTGTGGTATAAGGAGTCGATGCCGAAGTGAGATTCCTCTGGGCTCCGGTCCTTCTCCGTTTCATCCTCCAGGGCGTAGAGACTCTTGGGTACAATTCCACCATCAGGTACATCACACTGCATCAACGATAGATGGACATACAAGTTACTACCAGTAACTCACATAGACAAGACGTTTATTTAAGAACAATACGAAAATAGTGAGTACAGTAATTTCCCTGTGTGTGGCTCTGTGTAATATACCTATACCCATAATGTATCATGTATAAGGGGCTCTATTACCAAATACAAATCATTTTTTTTTTTAAATTTCAATTAAAGGCCAGACATTTAACAACGAACAATTCAAATGTAAAGACGTATTGTCCTCCATGGACGAACTTCATACGTTGCCTAAATATCCCTTCCGAAGTTCCTGAGAAGGGCCAAAGGGACCCCCCATAATAATCAAATGTAAACATATGTAAATGTAAAACATGTAAAAGTACCAAAACGTTGGAATCCAAACATCACAAAAACAACTTGATAATAAAAACAACTTCACTAAAATCGCTGACTCTCTAGTTTTGGTGTCTTAGCAACTTTATAAGAATAATGAATATATTACTCTGGCGAAGGACGACACCCCTGCTTTTCCAAACTGCTACCAGGTAATAAGTTAAGAGATGATATACCAAAACAAATATGTTTACATGAAGTAGCAGAGTGCTCAAATAGGCCCAGGGGAAGTGTAGTATATATATACATCTACTTCCCTGGAAAGACTAACAGGTATTCAATATCTAATAGTGTGCCAGGAGGGTTATATAGCTTCCCCATACATAATACAGGACATTGGAGAGTTTCCATTAGGAAATGGGAATATGATTTAAGTCGACAGAGGATTCTGAGAAGTACAAATGTATCATGTTGGATATATTTGTACTTGGACGTATTATAGACTAAATGTTAATATAGGTTAATGCTACCACCTAGCGGAGGTGACGCATACAATGTTGTTTTATGGTATAGTATTTTCTGAAAATATTCGTATAACCCGCTATGCAAATTATCTGCCTTATTATAAGTACTTTACTTTATTTTGTAATATCAGTTGAGAAAAGTAATGTAGTTCCCTGTGTAATTTTAAAATAGAACCATTTTCTAAATAAGTGAATTATTTGACAATCATTGACGAATTTGATGAAAGGGGAAATAAAATAGAAAAGAAAATTCGAGATTTTAAATTAGCATAATGTATATAACTGATGGACATGCAATAACCAAATACCCTCGTTACGACCAGTTAGTAAAAACAACTGCACTGAGAAGGTTTATCTCCGTAAACCATTCATTACGATTGACATCATCAAATTAATGAATATCAGTCCCTACGACTAACTTGCATCAACCATGGTAACGAGTTACACTATATTCTACTTATTAAACTTTATTACATTTCTGTATCGCTGTTATGCAGTCTAGATGATTTGGTCTTTTTACTTCATTTGTGTTTCAGTAGGTTAGGAGCATACGGGAAAGCCTTGTATTTCCTTTATCAGATGTATGTCCCCTTTTTGTACAACGCTTTTAGGTACAAATAAATAATATTGGGTGAGTCGATTTACAATATTACTACGTTGCCATGACCACCTTCGTTACACATTTTCACACACCCCTGATAAATCTACGTATTTCCATTCCCTGAAGAAGCCCTTATTGAATGGCGAAACGTTGGATCACCGCATTCTCCCATCAATCATTCAATACACATCTTTAATCCCAAGTGGAATCAGGAAATTGGTTTTGGTGTGACTTCATTTATTTCAAATGAATAATACGTTGACTTGAATTGAACTCACATAGCAATCTCCTCCGAGGAAATCTGGGATGAACTTCTCATCGATGTAGTCCACGAGTCCGCCCGTGCCCTGGTAGTCCTTGCCCCCATAGATGAGAAACTTCTTGCGCGTGTTCTCATCGATGAATGGACTGACCAGTGTCCAGAGCACAGGGAATACTCTTGGTGCCCGCACGATGAGGAGGAAGCCCATTGTCTCAGGGTAGTTGGCTTCCACCACCTCAATTATCCGGAGGAGTGCCCGGATGCCTGGCCTCCAGAGATGACGCATGCTCAGGCCTTCCAGGTCCACGATACATGTGCAGTTCCTACAAAAGCAAAATTCTCTTAATTATTCATCGATTTTTTAAAATTGATTTGATATTAATTTTAATGGTAATGGAATGGTTTATTTTCACAAGGAACTGCATGGTTTCTTCTGGGTCTTTTTTGTTTAATCTCAGCTATATTAATGAATTAATTCTGGGTTTTTCTATGTGTTTTCCATTCAATATATTTACTAATAGAAGTTTATTAATTCAAGTTCATAGTATACTACTACTATCTCTCTAGTTCAGCTCTAGCAGAAGGAGGAGCGAATGCACGAACATACAATCTCTTAGAAACAAACGCTGACAAAGCTTTTTCTTTAATGGAAGCTTATTCTAAGGGATAGTCTCAAAGCATTTTTCTTTCAAATTCCCCTGCAGTGCGAGACATAAGGACATTAGACTAGCTAGCACCGATGCAAGAACTGCGAAGTAAAGAAGAAAAAAGGCAGACAGTACCAGACTCGGACCAGACAACATTCATTTGTTCAATGACTCACGTTACAGGGTAGCCACGGAGCTTGGTGGCTTCTTCACAACGTCTTAGACCCTCTTCATTGACCGCCAGAACCTAATGTGTAAAAATGGTCAAAAGTGACATGGGTTGATTAGTGAAAGGTGAAAGTGAGTGATCTGTAAGGGAAGAAAAACAGCAAATAATCCAGTGAAGATGTGTGGATGGGTTGACTACAAACTGGTGAAAATCACTCTTGGGTTGGGTTTAAAGTGGTTCAAAAGTATGATGACTCTGCATGTGTTGGTTTTTGTTTTATTTAGAATTTAATAAAATAAACAAAAAAACAACACATGACGAGTCATCATTTTGATTAATTTTAAACCCAAGCCCAGAGTGATTTCCAACAGTGTGTAGTCAACCCACTCAAGCATATTGTAAAACAGTATGTACATTCAGTCAAAACAGTGAAAAGTAACAATGGCATCATTATGGTTGGGTGCAAAAACGAACGATAACTCGATTTTATACTATCAAATCAGATCGACCCATGTAATCGGCCGGGTAGTGCCCAAGAGGACTTATGCATAAAAAAGGTGAAGTAAAAAAAACATTGATGAACGGTGTAGATGTACTATTGCACCTGGGCACATGCGGGAAGTTATGTATTATATTGTTGGCCATCACGATAGATGTAAATCATGACCGCAGGGCATATTGGTTAATACCTGTGGTTTGCGAAACGGGAACTTAATACTATATTATTCATATGGAGACGATCACGTATTGGTATACTATATATATATCCATTCATTGTATATACCATAGTCAGTCTAGGCTCAGAGTTGAGAGATTCCCTCCAAACTGATAGAAAGCCTTTCGCTCCAAACCACAAAATACCATTAAATTCCAATAGACGTCCACTCACTAAGACATCACTCTTATCTGATCTGAGAGGCTCCGAGCCTAGACTGTAGGTAAGAACACGCCCCAAAACAACTGCACTAAGTCAATGTACTTAGCTATACTCTGCAAAATCCTAGCACTCATTGACATTTGCCTATCGGTCAACAAGAAAGGTAAGGAAGGAGTCGATCGGAGCGAGTGTACGAAACATGGATCAGATTTAGGGGCATGGCGGGGTCAGGAACACGAGCAAGGTTTAGAGGCACAAAAAAGGGGGTTAGGGTTAGAGGAGCAGATGCAGGGGAAAGCAAATAAATTAAGGGCGGCACAGGGAGGACTATTGACTTACACGGGCAGGATGAAGGGCTAATGAAGCACGGGTAGCAATAATGGAATCGATACTGCACGTCATCAATCATAATGCACTTAAAAGCTCTATAAGGCAAGGCCGCTGTCCTTTCCTTCCTATTTTTCCCCCACTCAAAAACTAGCGCTCGCCTTCATCTACCTGATAATCAAAGTCGGAGAAACTGCGGGCTAAAGCATGCTGAGTAGGCTGATGCTGCTCCAACTACCAACCCTACCGGAGGAGAGGTCGCAGCGCTGGGGCTGTACCACCATTGAAGTCTATGTTCACCCAGTTAGCGATCAAACAGTGCACTGATCTCTGGTCTCAGAACCACACACGTTAAATAGGGTGAAGGTTCACCACGACCATATACTTGCATAGTTGGACAAATACCTTTGATGCCTGAAATTGTCGATCGTACCACAGAACTGTAACTATCTTTTAGTTCTGCGGTACATTTGATGCCACTCAGCTATTATGGACTTCGCATACAGTGATCATTAATGTATATATCCTGTATTAGATTAACGCCAATGTGCAATACTTATCTCACAACCGGTTACACCACTAATGCCCTAGCCCGTCCCAGTGTAAATGGAAATGCCCTTAAGATGGACATGCATAATTAACCAAGAATATTGAAAGTTCAGAAACTCGGCTTAAGTGAGCCATCTCATTCCACCAAACAAGAAAATGGCCATGAAGACAAATAGCGCCAAGATAAATGGTTGGAACGCACTTAGTACGAATACAATGCTACCCAGTCTAGGCTCACAACCTCTTAGATCAGATCAGTGTTTGGAAGCCTACTTCGCGAGTTGTGCGGTTTGGAGCGAGAGGCTTTCACTCCATTTCGAGGGACTCTCTCAACTCTGAGCCTTGACTGTAGTTTAACACTTTGATTTTTTTTGCTCTGGAATATCCCCGTAAATGTGTGTCATCCCACAATTCAGAAAATGATCACCCCGAGATACTTTTGATACTTTTAGAAAACTGCACACAACTCAACATGAAGAGAAGCTTGTGGGGTGAGGGTGCACCTGTACGTATTATCAATACTTGCAGTACACAGATATACACAGGGTTGGTGGAACACTGGCCTTATATGCGCTCTATGCACTAAAACCACATCGTCATTCGCAGCTTCCTTATCGCAACTAGGTCCAAGGTATCTATCGTCGAAGGGTGGTGGTGGTGGTGGTGGTGGTGGGGCTGAGGAGTCAGCAAGGGTTAGAAGGAAAGAGGTAAGGTAAAGTGTAAATATGTCCATTCTAGGCTCAGAGTTGAGAGAGTCCCTCCAAACTGAGGGAAAGCCTCTCGTTCCAAACCGCAAAATGTCATTGTAATCCCAAAACCTACTCCAGGGCCAGGAAACCATTAGCGCAGTAAGCGTCCAATCACTAGTATGGGATTCACATCTGGGCTCGAATTCTAAAACAGAATAGGAACCTTTTTGAGACCCCCAAAAGGTCTCCAATGCCTTTATTTTGAGTCGGTCTCTATTTTTGTTTTAGAATTCGGGCCCTGATCTGAAAGGCTCTGATGAACAGGGGACCCAAATGCAATGATCGTACTTTCCTCGGAAAGAGTCTTCAAAGATACGAAAACAGAAGTATGATTATAAAGGGGGCCGAGACCAACGATCCAGCTCCCCCACCCACCCACCCAAGCTCCCCCACTGCTCACAATAAGGCACTGAGACGAGACCCTAGACCCCGGTCCATGATGCACAAATTGATCGGAAATGTGTTGATTCTCCAGTGCCTGGCTACATTACCAGTGAAAGCAATCCGTTACTTATGCTTTAATATGTGTCACACCACTGAGTGAGGAGGGATAAGACGAGGCGCGGTTGCTACAGCAAGCTACAGCAAGTGATACAGGTTTATAGCGCATAGAATGAGGGCTCTATACACCTCGCTATGGCCAAACAGGATTACAGCAATAGCTTGCAATGCTCCATAAAAACCATGCTATAGAAAGTATAGGTACCAATCTCAAGCTCCATTCACATATATTCACACAGGACGAACAAACAAACTCTTTGGGGCAAACGAGGTGATATGCTTCATTTATCTATAGACTATACGTTCCGAACGAGTCGTAAAACAAATAGAACCGGTGAAGTGATCAATGTCTTCCATCAAATAAAACCCCAGCTTACCTCCTCGATTATCGAGTCGAGGAAGAGATTATATCAGAGAATAATTGCATTGCAGTAGATTGGCAGTCTCTGTAACTTCACCTGCGCTGGCCCACCAACTCAATCACACCAAGGGGCTGCGGGCATGCAATGCAGTATAGAGAGCTATTGCATAATGGCATTGATTCCCACCAATTAGTGTGTAAGGTGCGAACGTGAATAATATATAAATGACTTGGGGTCTCTCCTCCAGTCTCAATACGTTTCTTCATGCAATATGAAAAGGTGGGGGAAAATGCCAGCAATTTGAATGAGTGGATTGTCGATCATCGATCATATACACTAGTATAAAAGGTGCTTTTTATACCTGAGATTAGCTCACCTTTTTTATTTGATATATATATGACAGACAATGTATCCAAATATGGAAAAAGTAATAACACTTTGTCATGTTAGCTTTGGCAAACGCAGGATGGAGTTGTGTTAGTCCATGTGATATGGTAAGGGATATATTAGTTATAAACAAAAGGAGGTTGTTACCAAGTTTACATTGGGCTACATATCAGCTTCTAGCATGGAAACATGGATGATCAAATAACGTGAACGCATTCATAAAGTCATACCTTTTAACTTCCCATTATGACCACGAATTGGGCCTGTACTAAACGCTCGTACAAGCAATACACAGCTGAAACTTCATAACAGGTAACAGACACGAACCGTTCTATCATACTCCTTTCTACCATTAATAGGCGAGTATCATACTCTACTTTAATGCCGGTATTTGAATAGAAAGGGAAATTTTTGCCCCCCAAAAACCCCAACATTTCGAACATACAATCGAAAGAAAATTTTAAATACATGTATGAAAGGGACTTTAAAAAATGTAATGTTGATAGGTTCAACTACCACATTTGTTTGCCTTTTTTTACGAAGCGAGGCGAAAGCCATTTGTACTAAAAAAATAATTTCCCAGTTCAAATGTTCAAGATCCTTTTCATTTTTCTAGACATTAATTAAAACAAGTAAACTTTGTACTGGCAAAAAGGCACTCAAGGAAGATCTGATTTGGGGCGCTTTTGAAGCGAAGTCAATCTACCTCACACCTCACTAATCGACGCGAGGCCATGGGTCACGGTGGAGCAACACTGGCAAAAAGTGCAATTCTTCTTCTCTTAAAATGTCTTTGATCTTCGTGCGCAATTAGGCCGACCTGAACTGGCGAGGATGCAAGGATTTATGATCATGGCATCCTCTTTTGATCTATCTATGCTTCCCTCTATGTGTCTAAAACGCCACTAATCAAAGCAAGTCGAGAACATTTGAATGCTTGTGAATCTCAAAAGAAGAAGAAAAATCTCAAGAAAAGACCGACGATTAAGACTGAAGACAAACAAAACAAAGTAAAATATTTACATAAAGTTCTGCCCTTTAAAGTCTCAAATAAGAAAGCAATAAGAGCAGTTTCTCTGTACACGGTCAAACCGATGCCTTAACGCCCCAAAGCAGGGCCAACAGTAGATATATGGCCACAGTGGAATGAGGCTTGGTGGCAAAGGGGTCGTCTTGGCTGGGGATATGGAGTGCTTGCCACGACAGACCAGGGGCCTGCTACATAAGAAATCCTTACTTAAAACGTTCCTTGCTAAGCCATTTTTCCTTGCTTAGGTAGAAAATTTAGGAATAGAAATTGGGATTTTTTTTATTTTTTTTTAAAAATAGAAGCATTGAGCGTTGCTGAGCATTGCCCAGGTGAGGCCAGGACCCAACGTCAAAATAATTAGAAATTTGGATTATCCATATACATAGCAAATCCCTCCACTAAAACTTCCTTACCAGCTGTTAGCAAGGTATAGTAGCTAAGGAAGGAAGATCCCAAGTTAGGAGTTCTTATGCAACGGGCCCCAGGACGGATAGACAAGGCAGAGTGGGGCATATATTTATGACCGACACAGCTCAGGGCACAAAGTACATATGAATGAACTTACATGCTTGAGGACACCTTCCTCGCCCACGCTCTTGATGAGTCCTTTAACGTCCATCTGACCAAGGCGTAGAATGTAGAGAGGACGTCCGTCTGGAAGAAATAGAGCACAAGGTGAATGCTAAAGACAAGACCATCCTACATAGAAGGTTCGACTGATAACATACAAGTGCATGTGATGTGTCAAGTCGCAAACAAATATTCTTCTTTTTTTCTACGAACTATTTGTAGGAATGTTTTGATTTGAGGGATGTGTATTGGTCTTAACCGTGTCAGTACACGTACCAAATTTTAAGACGGTGTCTTCAATATGTCTCAGTGTTTCTGAGTTCATCCTAAGGAAGTATGTTTAACTACTTTACTAGTGATTGCCCATCCAGAAATATCAGTAACTACCGTAACTCAAAATCCATTTCTTTGCGACTTAAAACTCATTTTCCCACAACACGTCATATATTGTAGGGGTAGCTTTGGTTAATGGTCCCTGATTAAGAGTTGAGGATAGTTGATACCGATGGGCGGCTAAATGGGGGAATGCATCTTAATACAGAAAAACAATATGAATCGGGATCGTGAATAATATTTCCACATTTAATACAAAAATGCCCGCATTAATTTTTCATTGCCAAAAATATCCAATCTTGGAGAGAAGCGAATAGATGATACCTGTATGGCAATCGAACCGGTACTGATATATGGTCTATGTTTGGTTAAGCTGGAATGTAGGTATCTCGTTAATCAACTATTGTATGATATTTTGCTGACTGCAGAAAACGCATGAGTAGATGTGGGGCGTGCCAGAAATGCGTACGAACATGGAAGTATATAGGTCGTAGGTCGTAGGTACGACATTTCACTAATATTACCTGTACCACCGCCCGAATAAACTATTTTCCATTTCCACATAAAATTACATTGTTTCACACCTATCGTTTAAGACGTTCAGTGAAAAAAATCAAAGGCAAAGGTAGGCATTCCATTCAGCCTTAATATGAGCTTGTTGCATCCTATTAGATACCGACCATTGAAGAGTGGTGGGGGAGGAGGCACGTGCCATCTGATCCATGAAAGAGACCCGACGATCAACACCCGTATCATATCCAGGCCCAGCATTACATGAATGAGTCCCATAGAAAGCAGGAGGGAGGTAATACAAGCCTGGCCTCCAACATCTATTGTATCCTCTCTCCCTCCCCTCCACACTTGCCTTGCTGCAACAGCCGCCCCCAACAAGTTACCCACCGCGCGGCAAACGTCACCACACATCAAACAAATCAACTCTATATTATTACTCGCGGCACGAGTGGAAGGCACCAATTTTAGGGGCCATTTTTAGACCAGCCATCGATCAGTTCTTGGGATTGGGACCAGGGGAAGACAGGGCTGGTACCTGGGCAGTTCTATTTTTGTGCGCATAATGACAACCTCGCCTCGGCCCATAGTTATGGTCCAGTGTTTCCGCTGATGTAAAGTGAATGGCTGAATTCACAATTTGGAAGGGCTCGGAGTTGAGGGTGAAATCCTGCTTTATATAGCCACGATTTGCGTCATTAACTCATTATAATTTTATTGCACCCGTGTCCAGTAAGGAGTGCTGGTGCACCAATGCAAGTCCACAGGCTTTTTATAACAGTGACAGACAAAAATAACATTTTATTCTAAAAATGGAGATGATTAGATGAGTCAGGGCGTTAGAAAATGTAGCCTAAGGTCGGGCCTAAGGTTCACTTTCACCGATCGTCTCAAATAACCCTAATTTAAGAAGAAATTACGTTTAAAATACAGTCCAGCATAACCAAACAGATTCTTAATCAACCCTTTACCAAATATATTAAGATATACCAGAATTATATATATATATATATGGTGTATCTAATTTCTCAGCCTAATTTAGTAGAACGTAGTAAAATGTGTAGATAGGCTGATTGTACATATATATTCTGACGAAAAGCTTTTAATCGGGGTCACACCTTTCTTGGGTGGATCTCTTTCTTAGCTGAAGAGCTGAATTATTCAAATAACTTTTGCCAAATTTCCCTCTGTATAGCTTTTCTATGAACAGGAAAATGGTGGTATGTAGTTGCTTAAAATCAATATCGTTGCATTATAACGTTGTTGAGCTTAAAAGCTCACTCGCCGTTTATTCCAAACACGCACACCATTCTTTAGGGTATCCTGACGATAGTTTGTAGAAGGCAGTCTACATAAAAGCTCAGAATAAAGAACCACGTTGTATATGAACTTTAACACCAACATGAAAATATATACAAGAGCTAGATATTGCTTTGCGCCGAAAGGAAAACTGCGATACACTAGTAGTAGGATGCGATACACTAGTAGTATAGGAAAAGATTGGACTTTAACTGAGGGTGGAAACCTGACACGAGCTAATCTCTCCAACAACGTCAAAAAGCAGACACCGAAAAAATATCAATACGCATCCGGATGTATACAATTACAGCCATGTGCGTATGAGTCTAAAAAAAAGAACCATTAGTTAGAACGTGAGAAAGTAGTTTTTTAAAATTTGTCCTTTCAGTCTAGGCTCACAGCCTCTCGGATCAGATAAGTATGGTATGTCAGTGATTAGACGCCTACTGCGCTAATGACTCTCCTGGCCCAGGACTAGGCGTCCTAATGGGATTATAATGTCATTTTGAGGTCCTAATGGAATTATAATGGCACTTTGCGGTTTGGTGCGAGAGGCTCAGTTTGAAGGGACTCTCAATTTTGAGCCTAGACTGTTTTTAAAAAGTAAAATAAAAAAGTGTGATTATAAGACAGAAGCTGACCTTTGTCGTAGTAGTGCCAGCCCCCGCAGTAATAGTCTTGGATGACTGGTGGAGGCTTGTAGGTGTTGAGGAGATGATCAATGTTGTGCAGCTTGCGCCAGGCCAGCGAGTGGCAGAGCATCTCGCGCGCCTTCTCTATGTTGTAGTCACGGGCATGCAGAAACCGCAGGATGTGTGGGTCCTTGGGGATCTGGTGAAGAGAGACAGGAGGAATATGTTAGAAATGTACACAACAATAGCTGGAAAATGCAATGGAGATGAGGGGGAGGAAGGAGGAAGGAGGAAGGAGGAAGGAGGAAAGAGGAGGAGGAGGAGGAGGAGGAGGAGGAGGAGGAGGAGGAGGAGGAGGAGGAGGAGGAGGAGGAGGAGGAGGAGGAGGAGGAGGAGGAGGAGGAGGAGGAGTGGTGAAGAAGAGGAGAAGAAGAATTTAATTGTGTTTTTCTGCCTTCTTTTCTTTGGTGGATAATGTCATTCCAGGAAGAGAAAAAAAATGAGACAAAAAGAATGTAAGCCAGGGGCGTCCAGTAGCAAGTTGCTGCCCGAAATAACTCTAAATGTCATGAAGTTATCATGCAAATGATTACCGGGAAAGGAGTCTAGCGTTGGATGAATGTAAGTATAAGAAAGCACATGAGAACTCTATCAGATACCGCCTGTGGACAATCCAGAGCCCTAGTCGCCAAGGGATGAAACCACATTTGAGTGTTTTTCATTTAATTCGATTAAAAAGATTAAGGGCCTCAATCGAAGCATGCATTAATAACATAGAGGATATCTGTTGAGATGACTTAATTTCACTTACCTTGCCTTTGTGCGTGGCTTGGAGCCATTTTCGCAGTTGAACTAGCTGGCTCTCTTGGTATGGTTTCAGGTTACCAAGGAAACGTTCAATGTAATCTGTATCCAATTTATCCTCTGGCTCTGTGGGGAAGAAGAAAAACGTTTTTTCAAAATCAACATTCGTATAATCACATCCTGTTAAAATCAAAAGCCACAGCAAAACATTCCCCGGCAAGAAAACATCGCCAGGAAAAGCTACAGGTTCAGATAGTTAATATTATCTAATACAATGCCAGTGGATACAATCACGATAAGAATGATCGTAGTCTAAACCTGTACGCAGTCTAGGCTCACATCCTCTCAGATCAGATAATGGTATATCAGTGATTGGACGCCTACTGCACTAATGGATTTCCCGCCCTGGTGTAGGCGTCCTAATGGGATTATAAAAGCACTTTGGGGTTTGGAGCGAGAGGCCTTCCCTAGGTCTGGAGTGACTCTCTCAACTCTGAGCCTAGACCTGTACGACCCATTACGAAATCTCGGGTAATTAATAAGGGGTCCTCGCACATTTTCTTAGGTAATCATTAGAAAGGAACTCAAAAGATATAACAGATAATTATGGCCATATTAGCCGGTGTTAATTATGGGTCTGAAGCCACAAGGGTGATGGATCCGTATGGCCGTCTAGAGAATCACATCAGAAGAGATTAAGCTCGGAAGGACATGGGACTTTCTTTGAACACCATTGTGATGGATGTGGCCGCAGAGATTTTATTTCCACAATATGAATGCAGCTAATTCATCTTCGGTGGTTTACACAAAGTGGTTCCTTCTCTATGAAGCTTCTCTGTGTGTGTCTGTGATTCATAAATCTCTCCATCTCTCATACAGACAAACGTGTCTGAATACACAATGGAAAAGGCAGGTGCAGAAAGAATTGATTACTTCTTTAGAGGAGTGGAGCCCAGATATACACGCAAGTCTTAAATGGTTTATCGAGGTTTTGCATTCAAAGCATTATTGCACATCTATTCCCTGTGCATTCGTGACAATACGGACAAAGAGCTCTGGCCTTGAAGATATTACACGTCCCTGTGGCAAAGAAAAAGTGTACGAATTTTTGTTATTGATAATTTTACAGCTGTAATCAATCCTCAAAGTCCCTCTGGAAACGGGATAGAGCAACTTATTTCACTTTCAAATGATACTGGAACATCTGCCCTTGAAGCTAGTATATAGAATGTATACACAGTCTAGGCTCACAGCCTCTCAGATCAGATTAAAATGGTAATGGCTAATGGCTTTCTTGGCCCTGGAATAGGCGTCCTAATGGGATTTGGCGGCTAGATCATTTCCCTCTCTTTGCAGGGACTTAGACTTAACCTAGACTCTTCAAAAAAGATACATACGTATACATCTTTACAATAATTATAAAGTTCCAAGGTGCCACCATCTGAATTAAGTATTCCCATGGCAACTTGATAATTAAGAAGTACAGAGAAATACACAGAATATATTGATGTCATTAAGATTCCGAGAATAAGTTTTCAGCCTCATTATTTCGAAAGAGAGAGGAAACGTGAGCTTGCATATTTCTCGAAATCAGCCTCGCGAAATAATGCTTTCATTTTAGCAGGGCAATAACCGATAGCATTCTGACCATCAAATGTTGCATTTTGACTACTAAATCGGAGAACTATTAGTAGGAGAGTTGGGAGAAAGGATGAAGAATAGAGATAAGATTAGATATTGCCTTCACTACCGGTCTGCGATACTAGCGCCAAGAATAGCGCATCATCAATGATAGGAAAATCGGCATCGACCAGGCTCGTGAAAATTCAGTTTCAAGAGAGTGTCTTCATTCTCAAACTGAAGAGAGCTATTAACGTCTTATTAAGTGAAGTCCAAACGATCTTCAGCGTGTGCTGACGCCCGGGGAGACGTCATTTGAAACATCTTAACACCAAACCGTGTCACATTTGAGGATTAGGTGGACATAAAAACAGTCGCTTTAATGCATCTTACTCCAAACTGAGTTTTAAGGACGATGGAGGGTTGTCAGGAAATTATCACGAATTCCCTTCTGGGTGGGTCTGTATTACACAGCCAGGGGCAAAACTGACACTATTACATTTTTCTCCCGAGGAGAGAGAAAGGGAGAGAGAGAGAGAGAGAGAGAGAGAGAGAGGGAGAGAGAGAGAGAGAGAGAGAGAGAGAGAAAGGGGGGGGGGGGAGGAGAGGGAGAGATAGAGAGGAGAGAGAGGGAGAGGGAGAGAGCGGATAGTGAGTGAGTGAGTGAGTGAGTGAGTGAGTGAGTGAGTGAGTGAATGAGTTTATGCTGTTTAATGCAGTGACGACAACCGATTGGAGCCATATTCACGGCAGCAAGAGAGGGAAGAAAGTGTGTTTGTCTTTACAATTTGACTACTTACACATAACAGTAAAGCACAGGTTGGAGGGAGGAACCTAGAAGCATGTTCCAGTTTGTGACATGAAACAACGTAGAAGCATGTTCCAGTTTGACATCAAACAGATTGTGAAAGGCGCCAGAAGGTACATACATGTGAGGCGCCTCCCTCCTCAGTGCTGCTGCACCTAGGTATGTGGGAGGAGTCATCTCTCTTCACCTATAAGGTTAACACTCATCTCAAGGGCATTGCACGCTTGTAAGACTGCAACACACATATATTCCTTCGCACAGAAGGACTAGAGCCGCTGGTAAAGAAGTAAAAGTAACTAAATGAATGAAAGTGATTAGATTAGCGGGTATTTATTCTGTGAGATGGGAGGTTTGGTTAGAAGGTGGAGACGAATACAGATGCACGGGCTCTCCACTGAAGATTCCCCACAGGGTCTAACATCAGTCCAAACTAGTCTTTGGTCACCTCAAACGAGTTATAAATACTGGCCGTTATATTGGCCGATTCATGCTCTGCGTATGATGTGTATCCACACATAAAAGGGACGAATTCACGGAGTGATACGTCCAATGAATTGGTAATAAGGACTTGTCACGAGGGAGACTGAGCATCGTCATTCTGGTGGTGATTTATGTATATGGTCTTCACTGGGCACAAAGCATAGATGCTCTGCTAAAAGTGATACATTTATATTTATGCAAATAAATTCCATCACACCCACAGAATGCAACACAATCCAAGTCGCCCGTGAGAGGCTGCGTTTACTGAACAGATTTCTACCTACTTCATAATGTCAGCATTTATACGTCTAAAGGCATAACTGGAAATAGCCCAGAAAAACACTACCATTGCCTGTCTATGGCAATAACAGTGGCTAGCTTGGGGGGAAGGATTCTACTCCAACTGTTTAAACTATAGACTCTTTGTCAATAATACATTTTACACGAACAGAGGATATTACAGAATATTGCAAAGAGTAAAAGAATATGATAGAGTTGGGAACTCATTGGTTATCAGTTACAACGGTCCCTGGAGGAATGACATGAAGTTAGGCCAGTCTAGGCTAACAGACAACTCTCAGATGAGATAAGAATGGTATACCAGTGTGATTGGACGCCTACTACGCTAATCACTTTTCTGGTCCAGCAGTAAGCGTCCTAATGGGATTACAATACTATTTTGCTATCCTTATAGGATTATAATGGCACTTTGCGGTTTTGAGCGAGAGGCTTTCCCTCAGTTTGAAGGGACTCTCAACTTTGAGCCTAGACTGTATGATAGAGTTGGGAATTCATTGGTTATCGGTTCTGACGGTCCCTGGAGGAATGACATGAAGTTTGGCTATAACCTCCAGTCTGCAGATATTCTATTACCAGTTTAGATTCTGCGCACCAAGGCAAAAAGGCAAAGGGCAGCTTGCCCTTCGTCATAACTCAACCCCCTCTAAACCACAGGCTCGCCGAGCAGAAATTAACATTCACCTTGAAAATCTTTTACTGGCCGATGGCATTTCAAAACATCAGCAAGTTTCTTTCATAAAAGTTGCTAACGACTCCATTCCTTTCATAAATTCGCCGCAAGTCATGAATTTGATTTGCAAAATTTGCTGGCAAGTTTTCCTTTTTTCCAATATCTAAATACCTGGGGAATAAAGAATGGCCATTGGCTTCTGTTTTAATGGCAGAACACCATTGCCATAAAGAAAGCACCAAGTAAACGATCGCTGCAATTGGATAACAAGAACAATGATTTTGAACTTAAATTAAAAAGATATTTGGAGGACATTTGGAGGTACACTACCTCATAACAGGACGATTACCGTCCTACATGTATTATCCCAAGGCAAGTGTATTTACAAGGATGCAAGCTGGGCTCACAGCCTCTTAGATCAGATAATAATGTATGTCAGTGATTGAACGCCTACTGCGCTAATGGCGTTCCTGGCCAAGGACTAGGCGTGCTAATGAAACAATAATGACACTATGCGGTTTGGAGCGTGAGGCTTTCCGTAAGTTTGAAGAGACTCTCTCAACTTTGAGCCTAGACTTGATATATATTCGTCAGAGATTTGGCAGCGAACATAGCAGCAAATGCCATCGCAACGATTCGCTTCTCAAACCCCCACTAACACCAAGTCTATATGACAATTCGACAACAATGCAGTGTAACGTTGCAAATCCACCAATCCACATGGGCTGGCATTTCTATGGAGGAGGGACATAGCGTAATGAGGCTTTGCCTCCTGGTCTGGGGCCGTATTGATCCAGGAGGAGGTATGTACCCAGTAAGCCTCATTTATGATGTATGTAGCAGTTTGTCAGACGCTAAAGTGTCCTCCCCACCTAGCCAAGGCAACCTGGCCCCGCTTCCTGCCAAAGACGCGCAATATAAACTTGCGTGGTGAACTAAGAGCCAATATGTTACCTATTCACGCATTAAATAGCAATATTAACCCGGAGAAGAGCGACGAGGCAAGTGCCAGGGCGCAGGGGAAGTGGCCCCAAAGAATGTGTTGTAAAACCTCTAATTGAAGCCATGTTTCCTTTGGAAGCCACCGCCACCGAGAGGGATAGATCTTAATGTAACTTTAAGCATCTTTGGATCAGGCCAGATATCTAGGCTCAAGAGGTGCAATTGATTGTCCGAGCAACCAGAGCTCCAGTTGTAATAAGGCAAGTTTACCATATGATATGAATGGCAAATACTTCGCTTTTTACATCTAGTGATGGAGTTGTGCAAACAAAGAGGAAATATGTACAGCATCTCACTAGGGAGCTATATATACGTCATGTATAGGCCCCATATCTCACTGGCTGATATATTTCCAGGAAACACGGAACAAAACTCTTCAGCGAGGTCCCCTAGGTTCAGGAGAAGGAAACCCATCGAAGGGAAACAGCTATATGGTCGCCGCGGCTTACAAGAAATGCTTTATGGTACTACATGTACCAGCCCAATTGCATGCCTTCGCCCCATTACTAACGTGATATACCGATAAAAATATCTTTATTGGTGTAGAGGATAGACAGATCATCATGCAATATGAAATTAAAATGTAAAGAATGACATCTGATATCCTCAAAGACATTTTAAGATCCAAAGGCCCATGATTTATGGCACATTCGTTACAGATACCACCCAACAGAACTGTCAGTGATCAGGCGAAGCAGGTTTAAGATGCAATTCACCTTTGCTGTTTTTAGACTAGGATAGAATAACGAGCAATCCAGAGCACAATGTTGCCATAAATTCTCTTGATTTCTCGACTAGTCCCTCAGCCCATCTCAGTGAACATATGGCTCCTGGGTTGATTCCTGCAATAGTAACTCTAATACAGTTAATTTTTATAAGAAAATGGTCGTGAATGAATAAACAACAACAAAAAAACTTTATCTCTCAGTGTCTTATTGGGTATTGTGTCTATCTTATACCATCCTGATTTTATAAGAAAGAACAAAGACTTTCACAAGCCTACTTGATTTCCAACGCTGTCTCTTTCTTAAAGATGAACCACTTCCATGAACAAGAATTAACGTTAGGTTTATTGCATTGTGACGCTATGAGGGTCAATTGGAAGATCTGCAAGTTTTTATTAATAAAAATAATAATTGGCCAACAGTGAGAGTAAGAGAGTGAGTGAGTAAGTGAGGGTGTGTGAATGTATGTGAGAGAGAAAGAGAAAGTGTGAGAGGAGGACAGAGACACAGAGAGAGAGAGAGAGAGAGAGAGGGGGGGGGGGGAGGAGGAGGGGAGAGACAGAGACAGAGACATAGAGAGAGAGTGAGTATTGTGCCTTTTACGCCGTGTAGACTCTAGGTATCTGAGATCTGTATGAAACCCCATTACCCCAGTGATTTGCAAGTTCCTTGAGTACATTACAAATCAATACTCAAAGAGTGAACTTTTTCCAATATATGCAAAATCAGTACAACCAGTAAAATTACGGGGGCGTACAAATGTATATCTCTCTGCATATTTATGTAATATACACACACATTATATATACATAAACGCAGATCTATATTACCTATTAGGTGCTTTCGATTTTTTAACAAAGGGCCCAAACAAATAGCACTCCGATGATCACACTAATTCATATGAATTTTGTCAGACAAGCACTTTAGCAGTTTGTCAAAGACCCCATGCACTATTGACTAACATGGGCTATGGGTGCGGTTACGACGTCATAGGTGTGCACTGATCGATAGGCCGGGGCGACTGACTTCATAGAATAACTCGAGTGAAGGCTAGATGTATGTTCTTGCATATATCTGATACGTAGAACGAAACCTTAATATTTGCCTCCGCTGTATCTCACTTAATCGAACTGGACGCCGCCTAACTGCACACACATCTGCTAGAGATGCATATCATATATAGAGAGCCAGAAGAGAAAAAAAACCCGACTGATATTTCACGTTGATTCTGATGAATCTAATGTAATACAAAGATACATCGAAATGATCTTTTTATACTTTCCTGGTAGTGATAAACATACCACCAAGTATGCACTAGTAGCACTGGCAGGTGATATGAGTGACATAAGGAAAGCTGTTGTTTTGTAGAAGTAATAAGCCATGGATCATGATCGCATGCTGCAAGGGTACTGCACACAGCAGTAACACGTTGCAGGGTCTCCACGCTTTGGGTCAGAACATATTCCAAGCTTTTCCTGGCCGATTTCAGTCATTTCTCAGAACCCAAATGAAGGAACCAGAGGGCTATAGTTATTGTTGAACATTTATTTAACAAATTTCGTATCTAGATTTTATATTGTTTAGACTTTTTCAGGCATTGAATTGAATTTCTAAATTCAAGGCTTTTCCGGACCCCATGCACACCAGGTGTTTATTTTCCCGACATTGATTTTAGAATGATCTTTAGTGTAAGTTTGTAGCAATGATGTTCCTATGAACAGTTGCATATATATATATATATATCTCTCATGATTCGACTGTGTGTATGGGAGCTTTGTCGCAACTTTTTACGTCCACTCGAATGAAACTATTACTAAATGAATGAAACGTATCACTCAATTGGGAAATTTCGCGAAATAAAATTTGTTCAAAAAACAAAAACATTCACCTTCCTTCAAACGCTGTTGTTTAACTGGAAGTGGGTATTCTCTGCCCCACCCCCTTGTTGCTTAGTCACCCTAAAATTGATCACCCCAGGCCAAAAATATGCGGACCAAGCAAGGAGATGAAGCCCATGTAGTGGTACACAAACGGGCACCCACACATTATCATCTAAGGTAAGGGGATTGAATACAAATCTGCGTAATATCACTAATAGCATTGGACAGAGCTCTTGAGGAGTAGCCAGGCCAGCTCCTAAATCAAACAAGAGTGGAGAAAGGCTTTGCACCACTTTGCGCCAAGGCAGAGGAGGCTGCACCTGACTCGGCAGAATACCTAACCGAGGCAAACTAATTTACACGCTATCGTTTCCTCATATGTATGCCGGTTAATTAATTGCTCTCGTATTTTATTGGGATCTGCCTACAACAGGAGGTATTGACTGGGTCCAGGGGCGCGAGATGCCATCCCCCGGGACATGATACTATAGCTCCGGGGGGAACCGTATGAATCTCTGGTAGTATCAGGGAGATACAAAGAGTTTTCAGACAAGTCTGGTGAAGTTGAAGAGCAAAATAGTTCAGTTAACCTGTACTCGCTAGCTGAGCATTGACTGCTGCTATCTTGAGCAAATCTCACAGTTTGATATTAGGTTATTTAAGACTTACTAAAGAATCATTTACGTTATCTTAAGATCGCATAATCCCAAGGTTTATTGATGTGTTCCGTCAATTAGTTTTACTTTTCCCACCAAGTTAATTTTCCCACCAAGTTAATTGTACAAACACAGTGTCCAGGACCTTTAGAAAGCTAATATGATTTTTCCAGCGCGACAAAGTGTTCCCTTGACATACTGCCTTAAAAGATTTGCACTAACATTCACAGATTCGCGCTCCTATTTATTTAGATTCAGCTCCAATCTTACATATAAATATTTAGCAACATTTTTCGATAAAAGCAAGGATCTTTTCACCAATATCATAGCTGGTGTAAATGGTCAATACAAACCAAATGCATTATAGGGAAAGATGAAGTATTGTTTTACGGAAATATGCAAAACACGTTGATATTTAAATGAGATACCTGTTAAATAATCCATGCTGAACATAACATGACTTGTATAGCTTTTACACTGACCTACAACTCCTACTTCCTAATGCCATGCGAATCGGGATTCTAGATGGTGGACATCCAAAATCCCCTATTGATCCATTGGAAATGAATAAATACATAAATAAAAGCTCCGAAGTCAACTTTACGGACAGACAGTCTATGTCTCTATGCACATCTCTGGGACCCAGAATCAAGTGCATGACAGCGCCGATACTGTTTAAGTAGTATACGATTGGGGGATATATTCAGGCAACACTTGCTGTCCCGCCTCTGGGATTAAACGCTGGAACAAATGAAAGCCACTATAGTGACAGGGGAGATACAAACATACATCTTGTTCCCTGCAAGTTGACAGAGGGCTGTGTTTGTAAATAATACATGCACGTACCGAGTAAACAATGCCATTTGCATTGCGTTGTGCTGTGACAAGTCAGCAATGCAAAGCAGATGCGTGTACATGGGATTTGGCAGAGGAATACATACATATAGCAGTATATAGTAGGCCTGTTTTAGAAAGTTGTCGCTGAGGCTCGAGTGAAAGGGGAATGATCCATACACTCGCTCTATACTGTTTGCATTCAATTAGGACTGGTGGCCGTATGTAAACAAGTAACTTGTAATCCGGGGTGAATGGACTGAGACTATTCCCACCAAGGTGGGAAGAGAGCCCATATAGTGAGACCGTCCACACCGTTATAGGGTCTGGTTTGAATAGAAACATTTATTCAGTCTAGGCTCACAATTCCTCAGATAAGAAAAGAATAGTATGTCAGTGATTGCACGCCTACTGCGCTAATGACTTTGCTGGACCCGGAGTAGGCGTCCTAATGGGATTCTAATGGCATTTTGCGGTTTGGAGCGAGACTTTCCTCAGTTTGGAGGTACTCTCTCAACTCTGAGCCTAGACTGTTGTTGCCATCAGACAGGTTCCATAGATATCGTTGGATTAACACAAGTGCATCTGATATTCAGATGATAATGATGCAATCATTTGAAAATCAATCATTTCAGTCATATCTGATCATTTTGTTTCCGATCCTAGAGCCAGATATATATCTGAGAGGAGAGCGATAGCTTCATGTCACGCAAGAAGAACTGATGCAAACTGCTTTGATAAATCGCCCCAAAGAAATTCATTAGCTCAAATGAGAATAGCATTTTACAAAAAGACGCAAAAACGCAATACATGGACGTATACAGGCTAGGCTCACTAACCTCTCACAACAGATAAGGATAGTATGCCAGTATAGGCGTCCTAATGATTTTATACTGTCATTTGGCGGTTTGGAGCGAGAGGCTTTCCCTCAGTTTGTAGGGGGTGTCTAAACTCTGACCCTAGACTGTATACGATTCTCTAAGGCCAAACCAATTATATTTATCTTTATGTATACCGAAAGATCAAACAAATTCGCGTGAACCGAGAGAAGAGAAGGCAGTAATTTGTCAAAAGGCAGTAAACAAAAAGTACCTGAGTATTATTATTGACCGATGAACTGAGAGCTTATATGAACAAACAGATACACAAGAGTGGAGGCATGTTGTATAGCAGAGCCTCCCTCACCAACAAACAAGCATTCTGCATCAAGGCGAGCGTGCCAAGGCGCCATGTACACATTACTACAGAGCTTGCTGCTATTTTACCTGGGGGTGGAGTGGCTTGCTCGGCCGACATGTTGGCAGCAGTGGCCCCGAGTTGTAAACTGGAGCTACTCTTACTGCTAGTGGAACCGCTCCGCTCCCGGGACAGAGGCGTTTCGGCTTCAGATGTTTCCTCCGCATTTTCTACCAGTACCGTTGGCATCCCCTCCACCACTGGGACCTTATCCTTGGTAGAAGGAGTCCATTTGGGTATACTGGTAATGCCCTGAGAGAGGAGCTCATTGATGTAATATTCTATCACCTCCTTGCCCTGGAAATAAAGAAAAGAAAGGATGTTTATAACGGGGTTAAGCCAAAGAGTTGTACAGCAAGGAAAAAGGGTGTATTTTCTGAAAAGAAATCAATTGTTATAGCTTGATATTTTCTGTCTCGAGCAGCTGAAGCAATCCTTCTTTTTTGGTACCATTTGTCCGCGTAATATAATATGTTGGCACACTATATCAATCATGATCTTAAAACACTAACACCTGCTAACCACATGTTTTATTTAGACACAAGTTTGTATCTTAATGAATAATTAAAGAGCCAATTGAACACAAATAAATTTAATTCACGAGGGAAGTAGTACAATGAAGTAAAATGATACATCGCCTTTCTTGGCAAAACACTTGAAACTTTCCATATTTCTTGATAGAATGGAATAGGGAATCCTTTATTACGTCACTGAGGTGTTATAAATCATGTTGTTTTTTAAACAAAGAAAAACACAAAATGCAAGGATCTTTCCCCAATATCGTAGCCTGTGTAAATAATGCATGATGGGAAAGATGAAGTTTTGTTTCATGGAAACATGTAAAACACATGGCTATTTATATGAAATCACTGTTTACACAGTGTTCATGCCCAACATAACATGTTTGTTCATAGCTTTTATACTGAGATACAACTCCCATAATTCCATGCGAATCAGGATTCAAGATGGCGGACATGCAAATCCCCTATTGAAGTCGCGCCAGAGCCCTGATACCAACAGCAGTCTCCGTCTCATATATATTGTGTATTCAATGGATTACACTCCACCCCAGTGTTGGTGACTTTTAATTTTCACTATACTTACATTTTTACTTTTTTACTCTTTATTGTACTTATTTACTTCGTCGATGTAGTAAGGTGTGGTCGGAAGAACTATAGCAACAGATACCAACACCTTTTAGATAGAAGTAGTACAATAGAAAATGATTATTGTAGGATTGTGGCAATAAAGATTAATATATCGGGTCGGGTCACAAAGCTAGTGTCCAGCCACCTGGATTACTCCACGGTGAAGTGTGTATCACATAACATTTGCATGTAGAAGCGTGTGGTACATACCGTGTGGTACATTGTTTTGTACCACATGGGCGGGGCCTAATGATGTGCAAAATAAACTCATTTGATTGGTTCCCGCCTACCTGAACACATTCAGTCCACGCCCCCTTACAACAATGGTAGGTTATTGTAGATCCTGACGATTATGAACATGAAAGTAATCAATACAAATAAATTTTGAATATGTCCAAGGAAAGAAATGTTCCCCTGGAATCCTGTTCTATTATAGGGCCCCCCAAAATAAATAGATGCCCCCCCCCCACCCTCCCCTGTCCACTCCACGCGGGAAAAAGCGTTGTCAGGGATTCTTACTGACGTCACTAACATTGCGTCACCGCCATAAGTGAGGGAAGAATGACAGAAACTTCGTAACAGTAAGTAAATAAAGAACATTTGTTATAATTTCTGATTTTATTAAGACCACCGTGGAGTCATATTATAATACCCAACTTCAGTGGTTTCGCCATAAAATTGAGAAAAGCTAGTGAAAATTGCCTTGTTATGCTTCCTTTCTAGTCTCCAGTCCTCAAAATCCAAATTCAAATTGACAACTTGAAAAAAAAGAAGAAAAGAAAACGACCTGTCCATCGTTTTGGGCCAGGTTTAAACTAGCGTGCAGCATGCCGGAAGTGATAAGAGACCGTCAGTCAGTGCTTCCGGTTTGGGCTTTATCAGGACGCCAACACACGACCAGCGCCCCCTAGCGGGCCCCTAGGCAGCCATCATTGTGTAATGCTACCACCAGGCGGCTCTATCATCTTTACCCCTGGTGGGACAATCTCTATGAGGAGAATACGGCCGACTATCGGGCGGCGTGGTGGAGTGCGAGAAGGGGACGAGCAACGCGGGACTACTGAGGCCATTCAACATCACAATCTATTTGCTGCTGAACACACGTAGACGGACGGACGGACGGAAAAGACTGGAGGCATCGCTCCATCTCTGTCATAAACGCTGAGCAATGATCTCTGCCGCTGGATGAGGAGGCTCTTCTAGCTTTAGACCTTGTCTAAAAAGCTTAAAGTGGGACTGACTGCCCCCCATCCACTCATCCATTCACTTTTCCAAAATTGTGTATGTATACTACTCCATGTGAGGTGAATAAACACAGGCATGAACAAAGGCGTTTCCAGGCCCATTTAAGTGATTTTCCAGACCGGACGGGATCAGGGGGGTTGACGGGAGCAGGGGGTTGTAGTTCTTGTTGTTTATAGGCTTATGATGTATTTAACAAGTTTTATAATCAGATTTTATATCAATCACCATTTTACAACTTTTGCTTTGTGAGTCAGTCACTATAAGGTGTGAGAGGGGCGAGTCAGGGATAGGTGTACAGTAAGAAACAGGGAATCTTCCAGAGAAAAATTTCCAGGCCATTCAATAGATTCCAAGAGGATTCACGGCCCATTGCTTCAAACAAAATAACCATTTTCCAGGCCTTGATTTTTCTCTCGAAATTCAAGGCGTTTCCAGCGTATTCAGGTCCCGCGGAGGTACATGAATACACTACAGCTTACAACTCGAGCTCTTCTGAATAATAATGAATGAAAAAAGCATGCAGTACATCGGTAATAGGTAATAGGAGAGGTGTGGACACAGGTATGGTACATTACCCATGAAACAGGAGACGGTGCACTCAACATGGTTAAGGATTCTTTTGATCTAGCGCTATAAGGTTTCCCCTAATGCACCTTTGCTACACACTTTTGGTACAGTTAGAAATAGAGTTCTTCAGCAAGCCCCCTGCATTAGGATCGATGCCCCATTGATTAGGGCGTGTATTGGGCCCCCAAGTGTAGCCTACCTGCAATACAAACTGCATAGGTCCAGTCACACGAGCCTTGTAGGAAATGCAGCAATTGAGTGCAGTATAATCAGGATGGGAAGGAGAGCCATTTGAGGCCTTTTATTCATTTGTTAGTCTCTAATCGGGCTTGGTCGTCACGCGAGTTTTCGAGAAGAATGCGTGTGATAAGAGTGCGAGGCCGGGCATATATGAGCAGGGAAATACATTAGGTCCATCCCCATTCGTTGCATTTCAATGCCCTGCGCACGCCTAATCAATAGTTGGGCTTCTTGAAAAGGGAAAGGAATGATTAACTATACGCCACCAAGGTGTTCAATCTTCAAGCTGCTGCAGGAAAACTAAATAGATTTAGACATCCACAGTATAGAGGCTATTAGCAATTGAGGTTGACAAAAGAACGTTTAGGATTGATATAGACAATTAAAAGCAGCTCTTACTCCTGACAATGACATCAAAAAAGGGAATAAGAAGCCATATTAATTGGACCCAACTCTGATGAATACTGCTCTCACACAGCTCTGGGATGTCGCAACGGCAAGGCAAGGCAGACCTTTTGTGTTATAAAAATATCCACAACATAAATTGCAAACACTAGTCTTTTTAGAAAAAATAAATGCGAGGTATCCATAATTGATAGAATAACTTGTTCGTATAAATAAATATATATTTTTTTATAAATACATAACTTCATAAGTATTGTTTTCTTCAGACAGCCTCTTGTCTTTAAACACAATATATTATAGACATAATATATAAACAGAGAAAGACCAAGCAAGCGGACGAGGTTCTTTTTGATAAAAAATAAAGTTTAAACAAAAACCTTGAGAGACAATAATAGGGCAATTAGAAGGGGACGTTGGTACAGCGTAGAGGCAGCAAGGCCAGAGCGAATGCATCAAAGCCAGGGCCATAACGGGTGATTTAATACACGATAGTCGCATCTCCAGAACATGTACAATCAGCAGCTCGACACATTGAGTAAATTCTGCTATAAACTAGACTGAAATTTGGCCAATGCTAAGTATGTCTCGGTATATTTGGTATTGCGATGGTTAAAAAAATCTGTTTGGTTATGTTCAACTTTATTTTGAACCTCATTTTTGTCTTAAATCTTGATTATTTGAGAGGATTGGCGAAGGCGAATTGTGTATTTTCTGGCGGTTTCACCCATGAGGGTCTGCCAACAAAACCCCATGTCTAAATTAAATACTCTAAGCCACAGCTGGGTAGCTACGGGTTTAAGGGAAGAAAACGAGAACGTCTATTTAAAGCTATATATTCGTTAAATTGTGGTCCTTTAAAAGAAAGATATATCGGGTGAATGGAAAATAATAATCAATTTAATAATAGCAAATCGATATATTTTCAAAGGAATAGCGCCAATAAGTTTGCCAATAATTTGTCTGAATCCAGGTTTTAATTAGATATGGAAGAACATAACTATAGAAAAAATTGTTAACAGAGTAATGTGTAGATCTGTAGTCGGCACAAATTAAAGGGAGTGAGAAAAAGAGTGCAAACTTAATTACAGTTGCATTCCGGACATGTAGAAAAACAACTTTTTAGGAATCCCTTTCATGCGAACTCTGTAACAATTTGTGGTAGTGAGAGCTACTTTCTTCTGGAAACAACATGAAAAATTCGTAATGTCAATCAACCGACAGTTTTTTTCTCTCTAGATTTGCACAAACATCATGGCTACATGAAATTCTATCCAGAGAGATGGTTTGCAGCGCTCAAGTTCTTTTGAGAAAAAGTCCATTAAGACATTCCATTAATTGATAGGTTACAAGAAATGGAATTAAAGTTCATAGATCAAGATCACTGACGTAGATATAACTTTAGGTAGGCGACGATATATGATATATCAATATGACGTCAAGGTTTTTTTTATTGTCAGTATGGTTTGGTACGCACTTTTTACATTTCATTACGGCTCATTTCAAATCGCCTAACAAGCGGAGAAGAATGTAGTGTGTGGGCTGAACAAATGGTATAAATACACCGTGGTGGGAATAAGGTGAAGAGAGGTGGCCGTCACTTCATCAAATGAATCCGATGGGAAATTCGGTAAAATATTTGTCAAAATACAATATCTGGCAATAGGAAAAACAAAATTAATTACGGTGAAAATCGGTTTCAAACATAGAAAGCAAAATCACCACTACCAATATTTTCATTAAACAAGCTGATTCAAAATTGGTACCAATGTAAATTCGTGTGAGGCGATATCTAACGGGAAATCAACAAAGACCCGCGATAAACTAATAATATTACAGCCATGTATCAGCTCCAAAGACAGACAAACAGGGAATAACAGCGATTAATTATATCACAAAATAGGTTGCGTCTATTTAACATGTTATCGTAAGATTATATTGTTATTCCATCTAGTATTGTGTGCAAGTATAGACTCCTTTGGAGCAAATAAATACATAAGAAACCCCCCCCCCCCCCAAAATAGTCAGTTCATGCAGGTTGTATGATTTTAGGCATTTATAGGCATGAGGACAAATGGGAACAGAAAGCTGCCTTTGCTTTACCTCATGGCCGTCCATTCCCTGTCAAAGATTAGTTTGATCCGCCGGGTATTACTGCCCCTTGTTATGACAAATTGTCAGGCGTTCCTTGCAGGGAAACGCCAATGTTCACGTTTCCATGACATGTCTTATTCAGTGGGAATAATCGCCCTATCTGCCTGCCCTCCCGACATCGAGCAAACTAATTATTAGCACTAGGTATTCTGAGCTCAGTTCATTAGTGAGAGCAAGGAAAGTAAAATTTTACTCTCGTTGGTGAGAAGGGGGAGTTAAACCCTACCCACACACAGCCGATTTGCCCCCCGATTGCCCCCCTATTTAGGTCTTCCGATGAATCCTAGGATTTCATTTCCAATCCTGGTTTGTGTAATTTGAAAAACATAAATCAGGATTTGAAAAACATTAATTAGGATTTTAAATGAAATCATGGGATTCATCGGGAGATCTAAATCGGGTGGCAAATCGGCTGTGTGTGGGCAGGGTTTTATGCGTAGTAATATATCGGGGACAGATGGGGGTGGGGTGGGGTGAGTACATAATGAATACGCGGGAGATACACAGAGAGGTGTGCACACATCTATACAAGGCACATATCAAGACCACAGGACAAATATTGGAGACAAGAAGGGTGAGTGAGATCGCCTGAAATGAATATGTACTATTCGCCTTCACTAATCATCTCAAATACCCCCAAATTCAAGGCACAAATGTGGTTCAAAATACAGTCCAACATAACCAAACAAATATTTTACATCAACGCAATACCTAATATTTATAATTTTTCAGTCTAATTAAGAAGAATTTACCGAATAAAATATGTAGAGCTTTCGATTGTACATTTTCTGACGATGGATGAACCCATTATATAGAAACAGGCAGTTTAGATAGTAAAGTGAGAGCTACATTGAGGTATAGAGTGGTCCCAGAAAGCTACACAAAAAGCAGGCCTTGAATGCAATCGATGCTTGGTATGATAAAGCATGTATGAAATTAGGTAATGACATACGATGCAGTCATTATTCTGCTGATTGCGCAGTTGGAATGAAATTCAATCGCCTACAGCAGTATTCCGATACCGTGCACATATATATTGCATAACTCTATCATAATAAAATATGGCGAGTGATCATATACATGTACTTATAATACATATCCACCTCACCAACTCATTGGGCTAGTCCATTCTGGGACAAGCTTCCTATCGAGCAACAATTAGTCGCCTCTAATCCTATGTTCTCGGATGGGGAAGGGAGGAAAGGGAAATTTTTCATTCTTGCCTTAATAGAAGGTCATTAAATTCATTAAGGTTTCTTGGCGCTTCCCCTGTGCTGCACATATAAGGACAAATCTGGGAGAAAGCTTTGCCTCGCGAGATAAAGCGAGATAAATTGAGCTCATCGTGGGTACGCCATCTGACAACAGAGGCATTAAAATTGAAGCAAGACTTTAAGTCCTGTAGTAGGACTGCTTCAGCGGCTAGGGTTGGGTGATTGGACACCTATTATAGCAAATGGCACGATGGAGGGTTCAAACTGATTGAGACCCATCGGAAGACGGGACAAACCCCAAAGGGGTGAGTTCCCGTTTTCTGATGGTTCAAGATCAGTTTGAACCCGAACAGAGTGCCATTTGCTACTTATTACACACTCTATTTGAATGTTAAAAAGTAAATTTAACTTGTTTTGCCTATAGTTTAGCTCCAGGAGGCTTGATTCACCGCAATTTATAGGCCTAAGTTACACAGTCGGGAGGACGTCATTTGTAACAGCTTTGTAGGTCAGGCCTATGCTGCTCCAATGAGACTTTGCCTGAACTGTTCATGTGAACAGTTCGGATCAACTGAAGTGCACCCCCAAACTGCACCTTTCTAACTGCTCATGTGTGTAATAACTGTACTAATGGCTTTCCTGACCCTGGAGTAGGCGTCCTAATAATGGGATTTTCATGGAATATTTCGGTTTGGAACAAGAGGCTTTCTTTCCCTCAGTTTGGAAGAACTCTCTCAACTCTGAGCCTAGACTGTACAGGTGGGGTCACATATGAAAAAAAAAACACTTCATCATCAACTCTTAGCAGCAATTATTTTGATTGATAACACTTTTATTTGATATAAATGTACAGATCTTGTCAGAAGAGACTCCTATGATATATATATAAATAGGGTTTTCAGTTTTTTCCATCAATTGCTACTTTTCCTAGTAGTCTAGGCTCAGGGCCGATCAGATGAGATACGATCGGTGTATGTCAATGAGTTCCCGGCCCTGGAGTAGGTCCACCAGTACTGTCGTAATGTGATTTTGCGGTAAGTTTCACTTAGTTTGAAGGATGTGATAGGCTCTGAGCTTAGACCGTTTCATCCATCCCTCACATTGAGTTATACATGCCGGTTGAGACGCCCAGTAGATCAATACTGCACACTCCGCATATTTACATACGTATCCACCCCAGTGTGACTGGACACTGTGTGGCCATCAATTAAACAGTCCATTTAATATATTGGCAGGCTTACAGTTGAAGTGAATCAGGGGAATAGATAAGGCACATAGGTGTCGGTTCCAAGGCACTCAGGGGAAATATCAACATGTACTATCACATCCGTCCACTGTGTCTATGAAACATATGGCCAACAGGGCATTGTTAGCCTATAAACAATTGGAAAGAAATATATAATTATCTTATTGAGCTATTTTATAATTTTTAGCCAGGAAATGAGGCCGAGGACCGGCCAATTTAATTAAGCAAGGGGGAATAGCCTGTCACAGGAAAATGAGTAATAAGTCGGGCAAACATGGATTGTGAGATACCATCATATTGGAAAAGATGAGATTAAGTGGATTCCAATGATGTTAACATTTAGGAGATCTAACAATTATTTTTATATCTTATATTTGATAAAAAAAAGTTCGCAATATTTCTGGGCAGTCCTGGGTCTATAGTCGATTTCATGGCCGATTTCAGTAGCCCATGACTGAGTGGACCGACGGGCCTAACCATAACTATGTGTGGCATCAGTGAGGCCTCCGACGATGTATAGTCAAGGCAATCTACGCCCTCACACACACACATCAAAATAACAGAAACCCCATGTACAGTTTAGCTTCTAGAGCCCTGTTCTCTGAAACCTTAGTAATTTGTGGTGAAGTGAAAATTAATTTGTATACAGGGAGAATGGAGATCGGTATCACTGCTGTGGGGCTGAAGCCAGGAGTGGGTGGATAATTTTCAAAGTAAAGTAGCTAAATTAATATTCTCCATAGGTTAATACAATGTCTTGAAATTTGGAACATGTGCGTATACATTCATTTCACTGAAAGAGCTAGATATCTGTAATCCCAAGAATGAGAACATTCCTACAAAGAGTTCTTGTGAATGAAACACTTTGAAAAATATCAACTTATCGACTTATGACTCATTTTAAACAAAGGGTAAATGTTAACGTTAAGGATAAACGCCTCAAGGATAAACGTTAACAACTCGTATGAGGAATATAAAATTGCTATTACCGAATTGGCTAGAGTTTTAGATGAATTAGGATTTACGGTTCATACAAAATGTAAATCTGTAATGGGACCCACTCAAGAGTTGAAATTTTGGGGATTTGATAATAAATTCGTAATGTATAACTCCAACCCACGAGAAAATGCTAAAATTTGTTTGTGCGGCTCACGATCTGTTAGACAAAAGAAAACCTACAATCAGAGAAGTTTCTGGCTTGGTGGGCCTTATGATTGCATATTCGATTTCTATTAAATAAGAATTTAGAGTCAGATAAGGTTATTTAAAGCTTTGGCCTTTAATACAGGTAATTTTGATGCTAAAATGAGAATTTCGCCTGAAGGTGTTGAAGATATCAGATGGTGGTGAGACCACTTCATTTTAGCGGAATGAGAAATTCATTTCTCTCCCCACGCTCAGGATTTATATACCGATGCCTCGTTAGCAGGTTGGGGTGCCATGATGAATTCGGTTACTGCAGGAGGTAGGTGGAATTAGGAGAATGAAATCAATGTCGAATGACCATATTAATGTTCTTGAACTTAGAGCTAATTTGTATGGTTTAAAAAGCCTTGGATCTGATAGGAATATCCATGTTAGAGTTTTAACTTATAACACTACCGCACATGGAGCTATAACTGTTTGATGTATAGCTGTATAGCAAATTTAACAGCAATATCTAGCCTCTAGGATAAAGAATCCCCTGAGTACAGACGCAAAGGCAGGTGACATAGTATCTAGATGCCTCAAAACGGGTTTCCTGGTTTGAAAAAGGTTTCACGGCGTAATGTACGAATCATGCGACGAGGAAATCAATCTAATTTGAAGGAGGAAAAAGTCTGAAGTTAAATGGGATAATTGCTGGGAGTTTGCAACAAGCATAGTTCAATTACTGAACACGTTCGTCTCTAATGGTTCATTATCCGCACCTCAGGGTCAAAGAGTTCAACTCATTTCCCCTCGGGGAAGAGACAGGCGAGATTAAGGGATTAAACCAGAGCCAAAAAGGGGAGAAATTCGCGCCCTTTTATACCTTGAATACTGCATTCCATAGCGCCCTATAACGTCCTTGTTATGCGACGGTTAAGGTTAAAAACGGTCCCAATGACTCTCGGCATCTGACCTCTGAAATACAACCAGGGAATTCGGGATAACAAAGGTTGTTATGGTTCTAGGAAGCAGGGGGATTTTTCCTCTGCAGGCTGGTGACCTTTACCAGTGTCATCCCTCCACTCGCATAAAACCATGCAGCATCCACTGGCCATCACCAAGTCGTTTGTTTCTCCATAATTAACCCACCTTCAGTAATTAATCTAATCGCTTCTAAGCACTCTCACGGACAGTGCCTCTCCTCTGCATAAGCTTCAAACCAGGAGCTGACGTTTTAATTGAAAAGTCCTCCCAGAGGAGACCATGCCATAGTGTTCAATGTGGGGAGAAGGGATGAGGATGAGGAGGGGGGAGGGGAGTAGGAGGAAGAGGAGGAGGACTTGGGCCTGTCTCCAGAAATGGATGCGATGATATATAATGATTTCTTGTGGGACAGCACGTAGAGGACATGTGGGTGTGCGCGACATCGACTCTTTATATGATGGCAGAATTGCCCCCGGGGATATTTCCCCCATCAGCCCAACAGCGATCGATAAAAAACGTGACATTTTAAGTTAGAGGACCCCTTTTTATTCTCCCATGGAGGTGTTTGGTCAAGGGGTCTGAATGCAGGTCCTAATCTGTACAGAGCCAGACAGAGATGCTCCAAGCCTACCGGAGGCAAGACGAGAAAATTAAGGAATCTTCCCAATCCTCGGAGGGTATTTATATCTTGGATGCAACATGAAGTATTCGCTGATAATGCCAGTGGGACCTCCATGATAATTAATCAGTGTAACTAGTCACATTGCCAATCTTCAGAGGACAGTCTCCGAAGGCTCTTTTGCTTCACGAGTGCTCCCTTCACTCCTGAATAAGCCACAAATAGGAACGCCAATGTCTGCCTGCTTGCTTTTCATTATTACAGCCCATCCACACAATTCAACGAGAGTAATGGGGTCTGAAGTAAGGCCTAAACCTTGAAGCAGATAAACAGCGAAATAAGCCAAATATATGGATGACGATTCTAGTGGAAATAAGGCCGTTTCACACTTCGTATACCAACCGCAGCGTCATAAAACGCTGGGATAATTGTATGAGGAACTAACGAACAAACGAGGCAAATAATGGGAAGAATCCATACACGATGAACTCTAGATAAATACACTGATATGGCCGCAGCCCGCATGTCTATCATGGCATAAAACAGCATTAAATATTGATGTAATAACCTCACTGTCCATGCAGGAAATTGCATTGACTCGCTGGTTACAGATTGCTATTCTCACAAGCGTCCGACAGAAAAGGTCTCGGGTGTATATCATATTTATTATGTTTATATTTCATTTTTATGTGTATATTTCATTTTTAATGGAGACTAAATAAATTTTAAAAATCGTAAGATTATAGCAACTGTATTACCTCATACTGATGTCACAATTCATTCATTGTAGAAGAATGTATAATATCGATTTAGCAACTTTCAGTGAAGGTATGATTGGTCCTTTGCAAAATGGCTGCCATATTTCGTTGACATTTACTTCCAAAATCTATATTACAGAACGATTTACGGTAGCATTTTGAAGATATTATCTATCAAGCAACATATCTACCAATTCTCATTTAATATTACAGGACTTTTCATTTTAATTATATTTTCACCCAAAGTGACGGAGATCCCTATTTCCTAATACCTGATAAAGGCCCATATAGCAACAGACGGTTTCTCTTGAGTCGATTTACAGGCAAATCATGTTCCTGCGCTCAACATAACGGCTACTTCAGGCATGTTCGTGCATCTCCTCCTTAACTTGACGAAATATTTGAGTTGATTTATTGAAATAGTCCATGTGATAAATTAAATTAACAGGCGGTCATGGTGGATCAGGTCTCAAGCACTGACCCTGAAACCAAGAGGTATTGGGTTCGAATCCCATGAGGGACTTCACTTTTAAACGAACAAGAATTTCTTCCTTTTTTAAATACACACCGAAAAACAAGATGTAATGAAACGATCGGAAGATATAGTAAATATATCGGTTCCGATCAAATCTAGAGGTTAAATTCAGAGGGCAGGGAGAGTTATATCTGATGGTGGAGATTTATATGTTCAATACATTGAGTAAGTGGTATTTCACCTCCTGGTAACCGTAAGCTCGTCCCATCTGGGAGCCCATCATCAATCCTGGCCTTGCAGCCACACTCGCCTGTGTACTGCATCACTATTGATGCCCACACTGTAGTATGAACAACACGGCAGGCAAAGATGGCTATTTCTTTTCGGAATTCCTACGTTAATTTGTTTTCTTACTCAAGTTTCCGATTACATAAGACTCCTCCTTTATCGATACAGTTTCAAACTGTTTCAGCTTTGCAGAATATAATCTCAACGAAAAGAACTAGTTTTTTTTCTAAATATTTTTTAAAAATTACAAAATTATGGAAAACTCCGTTTCAACAGTTCTTCCAGGCACACCGGGGGAAAAAAACTAATGAATGCTGTAAAAACTCTTAAACTAACAGAAAATACTTTTATATTAAAGGACTGAACGTGGAGAGAATTTAAGATAGGTGGAATGAGAGGGAGGAGGGAAGAAAGAGAAACGAAAGGGTAGGAGTAGGAAAAAGTGAATGGACGTGAGTTAGAAGTTTTAAGAGTGAGCTCGGTATCAGACCTGTAATCTAGTGATCAGCCTGCGTCCATGATAAAAATAAAACATTCATCGAATATTCCTCCAACCACTGGTTACATGGAGAAGTTAATAACTGGCCTGTTGGTGGATCGGAGTATCGAAATGGTTCTGGAAATTACCCATTATATCAGGGCTATTGGTGCCTTTAGATTAGATCGACACCGTGTTAGAAGTACATCAACATTTCTAGTTACACACAACCCCAGATACCCAGCAAAAACGCTTCTAACATTCCCTTGCCATCACATGATGCTTTGGTACTGCGCAATTTGAAATGATGAATATTTTAACAGAACTGCACATGACCCTTTAAGTTTGACTAGAAAATCGATAATCCTCGAATGGCTCAATTGGCGTCCAATAATATAAGCGATCCTGTACATTGGGGACACACAGAATGGTCCATTTCCACATGGCTATCTTTGATACATACACATGTACAGAATCCATCCAATCTAGAGTCTATTCGAGCGACCCCGAAGACTTCAAACAAAAATGCAATGTTTGATACAATCTCGACATCAAGATGACATGTACCTGCTGAGAATGATGAAAACTAACTTCAATCAATCCAGCCAAATGGCGAGACAACTCGCGTAAGCTGCTTAAATTTCTCTCCAAGCGGCTCCAGTTGTAGGATTGAGATCTCTAATATATACGGCAGGCTGGGGTCGTAGTAGACATGATTAACTATGGACAGGAAAGCCTGAATGATGCTCTTACCTTCTTGATATTAGCCGTGTACTGTTTCATGGCTATTTTCTCCACCGTACTCTCGAAACCGAAGAAGGATTTGATGTCAAGGCTGGCGTCCTGTTCGAAGCAAGTCCAGTTAGGGTTCTCGGAGTGAACCTGCAGCATAATCAGATTAGGGAAATTGAATAAAAATGGAGAAGGATTTTGTACGGGGGTGATCAATATTTATTATACGACGGTGTAGTCTTAAGACTCTCTCCCCATCCCTCACTGATAAATCAACATTTGTTCAATGGTAACAGGCAACACGGAGGACATTAATAGAAAACAATGTATATTTACGAGCCTGTGTTTTCATCCTGAGGACATGGAATATTCATTGGTCATTTGTTAGGCGTAATATCTTCTCAGGCTAAATCTAAGTTGAATGGGGAAAATGCGAAAAGAATTATTGATACCGTTTTTGCAGTTAGAGCAAGCAGGGGGTGTGCCACATTGTGCAAATAAGTATTGCCATTATGCACACTTTTAGAGATTTAATAAGGTGAATCTCGATGATGGGATTACTGGGCCATTGAAGCAATCGGAAAAGGTTTGGTGTTTCGCTGTTCTCTCGCTGTATAAAATACAAAAGCGATGTCATATCACTTTGTAAATTCATGAACCTGCTTATGTCAGTTAGATAAGCGTGTCAATGGATGCAATTAAAGTGTAATGGCGCCCATTGACATATCAATTTAACCCACATATATTCATATAAAAGTCCATATAATTGTTTGATGGGGGATTACAGACAGAACACCTGTGTCACTACGGTCCAAATAAATCAACCCAATTTACCTATTGACAAAAGAAATCCCACTGAAACACATAGCAAAGGAACCTTTGAACTAGTATAATATATTTGTCTCTAAATTCTGGTAACTACTGGAAGAAATGGTACCCAGCTGTACCATAAAAGTATGTCGACCATTTTGTCTTTTTTGATTCATTCAACTGTACCTACTCCTGTACTCTTGATCTCGACAAATAAAAAACTCCTTATCTTATCTTATCTTATCTTATTTACTTTTCCCAAGGCTACAAAGGCATTTTATTAGCTTTATCGTGAGTCAAGTGTGTAATGAAAGTCAGGTAGGTCGCGTGGACATGATCAGAGCTCTGCGTGTTCCCACACAATCGTATAGTTTAAAACTAAAAGAATATTCCCCAGTGTAAAGTCCTTAGTCTAGGGATAGCAACAAGGCACTAAACAGCTTATATCAAATATTAATTACCCACGGTCGATAAATAGTAGCATGTTTATTCATGTAGAACCATATAGTTTCACATAAAACAGGGTTGATTGGTTCTAAAAGGATCTTAACGGAGATGCCATCAAACATCCATTAAAAAGTTTTGGTATTTAATTCATCAACGAGAATGTCATGAATAAATGAGGGACAATGAATAGACGAATTAATAGAACCGGCTGTGGCAATGATACAACAATGATAAGGAATCTGATCGCAATATATATCGCCTTGTAAAAAGCTTATGCTCTGAGACAACAGCAAGGGAAAGGAATAGAGGATTGCACTAAAAACCACTAGCAGATGAAAAGAATATCTTCAGCCCACTCATGTAGCAATGCCATTATAGCTTTTTTAGCCCATCGTATCGAATATCTCATCACCATTATTTATTCTTTATTAAAGGCTTTGCATGGGATATGCTCCGAGAGTTCTTTTTCTTTTGTCAGACCAAAGCCGACGAGATGGATGCTATCATGTATAAATTTAAATAATTTCAATCAACACTTTACAATTATCAAACGCGATAATTTTATACACCATAAACATGGTCGAATGTTATAATAAAATTCTGTAAATGCAAATTAAGTGGTTGAGCTTCTTAATACAACGAAAAAATATATAGCAGAGAACGACAGATAAGATCGGATTGTGTTCTTTTAGTGAGTGTACGTTGTTCGAAAGAGGAATGATGTTCCCAACGATATCAAATTATTCTACGTAAGAATATTAATATATACGTAACACATACATCGCGACGGTAACATGGTTTCAAATAAAATATGAGCCATCTCGTAGGTACTAAGGAATACCATAATAGATAGGACATGGATTACTCTAAGACTAGGACAGTTATTTAATCCGGTATTTAGGCTGGCAAGTCTACACCGACTGTCAACCTACCTACGTAGATAAAATCCCCAATCTTGAAATAAATGACTTATCTAGGGAAATAAAAAAAAATAAGATCAACCATGTCAACATTGGCAATTATTGGTGTCTATCAAAACCAGAGAGATAAGAGGAAACTATGATATAAATGATTAAGTATGGCTCTCGCCATAAATCAATCAATGGAGCGAGAGGAAGAGGGAAGCAGTTACTTGAGATGTAAAACCTATAGCTCAACCTTACACGCACTGATATTCAGGAGGTGACACCTGAACCATTGCATCATTTGCTCTAGGAAACAAAAGGACAAGACTCGATGGGCGTAACCTTTATTTGCCTTCCTTTATTACAATGGTAATCTTATGATAAAGTGTACGTCAAGTACTTGACAAAAACGACAAATACATAGAAAGCCGCATTTAACATCCCTTCTCCCAACCCTCCCGTCCCCCCTTTTCCCTTCTAATGCTCGCTTTGTTTCCAGGTATAATATGCCTGCCTCTTTTATCCCAAAAGTAAGCTTCAAAAAGATCATTTCAAAAATGATTTTTCTTACAACAGAAACGACAAATACATCAAAACATACCAATACATGATACCCCGTCAATTTCTCCCTCCCTCCCTCCTCTTTCCCCTCTATTTCTCGCTGCTATTCCAGGTAAAGTAGACCACGAGCGGGAACAACCTATGATTGAATAGGCCAGGTAGATCAACATGCACGGGGGGTGGGGTGGGGTGGGGTGGGGGGCTGATACGTATGGAGGGAAGGACATGTTCATTACGGCGCTAGTATTAGCTAAGGGGCGGATCTAATGAAGAATGATTAACCCAGTTTTGCTAGCCCCAGTAAATAACCCAACACACAAGAATCAGAGAAGCCAAGACCCGATTCAGAGACTGACAGAGGACCAACAAAAATTCATCACAGTTTGAAAGGTATCAAGATTGCTCAGTAACACAGGCTCGTTTTTCAGAGTACTTACAAACGAAGTGTAAATGAAGTACAGGTAATATGGGAGTACGTATTAAGCTGATGGCAACACCTGCAACCTGTATTGTAAACACTCTCTCATAGAAGTCTCAAACGAACAACAACAATACGCTCTAGCGCTAATGTTAACCGCCGAATATACTTTTTTGGCAACATGTGTACACTGGGATGCCAAAAAGAGCATTATGAAAATGAAATTACATCAAATGCTGGTACAGGAGAGACACACTAATGTCCCTTAATTGCTTTCCTTCATACGTAAAAGCGGGCAATCCAAAGACGCAGCCACCGAGGCTGAATCAATACACTAGTGCTTAGTCAATAAGAGAAATGGAAATGTAAAATCACAAGGCACAAACCTTGTTATTAAATGCCAAGGATGGGATAGGGAAAGGCAATCGAGATATTAATAAAATCCAAGTCTCTCATGCTTAGGATCTGTCCATGCAGCTGTTTCAATACTGCATAAACAAAATAGCTAATAATCATTATGTGATGTGCACCGTCACAAAAATATAGGATGAACAGAGAGGCAGTGAGTGGTATTAACCCGGCTAAACTGACACGCACTGTGAATCCTTTTACAGTCTAGGCCCACACTTGAGAGAGTCCCTTCAAATGAAGGTAAAGCCTCTCGCCTCAAACCGCAAAGAGTTATTATAATTCCATTAAGACCGCAAAATGTCATTATATTCCCAGTAAAACGTCGAGTTCTAGGACAAGAAACCGATTAGCGAGGTAGGCTGACATACCATTCTTATCTGATCTGAAGGTTTGGACCTAGAGTGTTTAAGCACTACTGTATAGATGTAAAGAGAATTTCTGTGGTTGTCTGTCTCTGAGAATTAAATTTAGCAGGGAAAATTTTCCGGGAGCGATATTATTGTGAAATTTTATTAGGATAATAAAGATTTCGTTTGTTGCTTTGAAAAGGTAAATAAGTCGAGATTTTTTTTAAATCACTAGTATTAAAAACTGAATAATATATTAAGAAATGTATCAAATTAGAAGTTTCTGTACTAAACATTATATAAACACTGGCTTTTTCGTTCCCGTTATTTTAAGTAAGTAAATAAATCAAGAATATATTCTTAAATCAGAAACTAAATAGGCGCACCTAATGTATAGTTCCTGTACTATAGGCTTAAATTTAAAATGATTAAACATTTGTATAACAACCAAAAGAATTAAAGATATGGTTTGGAGAGGTCTAGGGATACGTTGATCTACCTGGCCTATTCAATCCTTAAGGTCAGTCCTTACATAATATAAGTATACCGTATTAAGTAAAAAGCCATTGAACTGTGGTCATATCACCTGTGACCTATGATGTTTTTTGTCGAGAACATTTAAACAATTAATGAGTGCAACTGGTCGGAATAACTTGGTGATTATCACATAAGAGAATGGTGTAAAAAATCCATTCGTCGAGTTTAAGTATAAGTATATTAAGTAACAATTCATTGAACTGTGGTCATATCACCTGTGACTTATGATGTTTTTTGTCGAGAACATTTAAACAATTAACAAGTGCAACTGTTCGGAATAACTTGGTGATTATCACATAAGAGAATGGTGTACAAAAATCCATTCGTCGATGAGTTTTTCTGGGTAGTGGCACGCCACACAAAGATCAGTAATTTGTGCACGCCACTTCTTCATTCTGCGTTATAACGAACTCCAGGAAAACCAATGTGTAATATAATGAGCAACAATACCTGATGTTCAGAAGACACTGAATCCTATAAGATAATCATAGGAAGTTTATTCAGTTCACTGAACAAAGAAAGGCATTAAAGCCAATAAGTTAACCCAAATACAGCAAACAATGGCATCAGGCAGAAACGGCTCTAAGCCCCCCCCCCCCCCCCCCCCCCGCCAACAAATAGGTGTGTTTCCGATTCCCACCCACTCCCTACCAAGAAAGACCTACCCCACCTGTAAAAAAAAATGGTGGTGAGTATTTGTTTTTAATAGAAAAGCTGATAAAAGCAGAAAACAAATTCTACCTAACCAGAAAACCTTGAAAGGTACATTTCTCTGGGGGTTATTTCAGTTCTGTGATGGTGGTTTCCTAAAACCTTTTGTTACCCAGTTTTCAGCTGGATATAAATCGGTAACACGCCTATTTTTTTCTTGGCCTAATATACCTTTTCACAAGCACACTTTATGTCCATTCAAAGAAACGTACATATATATCAAGCAGTGACCGCCATCATCGCCCAGTTCCCAGTAAGAGCGTGACCACTCTGTCCCAGTTGTCATGAATAGCACCATGGCAACGACTTCCAAGTCAAGTTAATCGGATGAGGTTTACTAGAAACGACTCTCAGACGCACCACAATACGAGCAGACAACCGAGTTACTTCAATTTCTCCATTTATTTTTTTGAGTCTCGGCTGACTGTTTTTAATTCTGCCAAGACCGAGCATATTTATTCAGACCAACGAGTTGTTCAGACCATCGCATTAATAAACACATTGTTTCATCCGACACATTAAGATGTGTGCTAAGGAAAAAAAGTGATCGCCCTACAATTACTGTACAGCCAAACCCACATTATTAACGATTGAGCTTCAAGAATACTGATCTGATCAATTTATCATTCAAGTGCATTCTTTTTAATTTGTCTTGATTAGGCATACGTTTAGTTGGTGATCATTATTATAGGCAGTGTGACACGTACTCTACAAGTAAGCTATGAACGGTATTTTTGCGCCAACTCTGGTAAAAATTCATAAAACTTTAAGACAAGGACAGACGGCGATGGACTTCTCAAGCAAGCTATATATACGCTTAAGTTCCAATGGAACTTAAGAGTTAGAAATGCGGAGATAAAACGATGAACAGATGGTACATGTATCAGGGTTTTCCCTACATAGACAAGTCTCCGGCGCACCGCCGGAGACGTTATGGCGGCCGCCGGAGACTCAATAAGGCCCGCCGTTAAACAAAAGCAAAAAAAAAAAAAAAAAAAATTAAAAAAATATTTTTTTTTAAAAACAAAAATTAGATTGGGAAATATGGGACTGGGAAATTTATTCCAAATATGTTATACTATCAAATATTTTACATCAATACTCAAATGAAAAATTGGTAGGAAACCAGGTTTGAATTTTCAAGGCCATTCAAAAGATTCCAACTATTCAAGGCTTAAAAAAAGATTCTCCAGGCCATTCGGCCAAAAATGGCCCATCTTCTAGGCTTTTGAATTCCTGGCCTTGTACCGATTTCATGTATATTTTTTTATATTTTAACAGGGGGCCGGCCCCCTATTCTTCATGTTTCCAGTTGTATATTACTCTAAAAGTTTCCTGAATTTAGCATATAATGACATTTGTGATGTGTCACAGGAAAATGAGTCAAAAGTCGCAAAAAAATTGTTTTTTAAGATATCATATTTGAAAAAATGAGATCAAGCAGACTCTGATGATAGTAAACATTATGATTATAGCTAATAAGTATTTCTATATTTCAAGTTTGTGATATTTTTATTTTTGAAAAAGTTTGCAATATCTCCGGGTGGATATTTACTAGTAAATTGGCTAAATATACTCTATAAAATTACCATAGAAATGCAATGATATATTTAATACACTATTTTGAAATTTAGTAACTTTATGCATGCTACGAAAAAATGTTTTAAGCACCCCAAAAATGAAAACATTCCTGCAAAGACATCTTGGGATAAAACACTGAAAAATATCAATTTTGTGACTTGTGACTCATTTTCCTGAACACATCACATTTTTTATTTATATGGTAAAATTGAATTGGAAACTTTCGATGTTGGCCTTGTTTTGATAGACCATTTTGATATATCCTTGTTTTGAGGTAGTATATCTTAAACACAAGAATGTGTGACTCAAGGATATTTTCCCATTTCTATGACCAGAAACAGTCCATATACTAAAGTTTCAGAAACATTATATTTTGACTTATGTTTGCCCTTAAGTTTCAACAGGTGATAAATAGTTTGAAAAAGTGCAAATATACTATCATAATCAATTGGCAGATTATTTACAACTCTTTTCAGGAAATTATGTATACTTGTCTGACCAATCTTACAGCAATAATCAGCTCAAAAGTAATTAAAATTGGCTTCAAACTTCAACAATTTGCTTCTAATTTTTCTAAATTTCCTGGGGGAGGCCCCCCAGACCCCCACCAGCAAGAGGGGGTAACCCCCTCTTGCATTCTCCCCCCGGACCGCAGAAGCGGCCCGGGGTAGCAGCTCTGCCGCTAATCCTCTGAATTTCATCTCATACCACCGGAGACCTCCCAAAACCTGTGGAAAACCCTGTGTATACATGTACTACTAAAAGGAGGGCCATATGAGGCGAGGAAAATGGAAATAAAGGTAAAGATGATGGGATATATATCCTAATTGGTGTGGCATTCAGCACACATATTCTACAAAGGATGTTTGGGACAGAAGTAACTTGTTTACTCTACATTCATGTACGACTAAGGACATGGTTGATACGGGAAAGGACCGATTTGACAGACGACCTTTGAAGGCAGTGACTAAGAATCATGTACTAAAAGAAAAATAAATTGAAATATTATTCGGCCACGGAGCAAAACAGTTGACGAAATAATAAATGGCGTTTTTAAGTACTTCAATGGCGAATATTGCCAAACAATGAACGGCCTATGCAGTGGGAGGTGGTGGGCCAACCACTCAACAAATGACTCCAAGCCAGGCTAATCTACACACAGAGTGAAGGTCACGTAATCTTTTTTTAGCCACAACTTCTGGCCCGGTGATCACGAAGATAAAGAAAGTATGCCAATGAAGCAGGTGGTATATATGCCAAATCAAACTTGACGTCAACACTAAAGAGTTGATACTATTTACATACATGCTTTCTTTTCGGAGCATATGATATGACTTCATATATATAATACACTAAGGGATTGAAAGTTATTCATGTTCACGCCCACTCTACAAAAATGCATTCACAATCTAGGCTCAGAGTTTATAGAGTCCCTTCAAACTGAGGAAAGGCCTCTCGCTCCAAACCGCAAAATGCCATTAAAATCGCATTAGGTCGCCTACTCCAGGGGTAGGAAAGTGGGTTAACCTAAAAAAAAACCTATGGATTTTGCAAATCCCTTTAACACATTTTGATGTAATTAGATATCAAACGATGTATTTATTTCAGATGTCAAAAGAACTGAATTCCACTAAATTATAAAAGCTAACACTAAAGAACCAGTCTTCTGAAATAGGTCAAAACTCAAAAGCCGAAAAAGATTTGGAAGGCTAATATATCTTTCAGTAAGGCTTGGAGTAATGTGATTTTTGTTTATTCATCTATTGACTGCATCAACCGGTTTTCTCCATTTCTATTAGGAGGTTTTCGAGCCGTTTTACTTTTAAAGGACACACACTTTATCATCATTTGAAAAAAAATATATATTTATTCGACAATTACATAATCTCCTGAACATAATTTATTTAGTAATTTATACCAGTAAAAATCCAAATAAAAAAGTGCAAAACTCCACTCCCCACTTCTCTTACTCAACACAAGTCATAGCAAAGTGAAATTGAAATTCAAACGGTTGGCAGATCCCCTCCCAACATAATTTATTTAGAAACTATGTCAGTCTAGGTAGGGACTTCCTATACTTCCGTGTATTTTGATTGAATAAAAATATCAGAATATGCGACGCTCTGAAATCCGACCTGTCCCTTCAATATAGTGACATCAACCCTTTAGTAGTGAGAAATTGGGAAAACTTACCGAATAAAAACAGTGTTCATTGATGGTGATCCTACTGGAAAAGCTATCATTGTGGGCTGATATACTCAAAGTCCTCTTCCGACGATCAAGTGCATTCTTTTGAATAAAGTAAACGTAATCCACTCCAACAATCTGTAAAATCAAGGAAAAGAAAATCAGTAAATAAAAGACCTAAAAGCATCGGGGACAGAATCTTAGGTGGATTTTTTGTTAGGGGATGTTTATTGGGAAGCCCGACCTTCGGGAGGAAATATTAAATATCAGGATTCAACACCAGAATATACTACGTCTATCATGATGATCCCTCTTTTGATCCGGCAACACTTTTACTCGTTTATTACATAAATATAGTGATTACTTTTATTGCCAAAAAACCGTTTTCCTTGGTGAACCGCTTTCTCCTACTAATACCTACTTAATTATACCTGAAGAAGACCAAGTCAGGCCGAAAGCTTGTATTAATAAAGAATAACATCAACGAACCCTTTATTTTTTGTTCATCTAAATGACAACACAACTAGACCTCCCGCCTAAGCGATATTCCCACACTCTAAGATAAAATTTAATTAGCCGAGCTTCAGTTCAGTGATACTAAACCAACTCAACTTGACTCAACAAATTAAGTAATACAGATGCGATAACATGTTTACAGAGACGAGTAAGCTAGATATTATGTAACTGACTACAGCAGTAATTGTATAACTCAGCCCTTGATTTAATCATTATAAAAGCTGTACAAATATTTTCAAAACATTTCCACGAAAACTATTAATAACGTTAGTTGTTAAGTAATGTTAGTTACTTGTGAAATCCATATTTAGGCATACATGTACAAAGAAAGACCTTGGTGATATGTATTTTTTTCACATCACATCAAAATACATTTAGTTCTATTGCTACCCCAGTACAGGCCACTGGGCCAGTATTGAATATCCACTTGCATATAATCATGTTTACACCCTTTTTGACATTTATTCAAGGCAAAAGAAGAATTCAATTCAAATTACTACCATTAGACATTTATAATATATGTTCTTGGTTTTGGAACACAAGTTTTTAGTAACACATCTCATACGGATTTAGGGCAATTAGGCCTTGTTTTTACGATCTAAGCACAGTTTGCAGGTCATCCCCATGAAATGGCAAATGTTTTCATCGCTTCAAACCCACCAATTAGGTTGGGCTTAACATGCAAGACAGACCCAGAATCATAAATGCTGGTTCAAAGGTTCAATACTTGAGAACCATACAAGTTTTAGTGCAGCATTAAGTATGTTATAACTCGCCAAGCCGGGCTGTACCACCAGCATAACATTTCTAAAAAGCCCTTATTAGAGGCTCAGAGGGAACGCTAGCAAAAGGTGCGCAAAACCTTCCATGGATATGAACAATGTATTGGTACACCCACAGAAATTAGAAATAGTATATACAGGGTTGAACAAATTGCTTCGAAGAGTGGTTGTCCTGAGGACAACCACTTTTCAAAATATGGTTGTCTAACATTATGTGGGTGCCCGCTCACACCAAAGAAACGTGAATCCTGGTTGTCCGCAGGACGCACACATATTCATTTTTGGTTGTCTGCGTGGCTGACCTGGGTGGTGTGGCCGCGGCATTTTTCAACTCTGATATATATTCCATGATTCGTTCTTGAATCGTTTGCACAAAATTGTGGATATGTTTAATGGGGGTTTTTTTTTGTTTTTTTTTTTTACAAAATTCGACAACCACACATTTGTTTTTATATCAAATAAACCTCAAAGGATTTAAACCCACAGCAAGTGAGACAAAATTTTTACAATAATCACAAATCCAATCCCAAAATACTGTCCTTCTTTGGTATTCGTTACAGTACTGGTTGAATATTTAAAAGCCCGGTCTAAATAAAACCCCTAAAAACAAATACTCACTTTTTTAAGCAGATACGGTGCATCCACGTTCAATTTACACCTTCTTTCGACAGTATGAATTGCTCCATCGTCACTCTTGTGTTCGTCCATTATTTCGCTTCCAGCAAAGACTGGAATCATCTTACACGTTGGAAATCTCTTTTCATATGCCTGGAATATATGGAAAAAAGAAGAGATGTGTTAAAGGTTCTTAACAGTAACATAGACATATGTCAGACGGAGGAAACAGGATCCAATGACCTTTCGGAGTGCTCAAAGACGTGACATGTATCGGATTTCGGTCCCTACACTTTATAGTACAATCTTGAAAGTAAACCTACGTAATATCTATTTCAAAAGATTTGATAATTGTTCCTGCAATATTCCGTAGCTCTTTAAAGCGAATGAGAAAGTGGGAGATGAGCAATGAATAAGATGTGAACTAACCAAAAATAAAACCAAGCAAAATACACTAGGGATAGAAATGAAAGGAAGGTGTCATGAATTCAAAACGCAGATCGTCCACAAATATTCATTTTCCATTCTACAATAAAAAGTTAATTAAAAAATCCATTTGTCTTTTCTATTTATAACAATTAAGCTTTTACTTGTAAATGAGTCATTTGTGAATCCCCAAGAGCTGATTTTAAAGTAGGGATACATATATATTTACGTCCATGTTTTTCAAAGTAGATTTGGGGAACAAAATGGTACGGTCAAAATGATACTACAAAAACCTTTGTTATGATGACAAAAAGGCATTACATGTGAGAACTTTCAGATCGATACGAGAGTTTTCGTAATATGAAAAGATTGGTCAGTTTACTTGAGCATTGAACTACAAGGTGAAGGATTCTCGGTAGGTTATTACATAAGAAACCTTCCCGCTTTAAGCCTAGGAATAGTAATATAACCATAACCACTGAAAGAAAGCCAAATGGATCTAAGCATTCTTGACCCCATATAAATGAAATATGTGTTGTGTGAGAGAGTAGCCCACTATTAGGTCCCTTAATTATTAGCGTGAAAGCGAACCCACAGTTCAAGACGTTCATTTAATCTCATTAAAACCACACGCAGTCGCAGTTCGATCATTGCATGATCAGTATTTTTGTTATCAAAATATAATAAGGTGTCGGAAACTAGATCTGGGACTGCGCACGAAATATCATGAGATGTAACTCGATTTTTCAATGGAATATCCAATTAAATTTGTGAATATTTTCCCTGGAATGTATTTGTTGAATTAAATTTAAAGCATAAATTATAAAATGGGTAATCGAGCCCACGTCACTGGCCTTGATTCCCCCGATCAAATGCTCTGCCTCTGGGGGCAAGGGAACAGATACTTTGTCCATGGGTAACCAACCTTTAGATTTAATCATGTGGGCGTGTGTGGGTGGAGGGGAGTAACGTTAGGCTACTGTAAATTAACTTTAATTGCCGTAATCTAAATAATAATAATAATGGCCTGGAAGGCATTTGTTTAATATTTGCGGTCCACATATTGCCGATTCACCTGTATAGCTCTAGCATTTTAGTAGCACTCTACTTTAGGCCTACCTGTTTTGTAATTTAAAAAAATGAACTACTAGCTACTATCATGATTCTTAAGTTAAAGTAAAAGGGGATTATCTGAGAAAGCTGCATTTCGACTTCAAACCAAGCAGAGGTCTATAATATTAAACCCTAATTAAGTGACCTAAACTCCGCCCAGAGGGAGCAAGGGAGAGAGTTAGGATCCGGCCCAGAGCAGCCCTTTGTGTGCTCCATTGAATGGAGAGGGAAGTGTTGGTGATCCAGTGATGGAGGAGGAGGAGGCACACAGAGGCACGTCCCTCCCCCCGCACCTACACTGCTGCCTCCCGTCTGCGGGGAGGAGGCCACTCCGGCCTAAGGCTAAGCTAAAGGCCTTGCCATTCCCTGCCTTGCTTAGCCACGAAGAGCAGAGGCAGGAGATGCAATATATTTTGCTCCCTCTGATATATGTCATTTATAGAAATACAACAGTGAAATAAACTTAACAAATGAACGTTTTGCGATATCATATCACATATGAACTGTATTATCTTTCCGTCTGCCTCGATCTTCCTTGTTGTGTTGTGGGTGTGGGTAGGTGTGGGAGGCTGCAGTGCGATCGGAGTGCGATGATGCCGATATGAAATATTTTGATACCCAAATGTACATTTATATAAATACAAAAGTGATTTTACAATAGTTTGCAAATGAGACGGAAGATGGTTGTGTAGCGAATAAAGAGTATTTTCTTTTCGTCTGCCTCGATCCTCCATCTGGGGGGAGGTGCAGGTCTACTCTCAAGAACAACATGTCAAGTCTCAAGACTGAATCTGAAACAACTGAACTGAGATGAAAAATACTCACGGCCATCACTAATTCGAACGGGTATCGGTACACCCGTACCGGTGATTGGTATTTCTGCACCATCTTTAGGTTATTCCTGATGCCAGAACCACGATAAGGCACCAGTCAAATCAGTAGTTGTCAGGCCAGCATTGAAAAATCCACTACAGTTCCTTCTCTAAACGTCAGTGTACTGCTGTCAATTTGCTTCCATTCACTAACCTAAGTACTCGAACTACATCCACCGGAACTCCCCCTTGGAAAATAGTGCGTCCTTGTACTTGATTTTCCCTACACATTTAATCAGTGACAACTCGAGATTTAATTTCCTATGACTCAAATTAAGGTAATTGTATCCGAAATACATTTTAATGATATGATCGTATCGGTTTTCTCGTGGTAATTGTCTAATTCAATTAAATTAGATCCACATGCAAAAATATCCATCCGCCTGACGTCAAAGCTGCAGATGTGTCATTTCAACGCAAGGCGGCAGCAGTATTCTACGCGCCTCTGCAAGAAGGCAATCTCGCGGTTGCAACCTGGCGAGGGCCGACAAGCGAAGCTTCGATAAGGAAAATCAAATGAGTCATATTTTACGATATAGTGCTGATTTTGAGGGCACTTTCTAAACCATCAATTTAAGTTTATTTTTAATCACACACTATTATAAGTTTATTTTTAATCACACACTAGGAAAAGTGGCTATTATTAATATTGGCAAATGTTACTAAATAAATTCGAATAGCCAATGATTTTAGTGAATCTAATTTACTTACATCAATAAAAAAACAAAACAAAATGTTACTGTTTTATCCCTGAAAGCAAAAGGGAAGACAATCACATTCAAAACGTTATGGTTTATTTATGGGTAAGTACGATGCACATTAGGTTTTGACAGCTTCATTTCAAGATGGGATGAGATTTCAATGTTGATAATATAATAATGATAATAATATATGGCCTGGAAGGCATTTGTTTAATGACGCTGGCACACCACTATTCGTGGATATAGGCCATAGGCCTTTACAATTAAATATATTGCATTCATTTCCTTATTGAATGATGAAGACATGATATGGCATCCCTTCTCGGATAAAATTATATTAATTTACACACAATGTCATTGCACATGATTTCATAATCATTGTACTTCTTATCACATTTTGCATTTGAAATTGCATATGTTCTTCAATCAGCAATACTTCAATATCACCTTTAAATACCTATCACACTTGACATAAATTACATGATTCTATACTGATAGCCATTTGGCATATTTTTGTTTGTCATTAGTTTAATCAAGCTATAACTCTTAAACATTGTATAAGAGCTGCTGTTGACAGGTCTGTTTCTGAAATAGTTAAGGTACCGGTACCTATAAGATATGTTTCATTTCATATTCATTTCATTATCTGGTTTTAACTCTTAGCATTGTCCATGTGAGTTGCTGATAACATAGGGTATCTCTCTGTATTTGAAATGGTCAATTCAATAGAGTTTTTTTTTTTTTTTTTTTTACGACAACTTCTTTTATTCAATCTGTCAACAATGTCATCTTCCTCCGGGACAGCTATACATCGAGAATTACACACGTCCCTCTTCTGCATCATGTTTGCTCGATAATTTTATATTTTTCTCAGTTTTTATTCTTATAACATTAACACTAGAGTACCACTGTTACACAATTTGCTCATATATATATCACAACACAACTATCTTCATGTATTACTTACTCACTTGTCTACCGATTTTAAGGTGGGTAGGGTGTCGAAAGGTTATTTATTCTGATCTATTAGATCCGTCAGATCCGAGAATATTTTTCTCCACTTTCCATCCTCTTCCCTGTCTATTGTCGTGAGTTTATTCTGATATAGAATGATTGAGATCTTAGATCTCAGTTCATAACAAAAGACGAACCATTCTAACATGCCTTTATGGAAGAGTTTCTGGCGATGTATAAAAGCTTTTGCTACGAGAATGATCCAATTTATTATCTTACTATTTGTACCCTTCTTGTCGAATCCGAACATGATGTTTATTCTTTCAACTTTAAATTCTCCATTGGCATTTTTTTTGATCACCTTTTTCCCACTTGGGTCCTCGTTTAGGTACCCTATAGAGTCTATAAACTCAAAGATATTCCTCCACAAGGTTTTTGTTCTTCCACACAACATGAAAAAATGTACGACATCGTCTCTTTCAGTACAGAATGAGCAAACAGGTAGTGGTTTGATACCAGCATTTTTTAGATAGTAATTGCAAGTGATAGTTTTATGAATAATCCTGTATTGTAACACCTGAAGTCTTGTTTCACAAGAGGCTTTGTATGAGATTAAAAAGACTTTTTTCCAGTCTATTTGACTGAAATCTTCGTCACCCATGTCTAACAGCTGCTGCCACGAGTTAAGTTTCTCTCGTTTTACCTTCATACTTTCTATTAGAGCGTTATAGATCTTTTTGCTGGAACATGTCATTATATCTATACATTGGCTGTTGATGTTTATATTTATGTTCCCTTTATCCTCGCAGGGGGGGGAATTTTGTATGATCGTGAGCCATTCTTTAGGTATGGCTTTTTTCAAATCTTTCATCATATGGTAGTCAGGTATAAATCCATATTGTCTTTTTACCTCTAAGATCGACATCATTTTACCTTGTTGGTTGATCAAATCACCTATACTTGTAATTCCATTTCTCTCCCAGCTGTGATAGTAAAACATTTTTTTTTTTTCTCTAATTAGTCTATTTGACCATATTCTTTCTCTCAGTATTTCATTTCTCGAAACTGGCTCTTTATTGTAGAAATATTTATTCCATATTGAGAATACCTCTTGGTAGAAACTATTCAACGCTTTACGTGGCATGCTTCTACACAACAATACATCTTCTGCTTTCTTCGCAGTGGGGGAATAAGAAGCCATTTCTCTAAATGCTTTACCTGTACTATCTTGGAGTATTCTTTGTACCCACTTTAGGCGGTTAGTGTCAATTACTTCCTTAATAGTCCTTAAACCCAGCCCACCGTCTTCTGCCTTTTGGGCTAAAAACGCTGTACTGATTTTGTGATCTTTATTTAACCAAACAAAGTTCAACATAATTTCATGGATTTTACTTTGGATCTTCTTTGGTAATGCAATACATGCCAGCACATGCTGGAAAATGGGGAGCAGGAATACATTGCACACTAATACCCTTCCCTTGATGGTAAGGTTTCTCCTTTTCCATTGGTTCACAATTAACTTGGTTCTATCCAGTAGTTTTTCACTATTTACGACTGATAGTTTTGTCTCGTTTCTTGGGGAGAGAAGAGTCACCCCCAGCACATTCATTTTATTCGTCCAATCTATTTTGAGTATTTCTCTGTTAGTTAACTTAATTTCTCCTATATTGAATCCCTTGGATTTTTTCGCATTTAATTTCAAGCCTGAGGATAAGGCATATCTATCTAGCATTTGAATAATCTTATGTAAGGAGAACTCATTTTTGACCATGACGGTCATATCATCGGCGAACTGCACTAGTTTTGACTCTTCTCCCCCCCCTAGATCAACTCCCTCAATGTCGACATCCTTCCTAATTTGGTCAGCTAATCTTTCGACGCATAAAACAAAGAGAGATGAGGAGATGGGATCTCCCTGTTTCATCCCCCTTTTTATATCAAACCAACTAGACGTTTTGCTGTGTTAGATAGAAAGTGACATGATTAATAAATGTACATTCATTTATAATAATGTAACCACCTAGGGGATCACATTGATTTATTCTTTTTGTATAAATTTATTTATTCAGGGAATTTTAACAAAATTACATCACCCCAATCCGTAGATGTTTTTCGTTGTGCGCTGAGATAACAAGAATTTAAACATTTACAGAAAAAAGGAAGGATGACTATTATATATAATTTTAGACAATCACAGTATTACAAGAATCATTAATAAATTACAAATCAGCAGTAATGAATGAATAATGTGATGAGATGAGATAAGTCCAGACTAATTGAATAAGCATTGCATTATACAAAGGTGTGAGAGGGTGTCAGTGATTTCCGAACACACCAACACACATATAAATAGAATCTCTCGTGAACATACAACTAATAAAGTAAACACAGGCGGCATGGCCCATTATTATAGGTCAATTACAAATAGACTGACGAATTATTGCAAGTACATGTATATCCAAACACAATACAATTACAGCCAAACATTTCTACTCTACTTTGTTGTGTATTGTTACATTTGGGGTAACATAAAGACAAGTAAGAAGGTAAAAGTATTCAAAGTTGATGTGTATTACTATCATGTTGGTAGTATGGTGTTCGACGTCACACAGACACACTGCCTGGCTTACACGGCGATAGAAACTCTCTCATAATGTGAATAGTATAAGTTAATTTTTCAATGTCGGTTATACCACTCATACATGCATATTTTTTCCGTTTTGACACAGATCTTCTCAGAAGGAGGTACCGTCTGAATACTGATGAGCATTTTTGCCCATATTGATACAATTATGGAACCAATGGAAAACTTTCAAACGGTTCATGAATGTAGAGCTCTCCATGTAGGATAGCATTGTCCGTAGCTTGATCAGCAGGGAATGTCTTTGTTCGGCTGTGGCCCGGCCGCACTTTTGGTTTGGAGGATAAAGTGGAGGACTGGAAGATGAAATTGAAAATGTGTTTAGTGTACAGTTACTTTTCTTCAGATTTACATTAAATGCTCCCATCACTGAATCAAAATGTTATTTTAAGAAATACATATTCCGGTAGGAAACAGGGAGAGGCATTTTTTTTTTAAAAAAAGACTTTGGCCAGTATAATTTCTAAGTTAAAGAAGTATATCCACACTTTTACCTAAAATACCTTGGACAAATATTGCCAATGATTCTAAATGTAACCTTGAGAAAATGTATTTTGATATAGGCCTATGAAATAGTGTCAGTAGACTGTAGTGTCAGCTTGTATTACTTTCAACAATATCAAAACAATTGTATGAAAAGTGACTTCAGGCTCAGTTATAAAACACATACAATTACGTTTTGACAGTGCAAAAGGTTTTTTTCTGATAATCCTATACATTCCAAATATCAAACTGAAATCACTGAAAATGTTTCTTCCTACTGACCAAATTTGGATGAAAGCTAACGTTACTCATACCTATCTGTTTTTCTCCAACAAAAACAATTTTGGCGCTGCGGAGTTTGATGAGTGACTTCGAGTGATCGGTTTTGTCTGTTTTAGCTTGTTTTATCGTGTACTCAGTGAATTTTGATAGATAAAATAGTATCTTACCTCATCTTATCTTATATAGCGGGAAGGAGATGGTGGCCATGCAGTAGCAACAACTAAGAAAAGTAAAGAAAAGAAAGGGCGGGCAGACAGCAAACTAGCTGTCTGTGCTACATGACCAAATCTAGGTCGCCATGTGCACGCGCACTTCGTGTGTGACCGAGAGTGAAAGCCCCTTCCATGTGACTTCGAGTGACGTCATGTGACATGGAGTGACGTCAACATTGGAACATGGCCCACCGATTTCGTTCGGAATCGTTAGCTCACTTCAAAAATTTACGTAGGCTAGCTCAAAACAATATTTACGGGTCGTGGGGTAGGTATGGTTGGGTACAACAAGATCTAACAGGTGAACAGTTTTATTTCGTGAACTATTTTTGTACTTTTGAATACCCACGGCTAAAACACTTTCTCACACTCACAGCCACAGGGCCTTTTGTTTTGGCACCCAGCCTGAAGGAAGGGCCGGTTTATGCTTGCCTTGATGTGCTCTCAATTTCGAAGCAAGGGGACGACTATTTGGTCTTTAAAATGTCACAGCGTCGGGAAACCTCTGGCGCTAAAACAAACAACAATTTATAAATTAATATAGGCCTATACCCTCTTGATGTGCCTCTCAAGAGGCCATAGAGGGTCGTGAGATCATCATCATGAGAGTTGAGACCGTAGACGTAGTTTCCAGTGCCAAATCATGTAGGCCTAGCCCTAGCCTAACCATGCTACGGCTCTGACTGTCAATTCCATTATCAAAGGGTCATTTCTTATACTACTAGAGATGAGGGTAGGGTAGCCCACGTCGCTGGCCTTGATTCCCCGATCCCCCACATCATCTGGGGGCAAGGCCAAGGGCCTTGAAGGGGACGGATACTTTGTCCAAGGGTACCTGTAGGCTGTACGGCGGTAGGGTAAAGCAGTGATAGGCCTACCTGGGACTTGATTTCTAAAGTTTTTTTACTTTGTGCTAGATATGTATTGTAGGCCTACAATACACAGAGTTTATATTGTACACCTTGTGAGCGGCAAGTATATCGATTATATTGTACGCTCACGGCCAAATCATGGAATAAATATATGATAGGCCTATCTCCTAAAATGTGTATGGTACCGTAGGGGGCCTACTGTTTTTTTTTATTTATGCAACAATGTCTTTAATGACTCGGGGTAAAAGATCGCCATAAAAACAGCCTTTGCAAACCAGCCAGGAGTTTCCCAGCTACTAAACTATAAACGTTCAGAATCAGAACAAGAGTTGTCAGGCGTTTTGCCATGTGAGATCTGCTGTCGATCTTATGATTCCACTAGCAAAGTACCCGTCCTCCGGACGGTCACCCTCTATCGCCACACTTCCCCCTCTCCCTCTTTTCCCTCCCCCTCTTCTCTGACTTTCATACCTGTTTTTCTCTCCCAACCCTATCTCCGATTTCCCCCCCCCCCCCCTCTCTCCCCTCTTCCTCATGCTCCCCCTCCTTGCTTTCTCTCCCTCCCCTCTGTCCCTTTCCCTACATCCTCTCCCTCCTCTCTCCCCCCTCTTCTTTCCCTCCCCCCTTTCCTATTCCTACACCCTCTTCTTAACTCTCCCACTCCTCTTCATGCAGTTACAGAGTGTAAAATTAACACCCGCCCGCAGCCAAATGCGGGTAAAACATTATGTGGGCGGGTAAAACCCAAAAGTTACGAATCCTCCTTGGCGGGTAAAGCAAGGTGAGAGAGAGAGACAGAAAGAGTATAATTTAACGTCCATTGTGAATGGTTTGAGTAATTCGATATTCAAGTATATTGTAATTATTATAGTGCATGATGATTTGCTTTAAATAGTATGACGAAAGTATTCTGTACTGGAGTATCTTGTTTTGGTGCAAAGAAAGGACTTAATTGTGTGATTGAAATGACTTTATCTTCTTTCATTGAGGAGTAATTAACCCCCTCAGTCAGGGCATATAATAAATCCAAATCTGAATGTAAATATAATTGATAGAGGTAAACATTTGAGCATCTCACCTCTCTAACACAGTCAATATAACTATTCCTAGACTGGAACACTATCACTATCATAATTTCATTAATCAACCCTCATCTCATATCATCTTCATTCATTCATTATTTCATGTGGCATAAAGCTAAGATATTATAGTGATCATCATAAAATCTTGATTTTAAAGTATATACTTTTCAAGTTATTATATATATTCTTATGACAAACTTTGAAATTGACAATGTAAAGTGTATAGAGTTAACGGTTATATTTTCTTTTGATACTGGTATCATAACAGATAGATAATGTTAACGTTAAATTCTATTTCGTAATGATTTTTAATTTTTCTTATGAAGCAATACCTTGATGGAAGACAAATTGTATTTGTGCAGGGCATGACGTAAATCACCCCTGGGGTGAGATTGTATCATATTGTTACTAATTCCTGAATAAAGATTTTAGATTAAAAAAAAATTAGAGGTACGATAAATTTCTGTGTGGGCGGGTAAACTTGGCGGGTGAAGAAAAAAGTTAATTTCACCCACTTAGTTAGGTCCCCCTGAACGTAGGCTGTGGGAAATGACGTAGTATCTCACATGGGGCTTTCCCAGGCTATAAATAGAGTGTGGTTATCCCGATTTAAAAAAGGCTTCAAAATCACATTTCCACCCCAAATACCTTCACAAACCACATACGACGACATCCAGAGAGGGGGGAGAGACCTCTAAAGATGAGTAAAGTGGTTTGTAAAACATCAAATTCCGAGAACATTCTGGACAAAGAAAACCTTCTTTCTACCATTTCTTTTCTACCTCCTTTCCTAGAAATCGCTCTAGCTTTATATTATATGGATAAGACGACAGCAGATATTTAGATTTTAGGGTTCGATTCTATATTTCGTTACCTTTTTAATGGAATGAATTATAATCCCGGATTTTCTACCTGCAAAAGGTCTATGAGCTTTGTTTTTCTGATCGGAGATTTACAGTCTGCCGCTATATATGATGTCATTGTTGAGGGCGCGCCCATGGTCACATAGTCGCATCTGATTGGCTTAGAGTGGCAGTGGCTCTTCTCTGTTTGCTGTTCCATCAACTTTTTGTTTTGGCGGCCATTTTAAACTCCCCTCAATTCGAATGCGCGGTTTGTGAGAACTTTTTAATTATCCCTTAAATCAAGTTGTTTTTCAAAAGAAATTTGTTGCAAATGATGCAAGCTAGCTTCTGGGATAGATTATAAATTTCCGACCTGGGGAAAATTCTAAAATAAGGTCGATCATAGTGGGGTATGGGTAGTATACCATTCCTCATTTTGGCAAGCGCACTGGTCACATGTCTCAATAGCATAGCAAAGCTATTTCTAGCGAAATAGCGGTAGGTGCTGTTCGTCCAGGGGAGTATCCGCGCGAGAATTCGTGTACGTTAACTGCTTGGCTGGTTAGAAATCTGTTAGAAGATTATTTTCATCTCTCTGTATTTGTTATATCGTTTCGGTGACTGCAGAGCCAGGGGACCGGCCGTATGACGTCATAGCAGCGGGGGTTCCCCCCGAATGTACAACAAGGGTTGTCTGAACTCAATGTTTTTTTTGCTTGACGAGGCCTGCAGACGTCTATATGGAACACCATAAGACGCCTGCAGGCGTTTAGATTTTAGGATTAGATTCTCTATTTCGTTAGCTTTTTAATGGAATAAATGATAATCCCGGAGTTTCTACCTGCAAAAAAGCATATGAGCTTTGTTTTTCTGATCGGAGGGCTTCCCCGACCTGCCGCTATATGTGACGTCATTGCGCGCATGGTCACGTGATCGCATCTGATGATCTGATTGGCTTAGAGTTGCAGTTGCTCTTTCTTCCATCAACCTTCTGTTTTGGCGGCCATTTTGAATTCTCCGGCTCCGCTTCAAGTACGCGGTTAGCGAGAACTTTTTAATTATCGCTCAAATCAAAAATGTTTTCAATAACACTCGTATCTAATTTTTGCAAGCCAGCTTTTGAGAGTACTTTAAGAGGTTCAACCTATGATGAAAAGTCGAGTTTTAAGGCAGCAGGTAGGGGAGCGTTAGATGTAAGGTTCGACCTTTAATGGCGGCGTGACGGACCTTAGATTTCGTATAAGCCTTTGGCTTTTTTTCCAAAAAAGCGCGGGGGTCACATTTCGTCGAGGCACAGTATCTCAAAATAAATTGATTAAAATGTGAGATACTTGTGTCATTGCTATCAATCTTCTATATAAAAAACAGGTTTACAGAGGGGCCCAAATTATAGGGCTTATAATTACATGCACACATGTTTCTTATCGGGATTGTCACAAGTTGTAAGGTATCAGGCTGAATTAGAGGATTATAACAGGAGAATCAATCGGCTGATGTTGTGGCACAGGTAGTATCACATAGTTTGGAATGGCATAGTATTAATAGTTCAATCAATTGTAATGGTACAGAATTGTTCTAATTATTATCCAGTGTTCCCGAAAAATTTTTTGTGACGCAGGCCAATCAATGTGGCCGGCATCAACAAGCCTCATGCCGGCCATTTGTCACAGACATACGCAGGCCGTTTGTACCTATAATTGATAACTTCTTAAATGGTACCCCAAAAAAACTATCAAATACAACTAAAAAGAAGGTGGACATAGATTGTAACAGGCTGTTTATTACACATCAAAAGCTGATGCTGTACATTTTCAATTATATTTTTTTACTCAGAATTCAATAGTTCGAGCTGCTTCCAGTTTTCATCGTAAGCAGTGTTCCAAAAAAGTTTTAATAAGGGCAGGTTGACATGGCCTGCGTAAACCAGCCTCACGCCAGCCATTTGTCATAGACACAAGCCATTCTTAACACATATGCATATATATTCCCAATATTTTTTATATATTCAAAAGTCTTTATTTTGGCACAAGAGGTCTTCATTCTATAGCTTTTTAAAATTAAGAGATTTTAGAGATAATTATAAAGAATATTAAAATGATATATTTGACAGCCTAGAGAGTACAATCTATCATTATAGGGGGTCCGGGGGTATGCTCTTCTGGGAAAATTTTGAGTGAAATGAGTCCTGTTTGGGTGCTTGCTACTGATTTTAAGGGCCATCTAAATTTATTTTCATAGTCACCATAAACCTTTCATTAGAATGGTTTGATTTCATTCAATTATCGATGGTCATCCAAATTTAAAATTTGTTTGGCAAAGATTTTCATTATTGACAAGTATGTATAGAAATAATTGAATTATCTAAATATTAGAATATACTAGCTCTTTGGCTTTGGCAACTTTTACATTTCTACAGGGCTCAGATAACAAGAATTACTGACTTGTTACTGATGCACATTACTGATCAAAAAAGGTCCTTAAAAACCCCAAATCAAAATTAATTAACTTTTTACTGACCACAGGAAATAGTAATAGAACATAGTAATTGAGACTACTCAAGGTAGTTGGGTGACAGTTGTCCCTATGAAAGACGTAGATAAGATAAACTTGAGTCCACTCAATTTACAAAATAGATAATTTTCATGTAATGTTATAGTGTATCTGCGTTTATTGTTGCACTAACCATAACTGACTAAAAGAAAGACTAAACAGGTTAATACAGCTGAATAGATTATATTAATCCTTTTCCAATCCAATCAACGTCGGCCAAAGTGGTCAACGTGGAAGGAGCAGACGTCGGCCAATGAATTTTTACGACGTCTTTTTGGGAACACTGATTCTCCATCGTATAGTGAGTCAGCATAGCAAAATCGAGCGCCAGGTTAGTGTTAAAGCTGCATTCCCAGGAATTAAGATCGAGTGGTTCTTCTGGAATTACATTCATATTAGTTCCCAAACTCAATATTATCTATCTCTTTTTCAATGAAAAGTAAAATAAATGTCTAAATTCTGTGATTTTACGATCGTGGACACACAGGGGTGTGTATAGAGGCCATCATCACAGTTCTGTACATGCACTGAATGGACACATGGTGGCACCTCTGTGCCAAGCCAAGCCCCATGTTTCTCTCTCTCTGCCAACGCATGCGCGGCGCCTATCAGAATGGAACAAGGCTAAGGAGGTCACACCTCTCAAATATTAAACTCCAACCTTAAGAAAGAAACCTAAACAATTGGGATAAGGTGGGACAGTGTATTAGTTAGCTTAACAAGTGAAAACTGAGATTTGTATACAAATTAGCTGGGAAGCGAGCTTTAACAGTATTGAGTATTTGGGTGTTTCCAATAAGGAACATCCAAATTATCTATTTAGCTCAAGATAGCAACAGCTGGCACTCATTTCTTACAGAGAGCGGGGCCAGTCTGAGGGTGGGTGGGGCTCTGACCATAGCTGTAGGTATGTGCCTCCACACACCCACTCACACACAGTGACAGGCGCATGCATCATGCACTCAACCTGCACCTACATACAGTGCATCCAATGACCTGTTGACATTTGTTCTAATAATTGTTTTCCATTAATCTCTAAGGGAAAAAAAATAATATGAAGATAGGGCATGGTGTTGTCTCATATATCCTCAAGTTTGGTGGCAATATTAGATGTTTTTCTGCCTTGAAAATGACTTTTATTAAGGGTCCCTCTCTGCGTCCATTGGAACCTGCACCCACATAATGTAAACACAGGTGCCTTGGCCCCAGTTCCGGTCAAATTTACCCATGACCCTCTGCTTTGGCCCCTCTCCACCAGTCACCATATCTGAATTCGGATAACTTGTATTAAGAGAGATTTATCTACTTTATAGAATGTAGGCATAAGAGATCCTATTTGCGTATACGCATCTGTGGTTTGGGTGCTTATCTCTTGAATGTCAATGTTTTTGGGGGTGGTGGTATCCGTTGATGTTACTGCCGAGAGGATGGTGGTCGATGGCTGGCTCTCTATAGTGGTATTCTGTGATGTGCTGTCTGGAGAGCTGCACGAAGAACTCGAGCTGGTGCTAGAGCTGCTGTTGGAGGTTGTGCTAGTGGTGGCGTTCGAGCTAGAGTCTGATGGTGCAGGACTCGAAATCATGGTGTTGCTTCTGTGGTACGTGGAGCTTGAGAGGGGAGTCGCATTGGAGGTAGGTGCAGTGTTATGGATATCACTGGTAGTCGGTACTGGATAGGTAGGAGAATCTACTATGATCGGGATAATGTTCTTGGTTAGGAGTGTACTGGCCTTTGAGGTGGTATAAAGACGCTTCTGTCTTTCTACTTGCTGTAGTAAGTCCAGACTTTGCATCGGTGGGGTCGATTGGAGATTCTTGGACAGACCTAGTCTGGCATGGTCGTCGTTGCTACTTACATTTAAGTTGCCGAGTTGGGACCTCTTTGCTCTGGGGTCCAGGTGGGAGTTGTCCTCAGCTGTGGGAGCCCTCGTTTGTTATAGCCTGCTGGTTTGCATAATGTCTTTGAAGTTTTCAGTTGCACATCCATTCTGATAGGCTTCGGCAGCAGTTTTGCCTGCCACCAGGTAGGTGTAGGTAGAATTCTGGTTAGGAATTACTATTGCACAGTTCGGTATGCTGCTGTTGCGTATCTCCTTGAGATGGCAATCATATATCCTGATTTGGTGGCGTATTGTCTGTAACATATTTCAAAGTTGCATTTCTCTTTGGTTTCGTAGACCATAGTATAGTGTTTCCTTATGGCTCTTCTACCCATGTATTTCCTTGAGCAAACATGGCAAGTGAATGGCTCACTGTCATTGTTGCTGGTTTGGAAGCGGTCATGCTGGTTATGATGGATGTAGGGTCTAGGAGCTGTTGATGTATTCTTCAGGTCATAGACACCTTCGGGAAAGCAATCCATGTTTCCACAGTCATGGGCACCTTTAGCGTGTCTTCTTAACTCAAAAGCTTTCTTGTACTTCTTATTGCAGAACAAACAAATGTAGGCCACTGTGCAGTCTGTGTGCACTGATTGTATGTGTAGTGACAAAGTGCTCAATTTGGGTGTATGGAATGTACAGATGTTACATTTCCAATTGGTTGGGAAATGTTGTTACAGCCTTCCGTTCAAACTGAATGGGGAGTACGTTTCTAAGGTTCAAATGTACGCCGCCTACAACTTGAGGCGCATAGTCAAGGGAGAAGCATTCGTTTCTATTGAGACAAAAGTCAGGTCGTGCAGTGTGTGGAGTGTATTGAGACAAAAGTCAGGTCGTGCAGTGTGTGGAGTGTTGCATGGTAGTGGTGACTTAGTGACACATCTTCTGAGCGTCTTATTGTGGCGATGTGTTCTCTTCTATTTTCAAATTAAGGGATCATTATCTCCTTGTGGAGGTCATCAACATTCTCTCTCTTTCCTCTCTTTTTAGCTATTCTAAGGGAATTTGAGTGAATTTGAGATTATGTTTGGCTGAGTTTGCGGTGTATTATGATAGGATGTAACTCGGTTAGTTTCTGACTTACTGTACATGATGCTCACTCCTTTTTTTCGACCAGGGATCTCACTTGAAGTCTGCGGCTTCTCCTGAGATCCCTGGTCGAAAAAAAGGAGTGAGCATTGTGTACAGTAAGTCAGAAACTAACCGAGTTACATCCTATTTTTATACCACCATCTCATATTTTAAAATAAATTGAAGAAACAAACCATTTATTTACCTCGCTTCTCTCTGATGACCCGCCATATTGATTTTTGATACCAAAGCGCTATACAAGCATACAACTGATTGGCCAATCAATGATGAAATGCACGGCATATGACGTCACGAATAGGCGTGACCTCAACCAATAAGAATGCTAAATGTTGCTGTTGCCTCTGTTGCCAAATGCTAGATTAATTGTCTTGGATACAATAATTGTTCTTTTTCAAAGTGATCCTACAGTTGCAAATGTTTGCATTTTTCTAAGATTTTTGCAGGTAATAAATGACTGAAATCGGTATGTAGTTTGACTGTATAAGGTTGTTATAATTGCTTTCTTAAAGAAATCTTAATCAGAAATCAGATATCGATAATTGATAACAATTGAGCGATAGTGACAGCACTGACTTCTTAAGTTCAATCTTATCGGCAAGGTTTTCCCAATCATAGAAAAAACCTGTTAAAGATGTCAGGAGAATTTTCAATATCTTCTTCACTCTGTTCCCATCTAGAGGAAGTATTATTATTATCTTTTAAGGCGATAGTGTTGTATACTTTTGTCATTAGATGGTGTTACAGTTGTTGTAACATGAAGAATAAGTAATGATGATATTGTGAAATTAAAACCTATATTACATGAAATACATACTTTTAGTGAGTGGGGTGAGACAATACTTTTCTCCCCCTCTATCACCCTTACCCCCACTCACTGCTACTCTCACTTCCCCCTCCCCCCTCACATCTCTACCCTCACTCATCCCTCTACCCTCACCCACCTCTAAAGAGTCAGCACAACTACTGCCAGAATTTCTGTGACTTTGAACTGCTGTTTCGTCTCCAGGGGCCAGTTGCTCTGCTTTCTCACTGACTATCTCTCCATACACTTCCAATGGAGAAATAGTTAGCAGTGGACTGGACCAGCAACTTCTTCCTCAATCATTTCTTCTTCCACATTTTCAGTGAAGGACTGGATATCTGTGTTATCTTTCTGGACTTCAAGAATATTAGCAATGTTGGGGACTTTGTCATCAATATCATTGATGATCTTTTTTTCCCATCTATCTACTCATCTAGGCCAGCAATTTCTTTAACTGGAACCTGAATCTCTGTGAATTGGAACTGCTGTTTCATCCCCCAAACTGGATTAGCAACTTCTTTCTCAATCATTCCTTCTTTTACATTTCAGTGAAGGACTTGATATCTGTGTCATCTTTCTGGACTTCAATAATGGCAGCAGTCTTGGTGACTTTGGCATCAATATCATTGATCTTTTCATCTATCTGCTCAACTAGGCCAGCAATTTCTTCAACTGCAGCTTCAATGATCTTCTTAACATCTGCTCAACTTGGCCACTTACTTCTTTCTTATTGACTTCATCCGCAGCTTCAATTGAGGGTTCAACATCTGCGTCATTTTTAGGCTCAGGATATTTTTCGCTTTCTTGACTTTCAAAGGGGTCAGCTGTTTCGGTCTCAACATCTTTAATCTTCTTTTTTTTTTAAATAAATATTTGTTTTATTTCATGAAGTAAACTGCTTTAAATGGTTGCCTTCTTTTACATCTAAATATACATAGGCGGCTTAGATTTTAAAGGGACAAGGCAACCTGTGGGGAACAACCCATCTACCACACTCTATCTCTGTTTGTTGGGAACGAGGGGGTAATCCCTCCTCTTCTTTCTATCTCTACCAGGTTTTGATGAACTTCTCCCATTTGTGAACTGTACACTTATGTTTTTCACTGAGCTTACTCACTTGTTTCATGGCATTAAACTTATACCGGATCTTGTTAATGAGGCCAGCAAAGGGTAGGGAGTTTTTTTAAAACAATCTTTGCCTATGTATGAAGGCACGCGTACATGAATATATGAAGATGAAGCCAAACTAAAGACAAAACGCGTCGGGTCGCATTCAATAAACGTGCATAAACTGCTGAACAAAAATCATTGTGAAATGTGTTCAGTTGAGTTGTCTCCACCTTCTTCATAATGAATATATAAATGATGGTTTGATTTTCTACCAACTGATATTGAACTGTAACTATGGTTGACATTCGAACTCGGGACTTGAAATGAATAAACATATGAGTTGTTTTTCTGACTTTCTTTATTTGCCTATTTTAACCAACATTTTCGGTTAACTAGGTTAGCCTTCATCAGGGTCAGACAAAGAAGTGACAAGAATAACAATTGTATTAGTTCTATAATTATTAAACAGCTTAGTTTGGTATGTTACACACTTTGGTAAATATTGATAATGTTCATGTATGAAAACGCCATATAGAATAGTTATTTTTTTTAAAAAATATATAAAGTTGATAAAATTTGTTTTTTCATTTAGGTTTTTGCCCCTTAGAATGATAGAAGTCATGTTTGGGTTTTCATTTGTTTAATCCCTCAAGGAGGTTCAATCTCACCTTATCGTGGATTTTTTTCCACAAGTTGTTTCCTTTCTCACATGAAAACAAGAAATGTGTGATGGTGTCCGTACTCGCAATATTGACATCTATCATAATCTTTAACTTGGATCTGGTCCAAATACGTGTTACAAGTAATAATTCTGTGGATCACTCTGTACTGAAATGATTGAAGGCGTACTTCAAACATGCATTCAAAGGGCATATAGAATTTTTCTTTCCATTCCATGCTTTTCTACAACTCAGACTCTTCACACAATAGTGGTTCCCACTTTCTGATCTTACTTAGGCCAGGATGCCGAGAAGCAACAAAAGCCTCAAACACATTTGAGGCTTTACTCTTGATAATATCAACTTTTTCCTGATTAATGTGACAAAGAACCTGAAGATAATTAGGGGTCGCAGCCTCCTGTTTCCCTCTTATCATATCAATTTACCTTGCTGGTATAGCATTCATCAGTTGTATCCTTATCAAAAAGTTACATTTGACACCAAAGGTTTTATAGATTTCACTGGACGACAAGATATCATTGTGCTTGTTGAGGAGATCCCCAAGCACTCTGATGCCTGCTTTATACCGGGGCATAAAACAGAAAGGCTTCCCTTTCATTAGAATATTTTTGTCGTCCCATATTCTCTCTCTCAAGACCTCTTTCTTATAAGACAGTTGCTTGTTTAGGTACATTTGTTGGAAAACCTTGAAAAGATCTTTGTAAAAGGGGGAGAGAAACGTTTTAGGTTTTAATTGGCGTAAAAATAATCCTCAGTTTCTCTTTTGGACCATCTTCTAAAGTGGTAACCCATCTGTCCATCTGGTTTTCCAAAAATCTCTTGACCCACATGATTCTATTAGTTGAATGATTTCTCTTATCATTCTCAATCTTAGACCACCTTCGGATATCAGCTGCTTTAGAAAGTCTGGTTTTATCTTGCTATAATTACTATTCCAGATAAAGTTTCTGTATTCTTTTGACCTCCTTTATGTAGGTCTCTTCAGTAGACACACAGGACAGAACATGTTGTATTTTTATAATAAAACAATTGCATACTATAATTTTACCTTTGACCAAGAAATTTCTCTTCCACCACTGAGCGAAGATTTCTCTTAGACTCTCCAGGAGATTTGATAGATTCACATCATTTAATTTCTTCTGGTTGGGGGGGGGGGGGGAGGGGGGGGAGGGGGGGTGGGGGTAAAAGAAGGTGACGCTAGGGAATTTTATATTATCGGTCCAGGTTTCTTCCTTGCTAGCCGGGACGATAGGGCAATATCATTAATATTGAAACCTTTAGTTTTACTTATATTAAGTTTCAGTCCCGAGGTTTTACCAAAATCTTGGATCACCTTGAGGGCTTTGCAAGGGAACTGTCACTGTCACATAGGACAGTTGTGTCATCTGTGAATTGGATTAATTTCTTTGGGCTTATGCCTATAGGGATTCCCTTGATTTTATCATTATTTCTAATGTGAACAGCATATTTTTCAACCACCAGAGTGAAGAGGGACGAAGAGATGGGGTCATCTTGCTTCATGCCCCTTGACACTGGGAACCAGTGGGACATATGCCTACTGTTAATAAAAGTCCCTTGAGAATTCTGAAACAGTGTATTTATGCAGGAAATAATTTTCGCACCAAAATTAAAAACTTTTAAGCATTGGTTCAAGTATGACCAGTCCACTGTATCGTAGGCTTTCCTGAAATCGACTGATACCACTGCACCTTTAATTTTCATCTTATGAGCATAATTAATTATATCATCCATTTGACGAATGGTGGAGACAATGTATCTACCTTGTACAAAGCCAAATTGATTATCTTCTATTAAAAGGGTTAAGGACTGAGTTGACTCTTCTAGCGATCGTTTTGGAAATTAACTAGTCGTCATCGATTTCATTTAGTTGTTTAGGTAACACCAAATCAGAGGCGGGTTCGACTTCTTGTCTAGCAAAGATCTTAATAGAAGTTTTTCCATATTTGGAGGATTTCCCCGCTGAATGGCCACTCCATTAGAATTGGGTAGCCCATGCCCAAAGTACATTGGGCCTCTCCACTGACTACGCCAAATATTCTCACTGGCTTGTGAATTGGGAGGTTCCTGCAAAGAGAATTGCTTCTGCGGTATTTAGCTAATTTAGAAAATAGATTTTTTTCTTTTTTTGATGCACTTTAGGCCATTGGCGTTTATTGAGCAAAAAGTTAGCTCTGATAAGGATGGATTATTTTGGTCATAGATTATACATCTTTTAAAACTGTCTGGGTTATCACAAACAACATTAAATTAGACACTCTTAGGCGAAGTGCTCCATATCTTCTTCCTCGTCTTGATTCTCTCTTGCCTCTTTTTGTCGAGCCCTCAGATTGACCAGTTTTTCCCGCAAGGCCTGCCAGGGTCTTCTCATCTGTGGCCCACAGCTTGGCTTTCAGGACGTTGGGGTTACCCATCCCCATGCCAATCCCCCAAACAGTGTCAAAGGAAGCTTCTCCTAGCCTCTTGGATCCAGTGTGGATCAAGAAGTCTTCAATCTTAAACCTTGTTAACCGCCTGTTCAACTGGGCCAGCAATTTCTTCATCATTGACTTTTTTGAGGAGGGCTCAGGATATATTTCGCTTTCTTGGATTTCAATGAGGCAGCTGCTTTGATCTCAATGTCTTCAATCTCCTTAAAGCTGTACTCCCAACTATTTTCTATACAAATCTCAAATTTCACTTATTTAGATCACAAATACCCTGCCTCACCTTGTCCCAAGAGTTGGGTCTCTTTCTTAATGATGAAGATAAATATTTGAGTCTAAATAGTCAAATAAATTCATTGGTGGACACCCATATTTCCAATGATACTGAATGATTTCAAAGAGACCTTTAAGATGGCAGTCCAATTGCTCTGCGCAGGCTCAAGTCACCACGTGCATGCGCACTTGGTGCATCAGATATAGAGAGACTGGGTGCACCTCTAGATAGTGTCTACACTTAGTTTCTACAAAATGCATCTAGAAAACTAGGGTGAATTCGTCCGCACTTATTCTTGTATGTCTGTGAGCGTAAAATCATGGAATCTAGACATTTATTGAACTTTGATGATATTGAGTAACTAATTTGAATGTAAATTCAACAGAACCATTCAATATTATTACTAGGGAAAGCAACTTTAACCACCTGTTCAACTGGGCCAGTAATTTCTTCTAGGGGGCAAAAGGAGGTAGAAATAGCGCAACCACAACATGCGTCAGTGATATACGCACTTCCGCCAGCCTATGCACCACTTGCCTCCTTTTGTTAATGCTTTCATGGTGATCAATGTTTTAATCGGACATTAACCAAAGTTCCCTGAGCCTGTCTACCATAATCAGAGCATGTAAATCCCAAACTCTGTAGAAATTTATTAACTCCAACGAAAGTAGCCAGCAACTTCACGCCATGTTGTGTACTTCTTAGCTACGGAACTGGAAGTGGATGTGCCGAAAGCACCACGTCGGAAATAGGTTTTTTCTACCTCTTATACAAGATAACACCTGATCTTGGAAGCGACATATTGCAGAGGAAAATTCAGCATTTCTCTTTTCTTCCTCAATAGTGGCCTTAGTGTCAGTTGGTGTGTTTACTTTTGACTTGAAGATATGGATTAGTAGAGGTTCTTTCTCCATTTCTTCAGTCTTGATCTTTGATCAGAAAATGCCTTCTGGGCCAAGATGCCGTGTGCACTGCTTTTTCCTTTTTCTCATTTCTTGCTTTACCTTTGCCTTTATGTCCCTTTTTCTTTGCTGCTCTAGCTTTTGCATCATTTTCAGCAAGCATCTCATTCTGAAGAGCATATAGGGCTGTTTTTATTTCCTACAAAAAGAGAAACAAGGAATTATTGAAATATAGATCAAGGCAATGTATTAAAACATCATCATTAAGTCATATATAATAATACAATTATTGCTTAATGATGATCATCTCTTTAATTCCTGCCTGAGAGGCAGGACAGGCTAAAAGTGCTGGGTAATGCTTCAAACAACCTGATTTACATACTGGGCCAGAAATGATGTCTGTGCTGATCATACTGCTTTTTTTATAGTTTTTTTAAAACCTCACAAAATCATGAGAAAAAAAAGAACCAACATTCTGAGACTTTGTAAGACATTAAAGTGGGGTTGGAATAAAAATGATGTACTTTTTTAAAAGAACATGGAGTGTCCATATAAGCTATAAAAGTATAAATAGTCCCAATTGGCGCTCTCAGGACATACACACAAGTGCCAATAGGCACACATAGGCATTAAAGGGTTAATTATAGAAATGTCTTCAATTGATTTTCTTTATATAGAAATGTTTGTTATTGATTTTCAAGTAAGTTTCCCCAACTTAGGTTAGGGTACCATCTCTATTACTCAAGTTAGGCCTCTCATTCTGCTTCAGCTGGTGTGCAATTGTGAGTACCTGCATGCCCAGGTTCTTATTTCCTGTGAAAGGCAGCGTCCTCTCATAAACAAAGCTTTGATGTTGAATGGATCGACCTCCAGCAGTCAGTCTGCAGCCTGCATAGTCATCTGTAGTTTTCAGTCTGAAATACAGTTCAATCAAAGATTATGCATGGTAGCAATTGAAAGGGCTGTTTGTAACTATTCTATCAATATTTAGTCTATAATGATCAGCATCACCAATCATATCCTTACATTTTGAAGGATATGTCATGAATTTCTCCAGTAAATATGCATCAGTGATATTTCAATTTTGAAGGGATTTTAGGAATCATACTCAACCATTTTAGGTTTCATTTACCTGGAAGTAGCAGTGTATAAGGGGTGCATAAAGCTTCTTATGCATGGTCTGAATTTTTGTTCCTGTGATTGTGCTGGGCTGTTTGTGTTCATAGAGGTACATGACACCACTGTAAAGAACATAATCTCAGGTCCAATCATTATTATGGAATTAGATAAGAGGGTCGGGTTTACTAAATTTACATAAAATTGTATGACACATTTATTTCTATTACCTGTGTACAATCTGGGCTCTCGCTAGTATTTTTTCCCCTTTTGCCACTTGGCAGAAGTCCAAAGAAATATCTTCACGCTTTCTCCACAAAGAGCACATCAGGAAAATGCACATTTTTGTTTTCGCCACTGGCCAAACCCAAAGATCCAAATTTCTTAAGCCACACAGATTTTCTTTTCACCATTGGTGATGTAACAATAAGGTAGCACTAGCTCGGACAATACCTTATCATACAAATGATTCACGAGCAAAATAAGAAACTACCACATTTGGTGACAGGAGTTAATGTCTCATTAGAATTTTTGTTCCTGTGATTGTGCTTGGCTGTTTGTGTTCATAGAGGTACATGACACCACTGTAAAGGGAACATAATCTCAGGTCCAATCATTATTATGGAATTAGATAAGAGGGTCGGGTTTACTAAATTTACATAAAATTGTATGACACATTTATTTCTATTACCTGTGTACAATCTGGGCTCTCGCTAGTATTTTTTCCCCTTTTGCCACTTGGCAGAAGTCCAAAGAAATATCTTCACGCTTTCTCCACAAAGAGCACATCAGGAAAATGCACATTTTTGTTTTCGCCACTGGCCAAACCCAAAGATCCAAATTTCTTAAGCCACACAGATTTTCTTTTCACCATTGGTGATGTAACAATAAGGTAGCACTAGCTCGGACAATACCTTATCATACAAATGATTCACGAGCAAAATAAGAAACTACCACATTTGGTGACAGGAGTTAATGTCTCATTAGTATTTATAATTTGCTCATCCCATAATCCATGCATACTTCTGGTCTTGTTGGGTGGTAGGCTATGTGAATGGAGGCAGGCATTGCAAATATTTTGAGGAATGGTGAGAAAATAATGGAGTCTAGTTGGTAATATTTAGGTAATGTATTCATTCCTGCAGTCTATAAGTGCTGGCCCCATGATATGAGGAGGATGACTCTCATAAGAATACAATTATTTTTTATTTCTAGATTCATTCATTTTACATCATTTCCAGAAAATGGACAATCATTTCATATTTCATATAAATTTGATTTCCCTCTACGGATTCAAATTCGTAGGTCTTCCAGGAAAGCAAATGACACTATTATTTTTATCAAAAATTTACTTCTGCATGTGTATTCATCACTCATTCATGAACTAAATCATGGTTTTCCAGTCCCCTTATTCCTCCCCTGCCCCGCCCTTTGTCAGATCCCAGTCAAACGTACTCAGTTCCCACTATGAGACTTTGCTCAGACTGTTTTCAGCTGCAGGAAAGTCGGCAAACAGGCAAAATATTTACTGGCGGCTCATTGGTCACAAATTGGCGCTAGAAGTGTTCTGATTTGCTGCTCACTTTGTCCTAGTCTCAAGCAGTTGTAGCCATTTTGAGATACGCTGATTTGTTTGGGGATCCTATAAGTCCTATCCTGACACCAGTCGACGGCCAGAACTTAAAAAAACAAATGTCTCTGATTTAGATCGTCAAGCCCATGCTAAAGCATTAGTCTTAGCTTTATAGCTTGGTCTTTGATACCCAAGATTATTGAACTTGCTCAAGTGTTGGCCAGAGATCTAGTTGGTCTAAATGCACTAAAAATGTCTCAATCTAATGGAACTTATAAACTAACAGATGGCCTCGCTGTTGCCTTAAAGCAGAAACTTATTAATGATCTAAAGGAGTACCTATTTTCTATGAATGGTGATGAGTGCACCAACAATGCTACCAACAGAATCTTGACTATATTAGTTTCATACTAATGAAATGAAACTCCCAGTGAGGCCATGAAAGAGGCCCCTCCTCGACGCAGAGAGTGGGTAGAAAACTGTCCAGAAAAACCAGCTCTGGATACTAAGTCTTTCAAATAATCATTCAGAAATGTATATGAAAGGGATCCTCTTGTAGACAGAAGAAATAAGAAGTCCAAGTCATTACTAGGTCTCCCAGGATATAGTTGTTTGAGTAGATGCACAGCACATAAGTCAATATTCCTGGCCTTAGCCCCTGGAATAATAAAGAGAGAAGTCAAACTCTTAGAAGAATTTATGGTAATTTCCATACCCCAAGAAGTGAAATTAATATCCTTCCTTTTAAGAGCATGGGTAGAGTTGATAGCATGTCCAACCCTCAATAGGGTACGAAAGAGAAATGAATACTTCATCTTACTTGATAAAAAAGCAGCCTACATACACATAATATCCACATTCATGTAGTTCAAAGTGAGGTTATAACTAGACAGAAATGCAATGAAACATTTCCACTGATTAGTCCGTTGGAGTCTGGTAGTATCACACACGGATAGTTCCTTCAATGTCCTGACTCTCTTCCTCAACTGAGCAGGACCTGTCATGAGAAAATAACATAGAGTCAATGCAACACAAGCCTATTCTCTTCAGGCATACAATCTCAGGTGAATAATCATATGAATATGGTAACCGAGACAAAGTGTCAGCCACAAAATTATTTTTTGTGTTAATGTAAATCGGTTCCAGTTCAATGTTGTAGATAAAATTAACCCAGAATATTTCATATAACCTGTTGGGAGGGGTGCTGCCAACCGATTGAGTTTCAAGTAGATGAGTTTTGTTACTTGGTTGAAATGAGAGGGCTGTTGGGTTGAATATTGCACTTTTTATTTGGACCTTAACTGGTCGACGTTTCAGACTTTGCAGTCCTTCTTCAGGGCCAGTCCAGTGTTGACTGAGCCAGACAGATCCGGGTCCTTATTTATACTCATGCTAAGCATTCTGGGATATGGTAACTAGGTAAAGTCAGCCTGACAATGGACTGAGTTAGTTGTAGTACTTCCTTACAATTCTTGTTTCACGATTTAGTTTGGTATTTCGGGTAACTTTATACATTTTTTGGCCTCGTATGGGACTAGAAATTATATAATAAAATTATTTTCCTACTTTTGCCTATTTTATGTATTAATTTCTTAAAATAAGAGAGTTCCTTTAGGGTCTGGAAAGGTAGATTTCAATTGTGGGGACTTTGTGGTGGTTAATTGGATAGTCAAATAGGTATCAATAACTGCCCACACATACGTATTTGATTACTCAATTTAATGTGTAATTCAATGGTTATTTACATTTCACTATACGTTGTTGCACTGTTTCAGTTATACTATTGTTGTTATAGTTTGATTAGATGGAAAGTTCTTCATCATACAGTTTGGTGAGTATACTGAAATCCAGGGCAGTGAGGAAGGGTTTCTCTGCCTTGTATACCGATGGGTGCAATGTGATTTGTTTCCTCATCAGTACAGTTTTTGTATGGTCCAAGTCGCTGGTATCGGTAGTTGTGGGTGTTAGTGAGTCGTTTTTACTCTCATCAGTGGATGGTGAGGGTACCTCATCCAGGCAATTGGTGCTGTTAGAGCTGGAAGTGGAGTCACTCCCTGAGCTACTCGAGCTTGATATACTCAAGTCGAATGCAGAATTTTTCTTGGAACTACTGGGGCTGCTGTCGTAGTCCACTAGGGTGTTGGTTGGTACACTTACTGATGTTGGTGAGGTGATTGCTTTTGTCGTTTCTTGAGTAAGCATGTGTTCAAGTTGGGTTTTTGCTCCCGTCAGGTTTGCCAGAGATTTGTTGGCTTCCGTGCTCTGCAGGGCTGATAGATTGTTTGTGAAGTTGTGGTGGTCCATATTGCTGATGCCTGTGTTTAGCAGGCCAATGCGCTTCTTGTGCGATGGTTCCATTGGAGGGCTAGCTCTTCTAGGAGTCCATTCTGGAGTGCGCTTGAGGCCCGTTAGGTCAACAATGTTTCTGAACTGTGTGGAATCCCTATTGGTGCGATAGGAAGTCTTGGCTGTGTGGACTGCTTCTTTTGTGTAGTCTGGATTTTTGGTCGGTATCATACAGTCCAGGGGCGCTAGTATCATGCATCCTCATGTGGCGGTCGAAAGCCGATTTCGTCACATATTCTTTGAAGCAAATTTTGCAATCCCTCTTTTTCTGAGTGGAGTGTTCGACCGTATAGTGTCTTTTGGCGGCCTTCCTAGTAGTAATGCGTTTGGAACAGATAGAGCATTCAAAAACCTCTTTGTCTTCTTTGTGGTCTCCCATTCTGTACAGTTGGAAGTTGCCTGGTTCAATTGTGGGTAGTAGTATAGCTGAGCATGCGAGCAACGTGTGGGTATATGGCCGAGTGTAGTTGTTTATGTTTGGAAATTGAGGCTATGAGGCTGCCACGTCATAAGACGTTTAATCCATGCCTCCTTGAGACGGAGGCGGCCGTTAAGACAACGCGCACTGTTGTCAAGTGCTGTGACTGTGACGTCATCTACGTCGTGACCTGGATCATTGAAATGAGCTGCTACCGGCTTTTCAACTCTTTGATGTTGGATGTCGTTCTTGTGCTGTAATCTTCTCTGATGTATTGTGTTCTTGGTATGTCCTGGGTCTAGTTGTGCTCAAACACTACTTTCTTCATTGCTTTTCCGTTTCTGACCTGTTGAAATATCAGACATTTTTTTCTGCTCAGTATTTGACGCCACCATGTAGTTATTAAGGGAATTTACATTCTTATGTCCACTTAGCTGACACACAACATTTGGGGCAACACCTTCATCCATAAGATTCTGACAAGTTCTTTTTCGAATGCTATGATTTGTAATGTGACCTGCAAAACCAGCCTTTTCAGCAATGGTGGGCATAATTTGGCCCAACTTGTTTACTCCCATTGCCTGAATACTGAACCAAACGTCATTTTCATACTTAGAAATGCGTTAAGGCGTTAGATAGAATGGGAACTGGATGGACTTTTCTCTGCAAATATTAGATACAACTTTACTGGACATTTTAGATCATCTTCTACCTCAAACACCTTTGGTTGAAATGCCCTTGGCCTCGATCCTACTTCCCTTTTTCTGGTTTTTGTTAACCTCTCATTGAGCTCCAGAAAACATTTCCCATCATTGTCAGTCTTTAGGGCTACATCTCTCCATGACATTTGCCTTGCTTCATGACAGCCTCTCTGGCTGAATCCACTTGTGAGGAAAAAAAACAAAGCATCTTGGAGTCTCTTTGCATTGTTATTACCAAACAGATTCATGTCTCAGATTTGGTTGATCATATCATCAGTTAAATAATCAGCTTTATTTGGCCGATTTCCCTTCCCTTTGCCTTTTAACTCCTTCCTTTTACTTGTCAACACTTCTCTTGATGTCTCGAAAACATTACTGGTCAGGATACGTTCTGAATAGCCCATGTCTCATAGGTACCTGTTTAAACAAACCGAAGAAAGGTTAGCCTTTCAGTATTCATTTTATTCATTTAATTATTAATTTAACCATATGAACTATCAACCAAAAATATTTGTCCTGCTTACCTAACAATCCTTCAGTGCATTGATGTCAGGGAATCAGGTTCAAACTCCCTGCCATCTAACCTCCAAACAGAGAGCAGGTAGTTCCCTATCAGGTTATTCAATTTGAGTGGCTCAATGTCTTTAGGATCACTTCCTATATCTCTTTCAATACGTAGCCAATCTCGGAACTTGTTCATTACCTATTTAAATGATAACAATATTGAGGTTAAATATTTTTATCAAAGACATTCATTAATTGTGGCTTGGAATTTCCAAAATTCACAGCTCATTACTCTAAAACCTATGCATGCCTAACCAATCAGTCATATATAACATCATATATTATATAAATTTATAAGAAAGGCCCAAACCTGGTTTGTTTTCTGTTGTGTTTTAGAATTACGCTCTCCCTGTATATAATCAAACAGCTCTTGATTGCTCTTTAAATCATTTTTATCCTCCAGTTTTTCTTCTACTTCCAAGTCTTTGGGCTCAACCGATGGAGATGGTTGTGGTGCTTAAGAGACTGGGCTTTGAATAGAATATCAATTTAGGGGTCTTAATTGGATTTATGGGCTGATCCAGCTGTGCTGTGCATGCTTTATAAGATTGTACTGAAAAGGAGTTAGTTTCGTCCTCTCTTTATTATGTGTAAACCTAAGAGAATGCCAGTAATAAATTGAATGATTGTCATAACGTACTTGACGGTAGTTTAATCAAGAGGAGAACGAGATAGATGAAAATCCGGATTTTTATTCCCTATATTACTTGGTAATGATAGAAGTTGTTTTATGTTGCATTGTTAACTCCTATTTGTCTTAATTTACTTGGTCAGTTATTGCTATTATATTTTTTAAATTTAGGCAACGTTTAAAGACATCCATGCCAGATAAGGCGTATTTTTCAGTTTTTTATGTAACCATGAATATTATATCGGCCTTAAATGAATAAAAAAAAAGTCAAAGAAGTATCTACACTCAAAATATTTGTTACCAACATACTGTCAATGATTTTAATCGTAACCTCAGTAATTGATTACTATGTGTTGCGATTATGGTGAATGTTTTCAATAGGAAATTATTATGTACTTACCTAGAGATTCTTTAAAGTATTGTCAATAATGATGATTTAGCAATGTAGATTTATGCCCATATGGCAGGTACTTTTGAATAAAGGACTTTTAAAAACGAAAAAACAAAAACAAGAGGAAATATATTTTGATGCATTCAAAAGCATTGACTTATATTACTCTCAACAATATTAACCAATATAATGGAAAGTGACCTTTGTTATGAAACATGCTCAATTACTTTTTGCCGGATAAATAATGGAGGTTTTTTTCTGATATACATTCAAAATATAGAACTTATATATTGACCCAATTTACATAATTCAAAATCACCGAAAATGTTTCTCTATGCTTACCAGCCAAATGCCCCAAAGGCATAGTCAGGAGGAGTTTTCAAGACAGCTTTACCCCCCATCATCATCTTTTGCATAGCCATCTCAAATGCTATATAGAAGATAATCATTTTGTGTATTTGTTGAAGATAATTGAGTTGCAAATGGTTTGTACCCAGACTCCAAGTGAACCCAAAATAGCCTCAAACAGATTGTGTATCTCTGATTAAGCTGTATTCCGGGGTGGAAATTAAGTAATTATGGTTATATTAGTTAGCATAATTAGTATCTGGAGTGTATCACATAATAATGTGAATTTTTATGGTTCTCCAGCTTAATTCCGGCAAATTGAAGTGTGGTTTCGACCCCCAAGAGTCTCATAAGGCGCTAGCTTGGTCACATTGGTTATTATTTGAATAATAACTCTGGACCTAAAATCACTTATTCCACACGGACTAAATATTTTGGATTAAAATATCCGGTAGAAGAATCTCAATCACATACACGTTTAAACTCCTTCCTGATGTTCGTGAGTTATCATGACAATTTGATCATTATATATCTGTAAAGAAATCAATACTCTCACTCTCAGGTTGGATTGGCCCTGGGCCTGAGTTTTGACACGCTGTTTGGCACTGTTCAGGTTCCCAAACCCCGACCCCTGGTTGTTGCTGGTAGATGGCACTGGGTCGGGGTTGGGACGGTTTGCAATGGCGATCCTACGGGCATCTTTGGGAGGAGCCACATTTTTCAGTTCCTCCGGCCTGTATGCACGTTCTATGCCCAACCACATATGAGTAATTCCACCAATTGGTCGACATTTGACTATAAAATAGATTTTTGCATTTTTAACAAGAAATCTTAGTCTGGAGGTATTCTAATCAATTCTATCAGTTTTCCCGATGGAAAATACATAAGAAATACCCCACTTTTACATATCTGGCATCAATATTTTAAATTCCAGAGGAAAAAAACACTGTTTTATTGCCTAAAAATTAGAGAAAATCTTACTAATTATGAGAAAAAGTGCGTAAAGAAAAAAAAATGATGTGAACTTAGTGTTACATATTTATTCAAATATAATACCATGACCCTGGCTACCGAATAATTTGAAAAAAATATATTTTTGATAATCCATTGGTTGACTTGCAATGCAAAAATGCCCGGGGGAATTCTGTATGTCACCATAACGTGCCTATTTAAACCTAGAATAAAAATTGATTTAAACACCAAGATGGGCCAAGTGGATATGTTTTAGATGGTTTTCAATGTATTCTCCCATATAATAATAAATATAGTTGAATATTTTAGTTTTTTCTGGAATTAGAGCATATAATATATATTTGGGAAGGCTGTATGTCACCATAACGTGCCGGACATTTTAGCTAATAAAAAATTACATATTTAGAGTTGAAAAAATTAAAGTATGGCTGAAGGTAAGTCATCATATAGCTCAAACATAAACAGTCACATTATCCTCCTGCAGTGCATTATTGCACCTCAAGTGTGCTAAAACATGATGTCACCGTAACATGCCGGCACGTTACGGTGACATAAATTATGTGACATTAAAATTATGTGACATTATTTATGTACATGTATTGTGTAGACATACAGAGAAGCTTTTCCCTCAATTCTGCCTCTAAATACCTAAACAGAAGTTATATTTACCTTCATAAACAAACAATACAAGTATTCAAGTCATCTTAACAGGAAAACGAGGGAAATAATGTGATATATTTGTGTATAAATTCTAAATATAATGGATTTTATGTGTATGAACAGAGGGTCAATGCCCTGTGACCCTTGCCGATGCCATTACCATTACCATTACTGAATCGTTTTTTGGCTGTAACTTTTCTTCTAGTTGGAATATTTCCACAAACTAAAAAGCATTATGACCCTTATGTCGAGCCCTATGAGGTACACAATGATTAAAAACATTATGTGCATATTTCTTTTTATTTATTTCTAATTTATGTAAAAATATGTATACTTCTTCTGTGCCCTTATAAGCTAGTTCCCATCACAGACTCCACGAAGCTGCCCCAACTACAATATTCATTATTAACTTTCCCAATTTCGTCTATATTATCAGCAATATGTGTAGTTTATGTACAAAAAATAATAAATCAATAGAAGCAGTTTAAAAAAATTAAGAATTTTCAGCCAAATGTCGACCAATTGGTGGAATTGCTCATATGTATGTCCAGGGTAGCCCTCAAGGAGTCGCTCTCCGCCCTCAGTTCACCATGGATCTGCTCAGACTCCCTGTTACAGATGCGTTGCACTGTCTCTAGGGCTTCTTGGAGGTCATAGTCAGAGTCTGAGGCGCCCTGGTAAATCTCGCACATAGATTTGCGAATGGCTTCAGCTTTGATCTTATGGCTGATGCCTTTCGCCTTCATGGAGGATGCAGTGAGTGTTAAAACTCGGGTAGCAAACTCTTTACGGGCAGCTACGAAGGTGGTGGCAGAGGTTTTGTCAAGGATCATGCCAGGGGGGTGGGCAGGCCCCTGTGGTCCACTTTGGGAACCGCTGTTTGGTCGCCATGGAGTCTAGGTGTGCGGACCTTATCTGTAGGCTAAAGTATTTTTGCCTTGCCTGTTTGAAGAGTTTCCACTGGTCTAGAGCCTCTGGTAAGATCTGTGTGAAACCCTCTTTATTGACCTGGTTGCTCCCCTGGAATTGACCTGGTTGCTCCCCTGGAACGGTCCTGGGTAAGACCTTAAAGTGCCTGGTCTTGGGTAAGACCTTAAAGTGCCTTTCTGTCTCTTTTCTCTGTCTCTCTCTCCCTTCTTCTCTATCTCTATTTCCTGGGTATGATCATAAACTGCCTCCCTCTCAGCTCTCCCGCCCTTGATATAACACTTCAAAGTGTTGATAAGGGCGTAAAGCCACCAATCTCACTCACTCACTCACTGCTCCCCTGGAAGTTTGGTCTGTCACTAGGTCTAGATGGTAGACCCCTACGTTTGGTTGCGGCCAGCCTTGTTCCATGGGATGACAAAGTTATGTCTAGCAGACAAATTCTCTTGAACAATGACCTGTGAATCAAATTGCAATAATATTTTGAGTCTGGGTGGTGTAAGAGTAGGATTATCTGCATAAGTCAACGTCGTATCGCGCCCCGCCCCCTCCGTTGTGGTACTAACCGAGTTTAATGTACCACCGGTATTAGAGTTAGTATCGATTGCCGCAGACGGTTCGATCTCCATACGCATGGGTGAGGAACTAGTGGTTATGAGGTTTTGGACTGCTTGCTCGTCCCTCGCATCGGTGCTTGTGTTAAGCATGCTTTGTGGTGTGGGGTGATAAACAGGAGTGTTTCCTTCTGGTGCGACATTAAAAGGATCGTGCGGAGCAACTGCCGCAATCGCTTCAGTTATAGGTTCTGAGGGATCAATACTTTCAGTGGGGGGAGAGGAAGCATTTAATAGGGAATCGGTTGTTTGCACGCTTGCGTGTGCGGTAGTGATTTCTGTTTCAATGTTCTCTGCGCTCGCTGCCTTTTTGCGTTTTTTGAGCTTACGCATAGGGCTTATTTGTTTACTTTGGTCCTGGGAGTCAGGATGTGACGTAGCCGCTGTCGCGGGAATGGTCATCAAGTTCGCCTGCGAATATTGCGTTCCTACGAAAGGATTATAGCTCGGACTAGGCGAATTAGTAATAGTGTTATCTTAAGATCTGAGCGGTTGATTTGATAGGTTTGTGCAAAAGATCAACGCCGTTTTGAGAGTATGATCTCCCGGGGCTACTGGAAGTGCTCAAATACTCAAAATGGCGGCGCTGTGTTCGATCTAAACTGTCATCTTTCGCTATGATCGAGTGAGCGGACGAAAAGCTAAATAAAGAATCGTCAGATGTGCTCGAATCGGAGGTAATTGAAATGTTTACTTGTTGGGCGTTGGGTATGCTTGCATTAGGTGTCTCGGAGGCTGGATTGCCTTCCTGGTCGCCTAGCGTAACATTCGCCGTAGCCATTGTCAGGTTAGTGATGGAAGCTCCCCTATCTTGCTCTTCTTCAGGACCCGAGATATCAGTGTGTTGAGTGCTCATGATAGAATCAGAGGTGTTGACAATTTACAGCGGAGGGCAGGTGAGTCAGGCTGTGTGAAAAGTAGCTAAAAATGGGTTAACGTGTTTGTCAACCGACTGCGCTACTCAGTAGAACGTTCCACCTGGCTCACCTGGATACGCTATTGCGTCTCCATGGTCAATAGGTGTCAGTTGGCAACCTGGAGTTGTTGCAAGGCAACAATCTCCAAGTGAACCCAAAATAGCCTCAAACAGATTTTGTATCTCTGATTAAGCTGTATTCTGGGGTGGAGATTAAGTAATTATGGTTATATTAGTTAGCATAATTAGTATCTGGAGTGTATCACATAATAATGTGAATTTTTATGGTTCTCCAGCTTAATTCCGGCAAATTGAAGTGTGGTTTCGACCCCCAAGGGTCTCATCAGGCGCTAGCTTGGTCACATTGGTTATTATTTGAATAATAACTCTGGACCTAAAATCATGTATTCCACGTGGACTAAATATTTTGGATTAAAATATCCGATAGAACAATCTCAATCACATACACATTTAAACTCCTTCCTGATGTTCGTGAGTTATCATGACAATTTGATCATTATATATCTTAAATAATGAAATCAATACTCTCACTCAAAATCATCACGAATGAATTGTTGCAAAATTAAATTGCTTTATTTTTTGGATTCACACTCTTATGTCCCTATCAATCCTTTATATCATAATGTATACATAAGGCATGACAATGATAATCGTTGCTCGAAAACTTATATTTGAGATATACTTGTATGGTGATGTTTACATTAAGGGTGAATCAAATCAGATAACGATAATCGTTACAACTTGAAATAATGATGTATACTTATAAGCTCCTGTTTCTGAGTCAAATTACTGATATCTTGTTATATGTGTCTCAATATATTAAGCAGACAATGATAATCGTTGCAGCTTATAATGATAGACATATTTGTAAATGATTTGGTTAACACGTTATATGATTATCTAAAAACAACTACGTTTCTCATTACCATTGGTAATGCTTCTTCCTGCTATACATGTTAAGGTAACAGATTGGACATAATTGTTTAAAACAAAAGGTCTGAAGTTTACACATCTTAACGTTAGATCTTTGTTAATGAAAATTGACCAGGTTAAGCAGGATATCTTAAATTGTAATATTGATGTTGCTGGGTTCTCCGAAACCTGGATTAAAAATGATATTTGTAAGCCTCTACTTGAATATGATAATTATAATCTAATTATAAAGAATAGACAGACGAATAAGCATGGTGGAGGGCTCTGTATGTATATTAACAATATGCGCGGGGGACGTGGATCTTTTGACGATGCCTAGAGGGTGACGAGATATACATATGATGACGTGAAGGATAACCAGAGGCAGGAGTGCCGTTTGGGCATGCACAAGCACTTTATTAGTACCCAATAATATACATACAAGACAAAAGAAATTTTTTTTCACAGACAACGATGGGTGTGAGCGTTACCGCTGCTGAGTTCAAAGTGACTTAGAAGGTAGGCGTGGCAAAGGTGGGCGGGGCACGACGCTTGCTATTGGTCGAGCCCGCCGTGACGTCATAGACGAGGGTAACCAGACCCACGTGGCGCGACATGGGCGTTGTACTTCCAACTGTTGATATGCGCAGGGGACGTGGATCTTTTGACAATGCCTAGAGGATGACGAGATATATATATGATGACGTGCAGGAGTGCCGTTTGGGCATGCACAAGCACTTTATTAGTACCAAAAGCCCAAACAAACTACAACAATGAAGATATAAGAGAATTAACTTTCAACTCATGATCCAATGAGGGAGAAATGTATTTCTCTACACAATCTGATCTCCACCAGCCTCTATTTTTTATATCTGACAAACAGATACCACTTGATGACATATTGGTCGCAGACCCTCTCCTGAGAGAATGCATTGAATAATGACCTTCATAGCCAGCCCTATAGCACAGATCCAATAGCAGGGTATCTCTATCTTAATAAAATAAGGGTTTGGAGCCTAAAACGGCTATCTTCTCTGAAACTGCTGGCCAGATCTCCATTATATTTCACATACACATTGCCAAAAATGGTGCCGAGCCATTCCACTATGTTTCATTAACAAATTAGGGTTGGAAAGGGATTAGAAATGGGTTTACATTGAGCTCCCCCATCCAGGGCCCCCAGTGCTGCCTGAAAAAAAACCTATCAGTGCCCCTACACCAGGTTTCTGGGTCACCTAAAGCATGGTGTCATGGACGGGCACATCATTGCTTCACTACGGGATGGGAGATATATTTCCACCGAAAGGAGTTTGTTGCCCCTAGATACAGGAGAGTGGCAGCTAAAGTTTGTCAAGAGTTTCACAGTTCAGACCTCTTCTTTCTTTCTGTCTCTGTCTCTGTCTCTCTGTCTCTGTCTGTCTCTCCCTCTTTCTCTTTCTTTGCCTCAGTTTTCAGCACTCTGTGTACAGTGTGTGAAATTAACTTTTTTTCTTTGCCTGCTATGTTGGTGGGTGAAATCAGAGATTTGCCCACCCACACAGAAATTTATCTGCCCACTAATTTAAATTACCTGAAAATGAAAGAGGGAGCGGGAGAGGGAATGGGAGAGGGAGAGGGAAGGAGAGAGGAAGAATGAGTGGGAGAGGGAACAGGATAGAGATAAGGACAAGGCTCACCCACACAGAAATTTACCCGCCCACTAATTACCTCACAATGAAAGAGGGAATGGGAGAGGGATTGGGACAGGGACAGGGACAGGCAACACAACAACAGCACAACACTGAACAGTGACCAAATAAAGCATCTAAACAAACAGGGTTCCATTTGTGGTATGAAGATACTAAGTTATAGAGACAACTTGAAAGATAAAGATAGTGGGAGAGGGAACAAGGAGAGATGAGGATGTGGGCCCCACTGTCCCACTAGCAAATCCCGTGCGTAGCACGGGTATTTGCTAGTTTAAATAATTATATGACATAGCTTCTCCATTGGGGAAACTAAAGGCATACAAAGAGGGAGGGAGAGAGTTCCTGGCGAATATCTTCCGCATATAATACACTGGGCATAGCTCATTTGTTGGAGAACTAGCTACAGGTATGGTGAAAGGTGTAGAAGTAGTTTTTGACGATTTCACCACACAAGAAAACCCCCACTTGTGGAAGGTAATGTCCCTCCGACGAATAGTGTGTGACGATTCAATAACATGGCCAACTCTAAGCATAGAGCGAAATAAGAATAAATAAATCGCCCAGGCCAATACATGTTCATATAGTTCAAAATTCATAAGAGAAAAAATCTTCTTGAGATGAAGAGGGAAAATCGGAGAAGCTGGAACCACTGCAGCTCCTGGCAGTTTAGCTATGCCTCTTAGTAGAGATTTCAGCACAGGGTGGGACATTGAGGTGCAAGAAATGTTCCTAATCTTTGCTCCAAAAACCACACCACATAAATAAGTCGATAAAAAAGCAGCATACATACACATTATATCGATGGATATATAATCCAAGTGAGTGTTATTTTCTGTAATAAAATCAGAAAACACTGTCCACTGCCTGGTACGTTGCTTTAATGTTGAATCAGACACAGATAGAATCTGTAGGTAAGTCACTCTCCTTCTCCATTTGTCCACGCCTGAGAAGTGAAGATAAAAAATTTTCAGCACAACATAATCCAGCTTGTTTCAGACACATAAGAGAATCTGGCGATTTTAGCAAATAAGGTACCCGAGAAAGGGTATCAGCTAGTAAATTGTTCTTAGTATTAATATATCTTGGGACTAAGTCAATATCAAAGATGAAAGTTAACCGATACAGCTCGTATAGCCACTGCATGGCACGATAACTAGAACTAGAACCATTCATGAGCATGGCAATGACTTGTGTGTTATCAATAAAGCACATTACAGATTTTCCTTTGAACACTTTCGCCCATCTTCTCACGCCTACCAGGATAGGGAAAAGCTCTTGGATATTTATGTTAGAAGCTATCCCTTCTTCACTTGGGCATGAGACAATGTGGCCACACTTAGAGAAATCTTGATGTAAAATACTATTATTCCATGTACCAGTGGCCCAGTCAGTGTCTAGATAAACACCAAAACTTTTCGACGAGGCGTCAGAAACCATAGGATGATTATAGATTTCTTTCTCAAGTGCAATAGATTTCTTTTTCAAGCAGACGTCTACCATTGAATGAGGCAGAAAAAGATTTCCCCCACATTAAGTCCTGACGAAACATGGGAGAAATAGTCACATGTCTTAGATGCTTGGAAGTCACAAGTTTATATAAATCGAAGAGACGATGACAGAAGGTCTTTCCTCCCTTGTACACAGTAGCACAGTGACTGATGTACCCACACACACTCTCCAATTGTTTCTTTGATATAGTTGAAGAATTTTCCAAGGACGAAAATATGTTGTGAAGTTTGACGATCTTGTCCTTGGGCATCGACACAGACATCTCCTGTGAGTCAAACCCAAGATACCTGCAGACAACAATGGGAGATGTCACCTTTTGCCATGCCACATAGAATCCTAAGATGCGAAGCACCCCTGTCACATTGTCTCTTGCTGCAGTACAGCAATCAAAAGATAAATCACAAGTGAAAAAATCATCCAAATAATTAACGACAGGTATATGGTAAATATTTCGTATAGAATCTGTTACAAAGTTAGAGATTTCATCGAAATAACATGGACCTGTACGCAGGCCAAAACACAATCTATTATCATAGAAAAAATAGGGACCATCTAGGGACCACCTAAACCCACAATATTGCCTGTGAGCAGGATTAATGGGCACAGCCCGATATGCAGATTTAATATCTATAACTGCCATGAAACAATCTTTTTCGATTAAGGCTACAGCATCATCGACAGAAATGTAGGAGAAAGTACGAACTAAATCGTTACAATGATCGTTCACACAAATACTTTCTGGCCTCGAACAATCAGTGATGGGACAGATGCCCCCATCAGGTTTGCTAACAGCTCCGAGGGCATGGATACAAACGGGTTTAATGTCAGTAACAGAGATAAAACCTTCGTTTAATTCAGTACATATTATTTTGTCCATCTTTTCTTTAGCAACCGGCTCCAAAATCGAAGCGTAATTAGCACAATCGTAGCCTTGTACTGGGCTATCAATTATGTCAAAACCGTTGAAAATGCCATAGAAAACCTTTATATATTTATCAACAATATAAGAGCCTTGAGTAAAAAGGCAGAACGCAAAGCGACAAGGTTTAAGTTGGGTATTGACATCGGCTAAAGAGTGACTACATGTACAAACACCATGTACACAACTACCGTAAACGGGGACAGAACAGCCACCCGGAGAATTTGGAGTGGTATATATTAAAATATCGTCACTATTAGAAGAGCCATCGTCAATATAACTGGAAATACGACAGAAAATGTCAGAATACATACAATCATGAACAAAATCTGGGTAATCGAAGCTGGGAGAATTAAATCTTTGCTAGTTAGATTTCAATGAATGTCAGATTTCAAAACATTGTCGGCCATCTTGGACGACTCACTTCCGGTGTCACCAAGACAACTGTTCGAAGCAACAAATTTTCGGTTCTCACAATTTTCCAGAGAATTATGAAGAAACTCATTGCATAAACTTCGATTACATGCTAGTTCCTATTTGTTTACCTTCCCAGCCTGGCAGATCCTGGCTGAATGCTCTCCTTTGAAGCAACTCGAACACTTATGCTGGTATGGACACAGAGATTTGACACAACCGGAAGCTGAATTAAATTTAAAACAAACTTTTTGGTCTCCGACAGCCCTTTTCTTGTTCGACGACTCTGACACAGCTTTCTTCGAATTTTCAAATGAGTAGAAGCGAAGAATTTCATCCTGTTTCACATTCTTGAACGCCTCGAGACCTTCCTTGTTGGCCCTTGTACGGACACACTTGTTGTATTGAACACTGGCCCGAAGATTATAAACTTGCGATTTAGATTTTTCGCACATTGTCACAGCATGATTGACGACGCCTGCTAATTCTGAATAGGGGCGTTCATCTACCACTAACTTGGAAATCAGGTGTAAGTTAAGTAATAGCAAAGCTTCAAAACTATCAAGATCCTCACCCTTGTCGAGATGCGACTCATGATCAAATGGCTTGGAAGGACATGCCGACCTGGACCTACGCCTGGAACGACGAGAACCATTCACATTGTATATGGAACTTTCCACACTTGACGCCCTGCTATGGGAACGATGGTCATTAATATGAATCTCTTGGTCACTATTGCTGCCCTTCGGAGGAATAACATCCTCAGACGATGCCATGACAACCTTCTCTTCTACGGTACGTACTAAGCCTTTCACCAACTCTTCTAACATAGACATACGAGTATTGATAGCCCTCGTACACGTTGGTCCAACTACACCACCATGTGTATTCCCGCACGTCTCACAAAACTTTGATTTAGCTGGAGCCATCACGAATAATCTCGATATAGGCCCAAAATAATGTGAAAAAATTGTTCACAGATGACGATGGGTGTGAGCGTTACCGCTGCTGAGTTCAAAGTGACTTAGAAGGTAGGCGTGGCAAAGGTGGGCGGGGCACGACACTTGCTATTGGTTGAGCCCGCTGTGATGTCATAGACAAGGGTAACCAGAACCACGTGGCGCGATATGGGCGTTGTACTTCCAACTGTTGATACTTACCAATTTGAGGTAAATGAAAATCTATGTTGCAGCAACTCTGATCTAGAATTACTATTAGCAACAATTGAAAAAGAGTATCTTAAACCAATGCATGTAAATCTTCTCTACAGGCCTCCCCAAGGAAATATTAATTTCTGCTTTGATAAGCTAAAACTATTATGTCGAATATCCGAAGTAGAGTGATTGACCCAGAACGAGTACAGATAAGGGAAGTTGAATTGCAGTATATGGTTTTTATTTGGGTGATTACCGACGTTTCACTCAGCCAGATAATTGGCCTTTTTCAAGGTGATGTTATAATTAACCTTATAAATTAAGCCCTCAGGTGTAAAAACGTGCACTCTTGTTGCTATGTGTGATGTCATTTACTTAGCAATGATTGTTCATTGTCTCTCAAAACCATAGAGGTATCTTTTACTGCTTGTTTTTTTAAAGAATTCTTCAAGTTTGGTAACGATTGTTAATTTCTAATTAAAGGCAGAACTGGTAAGGGGGAAATTTAATCTATGAATGTTCGTAAAATATTTTTTCATAAGGAGTATTAATTAGAGTGTAGCCCTTATTAATCATTGTATAGAGCATCGATTTGGCCACGTCTTGATCAATCTTGTTGACCAGTTTATGTAGGTGACACAGCATCTCCGATGAGGGTATTGTCCGGACTCTTGTCTGCTCATAATGGTTTGCTCTGTAGTGGTCTTGCTTGGGTGTCCTAGATCTGTGCGATGGTATATATCTTGGAACTTCACGTCTTAGCTCGGGAGAGTAGCGTTCCGTGCTCTTGGAACTTTTAGCCATGGTCGGTGGAGAAGATCTAGGCGATATGGTATGTTTCACTCCATAACTACTTAGGAGGAGTGGCTCCAGGTCAGCTTGGCTTGTGTCGTCCTGGGTGGAAGGGGAACTTATCGTGATTATTTCTGTTTCCTCTTGTGTGGAGGTGTTTGTTACAGAGGTTGCAGTGGATTCTTCTGTGTCTTATTATGTCAAATATTGATATGGATAAAAAGATAGGGACTGTAATTTTTACATTCTACGGTATTTTTAAAAAAAAAAATTCGTGAATGTTAGTGAATTGGGTACCATTCTGTCAATCATCCTGAGTAGCAAGTTCATGTGATACATTTTGAGGTGTTGGTTGAGGATTGGTGTGAGGAGTGTGGACACTTATCTGGGAGGATATCTGGATGCCCATCTCTGTGTGATGTAATTCACACCAACACTACTAACTTTGCACTTATGCAAGGACTGCTTGATTGACAACCTTCTACCATCTCTGCAGTAAATCCCTGAAGGCCAGTGTGACATCCTATTGTTTTTTTTTGTTTTTTTTTGGGGGGGGGGGGGGGGGGTTATTCACTTACAGGCCAAAGGCATTTAACAACAGTTGACAATTGTTGTATTCTATTGGCTATCTTGGTTTGATTGACAAGTTGCCACTTAAGGCCACTGTATAGGTTTTGAGAGGAACCCATTTAGAGAGGACCACCCATGACTGAATCTGAGTGATCTACACCTACTACACCCTTTGGGATTTCTGGGTTTCAAGTCTTGGAGACAGACAAGCTCGGAATTGCAAAGACTAAAAGACAATTGTGTATTATTAGATTACAATATGTTGTTTGATGTCTTATGTCTAATTCCCTTGCATTGTACTTTCATGTTTATCTAACTGCCTTTGTAAACAGGGAGCGTGCAACTTTCCTAGTTGTTAATAAACTGAATTTTACTTCCACTCCTGTGTTCTTCTAATACAGACATTCGAGGCATTTCCGATTACAGTAGTCTGATATTAATAATCTAGCCATTGCGCACAAATAGTTGACCGTAGAATTCGTTTCCTTTGGAAACGCACAATATATACATTAACTTAAACTGATTATAAAGTTAAACAGAAAAATAGTTCATTAAATGATTGATTAACTTAATAAACTTATAACTTGTTATAGGTGACTTTAACATTGATGCTTCTATTATACAAAGCCCTAAATTCTCTATTGTAAAAGATTTCTCCAATGAGCATAACCTTGATTTTGATATGAAATTTACCACACGTTTTGGCCTAATGAAGGATAGTATTCTGGATTACTTTCTTTATAGAAGTAATAAATCTGCAACCACTGGTACCATAGATTATAATATATTATATCAGATCACCAGTGCATATACCTAACTCTTAACCCCTTCAACCCCAGCCTCCCCAGGGGAATTTGGGGGTAAATTTCTTACAATTAACATGCATATATCTGAATAAAAAATATAATTTAACACTTTCTTTCACCATAAGATATATATATCACTTTGAAGCACTTTCCATAGAGATCCCGTATTTCAAATGGTTATGTACTAAAAATCGGTTACCATGGCAACGCATTGTTTTATTAAGATAATTAGTTTATTTTTAGTTTCATTCAAATATTCTTTAATATATGATTTAGATATTGTTGGGTCTAGATTGGTTATGTCACTAGGAACATTTTGATACCAAACACATCAGGGGAATTCTAAAGGTCACCTTGGAAACATCATTCAATAATACTATAGGGTTTACCAGAATACCATTATAGAGAAGGTATGAAAACAGATACCCCTGTATTCAATTTGACGATTTTCCTACTTAATGGGGATTTTTCGATTGTTTGTGTTGCTCAAGTCAATCTAAATGATTCCCCTATTAAATTAAGTTAGTTTTTACAACATTTTATGAGTCTGTTACCACAGCAACCAAATGAAAACACATGAATTAGAATATTAAAGAAATTTTCTATTTTTGGTCGCCATGGTAACAGCACTACCCCAATTTGAAAATGAATTATATTTCTGAATTCTCCTTCTCGAGACCTTTCTTCTGATACCACACTTGCCTATATCAGGAGATTTCTGAAAAATCATTATTTTTCTGGTAAAAATTAGCCTAGGGTATATATCCTAAGTCGTTTCCATGGTTACCATTGACAGACACAGAGAAAAATGGATTCGTACAACTAATTTTGATATGCCTGGCAAGAATTGAGAGTTTCAGCAAATTTGGGTGAATGTTTTAATGGAAATTATTCATTTCAATTTACAAATAACTTTGTGTGAAAATTGAAATATTGAAATATCAAGGCATCAAAGACCTTCAAATCTAATGTTTTTGTGAAGACAAATTCAAATATGCTAGATCATTTAGGAACTTTGATTTGATCAAATTCAATAACCTAGTGGCTCAAGAGGAGTGGAATGAAAAAATCTGTGGATATATGCTTGGGATTATTTCTTCAACATTATGCTTGATATTAGTAACAAAATTGCTCCCTGGAGGAGTTACCTCACCTATCAAGAAGCCACCATTGTACAATAGAGACATTACTGAAGCATGTATTAACAGGAAAGAAATTTATAAAAAAAAAGCCAATATTTCTAAGGATGATATGGATATACGCGCAGCCAGAAACCAGAGAAACTATTAATTTACTCACAACAATCAGCTGACTCATGGTTTTGATGTCCACCGACTATTATTATTAATTTACTCATTAAACGTGCTAAAGCCAGGTATGTATAATACCTGGCTTTCAACCCTTCTAGAGACCCATAAAAATGATGGGAAACAAATTCTGGCGAGTCATTGATGAACTCCTTTCAAAATAAGAAAAGGAAATTACTAATATTTATGACGACAAAGGTAATAAATTATCAACAAAGGATTCAGCTAATCATATATTTATAAATGATTATTTTTGTTCAATTGGACAAAAAATTCTAGAGAAAATGCAGAGTATCCCTGGCACAATAAGATAAGAAAACAGTAAACAAACATAATTCCCAGGCTTCTCTGGGAGAGTGATTGTTTTCCAACATGTAACCTCCCGCTCTGTATCACGCAATTGTAGTAAACTCAGAGCAGTTCCATGGTATGAGGCTTTGGCAGTTGTTGACGATGGATTGTGGTCCAGATTATCAATCCCCCCATCTGTAAAAATACCTAGCTTAAGTCTGGCGGGAATGGGCATTCCTTCCTCTCTGGCAAGACTAGCAACTGCTGTTGCAAACAATTCTTCAATTTCAATGGTCCTATGGTAAAAAATACTTGTGCCCAGCTGAAATACTCTGGCATGCCTTACTGTAGTCCTCTCCCTGGCCAATGCGAACTAACTGAACAAATCTTAACAGTTCAGATGGGGTATTATGATTCCTTTCAGCTTCATCAAATGTTCCAGTGAATGCTACGGCATTCTCTTGGAGGATGCAGGAGCGGATGATAGCTGCTGCCTGTGTTACAATTGGATCCTCTGAGAGCTGCATGTTGTCTGTAATGTGTGTGGGGTTCAAACTCTTATTGCCATCCCCTTGTCCATCATGGCATGTTCTGAACTTGTTTCTTAGCTTTGTTAATTTTTAATTTTTAAAGCTTTGTTTTGTATTGCTTGTAATGAGGTCACTTTTGCTGAGTCTATCCAGGAATGGTGGTATAAAAGGGGGAATTTCATTGATCTCCTTGAAGCCACTATATCTTTCCAGAAAGTTTGAGTACACTAACTCAACATTATCCGTAGCATTTTGACTGTCCTGGGCATTTGAGCTTTTCATTACTAGCTACTTGGCAAATGATGCATTTAGTGTAGTCTGGGCCATCCTGCAAAAAAAATTAGAAACTTGTTTCCAAAGGGTTTAAGAGGATACCATTCAATGTTATGTTTATGTGTATAAAGGGCCAATTTGCTTCCAATTGTAGCAAGCATTGGTCATAGTCTACTGAGTCTGACACTGCACAAGTGCACTGTAAAACCTCTAATAAAAGTCACATGGCCATTTCCACCAATTTGACGACAATTCTGATTTGTTAGGGTCTGTCTCTTTTCTCTGTCTCTCTCACCCTTCTCCTTTACCAAGCTCAAAATTTAAATAGAGTTCTTATAATCGCTTTTCTCATCTCACTAACTCTCATTGCCATGAATATGACTCCACATGGATGTCGTCATGGCATTAAGCAACCATTACTCACTCACTCTTCTTATTGCAGTGTATCAGTATGATTATATAAGCCAGGCTTTATAATCTACAATTCAGTCTAAGACATTTCATCAGTACCTTTATATATTCTCCAAGTTGCAGAAAAGGGATTCTCTCACAAAATACAAGTGTTTAAGTTCAAAGAAATGTTGTTTTGATTTCTATACTTGTACATAATATAATATAATTTCCTGTTGGTCTTAGACATGAAAGGATAGGGGGGGATCGCATCACTTGGAGATATTATTGTGTATAATTCAGGATCCCATATTATGATCAGCTTTGTCATGACAATGAGTTTACAAAACTATAATATGTACATATTTATATCAATATATATTTAGCGATCATGTGCAGATGAATTGGTTAATAGGGCTTACCTTTTTCATGGATATGTGTACCAATCCCATTCAATCTTGAATGTATGCATATAATACATCTCTGTGTACATGTGCAGTATGTTTACCATTTCCACCATTTATTGTTACATTTTCTCCTGGGACGGTGCGGGGTGGGGAGTGGGGGGTAATGTAAAAATTAAAAATGTATTGATGTCAATTATGTTTCCTTTCGATTACACTTCATATGGGGTTGTATACAATAGAGAGAGATAGAGAGAGGGAGAGAGAAATGACACAAGAGAGACAAAAAGAGAAGGTGGGGGTAGAGATGGGGCAGACAGAGAGATAGGGATAGAAAAGACAGACAGAGAAACAGAAAGAGCAGAAAGATCGGGAGATAAGATGAGACAGACAAATATCTAAGAGAGAGGGAGAGAGAAAAATGACAGAGAGTGGATGGGGTGGTGGTGGGAGGGCGAAGGGAGAGACATAATTAGTATATCCACTGACTTTTAACTTTCTTAGTGTTATGTTTCACCTAACCCCTTGGCCATAGACAAGTGTGGGGTGGTAGGGGGGCAGGGGTGATTCCTATGCTTATTGACCCCAGTAGATAGCTGCAAGCCATCAAATACACTTTGCATGGACCAAAAGCAGACTTGACCAAAATTTGACTTTTGGCTGCCAGATTAAACTTACATTTTCATATACTACCCATAAAGTTATTAAAAATCGGTATTTTTGAGACATTGTCCCCGTGATGCGACATTACCAAATGATGTGACCTATCTACTATCATACCATCAAAGCTTTGAAAATAATCTAGACTAACTCAATAAGAGATTTAAATATTAGATCTAATAAAAAGGTAGTTTGTAAACATGACAGACAATAATGCATATATATATCAATGTTTTGTTCATTAAAATTACCAATGACCGTTGGAAAGGTCAAGAAAAATACATATTTGGGCATGAGAAATGACATTTTTCAATATTTCTTTTTGTGACAAAAAAGGTAAAAAATAGTAGTGTCCCGACGTATTTCTAGCATCCAAACATTGATTAAGGAAGAATGGATTGCTCCATTTATATGGATTTCCCGCTCCTGGATCAATTGTCAAAATTGGTAGAAATAGCCACATACATAAGAGGACCTGCACTCCGATTAAAAACATATAATAGAGGCTACTGGGGGGCCTTTAAATAGTCTGGAAGATTTCAGAGGTTTTATTATTTATAGGCCTAGACCTAAAATGTGTACAATGATAAAATGTGTACAACTTTGCCAGTTTGCCTTGACCTTTGTTACCTTGACCTTGACCAAGGTCACATTTTATGATGGAAATCAAAAGTTGACTTTGTTCCCCATGTCTGTGGATCAATTGGAAGAGACAATAACATATATAAAAACAGTTTTGGTGGCTTTTGATGGTCAAAAGCTGCATTTCTGGGAGGGGATGATAAATGTTTGTCAACAGTTACCATAGCAACGGTAATTCCAACTGGGCCATACAGCTAGTGTGTGGTTAGGGCGTGACAGAGTCTCACTATGGAGCATGCCATCCCATCTGCTCCCATAGAGTAACACAATGTGAAAGTGTAGCATGGTCTATGCTAAGATTTACCACTTTTTTACATGTTTGACCTTGACTGGGTGACCTTGACCTTGACAAAGGTCGAATCCATGTAATTTAAATAAATTGTCTCTAAGGGCTCTATCATTCCTGAAAGTTGCTCACAAATCAAATGAATGAGTAAAAAGATATATATTCAGTTAATAGTTTTAGCACTATAATTCTGTTGGGAGTTGATGAATGTTTATCAACTGTTACCATAGCAACCATAAGTCGAATATGGCAATATAGCTAATGTGTAAATAGGGCATGATCTCAAATTTTACTATGGGGTATGCCATCTCATTTGGTCCCATACAGCAAGAGAAAATGGGATACCCCAGGAAGACCTTAACTGCGAGAGGCTGGCGTCCCTTTCTGAAACATGTAATTGTCTTATCAGAATAAAAATATGATATATAAATATATAATATCTTTAATCTGAAATTTAGTTACTGTAATGTATCTTAATTCCTCATTGTTTCAGGGATGGAAGGAAGAACTACTATGTAGAATATGTCGCCCAATTCCATGTTTACAACTGTTTATAAGATGATGGAATACAAATTCAATATTATTATATGTGTTATTCTTGACTGAAGCTGATATGAATAGGTACACCAAGAAGAAAAGATTGACCAAAATGACGAAATGATATTTTTCTGAGTATAAATAAAAGACTGGGAGTACGGGAGAGGGGGCAAACATTAGCTAACATTAAGCTAACAAAAAGGAAGCCAAAATTGTTTGACTCTCTTTCTAAGTGAGTCAAAAAGACTTCTGCTGATGTATAAATGCAGAATTACTTTGGCCCTGTGCTATCGGCTAGTGCTGACATCTTTCAAATAGTTGACAAATGGCAAGTGACAAATGTAGCATATTTTTCAAGGCCCTGAAAGCATCGCTGTCGAGGCTAGCCATTCCAGACCTTGAATTTATTTCACCAATTTGATAATAATCAATGTAAATAGATCTATAGATATCTTTTATTTGTTCTTTAGTTTAACAAAAGGTAGGCCTACCAAGTCCTAGCCTTGGCCTTGATTCCCCGATCCCCAACCAATTTGCTCTGCCTATGGGGGCTTCAAATGTCGTACAAGTCCTAGTACCAAAACTATACCAGACTAAGATTAAGTAACAAAATCATGTGGGAGCTGAAGAACAGCTGTTTTAACACATGTTCATTCTAACTTAGTGTGAGAATCTTAAGCCCATAGTGTCATAGAATCTCAAACCTATAGTGTTTTGAAACTCAAGCCCATACTGTGAGAATCTCAAGCCCACACTGGCCACAGGGTCATAGATTCTCAAGCCCCATGAGCCCGGCCACAGTGTGAGAATCCCAAGCCAATGTGGGAGTAGCTGTTTTACCACATATATGTTCATTCTAACTTAGTGTGAGAATCTCAAGCCCTGTCGACATGTTAACATTATTAACATTACCATGTGCATACAATTTGTATTTTAGAATGTATATGCCCATCAAAAGTGCCCCGACTAGAATATCATCAGGGAGGAGTAGGCCTAATATTGCATTAAAGGCAAACGCTACTATCTAGTGGAAAATGAAAATAAATGTCATTTTTCTGAAACTTTGAAATTTGATTCTTGAAGTGTTTCTGGTCATAAAGATGGAAAAAAATCAATGGGTCACCATGCTCAATTTTTAATTAGAGTGCTTCAAAAGTTGGTATCTCAAAAGAACCAATGAGGATCAAAAGGGGGGCTCATTTTGGAGTACCTCAACTTCATAGTTCATATTTGCTATTTATATTCCCTCAATTTAAGTAAGGTTAACAGTTTTAGAGAGAGTATTATTTTACCAATAATTTTATGCCTCTTTTTTTATAGAATGCATGGTTATTTTTATTCTGAAAACAAAACATATGAAATGCAAATTTTGAATTAAAAAATCGAAAAAACCCACTTTTTTTCCACTAATTTAATAAAAACATTTTTTTTCTCTCTCATCGAAATTAAATGTCATTTTTCTGATTCTTTAGTATATGGTTCTTGAAGTATGTGTGTTCATAAAACTGAAAAAAAATAATGGGTCACCATGCTAGTTTCTGAATTATGGGGCTTTGAAACATGGCATGACAACCATAAAATCTGCTGTTTCAATGTGTTCTATGTTTCCTAAACATGTCTATTTCAAACAGCTACAATTATTTTTTTAGCGTGATGACATACATTTTTTTCCCTATATATGTGTAGAATATTACCTGCACTATATGTGTAGAAAATTTTGGGACATTAGGAGTTTTCATTTTTGTTTTATTCCCAAAACCGTGAAAGCAAAATGCAGCACTTCCCAATAGACTTGCATACTAAATGGGTACAACTGAGGGTACCCACAGTTAGCTCAGTTCCCCAAACATGTCTATTTCAGACAGCTATAAAAAAAAATCTAACTCGATGACATATGTTTTTTTTCCTTTTAATATGTAGTATATAACCTGCACTATATGTGTAGAAAGTTTTGGGACAGTAGGAGTAGCCATTAATTGTTTGTTTTATACTATAAAACATGAGAAAATGGGCCGTTTCCTCATAGACTGCAGTGCTAAAGCAATAGTACGTAAAATGCCCGTATATTTGGTATATGGAAAAGGGGGGCGTGGCAGTGAATAGTAGCGTTTGCCTTTAATCATGCCTCCGAGCATTGGGCTAATGTTCAAGCAAGAGTGTCTCCAAATCATTTCTGACCACTAAATACTATGATTAATTACAACTATATCTAGGCTGATCCCATTTCTAAGCCACATATTGTTTAAATAAATTGAATCGTAATCATGCGGCCAAGGTGGAAATACAATTATTATGATATAAGACCTACTTTATGCATGTATAGCAATATATCGTAGTGATCAGGGCCGATAAGCTGGTATAGAATCTTGGGCCGGGCTGGTAGCTGCTGGTACTGCCTACTGGTAGTCAGTAAATACAGTTAGTGTCATTCACCAACCTCCAATTTTATTACGCGATAAACTATACATGTCTAGGCTATATATAGCCCAACGATTTCCCCCCTAAATTCATACAAATTGTGAACGATATTATACATCAACGTTAGGCCTATCCTATTAAAAAAAAGAAACAGCAACAATCATTGTAAAGTGTATTTCTTCAAAATTACCAAGCTTGTTTAAACTTTTACTGCGGTACCGTATTAAAAGCACAGATCGAGCTCTACCCTAAGTATGATTTATTTTTCATAAAGAATTGTGAACAAATCTTCCAGTAATTTCGTTTTCCAACCTGGTTCATGAAGTTCCCACTAAAACCGCATTGTAAATACTGTCTCCCATCCTACATAGGTGGCAGCAGCTAGAGACGAGTGCACCCGCCTTTGACACACAGGCCTCACGATATGGGCTGACATGCGAAGCCATTATAAAATAAAAGAAGTTTTAAATCTAGATCGAAGCGCGTCTGCTGAAAAAGGAGTCTAAAAGAAGTCGCGTGTAAACATTGAACTGGAATAGGGACTGGAGCTGAAATTTACATCTCGATCTGTATTGGTCCAAGGCAACAGAATACTCAATAAAGATAGGCCTACACACTGCGACTGACATTTATAGTGCAATACTCCCCAACCCAACACCCGCCCCAACACCCGCCTCCCATTTGTCCATAGAACTATGATTTGTCTAAACACCCACATATTCCCGCTTCAACCTTTACTTTTATCTTTACAATACGGAATCAAATAATATTAATATATTGTATGCTTATAATGTAACACACACGTATAGGTCCACCCTGCCATAGACTCCTCCAGTGAACGGGCCAGCCTTGCATCTCGTGTTACATGGGACGTATAATGCCAATGGGTAAACTGACCTCACGATCCATTCATTGATTCAAAATCTGGACCTATCAATTTCCAGGTAATAAGAATGGGCGCTTAGAATGAACGGCATTGACAAAACATTTATTCGAATAATATTTACTGGGCAACTATTTGTGATCGAATATCCAATATTCATTTCATTTTCGGTGGAACGTCAACATCTCCTTTATTTTGAATTTCTCAATGTTTCAGGTCAATCAGCTTTAAGATGGATGTTGTTCATACGAATGGGAATATGCAATACACAGTGGATCCGGGGGCTAATGATTTAGTACATGCCGTCCGTACCGTATCGTGCATGCCTTGCACTTTGGAAGTTCTACTAAATGTAATATTCCCTGAAGTAATAAAATGTAATATTCCCTGAAGTAATAATAATATTATATTTACTGGTGCCGTTCGCAAGAAAACCATCTTTGCGTGGATACTTACTAGTGCGGTTAGAAATGATATCACGGATTTTTAATAAGAATTACAAGTCCGTGCTGATATGGAACAACAACCCACACATATGATTGATGTGTGAACACTAAAGTTCTACAGGTCAGGATATTGGTATGATCTCTATAAGTGATGTGTCACAAAAAATGGATTTTGAGATACCATTGAATTTGAAACGATTAGATTATTGTGAATTCCAACGATGTTAACATTTATGCACTTGTCAATTGCATCCCCCACCACCCCCACCCCCGGGGAAGTGGGGGAATGGTAGGGGAATGTCTGAGAAAATATTCCCCCACCCAGGGGGAGATTTCCCTTAGTTTACAGCAATATCAACTGGAGGGGTGGGGGAATGTCTGCCAGTGCCCACTCTATACCTTGGTTCTCAAGAGAGGAATAGCATTGCATAAAATGTATCACAAAGGGGGTTAGTTGGGGTAGGGGCCGGGGTTATGGGAGGGGTATGGAGGTGTTATGGGGGAGGGGGGGCGGGCGGTAGGTGACTTCCCATGTGACTGCCCACCCTGTGCAGTCATTTCCTGTACAGAGGCATACTGTATACATGCAGATTGCAACCACTATCTAGGACAGCAACCACCCCCTATATAGTATTTCCACCAGTGCCCACTCTATACCTTGGTTCCTAAGAGAGTTTTGGTGGGTTTCAGTGTGTATGAGTCTATCCACCAAACCTTCGTCATATGACTTTTGCTCCATAGTGATGTTATTCTTGTGTATTCAACTGTAATATTAGCATAGATGTATTCCTATTATCAAGAGCTGTCAATGGTATACCACATTTATATGTCTATATCCAAAAATGGTTCTTCTAGGGTAGATAATGTGTGTTTTATTTGCATAAATTGCTTTAAAAATCTGACTTACTCATTTTCGAATGTATATAGAATATATAATATGGCTGCATATTATTAATTTTGACACATTATAACGTTTGAAAATATATAAAAAATAATTTCTTAAAAAATAAATCGTGATAAGAAAACTCTCTATAATTATAGATTCAGAATTTGTTGTGGGGTAGGAGGATGTAAGCGACCGTGCTACAACTGTTTAAAACAATTGTAGAGAATAATATAACATGAATTTGGCATTTGCCTCTATGTTAAATAGAAGAATTTTACATCATCTTAGCAATGGAAAACATTGCTTTAATATTCATTGGATATCCTTGATATAGCATCATTTTTAGCCTATAAAAGATGAGCATGGGTACATTTTAATGTAAGCGACCGTGCCATATATAAATGATCATATTGTTTGCCCATTTATTTCCTTAAAGAAAATTTTTAGTGAAAATATGTCCCCCATAGTAAGGAATATATCCAACATTTTCATACTTCTAAAAGAGCCCAGATTTTCCTCATATTCAATATTCATTTGTGCATGTAAGCAACCGTGTACTGTAAGCGACCGTGGGGACAAATTCAATTGGATTTGTATTCATAATATTTAGCCAGTAGTAAAATCAAATATATTTATGTTTTATATTCGAATCATTAAATTCGGATTTTGGGCTTTCAGGAAACGTTTATTCCAACAAAAAACGGTTCAGTGGTTCTCTATGTATGGTTGGTTTGAATAGGTCACTATTATTTCTCTATTTCTCAGTTAATTCTGCAATTTAATTCTTTTGAAAATTATTGTTTTGGTGCGATTCTGTTGGAATTAACTTTTCCTGAATACCCAAAATCCAAATTTTATGATTTGAAGATGATTCGACATGTTTAGAGATACTGCACAATCAGCCTGTAGCTCAGCATTGTTTCATGCAGTAGAAATACCTTAGAATAGGAAACATAAATGGTTGAAATGTAAGCGACCGTGCTACACACTTTATTCATCCCTAACATAAAAATATTTTGAATATCATCAACTTTTTATTTGATTTGCATCAAACATTATTTGTCCTGTTGAATGAACCCCACAAAATAATAATATGCAAAGCATATTATTAAAGATCTTATTTAGAAATGAACATGTCATTATACTTCAAAAATGAACCAAAATACCTTTAGATGCAAATGCCTCTTACTCAAAGAAAATATAGCTTTTCTTTTAAAAAAAAAGTGCATTATGAAGACTAGTGTGTATCCTACTATTTGTATTTAAATAAGTATAAAAAGGGTGTAAATTATTTACTATAATCATGAATCAAGAATTAATAATGTGTGCCCACGGTCGCTTACATAGTAACAGAGCTACCCAGATTCAAAACCTCATAAACTTACTGATTTTCAAGATTAATTCCCCAGATTTCACATACATTTCGCCAAAGCCATTGGTTATAGTGCATCAAAATTACAAGAGCATATAAGTAATTCTAAATTTTGCTTTTTTGAGGCCTTATGACGAAAGATTGGTGGATAGACTCGTATGGGCTTGGCTAGGCAAAGATCTAAAGTAACAAACCTCCTCCAATATATACACATAGAGTGTCACCTTTGAACATGGCAGGGATTTACTACCACCTATATAGTGTTTCAACACTGTCAAGTCAGAACCTGCCTTGCTGAACATGATGGGGGACTCTTCTTCCAATGTACCCTATACTAGAAATGTCAAAATCCTTTAGTGTTGGAGGTAGGGTTAGGGTAGGGGTTAGGGTATGGGGTCCCTGGGGGTGGGTGTGGGGAGGGCTCATGGGAGGGAGTTGTTGAGGGGGTAAGGGTTAGGGGTGATGGAGGGGGATATATGTCACAAGTCTCCTGTAGATATATGCGTGCTCCCCCCCCCCCCCACCCTAAACAAATGTCAGGAATTTTTTTGTTTTTCATCGCTGGAGTCTAGGCTCTCTTTTGATGATAGGAAGCCTACTGCCCCCCACCTTCTGCCCCCCCTCCCCCTTCCCCCCCCCACACACACACTAAACAAATTGAATTTTTGTGAAATTCTTTTTTTCTTTTTCATCAATGGAGTGTATCTAGGCTCTCTTCTGATGATAGGAAGCCTACTGCGCCTACAAATCCTCATAATTGAAATAATTCAATATCTAATAATATTCCCTGGGGGGCTGTGTTGTATTGTGACATGCTTAAATAATTGGTATTTATGTCCTGCACTTAAGCCCCTGCCTGTCCTAAGATAATACAAGGATGATTATTTTATATGATCATATGAATACATTGATGTGAATGCAATTATATTCCATATTTATTATGAATACATATATAATTGAATATGAAGCATAGGTGCCCTAAAGACTGTTGTGTCATATTGTGACATAAATTTGATGGACAAGATATTTAGGCTTAGTTCAGTGAGAATTTAAATATCAAGAGAGAAATTGTCTAAAAAAATTTCCTCTGAAAAAATGTGCCCCAGGGGGGTCGGGGATTTACAGGAATTTCTTGCCCTGGGGGGTCGGGGATTTCATAAAACTTCCCAAAAGGGCAAGGACATTCCCCTACATCCCCGGGGGTGGGGGGTGGGGGTTGCAATTGACAAGTGCATTAGGAAACCTAAAAAGTATTTCTAAATTTTATGTTTGATCTTTTTAAGTTTGAAAAAGGTTTGCAATATTTCTGGGTAAACAATTACTAGTAAAGTAACTAAATATACTCCAGGATGCCCTTCGAAAATCTGATACACTGTCTTTAAATGTGAATAAAACACTTGGAAAAACATCTTGTGAATAGAACACTTGGAAAGATATTGATTTACAACTTTTTACTCATTTAACATTTCTGTAACACATCACAGTATTACGGAAGATGAGAGTGTTCATGTGATGAAAAGTAAAATTCTGTTTTATTTTTAAAAAAGAAAATCATTTTCGTTTCCAAAATCATTGTGAATCACATTTAAATAATAAAATCACTTTCGATTTTCGTTTTGACTTTCGTTTCAAATTCACAGGTCACTACCGGTATCGTTTTAATTTTCGTTTCAACATCATGTCACTATCGTTTTGATTTCTGTTTTGACTTCCGAGATTTTAAATGAGACGAGATCTCATGACATCTCACTGGCAAAATGGCGACGCCTATGGGAGCCGCCATCTTGGGTTGGTTATGCTTCTGTTCCTGTAGCCATAGATTCTGTAAGGACATATTCTATGCTGTAGCATAATACTGCTAATGCTCAATGTCCATTGCAGCAGTGTATAGCAATGTTTAGTGCAACATTGTTTAGTGCTGCGCAGCACAGTGCTGCACTCTAGAGTGCTGAGCAGCACAGTGCTGCACTCTAGAGTGCTGCTCAGCACAGTGCTGCACTCTAGAGTGCTGAATCAGTATTCTAATGTGCTGAAAAGTGTTGCACAACACAGTGCTGCATTCTAAAGTGATGAGCAGCACAGTGCTGCACTCTAATGTGCTGCGCAACACTCTAATCTGCACTCTAATATGCTGCTGTAGTCCGAAGTGCTGCACTCTAAAGCTCTGTCCAACACAGTACTGCACTCTAATGTGCTGCACTGCTCGCTGCTTTTGTGCTGTTCTCTGCTGCACTGTGCTGCTGGACAGTTGTGTGCTGCACAAAACACGCAGTGCTGCTCTGTTGTGCTATGATTGATGGAAATACCATAGTCATATCACCATTATTGCATTATTGACTAAAACTTTGCACTTCACCTAAGGAAGGAATCAAAGATGGCGGCACCTATGGGGGCCGCCATTTTGTGTGTGAAATCTTGTGAGATCTCATCTCGTTTTAAGTCTCGTTCATAGATTTTCATTTGCATTTCAAGATGGAAATAAAAACGGAAATCAAATTCAAAACGGAAATGAAAACGAAATGAAAACGGAAATCAAATTCAAAACGGACATGAAAACGCCTGTGTCTTTTGAAACATACTTTAAAACAAAAGGAATTTTAGTTTTTAAATGAGATGGAAAATGATTTTGAAATTCAAAATGATTTTGGAAATGAAAATGATTTTCTATTTAAAAAATGAAACTTTCCATGCGTGAGCACTCTTGTCTTCTGTACTACATGAGGTAACAATAATATTGAATATGTCTCTTGGTGTTTGTACAAAGTTTCACATTTTACCGAGAAGTCAAAATAATGATATGCAACCGACGACTGTACACATCCTTGAAGGATATAGCAGTTTTTCTTGTAATTTGCTTAGATATAAATTTGCTTAAGAAACAAAAAAAAAACCTTTTCGTAATTCTTATTACTTTACAAACAGCTCTCTTGATTATGATTATTGTTCTGCGGCAATTTATCCTTGTTCCTCACACCAGCGACCAAACCGTAGGCCTAAGTCAGTAAAGTATTGACCATTAAACACAATGTCTATTGATACATTTTTCAGAATTGATACATTTTTCAGAACCGCAAGCTATACATGCTCAAAGAATTTACGAAATCTAGTAAATCTCAATCAATATCTGTTGATTAACTTGGGGTATCTATAGTGCCTTAATTCGTATAAATACGTGTACCAAATTTCAAGACTGTATTAAAAATACTATTGCGTTTCTAAGGTCATCCTATGGAGTATATAGGTAGAACTGACCGCAGTGCTGTCTGTGGCATCATTCTTCACCGAGTTGGAGGCGGGGGAAACCCAAGGTGCGGAGCGAAGCGTAGCACCGAGGGTTTCCCCCCGCCGGAAACAAGGTGAAGAATGATGCCACAGACTGCACTAAGGTTAGTTCTAGATTTATTTGACCTCTTACGAATGATTTTAAATATGCTGGAATGGTTTAAATTACGGTAACTTGATGCGAGAGAAACACGGCAAGGGAATGACATCGTTCCAGTGGCGCTTGAGTTTATGACGGCCGTCGTGACGTCGGGCGTGACGTTGACGACGCCATGACAACCCTGTCCTACTTTCAGAGCAGCCAATGAAAACGCAGAAGGATAAACTGGGTCATCTGTTTCGTCCCTAGGGACGAATGAAACATACTTCTTCCCGCTCCCTTGCATATAGCGAGTCTATACAAAGTCTATGGGCACCCCATTCCCGAGGTGAAATAAATATATTTATCTTACTAATTATCCATCCAGAAATATTGCAAACTTTATTTTCAAACATGTAAACAAGTCAAACATAAGATATAAAGATGCTTTTAAAATTTCCTAAAGGTTAAGATTGTTGGAATGCACTTAATTTCATATTTTCAAATATGATGGTATTTCAAAATCCATTTTTTCGACATTTTTCTGTGACACATAATAAATACACAACGTAATCTTTAAACAAGCTAGGGCGTCATATGAAAGACCTGTTATTTTCTATCCAGAAGGCCATTTCCCAATTTGTTTGATACTACTTTCCTCCATCACTGTACATTTAAAGGACTGGAGTCACTGCGCTGTGAATTTACATCAGTTATGTTGCCTCTGCCTGCCTGAACACAAAATAGATGATTCTGTGATCTTTTCTTACTGACCTCAATAACTCCACTTTTCCACCTACATCACCATAAACAACTCAACATATTGACGCCAAGCAGGGGCAAAGCGTGAAGGTCGAAAATCAGATGTGCAATTCTAAAATATAGACTTAGTTAGACACAGTAGTGAATAGAAAATGGTGAGTAAAAAATGATTTACATACCGTGAGCCCATATCCCATTATGTAAATGGCCTCACGTACTGTATTATCTGTCATTTGTTTATTAACCGTGCCTGACTATAGTACTGTAAGATGTCATTTGCCTGAGGATACGCTGTATAAGAATTCTAAATGAAAAGAATATGAAAGAAACGTTTAAACATTATGTGAAACACTCTTGTCAATTAGAACGGGTCATCCTATACTCGTATACAATATATAATATAATGTCCATTATATGTACGTGTTATTTGAAATGATCGATCAGTTGGGAGACTGTTTCATGGCGAAGGTTATTTATTTGGAGTCCGGCGATTCGGGCACATTAGCCCTTTATCAAGGAGGGTATTTAAAATGTTTATCGACCAGTTGGGAATTGGCAGTATCTGGACTACAATATGTGAACCAACATCGACCAACATTTGTCGACTATTTAAAGAGAAACACGTATCTGACTATATATATATATATGATTATCTTTATTACCCATTAAGATTACATCAAAAGGGTAGGCACTGTCAACTAAAAGTTTGTCTTCCCAGTCTACCTGTGACACATTGTAACTGCGTTTACTAACTTCAAAATACAGGTTAAATATACTACCAGAGAACAATTTTTTGCTCTCGTGCGACCAGCAAGGTCAGTGTCAGTGTGGTGAATGACCGGTGTGTGTCCAGTGCCCCTGGCACTAGGTGGCGGCGACTGCGTGCCATATAGTTCTATATATATGTGTAGTATATTTATAGATCCAATTTTTCCTAACAATCCATCTCTATTGTTAGTGAGCAAAAATAAAATATAAACACAAATATAAATATAATATAATGTATAGTATAGAGGTACACTGCATACAAGTGCATATAAAAGTATAAGAACACAAAACTATAGACGGCAGAGAAATTGATAGAGAAAAAGTAATATTGCACTAATATTTATAGAGTAAAAGTAATATTTCGAGAGAAAATACGAATCAAAAGAACGACCAGAACTACCGCAACAAAGGAATGACTTGTCAACACTTGTCTCAAATCAAGGGAGTTCAGGGAGGTCCATGATTGGATTGCTGAGTCAATTCATGACAAAGAAACGAGTCAATCTGTGGGAGAAGAAGAATTGCGGGATGGATAAGAGTTTTTCCACTTCTTAACGCGAACTTTGCCAGATTTCTGTCATTCTTTCGTTTCAGGGCGAATTAAAAAGGTAACAGCTGCAGATCTTATTAGTAAAACTTGCCAGGGCCTTCCATAATCAAACAGGTTTTCTGCTTTCCCATTGCCACAGATGACATTGGGATTCCAACTGCAGACGATATAATAATTACATACACTAGAATTCAATTATGATGCGGGCATCCATTGCTAGTTTGAGGAGCATTTATTTGAACAGGCATTAGAGGTCACCTGGGGATATAAAACGAAATCAATTAACCGGGTACTCACTGTATTTTTAGTTGGGAAAATAACCTAATTATACGCTTTAAGGTGACTCAGTAGTGATTTTGATTATTGATGAATTTTTCTAAAATTTTTACCAATGATAGTTGACATGAAATAATCATTATTGAGAGAAAAAAAAACATAGGTCACCAGGCTAGTTTTCATGCTATGGCAGTATGGAGATAGAAATAATGAATCATATTTGAGTAATTTTACTACATTTGAGTGATTTATTAACATAATTCGTTTGAAATGGTTCTGACATGAATTCAGACATCAAATTTCACCCAGACATTCAACATATATATACTTATCATTAGATAATGTTTTTTTCCTCAGATCCTGAGTTAGCCCCCTGGAAGCCCCCTAGTGGCAGTATGGGGCACTAGCAAAATTGACTTTGGCTGATGAAAATCAGCGTTTTAAAAAAAACCTGTTTGATGAATATTTTTTAAATTTAATATGAATGTAGATACCGTATTTACCAACTCATACACAAAAAATCAGGATGGCTTTCCAGGCTAAATTTTTCTATATTACGACTTATTTATGAGAAAAATTGGGAAAAAAATTAAATTCCTGATTAATATTTGATTTGAACAAAAATGGCTTCATAAATCTTGATGAAATTCTATATGGATACAGCTATCATAGTTACTAACTCGCACACCAAAAATCAGCATGAATTCCCAGGCCGATTTTTTTGTGTTACAACTTAATTATGAGAAAATTGGCTAAAAATGAGAAAATTCTTAATAAATATTTGATTTATACACATATGGCTCCATAAATTTTAATGAAATTTAATATGGATGTATAGGGATCGTAGATACTAACTCCCACACCAAAAATCAGCATACATTTTCTATCTGAAATGTTTATATTAAGACTTAACATACATACTTCGTCTGCATAATGCTGATATTCCCTGCTATAAGTGTTGAATACACATATATCAGTACTGAGCTATATGCATTGAATACACAAGATCAGTACTGAGTCACCTTAAACATGAACATGAAATGCCTAGAAATATACAATACATGTTTACTCAAATGGCATTGTAAGTGGGAGAAGCATTTCTTTGAATGGGGCTAATAGGTCATATGAGGATATAACAAAATATAATTAACTAAGTACTCACTATTATGTTTATCGGATACTACCGGCCCTACTTACCTTACTTGCTTTACATGGCACGACAATTAGTTATGGGAGAAGGCAATTAACACTGACTATACGTGTGATATGTATCTTATGATTGTGTTGTAGCTAGGGGGTTAGGGGATATAGGTGAGGAATATGGCTTCGGAGAGGTGAATAACCTCGATATATAAAGAAACCCAATTCCAAACACTTTAAAAATAGTATTTACTACAACGAGGAAATTATGGAATAAGGTCAGGCCATAAGCAATTTATGTGTCGGGTAATAGAAATATGTACAAAGAAATGAACGAAAATGATAAGAACTTGCCTTTACAGTCTAGGCTGAGAGTTGAGAGAATCCCTCCAAACCATAGACCTCCACCCACTGAGGGAAAGCCGCTCGCTCCAAACTGCAAAATGTATTAAAATGCTATTATAATCCCATATTAGGACGGCGACTCCAGGACCAGGAAAACCACTAGGGCAGTACGCGTCCAATCACTGACATAGCCTACCATTCTTATCTGATCTGAGAGGCTCTGAGAGACTGTTAAATAGAACAGAAATAATTGTTATGTTGATCCAAATGTATCGTTTCTATATGCGTTATTCTAGTATTGAAAGGTTAGTGTAGAGTTTAAAAATAATGTTAAACAAAATATACCGACAAGCTTACTAGAACAAAATATCCAGTATAAGTAGGTTTACAGCATGTTATTATATTAACACTGTTTGGCGAAATAAAAACTTACTATGATGGACACATTGTGTTCAGATATGATTCAGAAATTTAACGGGTTGTTTTAATGTTGCGGTGGTATATTCAAACGCATTGAAGAAGCTGGGTAGAGAGGATTTACTAAGAATAGCACTCTGGGACAATACATTGGGAAATAAACAGTGAGGTGAGGAGAATATGTGTGGTTTCAGGCCAGTGGAGGAGGAACAGATGACAGACAGGCCAGTGGAGGAGAAACACAGGACAGTCACGGCAGTGGAGGAAAATCAGAGGGTACTCAGGTCAGTGGAGAAGAAACAGAGGGAAGTCAGACCAGTGGAAGAGAAACGGAGGGCAGTCAGGCCAGTGGAAGAGAAACAGAGGGCAGTCAGGCCAGTGGAAGAGAAACGGAGGGCAGTCAGGCCAGTGGAAGAGAAACAGAGGGCAGTCAGAACAGTGGAGAAGAAACAGAGGGCAGTCAGACCAGTGGAAGAGAAACGGAGGGCAGTCAGGCCAGTGGAAGAGAAACAGAGGGCAGTCAGACCAGTTGAGGGGAAACAGGAGGCGGTCAGGCCAGTTGTGGAGAAAAAGAGGGCAGTCAGACCAGTGGAGGAGAAAAAGAGGACAGTCAGGGCAGTGGAGGAGAAACAGAGGACAGTCAGGGCAGTGGAGGAGAAACAGAGGGCAGTCAGAACAGTGGAGAAGAAACAGAGGGCAGTCAGACCAGTGGAGGTGAATCAGAGGGCAGTCAGACCAGTTGAGGGGAAACAGGAGGCAGTCAGGCCAGTTGTGGAGAAAAAGAGGGCAGTCAGACCAGTGGAGGAGAAAAAGATGACAGTCAGGGCAGTGGAGGAGAAACAGAGGACAGTCAGGGCAGTGGAGGAGAAACAGAGGGTACTCGATCAGGCCAGTGGAGAAGAAACAGAGGGCAGTCAGACCAGTGGAAGAGAAACACAGGCCAGTCAGGCCAGTCGAAGAGAAACAGAGGGCAATCAGGCCAGTCGAAGAGAAACAGAGGGCAACCAGGCCAGTGAAGGAGAAACAGAGGAGATGTATGGAAGATGAAGGCAGCTGATTGATGGAGTGCCTTCCGTCAAGGTTGGATGGATTTTGGTCAGGTTGTTTTTCCATCTGTCAGCTGCTCAAGCTCCTGGGGGAAATCGACTCTGTGGACACAGGGTTTTACTCTATGGAGGCATGTAGGGACTGTCTCAGTGACCGCCGTCCCTATCACTTTTTATGATGTATCGCCATATTGCCTTTCAGTGGTTTTCATGTGTTGCTATTTGCTCATAATTTGTTCTCAATATTCTATCGCTTGAATGTTTCAATATACTATCTGTATCCTGCACATGTAATATAGAAGAAATTCCAATTTTGCTCTGATGATTATCACAATACACATATTTAATTGGCTTTTCTAATTGAATCCAATAGTCATAACAATAATTTCTTGAAACTTTGTTTTCAGTTCAACCAAGATAGGAAAGGCAGTTTCGGAAGAACAGGCATCAACATTGTGTCTTCAATCAATAATTCTTGAATACATGTAACGAATGGGCCAGAAAGCTACAGGACCTCTCTTCATTTCAAATCACAAAGAAATGGGTTCAGCCACGATAGGGTACTGCTCCTATACCCAAGTGGGCAGAAAAGTAACTGATTTTAATCTTGATTGAACATTCATCACCCTATGGCCACATCCGAAAATAGATAGTGATGTCAAACAAACTGGCAGAGGGCATGCAGTTGGTTTGACATCACTATACTAGGACCATCAATTTCTGGCCGCTATAGCATTTATTTTGCAGACACATTTGACTGAAATATTCTTGAAACCACATTTCTAACAGAATTGAACTTTTACTGATAGAACGATGTTGTAGTATACTACCATCTGTGAGAATTGGAAAGAGAAAATCCACTATATAGAGATAAAAAAGAAACCTATAGATAGCCACTTTAATATGCTATATATGTAATAAGTTATTAGTTTCATCATAATATTTTACAACTCTACTAAGTAATATATTCATAATATACAGGTTAGTGTATGACAAATTATATTATCAACAGCTTCGATAAAGATGGATTATACATCGAGATGTTACAAGAGGTTAGGGTTCAGATTCATTACCAATCGTTCAGCTGAATGAAGGAATAAATTCTATATTTATCAAATTAGGTAAGTTGACAAAAAGCTGGTGCGTTTTTAAACAATGCTGAGGTCCTTCAGCCCACACCTGTAAATTATGGAGAAACAAAAATATTGGCAGTAGTGAAAAGGAGTATAAATGTAAATTTATGCAGTACATTTCGATTGGTGAGTTATGAGAAATAACCATTTTTTAACTCACAAATGCACTTCTGTATATATACTAAGGTTTGTTTGGGGGATATCCATGAAACTATTAATATTTGATATTTGATAGTGCACTTCTGTACTGAGGTGCAAGATGTTGGTTAAGTACAGTCTAGACTCAGAGCCACTCAGATGAGAATATTATGTCAGTGATTGGACGCCTACAGCGCTAATTGCTTTTCAGGCCCTGGAGTATGCGTCCTAAGGGGATTCTAATGGTATTTTGTGGTCCTAATGGGATTCTAATGGCATTTTGCGGTTTTGCGAGTGGCTTTCCCTCTGTTTGAAGGGACTCACTCAACTTTGAGCCTACACTTAGTATTGTTACACAATGTACATTGTCGACACCCTCCATGCATCCCACACTGCCCCCTCAGCCTCCCAATACCCAAAGAAAAGGATGTTTGGCGACATTGAAAATTAAATGAAATGATAAGTATATCGTCGATGGTCTATTTTATGGCAAATATCCTGGATATGGCAAAACGAGGATTAATTTTGATATTTGAACGTCGTCATAAAGTGCATATGTACGCCAAAAAAGGTGTGGCATATTGCACAAGCACTGTAAGCTGTAACCAAAAGTCATTGTCTGAAAATTAATCAAATCTCCTTGTCAATAAAAGCTGTTGTTTATGTTGTTGAAACATTCAATTTAAAAGATTAAAGGCTCCTTTATGTTGGTCTCTGTGGTGTACTCAAAAGGTCAAGTAAATCCTAAGTGGGCATCGCACCCCTCAAATGTAAAAAATACTGCATACAATTTCCTTATTACTTTTACTTAATACAAAACTATCAAGCAATGTTCCAATATACAATTCCGGGAACTTTGGTACTTTTCTTGCCCTGAAAAATACCTCTGCCAAGGAACGATGAATAATCCCTTTTAACAATAAATTTGCCCCACTACTCAATGGAATAGGACTGGCCTTATACAACTCGACACACTATACTGGTCTCTACAATGTGCTAAAAACAAGTGTATACGTCACTATAGGCTCCCCACCTTGACCCGACGATCGCAAATCGCTGATCAAATCTTAAGTAACTGCATGCGCTCAAGCCTCAACCAACTTAATCAGAGCTCCATTATAGTTGGCAATATTTAGTCTCTGTGATCAACTCCCTGCGCAGTAGCTAGCAACTGATCTCACTCAGTGATCAACACTTTCGAGTAATGTGACTTGCACAAGTTAGAACGGTCATGGTGGACACAAAGGATAACTGGCCATTTTTTCGCGACTCTGGATAACAAGTTTCCCGTCACAAAACCACAAATTAGGCACCGTTTTGGGATTATTCTTGAATTTCGCCAACATAGTAATGAAAAGGGTAATTATCAAATTTTTAATATATCAATACGGAAAAATATAACTATTTCCATGTATTACGCTGAATGCAAAATATACATGGCTTCATTCTGTTATAGAGAGTAAATTAGTAGAAGGTTTTATTGAATGTTATTCGAAACTTGCAATCATTTGCTTACATACCAACTGGGCTGAGAAACTTTGCGAAAAAAGACGAGTGAATAGGTCATTATAGACGCAAAGTTCGTTGACCGGTGGTCTGAACATTATCCTATAGCACTGCACCCATCGCACTACCATAAGGCAAACAAGTACATTGATTTCCCGCCCAATGTTTCCATACAATTCATATTTGCCCAGGATTCTGTACAATCGATATGTATAGGGGTGTAATCGCTTTTTATCCACAATCTATTTATTTGGTTATATTTGCTACCTCTTGCAACAGGAGTTTGTTCGTCTCCTATAACATTTGCATTCGCCGCAAAATCTCCGCTCTCTCACGATAGTCAATATAGGAATTGCCAAGCAGAGAAAACAACTTTGAAACTGATGAATTGATCGAATTCTGTTTGCAAGATCTTGCTTTTCGCAAAACATTATTTCCGTGTTGTATAATCATCTCTTCGTATTAATAAATAATTGACAGGGGATAGACTTTGACATGAACCAGAACCAAAGTCCTTATTTGTTTCATAAGTTAAGTAGGGCCTACGAATGGTATAATTTAATTAATCATATATTCGCAACATTTTTCTTGTGCATCATTATTGGGAGCTAGAGCACGGTGGATTTGTCTTATGGCCCTAACTAAGTCTACTGGTTGACTGTGATATCTTTTGTATTACATTGCTTCTCTTGGATGGGAAAATATCCATGATGTTACTCTTTCTTTTTTTTTGTTTTACAATTATTGATCGATATTTTATTTTCCCTGCGCCACAGGTTTACGATGCTCAGGTCAAACTGTAAATACTCATCTGCTATTAACAGTTGAGATGAGTTTGATGTGCACAGGACCGTGTCGTCCGAAAATAGTGGGAAATTAACTTTAGATATATAATGCTGAAGGTCATGTTTATTTATAAGAGGAAGAGTAAAGGTCCTAAATTTGTTCCTTCGGGTACCCCCGCAGCTCACCTTTCTCTGATCAGATATAGTCGACCCATTCATATTCAACTTTTGTATTCGATTTGAAAGATAATCTTTGAACCACCCTACCACATTATCATGTATGTTGAAGGTAAAAAGCTTTTGTAAAAGGATGTCAACCGTAAAAATGGCTTTCTTAAAATCGAGGACAGTCAGGACTCTTTTCTCCTTATTATTAATACTTGGGTAGATAGGGTGGAACATCCTATGGTGGGCATGGCTTATAGAGTGATTTGCTCTAAAGCCGTATTGGTGTTTATACATAGTAAATGGTTATCCTCAAGGTATAAATATAACAGGTCATTGACAGCTTTTTCTAGAATAATAAAGCTGATAGGTCTATAGTTGGATAGGTCGATTTAGAGCGATTTTTTAATATAGGTGTTACTTTTGCTGTCTTAAAAATAATCTGGTATCTTATTTTGGCTTAAGGTGAGATGACAAAAATAGGTAAATTTGGAAATTCACTCCACCAATTAGATTTTCTGATGGCGCGGTTGTCATGAAAGTCTGCTCTTACCGGTTTGCAGCTGCCTAGATGTGATGAATTTTAGAAACAATAAAACAGAGGCGATCTATTAAAGAAGAATATATCATAGTGTTATGTAACATTACGTTATGTTATTGCCAGACCTAATCATGATATTATCGATTATCATTTCTCCTTCATTAAATACTAATATCATAATATTTCCAAAATATTTAATTAGACTAATGGCATAGTAGTAACATTATGTATGCCATTTTATACCAGGATCAACTGTTATTTTACATGAACTTACGTTCAACAACCAGACCATGTGGTTTACCACGGATCAATGTAAAAGGATTCACCCATATACCTTAAAATAACTTAAAATCAGTTTGTTTATAGATAGATCCGGACGAAGGTTTCCAATATCAGTACTTAATATACTGGCGGAATAACCAGGGTCGTTCCTGCAGTACATTTTGCAGCAAGGAAATGTAGAAACATTATTCACATAGTTGTGCATTATTTGCAATGTCTATGAAAAACTTGAGAATTGAGTTTTAGGCTCTTACCAAAAGGACGTTTTCCTGAGTCGTGCTTGCGTAAATACGCGCCTATGTTATATACATATAATTTATTATTATATATCATATCATATATCTTTTATATTATATTTATTTATGTATTACTATATCAACATAATGTTGTGCGCAAAAGTAGAACATTTAGATTCATGTCTTCTTTGATGGCCATATCCTTTTTCACACTGCAGAGGTAGATAGCGGGCAATTTTAGGGGTGGATGAAGGGATTGATGATAGACGTTAGAAGAACAACCTCACCATTATGATTATCAATAGATTAATGCGAGAAGTATTCATCAAATCGGCTGTCCATATTCATAAAAACATTGTCACTTGGCCAAAGCTGGTATATTATAACGCTTTATTGGGTATGATATCGTTGCATCATAATCCCATGAACGACAATAACGGTTTGTTTCGGATCGCAACGTTTCCAAATGTCATATCGTTTTTAATCGCACTGGAGGCATGCCATGCTTTTGTTCCCGAAGAGCATGGGAGCCTAACGTGGCAGTTAATCCCTTCTTATAGTCCCGGGGAATACTGAACACTAGTGCACTATGATGATAAGTGGAACACTGGTAACGTTTCCTTGCAAAAGCCAAAGCAAAGAGCGAAAAGAATTGTGATTATTTCATTCACAGATATTCATTTACAATTAAGGCCCAGTGCATCATATTGTTCTTGCAAATCCTTTTTTATGACATTCTCTTACTTAATACAATTATTACCACTCCACTGGTGACAACTCCCAGCCAATGTCGCTCTAGGAGTTTTATGGGACGAGTTCATTTCCAAAACTTGCGATTGAATTATATCATGATACTCATATGGAATTAAAGGCGTGTGCTTCATGCTGTTCTTACAAATCTTTTTTATTTAGGCATGGTTTATTTCCCTTTACATAGACCTACTCAAAACTGTAACATAAAAGCATTTTAGACATATTGCAAAAGGTAAGTATTGATCTATCCGTAGAACTCGACGCACTATATAGTTCTATGATCATATAAATATCATATCAAGTAAGGCAATCTTATGCATGGAATGCATGATGAAAACCGCAATTCTGTTCTATTTGTTTCCACCGGTTTACATTTAGTACATTCTGCTAAATTTGGCTGAAGATGATAAATACTAGATATATAAATCTGACTATATTTGATATCGCCTTGATTTCAACAATCGGTTTGGTTATGTTGAACTGAATTCTGAACCTCATTTTATCTTAAATTTGGACTTTTTGAGAGGATTGGTGAAGTTGATTTGTACATTTTCTGGCGATTTCACCCATATAATATTATATGTGAATAGTGACGATGGATCAGTGGACAGTGTAATGACATCTGGCATATGAAAGCTCAGATTCAAAGCTCAGGGGGGGGGGGGGGGGGAGAGAGAGAGAGAGAGACAAATGCAGGCTCGTTGTTGGACGAGTCATGGACAGTTCCAGACAGGATTAGCGACGTCCGGATATGACGTATTATGACGTTGGACAGGAATCTTTATTTATCATGAGGCAAATTTGTACGACCCACGCATTGCGAATGAAAGCAACACTAATGTTCGTTCGTTCGTGTTTTTTACACTGTTTTGCATCGATTCCTATCCGTTGCCATTTAAAATAATTAACTGAAAATTACCATGAAGGCAAGCCAAGATAGAAAACTGTCTAGGTTGAGACCGCGCGTGTCTTAAATAGTGGGCAGACTATTTGCTACACTTGCGAAGGTCTTTGAACGAGATTTAGAGAAAAATAGAGTTTATACTGCCTCAAAAAAGACTATCAGTGAATAGGGAGCCCAGCAGTATACTGCTCTAGCTATATTTGTATTTAGATATTTTTATTCAGCAAATAAACATTATGTAACAGTTACACTATTCTCAGAGTATGCTGTTGTGGATACAAAAAGGATAATAATAATAATATTTCATAATTCTTCCAAAATTTATAAATCTATATATATATCACAAATCTTTCCAGATAAGAACAACATTAAGAGCCTCGCACATTAGGCATTTACTACAAACCTCACAGACAAAAGGAATAGTAATATTGATATTTAAGTTTGGATAATCTAAAAACAATAAAAAAATCCACCCCCCGCGTTGTGTCTTATTCATATATTCCAAAAGGTATATATAGGGAAGGCTTGACTTCACTGACGTTTTTCCCTCTGCGGTCGTTGCGGTTGCATTCTGCAGTGCATTCTCGTTCCGAATACATAATATAAAAATGGGGCTGGTCAGAGGAGAGACTTGATAGGTTGTGCAACATATAGTTCTTTATAATAATTAATGAAATGACAATAACTATAAAACTGCATATAAGCCGCAACGTGGTCTGGTAGATCCTTGCCTTAACAGTCGGACGAGGGCTAGTCTAACTATTTCCAGACAGGAAACTCTCTTCCTTAATCCCCTGCCAACTCTCTGCAGCTGCATCCGTGACAACTCCCAGCCAATGTCTCCTTAGCTGTTTTATGGGACAAGTTCCTATCCCAAATCTATTTGATTAATTGATTGAAATATATGTGTTAATTCATTCAGACAACCATTACGATCTCATATTTAATGATAAATAGATTCATGAAATCAGTCTAGGCTCAGAGTTGAGACACTCCATCCAAACTGAAGGAAAGCTTCTCGCTCCGAACCGCAAAATACCATTATAATCAGGAAAACCATTAGCGCAGTAGGCGTCCAATCACTGGCGTACCCTTCTTATCTGATCTGAGAGGCTCTGCACAGTAGGTGTACAATCACTATTATACCCTTCTTATCTGATCTGAGAAGCTCTGCGCAGTAGGCGTCCAATCACTATTATACCATTCTTATTTGATCTGAGAGACTGTAAGCCTTGACTGGAAATTCCGTATTTAATATAAAATAATTAATAACAATGTAGACGCGTATTATTAATGATATGTAATCTTCAATACGATTACAACAATCAGTATAAACAAAATACAACACAAATCATACCATTGTTATACCTCATATATACGTACCTGTACCAGGAATAAATACATCTTTAAACTTCAATACTTCGTTATCCTTTATGTTACATCCATCATAACACCATATTGTCTATAACAGTCCTTATAACAATCTTGAAGAAACAAACATTTATGTGTTTTGTTGCCGCTGATTAAAAATTGTAAAAGTCATCATGAATAATTCCGTTGTTATCTTAATAAAACGAGACGTCTGATTTTATTATTTTAAACTTCATACCAAGTATTTGGAAGTGAAGCTGTTGAAATTACCATCAGACATTGACCATCATGCAGTGCCGAGGGGTTAATTCAGTAAGCCACACATTAACAAATTACTTCTATCTAATTAGTATAATCATAAAAAAATACCACAGGTTCGCGTGTAGCATGTTTAACATTTCAATTATCATAATAAGTCGGACCAAGACCAATTTGCGTATACCACATTACGGTAAGCTTTCTATATAAAGCTAAGATGGCCTGGAACCCTGTACTGGATTAGCATATTGGTAGCTAGATATGGGTTTTAAAACTTGCATACATATTTTTATATACAATATGTACTGTATAATGGGTATATTAGCTTTCTATGTATAAATAAAGGGAACGGCTGGAAGACCTAGGTGTAAATCCTAAAAGGTACCTAGAGGCCTGTAGACCTGTTCATCCGCAAAGTAATGTGAAACGTCAGTGATGAATAAAAGATATTTCTATCTATCTATCTAAGAAGAATTGGTACCGTTATTATCGGAGAAAGGGAGGAGCCCATCCATCCACGAGGCGGTAATATAATAGGTACGTGTCAGCTAAGATAGACATAAATATTATGAATATCGAGTTTTAGGGTTAGATCACGCAATGGGAGGGTTTTAGATAATATAATAAGAATGCAGGATACCAAATGTTGGTCGAGGCAATTTAAGAAGGATATCGTGAGGACATTATATAACATCCTCAGATAGACCTACTCCAGTAGGAAGGGAGGTAATCCCGTACGCGGGGATTTCCCCGATAGAAACAATTGTCATCCATAGAAGGAGATTCTGCGGTTGACACCTAATCTGCAGGGATGTGGGTAGCATTTGTTCTCTGGAAATATGTCCGGGATGAAAATTGCTACGGGGAAGTGTCGATTACTTCTTAAATAAATTAGTCGTGGTCCTATAAGGCCAAAAGAAAAAGGTGCGTTTCAGATTCACATAGGTGAAAATTAGGTAGTGGGGGATGGTAACTTAATTTTTTTTATTTTTTTTTTATTTTTTTTTTTAGAAAACCACCTTCCAGGGACTGAAACAATGTCTTTTTTGTAACATTAGTTGTTATAAACAAGAGAAATGTACCTTTTTAGGGGTTTCTGGTAAGAAATACCTGTTTCCTGCTTCAATTAGCTTTTTATGTCGAAAAATCACAAAAGGAATTAGGTAAGATCATTTTTTTTAGACGGGGTAGGTTTTTCTAGGTAGGAGGGCAAATCGAAAACACACCTAATTTTGTTGGCCTTATCGCATCGGCTGAGAACCGCATTTGCAGGAGATAATGTATTGATTGATTCTCACTTTTCCACTTAAGTATAAGGCTGGTGGTTCTTGTTTGCTCAATCCTTTCATTCCGATACATCCAGTCTAGGCCCAAAGTTGAGAGAGTCCCTTCAAACGAAGGGAAAGCCTCTCGCCTCAAACCGCGAAGTGCCATTATAATTCCGTCAAGACCGCAAAATGTCATTATATTCCCATTAAAACGCTGAGTCCTAGGTCAGGAAACAGACTAGCGAAGTGTTTATGCTTTACCGCGCACTCTCTCTCAGTTCAGCCCCTATAGCTGGTCTTCAATTAACTCATGGAGTAGTATACTACCATCTATTCCTGAGAAGGAACGCGCTAACGGGTGCTACTGTAAATGTATTATTTTCGCGCGGATAAATTTTCGCGCTCTACTTTTCGTGCAGAGTAATTTCTCACATAATGACAATAATAATTATACACTATTATTAATATATCTAGAGAACCTTAATCGTGGATAGTAACATAACTTTCTGTAGGCTTTTCGCATATATACATAAGATCAACAAAGACAACTCAACGAAAGTAAATATGATGAATTTCAATGAACTTTTGCTGGAAGTCTATGTGAGTAAATAAACACCCGACGCCCCGAGTTACCATTGAATATTATGCCCTTAAATGTTTGTACAGCAGATTTACTGGTGGGAAATTAGCAATATTCAAGGCTTAGAGAAGCCACTATTTAAACTACAAGGTCTATGCCAAAACTCGCCTCCCTTTAGCAACAGCGACAGATGCTCACCCATGCATGTGGACTATTGTCCCCCCGAAGCACTGATCCAAAGTTATTATTTCTAGCGACTTTTTAATCTGTGTTCATTATTCACATACTCTGTAGAGCTCTGCAGGCTCTGATTAAACGCTCTACATTCAATTATTAGGCTTAGAGTTGAGAGGATACCTTTCAAACTGAGGAAAAGCATCTTGCTCCAAACCACAGAATGTCACTACAATCCGGATAGGACGCCTACTCCAGGGCCAGGATAGCAATTAGCGCAGTAGGCGTCCGATCAATAACATATCATTCTTCTCTCTTATATGATCTGAGAGGATTTGAGTCTATACTGATCTATACTGTAACACATCGTTACATCCAAGAGCGGCGATTTGAAGAGGATCTTGTGTATACACTGCATGGTTAAAATAGTGTCCTTCGGGAACTCGAATATTCTTTCTTTTTGACAATCCCGTTAACATTCATCTGCTCTGAGAGGCTGTGATGGATATTATAGATAGGATTCATCGCACACTCTAAGTAAGTTGCCGAGTCAGAAGCGAAGAAAAATATGTCATCTCCCAGATACGGTTATATGCATGGTCCTCTCCCTCTGTCTGACCGAAATATTGGATAATTATTCCATGACATAATGACATCCGCCAGTCATTAGGCGCATATTAGTGGAATGGACTACTACACACATTTCCAGGCTCCTGACTCCCATCTTGGGTACATGTGTCCGAGAGACTCTCTGTAACCATGGTTTGATAAATTGAAAGATATTGGTGTGAACCTTTTTGTTATGCGTAAATTATCCAATCGGAATCTGGGTATCCGTTTAGAAAAGTTTTTTTTAAAAATAAAAATAAAATGTTATTGAAGTAAGCTATCACATGTACATGATAATATCAGGATTCCAATCTAGGCCCAGAGTTATAAGAGTCCCTCCAAACTAAGGGAAAGCCTCTCGCTTAAAACCACAAAATATTACTACAATCCCATTAAGACCGCAAAATGCCATTATAATCCCATTATGACATCTTAGTATAATAGAGTCATCATCTATTCCTTAATACCCACAATACCATCATACATCATACAGTATTAGTGTTATTAATATTAGTCCAGGATAAAAGCGCAACATTCTCAGAAGCAGAATATCTTTTTTTTATTACATTTCAGGCCAAACATTTACAGTGTTAAAAAAGACGCATGTCAACATAGTTAACGTTTTATCGCACTGCCTCTTCTTAATTAAGGTTTCGATGCTTGACTATAAGATATTAAAATGGTAACGGTTATGTACACAGACATGTTGGGATATAAATTGCTACATGGGGTTTGGTTACCACATATTAGCTTGGAAGATAAGAGGCGATATCCTGGGATAAAACACAATATTAATCATTCAGTTTTTTATATGCATCGTCAGAACGTGATCCCTATGGGGCTTAGGCAGGCTTACTCATTAGGGCTTAATTACTGCATTTAAGTATAGTCAAGGAAGAATATTCTTCGATGCTAAATAAAAGGATATTGTCGGGGATAACTTTTATTTCCCGTTATGGGAATGAGACTCCTATAAGAAATCGGTATGCCCCATCAAATCATATATAATATACAAGGTAAAATAAGTGCATGTGCTGAATAAGAGGTATTCTACATTCTAGGCTCAGAGTTGAGTGTGTCCCTCCAAACTGAGGGAAAGCCTCTAGCTCCAAATCCCATTAAGACCCCTACTCCAGAGCCAGGAAATAAATTAGCGCGGTAGGCGTCCTATCACTAACATACCATTATTATCTGGTCTGAGAGGCTAAGCTGAATGAATAACGTAGGTGCAATAACAGATCGTTATTGTACGTGACAAATCGAACGAGCCATGAACCATCCCAAACGAGAAGTGTAAATGGTCTAACAAATATTTCAACATCATCAAAAAATCCTAGGATATGTGGTATACCAAATACTTATTTATCTATACATCAATGTCGGTGATATGTTATAAGCCGGTAGAAGATGGGATTTTACCCACAGCATATAATATATTGATGACAAAGAATGCAGGACATCCTGTTGTTGTTGAGCTGGATCTGTAGGCGGCGAGGATCGGCGAGCTCCTCACTACATGGTTAACTGGCCTATTCTTTGAACCTGAATTAAAAATAAAATGTAAAAGTAGCCAGAGGTGGTTTACGTTGCTGAAGACCTTAAATATGTTCCGCCACTTCTAATAATCTCTCTGCAATAGACAGTACTCAAAGGCAATTGGCCAATATGCACTTATTATATCATTGATCGACCTATATATAGTTTTAAATCTCATGAACTTGGATCCAATACGTATGCATGCAGTGAAGAATGGGACTGACATGGCCATACGGTAGCTCGATTATCTCTGACTCAGCTTACTTTCTGTGCAATTCCTAGGTTCAAAATTCGATTGCGTACATTATTGCATAAAATACAAGAAATCCATGTCCATGGGTTTATATTCAGGCCGTTCGTTACATAGAACTGCAGAGCAGAATCAAATAACCAAATCGGGACGCCACAACTATCCCTTCCTCATCCGAAAGGGCAAAAAGGTCGATCACATATATACGGTAATCCCATTCCTGCAGCTGGTATTCGGATGATTTGCTAAAAGATTAGGAGCCAATGAATGCAGGTGGAGGTATTATAGGCAATGAGAAATGTGCGCCACTCCCATCAGCTCTCCGTAAATCGAAGACAGGTGAATGGGAAAGAGCCCTTGGGACCTCAAAAACCGCTCTTTATACAACTTGTCACTAAAATTGAGGCAGTTAGGACGAACAGCCAGTGGTACAAGGGGAAGGTGATATCGTGATAGTCATCCCTTAGTGCTTCCATTTGATCCTATATCTCAGTTGCAGTCAAGTATTTTCCCAAATTTTATCACTTAGTTCTAGCGGCCACCAACCTAAACAGTCCCAGCCCCACAGCAGTGATACCGATATCCATTCTCCCTGTATATAAATTAATTCTCACTTCACCACAATTGCTAAGGTTTCAGAGAACAGGGCTCTAGAAGCTAAACTGTACATGTAATGGGCTTTTTGTAATTTGGATGTGTGTGTGTGAGGGCTTAGATTGCCTGGACTATACATCGTCGGAGGCCTCACTGATGCCACACATAGTTGTGGTTAGGCCCGTCGGTCCACTCTGTCATGGGCAACTGCAATCGGCCGAAATCGGCCGCGAAATTGATTTCAAACCCAGGACTGTAAATTATGTAAATCTCAGCGAATCCTGATTGAATATGATATAATCAGGTTCAAGTTATAAACAACATCATCAGTTGGTTCTAATAGAAAAATGATGAGAAATTCACTTCTATTGGTTACATAGTTATGTGTGCCCTTCCAATGGTCACATCGTAAACATCCGATTTACCATGATACTATTTTACTGAAACATATTAATATATATTATATGACTTTGTGCAAAAAGAATCTTGACACGTCTTAGTAGAGTGAGTAGGCCTACATAACATAACACTGAAATAAATAAAAGCCTCGTTAATGTTTCATATATAAGTGTTAGATCAATTAAGACAACATTATGGGATGAATCTTCTTGGGGTTGTTTTGTATTACATATTTCACATCATACTTTATTATTGTTCATTTAATGTTTCTCCGTGTTAATCTGGGTTTTCCCCCTCAATCAAATTGCTTAAGGAAATCTTGTTGAAATGACTCTATATTATCACTTAAGCCTATGTTTTAATGAACATTTACCAAATAAAACCAATCGTTTGGACATGTTTGAAAAATAACACATCTCTTAGCCTTTGCAGGTTCCTAGAAAACTAAACTTACTTTGAATTCATGCACACACACACTTGTCACACGACAATAATTGACAGACAATTAATTGGATTAGTCCTCAAAGTAGAAAATAACCCGAGGAATTATGATGGTATTTACAAACTGTTAATTTTGTACGGTCTCATTTTACCCCTATTTCTCAAATTAAAACTGCGCTCTTAGTTAACATCAGACAAGAACTGAACATATTCTACTACTTGTTCCATTCTTTTCCAAACCATCTAAAAGTCACTTGACGAAAATTTTGGAGCTAAAATGTCCCCATTAGTATTTGGAGGACCCGGCCAAAACCTTTCCTGTGAAGACTTCACTTATTATCGCTCACCGGCGGCAGTTTTTGCTCGGCTGATTCAGCTTCAAATTCATGTATTTAATAAACATATTACAGTAGCAGAATATTAATAAATTCAGTTATAATACGTGTGAATTTGGTAAGATATGCTGTGTTGTAATAGCTGAGAATCAGCTTTAAGATGAAAGTTAAATCACGAAAACAATTATTTTAGATCGTCACCTCCTTCATTGTAACCTCTCTATGTGGAGAGCTATTTATAATCTGACCTGAGCGCCGGCATGAATGAGGGACTCCCTCTCTCGCCTGACCCTTTCCTCGCATCTTTCGCAGACAGTTCATGTACTCAAGACCCAGACAATTAGTTCCAAGCACTTAATGAGATATAATTGATGCTTGAAATTGGCTTTGAATTCATCACTACCATCACGAAGATCTACTGGTCAATTCCCCAAGATATGTACAATGTGATATGTAATTTTTGTGTGAAATTTCTTAATGTATTTTATCCCCGAAGATGGGAACAATTGGAGACATGTATTTTAATCATATGTCCATGCTATATTAGGGGATGGTATGTCAGTGATTAATTGGACGCCTACTGTGATAATGGCTTTCAGACCGCCTAATGGAATTTTAGGAACTCTGAGCCTAGATTATGATGGACACGTTCCACATATCAGTCCTATTCTCCTTTCTTTTAACCTTATATAGGACTACTTTATGGCGATTCAGGTTTATATTTCAATATTTATTTTTGCTAAGGGCATAATAGAATAGATAGTGAATGGAACTCAATTCCTCCTTTGATATTCAATTAATATCACCTCGTTTCATTCTGTCTACGTATGGTTTGCAATATAATAGCTTTTCTCTTAACATCTACACAGGAACATAGTATTTATATTATTTCAGAATTTGAACTTTGCAAATAAAATATATATTATAATATTACTTTCACCAAAAAGTATATCAACAGAAAAAGTTAAATAACGGAAATCAGCCAGGCACTCCACTGAAACTGAAACAGAATCTACTAGTCCCCATCCCATATAGAATATGAAGCGTGCTTTAATAATATTCAACAATACGCTCTGTTTACTGCAGAAATTCAACTATACCTTAATGGCATGTAATATAACAAAACAGGACGTTGGTTCCAGTCTCTTCCCACTCGTTTATTGTCGATATATTAACTTCCCCATTGTATTTCAAATGAAATTCCGCATCTGGGATAATCGTACATATCCCGGATATTCGACTCATATATATGGACGCTGGAGTTCATTCTCTTTTAGGTTCATCCATTCCTTATCGCAAGATCTGACTTAATGAAATCTGCTCTGTTCATTTGGATTCCTTTGCTTTCTTCCAGAGGAAACGCGTTTGGTCTGATGCAGTTGACATCATGTATCCATCACAATTCTCGACGATATTGGCTGTGAGGAAAATTGATCTTTACGAAGACAGTTCATCGCAAGTAGACTTTACATGCATTTCAAGAAGTACTTACCTCGTAGGATGGGAACAATGCTGACGTGGATAGTGCAAACTCTAACTTCAAACTCCTGAGGGATAAAACTCAAATCGGACTTACATGATTTGCTCCTGATTTAATATTTGATGTTTGTCTCTCTTGTACATATATACTTATCAGGATACTTATACCATTCTCAAAGCACACAAGGATTGATTCTCAGGGAATTATGACAAGGAATGAACACTAGATGAGAGGATAACAAAAAATCTCATGGGGCAGGCTAGAGGTCCAGTCCTCTTTTACTTTTTCTCTTGGTTGGGCCTGGTATTCCTAGCTGTCGTACTTAATGCATTGAATGTAAACTGGCACCTCAGCCACCCGGTTCAAGGGGTAGTTGTCGTGGTTGTACTTACACTCTTGGAAGCTTCGGCATGTGAATTCCTGTTAATGACTGTGGTTTCTATCACCTACAGTGGATTCGGTGGCTTAAGGAGGCCACATATTGCGAGAAACTATGATCACGAGCTAACTTTAATCATCAACTTTAACCTTCTAGCTCACTGCGAAGGAGACATAGACGATGCCTATTGTCACATGTATCAAAGTTTCATGACCAACCTCTCACCTGCTATCTCAGCAGTCCTCCTATCTGCAACCGGGAAGGAAAGCCTGAAGGATTATGAGATACAGACCAGGGATAATTACAGGGCATTGATACGCAAGGTCCTAAGGGAGGAAGGTCAACATATCTTGAGAGGAGAGCCCCAGTTTGTGGATACCTTTCGTTTGAGACATTTCTGGAAAACGTTTACTGATTTATCTGATGTTGACCTGGAGAACAATTTGGAGGCAATCGTAAACAGAGCAGCCAACGAATTCATGTGCATCCATCGGGTGACGAGAGTTCTAAAGAAATGCGGCCAATACCAGGACCTGTTTCTCTTATCAGAAGGGGAGAAACTAGCCTTCACATACACCGATCCTATTCTCTACGACAGACTGGCCAGGAAAATAGATGAACCAATGTTCCATGAAAGTACAGATGTCAATAATATTTTCTGTCGGGAGTTCGACTATACCCTGGTCATGGACAATGACACTGTGTGCCCTGCAGGAACCGCTCATGAGCTCCTCGCAGTGGCAGCAGCTCATCCAGAGAGAGGGATAATCCAGCCAGCAATAAAAATGGATGTGTCGCCAACGGACACCATCTACATGCATTTAGAAATGTGGCGACAGAGATTAAACGAGCCCTTATCCAGATCTATGGCCTTGCTCTTTGACCAGTGGGGGTTTTATGGTAAGGGCATGATAAATAATAAACTGTACGTTAAGAATATGATAGGATCTAGGAACAGACTGATAGAAATTGTTCCCATTGATGTACTGAGCCATGATACCTACGAAGCTGCTGTACTCCGCCCACTGTATGTGGACTCATTGTACTTCGAGGAAGAGCCTTCCTATAACTATATCACATGGCACATAAGGGAGAGGAGGTGGAATCAAGGAGAATTGATTTTATCCCAGTATTTCTGGCCAAATATCTTGGGGAAGCCCATTGGCTTTCTTAGGAGGTGCTTTGATAAAAGGAACTATATAAAGACTGGGGTACGGACTAAATGTGACTTCGGTTTAGTGTCAACACACGTAGCACACAGTGCCATAAGAAGCATGTTCATGAAACCTCTCATGCTGTGTTATGTCCTTTTACAGATGGGGGTTCACATGCACAGGCCTTTTTTGCCACTGGCTGGAATTCTCTTTATTGTATGCATTGTACCTAAATTCGCTATTACAAACTGGGCCAACGCCAGGTTTGCAATGGTAGAAATGTTCGCCTCTATATTGCAGTACACCCCAGAAGCTTTCATAGGATCCGTTCGTCTCTGTCAGGCTATCTTTGCCACGATCTGTAAATCATGCACAGAGAACTGGACACCTCAGCGAGTCGTCGAAGAAGATATGAGAAGCTCGAATCCATTCTCCTCGAGTATACGGCATCTGTGGGCGTACAGTACTGTAGCTGTAGTAGTCACTGTCGTATTTGCTGTTGTCATTCCTGAGGGCAACTTAATCTATTTTATGTTCGCTACCATTATCATTATCCCATTTTTTACTGGCTTCACCTCATTAACTCCTGATTACAAAGCAATTAGGACAATGTCCTATGATGCTAAGGAGGATGGCACACAAGAGGACCCTAGACCTTTAGACGCTCTAATGGAGGAGGGCAAGTCATTGACTAACATCATGAATGAGCCTCTGATTGACGGCGAAAAGACACTGAGAGACGCAGCCTATTATACCGATGAGACAGGGCCTCCGAAAGTTAGAGTGAGGTCAAGAGAAAGATACAAAGCGAGGCACAGGTCTCCCACAGTTGTCATAGAGGCAGATGAGACTCCAGGTGGTATTGTAAGAAGGAAAATAGAATTAGGAGTAGAAGCATTGCCGGATGAAGGATTGACACAGAGAAGGCGGCACAGAAGCACAGAGAGGAATTCCAATAGAGGACGACGAAATGTAAGCTTCAGCCCACCGAAACCTCCTCCAAAAGACCCCTATGCTCCAGGCCCCAGTGGAGTAGCGACATCCATATTTGAAATAGGGGTGGATGTCATAGCAGACGAGGACGCTGCCACTTCGAGTGCGAGGAACAATGACATCGAGAGAAGGCCGGACTCTGAGAGGGGTGAGGAGAGAGTGAGGAGAATCAGTGTGAGTCCCACAAATCTTTTCAATCGTGGTTTTCCGAAAAGGCTGAAGAGCCTGAACCCAATTAAAGGTAAAAAGAAATCTGACAAATCTGACTCCGAAGCTCGTGCTAGGAAGATTAATGAAGAACTGCTGGAACAGTTATTGAGTAGTAGATCTAACCCGGGAGGGGCCGCAGAAGCAGGTCATCGAACAACCGTCAGAGATTACTTTGGGGTAGGTCGAGATACTCCGAGTGAAGCAGGGAGCTCGAAACAAATAGAAAAGACAAGCTCCAAATCTCTTACTAGGAAGAACGATGGCTCTCGGAAATCTAGGAAAAAGAACAAAAAATCCAAATATAAGCAATTGGATAACGATAGAAACTCTCCACTACTCCAGAAGACAGATTTAGAAGTTCGAGCCAACGAAAGAAACTCTAGAGCGAAGGAGCCATCGGGCAGGAAACTGCTCGCTCCATTAGCGACGGCCGAAATTCTCGCTGCAAGAAAGTCTGCTGGCAAGAAAACCACATCAGGAGAATCTTTGGATGCAGGAAGGGCCAACCTTGGAGAGGGGTCAAGTGGTGGCAATAGCACTTCTGCATTACATCACGCCATCACGCCATCACTAAAAGGCCGCTTGCTTCAGAGGCCACCTAGCGTGGGACGGGCAAGTCCTAGCCCAGGGCCTTTGACGAGACCTCCAAGCAGGACTAGCCTACTTTCTGATACTTCTTCACAAAGGAAATGGAAACAAAAGGAACCATCTAACAAGGGGGGTATTAGAGTCTTGAGACCCCTTGGTTTTAAAGGACTGAGAACAGCCTGGGCATCTAAGGGCGCAAATGAGACTGGGCGTTCACAATCAATTTCAAATCTTAGTCCTTCAGCGAGAACATCTCTACTTTTCGAGACAGATTCGGGGTCAGGTAGTAGCAGAATGGTACAGGGGAGAAGTACCAATGCAAAGCCTGAACGGGTTAGGTCTCCTTCCCCATATACTCCGATCCGAATGAATACCTCAGGACATGGTAACTTAACCAGCCCGAAAGCTTCTAGTATAAATAGGTTAGATCAATATAATTCCGACGGAAGTCGTTCTGGTGGCATCAGGCCAGATTCGCTTGGGCAGGGATCAGGAGTTAAGCCCCTTAAAAAAGTCCTTTGTCCAAAACCTGTTGCTAGGCCAAGCCGACAAGATTCATCAGGAGAAAGCAGCTCAGGCAGGAGACCCAGAAGTAGGACGAGGAAAGTGTCTAAGTTTAGACCATTGAAGGAATAGGAAATATATAATATTTAATCTAATTATACCGTTTCATCGTATCTTAACAAAGCTACCTGCCACCATTTTTGTAATAAATTAAACGACAATATTGATTAAAATTGAAGAAAAGAATTAAAAAGAAAAACCGGTTTAATTGAGAAAGGACTCAGCTTGAATATTGCTCAGGACAAATACTGCAATATTGTTGTAATAATGTTGATCGTATTGTCTCATTTATTTGATATATTGTGAGAATGGCACCATTGATTTATAGATCTTGGATTAGCCCAGTAACAATGAAATACACATTAGTATACAATGTTTAGCTGAAATATTGGAAAAGATATTATTTATCTTGATTTTGTCCATGTTGTATTATTGTAAAAATCTTTGTTACATTATCCTTTGTGCAGATCTCTTACATGTCTAGAAAATTCAATAAAATTGTTTACGAATTTTTGCTTTTATTTCCTCTTTTGACGTTCATGACCAAATACACGCAAGCGATGATTCAGTAAGCTCTTACAACTCCTTTTATTAAGCTATGCAAGCAATAAAGGGATGAAACAGGTAAATGATGTCCAGCTGCATGTTAACAAAAGCCATGTTTGGTCTCTTACCAAAGAAAGACGTTTCTATCCTTTCCTACCCCTACATAGCAGGCAAAAATTCTTAAATATTTAGAATATTAAAACATTAGTCGACCGTCCTAAGTGGTAGTTGTTTTTATGATATTATTCGAGACACACCGTGCAAGAGAAACCATTTGCAGGAACATTATCAAGGCAAGAATATCTGTATTAAAGTTGAAACTTGCTTGAATGGAACCCACTCTACAAGCAGGACAATTAAGCCATTAGCAAGTCTTAAGTCACCAGCAATTATGAACATGCACCGTATTAAAACACGGTGCCTCCCGCTGAATCGTTCACAAAGATCTTTTCACTCGATCCGATCGTTCGATGTGAACAAAATGGCAGCAGAGCTAAGTCACCATAATCCAGGATTGTGCAAACTTAGGCATTAATCACTTTAGTCATCGACTTATTGGAATTCAAATGTTATAAATGTAATGTAATAAAGATCTAGTCGGATGTTAATAGGTGAGAGGAGACTGAGACAATTTGAAACAAAAACAGCAGATGTTTATTTATGAAATGCGGCAAAGTCTATACAGAATTATCACCGTGAGGTAATTAGGAACATTAAATTGGCAACACCGAGATCTTCAATTTGCACCAACAGACTGAAATGGCTGATATCAAATTGTCCTCATTTCAACCGTCATCACTACCAAAACCATATAACCCAATTATCACAATCTTTCTATAATTCCAGTCCTCACAACCCATGTATTGATGTGTTCGGTTCAGTCAGTAACACAATTAAGATCCTTTATAGTTGTACTGAATAACTAGTATTTATTTTACTATTTTCCATACCCCCACAGTTCTTCTGTATACGATATTGATGGTGCATAATAGTTTGCAAAAATCAATAGTTGAAATAATTCAACCACAACTATAAAATAATCTCTTAAGACGAAGTTACGAATATAAGTACATTTTCAATGCCCCCCCCACACACACGGGCTACCCATTGTAACTAAAAGTTACTTTAAATACGTTTACAATGAAATGTTAATATGTCTAATTAACAAAACCGCTCAAGGGCATTGATTCTATCAAGCCTAAAATAAGACAAAAGAAAAGGCGAGACATTGACCAGTGTGTTCTCTTGTTTATAAAAAAAATCGCACAAAAAGGGGGATTTGCATAAGTCATTGCGTATGTCTGTTACAGTGCAGTGCATCATTCAATGATCTATGAAAACCAAATGAATGATGGGAAAGATTGTGTTGTGGAACATACATAACACATGTATTTTGACATTGGAGCACCAATAAATATTCATATTCATGGCATGTTTTCTATAGATTTTACACTGACGTATAGCTCCCATAATTCCATGCCAATCAAGATTCAAGCTCGCGGACATGCAAAGCCCCTATTGGACCGCAGATTTATATTGTGGAAAAAAATAAAATAAGACCATCAAAACATACCGATGGGATGTGTGCATTAACCAACAAAATAGAGGAAAGACTGATGTATGCTAACGCAAGGTCTACCGGGGGTATTTTAGACAATGCTGCATTTGATATAGGTGCTATATTTCCAGCCTTCCATACATCCTCTGGGCAGAGCTTCTAGGATATTCAGCTTGACTGAACTGCATGGATATTTCTTTTTCATTTGAAGGCCTTTAACATATTCAAATAGTGATACAAAAGACGCAGTTGTTCACCATGAACGTTTGCAAGCATTGCCTTAACATTCATTACATACAACTAACCTCATAAGTCTACTTATTCTCCAATTATATAATAATTATCATAAGAGAATAAATCTGAGCACTAAGATATTGCTCCTCTTATCTCCGACATAAATTTTCACTCTAGTTACAATACTCAATCGGATTAAAATATATCAACCTGATAACATCATATAATCGAAGCCATTTCAAACCGTACATTTATGCATTGAACACTATTAATTATTTACACAACTTCTGTTGAATTCTTCATATCTTTCCCTAGCCCATGTTTTTATTTTAGCAATAAATGAGAGTCTGTATTCCTCGTTCCTTATATCTTCAGGCAAACTATTCCACATTACCTTGCCTTTATAGAAAGTACTGCTAGAAGTGTTTTCTCTCCTAGCACTTCGAAGTCTTCCCCTTCTATTTCTTAGATTGCGAGCCTCATTGTCCACTTGCTCATATTTATTCCTCCGAGCATCGATCTATGGTAACGAAGTATACAATGTGGTGGTACACACAATGTACTTATTCAAGTTGCTTTCAGTTGCTTAGAGATATTCACACTCCTTCAACAAACACGTTAGTTACATCGTTATAAAATATATGCCTGATCGTATGCTATGGGGTTTCTGACACCTTGTATATATATATGTGCACATCCATTGTCATTTCCTATTTCACATATTATTGACTTGTGTGACTGTTTATATGTTATGAGATTCCACCATGAATTATACATACACGTACATGCAGACTATGACAATAGAGGGATCCACCATGCCATGGACTCGATCCCCCTATAGTGGAAGCATTTCCATATGCTATGATAGACATTCACTGACTCCGCCTCTTGCCACCGAAGTGTCCACACGCTCCCATATACATACTTATATATTCTCTCTGCTGGTTGTTTATAACGTGTGCATTTAGGTGTTCACTCTATTTCTCAACTCATGTATAGGTGAGGGAATAATAATAACAATAGACTAGATACTGAAAAAACTAAGTTACAAAACAGCTGAAAGGGACCTCTTTACATGAGTGGTACAAATTGTATGAATAGTGTCTGACACGCAGACCAAAATGAAAATTGGACTTAGAGATTTGATTTGTATTTTGTAGTGATGTAGTGATGGAAATCAAATATGTATGGTAATTTAATCAATCTGGCAACGTTTTAGGTTGGATTTATCATTTTAACGGTGCTCAAATTAAGATGGGGTTGTTCTGATTTTCTGCTACAAGGTAGCCTCAAGGTCAGATATTTGCCACGGTGTTGATAAGCAGTGTTGTGCACTTCCTCGGACAAGTCCAAGTCCAAGTATGTTATATATAATAAACCCAAGGGTACCTACAAATGTAAAATAGGAACATTCTACTCTCACCTTCACACAAAAGATTTGTATTTATCACATAATCTTTACTTCATATGTTCTCACTTCACTTTCACTACCCTAACGTTTTTCGCTATACAGTATCTTAAAGTGCTAAGATAGTTAAAACGAGTAGTCACAGAATCACATGAAACTTTTTCAGTGTAATCATATAGGATATGTATGACAATATCTAAAGTATAGAGCACCAACATTGTGTCCTCATTCAATAATCATTGAATAAGTGTAATGAATAGACCAGATTTCAAATCACAGAATAGAGCCGTAAAGTGCTTTCCCACTCTCTAAGTGACCAGAAATGTAACTGGCTTTAACCTAGGTGTCTATGAATGACATTTGCTAGAGCCTGGCATTATGTAACTCCAGATGTCAACCCAACTACCACTTTGGAATTTCTGTATGGCATGCAAAAACGATTTTGCCCACTATTTTACCAAATATCTGATATAATATGAATGTTAGAGTTTTGATATCCACAGGAGTTAGTTAGGTAGGGTAAGGTGAACCAAATACTAGAAAAGGAAGTAGAAATTCCGTTACTCGATAATCTTGCCAACAACAGTGAGAAGTGTCACTTTAAAATAAATTGTATCCCAGATGTTATAGAAATAGAAGATGTAATGTAATATGAACGAATTGTCCCCTCATATAATGACATAAAGATTGTGTTTCAGGGCATAACAAAGCCCAACTGCAATGGGTGAGTGTGCTGTATGATTTGCATATACACTGAATCAAACTGGCATAAAATCTGTATATACACATTCAGTAATTTCCGCTAAATAAGGCTAAATGTGGTATATATACTAGATATATCTGAGTATATTTGACAATGCCTTGATTCAGAAAATCGGTTTGGTTTTGTTGAACTGTATTTGAACCTCATTTTTGAGTTAAATTTGGGATATTTGTGAGGAAAGGCAAACTGTACATTTTCTGACGGCTTCAGCCATAAACCAGCGGCATTGCCAAATGGATGGAAGCATCATCTGTAAGTTTCTGTAAACCAAATAGCAGCAGGGTTTTTTACCACTGTTACTAATTAATTTCACTGTACCACAAATGCATCAGGCTTAAATCAACTTCTGGCCCTGAGGGAGAGGAGATGCGATTTTGCTAATTATACTGTCCATCACTAGACATTAATTAGCTAGATGCATAGCATTTCTCACCAAGTATGGCTTCTTTTTTCTCTTTTTCTTTTCTCTTTTTTTTTGTAACAAGGGTTAATAAGCTCATACAGTTTTTCCACTTGGGCCTCGGAAAGAAGTAAATTGCTAATGTGCAGTGATGAGAGAAATTCTATGGAGATCATATTATCAAGTTGGGTTTGAAGGAGAACAGCATTCAAAGGTGGCATCCCTGAGTCGGCCGAGAATACTAATCCCCTGGTGTCCTCCCATACATTGTTCGAACGAACATTTTCTCCCCTTTGCAAATAATAGCATTTCCCGGATTATATGCTCAAAACTGTAGTCTGATGTTTGCTTTATAAGAAGAAATGATTAAAAACCCATTCAGGGCGGGGGCAGTTTACACATATTTTTGCCTGGTGGACGGGGACCTTTTCCCCCCTTTTTGGGCTTCAGGACGGGTGTTTAACATGAGGTTTAGGGTTTAAAAACACTTTAGGAATATTTTCTTATATAATAATATGTGTCATATGTACATCGTTTAATAGGTGTAAACAGTTATTGAATATATTTTTTCATAATTTCTAGAATTTGGTCTTCAATAACTAAAATAATGGGTCTCAATTGGGTGCAATATGGGGGCAACCTTGCTCCAAATTCACTTTCCAGCATTTACATATGTTAGTTATGACGTCATCATTATTGTCTCCATGACAACACACCTATGAAAATATTTCTAATGTGTTTGTATACATATATTTCAAATTTCATCAAAATCCATTCATTTTTCATTAAGTTATGCCCCCTTCAATTTATATAAAAAAAATGATGCCTTGAGGCATCACCCCGTCCCCTGGGCCAAATTATGTGTGATGCCTTGAGGCATCAGCCCGTCCACTAAGCCATTTTGATGTTGATGCCTTGAGGCATCAGCCCGCCCTCAATGGGTTAAGACGGTCGAGGGAATTTGGGCAGCCATTACGGATAGTGTATTTAATCATATAGCTTAAAATATCATCCTGAATCTTAGGGATAACGAGGACAATTTATGGATTATCTTCCATGTGATTTTTTCACCTCCTAGCAGTCTAACGGCACATAGGATTAATGACCGACATTGAGGGGCTGTTGGTGCTCTGTTTGGTGTATAATCCCGAGGCAAACCCCAAAACACTAGACCAGCAGTCCCGAAATGGAGGTTATTATTACAACTAATTAGTGTATCATCGTTGGAGCCCTAATACTTTCAAGGCAGTGATTAATACTAGGTACATTGTACTTGTATACATGGTGTCCACTAACATAGCGTCGTGCTCCAAATTATTATTACATAACATTTGTATACGTAACATTACGGTTTATTCGTGAAACTTTAATATCTTGAAAACAATACATAACTTTTTTTTAAACAGATTTTTATTTCGATACAAATTTCACATGGTTGATACTTTTCATTGCACGAAAACAACCAAGCATGAACATTTTTTTATGCAAACAACATTTATTATAGTTAACATTTATATTAATATGACTATTATATATTTATGCTTATATTAAAATCATATCCGTTACCTACATTATTAATTGCTTGATCTTATATGCCTTTCTGGCCTTAAATTCACCTTCACCGCTTTCTTTTGTCCATTTCATTTCACCGTTCTCTGCTATTATTTTGCAGTAGTTGTGGTCTCATTATGGGATCTCAGATATAAAACATATATGTAGTAGTTCTCGTCTACCCTACCAAAGATCGATGGCGCTATTACAGTTGCAACTGGTAACGTTGTACAGCACTCAGTGGGCACATTCTATTCTGAATAAATACTTCCTCCCAGGACTCTCTCCAGAACGTGTGTTGTGATCAATTTAGACGACTGTCAAGGTAACTCAATAATCATTGTTTGAGGAAGTGAAATGAACGTGGAACCAACGTCAATGATTTCTGTTCTAAAGGCCTAATTTGACAAACTGATTAAATCTGTCATAGCAATTGTTTTTTTGCAATTTCATTCCCGACCAATTGATTTCGATGTGACATTTGATTTATTCATATCAGGCAAGGCACCTCTATGATATCTGATATACTGGATCCTGCTAAGTACTTTATATATACCGGGGCATGAGTTAAATATAGAGGCTTTGTTACATATCTGAAAGGGTAAGTGCATACTGCCAGAGAAACGGCCTCTATCTGTCAACTCATTTACGAGTTCTCACCATAGAATATCATTATGACCTATAGGACTAACATTATCAATCTTGCTGCTGTTATATGTTTGTAAATACGATAATTTGAAGTTGAATCGGCCGAAAGAAAACTGGCGCTAGCGAACGCTAATAAGTGAAACCACTGCGAATAATTTCAGTGTGCCGCCGAAATATGAATGTGGACTTAAATCCCGAATCTCTGCAGCAAAATCAACAGTGTGAAAGCATCAGATAGGTATACATATGTATTACATCCGTACATAATCTGTTGGGGTCCAGGTGTTCATATGAGTTCGAATTTACTTTTCTGTTCATGTCCTCTAGCTGTTATTCATGTCACGTTTCCCATAAATGTGAATGATCCGTTGAATCAGGCTATAAATTTAGTAGAATAGTTGAAGATTTTAAAAAATGGGTCTCGCAGGTGCTACTGGAAAACAATTTGATAGTGAAGATAGTCTGTAGAGGAGAAATGTTTACTATTGTTGTTGTAGAGATAAAAAGTCGAAATATGTTATATCTCTATAAAGTATTATAGATAAGTATTCTAGAAATTTGGCGATGTAACGTTGTATCACTAATGTTTAACAGAGATATATAATGAAAGTGAAAGTCGATTTGATAATACACACACAAGATAGACATGCGTTTTTGTATAAAGTGAATGTTAAATGTTTTGGCTTTAATTGTAATTTAAAGATTATCTGTTCGATCGGTTCGTTCTCACGTCACAGCAGCCTATGACCTAAAACTGCTGTGGCTTCATTAGATATCTGAGGCATACATATATAAAGCTGTTTGTTGAAGAAGAAACAGGAGATGTCGACCGACAAGAAGTGGAGAGGTGTGAACACTCTCCGTAGAAGATCAAGAGTGAGGAGACGCCAGCAAAAGGATCAGAAGAGTATAAAGAGTCTTTGGATAACACTCCCGCATTGCAGAAACAGACGGCCTATATAATATAGGTGGCGAAGGTATAGGTTATCCATAGCGCTACGGGCGGTGGGCGTTACCATAAATCGCCGTACTAAGTAGTCATGAATATTTAATCAGAACATGGTGGGCTTCTGTATCAATGGAAAAACGGTATACCCAACCTTGCTCCCCTCCCCCTCCCATCCATCATCTCTACCCCTAGTTTAATGCGCCCCAACTCTATGTACTACTACCCCACTTCCAACCCAGAGAACACCAGGTCACATTTTTATACCCTAATACTATGACTAGAACAACTGTAATGGCACTAGTATCATCTCCTGTTCTATATATATATATGAGGGATACAATTATACATCATATTGGACATGAATCATATGAGTTCGAATTTACTTTTCTGTTAACCTTTATTGATGCATTATGGCGATTCAGAATAAAAAGACGATTTCAATAATTCTTCTTTGACAGAACAATATCTTCTAGTATATATATCACATCCCGCTATTTTCTGGGTTATCTCGAAGTTTGAAAAGATACTCCATTACACAGTGTTAAAAGGTAGACTTAATGGATAGGGTCTCACTCTAGCACTGAACGGAAGGTCAACTAAGAAGATGGAAGGTGGCTCCGGTTCCCTGAGATAATTGCCCACGAGCAATCTGCTCACAGGTCCACCATAGCACATACCTGCGGCTAAACACATACACTATAGGTACCTGAAATAGACAAATAACACATTAACCTTGTCGCAGTTTAACCTAAGATAGGCTGAGATTGAGGTTGAGGTTTAATTGACTTTTGTATATGTTTTAAATATTTTATTTCACCAGGAAATAACAATTTGAGTGGCATTTGCCATCTGTGTATTTGTAAGTGTCTTGGGAGCGGGGACACTTAATGATAATTACTCTAAGATAATTAAATAGCTGTTAGGAGATTTGTAAGATTCAATAGCTGGCTATGTCCAAATGGGAGTGTTGTGTAGTTATCTTACATGAGCTATAGTCAAGTTGTAAGAATAACTCTAAGTAGAGAAGGATCTTGGAGATGTGCTGAATAGCTGGTCTTTTATTCAATGTTGTAGAGTAACAAGTGGCAGGTTTAAAATATATCCTTAGTAGTTACAATATATCCTTAGTAGAGCATAGGTTCCCCAGGGTTCCAGTTTGTATAGGTTCCAGTCAGTCCTCCTTAGTAGATAGTGGTGGTACAGCTTCCAGGTCCAGGTAGTAGATGGTACTGACTGACTGGGAGAGGGCACCTTTTATACCATAGGCTCCTGACTGGATTCACATAAATTCGTACAGAAAACGTTTGCCTAGATGGCAGAATAGTTACTGACATGTTTTGGGTTTGTTAAAGTACACGATGAAATAATTCCTTTTATAACCTTAATTACACCCTTAGGTGCAATTCCTGGAAACCCTGCAATGTTTCTCTGTGAGCAATAGCTCCTAGTTGTTTCACAATATAAATCATTGCCTCGGCTTAAAACATTGCGTCAGCATAAATCATTGCACCAGACTATTCAATACAATTTACACATCCATTGATACATTTCAGAGTAATACATAAATTCATTGATAAATGTATGCTCAATATTAGGGTAATAAAGCATTAATAACCCTGTAATTAGTTAGACATTAAAAATCGATTAGGGTAATGAGACATGTGAAATCCAGAATGGACATTGACATATTAGGGGTTCAGGCATACATTACTTGCTTTTGACTCCAATCCTTGGCGCTACATCAATTTGAGTTTAGTTTGATAAGAAAACATAATCTGTCATATGGAGGAATGAGATGAGATGAGTTATAGCTGGACGAAATTGAAATAATACAAATGTATTAGCTTGGTGTTATAGGGTCATTGTAACACAACGTTTTATCTATGACATAAGGATGTATACAATAGTTGTTAAAGCTGCTCTCCCAGCTATTTCCTATACAAATCTCAAATTTCGCTTATTTAGATCTCAAATACCCTACCCAACCTTGTCCCAAGAGTTTGGGTCTCTTTCTTAATGTTGAAGATAGATATTTAAGTATTTGAGTATTTGTGTCCACCAGTAGATATAGATATAGTTGTCACCATTTCTAAAACCCTGTCCTGCCCTCTATAGTCATAGCCCCACATAACATGTGACCTGCCTCGACCAATAAGATCAGAGCATACAGAGTGAGCCTGTTTACCTTTTTACAGGCTACAGGCCACACCGCTCTGCCACCTATTGTTAACTAGTGGCAATTCCAAAACAAAAAAATAGCTTGGCTTTTACTTGACCACGATCTGGTCAGTTCTTAAATCACTGAGTTTAGATATTTATTGAACTTTTCATTAAGTAAGAGATCAATAATATTGAGTTTGGGAACTAATCTGAATGTAAATTCAACAGAACCATCCAATATTAATACTAGCTTTAAATGATCATTTGGTATCATCTAGATATATTTCTCTCGTGTACAGTGCCTCCCAATAGCACCATCATGTGTCTCATTGCAATGGTCGCAATGTCTAAGTGTTTTGCCCATAATTACAAATATTTCACCACAAAACCAGTAAAAAATCCCTAAAAAAGTTTGTGCGTGTGAACGGTTGGGTCAATGGGTTGGAAGTGGGTTTGTTATGGTGGGATGGAAGGGCGTGGCAATATGAAGCGGGCGTTACCTTTGGGGAGGGTGTGGCCCGTTACCTTTGGGGAGGGTGTAGTCACCGTTGTCATGCTCACGACCCAATATACGCGGTGACATCTCACCCCCACATATCAGGAAAGATCTATGATTAATTACAGGAACGTCAATGGATGCCACTGACTTGGGCCTATGAGTCATGTATACTTCTGTTGCTCGTGGTAAAAGGTGTAACTCCAGACAAGTTTCTGGCAACAAATGCAGATTTCATACACTGTTGAAATTTGTTTTTTTGCACCAATATTGTTTATTCAAGTAAGATACGTTCACAATCTCACTCTTTCCAGTGTTTTTCGTCATGTCCTGAATCCCTCACATGTTATATGTTATGCAGTGGTACAGTAAACAGGAATTATCTAATTGAAGTGTAACATTTCATCAATAAATCAACTATCTAGAACAACGAAAAAATGAGAAAAGTAGATGAAGAGAGATGTCACCTGTCTCAATAACAACAATCACATTTTTAAATTGCATTACTTTTCCTAGCAAATCTGCATGGTATTGTCCCTTGGCTGGCTTTCATCATAAAGTAATCTCAAAAGGCGATTCTCTCCCACTTACGGCATATTATTTCCAAGAAGGATGTCTAGTATTGAAAGAGTTCTTGAAGACACTCTAAAGTGGAGAACATTTAGAAGACCAGACGAATAAGTCATTGTGTCAGGACTGTCTAATTGAAAACTTGTGGAACAGAATTAAAACCACCAAAATATTTCTTCAAAAGTAAGCATTGCAGGGAGAGCATTGAGTGACTAAAATTGATTGAATAAAATCCCTTTTCCGAATAAAGCCCAATGCATCACTCTAGAACAAATTGAGAGTTGAATACTAGAATAATGATTGAAAGGAATAAATTGTCTTGGGGACCTTGCGTCCTTTCTAGCCTAGTTGGAGCAATACTACTCCACTTTTAAATGGAAACAATTGACGCAATTTGAGCAGACGATAATTAAGATTGCAAAACAATAGTGTCGCTTTCACAAAGCATTTATCAGAGTCTGCAAGCTACTCAATCACATTGCATCAATTCAAGATCATAATATATATATGAAGTTAATAATAAGAAACGTGCATGACCTTACCAAGGGTACTTTACTCGATGCCACACAACCGAAGGAAACCTGACAATAGAGATGCAAGCAATATTTTAAATGCTCTTATTCACTACGGAATTGCTGTCGCCTTGCCTCCTACCTCGTACAATTGCAGCCGAAAGCTTTAACTAATTCATACTGACTGTGCATGTGGTGTGATGCCTATGACGTTTAGTTCATAACGGTTATGATGAGCGAGGACAGCATAGCTATAAGTGACAACATCCTCTATAGTTTAAAAAAAATCTGGAATCAGCTAGCTCAATTGCGGTATCATATCCTATTTAAATTAACGGACTGAGGGACCGTTTTTATAAACGGAACCACTCTCACCAGTCAGAGTTATAATGAGACACTTGCAACTTAGTAATCACGATCCCAGTATAATAGTTGATATATCTGTCTTCTAACACCATATAATGAAGGGAAGCATGCCCACGTTATGATTTATTATCGGGAGTCGTGATCGGATGTAGGACCGCATGTATGACCTATATCTTTCATTGTGGTCCTCCTTTCTGCAAGGCATTTGTGGCAAGGGTGGATATTAAAAATGGCTTCGAGGCTTGGGAGGGAAATGAAAGTTAAATGAGTCTCGACCACTGATTGGTTCCCTAGTTCCCAATCTATTGCCTTAGGCCTATCGTGTAACCTGCTTGAACGATTGGTTTGGAAGAGGATGGTTTGAATTATGAGGTATATGGAATTGAGTGCGAAAAAAGTATTGCAAGTCTAATCAGAAACAATATAGTATTGTTCCAATGACAGTCACTCACGTAATTAAGGATAATTAATTTGACAGTTTAATGGATATATACACATGTATCTATAGCATTCACGGTTCTCCCATCACTTTGATTTAATCATTGGATGTTCACTGGTACCGGTTTTACATGTTACGTACATCACCAGATCTGTGTTGTTGCAAGGTTTAATCGACCAATTGATGGTGTTTTGAATCATTTTAGGGTGAGTCTCACGTAAGTCTTGCATTTAGAGATGAACAAATCGAAAAAAATCGAAAAAGATTAAATAAATGTGGGCAATCATTGATTACATTTCCTGAAAATACATGTGCTTCGCTACAATATTCTAAGAAATGGCACTTGGGGACAAATATATAATGAAATATCAAGGAAAATAGAATATCATAGCTTATTTAATTAACATAGAATCATAGGTCATTTATGTAGTGTCATAGGTCATTTATTTAGAATCATAGGTCATTTTACATAGAATCTTATGTCATTATACATAGAAATGTATTAATTCACGATCACATGTATCATGTAGAATAGTATGGACACTTGAATTTGTTGAAAGTTAGCCGGAGAAACATTTATTATACGTCATATTGTGTCAATAAAGTGACATATTAATAACGACCTAAATTGTGACGTAACGGGGAACTGCGACGTAACGGGACATTTTATTCATTTATCCATAATTACAGGAAAAATAAATAAATAAGAATATCTCTACACGTACGATTTTTTCATGAAGACATTTATAGGATCACAGAGGTATAAATAGATTTTTTCATTATGATGGTTTTATTATGATGGCCGTGACGTAACGTGACATGCTTAAAGTGGCTAAGGACACTGTTTGACTATATGTCATTTAGAAATATGTTTGTAGTTTTCGATTACCTGCACAAGTAAGAACATTTGTGTGGAATACCAACTCTATATATTCCTTAGATTAATTGATATTTGTTAACGAAGAATGTGGCAGAGGTTCCATTGGGGAATTCAAATCTGAGAGAGCAGTAACTAGACCATAAAGTGCTGCCCCAGTGTATGGTAAAGGGATGTGAACTAGGAGCGAGACAGGAGGTACATAGTGACATTATATACCCTGTCCCATCCAGCTGGTATCACTTAACTCATTAAGATAAGAGGCATACAGGCGGTGAGACCTCTTCGAACTGCCATGTCTGAGAGACTATAGTGTGATGGAGGCACCCCACGAAATTTGAAGTTTTAAACTCTTATATATTCCAAATACTTGTATTTCATACATTAATGCTCTCTGGTATTGGTTAATGGCATAATGATCCAGAACATTGTTGAAATTCAAGCATATGTCAAAAAAATCAGGAGCTCAGCGGCAAGTGTCACTTTAAATAATCGGTTGATTTCTGAAAATATGTGGAAAAAATACACATGTGAAAACAATGATTTTGCTCATGGTTACACTTGCAAATTACATTTAGGCGTAAATATAGTTATCATATTATTATATTGCCTATCCATAAAGTAGACTGGTGGAAATTAATAATTGATTATGTAATTGTTAATTATGTAATTAATCAACTAAATGATTAATTGAGTATACCCTGTAATGATGTCATGTACACCTACTAGCCTTGTTCTTAGTTCATCTTCAAAAATATGGGAACAACTGGAAGAACTGAGATTATCCCAGAAGTCTGCCGACCAATTTGTCATTTTCAATGTAAATGTTACTATATTACTGACAAATAAAAGATTTTTCAATTCCAATTCATGTTCAATTAATTGGCATACGTAATGGGACATGATCAAAGGGGACATTTTTCAAATATGGAAAAAAAGGACTTGCATGTCTAGTTAATTTTGTTACCGTTTTCATAAAAAAAGACAGTATTCTTAAAGTTACTCCTCCATTCGTCTAAAAATATTTTGTAATTTTAGAAGAATTCCAAAAGAGATAATATGCTAGGGAACACGTACGATGTTATAAGGTTCCATTTTTAGACTGGATAGACAGGAAAAAAAGCTTGAGATCTGTAGAGTCCATCTGTAGAGAGCAAAGATTAAATTACTAAGACTAATCATGCCTCCCACATAAACAGCGCTGTGGAAATTAGTATAGGTTTCGGTGCATGAGCGAACAATGTAGGACACCCCAGCTAATTTTCCGGTGCGAGGGTGGAAAGGTTTAACCTTTCCTATTATACATGTATGATAACACGCTAGCTTGGTTAGTTAAAAAATCCCCTGAAGGAGTAATACTCTATAAGGGACCCGAAATGCAAATTAAATGCAAGCATATTATGTTTCGCCGTATAATCAATGAACCCTTTCCATGTTACTATCATATTCTCTGGGACTAAATGGGGAAAAGGACCGTTCCTTATAATAGGATTGGTTGAAGGCAAGTCCATGTATATCTGATGATTTGTAACCCTGACGATAGGTGTCATTTCCCCCTCATTTCCTTTTTTCTCTCCAAACCCTTACTTCTGTACTCTTCCTCATCATAGATCATGATTAACATTTCCTTTCAGCAGTTATCTCCAGGCCCCTCATTCAACGAGCCTATAATTATAACGCCACATACAACAAGCCTATATATAACGCCGACCTAGCAGTACTATACTAATTTGTGATGTGTTACAGAACAATGAGCCGCAAAAAGATGGATTTTTAGATACCATCATAATTATTTGAAAGGTGAGATCAAGCAGATTCCAATGATGGTAAACATTGAGACATCTAATAAGTACTTATATTTCTTTTATGCATGAACAAAAAGTTAGCGATATTTCTTGAGGGACAATCACTAGTAAATTAGTCATCTATATATACTGCTCAGGATGACGTCAGAAACGCATAGATACATTGAGCACACAGTCTTGGAATTCGATACATCTATTGCTGTCCCTAAGAACATTAAACTGTCAAAAAGTGAAAAGATTACCACAAATATTTCTTGTGATAAATACATTTGAAATAATACCATTTTTGCGACTTGTGACTCATTTTTTTGTCACACATCACATTTGTCATTCCCTTACAAATTCATCTTCCTGCTTTTGCCTTCTTATGGACAATCGTTGGCGTTGCTCTTAGGGCGTGGGAGAGCTGCTGAGAGGCTCAGGGAATCCCTAGTAGGGGCTCAGACCCAAAAGTATTTACACTTCATTTAGACCATGCATATTGTGTCCGGATTTGGACCTCACCAAAGCCGATTTGAAACGGCTTTGGCGCACATGGAAGCTTGCCCCTGAGAGTGAGATTGTAGTCGCAATAGGAACGACCTCTCTCCAGGATAACATTAATTACTCCAAATAATCATTTCGGTGAACCAAATAAGTTCGTTTGTTTGTCCCAATTCTGACAATTTCCAACATATAAACCAAAACAATACTACTCTCTTACATGATTTGGAGTCAAAATCACCACAAAATATAGTCTGTTACTCACCGCATCTTGGGACTTGATGTTCCTACGAAATTCATGTATATCAATTCAAAGCTTGTGTAAGCTACATTGAATCATGTATCGGTAGTGAGGAGTATCATTTGAGGAGGAAGAAAAAACAACACAAGACAGTAGCCTTAATATTATTACTCTGATTTTAATAGATGCTTCGAAGGGATATGATTCTTTCTGTCACATATAGTGTGTACATGAATAAAATGGTAATCAGGAATACAAATGGTAATTGTTATAGTACATAAAATCAAAGAACTCTAGTTCTTTGATAAAATATGGCTCCCTCTGATGGTAAAGTTGATACAGATATGAGTGCTGGAAATCTTCTGTGAGTAGGATATAGAAATAGTCGGCGTTCTCTGGCCACATAACTATAATACAAACTGTATGCTACATTTTTTTTTCAAGATTTTATTTCACCTGGGAGATATCATTTCCCGGACAAACCAGGTTGTTCTAACGTACCCAGGTTCAAATTAGGAATTAATTACATAGGAGATTAGCTCCTTTGGTACCAGTATAAGATTTAAATGAGCTGCAAGCTCGCATTATTAGATAAAGTCATACAATAAATCAATGTGATTTTTAGGAGTAGAAATGAAGCAGTACCAATAGCAATTTCAATAATATTGAATAGCAATAACAATGATAAAGACATTGGGGTAATCACTGGCTCAGAGTGTGACCCATGTAGGTAAAGATATTCAAGTATACTAGTAAAGTATAATATAATAGGGAGCGAACCTCTTAAGAGAATGAGCTTCCCAAGGTATTAGATAATCAGCAAGAAGTAAACATTGATTCACAGTGTAGTTGAATCCTAATTCTAGATATTGAGAGAATCTGCATGTATCCGCAGTGGTACTGTCTATCTTTTTTAAAACGTTTTTATTTTCATACACATACAGAAAAACACATCGCTAACAATAAGCGTTCTTCGAGTCCATTTGCTACCTATTTTGAGAATAATGCATGTGCCTTTCAATGTATTATAAAACGGTGAAAACCATTATTAGTGTAGATACTAATAATAAATCAGAGGTAAATTTCAAAATTCATTTAATAAATCATCTGAAGAAGGGCACGACGCCCAAAAGTCTTGGGTCGCATGCACAACAAACAGAAAAATAGCACATCTACTCTATAGTTTGCTCCTCCTCTGGAATAATATCGATATTAGGGGTCACCAATGTAAAACAAGAAAAGAATTGCTTACTTACATGATAATTAAAAATCAGATATTAAAAACTAATTAAAACTACGCCAAAAGCCTCCAAAGATTTGCGCCCAGACCCACCCTCATAGGTGATGTGTGTTTTTTTATTGTTATAGGCCGTTAAAAGCCTAATCTTATGTACAGAACCTCTTGCACCGCATACTTTTATTATCTATATCTCGACCCATAAAGTTGTCTTTTAAAACATCAAACTTATCTTTGTCTATTTACAATAACGATAATCATTTTCTGTGACGACATATATGAATTTATATATCGAGGTAATTTAACTATCGCTTGTATATATCCAAGCGATAGTTAAATTACCTCGATATATATCGTTGGTTCCGGTTGATGATCTAGGTTTTGTGGTAGGTAGGAGAAAACCCTAATTTTGGTTATGGTTTTTATTTACACTAGTTTTGGGCTGATGTGTCCTTCATCAGGACATATTTATATCATTTAACACTTTATATTGCGTAAGGTACAGTCAATTATCTCAATAATATCAGGTTTTACTGCCAATTTAAGCCTTTGCATTCGTGAAAAGCTATGGACATCTCGATCTGGGCAAAGACCTAGTTACTATGCAAACACTACTGGGATGGGTTCAGTAGGGATTAACTGCATCAATTGTCATTCATTTATTTTATACAGTCAGTCATTTGGGGGACATTCTAGGACTTAGGTGGCCACACTTTTATGAATATTCATAAACCTAAGAATATCTCTCCTATCTGTCCTGAATAAATTCTATTATACTATATTTCTGACAAATGGAACAACTGGGATAACAAAAAATGGACTTTATCTCACATAATTAATCGCTCTATTACGGCAGATGCGCCGCCAAAGATGTGCAAAGGCTTTTCCCGGAGGCATGACAAAAGCCCAAACATTTGACGCAGCTCACCCTTGCCTAAAGTGAGGTTAGCACGGAATTGGTTTCTCCCCAATGATTTTTTCAGGGGAGATGGATGCAAATCTATTTAAATTACCGCACATGTGCTTTGATCGACTTACGCCGGTCTTTGCATTGTCAGCTGTAGGCCTACATGACGTTAGATATATATACTCTCTAATAGGGGGCCTACACTATAGGCAAGTGGTGGCCGGAAGTGGCGGGAAGGTACTTTCAGGCATCACCACATATATTTGCATATAGATCTCCATATATACTCCACATATATTGCATAATTGCGAATAACTTTACCATAATTATTAATGATGAATAATTATTGCTCTGCTATTTTTGTAGTTGAGAGTGTCTGTCATATGTTGTAACAGTTGAAGAAATATTTATAGAGTTTTTCAATACTTTATAAGCTCTTAGCCTAAGGCATACGCACAGTATAACAGATGAGAAAAAGATTATCATGCTTTACAGTTTAATTAAGTTAAAACATCAGCGGGTTTTTTTTATAATACTATATAACTCTACGGAAAACAATTTTAGCCTTACCCCTTTTTATGATATAATTTTCTATTAAATACAAGAACTAGATATATGTATTTCCAATGGGAATTTCTCTTTCTTTCTAGGCATACGCACGGTACGCATATTCAGGCATATGCATGGGATATATATTGTGGATTACTTGAAGATATCAAACACATTTAGGTGTGTATATGAAACGGGTCTAATTCTTCTTCTCTAGATACTCGGGTATTGAATATTCATTGGTGATTTATTGTTTTATATATGAAACGGGTCTGATTCTTCTTCTCTAGATACTCCTCGGGTATTGAATATTCATTGGCGATTTACTGTTTTATGTTGCATTATTATGTTATGAGCAATCGTTGGGTTCATTAACATAGCCTATATTAAAAAATCTTCAGTACCTTTAGGGCTAATTATAACCTACCCCTATACTTCATTATTACATCTCAGATGTATATACAACTCTACCTCACAGCAACTGAGATTATCTAGCATTATCGATGGCATCACTATAGTATATTAATCTTTAATATCTTTATCTGGGGGACATTGAATAGAAACAAATACCACTTAAATAGAAGTTCTGACTATCTTAACTTAAGATGGCAAGGACGTCTTAACATTTATTTCCATTTTATATGAATATATGACGTTCATTTGTCTGATATTTCCCAGCTTTCTTACAATGGCATACGCACGGTGAGTGAGATTGGTTGCTTTACGCCCTTATCAACACTTTTAAGTGTTATATCAAGGGCGGGAGAGCTGAGAGGAAGGCAGTTTATGATCATACCCAGGAAATAGAGATAGAGAAGAAGGCATACTCAAGGTATGTTAGTAGGTTTTGATAATTATTTTAAATTTCTTTTGACAACATAAATGGGATATACCTTGTTTGTTACCTTGAATAAGGGTCCAATTTATGTAAATTTTATGTTTAAAGTTAAATATGTTAATTTGCTGAGATATAGATATATATATATAGTGCATGGTATGCAGAAAAGTTGACTATAGGGTATGTGTCTTTACTTTTTCATTAATAAGTAGAAAGTAGTAGTAGATTGATCATTTTTCCTTTAAAACTAGAGTAGTTATTTTATCATATGAATACATATTCGCCTAAACAACCTTTATATTAATTATAAGATTGAGAAGACAATGTCTAGGCATACGCACGGTATACCTAGGGTTGACTTTTACATATGATACCTATAAAAAAAATATATAAAATATTCAAATAGAATCTCAAAAAATATCCTATGATATGTAAATTATTTTGGCTACAGAACTATTACAAATTTCATCTGCATATATATATTATATGAGCAATTCCACAAATTTGGCCATCCAGGGCTGAAAATTTATATTTTCTTTCTGTTAAGTTGATTTACATACTTGTTTCGGTCATTTATGAAGTATATAAGTTATATTTAGGTATTTAGAGGCAAAATTAGTAGGGAAAAATTAGTTTCAATCCCCCACTAGACCCCCGCCCCCTCTAGACTCCGTTACGGCGACATGGTCGCCCTCTAGACCCCCGTTACGGCGACATACTCTATTTCAGAGTAATCATTGACCCTATAGCTAGCCTACAGGCACAAACAATTCTTTTTAGGGTGAAATTAAGCCCTACAATTCTTTTGGAGTGGGTACCCCCCTGTTTCTTGACGTCAGAACTGTGGCTCAAAGTGGAGAAATCTAGAAAAAAGAAAATTATCCAATTATCTTGAATAATGATGAAATGTATGGGAGTATATACATGTATGGAACATCAAATATGTATTGATTTGAGTTTTTCTTGAATAGTACCAGAGAAGTAACAGGGCGGCAAAAAGTGGTGGGAATTGGGGGTAATGTCTCCCGCATCATACAGATTTTGGGGTTTATAGGTCATATGAGTCATTACTTTAGTAATAAACTTTGAATTTGGCATTTATTATTCGTTTTGTTTGATAACAGTCTATGTAGATCGATATTCATTATTTCTAAGTAGGTACGTAGTTTTCACGTAATGTATACAGCAATATGTGTTTGTCTCTTGAGTCTACTCTCTTGCCCTCAGTTTTGTCTCTTGCCGTCAGCTTGTGAACATAATTGCTTTAAATGTAATAGTAATTAGTGTGTCAACTGTTGAAGTAGCATGGCCAATAGAGCGGCCAATAATTGGCCACTCTATTGGCAACACAAACTTGACGCGTTGTTTGTGTGCCTGTTACGGCATACTCTGTTACTCCATGCCTAAGAAAAGTAAACTTCCACCTGGTCAATTTTCTAAGATAGAGGCGGAAAAAATATTGTCATGATGTAGGATTCTTACCCTATTAATGGGGTTAGAAGCCCCCAAGGCCTTTTACCCCATGAATTGGTGTGGCTTTTACCCCATGAATTGGTGGGGCCTTTTACCCCCATGAATTGGTGGGGCCTTTTACCTCATGAATTGGTGGGGCCTTTTACCCCATGAATTGGTGGGAGCTTAGCTTTTACCCCATGAATTGGAGCGCTTCTAACCTCATTCACACAGTTTTGTATTTCTAGGGATCACTCACAATAAAAATGGCAAATGGCATTTGGGCCTATTTCTCCAGAAACAAATTACTTGTTTTGTCTTAAATTCTAAGATTGATTGCTTATTTATTACATGAAAAGGGGTGACCACGCTATAGTGTCTAACTCAGAAACTACTTATCAATATCAGATTCAGAGTCACAGTTCTGGCATATGTAATGTGCATCCCCTGTGGTAGATTCCAATAATTTCCTTTCCACATCCTAAGGTGGTGCTAAATGATTTGTATTCCTATTATAAATGATTGGGGTAAAAGGCCCCATCACTGGGGTAAGATGCCCCAGATGGGCCTCTTGCCCCCACAGAAAAAGGGCTTCTTACCCCAGAGACACTATTTGTCTTGTCACCATTTTCTAGCACAACCTCTATTATCACTCATACAAAAGTTGCTCGTACTTGCAGATGCAAAAATCTTTAGTACAGAACTGAAGAAGTTTACATTAATCAGAATGTACGAAGAAATTGTTTAATCAATTTAATTGTAGCAAAGATAATGCATATTGTATATAATATAATAGGTGGTACACCTATCCACTCACTCACCCACTCAAATAGTTGTTGCGGTACTATAAGTCTAGTATTATGTTTTTCCCATCACATCTCACCTCATAATTTGCAACATCACTCACCATTTCTCATTATCATTATAGGATTTTTATTTCAACATTTGTCATACATATTATATCAGTTTCATTTCATATCTACCAGTTCCGGGGAGTGTGATTCGTATTGAGCCTCGGTCAAAGTCGATTCAAAATCATACAGATACCATTATAGATTATTGCATACTAAAACAACAAAAGAACACGATTTTAATAGAACTTTATCTTTGTTTGCATAGTTCTCGTTGAAATAATTATGACTGTGACTATGTCCGAACTCATTGCAATCTGAAAGGCAGTGCTGTGGAGTACGGAAGCCCATAATGTTCACTTAAATTTCTAAACGAAATAATAGATGAAAAATATATTTTTAATAGAGAAAAGAATAATTGAAAATGTGTGAACAGGAAGGAAGGACATGAACGAGACTTAAACGAGACTAGATATCACAAGAACTGACGCCTACTATACGAGCGCCGCCATCTTGGATTTAGTCGTGAGAAACCCATGAAATGACAATGCTATGAATATGATTCTCAGTAATAATAGCCACCTTCTTTAGCTATTCAGAATTGTCTTCATAATGCAGATATAATGAGGAGAAGTTTAGATTTGATCAAAAACATTCCAAGCACTTCTTACCGAGTCCTGACCTCTTACTGACTGCATCTATTTGCAAGCAATTCCCATTTGGAATTCACTACTTCTACTGAAAGCTTCAAAGTGTTAGAACCATTTACACTCCAATGTAGAAACAAAGCCTCTCTATCTCATCACCCTACCCTAACAACGCCAGGAACAGGATTGCAGATTTCTTTTATATTCTCTTGCAATTGATGTGCGTGTGGTGCGACAGAAACACATCCTTTAGATAATTAATAATGTACTTAATTAGACAGTGAAAATAGAAATCTCTAAAGAATTGGCACTAATTAATAAGAATGTAACTAGTGTGCTTGATGGTATTTGCTTGTTCATGTTTAAAGATTTCCTGAAGTTCTACATTTTTAAGATAGTGAGAATGATTATGGCTTCAGCACCTGGATTTGAGAATTTAATATTAATCTTAAACAAATCTCTGTGATTGAATGTGTATTGCTGTATTGCTCTAATCCATCTCTGTTAGTACCTCATGTGATGTAGTAATGCTCTTATCATTTTCGTCACCATTTCTGTCCTTCTCTTCCATTTTTCGACTGTGAAAATACAAATATCTGTTTGCAAAATTTCCCTTGAGGTTGGCCGTAAAATGCTACCTTTGTGAAGGGAAATTGAAAAGGAAATTGATGCGCCTTTGAATTCTTATCGATACGAATTCACCAGCATGCACAGGCATGCGCAGACAAATTCAGATTTCCATCATTCGCCCAACCTCCTGCAGGGGTCTCTTATCGAAGGGTTAATAAATCAAATTGGAGTTGGATGATTCACACCCACTCCCAATCCATTCCGTGTCAAGGCATTTGGAAAATGAATGGAGACGTAAAAGAATGTTTTAGATGATAATTGTAATGTTGGAGTAAATAGCTAGCACCTGATGCTGATCGACTCACGAAGTTCTATCAACTATTGGGAGTGAGTGAAGGAAGGACTCTGGAACATTCATAGTTGCCATGGGAGAAGGTATATTTATATATACCTCTCCTCAAATATGAATCTGAGTGGTTTCCATGTCCCAGACAGACATCCAGTATACCCAAGTAAAACAAGTAAGGAAAGTCTCGCATATGCCTTGCTATCCTGAGAGTATGTAATTGATATTGCTCATGCAGAGAGAGAGAGGTCCATAACAGGCTTACATCTGCGATTGCATCAATCGAATTGTGGCTTGGTGTCATGGGAGGGCTCTTATATCACAATTCTCCCCATTGGAGGAGGTATGTTCAGAGTTACCATCAAGTAATTTGGAGTACTGCCAGGCGGTGAACAATAGAAAATGTGGGCATGGCAGAATTAGCAAACACTGGATTGAAAAACGTTCTTCAAGATTGACGAGCTGTTTGAAATGTTGAATGCAGATAATTTCTGGTGCGATGAAGGCAAGGGACGAGACATTGTAAAGCCAGCCATGGAAAAATAAATGAATCATCACCTCCTAAACTGGCAGTCTTTGTCGATGAGGGACTTCCTTTCCTATCTTTTATTGTCGTCAGAAGCCGTTTAATGATATTCGCCCCTCCTCTGCGATATTCTGCCTCCTGAAGAGACACCATTCAATAGAAAGAATTCAATATCGCCATGCAGTGTCACAGCTCATTAGCTCTCATTGGCACTTGTATGCGTCTGTTACTGGGGGATCTATAAGTTTGGATGAAGATTTGAACTGTATCGAAACTGTATTTGATATAAATCAATTCTTCTAGTTGGCTTATCAAGGTAGGGCTACATAGCTTTTCAGCAGTGACTAGTATGCTTATAGTTGTCACCCTCTTATCCATGCGAGGAGATTCTCCGCTAAAATAGCTGAGCAAAGGCCTAATAAAGGCGGCAGGATTTCCTATAGGTTTGTTAGTATTCATTGTGGTGTGGCAATTTATGACGTGACATTCATACTCTAAAAGTGAATATTAATTACTCAATTAATTGAACTATAACTGATACTTAGGGGCAGTCTTCGTGAAAGTAATGATAGGAGACTTAATATGTATACAATATTGGAGTATTATAAGTTATCAATATTGTAAACTACTTTACTTTACAAAAGATACAGAAATCATGGCATTGTAATCGTATTATTATTGATTTTTTATATATACATATGGAAATATAAAGATAAAACGTACAGAATATATAGAAGCATAACAACAATGGTAAAAAACTAGGATACTGACGAAAACATGGTATAAACCAGAAGTACCTGCTAATAAGAAATAAAAAATGTTTTCAAAACAAATCAACATCCATACTTATGAGTCACGTCGTCAGAAAATGTACAATCGGCGGCTGTACACATTTAATCAAATCTTCCAAATTATGCTGAATAGTGATAATTACTAGGGATATCTGAGTATATTTAGTATTGGATTGATTTAAGTATCTGTTCAGTCGTGTTGAATTGAATTTGAACCTCATTGTTGTTTTAATTTGCTTATTCGAGAGGATTGGCGAAGAATAATTGTACGCTTTCGGGCGACTTCCCCCATGTATTGGAATATGGTTAGCAAAAATGACCAATTAGTCAGCACTTATTACTTCCAGAGAGTGTGTTACAAAGTTACTGCTATTTAACTTCAAGTATTGAATACATTACTACGTACACATGTATGATTTCCTCAATCTGATGCAGAAATTTCATTGCACACATCGCAGCATTCCATATAATATAGAGAACAATGACACGAGAAATATGAAAAACGCATTACAGAACATGAAAAGATGACTCGATTAGAGTAGACATTCTCCAATAGACTTCCTCCAATGCTCAGATTAAAAACTCAAGATAGAGTCTTCAGAGCCAATTGTTACTAAGATGCTTCACTCTTTAAGAGTGTTGGTTGGATGGTGAAAGGGTGTAAGAGAGAATTGACATGTGTGCCAGCAAGTGTTATATCCACAATGGTCCTGATTGGTGTGCTTCCATGTAAATTCAATAAGCTGGAAGAGACATCGATTAGGGAAGGAACTGCTTTTTATTCCTGCTTATAATACATTAATTAACTAAGTATCTTTCTTTATATTGTACTTCAAACTCAATTAGTGTACATTATTCTAATCTATTATTATTTTGGACAAAGTGAACGACATACTCAGTAGAATTTATATCCTATTCAATGTAACTGTATGCAAAATGGAATCAGAATTCAATATATGTCAGGACATAGGTGGAAGCTATGACGATATACATGAGCGGCCACGTCAGAGTACATTTTTTTTTTTTTTTTAATTTTATTGGACAAAGTTTCAATCAATGATAATTCTCATTCGCCAAGTTCAAACAAAAGCATTTAAATTACTATTTCTAACTCATAACTTTTCATAATAATCTGATATTCATTAAGACCTTAGTTGGTCGTACAGTCATTATTATTACCATTTTAATTTGATTAATCACATTATCTATAATTTAAGCAGTCATCGGTCTCTGCTGAATAGTTCATATTACACCGAGTCATTTCAACAATAAATCAGCTCAATATGTTATTCTAAGACATGCTTATGTTACATATACATCATATTTCAATCACATTCATGATCACTAATTTTTGTAATTTTTTTTTTGGCCTATTAAAAACAATACATATCTGAGTTCGCGGATAAAAGACAAGCTGTAAGTGCACCTTGATAGCTAGAAGCTATAGCATCACTCATTATTATATATCAGCTGGATTTACAACCACATTGCATAATAAACACATCAGATTTGATTTACACATCAATACAATCAATCACATTTGTGCCTTACATCATTCCCTCCAATTATTGGTGATTTTGAGGGTTTTTTTCAGACCGTCCCAACTTTTCTTTTTCTCGTTGGGGTTCATTCTATTCCATAATTTTGGACCTTGTATGTGTGGGGATCTGTTGTACTTCTCAGATCTCGCCACTGGTTGAATTAAATTCACCCCTATTGCCAGCCTTGTGTGTCTCGGCATAGGCTGTATTTTATCAGGAGCAGCAGAAAATAAGTGCATCAAGCCTTGAATGGCTATGTCCCCCCTTTTTCTAAAGGAGTCGATTCTCAGATTGTCACACATTTCTTCAGTTGTAAGTACTCCTTGATTAAAAAATACTAATCTAACTGCCCTATTTATCACACTCTGTATTTTCGTAATTGTGTTATAGTTTGACATATTGTACAGGTTATTTCCATACTCCGCCAACGATAATATGTGCGTTTTTACTATAGTAGTGGCCATGTCTTTATTCAAGCATGTTCTCAACCTTGCCAGACAGTTAACCTTTTGTTGGATCGCACATTTCATTTTTATAAAATGAGCGTTAAAGTTAATATTATTGTCTATTTGGTACCCTAGGTATCTCACTACCTTAGCCGTTGCAATCGCCTGGCCGTCAATATAACTATTCCCTAAGTTTCCAAAATTGAGATTTTTTAACTTATTCTTTGATCCAATAAATTGAAGCTGGCATTTTTTTTAATTAATTTTCAGTCGGTTACATTTCATCCAAGAGGAGATTTCAGAGGTTGCCAGTTGGGATATGTTCAAACATTCATCTTTATTAGCACACGTTACTGTGACAGCTGTGTCATCAGCATATATACTTATTCCAACTTTGATATCATTATTGGGCAGTGCCACTCTATTTATACATTTTGGCAGATCGTTAACGTAAATCAAGAAAATCAGAGGCCCTACAATACTGCCCTGAGGTACGCCTTGGTTAATACTCAGTGGATCTGAAAGTGTATTCCCTAATTTTGTACGTTGTACTCGATTTGTCAGATAATCTCTTACTATCTTGATAATCATACGATTCACACCATAAAACTCAACTTTTGCCATGAGAATCTCGTGGTTTATAGTGTTGAATGCCTTGGCGACATCATAGTAAGTTACTGCAGTTATCTTACCCTGATCGATTCCCTTTAGTATTGGCCCCAAGAACTCAAACACTGTTCTATTGGTTGAATGGTTCTTCCTGAATCCACCTTGTTCTTTCACAAATAAGTTGTTTAAATCCATGTGGTCTCGTAGGGCTTCAGCTATAAATGATTCCAATAATTTAGACGGTAATGGTACTAACGCTATGGGTCTTTGGTTCTGAAGATCTCTAGAATTACTTGTTTTGGGGATGGGGACTATAGAGTATTCTTTCCATTCTGATGGAATCTTTGACGTCGAGACACAAAGTTTCAACAATCTTGTAATAACTCGAAGTAAGTTCATAAAGTATAGCTTCAGGGTTCGGGAATTAACCCAGTCCCATCCACTGTTCTTAGTATCATCCGTACGAATCAAAAATGACTGAACTTTATTCTCGCTGATTGCTATTCTAGTGGAGACTACGTTCTCAATGTTATCATCTAAATATCCCTTGAAATTTCCATCCTCTTGTAACCCATTATTACTCATATTTCTAAAGATCATATTCAGCAAGTTACTAGCATCCTTCCCTTCCACAGTCTGCCCCTCGTTGACATAGTTTTCAGGAACCGATACCTTCGATTTACCTAGTAACCCATTCAATTTGTTCCAGAACTTCTTGCTGTTCTTTTGACAGCCAGTAATAGAAGTATGCACTGCATGAGGAAATTTGCATGGCATCCCCGCGTCTTATGATTGTGTTGGGAGGGTATATGATACGGTTACGATACTAATTGATCCTTAAATTTCTTATTCGTTCCGAAAATGATATCGTTCTCCATTGTTAACAATATACCTTTTATCTAACCAGTATCACCATCAGCGGGAATCCAATCAGGGCGTGTCAAAAGGAACAGGTAAATACACTATCAAAGCATCGAGGATTGAAGTGAGAGAGCTAATGAATTGTGCTATTCTTCGCTTCATCTGGTATGTGTATAGAGGACCATGCTGCAATGAAAAGGTACCCATCACATACTATCTAGCATCTCATATGCTTCACCATGACACATTAAATATCAATAATATTATAAGAGGCGAGAATATCGGAGGTCTTATTTGACTATTTACTTTCTGCAGCCCAGGGCTCTTGCAGCAATTTAGCAGGGGAGCAATTACATTATCAGTAATAGGCAGTCTTCCCCATGTTACAACAAACAACCATTGGGATATGTATGTAAATGTGATGGTCTTGTAACCATTTCCATTGACCGACTTAATTGTATTCGGTTAAAGATATACAGATTATAGACAGTCAATTGCCTCCATCGGAAACCTGATCATCCTCCCTCATAATATCCTTAGTCTTTGAAAACGTTATGTAACAAAGATGATAATGATCATTATTGTATAAATAATGTACATATAATACACATAATATAATATAATATACAATAAATACACTATAATGTATTTGTGCATGACAGGGCAAAACGAAACCCTCATCTTGTCGTGAGACTGCATTGATTAGCATTTCCTGAATAAAATAGCTATAAAAGCATTCTAACCTGCTTGCACAAACACTTTTATCACGAGCTGTGAGGTAGTGTAGATTCAGAAAACTACAGTTCAGAAAACTACCGCTTGGATGTAACAGAAAAAACTGCACAAACAGATGCTATACACTTCACCGTACTATTTGTTTATGCCACATGTAGGACTGGTGAAATATAGAGGGTGCAATACAAATACATATTCATATTGGACATGCACGTACCCTAAACAATTGAATTTGTTTTTCTGTTAACTTTTAAATATTTTATGACAATTCGGGACAAAGAAACGATTTACTTTTGGTCTATACCATTTCAACATTATTCTCTGCTAAGTGTAGGTGATAGTTTTCTGGTTGATGTAGCTTTCCTGGAACTTGAGAGAAGGACAAGAATGTGCTTAGGGCGATGCTAACTACTCTAGTAAGAAAAAATCCTTAATGAATTGGTTTTTGCTCATTAAAATGTCGATCCTCACTCACTAAATGTCGTCATTTGGTTGATATGGGTAACCATAATGCTGTAAAAAATAAATATACCAGGGCTTTGTTGCACAATGAATTTCCACGAACGTGCAGCCAAAGAGTCAAATCGTAGTAGATCTTTGCATAAGAACGACCAGGATAAATAACCAGGAAATAATAAAGACGTTAGATAGGAGAGGAGAGACCAATAAATCACTACTGGGAGGAGGAGCAAGGCCGGACCCTGGAGGAATATTTAAGTTGATGCAAAGACAATCTATGACTCAACTCTACCCTAGTATTTTTTTTATTTTGTTAAAGGCCAATATATATTTTAAATAGTTCCATTGAAAAAACGCTATATGTAAAAGGTATTTGTTTATCACTAGTATTACACATGACCTGCATTAAGAAGTAGAATATTAAAAACTGATACAAAACATGCAAGTCTACTTTATGAACCACTTAAATTTCAAAAACCTTGCTCCTATCACCTGATTTGTGTTAATTATAGCATAGACAGAGTCAACCAAAGAGTCAAATCGTAGTAGATCTTTGCATACGAACGACCAGGATAAATAACCAGGAAATAATAAAGACGTTAATACATAGGAGAGGAGAGACCAATGAATCACTACTGGAAGGAGGAGCACGGCCGGGCCCTGGAGGAATATTTAGTTGGTGTGTCCATAGGCAGATTAAAAATGCTTCTAAGGGCCTTATTCTGGATGTGTTGCAGTTTATCTAAGAGGGGTGTTCCATGATAAAGTATATCACCATAATCGAAATAAGGTATTATTTTCAATGTGAATGTGTAGGGCTGTATATATGTTTTTTTTATTTTGTCCAACATCGGTATTTTATTCATGAAAACATGCAAACATAGGTATATGGTGATAATAAAGAGGGAAACATTTACCCTCTCGTTTTGATTACAGCTCGTTGTGTTGTTCCATAGAGAAATAAAGAGACAACCTCTACATACTCTGATTTTTGGTCACATTTGTTTGTTTGACTCGTTTCTTATAATATCATAGTTCTTACGCCACTTTTCTATAGCCCTTCATAGTGTGTGTGCTGTATATATGTTGATGAAAGGTCGAATTCTAGATAGTAAGTAAACGTTGTGAGAAGTAGTCTTGATTAGGTTACTAATGTGTGGCTGACAGTTCAGTTTATCATCCATTGGGAATCCCGGGTATCTGTCCAGTATAGTCTATTCAAAAAGGAGGATCTAGACATTCTGAAGGCTAGAACGTACATTGAAGAAACCAACGACACACGCAATAGACCAGACAACTCAACAAACATGCATCAAGGAAGTACTCAAATGCAAAATCAAGGCATGAACTATCGACCTGATCAAAGTCAAATGCTTCAAAACCAGCAAAGAGAGAATAGTGGCCCACCCGGGCAAATAGCAAATGGATATGCACAGAACAATTTCCAGCAAGGACAGCAAAATGGCGTCGCTAGCTGGGAGCAACAAAGGAACCAGAACACATCGCTTGGAATATACCAAAATCAACCTACACAGACACAACAGAATCAGATAAGTCCAAGTCAGTCCTATCTTATCCCACAGAATGACTTTATGACCAGATTTAATGTAAGGGAGGCAAAAGTGGATAGAATTCTGGAAGGTATACTAAGTCTACAAGCAAGCCAATCTCAAACCGATAAAATTGCGAAAGAAAATAAATCTGACATAGCTGCGATGAGTGTACATATCCAAGGACTAAATGAAAACCAAAACAAACTACATGAAAATATTGAATCTGTAAATACAAATGTTAGTTCTGAAATGTTGAAATTGCAAGAAAATTCTTTTGAGCAGGATTTTTTTTATTCTAAGCTTATGTATACATGAATTTTGTTTTGTCAATGTTTTTTTTAAACGAAATGTTTTGTCAATGTTAACTTTGAAAAGATTTAGACTGCACCAGTTATTCAGGCTCTCTAGGGTGTGCTGCATAGTATGTTATAAAGTCTGTCGATATATTTGCCATGACAGTAGAAAGCAGTGTCATCTGCATAAAAGAGTGTCTTACAGTTGCATGGTTAATCTATTTTCTAAGTCATTTATGAATATTAAAAAAAGCAGTGGCCAAAGTATTGAACCTTGGGGAACATTATATATATATATGGGGAACACCTGCTGTTATGGGTAATGGAGCAGAGAGATTATTATTGACAATTGTTTGAGCAGTATGACTTGAGAGGTCCTTGACCCATTTTAATGTGTTATTTTTTATTCCTATGTGATGTAATTTGCAAATTAAAAGAGTGCGTGAAACGAGGTCAAATGCCTTTCTGAAGTCAATATATGTAATCAGTAAGTCAGTGCTACTATCCATGTTCATTGAAAGATTATTCATTAGTAGTGAGATTGCATCTGTTGTTGATTTATTGTGTCTGAAGCCGAATTAGTTATTACTAGGGATATCATAAATTAATGTCTAGGTGGAAGGACAATCTGTTGTGCAATATTTTCTCGAGTAATTTGCTTTGAATAGGCAATATTGAGGCCTGAATGTAAAGACCCATGTTTTTGCATCATAAAGCGATACAGGGCTGATGGAACTTGAAGGCAAGGCAATTTGAAGTTAAAAAAAACAGGTTAAGGTGCCTACTTATCAGTTCTTTTATAGATGACATGATATGTGTGGCAAGGAAAATGGAATATCATAATGTAACGTTGTTAAGTAGACTGTCATGCTGAAAAGTCCAAATTCATTCAGTTTTTAATTTTGCAATATACTCTGCCCCCTCCCTTCTGTCACACACATATACATGTATGTATATATGTGCCGCTGCCTCGGCCTTCTCCACCTCCTCTGCACCTCCCGCCCCCCCTCCCCCCCACACACACACCTCACTTCTCTCTCCTCTATTTCTCTCCCTCTCTTCTCTTTCTTTCTTTCTTTCTCCCTCTCTCTCTCCTCCTCCTCCCTCTCCCCTCTCACCCCCATCTATCATAACTATGTTAATTCATTACTGTGCATGGCTATATAGTCCAATGGTGTGCTTCCAATTTTCTTCACAAAAGGAAGTAAAGTTGTTTTTTGATAGGAAATAGAATTATTTCCTTCAAGTCCTTTTCCTTTAGTACACATCAGTCTAACCCTAAACTTACCCTAATACATTGGTACCTTAATTTGTTACAGTACATTTTCAATTCGACACGAATAAGAATATACAGGTATATCAACCTCATCCACAACTAAACTTAAACTTAAACCAATAAATAGTAGAAGTGGTGAGCTATGTTTCCAGTATGAAGAACACATTGAAAATAATTCCAGCGATCTATAGTATACTTCATGGTTGTTGTATCGCTCAGTGACGTTTTTTTGATACAATGTGAAAAATGACCCTGGCAAAATACCCAAAGCAGCCCTCTGATTTTTTTCGTTTATAAAAGAAAGAGCCCCCCTGTGTTAACATGTAGTTGCACTAAGGTGAAATACCCCAACCGGTACAGAAGATTTTGTTATACTTTATATTCCCTGCAAACAACATTGCTAAATAGTCTTAATGTTGGCAATAATGGCCTGAGCCAGGTGCTTTTTCCCATAGAGACCAAAGCTATTTTGTGGGAAATGACGCAAAAACGTCAAAATCTCAAAAAGCACACAATCCCCAGGTGGGGACTTTTCAGGGAATGTTCCCCCATGTGTCCCGCATCATATATCCAAAAATCAGCTTTACAATATTTTATTCCTGGTTTGACCTAAGATCTTCCTAAAATCTACCTAAAATGCCTGTACTAATTGCAGTTTTAAGGCATCCAGCAGCATAAATATTCATTGTAGACATGTAAACATATACATATACCCATATGCACATGTGCCTCTATTCGAGCTTGATCAATTTATAACATTCATATGAGTATTCAAATAGATAATACATGTAATGACTTATGGCTATGTAAAGAGACAAGTGCCCAATAGGTGACAAGTAGTGAGAATCGACCAAAAATGTCAATTAAGCACATGTAATATTTCTTCATTAAAATGAAAGAATTGGTTTCCGCTCAGACTTCCTTCCCTCCTACCTTAAACCTGGGAGCTATAATTAAGATACATCATATCTTAATACTGTGTGATTCATATTCAAAGGTGTAGATGACAGGTACATGTATTCACTTATGAAATCTTCAACATGTAGGTCGTCTACAGATGTACAATTGGCAGCTCTACACAGATTTGAGTAAATTCTTGTAAATGGGCTGAAATATTATTATGTATATCTGAGTATATTGAGTAGTATAGGCCTAATATTTTGTTTAAAAGACCTATTTGGTGATGTTGAACTGTATTTTGAACCTCATTCTTCCTTTGTCTCTTTAATAGATTGGATTATTTAATAGAATTGACATTCTAACTATCTGTAACCTGGCGCAGAACAGATCCCATCATGTCAATTTGTTCTTAAAAGCAATAAGAGTGGAAGTAATAATTTTAATTAATGGCAAGGAAACACCCAAGAAAACTGATTAATCTTGATTAACCAACGATGAGAGAGACAGTAAACCCGACACTATGACTGAGGCCGTTCTTGAATGCCCGCCATCTTGAATCTGGATTCACGTGGAATTATGGGAGTTGTATGTCAGTGTAAACGCTGTATAAATATGTTTTGTTCAGCATGGAATATATAACTATGACCTCATGTAAATAACCATGTGTTTTACGAGATTCCATTATACTGTAATAGACATGCATCTTCAGTGAGACATGCAAATCCCCTACTAAATGTATTAGAAAACCAGTAAGAGCTGCCCAGCATCCAGCCACAGTAGCAGAAGCCTATGCAGCTCTTCAGATAGGCAGCAACTGCTCTTTGTTCCAACAAGGAATCTTTGAAACCGAAAACAATAATTAAAAAACCCACCAAGATCCAACCAGAAGAGAAATCACAATACAGAACTCGTATAAAAAACACAAAAACTATCAGGGTTCAATTGGAGGGATGTATGGAAACATGAAGATTTTTTGTATTCCTTTTACGGCCAAGACATGTAATAAACGTCGAATGTAAATATACTTTGTCCAACATGGAAACTTTCAAGTGTTGCCTGTTTATACAAATCTGAAAAATTATTATAGAAATTATGGACCAAACTTAGCAACTCGGGCTATAGTCCCCCAGAACCCAACAGGGACATTGATGAATACATACCAAGAAGCCATAGTGACGGACCAAGGAACCATCCCAGACACATCCCTTCACCCAGAGAGAAAGAGAGAGGGAAACCCCATCAGGACGCACACACATCCGTCCAAGTGAAGTTATACAAATTGTGATTGACTTCACAGACTGGTTGATAAAACCGATCACTATGTGGCATCAGATGCTATGTTCAGAGCCATGGTCGAAAGAGGATTTGTCACACCCAGACGCTCAAGTTCTAATAATATTATATCGGTTTTGATTCTGGTGGTCACCATCATTAAAACAATTCTTACAATTCTTTTCCATCTTGATGGGGTATTTTATCTCACCCAGATGCTCAAGTACTTATTATATTGGTTTTGATTCTGGTCGTCACCATCATTAAAACAATTCTTACAATTCTTATCAAACTTGATGGGGTATTTTATCGCAATTGTCGCCCATTGGTACTCAAAAGCTAGGCATTCAGATATTGAAAGTAAAGACAAATTACTTCGTTAAAAGCGCCAATTCCAGCTTAATTGACCGAAAATTTCTTTTCTCAGTTCTTTCTTTATCTGCAGATCAGATGATTTTGATATTGAAGTGATGAAAAAAGATAATATCGAGAAGGATTATGCCAATCATTGGAACATTGGCATACAAGATTCATCGACTATTCTCATTCAAAAAGATTGGAGATTCATGATTAACGAAATTGAAGGGATGCAGTAATCTTGAATGAATCAGAAGAGAAATCATGACAAAGAAAGTCAAAGAAAAATATATGGACGTAACGCAAGATTACTGCTTTTGATATTTCTTTATGTATAAGAAGACTGTGTTGTTGTTTAAATTCGAAATGAAACGATTGAAAAGAATAGTCCCATTCACTTTTATAGACAACATATGCTAGTGTGATGTGTCATGGAAAATTGCGTTTATAATCGCAAAATATATATTTTCCAAATGAATTTCCCATGACAGCTCTTTGTAGGAGTGTACTAATGTTTAGAGCGCTTATTGTTTTTAACCTTAAAAATACCCTAGCATGTACAACATTTCAAGTCTGTGCATTGAATACATTCACGTGATTCTTAGATCACCCTAAGGGAATGTATTAATTTTAGTAATTATGAATTCAGAGATATCGTTAAACTTTCTCAAACATAAAAATATCTGTTTTCCATTGTTGTAATCCGTTTGACCTCATCTTTTCAGATGTATAATTGCATTGTATTTCACAATCTATTTTTGCTTTAGCGGTCATAAGATCTATAAACCAAAAGATCACTGAAGCTAAAAGTACATATAATTAACGGAAAGATAAGTCGACTAAAGGCCCTAGTCCACTAAGCCGATCTCATGCGATTCTCATGGAATTTTGTGGACACACAATTCCATGAGAATCGCATGAGAATCGGCTTACTGGACAAGGGCCTTTAGGTAACAATTTGGGATAAGATTAAGCATATCCAAACACAAAAAGGAAGGAAGCTAAACTAAATGGAGCCCAACGTATAATCCGGATATGTACATTTAGATAATCCTCCGGACACTGTAATATTATTTAACTTCTTGAATGGATATGCTTGGCAAAAAGGCCCATTTTTCTGTGACACATAACACAATGTATCCATATATTATATTTAATAAATGGTATTGCAAGGATGAGGTTTTCGTCACAACAATTAGCTCTGCTAATTACTGTGTATATTAATTTGATTTTAGGTAAAATTGTACTTTATGTATTTTAAATTGTACAATTACTACTGTAATTGTAAAAGATATATTAGACTATCGAATAATTTCCCCCAAACCACCGACCCTATCTTCATCTCCTGCTAAAACGATTGCCACAAAATTATACACACGTGGTACATCTTAATTATCGATATTTATACACTCTCACTGAATTCAATGTCCAACTTCTGACTGTTTAGAGAGCCTTGGGCGTTCTTAAATGACACTAAGCATAATTTTGAGAATTGCTGATGAGAATAGAACCAGTCTATAGGCTCATGCAGAGTTGGGCGAGTCCTTCCAAACTAAATGAAAGCTTCCCACACAAAACCAAAAAATGGCATTAGATCTAGAATCCCAATTAATCCCTGACATACGGTTCTTATATCTGATATTGTGAGCCTAGACAAAAAAACACACAAAAACATTCACATGTATAGATGCACGCCTCTCATAAAATATATCTTATGGCAGAAATTAACTTTTTTTAAATTTATCATCCCATGAGATATAAGATTGGCCCACACCCATTGGGGTGGCGTCGACGAAAGTAAGAATATACACATATAATATAGGGCTGGTTGCTGATGCGGAAAAAATCTACACACAAAGGGGTAGGAAGTAGAAGTAGTATACATGTATATAGCCTATTTTTTCTGTCTTTCTTCTCACCGAATATGCTACCATGAATCCATATATCAATGACCTCAACTGCATTGTAACTGACAACGTACAGCGTACATGCCTTATTGTAATATCTTTGTATTGTCTGATGATTGCTATATAAACATACTAAATAAAAAAAGGTGAAATGCCTTTAGATCTTGGGTGTGGGGTCAGGGCACCAGAGAATGTATAACCGGCAGCCCTACAATTTATAGTAAATTCTTCTCAAATTTGCTGGAAATGATAAATACTAAATTATATATGTATATCTGAAAATATTTGGCATTGCCTTGATTTGACAGATCTTTTTTTGTTATATTTCACTGTATTTTGAATATATTTCTGTCTTAAATTTGGATTATTTGAGAGGATTGACGGTGTCGAAGTGTACATTTTCTGACGCCGTGACCCATGTATAAGGGCGAGGTCATCTCACTTGTATCCCCATGTGTGCCCGCTAACCGACATACATGTATACATGAGTAATTTCCTTTACTATGATTAGAACACAATATAAGGCATAGAATACATTAGAAAACAATTAAGGTTTAACATAAGAACAACAGACAGGTCCCTAGCAATGATCAACGTCACTGAAGTCAGGGCAAGCATAAACCGCAACTGTCAAATATTTGGGAGAATGTATAAAAAGTATGGGTCCCATATATATATCGTTAAGGGCAACATAAATAAAGGGTCATATCCTCAGAAAATGTACAATCGGCAGCTTTAGCAACATTCAGTGAATGTTGCTAAAGTAGGCTAAACAGTGGCAAATACTAGGTACCTTTGAGTAGGGTTGGTGCTGTATTGATTCAAAAAGCTCATTTAATTAAATCAGAGTTATTTGAAAGGATTGGTGAAGGCGAATTGTACATTTTGAGGAGACTTCACCCATGGTTTACCCTGAGCCTGACGTCTATGGACCTATCTAGGTGTGAATGGGACCGTGACTGAATGACGTCTATGAACTGGTAGGGTAACGTACACACTAATAACCGTTCTAGGGAGGATCCCCACAAGGTTGGTTTCATGTCATCTCTATTGTTCATCTTAATATTCTTGTTTTTAATCCAAAGAGTGCTTCTTAGATGTTATAAAGTATCAACCACCAACACGACCGGGGTCTTTGCGTTATTCTTGTTATTTGGCACGAGAAATTGCGTATTGTTCCCTAGTTTAGGTGTGGTTTCCTCCCGTTCACGCACATTTGGCATGTAGGACATTCGATTTGTGCTACAGATACAGTGGATTTCATAATATCGTTTGTAGTTTCGCTTAAATATACAATTGGTGATTGATAAATATACATTGGTGGTTGATATTGAGAAGGGTCTTTTACATGGCAATGCTGATAATCGTTATTATCCTGACGTTCATTTTAGTATTAGTATATGCGAGCAAGTGAATTTTGTGTATCCATGTTCCTCTATATCATCACAGATGTACGAAATCTGAAGTTTTTCTGTTGGATATTGGTGGATACACCTCATTAGGGTGAGCATGATATATATATAATATTTTCAAAGTTATATTTATACGAGATTATCTAAGTTATGCGCATTTAATTGTTATACTTGTGGAACTGTGTGCTACGTGCCAGATGGAAATTATAACAATAATGCTCGTTATCGCCTATTTTCCAGTCCATATAGTTTCTGGAAAATGTCAGCTATTCTATTTCTCTGCACGTATACTAGCTTGACCCAAGTAGGCCAGCATGCATTTCTAGGAAAAGGGCAGCGTCCATTGTATCTATATCATTTAACGTCCAGTCAAGCAGCTTAATTGTTCATTGTATGTCAAAAGCATGACCTATAGTTATTTATGTGTTAATTAATAGTTAATTATGTGTTAATTAATATCAGAGGTAGATTCCACTGACTCGCTCCCAAAATCCAAGGGGCCGCCATGGTTATGGTATTCATACAGGTGTACTTTGCTTTATATAGGCCTAATGACGATAAGGAGAATTGTTTTAAAATCAAATCACGCTGCGCCAGTAGTCATTGATTCTTATGTTTTATTAACGAGTCCAAACCCCAAAAATAATGCATAACTTTGTTTTCGTAATTAGTATTGTCTCTGCAAGCTATTGTCACTATTATGCCAATGTAATCGCTCTTTATCATTATAATTCAAAATCTTATAAAATGTCTCAGGTTGTGATAAGAACAGTACTCTGTGTAATTCATATCCTGAATGAGATACTTTTCAAATCAAGTCAAAATCTCTTCAGTTTCTAGGTCCTAACAGCTACTCATAACTCAGCAAAACATGGAGATTATAAACTAAGTATCACGAGTATTTGTGGAGCATAAAAGGACCTTTTCATTGATATTAATATCATTCTTCTACTCCTATTATTCGATTATCTGATCAATTTCCAAATATTAATTGAAAATTCCGGTCAGGTAGAAGCTTTACCCTCACATAGATACAGATCTATGCAAACTAAGTGTTAATAAACATTTTTAGAGCATCAAAACAGATATATATTGATATCTGTATCATTTGTTTATGTCAATTATCTGATTCCTTATCAAAAAAATAAGGTGTCTAGGTAAGATTTAACCCTCAAGTATATCATAATGTTGCGATCCTCTTCTGTAAAAACTAAACAGGAACCATTCAGCCAAAATGAGCTGGGTTACCAAAGGCCGACCATGTAGCTGCCTATCGTTTTACGTATGTAAAATAACTATTGCTAATAGAGCAGGGTATCACATCCCGTTAGCTTGTTTTCTTTCTCGCCCTGATAGAACCAAATGATGTCAAAACAGGGTGTAAAGCAATCGATCCCCCCTCCGCCCTCACCACCAAAGAAAAAGGCTACTTACGACCCGCCTAGTATGCATAATATGCCTTTTGCTGTTTAAAAGCACAAAGTATTTGGGAATACAAAATCTGTTACACCTGTCAACGCCTATAGTTGACTGGACAGCGAACATGATTACTGGCCCATGGAAAGGTTCCCAGAAATAATATCTGTATGTGTGTCCTTTTGTCATTTGACAACTGTATCAGGCGTGCTCCGTTTGTGTTTCGGGAGACCTGATCAATAAGGTTTTCCCATAGTGGAGACTTCCTACCCTTTCATAAACGATGACCCCATCACAATTTGATAATATTGCCAAGATGATAGCATATGACAATGTTTTAATACATTGGAAATCTCGATTTCGAAAGGAAACCTGTTATAATCTAGGGAAAAAAGAGGAAATTTGTACAACTTACTATGGTAGAATAAGAATAACTTCTAACGATAAATTATAATTATATCAGCCGATGAACTATTGTTGTTATTCGTTGCTCAGTCTATGCCAGTCTATGTCATGTAGAGTGCAGTGAAACCGTCCAATTAAGGCATTACAGCACGTATATCATATCTAATTCGAAAGGGAAGCCAATAATGTGCATAGATACAAAAATGTTCCGTTCCAATACTGAAAGGTTCTTTAATTAAGTAGCTAGATGGATTGGGTTGGGGTTCCTGTTTCTCACTCTGAAGAAACCTTTCGTGGGCAGAATTGAAGTAAGATATCAAAATTTAAAAGATTGTGAAAATCTGTATTTTATTAAAGGATTCTGAACATCATGACACATTGAATATAATTATTTCACTATTACTGTCCTAAGTAATCCCATGGTTCGCAAACGCCCATGAGTCTTTTTGTTGAAGCATGCAGTATCACACGTCTCAACTGTCTCAACGCTAGGTGTCCTACCAGATTGCCTAAAGACTTTATTAGCCGGCTCACCCGCAGTATAGCCCTCAGGATTGCTCTGGGCTCAGAGGCGTTTTCTTAATAATGTTCAAATATATTATTCCCATAATGTTTTCAGGATATACCCAACGCAACTGTAGTTATATACCATGTAAATATAAATGAGTTGTTTGGAAGAGTTCCCTCTGCATGTTTGCCTGTGATTGCATTCGGATAGATACCAGCAGCTGCATCAATGACATTCAATTTTTTTCCTCATCTTCTTTACAATATTCTACCATCGGGAACTAAATAGCGACATGTCTACCATTAAAGTCAACATCACTGACCTGATCTTGCCTAATTAAGATTACATTAGTGTAATAACAACTTAGCCTCAGTAAGGCAACACAAAGCAACCAATTATTGGCCATGAGACAATTCAGTCAACTCTCAGTGGAAACATTCGGGCAGCAAATCTCATGAAATATATACCTTGGATCTTTGGGTAATAGGCCTTCCAATGTGTTTGGACTGATTCAGAATCTCTAGAATATCCCGATTCAGAATCTGTAATCCCAGGTTCCACTATGTAACCCCAAGTAACCCCAAATAAGTCTAGCATTTTTAAATAATGAAGATATCGTTCCATTTATTTTTTAGGATATACCCAGCAGTTTATCATACTGTACCATGTGAATATCAATCGTTGCTTTTCTAATTGTGCGCTCAAGTGCCAAAGGCCCTTGTGCAATCCTAAAATAGCTGATTCGACGGAGATCATGTTTCGGAATAACAAATGCTTTGACAAAGGTCTTTAACGACTTTGTCAAACATTTGTGATTCAATTGTAGTGAGTTTTGAATAAAGCTCGGGTGGGGATAACATTAAATATTCAGCCAATAGGGGATTTGCATGTCTCACGGCGGTCTACAGACGTTTGGGCCCAACGAAGCTAGGGCCCACTTTCGCTTATTTTCAGACGTCAGGGCCCACCCCTAGCTCCTCGGACGCTAGGGCCCACCCACGTTCAGACGCTAGGGCCCAAACATCGGACGCTAGGGCCCAACACATGATAGCTTCTTTAAAAGATCCAATAAAACCCAAATGCATGGTGGTAAAGATGGAGGATTGTGTTATGTATTCGTATTTAAATATTTGTATTCATCATAACATTATGTCAAATGCACTGTTCTAAGTCTGTACTAATTTAACATGTATAACACATGGGTATTGGCATTGGGGCACTGATAAATATCCCATGCTGAACATGGCATGTTTTCTATAGCGATTACACTAACAAACTCCCAAAATTCAATTGCGAATCAAGATCCAAGATGGCGGACATGCAAGTCCCCTATTCCTTGAACGCGTTTTAAGCTGCATTCCCAGCCAATTTGGGTTTTTTGTAACAATCAATTTGTAATTTCATGATTTGTCCTGTAAATGGAATAAAAAAAAATCCGTGTAAAAATGAAATAATCTATTTAAGATTGATTTATTCCCAACCCATCGGAAAGACACCAAGATGGCCTGTTGTTCTTGGTGTAGAGCCATAGCATTTCCCAAATAATTGATTCCGGTCAATACCTACACCCCACACATTTTAATGGCTCTTGAACATGGAGAATTCTCGATGAAATTTAAAGCTTAGGATATATGACAGTCTAGATAAGTACATGTATCTTAAGAGGCTACCAAATTGCACTATTAAATCTGCATTCTCTGATATTAGGACAAAGAGACAATCTTACCAAATTTACTAATGATAAATGACGACCTGACCCATATTTATAGTATCTAAGAATGTAGTATTTACGAATCTATGAATTCGAAATGATATATTGCTTTCGTTGATGATATGTTCTTTATTACCAAAAGGTACAAAGGGGAGTATGTGTCAGTTCACCCAGGGTGTGACCAACATATTCTTAACGTCTTTAGGCGCTATGTACTGTATCTACAACCATATTACAGTGTAATGAATCCTGACTTTAAGCGCAAGAAGGCACACAAACATGCACAACTTGGGCTGAGCTAGGGTGTGGATACAACACTAAAGGTCTCCCTCTGTACATACACAATCCCCAGGCTTATATGTATGGTGCTAATAATATGGCCATCGAGGGAGGGGAGCGATTGCATTATTTATCTCAGGGAAGATGAGCTAACAACACCTTCCTGAGAAATGGCATCCTATTAAACCTTATCTATAGCCATAGCATCTATGTTCAATGCCAAATCAAAGTGTTTCTTTGTATGCCTTTTATTTCCATTGGCCTATGAAGTAGAATGTTGAGGGGAACTTTTTTGACTCGTTACAGCGTAAATATAACTATATAAATAATTTTATTTCACAAAGGACAATTACAATAGTCATTCAGTTCAGAGAAAAGGATGTACACTCCTTCCTGCATAGAAACAAGTTTCTACACCAGATCTGCCAGGAGGCCCTTAAATGATAAATAATTGTAAACAAATTACTTTTAAGAATCGTATAAGGATATCCAGAGCATTCAGTAATTAATACATAACAAATGATCCAGAACATAGAACTTAAGGGTGTATATAAAATACTCCCAGTTACTCATAATTTATGTGCAAAGAAAGAAACATTCGCTAGATTGAAATGTGGTTTGTTATCTCCATCCTATGAGTTTTAATTAGTTTCTCTAAAGTTACCTTAACAAATTTACACTTAATCTGACCGGTATAATATAGTATGACCAGGACTAAACTTATCCATATTTTGCTGCTGTTATTCGTTTACAAGAATCTGAAGACCTTTATGAAAAATTACAGGGTATAATCCTCCACAGTTGTGATCAAATGTCTTTCAGATGGGTAGGATAAAAATGAAACCCAAAGTAGACAATCTTTAGTTTTTGATCCGTGTTAAGGATGATCGAGGGTATTTCCTAAAGTAAATGTATCAGCCTGTTTTTTCACACTTTGTACTCCAATTCATGCTGATTTCAAATATAATTTTTTTAATGGGGGTTCCTAAACTAATTTTTTTGCTATTTCCGTTTGAAAATAAAAAGTTATTTAATTAATTCAATTATGGCCGTCTATGGAGAAAAGGGCGTTTTTGAAACGTTTTATCCATTTTAAACCATAAATTGTATATAGAGTTGGCTGATTCTTTAGTATATCATAGTTTAAGGAATATATTTTCTGAAAATAACAAGAAAATTGATGGTTTCGGGATTACTTTAGGAGCTGCAGACCCCAAACTTGACAGTGCAGTGGGTGAGAGTGACTGACAGATCACCTCCGCCTGGATTGACAGGAAGGCATTATCATTCAAAACTGATATGTCAGCTTAGCATTTTCCCTTATACTTTTGCCCCTGTATGTCAGAAGCCTTTACCCATTACCTAAACATTTTTTCTTTAAAAAAAACCGGCCGTTTTTCATAAAAACGCTCAGTAGAATAAATAAATAAATAATAAATGAATAAATAAATAAATAAAAACATGGTCAATGTCGTAAAATCTCCGCCGTTTTTGGCAACTGAGAAATACCCGCGATCATCCTTAATTTAAAATACAACTTTGATTGAGTTTGATGTCCTTTATAACTTATGCCGTAGCAATATTACATTCTCTGCATCTTACTTTTTGATTGCATCAGAATTAAGATAGGTCCTGCATGTATTTGAGTGCCAATTATACCAGTTTTTAGTTACGTTCGCTGTCCGCTGTCCGCTGTAGTGCCCTTTACTCTAATAACATACCTTCTGTAATAAAGCGAAATGACAGGGCATAGGGCTTTATCATATGTCTATATCATGTTGCTGTACACTATTCTTTCTCATTGCCTACAGATAGGTGATCGTAACGGACACCAGCCTCATCATGGTTGGCCACAATGGTGCTCGTATTATGCTTATCATTTTCACGTGGGTCTTCCTCATTCTCGACATCATATTCCGATCCCTGGCCATCAACGGCCAATCAGGTACATTTTACTTATGTATATTCTAATTTCACCGCAAGGGGAATGTCAAACGTGTAGTGCGTGAGCGGCAACCAGTGGTATTCTCTTACTGGTGAACATAGTCTTGTGGTGTTCACCCAAAGGGACATCCACCCGAATATGAATTGACACCAAGATGCCAGGAATAACTTCTGGTTGATTAAAATAATAGGGAAATCGAATCAAATAAGGCATGGCTCGCCAGGTCAATGAAGTTAAAGCTGCATTCTCAGCTATTACGACAAAAAACAATGTTACCAAATCCACTCATATTTTGACATTTATTTGTATTCTACTGCTATTATTTATGATGTTTATACAAGAATTTAAAGTCTGATCGACGAAAAAATGTGGCCGCCGGTGGGCGATAATGGGTGAAACCATCGTGGGAAAGTAGCTTGGCGAGTCCCCGAAATATAAATGTGGATCTTTATCAAGGCCCGTAGCAAAACAACTGAACAAAATCCTCCAAAATCTTCGTCAAATGACTTTTAGATTTGAAACGACAAGAAAAAGTAGAAAATCTTTAGTTTTGGACCGATGTTAATTGAGATTGCAGCTTTAATCATATCGGTAAAAATCCTAGGACTGAAACAATGGATTCAGAGCTATTCAGAGAGGTTTAAAATAGATCTTTTTACACATATCACATTCAATGAAGTCATTAAAGTATTTTTCGTCATGAAGTTGGGAAACGTAAGACCATTGTGAGAATTTATTATTTCCTTCATAAATGTTCATCTAATACAATCCACTCGCTGACAATCCATCGATGGAAGAATAAAGTTGTAATTACATGATGTCCTTCTCTTTCCAGTGATTTTCGGAAATACCACGGCTGTTAACAATGCCTTCTTCCAGACTGAAATAACGCCTGCTCCTTTTACCTACCAAATATGGATTGTCATCTATGTGATTCAGGTAAGAGCATCTATAGGAGATACCAAATTTCTTTAAAATGTCTAAATTTCGTGGATAGGTCATACGTCTAAATTATTCATTTCAAAAGGAGATAAGAGGTTGATTCTTATATGGCTATGAGGTTTGATGAATAAAAATACTCCTATATACATATATCACTACGTCACAAAGTAACTGTTTTATCAGATCTGATTTTATATCAAGTATTGTAGAATTGTAATCTTGGGGATCGAGTGTCTTTCCCTAGTATCTCTGTGTGACTACTTTTTACACTTTAGTTCTATCAGATTGTGCAAGTATATATATATAGCTCCCCTATCTTGAACTGACTCTGTCGAGGAGGTTGAGCTATATACTAGGGAGACCCTCCAGGGTTTCACTTTATAGTTTACTGATTTTTATCAAGGACTTGAATACATCATATCATTTCACTTCCTACCATATTTACTGAAGGACATATGGATAAACTCCTTTTCTGCATGCCGCCCGTATATATATGGTTTCTTTCGTCGATTTAAGTGCAATGCACTTATTAATTGTTAATGGAAATATTCTAATTTGATTTTTCTACAATCGCCTTGGGTTGTGAAAGTGACGCCTACAGAATTCCCTGTCGACATGTTCATAATTATGGTATCCATATTGTGTTAATCTGACAGTTACGGTTTAATCCTCCAATTAAATTAAATTAATGTTCTGCAGAATCGTTAATGAGAAATGTATATTCAACTTCTTGCAGGGTTTCTTGCATCGAAGACAACCATACCCACCCCCACATGTATATGTGATATATAATAACTATGATGATGCCATGATATATATATTCACAGCTGGACTAAGCCGGACTTAGACAGAGAGCTTTCTTTCTGAGTTAGTAGTAGTAGTAGCGACAAAGGAGGGATTGTATCAGGGCTTAGGAAGACTGTTCCATCCACAACATATGTTTTATATGCATTCATTTTCGATCTATTATTTGAGCCATGCTTTCAGAAGCAGAAATGCAATTATATTATGAGAAACAAGATCTTAGGGACACGAAATTAATACTTGTAATGTGGCTCTGACAGCTTTAATGGTTTTCCAATATCCTCCAAATGGACATAATTCTAAGGGGATCCAAAATTATTCATTCTCCTATGGTCGTGAGAGCTTTACTCATATCTTTTTTCAACATTCTGCCATGAGGCTTATAGTAAGCTCTAATAACTTATAGAAAGGACCGAATCCAATATCTTGCCATAAGTCTTGGTAAGCTTAGCAACGAAACAGCTTATAGAAAGGGACATTTCATTTTATATATCTACTGCATATCGAGTATACTTTTATGCGAGAAATAGACGATGTATGCTCCTCATTGGCCGGCTCTGGGATGTAAGAGTGTTATCGGATGTTGCATACGTGTGGGTGTGAGTGTGGAAACTAACCTCAGGAACTAACACAGAAGGGTGCATTGTACATAGTAGGGGTCGAATTTCTCAGGGGGATTTCCTTCTATATCTTCTTTCCCAGAGTTGTAATCGGAGGTGGCCTTGGTTGCTTTGGAATTCTTATGGGTGGATTGAGGGCACGTGTCTGAAGCCTCCTTAGAATTTTACAGATTAGCTTCTTCCTTAGCGAAGGCCTGTGTGTGAAAGGTATAATAAAGGTATGTACTTTGTAGGCTTGATGAATGTCCTCCCTCTGACGTAAATATGTCCTTACTCTTGCAGGCAATCTTCATGTGTTACGCCTTTGCAACTCTACTCCGCTCGAGTGGCCCTGGGTACCTCTACACCACCCCGAACTACCTTCCTCCAGCTGTTTACATAACCTACCTATTCAGCCTGCTGACAAGCATTGTGTGGACCTTCCTGTGGGACAATGGAGAAATTGAAGCTGCCCTAGCCTTCCGCATCTTATCGGTAATACTGGCTTATGCAAGCCTGGGTGTCTCAATGTACGGCCTATTCACCAACCAGAAACTGCTCGTCTCGTTTGGTCATCCTAATGAATACCATATAGTTATTGCATTGGTGCACAACCCCTTAGCAGCATATGCAATGTGGCTGCTTATAGAAGCACTTGTTAATCTGAGTGCAGTGCTAGTCTATGCGATTGGAGTCTCTCAGATGGCATCTGGTTCGATATCTCTGATCTTTCTTATCGGCCTCTTGGTGTTCTATTCCTTCGTCGACCTGGCTTTCTTCGAGAAGTACTTCCGATACCTCTATGCCCCCTTGCTGGTAATGATCTGGGCCTTTGTTGGAATCCTCATTGGTAACCTTGACTGGACAACCTCTAATACAATCATCACCCTCGGATTGATTATCATCTCGTCTGTGGTGCTGTTATTGAAGATAGGTTTGTCCATTGCTCGTACACTGAAGAAGCCATTGTTCAAGCAATCTAAGTTATTGGGCACCACCTCAGCTGCTCCTATAGTAGTAGGTAGTAGTATACCTACGGTACCGATCACACAGATGGCACCCACAACTGATTTCATGTCCCCTCCCCCAGCCTTTGGTGGATACCCTTCTTTGTCCTAGATGCCATCTGCATGCCTTCTTGTAATTTAATTAGGCCCACGCAAGTAGCCCTCACTGCTTAATAGGGATCGGTTAATTAGTCCATAAAGGCTGGGTTCCATTACAACGGGGTTACTTCTACCGTTACTCCTCCCGTTACTTGTTCATGGAAACGGGTTGTAACGGAAGTAGCCCCGCTTCAATCAAACATGTTTGATTTGAAACGGCTATTCCAGTTACATTCTCCCACTTTTAAAGTAACGCGACCAATTAATTAAAAGGGTGAAATATACAATGTACCTAAATTCTTTCCAAGCTTTGAATTTCGCGTCGGAAATTAAAGTGTCCCGAAGAGATTCCATTATCTTTGTCAGTTTAGAGTTGATACATCTTTGTTTAAAATGAAGTGGTTACTACAATCGAATGGAAAAAAGAATGCGCGTAGATTTAGTTAGAAGGTAAGGCTCGTTTACAGATAATTCTGAAATAAAAAGAAATTATTTTTTCTTCTGTGGACCTTTAGCATCGATATGTTACTCGTATTTGCCCCAATCTGAAACGCAAACTCAATTTCTTGCTCTAGTCTTTCATTTCCGTTTTCCAAGTCATGGAAATTAATTTTCGTTACATTTAGGAACACTTATGTAGGTCTGGGTATTCTGAGAATAAGTTTAATAATAATAATAATAAAATTCTTTTATTTCGTGACTAGTTTACAAAATATAGGTTGTACATGTCAGGTCAAGACCTGGTCTTCCCATGCATGCCTAGCTACAGAGGGATAACTAGCTAGTTTTAGGGGTTGACTAGGGGTTTGCCGACCAAGGCCTGCCTGAAGTTTGCTTCAAGTGTACTAAAATTCGAGGACAAATTTTTAAAAACCCAAGTGGAGAATGTAGTATGACCTATCTTTCCTGACCTCAGATCTTACAAAACTGATTCTTTACATGGATCTAGTGGTAACCCAGTTCAATTATCACCAAACGTATTATAAGGGTTTATTCATCTATGCTAAAGTCAGAGTATAATATGTTGATTTCGCTAAATCTCCACCAAACGAAAAGGATGCTTCATAAGTTGTTTCATAAGCTTCGGAAGAATGTCTTGTGTGGGGTGGGGGACTCCTTCGCTTATATATATTGTATCTAATATATCTATAGTTATATATAAGAAAAGGTTTTTTTATAAGCTTATGAAATGGGCCTCAGGGAAAGTTGTGTTAGAAGCACAATTCACTGAAGTTCGTGGGGCTAATTTGATGCAGTTGGCGCATGAGGCACCCAGGGAGAAATGTAACGTTCTTTGAACGTTTGTGTAACGTTTGGATATAACTGTTTGCAAACGGTACCCAAACAGTGAACACACAGTGCATGAACATTGAGTGAGGACAATCATCGTTTGTATGCAAACATTGTACAAACGTTTGCAAACGATCAGGAGGTGTGCAAACGAGCAATAAACGCTATACAAACAGTTCTTTTTAAATGTTGTTATACCTCATTGTGATATATGTATATCATATATATCTATAATATATATATATATATTTCATATACATATCTATAAGGCAAATGGGAGGACGGCAGGCCGGGCGAATCATTAATATACTCACTGACTGGCTGTTCATAAACATAGTCTTATATTATTGATCGCTGCATTGCGAGATCTTAACCGATTTTGATGATCTCACTCCTCCACGATGCTGACATGTTTCCGGTTCGTTTGAGATATAATAGAAGTTTCTGACTTTAGCGGTTCGTCTTCTGGAAGCTTTGGAAAATGCGGCAACGTTGCGGCGACGGCGGCGACGCTACCCTCTTCCACTGCAGATTTTGAATCTGCCGCCATTTTGCATTGAGCTGCATGCATGCGTCCCTGCATTTTGAATGCTACAATGGAGAATTCTGTTCCATAGAGGCATCAAACATATACTCAAGTTGACCCTAGTTATACACAAACTATTCATACTCCTTCCTACACAGTTGCATGAATACGAAATCAATGCAATACCAAGATCTTACCTTAAATATAGATTTTTCTAGCTGAGTCTGCATGGTAATCCAACGGCTATGTCCCTTGTATGTCATGGAGATTCAGACTCAGGTTTCATTGAAAAATATTCAGAACACTAAACAACTGTTCAATGAACGTTTATTTTTTGTTTGGGGACATTCACTGTTCCCGTCACCAACGCAAACGGTAGACAAACGGGGGAAACGTTACATGAACATTCGCAAACGCACAGAACGCCAAACAACTGATCAACAAACGTTTATCCGCTGTGCGTGAACGTTCGCTTCTCCCTGGGCAGCGGAAAAACTGATAATCTTTTCACTATTATGGAGTACACCATTGCTTTCTTGGCAGCACGGAATTGAGACACACTGAAGAGCCATTAATTCTTAAGTACAGTTTGTTTTTAACCAATCCCAACCTGGAACAAACAGACACAGACTTCATCTTCATTATCTCCATTACAAATAGATTTACGAAGATTAGTCACGCCTTGTCAAGAAAAACTATTCATTGATTAAATTCTAGTGAACATTGGAGGATTACATCATCATCAGATCAGATCAGATTCTGTTAACATTTTTATAGCGTATTAGGAGATGCATTGTTATAATGTTAATACATTCCAAGGCTAACATGGGGATTTTTGTCTGATATTTCACTCGTTTGCATTAAGACCCAATGTGCCAATCGATGGCGGACCAGGATAGATGTGACAACACGCGATAAAAATGACAAAAGATGAATAGTAGATATTATTATTTTATTAACATTTAATCAGGTAACAATGATGGGAAAACGGCCTGCACAGATTCAGCAAGAATGTCTCCATAATCTTGATACTAACATTAGTTGAATAATACTCCCTAAAATAAAGCATGCAGAAAACTTTTACATGCGTTATTTCTTTATTATAATATGAAACATCTATAGTGAAATTATGTATCGTCTTTAGTGATTATGAAGAATCTACCGACTCTACAAGTTTAATCTTTCAAGCGCTGAAGAAATCGCCTTGACCCATAAAGGACGAGGGGGTCTGAAAGTTCTCTTATATGGTCTGGTTATAGTCTTTTAAAGTTGCCAGCCTGGCAAATATTGTGCCAAACTGCAGTAAATCTTTATCATTATGATATTATATAATATCATTTATTATTATTCATATATTTATTTCTGCCATAAATATGGAGGAAAATGGAACTATCTATTATCTAAGATCTAAAAATACAGCCTTTTGAAGAATATGAATTGTTTCTTATGCATTCATTGTTCAAATCAGTTTATCGATGCTACTAGGTTTGCATAACCATGATTGATATGTAGTTCTTTAATTTTCTTTTACAAACTCAGAGTGTCTATTTCTTGCCTTAGCTCGGGTGGAGGATTGGTCGACACCACAGTACCACAATAATACATAAATTTCTTTTTTATAGAGGTCATATCTTGTTTTAGTACAATGCCATTAAATCTTCTGAGTTTTCCTTCAGGTAGTTGGGTGAACATTTTCTTATTATGGTGCACACCTTGAATTAACTTTACTAAATTGAATTCCATGTTTTGACAGAAGAAACAGCTGCTAATTGTTCATAACTTCAGTCCTAAAAGTCAACCAAGAAGTAAATTCGGCAAGATTTCTTTTCCGTAATAACTGAGAAGCAATTAAATTTAATAGGTTCTGGCGAATTTGTATTTTTTTAATTTATTTAATTAGTGCGTAACAGTATCTCAACAGTTGCTCAATATCTGGAAATCTAAATGCCGAGAACTTTCCATACACACGTTATTATTCAGATGAGGCGCGAAATTGCTATAAATAAAAAAATGCCCCCTCCCTCTGAGACGTCACTTGTTAAATATTGGAAAATAATATTATGTCACATTCTGTGACCGTGTGCCTCTTAAATGAGAAATTAATTAAGGCTTTAATTAAGCTGTGATATATCAAATAGTCAATCATTTAATAAGTACATCTCATCCGTAGGACACGAATAGACTTTTAATTGATCATATGTATTTTTAAGATAGTATTCCCCTTTGCCTGTATAATGTTTTACCTGGTCATTTATTAGTCCGCCTCCATAGCTGGTCTTCGATCTCCTGGGAGAATTTTCTAAACGCTACATAAACGCATGTTTTTTTAAAAATTAATGAATCGATCACGTTCCTAGCACACGTGCATGCATTAATCCGAGGGACACATGTATCGAGTCAGGTCGACTACAAATGTACAATTATCGGCTCTACACATTTTTTTGAATATTTTTTTAAAAATCGATTTCATAAGACAGAATTTCACATGAATTTGTTACAATTTATTTGTTCATAATTCTAATTTAACCAATACATTTCTCCCATACATGTATACATACGATATACAGCTTTTTAACACATACTTTAGTCAAACATACACACAGTCTGCATACCACAAAAAAATCATAAAATTGTTCTTCTGGTAATCACACCTATATTTGTTCGTGGTAAATTCTTATATAAATTACATTTATTCCATCAGCTACAAGCCAATCAATAGGCATAATAGTGGAAACATAATAATGGATAGTGACTTGCCCTATCCCATGCACTTATCAATTATTCAACCATGTATTATTTTCTTTTAAAACTACTTTCAGGCGTCTCCATATTTTTAGTTTGGCATCTACCAGTAATTTGTTCCATAATAATGGACCATGCTTCCAGGGAGATTTCCTAAAACTTTTTGAAACAGGATAAAGAACCTTTAAATTGATACTTTCAGCTATGCGGGTTGCTCTCGGCATAATCTGTACAAATGATTCTACGTTTTGTAGGTTAAACATAAGCCCAGTAATAATCTGTCCCCTTATCGTCTGGGTTTGGACAATCAATCTGTCGTATACATTACTCTATCAGGCAGTACCTTGTTATTATATACCAGACTCACACTTCTGTTTATTACACTTTGAAGTTTTTTTCACGACAGGAGCTTTCGGTAAATAGTGTAAAAACAGGCCATACTCAGCCAGGGATGATATTAATAAGAGAGAATGTAACAAGCATTAGATCTAGGGATAAGTATCTTATAGTCACGAGTTTTTACTGTGTTGAGAATCCACGAGATGTGCAGCTTCGAGTGGATTCTCATCACAGTAAAAACAAATTACTATGAGATACATTCCCCAATCTAATCGCGTTATATTGGGGTAGGTGCATAATATTCACTTAAAAGTTACGTGAGTCACGTAAATATTTAAGTGACCCACGTAAGCCAATCGGGGTGCCAAATACTTAATTTAGAAGTTACGTGAGTCACTTAAATTTTACGTGACTCACGTAGTCCAAATCGCGGTGCAGAATACTTAAATAGGCTTCACGTAAGATTTAAGTGACACTTAAAGTGGCTCAAAATTACGTTGCCTCCCCTGGGCTTAAATGCACATGAATATGGCCGTGTAAACGGGTATAATCCTTGATCTAGAGGTCCTTTTTCAACTGGAAAAACGCGGCAAAACAGAGGAACGTTTGAAAGTCTACATTTTAGTTTCTACCATACACTATACTATAGTTGAAATAAATAGTGATGGTTGAGTATCTCCATATGCGGCAACGGCGCGAGTTCTGGGACCGTGTAAAACCACAGGAGAGATATCTTCGGGAGGAGAAATTCAGGAAAAGGTATATCATTTGCAATCACTAATAGCCTACTATTAATTCATATAAATAAAACCCCTCTAGAATTCACACCCAGAGGTTGTAAAACACAGTATTTAATAGCTGCCATCAGGCAGGCCTAGTTAGTGCCAGTAGAAAGTATGGTCCATCTCCTCTAATGTGCTTTTATAAACATGATGACATTATCGGCCTATCTGTGTAATGTATTGTAAATATAATACACTGAGTGACTTAGTACAAAGCCACCCATATACCCTACCTACTTTTATAGACTTCAAAATATTCAAATGAAAAATGAAATATTATGAATTGCATAAAATGCATAAATTTCCAAAACTGGGGGGGGGGGGGGGGAGTAAATCGGAAACACACCTATTTTTTTGGGGCCTAACTGTAAAATTACCCAACCCCTAGTCTCTCTCAGAAAACCCCTAGTAGTAGTATGCCCTAAATTAGTAGGCCTGCGGCATGCCCAGGACGACTAGATCCTGATCTGATGTGCACCCCTGTTTATATAAATGTAACAATAGTCAGTGACAAATAAAGATTATTTTTATTAATTGGCGTAATTGACATCATTTCGCAACTCAGTGTGTGATCTATATGCTATTTAATGCTTTTTAAATCCTTAATATTCTAACAACGACATTAAAAGATTCAAAATAATATTTCACTATTAAGGACAACTAAGGGATGGGGAATTAGCCAGGCTCGATAATAAACCTCACTAGGTTGAGATCGCCAGATATTGCAATTTTAAAATCTATGATAACGGCTTATGTTAAGGGGTAAGGAAATAAAAAATGTGCACATCCACTAACAGATTGGTGGTCGAAATGATATTTACATATAGTTAAACTGAAATAAAGTAACTAGGGTATCAACTTCTGTAATAGGTATAGACAAAGTAGATAATGACATATTTCTGCGAATTTGTGACTCAATAATGCCTGACTGGAAGTTTGTCAAATAATAAATAAGAACAGCATATATAACAAATATGGCGACAACAATTTGTTTATTATCACACAAACATAATAGGCCAAGATGGTGTGGCAAAAACAGAAATTAGAACATACATAGTAAAAAGTAATGATATACCTCCCATGAAGCTGTCGGAACAATGCTGTTTGTCATTGCCAGCCAGATAACTATCTATTCTATTCATATGTAATAGTATATCAAATTATTTGCACCCACACAGGTATAGGCTTGACATGGACACTGTGATTGAGCTTGCAGCGGAATTTGGTGCATCAGGGTTTTCAACCCAAGGAATGAAGAGTGGAGGAGGACTATCACATGAAGAAAGAGTGCGTTATTTAATATTCAATGACAGAGTTGATAACTTATAGTTCAGTGTGTACACATACTATAATCTTTTGACTAACCAATTTAGTCGCAAACCCAATTTACTGCCCTTCAAGTTGGTTGTTCAGACTGGCAAATCCATTGTAAGTAATTACATTTCTGTCATTGCAGTTTTGTCTTGCTCTACGTTTTCTTTCAACTGGTGATCACCATACAACGGTTGGGGACACACAGGGACTACACAGGAGCACTGTATCAAGAGCAGTAACTGCTGTCTGCACCTTTCTGACTGGATTACGTGGAAGGTAAATTATTGAGCAACAAATAAAAAATATCAATGAACTATCCTCCCCTCAGATGGGGTTGATTATCTAATAAATGTACGTCATGCATTTTACACCCGTTTCTTGTATGCTATGGGAAGTACAACGGCTAATAATAAAAAATGATACTTTCAGGTATGTCCGTTTTCCAAAGGCACATGAGTACGATCGATTCTCAATACCCTGGCATACTCAATACACGTTACCTGGCATATTGGGTGCAGTTGACGGCTCCCAGATTGGAATAAAATGTCCTGATAGAACAGACAACTCATACTTCTGTCGTAAAGGCTATCACAGTATAAATGTCATGGTAACTGTCCCATTTTTGCCATCAGCCTATTTCCAATCTTAAATACTAAATAGTCATAACAATATAGTCGTAACATATATCATTTTCATCCTTAACTGAAATTATGACATTTTTAAACACATTTTACAGGCTATATGTAATATGGATGGACGGTTCCTCTATGCCTCTTGCCGTTTCCCAGGGTCGGTCCACGACCAGGTGGTTTGGGAGTCATCAAACATTGGCCAATTGGCATGCAGGGGTGGATTGGGTGACTACAGCCTACTGGGAGACTCAGGGTAACTAAAAAAACATCATAATTTGCAAGAATGGGAATCACATGAATAACTTTTGTATGTTATTATTTCTTTGTTCCGTCATAGCTAAAATGATCTATGGATTTCAATTTACTTATCTCCATTAGGTATGGACTAAGGAAGTACATGTTGACACCTTTTCGCGCACCTGCCACAGAGGCAGAGGAGGCTTACAACCGAGCGCACAAACAGGCAAGAAATGCAATTGAGCGGGCATTTGGAGTCCTAAAACAGCGGTTTCGATGCATAGACAGGACTAGCGGATATATGCAAATGACCCCAGAGAAGGCTTCACTTGTAATAATGGCGTGTATAGTACTTCATAATATTAGCCTGGAAAGAAATATTCCACTTGACATCGACGAAAATGCACTACATATTCACTTAAGGGACATTGAACAGGGTGGTGTGGAAATGGCCCACGAAAATGGTAATAGGCATGCAGTCTTAGAGGGAATGGCCAGGCGTGCTGATATTGTTGCAACTAGATTTTCATGAATGAATATATCGAGGCACAATGTCATTAAACTGTTACATGAATGCGAAAAAGAAAATAAAATAAATCAATATGCCTACTTGCACTTTTTCTTTTATAGGTAACAATTTCAACACCTGCAATTTATAATATTCCTTTTAAAGGTTTAATGATGGTTACAACTATCATATACGTTTTTCCCATTAGGTAGACATGATAGAGGCATGGCCGATTAGAGGCAATAGCAAGGCATGATCAAATCATGGTGACTAAACCTTTTCTTAGGATAAATGCATACAACTTCATCAGCAAATAGGGTAAATGTCTTTTTCTAGAAGCAAATAGTATCAGATATATAAACCCACAACTATCAAGGTCAGCAATTCATGTGTAACTGAACAGCAAATAGCTCAATAATTGGACAAAGTCGAGTCCAATCAACTTAGCAACAAAACCACATAACTCCATTTGGCCTAAAATACTCAGTCTATTCTTTCATTTAAAGTCAATTCCACAATTCTGAACTGAAATGGGAAAATATTTAATGCATGAGGATATGTGACTGGTAGGCAACTTTGCACTAAGAGAAGTCATTACAGAATGAACAATATTCGTCTTTATTATGTCAGTGAATGATAGGTCTTAATTTTAGTATCAAAAAGTTGTTTAAAGTAATATAGATAATACAGCGAATGTGGCTGATTTTGGCCATTTGGTCAAGGTGGCCAATTTATCATTTTAGAAGATATGAAGTATCAAGAGGTATACAGAGGTGAAGAGGCATAGGTCGCATATGGACAGTAATTAAGAGTTCTGACTGGGAGAGAATTTGGTAGCTTTTATCTTTTTCCTCGCTCCCCTCCCACAGTTCTCCAGTTCTTCCTCACTTTGGTCTGTCAATTCGCTATGTTTCCTAGGAGATTTTCTTGGGGTGGTTCTTCTTTCCAGTGGACAAGAATTGGTGAACTCTGTGTACACAGCCATGTCAGCAGCCTTCTGGGGGGCGATTAATTCCTTCTCCACTGTGGAATAAATAACAGGTTTTGATGTTTAAAATCAACAAAACTCTTTTTTTTTTTAGATTTGTGAAAACCACATATCCAATTATTTTGAACAAAACCACAAATCTAAATATAGTCACAATCATGCATATGACACAAACTGGTATGAATATCAAAACAATATCACCATACCCATTTGGTTTATCATCAGGACAAGGATGTTGCAACGCTGTGTGGGTCCCATTAAAGCCATCTGTTGCCCCCTCTTCCTGTCAAGTACATGCAGTACAGCTTGTGCGCCGCTTGGAAGTAGTTTTCCATATATTGTGGTGAACAGCAGTATCTCCTCTTTTAATTTGTCAGCAGTCTTTAAACATGCACCGCCATATATCACGAACCATTCCGTATCAGTCATATCATCCAGGAATTCTGGAACATAGTAGACATTTGTAATGATTGCAAAACATGTGACTGAAAAGGGAAGTTCTGTGACAATGTTATGTGTGACATAAGCATGAGTTTAGGTTTAAGATGACCAAGTAAGACTTACTTTCAAATATAGGTAGGAATTTCAGGATGAATGCCACTTTTGGGGTTGGTGGCTTATCCATCGTCTGCATCTCAGTGTGGACCATGGTAGGAACCTGACTGACACTGGCGTCAACATACTCCTTCTTAGCTGCAAATGAAATGAATAAACGGTCTGTACTAAATATTTAGTCACTAACAGGAAACAATACTTGATATGTACTTTACTTTGCTAATTAATTGCCTTTTTATACACCACTTCAAAAAAGCTTTTGGCTATTTACATTTTGGCCTTCAAATGTTCAGCAGTGTTAGCATGATATTCAATTCATACCTATGGCATCTCTAACACTCCGGGATAATGTCCGTTCTAGATGTTCTAGATGTTGCCCAATTGTGTTGCCCATTTCTTTCACTGCATTCGTTAGTTTATCCATCCCCCCTACGAGAGTCTTTGCTGCCATGGAGATTTCAGCACTCTGATAATTTATGGCGTTCACAACTTCTTGGATAGCTTTGCTTTCCTCATGGCGAATGTTACGGTTCCTTTGTGGAGAGCTGGAGAGAGGCTCAAGAGGCTCAAAATCGTCCAGGACAAGTGCTTCAGACGAATGCATTTCTGTAGTAAATAAGAAGCATGTGTAGTTATATCACTGAATTAGAAATGTTTGGACTTTTAGTGGAGACCAAATTGTGTGGGCCATTGCCTCCCGATTGAAAGTAAAATATTTCAATAAAAAATCCCTTGCAACAAAATAAATTTGAGTCTCGTTCCATATAGGCATGTAATGGGAAAAAACATATATTTCTGATGCCATACAACATTAGAAATGGACATGGTAAAATAACAACATGGAGTATTTCTCATACCCTGAGTACCTGGAATGTGAGTGAGAGTTGAGGACCTGATATTCCCAGTTTCCTCCCTTGCCTTATCCACAAGCTTTTTCTTTGGTGCTGGACGTGCAGGGCGGTCTGTGAATGCTGTTGGAAGATAAAGGTTATTGAAGGCATAGTGGCTAGGGCATGTTTCTTTGCATGTGAATATTGTTAACTCAAATAGAAATATATATACAGCTAGATTCACCGTAGCCCCTCCCTCCATGACTCATACCTGCTTGTCTAATAGGAAGGGGCCTATCAGAGATAGAGTCCCGCCCCCCGCCAGGAGTGGCATGTGAGCTGCTCCTGTGAGGGTTGCTTGTTCAATAAAGCTATACTTTAGTTGGTAACGGAATCTTACTGGGTCTGGTTGTCATTCTCCTTCTCGGATATTCTACACTACCTTATAGAAGTTATACTCGATCCTGACTTTATAATAGTGATGTGAAGGAGATCCTTCTTCTGTCCTTTTACTGGAATCATTATGCATAGAAATCCATGATTGTATTGCGATGGTCTTACCAAAAAGATCGGAATATGACTGTGAGTCAGGTTGTCCTCTGGTACTGGACATGGCAGTCGCAGGATTGGGCTTGCAATTGTCAATCTTACTACGGGGTGGAGTTGGGGGCCGAATTCCCTCCCTCTCTGTTGTCCTCTTGTGGAAGACTGGGCTGTCGGGTGGACTGTCATCCACTTGGAAATCTGAAGAAATGTTTCACACAATACACGAAATATTGCAATGAAGATGTTGCACAATGTATCCTGCATGGCAAATGTTATGTCATGTGGATAGTAGATTACTGTAGGATAACTGTGCACATGATTGCCAGTTTTAGAGATTATTAATAAATATTGAGATCTAAAAATCTCTATAGTGGAGGTGCAGTCCTTGTGTACAATACTTTGATTCATGTTTAGGGGACATGCATTATAATAGCAGACAAGGGAGAATACATACCTTCCGAATCAAAGTCATCCAGAGCGGGATTTTTGCTCTTTGTGACCATATCCTTCAATTTGTTTAGACTCGCAAAAGTTTCTGTGGAAGGAAAATAGCATGATCTTATCTACCATCTTGCTGTTATGAAAAACATTTTTTTCAATAACAATATAACAATAACAATATCAATAACATTAAATACATTGCAGAAAAAAGTAATGGCAGTTTTCAGCATATTCTTTTCAAATGGGACGTTCGATTTGTCTGATTGAATTGTGCCATTAATATCTTGAACGAATTGAGGACGGATTAGTGTCAGGTGGCACAGAACAGTACCTCCCCAAACCACTGTTCTCTAATGTCTATATTACTGCAGGATCCACCAATTCTTGAGATATAGAAATTTCATCAGCCCTGTACTGTCCCCTTTCCCGTTTTCACACATGAGTATGACATTTACATGCTTCATGTTTGTTGCTTATTTGATTCAGTATAATTAACTCAAGGAGTACACACCTAACATTTTCAGGAAAGATAAGATGCTCAACTAGGGAACAGTTAACAGAAACAGTTAACAGAACTAGTAAACAATCTGCAACACATTCTTCTCCTAAACATACTGCTCGTCGCTTCCTTTTCTGTCTGCCTTTGTTTCTCTGATTCACTAGGCAAGTCTTCTTCAGATAGGCCCCCTTCAACTGACCCAGGGATGCCTTTTATGAGAAAAACAAAGTTTTGAAATGAAATTTAACATACACATGTATATTTACACAGTATTGAACAAATACTTTCTACAAAGTGAGACAAAATTTCACTTTTGTATCAATGGAATACAATTTATACCATAAATCTTGATAGGTCCATCATACACCAAGGCCAGCTGCCTCAGCTTACTATTATCATTTGCTGAGTTGCTCCTAAATTCCTCGTCTGGGATTCCGCCATCTGGGACTCCGCCCCCTGTTTTTTTAATGCTTTTGGCACGTTTGCGCTCATAAGTTCTCACTTTGGTGAGGTAGTCCAGTATCTTCAAAAAGAGGAAAGTTGTATACTAGTATTTGTAAGAATGAAACTCCAATTATGTGCTTTCATAAACATACAAAGGTAGTAATGATAAGGTTAATTGGTCAGTTAGGTAACCATGAGACGTTAAGATAATAAAAGAACTTCATTAATTATGTACAATATTAAGGTATTACCTTCTTCTGACATTCTTTGACAGTCCTTTTACCAGTGCCATCTGGTACTCGGTTAACTGAAGCTACAATTATATGAAAGAAAGTGTCAATGAACTAAATGTATAATTTGCGGGATAACAGATAGTCTAATAGTATGCGAATAAATAACATTCAAGTATAATCTGGCTAATCAAATGTTCTTCTTTACAAATAAGTAATCATGAGCATTTATCATAACAAACACTAATCAGTAAAGATTGAAACATGCATATATTGACTTCAACCTTTATCATGTTACATTTAAGAATAAACTTACTTATAAATTGGAGTGCTTTACAATCTTTGTTACAATACAGGCAGAATACCTTTCAATATGTAATTAATGGTTGCCAATAACTTTCTTCAAAATATATGCATCCAATACATGAAATATGCTGCGCAAAGAAGATTTAACTACTGACCAGCCACATATTTCCAGGCAGCTGTCCTGGTGTCTTGGGTCACATATGCTGAAAACTGGCCCTTTAGTTGAGCTCTTTTTTCGACTGCACACTCAAAGAGCATGAGGGACTCATTGGGTGACCAATTTAGTCCGCGTGAGCGTTTTGCAACATTACTACTTGACTCTCCAAATGATTGATCCTGTGAGAACAAAGATAACAAAATTACGTCAAAATTGGAATATTTTTCACTAAAATTATTAGTTCTACGGAGATGCTAAAGTTGATAGCAACTACAAATGCTAGAGAATTCATCAATAATTCTATGACAATGAGAGGTTGTATTCCTAAAAAACTATCTGTCAATGAAATAGTTTCTTTTCTTCCCTTTGATTAATGGATCCAGTAGAGATCAGAATTTAAACAAACAAGAAAATTGGAAATTTAACAACAAAATGTGTCACCCATCCAAAAGGCACCTGAACTGGATAGCTTGTGCCATTCAATGATGGATTAACAAAATTATGTATGTGTGTGTGTAGGGGGGGCCCTCTAGCAATATAGGAGATACATATTGATATACTACTGGGTAGTCCAAACATGCCAGGGGTTGTTCTATCCTTCCTGGGGCTTATCCCCCATTTAATAAATAGATACAAATGTTATAGCTTTGGATATAAGTTTGATCTGAACATAATTAGTCTAAAATTGGAATAAAGAAATCAAATCATAATAGTAAGTAGATTCTATTTGAGGTAGGTGGCTGTTTTTCTTTCTGTTTCCTCAAAAACCCTTGGACAGGACTATTATCTAAGTGTTTCCATTATTTCCCAGACAAATGGTACTAAATATCAATAATGGTAGCAAATTTATCCCTTTATTGTTCAAGGAAAGTGTAAGGCCTATATTAAAATGAAAGGCTGGAAATCATCATTTGGAACGGTCCCATTAAAAGGATTCCTCTTTTTGTTTGTCATAGAATTGAGCCCAATAATCTATCTATGATATTATAGTTACATTCTCGAGCAAGAGGGGGAAAGAGAGAGGTGATACTAGCTACTAGAGAGAGATCTAATGTTTCAGAATACGGTAACCCCAATATGCTGGAATATATAGGTCCTATGTTGCCATTACTACTATTAAAAGGCCTGAGTTAGACTGTGTTAGTAGGCCTATATTTGAAAACATTTAAGATGTTTTAAACTAATATTATTACTGTAGGCCTATTATTCTTCGTAATTGTAATAGTGAATGAGAGAACATACCTTCCCATTACCATACTAGTATTATATTACTAGGGCCACAGAACTAATTACTAGTACGGTACCATACTATGCCATACATATTCTCAATCAACGTCTCAGGCTAGCTGTCACAAAAGGGGGGTGAGTAATGTGGTCGTGGTGGGCGGCCCAGTGCACACAATGCCTAGCCATACTATATGATTGTGTGTAATTTGTTACAGAACTAAAGAGTAACTTAACTAAAGAGTGACGAACAGGCTATAAGTCTCCAAGTCAAAGAGGATGCATAGGGCCTATAGCCTGATTATTACTATAGGGCCTATGTATGGATATGAGTTAAAAGTGAGCGATATTGGAGGCAATGGGTTTTCGGCGATCATTGTCAATAATAACCTTCCCAATTAACTTTTTATATAGTCATAAAATGATTCTCCTAAATAGTTATATATGATATAGTCCATGTGTCGTCTGCACATACCAACAAAGAAAGGCTATTAAGGAATAAACAAGAAGAAGTTATTACCATATCGCCGTCCATGTTGCCTGCCATTTCTATTTCCGGTGGAATTGAGTTGTAGTTCTGTAGTAAAATCCAGATGGCGTACTTGTCGTTTTACGTGACCCACGTAAGTTACGTGGCCCACGTAAGTTACGTGTCACTTAAAGTTACGATTCTTACGTGGCCTGTTTTGGCACCAGGATTTAAGTGAGTCACGTAGAGATTGTAACTTTTCACACTTAAAGTTAAGTGACTCACGTAACTTTACGTGAAATTTATGCACCTACCCCATTCTCTTTCAATGGGGTAGGTGCATAAATTTCACGTAAAGTTACGTGAGTCACTTAACTTTAAGTGTGAAAAGTTACAATCTCTACGTGACTCACGTAAATCCTGGTGCCAAAACAGGCCACGTAAGAATCGTAACTTTAAGTGACCACGTAAGTTATGTGGGTCACGTAAGTTACGTGGGTCACGTAAAACGACAAGTACGCCATCTAGATTTTACTTCGGAACTACAATGCAGTTCCACCGGAAATGCCTTAATTAGCATTCATAGTTATAATTATGTTATTAGAAGATGACGTACAATTGTCAGATATTTCTCATTTCTCCTTTATTTGCATATGCACGGTATAGACATGTGCATGGCATGTTTTTAATACACTTGATAATCATTTCAAGTGTGTTTTGGCGACATAAATGGGAGATACCTTGTTTATTACCTTGAATAAGGGTCCAACGTATGTATACATGTTTAAAGTTAAAATTAATAGGGCCTAATGTTAATTTGGTGAGATATGCATATGGTCGATTCCAGAAATTTTAGTGCGATTTTGATGTTAATTTTTCACGTTTTATTCAATAACATTGACAATTCTGGTCTTATAAACTTACACATAGTATGTATGGATTCCTTAGGATATGCCGCATAATATTAGATACCACTTTATTTTTCTCAACAGGGTTTTATTTCATTTATTGACCATTTTCGTTTTGACCATTCCATACGAATACACACAAAAGTGAGAAAAAATAAGATAACCAATAACTTTTGTATGGACTTTGATATTCCATATTAAAGAATATATCTGCCCCTATCAATGCATTTTTTTTAAATTTTCAGTTTGTATGTGATATATCCCTTCGTCATTATAATGGACTACATTTAGTTACTTACTGTTTATTGCCCCCAAGAGATATTGAAAAAAAAAAATCTTTCAAAAATGAAAATGTCAAACTTAAAATCTAGAAATACTTATTAGATTATTAGACTGTTTACTACCTTTGGAATCCGCTTGATCACATCTTTTCCAATATAATGATATCTCAAATCTATTTTTTGCGACTTATGACTCATTTTCCTGAAACACATCACATTTGTAATGAGGTTTTCTGATGCAAATGAAGCATACACCTTTTAGATTAAAATAAAATTCTACACCCTTGGACCTTTTTGTACTTTGTACTAGATATTAGAAGGCCATAAAATGAACATTTTTCAGAGGGCCTTGGACCTTATTTTGAGATGAATTTTTTTAGAGCCTCTGGCTTGGACCTTTTTAAGCTCCCACCAAAAGTGGGGGGGACATGTCCCCCCCCCCGGCAGCGACGCCCCTGCCCTGGCCGAAAAAAACGAGTGGCCAACGTATACAGTATGTCAGAAACTAACCGAGTTACATCCTATTTTTATACCACGATCTCATACTTAAGAATTAAATTGATAAACAAATTGTTTATTTACCTCGCTTCGCTCCAAGGACCCACCATATTGGGTTTTTTTTATGCCAAAGCACTAGACAAGCGTATAGCTCATTGGCTAATCAATGACTGCACGGTAGCATATGACGTCACTAATGGGCGTGACGTCATGAGCGAGGGAAACGTCAACCAATGAGGATGCTTCTTACATTTAGGCTAAAAAAGGGTAATATTTTCACGCGTGGATCCATTCAACAAAACACAATAGCAGGTATTTTTTTTTTTTAATTTCATTTTCAGGCAGGTATCCACTCATTTGCAGCGTGTACAACCCCCGATTGTGGTATAATTAACCAGGCTCCAATGATTTGGAGGGCTGTATCTGGAAGAATAATTGATCCAGGTTGTGACAAATTGACAGTCATATAGCCCAATGTAAGTTCTTTCTTCCTTATAAGTATGAAAACAATCAAAGTATTTTTTTATTTTTACCAAAAATCCCAAAATCGCACTAAAATTTCTGGAATCGACCATATGCATATAAACAATTCCACCAAACCTCTGGTCGACACATGTGAATATTTTGCAGCTCATTTGAAGGCCTACATTTATTGTAGGCCTATCTTTTCATTCGATTTGTATTAATTTAGGGCCATCTTAACCATATTTAACTGCCTATTTCGATATATGTGTGTTTTCCTGGTGCCGAATATGCTTATGACTATTTTGGTGAATAGTTTGGAGTTAATCTGTACATTTATTTTTCTCATTTCTATTGATTTATGACTAATTATTGGTGTTTTTAGTGATTATTTCGACTTAAAAAGTGGAAACATGTATGAATATTTGTTAGTATTAGGTAATATTTTAGCCTACTCTGAGCTTCGTATTATTGTCACCTGTGACGACGATGTAATAATTATGTCTAAGAAGTGTCTATAATTATTAAATAGGTTTCCAACATGTGGATACTACCAGGGAGAGCTCTTGCACAAACAGACTAAATATTTGACCTATTCAGATTAATGATTTAACTAATAATACAGGGATGCCAGTCAGGGGTTGAAAAAATAATGGAACTATAAGAGTGTCCTAACCCATATGACGGAAAACTTTGAAAACACTCTTGAAATGGTGTATTTGAGATGAATAAATACAATTATGAATGCTAAATGCTATTACTATTACCAAGTATATCTAACAACATCAGGAATAAAGTGAAGACAGCCTCATTTTGAAAAGTGTCCATACACCAATGACCTATACTCTAGCCACAGTCAGGGAGACCGGCTCTACTTGGGTTACCTCCCAGCTGTGGAGAGGGGTGCGCCGAGGGATTCTCAGTGGGAAACCAGCTGTCTAATCTTCCATTAAAGAATACACATGGAACACAGCTCAGGGAGGACCCCAGCCTTTAATGGAACAAGGCCTGCCGCCTATACCCCACTCCTGACGGGCATAGGGTGACCAAAAGCGTCGGCATATGCTGCCTGTTTCTGACCTTACTTGGGCTGGGTAGATATTCAACAATGCTAAAATACATAAGTATTATGATTTAAAAATGAAAATATGGGATTTAATGGAGAAGAAAACTGGTTAATGTTATGGAGATTATGAACATTTTTGGAAGTATGGATATTATGGAAATTCATTAATTCATGGAAGACTGGCATCCCTGTAAAATAATCGAGGGGAAGGTACATATCAATAATAAATAATATGAAGATCGATCAGGAATAATAACAACAATATAAGAAAAGTCTCACAAATAAATCCAGTTGTTGTGACGGCCGCTCTTATGTCTGAAAATGCTAAAAACGATGAGTTTCTGAAAAGTTAATGTGTGTGTGTGTGTGGGGGGGGGGGGGGGGGGTTCTGGTAGGTCTGAGAAGCAACAATTTTGATTTTCTCCACCTATATGGTCGATTCACATGAAATGGTTCCAAATGGGAAAATGACATTTTTTACCAGTTTTGTTTCAATGGATCTTTCATGTGAAGTCATACCTTATGATTAATGCGTTTATGCTATTACGCTCTATATTCTGAACAAATTAATGCGTACCCACTTTTCCATACCTACGATGAATATTTAGAAAATTACAGCGATTGAATATGCTTAAAATACGCCTTCAAACCAAAATATTGAATATATCATTCTGAAAATTAATTAAGATTTGATGGAAATGTTTGTTTACGATATGTGCCAAGAATTTCATGAAGCATAATCCCTGAAAAAAAATTGCACTAAAATCACAGATTAAGTGCATAGAGGTAGATAGCAATTTATTACTTATTATGGCCGTCACCGTCCGTGACGCTGATAATAATTATTATGGTCTAATTTAATGAAAAAAGTCATACAATAAATAATTTTTATATCCTTGATGAAAGATGGACATATATATATGATTTTCGCAATGATCCTATGGAGGTAGATTTATTTCCCATATAACATTCGAGAGAGCTTTTATTCCTCTATGTGATCATGTAAAATATAATCATTTTATTGTTTTATAAATGAAGGAAATGACAGTGAATATTTTCGTGATCATCCCCGTCCTTGACGCAATATATTTTAGGGAATATTTCCAACAATTAAATCTCAGAGTGTTGATTTAGCCCAAAACAGAATAAGGACAGGGACGGAGGGGTAAGTTGTAGGTTTGTTTATTGAGGGGTCCGACGTTTCGAGCTCATTAGCCCTTTATCAAGGAATTTCCAACAATTATCGTTGCTGAGGAGCGCAGTTTCAGGACTTAAAATAGTAGGATATGGGACACCTATTCTAGCAATTTCATTTCATTTTAATAACCTCTAAAAATACCCATTTGGAACCGTTTCATGAGAATCGACCATTACATACATGTTTAAAGTTAAATATGTTAATTTGGTGAGATATGGATAATGCATATGCATGGTATGTTGACTATAGGCTTCGAAACACATCACATATAGGCCTATGGGTGAGGACATATACTGGTATGTCAAATTTAGTGAAAAATGATATCTTCTTGAAACACATTTATTTTTATATGGAATACAACTACAGTTGTGCTGAGTATATCCTGAAAAAATGGGAAGAATTAAGGGTCATTTTCATTATAATAATGTGCATTTAGGCCCTTACGTTGCCTCCCCTGGGCAACGTAACTTTGAGCCACTTTACGTGACACTTAAATTTTACGTGAAGCCTATTTAAGTATTCTGCACCGCGATTTGGACTACGTGAGTCACGTAAAATTTAAGTGACTCACGTAACTTTTAAATTAAGTATTTGGCACCCCGATTGGCTTACGTGGGTCACTTAAATATTTACGTGACTCACGTAACTTTTAAGTGAATATTATGCACCTACCCCAATGCTATATTTTGTACAAAACATCAAACAAAATCATCGTTTATTTACCTTCTTTCGTGAACATGTCAAACTTAATTGCTTTCCCTTTGGCTTTTGCCGTAGCAAGAAGTAAACGACGTTTCTATTGGCTGATGCTTTAAAGCATGACAAATAAAGGTCAAATGCATATAATCGTTTCCTAAAACCATTAATGGTGGCAGATAGGGCTTGGTTATCAATAAAGAAACATTGATTTATCAACTCAAGATTTGATAGCTTAGAATTGGTGGCCGATACCGCCGCCTCAGTTAATGATTTAGCAGTCGAAAGTTTATCAATAGAATCTTGAATTACTGCGACCAAACTATTAATACGGTATCATCCATAAAGCAATCTAATTTTGAATCAGACAAATTAGGTTGGCATGAAGATAGTTGGGGGTTGTTAGAAAAGGATAAAGTTCTACTTAGATGCCCAGAGGAATAAGTTGTGGTCAGTTGAGATTTAGGCCTGTAAAGAAGCTTGCGTTATAATAATGGAGGATGACAGAAGTCCATTAGCACAAGGATATGTGATCTGTGTTGAACCAGTAGAAGGAACCTGTCTCTCTCAGAAATTGCAGCCAAGGTGACCCTGTCCCGACATGATAGTAAATATTATAATTAAGTATTGCTTGATTTAAACGACCTGTTTAGTGATGTTAAACTCTATTTTGAACCTCATTTTTTCGCTTCAATTAATACAAAATTCCCGTCTGGCAATTGTGTCTATATATTTTATATATATCTTATTGTCTACATATTTTACAGCTAGTCTCATGCTAGTTCATTGAATACAATTTAAAACCACGAGAGCCCAATTGATATTTGACAACGGTGCCTGCATGTTTCTTCTCAGGAATAAACGAGCGGATTACGGAGCGCGCATGCGTAGGGGAGGGCGCGCTATCTTGAAAAGCGAAGTTACATGTGGACGTGCACTAAACTTAATATGCGCATGGCACTGGCAGCACGGCCGAGGTGCCATGCGCCTAACATTAATGGCTTGAGCATCAAAAGAAGGCTGTTTTTGTCATGTCGATATCGATGTTATAAAAGATAAATCTAAAGAAGGCAATCTCAGACTGGACATATGGGTCAGAACGTTATTCAAAGTGATTGATGTCCCCGGGTTGATGTCTTACTGTGAAAAATGGACTACTATTGTGTAAAAAATGAAAATCAATACACAACATTTATTTGTAGGTGCTTCACAAGAAAATAAAGGTGCATTATACTTATAAATAGATATGATACTCCGACCAGTACACGACGGTTAAATTAAGGGATGGATTGTATGTTTATACCTTTGACACCTGTATCTCTTTACATGCCACATGTCTCTAGGGCACAATAGGACATCTTTCCTACTGTTAAAAGAACCCCAATAAGTGACTGTATTGATTTCAAGCGGATGAAAGTCTACACTTTTATCAACTTAACAGGGATGATGCAGGATACCTGAGTATTTTAGTGGCTAAAAAAACCAGGTATTCAATTGATGTGAAATGGAGCTGAGTTCAAACTGTGTCGCATGCAGGGTAATTTTGACCCTAGAGTGATCCCACTCAGCTTATCACAGGTTAAATCAGGTGAAAAAACACAGGATATTTGCACCAGGAGCACAAACGAATCAATTTACTGTCATTAATGAGGCATATCCCCCAGGATACTTATAACATTAGTGCGGTTTTGTATGAAACTACACCGATATACAACTGGCATTATACAGAAATAATCAACAGTTCTGCATCATAACCACAGTAAATTAGGAAACCAATAATATAGGGATACCCCAACTACTAACACATGTATAGTTTAAGATTATAAACTGGTATATATGTAAGCACACCAATAGTCAACAGACTATATAATAATAATGTATGCTATAAAAGATATAAAATGTAAAATGAGAATAATTATGTAATACTCGTAGTTAAACACAACTCTAAAGTCTATGTGATATAACTCAACTGGCCAGTGTACCAGCACATTAATACTTATATATTTATACTGTATATAAATGTTGATTATCTTTAAGTAACAGAATGTAGAATTTATACCTATTTCATTGATAATATAATATACCTTATTTCTAATTATTGTTGAGTAGAAAGTATATTATGGAAAGTCATGTATAGGATACAAAGGAAAATAGCTGGAAACATCTAGATGCACCTATCTGAATGTAAGAATAAAAACGTTACAACAACAACAGCAACATCTCCCAATGCACATATATAGGTAAATGTCCAACAGCAAGTCCAAGAAACAGTAATTAATTAAATCAGTATAGGTAAATAGGTATCTAAGATAATAGGTGTCTTTTATATTATACTCAATGTATTTTAAAACAAAGTTTTTCATGTGATAAATAGAGCTCTGCTGTCAACAAAGATAATGTAGAGAGTGACATCATGCAGACTAGAAAAAAAGGGTTTAGACGTCGCTTCTTATTATATGTATTATTATTCGAACCTATTATAGTAATTTAGTCGACAATAGTGTCTGTAGTAATAATTCTGTATATTAAATAATGTAATACATAAAAACGTTTTCTCAGAAGGAAAGTCTGAGAACAGCATCATATTCGATGTAATGTCATAATCAGAAATAAAACTTTTCAAATTAAATCAGTCAATCTATTGTTTTATACATTGTGCTGAATCTGAGTAAACTAATGTCTCAGGATTGCGGCTATCAATTTCCCCAGATGGAGTATAGTATGCGTCATGATTTTACAGCCCTGTATCAGTACAAGACAAAATATATTTCTATAAGTTGAACTTTTGAACTGTTATTTCTTAATTAGGCAGACATAACTCACGATGTACAATTTGTTGAGAGTGCACAGCATTAATTAATTAAATTTCCTGTTATGCAAGCTACTGATTAAAAAGTAGGCACATCTTGTATAACTAATATTAATAGTTAAAAATAGATGTTGTGCCAATAATTTAGTATAATGAAAAAAAGATGAATGATGATTTAGAGGCCATGCATATATGGAGTAACTCTAATAAACGTCTGGTTAATCTAACGAAATCCAAAGTAATGATGCATGGTAGTCAGAAACAGACTAAGGATAATTCGTTTGTGGGAAGTGTGGGTGGCGTTGTACTTGATTGTGTATCATTTTACGATTATTTGAGTGTATCAATAGACCAGAACCTTACTGTGACCAGACGGTATAATAGCCTTGTTAAACAGCTGAAACATATAATGTTTATCTTTTTTAAAAAAATGAGATTAAACCTAAATAAAAATGAGTAAAATGGTCGCCATATCTATAGCTAAATCAAAACTGTTATCCATCTTTGATTACTATCTCTTTACACTCTGCTCACCCTTAAATAACTATATGCAATGATACACTACTATTCAGGGTTTTTCACTAATCATTTCCATTCCATCTCATATCGCTTCATATCTATTATCATCCTTTTTTTTATAATTTTGATTGTACCTGGAATGTAATTAGTTAGCTTAATTCTTATTTTAGTTACCCCCCCTCCCCCTTACCTCTATATATCAAAATGTCTGGGCACCTGCAATGGGTGAGAGTGCTGAATGTCGTATAACCTGAATAAAAACCTGTTAAAAATACTAAATGTATGGATAGCGTTTCTCCCATAGTGTCTATATTCATAATCTTAGGTGTGAGCTCATTCCAGGTTTTGGCACATACACAGAAACAGTAGATGGCGTGTGGCAACACCTGTGTCCTGAAGGACAAAGAAAAAGGACTTTTGAACCCACCCACATCACACCCTGCCCCAATAGGCAGTTCGTCTAATGAATTTTGGCATTTTTTAATTTGGGCATCAATCACAAATAGCTCGCCAAGAGGCCCTGGCCTTGAAACGACCCCTTTAGCTTGGTAATGAGCAATTATTAAGTCAACCTTCAAAGCTTATTGAGCAGGGCTCCAGCGCTGATCGATGTTTCAATAGGAACCTATATTATATATCATCTTTGTGTTATAGCGCTTATACACTAGATCGCAAGAATCAAGCGATTCAGTCACAAGGACCAGTTTTCCTTGATCGTAAGTAGATCACCAACAGGATGAACGCTAGTGATTGAGTAGCGATTGACGATCTAAACAATTTTAAGGCTCTTCGATCCACGTGCAGCAAGCGATTGCTAGCAACCATTATATTCGGATTGAGAGTGTACTGAAGAATGCAACCGCAACGACCACAGGAGTCAAGCCTTAAGCCAATGTATTAAACCGGGTGGTGGACTCCAAGGAATCAACTTGTGAGTGGAGATTTGATGGAAAGAAGATCAAAATTCCTGCAATTGGATCCTCACTCGCAAGTGTTTGCGATCTGGTGGAGAACTCCTATTCAGTACGGAAATGCCGAAATGGTGTCATGGATAAGACGGTCAAATGGGATTGTGTCACAGGAAAATGAGTCACAAGTCGCAAAAAATGATATTTTTCAAAAGTGTTTCCACAGGAACCCTTGCTCAGAGCGTTTTCACCTTTGGAATGTTTAGCGCTGTTACTATAGCATGAATACATGTACCAATTGTCAAGACGGTGTATTGAATATACATGAAGTTCTGAGGTAGTCCAAAGGAGTATATTTAACTATATTTAGCTACTTTGCTACAGTGGCCACTATGAAATATGAATAACTTTATTTCATGATGACAGATGTCTTAATGTTTACTATCGTTGCAATCCACTTGGTCTCATCGTTTCAAATACGATGATATCTCAAAATTCATGTTTTTGTGACTTGGGACTCATTTTTCTGATTGTTTCATAATGTTCTGTCGGTGATTGAAAGATTCATATGAGATTTGTTCTGCTCAAATGTCCAATAAGCATTGATAAAAATTGGAAAGTCATTGAATATCATATGGATTATGAAATGAGGTCTTATAGTCACCATGCGGTCAAATGAGAACCAAATCATGAAGCCATATGGACCTGTTATCAATCATTATCTCTTTTTCTCTTTATTCCTAATTGCATTGACACCTGGTATATATTCTGACTTTTAAAATGATTCATTATTGACGTCCCCATTAGTGAAACCACACAGCGAAGACAATGTATTCAGCAGTGGCCCTGCTTGTCCCGGAAGGCAAACAAAACGTATGCAAACACACATCATATGTAAACAGCCATTAAGGAATACAATAGTATTTTAATGTTCGAGAGAGATCAATTTGTTTGTCTTGGCTTTAAGAATCGTCTGCCCTTTTCAGAAATTCTAATTATCACCCTTGTCTAATGGATTTACATCAAACAAACACAGTCGCTGCATGTCCCCCTGTTTGTATGTGTCCACTGTTTGCATCTTGGTTGGTTTGGAGGTTTCTGGTGTCCATTATACAACACGGGAGTTAGGTTTCACTCGGTTTCACTGCTGCATGTCACTCGGAGATATATCCTTTTAATAATGGTCAACGTGTTAGAGGATGGCGCTGGTGGATTGGTATTTCAAGACATGTCTAAACAGTGTGCATATCATTAACATATTATGCCAACAGAATTGATGTGATATATTTTTAGCACTATGTTAATTATTAGATTTCCCTTGACTATCACTTACTTGAGAATTAACGTAAAATATATATATGATAAAATCAGGCTATACTGAGAAAATGTGTACTCAATGTATGGAAATGTGTATGACCTGAATAAAATATTTTCAAAATCAAAATCAAAGTTCCGAAATTCCCTAGTACCTTATTTCTAAATTAAGTTCCATACATGCGTCCGATACGTAGGCTATCAATATAATTCAACAGATGTCCGTTAAAGCGGCACTCTCAGCTGAAGTTGGTCAAAAAAGATTTTCTACTTTTTGTTCCATTCTTTTCGAACCCGTCTAAAAGCCATGTGCCCAGCATTTTGGAGGATTTTGGCTGGTTGTTTTTGCTACAGGGCTTTATAAACGTCTACATTCATATTTTAGCCGCTTTCCTGCGATGACTTCACTCATTATCGCTCACCGGCGGTTGTTCTTGATCTTTTATAAACATAATATATAACAGCAGGAATATTGATTAATTCAGTCCTATAAGTCATGATATGGCTAAATTTAGTACGATGTTGTTTGTCGCAATAGCTGAGAATGCAGCTTTCAAGTAGAAACCCACATCTATGGAACAAAAGGATTTAAAGTAGATGATTGCAGGTAGTTTGCGCCCTCAATTTCTATAACTTATTGCCTCTTCACCCACAAAGAGGGACCTTTGTAATGGCGCGGTATTAGCCTAATTTGAAGGTGACAAGGTCCTAGAATAGATGTAAAAATTAGTAGAGGGTCAGATAAAACGTAGTACGTACTTTCTGCGTAGCCAAGGAAATCATACTAAAAACCACCTTTAAGAATGCACCTTTAATCGAAAAGTCATTCATGAAAAAAGGGATTGTATTATTTCCCGACCCCAATTCCGCGGCTTGTATTTGGGACCCGGCATATTAATGGGCCACAGCAATATAGTATAACAATAAATTTCATACCCCGCATGGTGACTAAAACCTCATTTCATAATCTATATGATATTCATGATATTCAATGACTTTCCAATTTTATCAATGCTTATTAGACATTTGAGCACAGCGAATCTTATATATGTTTCAATCATCGGCAGAACATTATGAAACAAGACATTCTCTGCGTCATCGTATTTTCAGAAATTGACGACTAAAGTATTTTTCTAAATTAAAGAATGTCCTTCTGGCTAACAAGTGCATACATCCGTTATTGAGATGGGTTTCATAATTGAAATATTCCTTGGCGATCAAGAACACATTGCACGTAGTGATTGAATGGGGTATAATTAATTTGCCCAACGCTATGTCCGTCTCAATTTGATTAGTAGTTGGATAACGACAGAAGATGAACCATGGAGAAATATGTAACATATTACCTAAATACATATTAACCAGGACATGATTGGAGAGTGACAAGTTATTATTTCGTAATGTGGCACAGGTAGGCCTACGTGTAAATTCGACCTTTTAGGAATGGCCTGTTGATCGATCTTTTTGTAATTGAAATTTGCTGCTAATTTGCGGACTCTACATAGCAACACGACCCCGGGGATTATCCCCTGGGGATTGGCTTGGATACTGGTTCACCTGTGTCGATAGTGTTATGTTATGCTAGCGCTATGTTAGTGTTATAGATGGGGGAGGAGCCTCAAGCTACTCAGCCATTAGAGTTATATAATAGCTCATACTATCAATACTCATCGTAATAGACATCGTAATATATCAATAAGACCAACCTATCTGGTGCTTAAATGCTTTAATTTATCAATAATTATTGTATAAAATACAGAAACGGTATGTTCTTCAGTACGTAACTATTTTTGCTGAAAGCGGAATTTCTGATTGTGTGCATGTTTAATCAATTGGCAGTCAGAAGCTGAATATTAATGTCAATTGTTGATCAGTGACTAGAAAGTCAAAGATGGTCGTTTTACTGGATATTTTTCTTATTGGGAGTGGGACTGGGTCAAACTGGCCTTAATTAAAGCTGCACTCCCAGCTATTTTCTAAACAAATCTCAAATCTCACTTGTTTAGAAGATATCTTAAGTGCCCCACCTTGTCCCAAGAATTTGGATCTCTTTCTTAATGTTGAAGATAGATATTAGAGTTTATATGTGACGAATCTGTATTCGGTGGGATGTGGTGTTCACCAGTGGAGAAAATGATTCCCAAGAGACCTGTAAGATGGCAGTCAAATTCACCTCACGCATGGGCAATTCACCTCACGCATGCCCACTTGGTGCATCACAGCCAGAGAGACTAGGGTCAACCCTAGACAGTGCAGACACCTAGTGTCTACTAGATGCATATTAAAAACTATGGCGAACTTGTCGGCGCTTATTTTTGTATGTCCGTAATCGTAAATTCAAGGAATTTAGACATTTATTGAACTTTTCATTAAGTAAGAGATTGATAATATTGAGTTTGGGAACTAATTTGAATGTAAGTTCAACAGAACCATTCAATATTATTACTAGGCAAGGCAGCTTTAATTGAGAATGAAAGAATGAAATGAAAAGAGAAGAACCATATTCTATTTTGTTATAACTTGATGAGCTACTTCACTATGTAAGGCTTGAATAAGTTAATCCTGTTATAAATATTTTCATAGAAATACAGCAAAGGCGTAGTTGGAAGAACTGCTACAGTACACTATCTACTTTCCCCACTTATAGTTAGTAAAAGATATATGGTGTAAAGACTGTGGAAATTAAGATTAATACAATGACCTGTAAAGGTCTAGATAGGTTATAGAATGAATCACAAACAATAGGCTTCAGTTCAATTTTTTTTAAATAATCTACCAGACCTTTCACGGCGTTGCCTTCTCGTCACTATAGATTGCGTAATTGCTGCTAAACGCTCGACAGAACTTTTCAACCTCTCGAACAATTGAATGCTTGGGGAACTATCCATTGTCCAAAATAATAATGTTCTCACTTTTGTTAAATCAATTTCTACATGTGAGAAATACTCGGAATTGAGTTGGGTTGGCTCCACCAATGTTAAGGTCTTGTATTGTTATTAAAAGGAAAGAATAAATGAAAAACTCAGAGGCACGACTGATCTGTTCAAGATCTAATATCTAACTAACTTTAATGTGTGAATCCGTACAGGCTCTCACTAGGATGAAACCTAGGAAAAGGGGGGCTATCCCAATTACCTCATATCCTGGACATAGCCTGAATAAGTAGACTTGCACAGTATACTGGTAATTAGCGATTTTATAACCCTAATAAAGACCTGATAATTAATATAAATATAATGAGGCTATGCAATGTTACGTAATGTGTCATAACATTTGGTGAAAAAAAAAGTCAAATGTCAGATACCGAAATAAAGTCCCAATGTTTGTGTGTGTGTGTGGGGGGGGGGGGGGGGGATTAATACAATTGCTACAAATACAATTAAGAGTTGGTAGCATTACCAATTTAAGATGGTCGTTATGTGGGACTCTACTGTATGCACCATGCGACAATGGGAGGGGTTCTGTTTAAGGATTATCTTGTTTATCAATACAAGCTGGATATCGATTCGAAGCAATGTTTTTAGTGTTAAATTTGTCGAGGCAGAGGAATAGAAGTAATAATATTCTGCTCATTGGCCGTAATTAATCATTAGGAAATTAATACCTCATATACTCATGCAGTCCTCTTGGGAGTAAATTATTATAATGTTTTTTGTCATACTTGACAGCCCAAGGCAATCTTGAATTATCATTAGTTGTTACAGGGTAATTTCAAACGGTCTTGACTTTAAGGCAATTCCTGATCAAAATTAAAAGAGCCTTGTTGAGTAAGGACATTAATCACTACTATCTAATTATTATCCAATTATTATCTCCAATCTTAGAGAATCTTTAGAAAATCATGTCAATCGCCATTCAATTATTGCCACCCAAAGAAGTGCAGACATGCAATAGCAGGAAGGGAATATATAAATCTATTACATCCTAAAATCATGCAGATATAGGAAAAGACGGAGGAATAGGCGGGTGGGAAGAAAGGCGTAGGCGAGAGGAATGATGGAGTTAGGGGAGAGAGGAAGGTGATAGAGAGAAAAACATGGGGAGGTGAAAGAGACTGGAGGGGAGATATAGGGGAGAGATCAGGGGAGAGAGGGAAAATGAGAGTGAGGGGGAATGAGACACTAGGGGAGAGAGGTAGGAAGAGTGGGAAGAAGAGAGGGGGGAGAGTGATGGAGAGAGGGATAGAAGCGGAGCTCGATCTGGGGAGAGGATACACTGATACTCACTGCCATCATTCACCGGTTAAAACCTCTGTCTTATTGGAACAGAAATGAATTGAGGCTTCAGCTAATGTTCGAAATGTAGAGGATAAGGCATCTTTCTCGAATTATGTGAAGGGTTTATGTGTGAAATTATGTGTTGAAACAGAAGAAATCTGGTCTCAGCAAGACCCTCTTGTTTTTCTATGACTTACATGACTAGGTATTGGTAGTGATTGATAGATAGATTGATTGACTGATTGACCCTTGAGCCTGTGGATATATGCGAAACTATAGGAGTGTCTGTGATATTATTGGTTATACTAGGGGATAGTTAAGGACTGTCATCATTTCGACACTGTGTTGGTGATGGTTCTTAATTTCTTGATGTTATTATTCATTATAGTATATCGATGTAGAGATACTGAATTTCTTATATTATTGAAAAGATGTATTGGTATAAGAGAGTATATATGTTAGATTAATCAGCACTGACTGAGAATATTGTACTTGATACATAGTATAGTAGATGAATGAAAATATTAAAATACAAATACTAAGATAGAACTAAACTTGAGCTGCATATACGGCAACGCATTCACAAAATGCTCGTGTCTTTTGGTGAGTGTTTTTCATGCGTGCCTTCGGCACTTGTGAAAGACACTCACCAAAAGACACTTGCGTTTTGTGAATGCGTTGCCGTATATGCAGCTCAAGTTTAGTTCTATCTTATTATACCATGATCGGGGGTTGTACACGCTGCAAATGAGTGGATATCTGCTATTGTGTTTTGTTGAATGGATCCACGCGTGAAAATATTACCCTTGTTTAGCCTAAATGTAAGAAGCATCCTCATTGGTTGACGTTTCGCTTGCTCATGACGTCACGCCCATTTGTGACGTCATATGCCACCGTGCCGTCGTTGATTAGCCAATCAGCTATACGCTTGTCTAGCGCTTTGGCATAAAACAAACCAATATGGCGGATCATTGGAGAGAAGCGAGGTAAATAAATACTTTGTTTCTTCAATTTATTTTATAATATAAGATCGTGCTTTAAAAAAAGGATGTAACTCGGTTAGTTTCTGACATACTGTACACAATGGCCACTCGTTTTTTTTCTACCAGGGATTTCACTCGAAGCCGCACATAGTATTTGTATTTTAATATTTTCATTCAGCTACTATACTATGTATCAAGTACAATATTCTCAGTCAGTGCTGATTAATCTAAACAAGCAAAAACAAGCGCCTACAATGTTGCGTCATGAAATGAGCGTCATGGATTGGCGCAGCTAAATTTATGTAACCAATCAAAATAGCGGGAGTAAATTGGTTGCATTCGAAAAGCGGATTCCGCTAGTGCAATCCAGGCATGTTTATGCCATGGTCTAATCTGGCCATGTTTTTGTGGATACGCACAGCTATCATGGCATAAATGCATGTATACATGGTAGCTTCCTATTTCTAGACTGCTGCAATATCGACGGTTGAATACAGATTGAACTGTTGTTTAACATCTTCAACTCTTAGTCAATCAACGGTTGAGCAACCGTTGTGTATGTATATTGTTTATTTCAGCATATCTTATAAATGATAATACAATTTTCAACAAATAACAATAATCCACTTGGGAAATGAATGGCCCTCGTCTATGGCACCCATAGTTTTTCCGAGGGGTAACTACTAAAGTTAAGAAAACATGATGTTGTATACTAGTCAGGATCTAAAGCAATTGTTGAAACCTGTTGCCGCCTACCCCGGGAGAAGCGAACGTTCACGCACACCAGATAAACATTTGTTGAACAGTTGTTTGGCGTTCTGTGTATTAGGGGACCATTCCTATCTTATTTGTATGTAATTTCCGACAAATTAACCCAAAAGGAACCCGTTTCCCGAATACTGGGGAAATTAAGTGGATCATATTACATGGCAATTTAATCTCGTTTAAGCATTTTGTTTACTGACATAATGTGTATAGCATGGCTTTATGCCATGCGTGTGCATTGTTGCGAACCTATCACCGCCCACCTACTGCAGCGACCTCTACCACACAGGCGCTGCACTACCCACTCATACACTCACCCTCAATCACTTCACCTCTTGCCACCACAGCGATCACTTAATTTATCTTGGCAGAGTGAAGATCCTAGCTGACTGCGCGCACCACACACGCCAGCAGCATCATCACAAATGCGCATTTTGCTGCCCAAAAAGCAGAGAGAAAGGTCTAGGTGCTCCAGATATAGTATTAGACTCAGTATGACTGGAAGGAAACGAAGAAGCCGCCGCTCTAAGAGCTCAGCACCCAAAGTCGCCAGCCAGGTGACGGTGGTCGACCCCGCCGGCGATAACTCCATACCAGTCGAGGTGGAAAGCTCCCCCGCGAAGAAGGTCAAGACCCGGGCCAACAAGAAGCTGGATGACCAGGTGAAATGCATGGAGGCCTCGGTCGAATCACTAAAAGGTACCATGGATAAAATGGCGCAACAGCTCGTAACAGTGGTTCGTCATGCGGCTGGGCAGGCCAAATCGAAGTCTAAATCCAGACGGAGGAAAGAGCCAGAAACCGAGTCAGAGACTAGCGAGGAGGAGACCGAAGAAGAGTCGGAGAGTGAAGGCGAACCTACTCCCCCCAGGCGAGGCAGACGTACCAGTAAGCACCGGTCAAGCCGTCGGAGGTCCGAGGTCAAAATGCCTGCCATACTCAAGCGCCAACTCGACAGTGACAGATTCTTGGAGAGAGAAATGGAGAGGGAAAAGGCAACCTCGGGCCTCCACGGTAAGAACCATGTGATTTCTGACTTATTATCATCCAGAATATTTGCCAAGCCGTATATGTTTATCAATAGGGAGGGTATCACAACGGTGAAACAAAAGGTAGATGCTAGAGGGAATATGACCCCGGTGGAGTACATAGACGCTTTCCTCTCCCTCTTAGATGACCCCAGGGGCTATTACCGTGAATATTACTATGACATGTTTGATCATCTTAGGAATATAATTAGGGACTCTCTTGACAGGCCATGGGCCGCAGTGCGCAGGTGGTCCGACTACATTTGGGACTCCGTCGAGAGTGGCCTAATGTGTTGGGGAGATAAATCTAGAATACAAGAAGAAAGAGTACGGTTGTGCCTCACTGCCGGTGCAGCAACACCTTTGTCTGGGGCCTATGGCGGTACACACGGGACCTCAAACAATAGGATTAGTAATCATAGCACAGCAAGTAGGGGAGGCTCGGGTCAAACAGAACTGGTATGCAGGGCTTTCAACTCACGAGCAGGGTGTAGGCAAACAACTAGTCACCCGGAAGGGTCAATGTATCTTCTTCATATTTGCTCATACTGCGACTCCGTCGGCAAGAACTGTTTACATTCAATCGGGGAGTGCATGAGAAAGATCACCCACGCTAACTCTACAGAGAGGGGTGGCAACAGGAGCAACACAGGCAGTACAGCCTCTGTCACAATGAATCGCAATAGCAATCGTAATAACCAATACTCTCAGTCATTTTCCAGTAATCAGCAGCCAAAAAACGAGTAGCTGGCGCCTCAAGAACTTGGAACTTGGAGGCGCCGCCATTCCGACCCAGTGCGAGCCAGGACAGTGCCACGCCCACTACACGTGCTAGCGTTGTTGTTGTTGACAGGCCAGCTCTCGCCGCTCGCGAGACCTCACCACAAGATGGCCGCCCCACCACGAGACACACGGCATACGATGACAATGACAAGACCTTATACCGTCCTCCTGCATTGCATGCATCTAGCACAGTCTCCAACACCAAAAAGCGAGTAGGTACAAATGAATACTTTGACAATGTATGTTCGATTTGCGCCGGGAAGGTCGAGAGAACTGATGAAGACTTCTCCCCGCACGCATATGTTGACCATCGCAAGGAGACATGGCCTCGCATGTGTATCGATGACTCATATAGTGTTCACAGACGTATATACTCCTCCGTTCGTGAATCGGGCTTACCCAATGCACTTGGCACTAAGATTGAACTCCCCACTAAACTAAATCTCGATAAATGGAGAATGTATCTCTCAAATAATGATGATGAACGCGAACTCTGTGATATGATCGCATATGGTTTTCCCATGGGCTACTTGGGCCCCACCTCGCACTACGACAGTGGATTGAACCACACAAGCGCCGATGCTTACTCTGACAAGATAGATGATTTTATAAACAAGGAAGTTAAACTAGGCGGACTCGTCGGCCCACTTGACTCGCCCCCCTTTGATACTTGGTATCACTGTGCGCCGATGATGTCAAGGGAAAAACGAGAATCTGACGCACGCAGGGTAATAATTGATCTCAGCTACCCCGAGGACAGATCAGTCAACGCGTACCTCATGAAGAATAGCGTGTGGGGGAAACAGAGGCAACACTCTTTACCTACCGTCGAAAGTTTGGTGGAAGAGTTGACAGATGTAGGCCGCGGGGCATTTATGAGCACTATAGACATATCGCGAGCATACAAAAATTTTAAATCAGACCCATTAGATTGGCCCCTGCTATGCCTTAAATGGAACAACAACTACTTTCTCGATGTCACAATGCCGTTCGGATCTCGCTCGTCGTCGTGCCACATGCAACGGGTGGCCGATGCAATTGTGGCGATACTACGCAGGGAGGGGATATCCAGTCGCATGTACCTGGATGATCTCGTGATTATATCAAAAGATGAGCAATCGGCCCGCAAGCATTATGATAGGGCGATTAAACTCTTCGAAGAACTCGGCCTCCCGGAGGCTAGCGAGAAGAGGCAACCTCCTGCTACTGCCGTCCGCTGGTTAGGCATAAACATCGATGCACCGTCTATGACCCTCAGCATACCAGCCGACAAGGTGAAACAAACGCTCGACCAAGTCGCCAAATACGCAAAACGACGCTCCATGTCTCGCAGGGAACTGCAATCACTTATTGGTTCGTTGATACACGTTGCTAAATGCGTGGGGCCTGCCCGCCTCTTTGTCAGTCGCCTGCTCGACGCTCTCAGGGAAATGACAAAGAAGTATACAAACATCTCTGCAAACATGCGCAAAGACCTGCAGTGGTTTACAGAGTTCTGTGCACAATGGAACGGGAAGGCAGTGATACCCGCGCGGGAATACACGAAAGTGATCGAGGTCAACGCCTGCCTGTCGGGTATAGGGGGAGCCGACGAGACTCGAGCGTATGCGGCCCAAATAGCCCCAGTAGACAAAGGTGTCCATAATATTTCTGAACTTGAGGCCGTGAATATACCCGTGGCATTGCATACATTAATTACTGACGCTGATAGAGGGGGACATATACTCATCAAGTGTGATAATATTGCCAGCGTGTGTGTATTTAGAACTGGGAGAGGAAAGAACCCCGTCATAGTAGAAGCGGCCAGACTGGCCTGGATGGCGCAAGCCCTGTTCGACATCCGGGTCAGCTATGAGCACATAGCTGGCGAAGACAACGTAGTCGCTGATAATCTCAGTCGTGCCCACATAGACGATAATCATAGACTTAAAGCAGTTAAAAGTGTCCGTGATAAATCTCTTGAACTTGTACAGCCATGTATGTTTGCTGTTCATAATGCACGTTTTTCATTACCCCCTAGGGCCAATGCTAGATCGGCTGATGTCCAGAGCGGCCATACGACAGTCACAGGCATGGGCGACAGGCACAAAAGAAAACAGACAGGCGGCTCTCAGACGATACCAACACTTCGCCAGGATAGTGGGCATGGACCCCACTAAACCCACCTATATCCTGATATGCACGTATATCGAGTTCCTGCGTGAGACCATAGCATCCCCAAGAACTATACGTAACCACCTGTCTCACATACGTACCACGTTCAAGCTGAACCATCTTCCTACAGACGCGCTTGACCACCAAAGAGTGAAGTGGGCCCTCCAGGCGATCGATCACGACAAATCCTTCATCCCCAACACGAAACTACCCGTACAAGTCCACATAATCAGGCAGGCTATATTAGCAATGGACACGAGTAATCCCATCCAGCACACTCTCAAGACCGCCATACTAGTTATATACTATGGCGGGCTCAGGCAATCGGAAGTACTAACGCCTACTGCCCGCAAATTTGACCCCCTCGTCCACCTGACTAGGCAGGACGCACAGGTCTCACACGATAAGGTGACCATCACCATCAAGTCGGCCAAAAATCTGCAATCAGCGTATCAGTCCAAACAAGTGACACTCCACGCATCAGACGACAAGAGGTTCTGTGTAGTCAAAGCCATGAGCCATATGCTGAGAGTAGTCCCTACAGCACACCCTAAGCAAGCATGCTTTATGTTTCCACGCACACGCAACCCCATGACTGCCACGTTCGTCGCCAGACAGTGGAAAGACGCGCTGGTGGCCATGCGGGTCCCACACAAGCAATACACACTGCATAGCTTGCGTAAGGCAGCCGCTACAGACGCCTTCGCGGCTGGATGTTCATCTTTACAAATCCAGAATTATATTGGCTGGACCTCAGAGGCATACAGGTCCTACATCCGTACTGATGATAACCCAGTCAACCAAGCACTAAGGAGAGCAATAAGCTCACCCCGGCCCTAGAATATCTGCTCACAAGCAAAGACTATTAATCATCTTAAATTCCGCCCACCCACCCCCATAAATATCAGCCACTCGGCTCACAAAAAGACTAGGCCCTCAGGCAATGAACTGTGGCATTGCCACCAACGAACTACCCACAAGGGTTAAAACATAATAACAGGCTGAACCAATACAGCTCTGTTTCTTAAAATTACATATTACTCATATTACTTCCTTTTATATTCTCAATTCACATCCCCCTCCCCAACATCATACCACATACCCAAAATTGGCAGTCTTGGCTAATTACCTAATTTTATTATAATTTAAAACTTCATCAATTCAATTTTAATCACAATCAAATCAATTTTACCAATTTTACATCAAACCAATTTATTTTAACTCCTTTTTATTATTATATTTATATAAATTATATCAAATCAAATAAAAATTTAATTTCCCAAGGCTGCTCTCAACTCTTCCTTTCAATCACTTAACTGGTTCGGCAACAATGCATGCTATTGTCTGAGAAAGTATCGACTAACTGGAACATTTTTAAGAAGACTATTTTACCTGGAGTGGATATGCAATATTAATATAACCTTATCTCCATATCTCACATCTCTTTAGCCATATATTAGTCATAAGTCGGGATAGCTTGACATGTTCACCTACCAACATCAACACACCAAATGATCACATCAACTGATATAACCAAGAAAGCAAAACCTCCTGAGAAGAGAATCGAAACAGAAAACCCTGATTCAGCAGAAGCTGAAACTTTCGTCCATAACTCACATGGTAATGATGGTGACCACAGAGGCCGGGGACACAGCCGAGGACGCAGCCGGGGGAGCAGCCGAAGAAACGGCGGAAACAACTGGCAAGGCCAGAATAACTGGCAAGGGAATAACAATAGTGGACATGGAGGATGGAGAGGCGAGAAAGGATGGAAAGGAAACAACTGGAATAACAACAACCAAGGCTGGCTAAGCAACCCCTGAGGCTGGCAGAATAACCAAGGCTGGCAAGGAAATGGACAGCAATGGTCACAATCACAAGCATGGATTCTTCAACAGACTCACTGGTCAGCAGGTAGCACCATAACAATCAAGTAATTAGCAGCAGATATAGACTATATCAGTCTAGTAAATGACTGTATTCCATTAATTATTGGTAACCTAAACTATCCTTGACTCGTCTATACTGGTGCCTCAATTTCATGTATTCGAGGAAGATTAGCAGAATCACTGTTTGATAACCAAAATGTTCCTTTTTCAAGAATTCTCTCAGAGCTTCTCTCAGAGCTCTCAGAGTTTACCTAGCAGATGGAGCAGTGTGCCATGTTTGCAAGATGGCTACGGTGAAATTCAGGCTGAATGGTTTTATTTTCACTCATTCCTTTGCTGTTAGCCTTGCCAAGTCTTAACAAACCCTTCAAATTAGGCGTGGACTTTTTCCACAATCACAAAGCTAAAATCTGCTTCGTCCTTGCAACGGATGCCAGCATATAATCTGTATAATATACACATAGAGGGTTTATTTTGTCCTGCATGTTCTCGAAACCTGTGATGTTACCAACCGTTTTTCTGCTCTGTACAGTTCCGTCAACCCTTTCCAGAGGAAAATATATGCGGCTTGTGAAGTTATCTGTGGTAAAATGTGATTTTGAAGCCTTTTTTAAATCAGGATATCCACATTCTATTTATAGCCTGGGAAGCAAGTAGGGTCAAACCAATGATCATGTGACCCAGGGGCAATGATCAATGAGCCCTTGAGCCAATTCATCATGTGACTCAAGAGATGTAAGGGGAGGGTACTTATGGGTGAGGGGAGGGGAAGAGACAGAGGAAGAAAGAGAGGGAGAGGGAAAGAGAGAAGAGAGAGAAAAGAGGGGAAGGAGAGAGTGTAGAGGGGCATGGCAAGGAAAAAGAGAGAGAGGGAGGTGAGAGAGATCAGAGGGGGAGGGGGAGAGCAAAGATGCAAAGGGACAGGGTGAGGGAATCAGACAGGGAGAGGGAGAAGAGGATAGAGAAAAGAGGGGGCAGAGAAAAAGACGGGAGGGAGAGGATGGGGGAGGGGAAGGGGAGGGGAAGGAGACGGAGGGAGAGAATGAAAGAAACAGAGGGAGAGGGTGGAAGTAGGGGAAATCGGATAGGGAGAGGGAGAAGTGGATACAGAGAGAAGAGGGGAGAGAGAAGAGGGCAGGGGAGAGGAGAGGGTTAGTGTAGGGACAAGGAGAGAGAGGGGGGAGAGTCACAGAGAGAAAAGGATGAGAGGCAGTGAGAGAGGAGGGAGGGAAAGAGAGGAAGAGGAAGAGGAAGAGAGAGACCGTCCGGAGGACGGGTACTTTGCTACTTATATTATAAGGGTATCATCAGACAAACGGGTGTTTATTGTTTTATGTTTTTTGGTTCAAATATGCATTAAGGAAACGGTGTTTTTCTTCAGGTAGACAAGTGACATTTAATGCACGCTCACCCCATTGTCTTTCGTTGTGCCCTGTAGTTAAGTTCAGTTTACAAAAATCAAGATATGCGAAAGAAAAAACTACCAATAAATACATATGCATTATTTAAGTGTGAGATGAAATGGTTGAATGCGGTTGTGATAGAGTTTCAAGCATGTACAAGATAAACATTTACTAGTGAAACCAGAAACTTCATACGACTACAACTGTTCAATCTTCTTTATTTCCTGAATGTTTTTTTAACAAATTAGTGTGAACTTAATGTAACTAATTTCCGTTTATAATGGAAACGTTTCTTGAATTCAGTTACTTGTGTTGGATGTCAAGTGATAGTTACTGTGATGAACTATGACTGACATTGTTTTATATCTACATAAAACAAACATTAAACTTGAACTTAAATTAAAGCATAATAAAGTGATGAATCACAAGTCGAATTTTGTATTGGTTTAATGAATCCCCTTTCCCATTTTTTTATTGGCCCAAATCCAGCAGGTTTTCAATTTGCAATCCCGTTTTTCTATTTTCAATTCCGACCTGGGGAAATTAAATCCGACTCTGAATCCTTTCCCGAATCCCTTAGACCCTTTTAAATCCCCCAAAACAATCCCGACCTAAAATACACCCCAATCCTGGCTCCTGAAAAGGTATTCCCTGCCCTGAATAAACCATTCTTATATTTAAACCATCATGATACTCTCAAAATAACTATATTTGTACTTAACTGATGCATATTCTTTCTCTTCCTGATGGGCTTACTGTGGACTTATAACTGTTGACATATCACTTAGTGTTATGATTGTTTATTTATTTTTTATGGGATAGTGAAAATCACTGACTGACTAATGGAACTGATAGTGGGGAGCGGGGCACGTTGTTTGTGTAGAAGGCTCACTCTAGTACAGTCCCATTTGGAGTGAGGCCGGGCGGAGCACTGGGCGGAGCACAATATATTATTGCATCTCTGACTTCACACAGTTTAAGAAGACCTGTGATGATATCTGATGGCAGAAAGATGGCATTTTAGCCTGATCCTTATCACTGATTGACAACTTTCTGCATCATACTCTTATTTTGAATTCTCGAAATAAAAATGATAGCTAAGAGTACCTGGTCGAAGCTATGCTTATTTGTGTAGCTGATATACACTGTGTGTTGAACGATTGATGTCTGCATGGTTACAAGTTTATGGGGTGGTGCGAATTCAGCCGTTACTGACATCTGAATCTTAACATCACAAAATAGCATATAATAAACTTCTCAAATCTGTTACAATATATCATATCATTTATTCCTGGTAGGACATGTCTGACAGGATAGAACTGCAGTGCTGGCCAACGCCAAACATACTAGAAGTAGTGGAAAGGTAATAAATCAATGTTCAGTCATTCACGGATGAGCACTGGAGGAAGATGACCCTGTTTATGTAGCAATTGTATTAATAGATCTACGTTGATCTTTTTGGGAGGAGATAGACAACATTTTGATTAAACAATAGATAAAACTTGGTTTAGGTCAATGAACTTGTTAATCATAATTAATTCCATAATTCAAAAAGTATTTTTCTTAATCCTTAATCTGAATCTGAATCTTCAGGCTTTAGTGACAGTTTTGAATTTTTATTGTGCAACATAAATGGTAATATAGATGTAAATTACACATTAAGCACTTAAAGGACGATTTCAAGCACAGGGTGAAAATAAAGAACGAGATCGTAGGTGTATGAATATAGCACGAACCCAAAAGGTGAGTGCTATATTCTATGGTGGAGATCGAGTTCTTTTTCGCGTTCGTGCGCAGAACGAGTCCTATAAGTTGGTTATTGCATGCATTATTTTGCCAGTAAAATGATTTCAATAAATAATATACTTCTCGATATTAGCTTTTCTTTGATTTTGTAAATGTTAAAGTACTAGGCTTACCTACCAGGCCAAGTCTTTGATGCACATTGACAAGTGACAGCCATGCTCATTGACAAGTGACAGCCTCATAGGCAGCTAAAGACAAGCCGAAGAATATTGATAAATTTACTCAAGACAATCGTTGATCTAACTCTCCTTTTTCTGTAGACATTTTCATTGTTAATATGTGTAAACTATTAGGCCTACCATTATTAGAAATATGTGAAACGATCAGGGAATTCGCACTGGCACCGGCAAACTTCCATCGGCAAACTAGCATTGGCATGGCAACGAAATAGTTCCGTTTGTAAAGTCTTTTACCGCTTCATACGTAAAGAATGACACATGGCGTCGCGATAGTGAACGCGTGTATAATAAATGTTAATATGGTACAATTTTGAGATGACCTTGGAAATAGACATAGCTGATAATACCAATAATTCCATTGATTTATCTGTTGTTGTAGCCAATGGAAATGACGACAAAACACATTTCAGAGATTCTTCCTGAATTGTTTAATATTGTGTACTCCATTATGTATGCAATCATTTCCTTATAATATTACTAAAGTGACCTTGATATTAATCATTCAGTTATTTGGTTATGTAGTTTGCAAATCATTATGCTGACTACAAATTCCATAAATGTTTTTTCTATAATTAATGCAGCATTAAATAAGCTTTATTATATATGCGCATTTCATATGAGAGGTGCGATAAGGTGGGGGTACAATAAAAATATTGTTATGTACAACAAAAAATCGAATTGGTTTTTCTTTTAGCTTTTAGATTTTTCAATATTCTTCCATGCTACGAGCATATACTAAATAGTGAATGGAACTCGGTACTAATAGTTGACTATTTATTGGATTGGATTTGCTGCGTAATCTTGTCCAATAAAACTAATATTCAATTACTAGCACAAACATTAAAGTTCTAGATTATAAATATCCAACATATTTCCGTAATTAAAATATTGCCTTTTACAAAATGGTACTTTTTGGCAAAACAGATCAATCTCTCATGTGACGCCGGCCAATTTCCCTACTATCCTGTTCTACGCGAGCAAACTAAGATTTTTATCATTGGTTAAACTTATTTCTTAACGTCTCTATTTCCGACTACCTTCCAGATATTATTTTCGACATTGTTTGCTGAAAGGGAATTTATGTTTTCAGTCGGTCGATACATTCTTCTATGTCTGTTACCAGAAGTTTCCACATATTTTTCTCTTCTTTTTTACTCTCCATATTACTAAGGGAGTATTTCACTACGTTCCCTCTAGATTTTTGCTCATACATTGCAGAAAAAAGATCTAGTCTCCCGTTGTTGAACAGTTTTAGTCTATGTATGAATGTTTCTGAGCATTTAATTTTCTGTCTAGTGTTGCACCTAATGTCCCATAATGTGACATTAGAAGGCCTCTCACTTCAAACTGCAAAATTCCATAAGAATCCCATTAGGACGCTTAACTGCTAGGCCGGGAAAGTCATTAGCGCAGTAGGCGTCCAACCACTGACATACCATGCATCCTTGTCTGATGTTATAGACCTTCTAAACTCAATTCAGCGATGTACAATACATTTGGTTAATAGCATCTTCGATTCCTACTGCATGAAAGAAGGCCGAACTGCAAGCAGACTGTGCAATATATTTAGTCTTGTCAGAAACCCATAAAACTCTCAGTTTGAAGAGCGAGCTTCAGCTCCATGAAACTATAGGTGAAAGAGGGAGAAAAGGAGAGAAAGTGATTAGCTCTTGCTGATCCTGAGTTTCTATTATGTTCTTATGATACAACTTATAACAGATGTAATTGCCCGCGATTGTTTTGAATTAGGGCCTAGTCCACTTACTGACTTAGCTGATTCTCATGCGTTTTTGCGACGCTGAGGACTCTTTTGTACTAAATTATGTGAGAATCGCATGAGAATCGGCTTAGTGGATTAGGCCCTTATGACATCCATGCAAAGTCTGGTAAAAGGAGGTTTCTAATTCGTAGAGTGATTCAGTTGTCATATTCCTGTTGCCAAGTGGGACAGACTCATAGTCTTTCAAAGAGGGACCGGGTCAAATATTTTCAAACTAAATCAATAGTATACCAAGACCTTAATGTTATATTTTTTAATTCAATATTTTATTTAACGAGTAGTTACAAATTTGAGTTGCATTTGCCATCTCCATTTTCGGGGTTAGTTTAATCAAAATGCAGAGGTTTTTGTTTTGATGAAGTGGAATGAGATGAGATATGTGTTATATAATTATGTGGATCAAATTGAAATGGTACAAATTTGCTTAGTTTTGTAGGGGCAGTCTTTGTAACATAAAGTTTCTTATGAGGTAAAGATACAATAGTTATTTAATATACATTTGGTTTCAACAAGATTTTAGATGCAATTTTAGATTTTAGCGCAATACATGTTCGAAATGACAAAATGAATTGTATAGTGTTTAGCATCAAAAACATAACTCATTCAGTATTAACAGCATATAAACATCACACAATTCATATATATACTAATCAACAATCGGAATTCAGCAATGCAGTCAGTTAAATCAGCAAATTATCAACAACAAACAGTCATTAAGCAATATCCATATTCTCATAGCAATATTCTCATACGATTCTCATAGAATTTAGTGGAAAAGAGTCCTCTGCGGCGCAAAAATTGCATGAGAACAGGTTAAGTGGACTATAGACCCTTTACTTACAAAATGTATCAAATGTATCAGATGTATTATATCATATCATATGTCAACCTTTTCCCATAATGTCAATTTAATGACTCGTTTGAATAATTTCATGTCCGGAATATTTCTTATATTGGCAGGCAAGCCATTCCACATATTGGGGCCTGTGTATACAAATGAATTCTGAAAGAGATTGTATTTAGGGAAATCTACATCCATCCATCTAGTTATCGTGTATTTCAGGCGGTATGTTTATAATAGCTATCCTCCCCCTAAACAACATTTCAAACGTTTTTCTTTCAAACCTGGATTACATTTTATAGAAATCCGCATTTAAATTAAAATTTAAAATTTAAATTAAAATATTTTTTTTTGACAGCTTGCATGCGATATAGTGGATCTTGAACAAAATCAGAAGCGCCAGAAGATATCCAATCAAGATATCCTTCTTGATTTAAAAAAAATCGTTATTTAAACGGGAAGTGTGAATGGCATATGCCTTATTGGTTTCTAAGATTGGGACATGGTATCCAGCATTTCCTCTGTCACTGAATGGAGTTTCAAGTGTAACATTTGAGTAAATAACTGCGGTAATTGGGGAATGGGCCACGTCGACAAACTCTTGCTAAATAACAACTTGCTTAACATTATATCTTAGATCTGTCTCGAAAACCCAGCATACCACACCATGACAACCAAACTGGTTAATATCTCGAACTTGACCCGATTTGAACAGTCAGTACACCATTAACTATTGTTGTATCATCTACTACCACTTGTTCGAATGTCTCATCTGTATGTAATCATTCTCCATTTCATCTCATTTAAATGTCTTAAACTACTTTTAATAACTCCTGTTGATTTTGTAACAAGTCATGTTCACTATAAGATTTAATCCCGAACGCAGCACCCTCTGGGAGAACTAGTTTCTAGATTTGGAGTAACCGCATTGTACCATACCATCGGCAATAAAAGGATTTTTTAATTGAATTTAATTGTAAGTAAAAGATGAGGGTGATGTTTGATAATGACCCGTTGTGAAGAATATTAAAAGTCCTTAGTAATTTACATAACAGAGCAAATATTAGCATGGCATAGCTTGTCTTATATTACAAACTTTCCTAAAATGGTATTTCAGTATTAAAGGTGATAGTTCGTTTAAGACTCATAGGATTTTACATCTGGATTACTTTTGTAGAGAGAATTAATTTAGGTTAAATGATTCTGGCAGCATATATATGTGGGTAGGCATTTGATAGTCTTCCCAACAAATCAGGTTAGAGTATTCGCCCACTATTTTTCCTGTCACAGATTTTCAATTTCAAAATACCACATATCAAATGTCTTTGAGCTCTACAACAATTTATGAAAATAAAACAAAACGAATTATTATTAGGATATTAACATTACATAAAATAACAAAGTGGCATTTCTTACATAAAACTTTGGTATTCAATAAACCTACAACATAATTGTGTAGGCGACAGAATGGTAAGAATTATAGTGGTGAATCATAACTGATTTACCGTGACGCCATATTCCGGTCAATGGCGTCACTTCATTATCTGTCATTTGTGAAAACATGTGCCTAACCTGTATGACGTCACTTGTGTGGGGATATGTTGTATAGAAATTTTAAATTAATAAATGTATGTACCATATGAGATTTTGTTACTTTTTTCTTTCTTTCTTTTAGAACAGGTTTTTATTCAGGTTGATGTTTGGCATAGGCCATACGATTAATGTGGCTCGGGCATGCCCGATCTTCCGCCACACCCTAAACTGTTGACAATTCAATTTAACAAAAAGGTAGTGTGTGAGTCATGTGTTCTTACAATTCAAGTGAAATCGGTTTCGGGTGAGATTGGGGGATGGGATGGTAATGGGATGGGGGGATAGGGGAGGGACAGACATTAATATTGTATCAATAGGAAAAAGTAAGAGTAACCGATTATTCAATCGATCGTGTAAGTATTGTCATCCTGAAAGATTGATTAGGGCTGACATCTGTCAAGTTTAATATGATGATTATTTCGTATAGTAATTTTTCGATGCATTAAAACCTCGGAATAGGAATTAGATCAGCGAGTATGTCCTTTTTTAATTTAATTTTGAAAGAGTCATTCGAGACTAAGGATCCGTATTGTACATTAGGTGGTTCCCCCATAGAATTCCTGAAAAAACAGTATGACCATACCAGGAAATTTGTTTGTCCCTGAATGTTAGGACGCAAACATAGCTGTGTATATATATTCGTTTCAAGATGTATTGAACCGTTATTTAGTTCGAACATGGCACTTTTTACAATAACCTCCTTAGCAGCTAGAATGGGGGATTTTCTGGCATGGTCTCACTGCGCATGTCTGTTACAATGTATGCTGAAATCTGGCATACAAATTTAGCAATTTTCATCGAAAAATGCAAGTATCTTTTCAACAATATCATAGCTTGTGTAAATAATCTATAAACAATAAATGCACGTTGGAAGGCTGATGTCTGTTTAATATCCCATGCTGAACATAACATGTTTTCTATAGCGTTTACACTGACAATAGAACTCCTATAATTCCATGCGAATCAAGATTCAAGATGGCGGACATGCAAATCCCCTATCGTTGCACGACAATTGTAGGCAACGCTCGAGCAAATCCATGGTGGATAAGCGTCTTATATCATTGGCCTTAAATGAAATAAAAGAAATAAAAACAACTATTGAATCAGAGTTACATGTATGATACAAATGTGTAAACTATTAAAGAAACAGATATGAGCGACTGTATGCCCGAGGATTCGCTACCTCGTCCAATAAATATTCAATAAGTATAGCACATCGTCCAATTCTCTCTATTTATATACTCAGTACTCTGCTTCTATGCCTTCATAAAGCAGTGAAACGTGGTGATGTCGATTCCTGAAAACAATCCATTGAAACAAAACAAAACCAATGCCTTCATATACTAGGTGCGACTAGCTGCAATGATAATGACACATTCCATATATGCATCGGCGTACTTTAGTGCTTTTATTTCAAGATTGATGATGGAAATGTTCTAGTAGAACGCCCTGGAGCTGTTATGAGGCATTATTATAGGCTGAGTGCACGGTCTGTTCCTCCCTGGAATCAGCCCCCCGGACGATTTAGTTCATTCTCAGCCTTTCTGGCTTTTGTCGATGGCTACGCTTGGCGCTACTTCTATACTATATACTGCAGCGCCTCCTCCTTCCCTTCATCACATCCAGCGCAGCGGATCTGTGGGCGTGGTCACAATACATTCTCTCCTCTGATAGGAAACCATCGCCACCTGTAACCCGGCATGGACTGCCTTTAAGCAAGCCGACAAGAGAGTGACTCTCAGAGCAAGTGGCCGCCGTCTTCATCTAAGGTGTATTGGAATAGGCTCCACACCCGCGATTCTTTACTTCTTATATTGTTTATATTCATATCCAAAGAATACCCCTGGACTTTAATTGCAACTAGCTATTGCAATTGGACACATCGACTAAGTGCCTTCTTTTTATTCAGTATCTTACTCTGATTAGTTAAGAACTAATTATCGTCATTCAATACCACTGATTGCAGGAGGTAAGTACATGTTACATTGGTGTGCTCAGACAGGCTTGGGGTACCAATTATCCTACAAGAGAATTAAATACTCTTCTTTTAGATCATTGTACATAACCATAGACGTAATAAATGGTCATTGGTCCTTTGTGCACCATCCTCATGTCACTAATTGGGACGTATAACTCCGAGTAAAACATTATTAACCATTGCTTAATTGAATTTGGGTAGTCAAGGAAATAATCCAATTCTATCCCTAGAAAGAAGTGGTCGAGACCGAACAGAAGCCTCCTCTATTGTACACAATAAAAGACATTACTATGCACAACCTCTAATGCAATATAAAATGTCAATTATATACACCCACGAGTTATACGGGGGAGATGTTAGTGGGATGGCAGGATGTTTCCTGCTACATTTCCACTCACAATAGCTCCTGCTAACAAATTGAATTTGTAACCTTGATGAGCGCAGATAGGTCCAGGCATTGTACCTCCTGTTGGAATATCCCAGCACCTCTTGATTGCGTCTTTCCAATTCTCCAATTTCCTACAATTTCAGCCGCGGTCTCTTCCATGGAAAGCGTCACCACTAGTTGTCGAGGCGTCCGGCTGGATCTGGGTATGGACACCCAAATTCCTTCGACAAACGTGGGACACTTTTGGAAGTCATTTGGGATGTTGTCAGACTCCCTTATCACAAGGGGCTTCAAATAACCACCGACGAATAGCAAGTTTTCTACTTGTCAATATAGGAAAGAACATTCAGTGTTAAGTGCCTTGATAAATCGCATATACTGGAGAGAATCTCTTGACTTGTCACACAGTGTCTTTATACGTACATAGTTTAAACAGAAATATTGTCAGCACATACAGTGAAGGCTAATTGTCTTCATTCACAGAATATGGATGCCTTAAATATCTCCTTCGAAAGGACAAACAACTCAAATGTTTCTAGCATCCTGAGTGGCAATGATCCAAACGCAGTACAGGACCTGGCAAATGACTATGCCTCAATGGATCACGGTCCTCTCAAGTACATTATTTTGGTTTCCTACATGACAACTTTCGTCCTTGGAATACTGGGAAACGGTCTTGTCATCTACATCATAGCCAGCTTCAGAAAGGTCCGGATTAAATCAGTGGCCAATTATTACATTTGGAATTTGAGCTTTGCGGATGAATTGTTCATCATGGTGCTGCCTCTTTTTTGCTATGCTACGTACACAAAGGACTGGCCTTTTGGGGGTGTCTGTTGTAAGATTGCCTATGCCTTTCGTGAAATCAACAAATTTGCTTCAGTGTTTACGCTGGTGGCCCTTAGTGTTGACCGTTACCTAGCAACCTGTCATCAACTGTCGTATCTCAGGACCATTCAGGTATGTTTATGTCACATTTATTCCTCTTCCCTATTACCCAAACATCTTTTCGCGTAGATCACATTAATTTTTCTGTCGCTTTCTTAGCACAAAGCCGCTAGCTCGCTACTTGTGGACTGTCCGCTTGGTGGGCCTGGGGTCCTGGACGGACGTCAGAAGGTCCTCACAAGCTGTTTTAATACAATAAAACCATGTTTGGATGGGCGAGGAATTGCATTTATGATGCACTCTGAACGGGCGGTGTCATCTTACAAGACAATAGAATTTGTAGGCAGGCAGTCAAAGCAGTCTTTAAAAAAAGCCCATTGTTATAGGACAAGGAAATTGTTTTGCCGTTGGGAATGCCGCATTCCAGTTTAATGTTGCTCTTGGAAGCAATTTCCTTAAAGAAAGTAGACATTCCACACCAAACAGGTGGGAGATCAACAGTATGGAATATCAGGTGTCATATCTGAAACTTTAAATGTCAATAAACCCGCCAAATGCAAATGTCAATGAACTAATATAACTTTTTCCTTTAATGTTCGACGAAAAGGTTCTACCTTTGATAAAGATTTACAGCGAATTAGTTAATAGGAGAATCACTTGTCGGAGTATCTAAATTACTAATCACTGTTCACATCTCTGAACTTCGGCATTTCCAGCTAAAACGGCCGAAAACCATTTTTCCATCCTTCTTTCTGTGATCCTAATCTAGACAGGGTTCCACCAGACCGCGTCCTTAGAGCGGCCAATATGCCGTTTGATAGTTATTGTCATGTATTAATTATCATAAAAAATTAAAGTTGCACAATCTATCAAGACCCTCCTCTGGCCAGACTCCATTTGTTATTATATTTGGATTGAGAATGCAATGCAGAATGAAACTGCAACGATCGCGAGGGAGTCAAACTTGTTGTGCTGTAGAATGAAATATTTTGAATACTGAAAACGGGGAGAAATATGTTGCACATGTATATATTTATAAAGCTAAAGGGAACAAAAGATGAAATAGGGCCATATCGAATGTAGTTGGACTATGATGTACACCGAAGTGAATAATTTGGGAGATAATATAGCTACATAAAAAGAAGAACAGGCCAAACTCCTTTAATATTTAATCTGGTGACTGTTCAATATGTTGGAAATGAATAGACCACAAAAAAGAAAACCAATTTCCCATATTCTGCTCTGAGATTTAGACTACAATCATGCAGTAATCAATCTCTAGAAGGTAGTACTTAGCGAACAAAAGACTTAATTAAAGACTACCGCAGATCATAATGCTGGAAGGTAATGGGCATGATGATAAAATAGGGATAAGGCTGGCCTTTATTCAACTTAAGGTATCACTCACTTGGGGATGTTAAAGAGCAGTAGCATGGGCTCCAGCCTTAATTCACAGTGGAGCAAATAAATCGGTCAGGTCCTACCAAAATAACATTAAATTCATCCTACCATCCGACTGAATTTTCTCAGCAATTAGATTTAGAATATGTAGTGGGTCCGCCCCGTTTAACATCAACATCGCCGCTTTGCCGGTCGTATACACCAAACAAATCGCTATAATAATAAGAGGACATGTATCCACCCTGCGTTGACTAACTTTAATTAGTACATGTTTGTAATAGTTTTATTTCCTCTTTACTATACATATCATACCCTGAAAAATGGACTCTTCTCCTTCTGTTGATTTACATTCACCGCTCTTCAAGGCCGTCCCTTGTAGCTTTGTTTGATATACAATTTTCAATAAGTTTGTACGCCACGGTGAGGGGACCTACATAATTATTTCGTTTCCATAAAAAGGTCAGCTTTCTATAATATTATACGCTTCGCTTAAAAAAGGAGAATCCTTTTGGTATTGCGAAGGCAAAGAATAAACCATGGGTATATCTTTTTTTACATATATTTGTTCATATACATTTCCAGTACCTATAAGTTTTCATCATTCCGATGTCGATTAATTCGGGCATACAACTGAGATAGACAGCCAGAGTGCGAGGGACAGTATTTAGAATTAGATTAATAAGGTGGCTTTTTGTCAGTTTCTTCCAATTCATTTGTTGTTGTTGTTGTTACTTTTATTTAGTCACCTATGGGACTTACGTCAGTGGGTCAATCTCCCGGGGGTGGGAGGATCTCGAGCCCTACTGGACACCTTTCATACAGGTTGATAGAGGTAACAATCCACCATTAGTTCAACGATCTAATGGTGGCCTCTATCTTATGGTGGTTTGGAGTAAATAATTTCATCAAATCATCAAGATTTTAAAACTGATGACCCACTATTTTTGTCAGGTTTTGGTGACCTTTTCTAGTAACATTGCTTAAGGATTATTTCAAATGCAATTACATGTAAGGCATCGTCTGTATTCCCATGCAAATTGCTATTCACCTATTTCCCGTTCTGATAAGGGGAACAAACTTTATTTTGAAAAAAAGTTTCTAAGTTTGGCCATCATTCTGGTCACCAATACCCCCATGAAGACTTTGACAACTGTGCAAGTAGATTGATTGATGCAGGAGGGCATACTGATTGGTTCCTGATATATAGTAAGAAAGCCTATATATCACAGGAAATGAAAAATTAACATACAAAGTCAGTCTCGACTATTCACATATATCATCAGGTTCTAAAAGAGGTGAAATCAGAAAGTTGTATGGGTTATCAGTTTCTGATTTAATAGTCAATACAAATTTCGGAGATATACTTGAGTGACAATTCGCTTAGCCAATCTAGACCCATCCCTGAATAATTATTCAAATCAGATCCGACAAATGTAGAGGGCTTCGTTGCCAAGGCTGACAGTAAAGAAAATACTGTTATAAAACATGCAGACGTTGACGCTTGCCTCGAGGCAATATAGGAAGAGACAATGACAGTAATATGAATGACTTAATAATCGGAAGAGGATATGATGAAAAAGAAAGTCATTTGTTCCGTAAGGCATACCATGATTTCATTATCAAGTTATCTGGCTTCGTCTGTGATATCAAACATAATTAACAAAGATTCCGAATAATTAAGATGATTCGAATTCTTAATGACAGTAGTGATGATTATTTCCTTCAAGCAATATATTATATAATAGATTCACCTTACATAAGAATGATATAATAAGCTTTGTTATACACGCATTGCTCTGAAAACATCGTATCTAGAGTGATTTATGCATAGTGTGTATTTCACTAGTGATTTACGTGGGGTTGTCATAGCAACCAATCTGCATGTTTTTTTAAGAATAAGATTACCGGTAAAATTCAAATTCATGATTCGATTTTTGTTTCTAATTTCATGATTTAAAGCGTGTATAATAACTCGTTGGTTTCAGTCGCTTAGAATATTCACGCTCCTTCAACCAACTCGTTAGTTAACCTGTATATATACACATTCCATTCATGATATGCCGATCAGTGACATGTCATTGTGATATAATCCTCCAAAAGCAGGCCGTCTCTCCTTTCTACTTTCTTTGATTCGGAGAATAACGCCCACCTTAGGAGGATATACGTGATATAATATTCTCTTTATAACATATGTACAGATAATTGCTTCATTTCTAATGGTCCTGACTCAAAGTAATTTGATCATGTATTTTCAATTAGGAAGGGATTTGAAACATATCGCGAAGTAAGTTTAGTAGTTGTTGCTTAAACGTCTCCGATTCACTCATAGAAAACTCAAGCATCAACGGCGATGCATTAAGTTTGAAAGCACAAAGGAGGACTGGCGCGGGTGTGATAAATGGCAAGATTACTTCCTTCGAGACCTTTTCTGCTCAGACAGGCTCATAAAGAGATCAAAGACGTAGAAATTAGAACGGAATAGATGACAGAATTCTCCCACAAATAGGTCCATTGATTATTCCGCATAAAGGAGAAACTTCTGGCAAAATTCGAATTAAGCAACCATTCCCACTGCAGGAGTCGCAAGCATTGTCAAGTTTAATATATGTGATGTGTTAGAAAAAAAGATTAGATTAGATTAGAAAATTGTTTATTCATCACTGAGGTATACAATTACAGAAACAAATGTGACAAAAGGGTCGACTAGCTTATGGAATGAGAATTCCATGTTTCCCCGCTGTTACCTGGATCAAAGAAGATAATATGTTACAGAAAAATTAGTCAAAAGACGCAAAAAAATGAAATTAAAGTTAGCGATACTCCTTGATTGCCATTCACTATAGTAAAGTAGTTAAATATACTTCTCAGATATTCATTAACATATTTATGACAGTCCTGAAATTTGAGACATGTTCATGCAGCGCTAAACACTCTAAAATCAAATGATTCTGAGCAAGGACGTTTGTGGAAAACTCCTTTGAAAAACATCATTTCCTTGTGACTTGTGAATCATTTTCCTGTGACGCATCAACTATATCCGATTGCCAACGGTAGATATGTGATCCACAATTGAAACATACTATCTTCTTTGAGCCAGTTCTAGGTGGGTGATTGCCGTTAGCCTTGACGGATGCCACCTGTCTCAATATGAAATACTCTTACGAGGATGCCCCACAGGCTCTGTGAGCCAGCGAAAATGAGCCGTTTCATATACTACATGCACTCTCTCATCCCCTAGTCGCGAAAATCCATTATCTCACTCGTATACATGGCCTTGATAGATCGGGCCATACATTCGGTCGCTAGTTTGACTTAACTTATAGCTATATCGCATCTCTTTTCATGCCATGATTTGATAGATCCATGCAATCAATATGTAGGCATTACACAGTGAAGGATGCTTCTTTATGCTCCCATATTTCTTCCCATCAGTAGCTGAGAGTTGTTAAAAGGGAGGAAGGATTGTATTAAGATGTATGGAGTACAGGCACGAACAATCTGAATCGGTGGATGTTCCCAGAATGTAATACTCCGTTGTCAGAAGAACCTCTCGTTATAACAGACAAAACGTACCTTGCTTGCATAGATATCGATGTCCTTGGGATATATAATGAGTATTTCTTTCAATAATGATTATTTCCAGAATGAAAAAATGAGAATAAACATGAAAGAACGTACGTACATGAGTTCTTTCCCATAGCAAAGCTATAGAAGGCCACTAGCTTCACCTGTATTTAGGTTTAACTCATTTCCCCGCTATCAAATACTTATTGCCAAATTAATGTTACAGTTTATTTGCTTCTTCTTTTTTTTTTACAGAAATGCTCAAGAGGTTATTGACCAATTTATCAACTATCTGAGTGCTGTCTTCATTGGTGCTAATATAACAGCAATCCAGACATAATTATGTCAATGCATGCAAATTCTCACCGCAGCCCGACACATTCCCACCTAGAAAATAAAACATCCTTAGGTCCATCCCTCCGAGGCCTTATGATTAATTACTCGCAGCCATATATTTGAACATACAGAACAACCCAAATGTTCCGGGCAACGCCTTCTAGGCCACGTACAGAGGAAATTGGTGCAATGCATCCAAGTCCAAATCTCCCAATACGAATATTTGTTCGGCTTCATGATAATCCGCGGCAGGTCATCGCAGCTTGACACTTGTGCGAGTGATACAAGTGTGTTACTAATTAAAGCATACATTATTTATGACATTAGTGAGAGGCCAATGTAATCCCTCTGGCGCTGATACAATCCAAAGTAGCCATGACACGCGCATGGACACAGTCTGAGCTGATCTAATCAAAGGAAGGGTTATCGCATCACATTATATCAATCTCAGGCGTTACATTTCACTGTTCGGGGTGGCTGACTCTTCTAATCTTCTAAAGCGCCAGCACTCATCAGTCCTTGAACCGTGAGGCAGGAGAGTGCTGTGGGTGCGAATGCAGGTGGTGCCCATTGCATAGGAAATCCTTACAAATAAATCTGTTCAAATTTACTCATATTATAGAAGTTATCGCTTAAGTTCAAATATGCACTATCTATAAGGTCCATTCACATTACCACGACCAGCCGGCCGATACTTGCCGGCTGTAAAACTTTAACATTGTGTTTTTTGCCGTGCGGCAGCCGTACACCAATCGGCCGTTGTAATGTGAATGGGCCGTAATATAGGCAGTGGACTAGTCTTAAACTACCGGTAAATCGGCAAGAACTCGGCAAGAAGGATGGGCAAGGAGATGTACTTTGTAGATGTTTATTGGTTGTTGACCAAACCCAAACTGACTACACACACCGAAAGTCCTCTCTCTTTTGTACAAACGTGTGACTTGATCAATAGAACGTTTCTGCTCAGCCCAATACCTGGCCCAATACCCATGTCAACAAATTGCCATCTCGATATCCACGAATACATTTTCAAACCTTTGTTTATAGATTTATACGATTGCATGTACACACTGTAACAATATGGGGGTAGCTGCTGCATCAGTAGACTTAGTCCCGGTAAAACAATGATTAAAAAAGTGCAGGTAATCACAATAACAATTGAATTTAAATTAATCATATCTCCGGTATGCTGTCACCCGCATTGAATGACATGGAAAGCTGCATTCATTCTGTATATAATAAACATCAATGTGTACCTCTTTTAAGGTGTCTACTACGCACGAATCTGGAGTTATAGTGCCATAAATAACTATAGTTATGAACATATTGGTATAGTATAACAAAGATCACAATTTGTGAAATTCTAACAGCTTGATCCCACTATGTATGTCTCAGAACGAGATGTTTGAAACCACATAATCAATTCTTATCTTTTGTTATTAAATATTATGTATACACATCTAATTTTCCTGTATTTTGTTTTAAAATCCGGATATATCTGTTATTGGGTACCGATGCAGATGAATTATATCTATCCATTGTGTGTACTCCATTTAGTAATTAGTGAAGGCAGAAAAATAGGTGTGTTTCTGATTGACTCCACCCATACCTAGGGGAAAATGCTGACCTTGCCTGATACATTCTTGTGATTCTTATTTACAAAAAGAACTAATTAAAGCAGGAAACCAAGTCTTCCTAACCCGAAAACCATGAAAAAGGTATTTCTCTTGTCTAAACAACTATTGTTACATATGAGACTTAGACCGATTTACCCCCCCTAGCTAGAAGAACCTTACCCTACCTAAAAAACATTTACCATACTGGATTTTTTTCCCATCATATCTTACTTTTTTTTGGATTTTTTACCAAAAAAGCTTATAATAGCAGGAAAACGGGGTTTCCTAACCCGAAACTGTCAAAAAGCACATTTCCCATGTTTAAAACAACTATTGTTATGAAATAGACATTTTTTTTCCAGTTCCTGTGAGGTGGTTTAAAAAAAAAAAAAAAGTTACCACCCCCTACCTAGTTTTTCAGCCAGATAAATCGGAAACACACCTATTTTTTTGGGCATTACCATCCCCTCCCACACCATACGTATTTTGCCTCATCATGCCGTGCTTTAAATGGATGGATTATGAAAAGCATTTTGGGATTGCATCTTTGATAGACTATGTTCCGTTTCATTTTCATAATTATCATTATTTGTTCGTTCGGAGTTTCGTGACAGAAAATGATGATTGTGTTTGATCCAATAGAACCCCATTATAAATCGCATGCCTATGAGCCGTTAACAATCGTGTTGAGAGCTATTTAGTTTTAAATCACATTTACCCTCTTTTCAGGTTGGCAAGCTTATCTGTGCTGGTATTTGGCTGGTATGTGCAGTGATAGCTACTCCTTATATCATGTATGCTAATACAATTCCCACTGCCCAAGGACATTCCTGTCGTATGATATGGCCTACACATGGCGCGCATATATATACGACATCTTGGACAATATTTCAGGTAAGAATGCAATGCGTTAGATCAATCAGGACAATGAGTAAATAATGTATGGTTATATAATATTTCCCCGTGTGCAATGCGCATTAAGTCACACACGGTTGATACGAAGATGTATGCTGATCATAGACCATGTCATATAATTGAGATCTTCCGGCTAAATTATCACTAATATTGAAATTTATTATACATTCATTGCTCTGAGAACATGGTATTTAGAGTGAGTTATGTACAGTGCCTTTTGTCACTAGTGAGTTACGTGTGGTAGTCATGGCAACCCATGTTTTTTTTTATTTTTACCAGGTTTACTGCCAACTGTATATGACTCAAAGTGTGTTTCATTTATGTTATTAAAAGCATGATATTAAAAGCATATATAATAATAAGTATGTATTATTAATCGAACATGTACATAAACTATATCCGCATGTGTAACTGCCCCAGACTATACTATCAATCAAATTATATTAGGACTCTATGAAATTAATTGGGTTAATGTGGTTATACGAAAATCTCTAATCTTAAATCTAGGTACCATTACTAGTTCTGCTTCCAATTGCAGGCTCACCCTCCTTAACTAAAAAGACGGACATCCTGATATCAATGGGACAAATAATTTTTTAAAAAAAGAATAATCGTAGTAAAACGTCAGAACCGAAAAATAACCCCAGAGATATTTCTGTTGCAAGATGTTTAGTCAATGATATGTTTGATGCAAGGGTGAGCCGTCGTTTGGCTATTTTCCTTTTTTTTTTTTTTTTTTGTCGATGTTGTGTTATGCCATGCTTTACGGACCTATAGTTGGTGGATGGAAGGAGCTAATAACAATTGTTAAGATGACAACATATTGGTTCCTCATGCGGGAGAAGTTCACCAACCCGGAAGTGCACAATGACCTACACAAAAATGCGTTAATTATTCCCGGTCACTGTTGTATTTCATGAGCTATCCATGGATCAATTTCTTTTCATATTATTAGTAGTCATTACCAACATTTATTATATGTACGCATTGTTCAGAGAACTACGTATCTAGAGTAAAAATATTTTCTATTTACATCATTAAAAGCATAATTATATGATAAAACGTTAACTAAGTCATTGGTGTCAGCCGGTTAGAATAATGCACTTCGTGCTGTACAACTGGTTCAATCAAATCGCCTTTATTTAATATATTATATGCTAACTCCAACTCAATAAATGTTTACACTGCATCTCAAGGTCACATATCTTATCATACCATCATTAGCGCCTCCCCCCCCCCCACACACACACCACTATAAATATATAATATATAATTTCTTATATTTATCAGATTAAAAATCATAAATTTAATAATTCTAACCTTAATTACTTCTTTAATCTATAACCATTGTACCATTCTCTCAGTACAGTTCTCCAGCTACACCTCCAATTCATCGTTCTGAGTCTGGTAAAGATACAATCATTGCACCCTCTGAATCCATCCACATCTGAAAATCACTTAGAAACTAATCTCTTTCTCTTTTATTTCAGTTTATAGTAGGTCTAGTGGGACCATTTTTGGTCATACTCACATCGTATATTCTCCTGAAGCGTCGAATGGGACAGATGTTTCGGTGGCAAGTCAAGTCGGCCAGGGAGAGGAAACCTGGCAGGAAGCTCACACAAACTGTTGTCATCGTAGTGGTAATGTTTCTGGTGTGTCAGGCTCCATATCATGTCTTACAGATCATTTCAGCCGAGAAGACATCGAGTGCGGCTCAGGCTAAAGCACGGGGAGACAAGTAAGTCATCTTTGTCATTTTACAAGTGTTTAGGATTCAATTTGATTAGTCACGTTCTAACCGAATCAATAGTGAACCAGTAGGGAGGAGCTCGCCACTCCTCTCCGCCTGCGGCAGAACCTGCTCAGCAACAGCTTTGACCCAAGGACAAGTGCCCAAGTGCCAATCCTTTTAAGTTCCAGCCGAAAATATTATTAAGAAAACTATCAAATCAGAAGGCTGTAGCCTGTGCAGTACAGCAGGCGCGGCGGAACTGGAATTATTGACGAGGCGCAACTATACCCCGCGCGGGTGAGGCAGTTGTCCCCGTCAATAATTGTATTGGGGGTCCTCTCCCACCGAATAATTCATCATCAAAATAACAATACATCATGAAAATATAATTTGGTATATAAAGAGTGAAATGACAGAAGCTCATGTGAGCGGTGTTAAAACAATTGAAATCGTGCCCCTTATATCTATATAGGTCAAACCAGAGGTTGTCTTTTAAAAATATGCCATATATAATTGCAAAAGGACCTCCTGCCCCTCAGCACTCACGCCCCCCCCCCCCCCACAAGCCACCCACAGACTCTGTCCCCTTCAAACCTGCCCTGACGAAAAGCCTCTCACTCCTAACAGCAAACTCCCATTGGGACGATGGTGGCTGGTCAGGAAAGCGATTAACGCAGTAGGCGTCCAATCACTGACATACGATTCTTATCTGATCTGAGAGGCTGTGAGCCTAGACTGCCCCAGCTTGTTGTACAAAATACCTTGATTTTGCAGGTATTGCAGCACTTCTGTTCCTTATCGTTATTTTACTACTAATAAATCCAATGGGGCCATTAGTGATATAAGCATACATTACAATACAATACAGCCTATACTTAAGGATACCTCATGCAACGGGCCTTTAGTGTACATGTATTATGAGCATGCTTATCATAGCATGGTACTTTGCCACAGGACATTCCTTGTCCTGGCGAGCCCACCATGGACTAGGCCTACATGCAATAGGCTGCATCCAGGATGCGTGCAGACCTAGAAGTCCTGCATTCGCATAATAGAGAAATAGATTGCAGATGCAAGATATATTTTTATAATTAATTTTAATCATTAAATCGCCTGCAGCTAACACAGGGACCTGCTAAATGTATTTCCCCATTCTCCTCATTCACCATGAGGAGAATGGGAGATTAAAGAAAACCTAAAAATTTTTAATGTGATGCATCAACAGGTATGCCCAGTGTTATAATATGCATGATCTCTAGGTCCCCTATGATCAAGTGGTTAGCATCTAGGACTGCCAATCTGAACATTGTGAATTCAAATCCCAGTGAAGGCAGCCTTTTTATATTAGTCTCATTTTCGAGTGATTTTATTTCTTAATTTCACTAAATATCTTCACATCTGGGACTCAGATTTCTTTTAAACTCACACATGTAGTTATTGATGCAATTCCCTTTCAATTGGTGAAAGAAGTAGAGAGGCTAAGATCGAATTAAGGGAGAAAAAGTCCATTGGATGGGTTTTGGAGGTACATAGGTTCTTTGTTATAGAGGTATGGGTGGCAGTCAAAAGCTTGTGTTTCTTTACATATTTCATCTCGCCATTAAAAGGTTGTGTCATCCAGTGCACATATACATAGGCCCTAGTTTGTACTGTACGCTGTCTGTATTTGGAAATATCATTGCTGGAAATCTGGACCTGTAGTCGTCTGTCTATACAGTCTATGCCCAAAGTTGAGAGAGTCCCTACAAACAATGGGAAGCCTCTCACCTTAAACCGCAAAGTGCCATTATAACTCCATTAAGACCATAAAATGTCATTATATTCCTATTAAAACGCAGAGTCCTAAGCCAGGAAGCTGATTGGCGAAGTAGGCGTCTAATCACTGACATACCATTCTTATCTGATCTGAGGGTTTGGACCTAGACTGTATAAGGGTTAAATTAGCCACTATTTGCAGTCCCAAGTGCTGAATTGTATGGTATCCAGCAAGACAATACTAGTATTATCATTATTGCATTATTACATCAGGCATGCATTGCTACATGACAATTAGGTAACACTGATGCAACACTGCGAAAGCTAATCATTATATCAATTATGATTTATTATTGATAAGACATTATTGTCATATTTCCAGAACATCAATTATGACAAATGAATGAGATAGGAACAATACCCTACCTAACAGCACCAACATTATTTCCATGCATTAAAATCTGGGTTCCACTGCCCCGCTACTTCTCCTGCTTCTCCTCCCGCTTCTTGATTGAAGAAGTGGGAGCAGTAACAGGGGAGTAATGGGATGGGTACTATTGGCTTCCGCTACATAGCCACCTGACTTCACGCTTCTTTTGACGGATTTAAGAAGCGTAGAGTGCTCCTGCTACTATCAAACGGCTGGCCAGTGGTTCCACTGGCCGGCTACTCCTCCCTCTACTCCACTCTACTCCACTCCACTTCTTTAGAAGCGGGAGCAATAAACTGAAAGTAACCAGAATAGGTGCTATTGCCACATTATTTCCACTACTACTTCTACCACTACTCAGAAATGTGAGCAGACAATATTTCATTCTCACATGGAAATGACTGCATCAAGTAATGTGAGGGTAACAGAAAGTGGTGCCATTGCCCTGCTTCAGCTCCCGCTACTTCCCGTTACTTCAGCTATAAAGTAGCTGCCGCTACAAATCAAACATGTTTGGTAGAAGCACTCTACACTTTGAAAATCCGCCAAAAGTAGCGGGAACTAACGTGACTATGTAGCGGGAGCCAATAGCACCCATCTCTGTTACTCTCCTGCTACTACTCCTGCTTCTTTAATCCAGAAGCGGGAACAGTTGTGGGAGAAGTAGCAGGGCAGTGGAACCCAGGCTTTTTTCGTTTGAATAATTGCGAACGCAGACACAAAATTGGTTGTGCTTGTAGTCTCAAAAGTTGGTACGTGAACTGGTAAGGCTAACAGCACTAAACACGTCAAAACATTCCTATGAAGAGTTCTTGTGGGGAAAAAACATTTGAAAAATATAGATTTCACGACTTCAAACCTATTTTTCTGTGACACATCACTCACATATGAGTCTATCCACCAATTCTTCGTCATGAGACTTCAAAAAAGCAAAATTTAGAAGTGCTTATTTCATCTTGAAATTTTTATGCAATATAACCAATGACTTGGGCGACATTTGTGAGAAATGTGGGAAAATAATATTGAAAATCAGTATATCTATGATATTTTGAATCTGGTTAGCCCAGTTACCATGTAAGCGACCGTGTGCATACATTATTGATTCCTTAAACATCACTGTAGTAATATTTACAATATTTTTTGCTAGTTTATATATTGTAAAATTAGGGTAGATACTACTATTTATGATGCAACTTATTTTTTTAAGTTAAACAAGTTTTTCTAAGAGTTAGAGGTATTTGCATTTAAAGGTATTTTGCTTCGTTTTGAAGCATAATGACATGTTCTTTTTTAAAGAAGATCCTTAACAATATGCTTTAGATATGGGAATTATATGTGCTTCATTAAATAGGACAAATAATGTTTGATATAAATCAAATAAAACGTTGATGATATTCGAAATATTTTAAAGTTAGGGATGAATGAAACATGTAGCACGGTCGCTTACATTTCAACCATTACTGGCCGATTTATATGTCTTGTTCCAAGATATTGACATGTAACATTGCTCCAGTGAAAGGAAATTAATTGAACCAATTTATCAAATTGCATTATTTTATATTCATGACTTCGCAACCATTATTATCACCAATTAGTTTTTTCATATTTTGTTAATGTCTTATACATAAAGGTTAATATGGAATATTGTGGAATAGGGTCACAGAGGATACTAAGGGACTAAAATCTCTTTTTAAATGTGAGTCGAACATGGATATAATTATCCAACATGTATAATATAATATAATATCTATATTTGTATAAATATATATATGTATGTATACATATATGTTTATGTATGTGTACATATGTGTAAGTACATACATATATACACACATCTGTATACATGTGTATGTAAATAATTGTGTGTATCTATATGTACATGTATGGGTGTACATGCATGTGTATGAACAAACTATGATGCATGTAAGTGTTACAGGTATGTAATGCATGTATACCAACCTGTATGATTTATATATATACATACATACATGTATACATATAATGCACACATGTGTATACATATAGATGTACATGGACATGCATATATGTTTAAATTGTTACACATGTGTCTATAGTGGATACATCTGTGCAGGTATACCTTTTACATGTATGGATATATTTTCTTATGTATTTTTTGTATACATGTATGTATGTATGTGTACATTTATACACACATGTGTGTGTATACATGCATGTTTATTTATATATGTATGTGTACATACATAAGCCTGTATGTATAAACATGCATGCATTTTTAAATGTATGAACATGCATAAATATATGTTTGAACATGAATATGTATACATACTCAATTAGTGTACATGTATAAATACATTGTGTGTATAATGCGCACATTCACGTATGCATTATGCATACATACATACATACATACATACATGTCAATTGAGGGATCAATGTACAAAACAGTTCGTTTCTAGTATATTTGGTTCCTACTGCATGAAACAAAGCTGAATGGCCGGCTGATTGTGCAGTATTTCATTTTGATTTTGATTTTAACTTGTCAGGAACCCATGAAGCATCAACAGACAGATTTTTTAAAAGAATTATATTACAGAAATGACTAAAAAATAAAGAATAATAGTGAGCTATTGAAATCAACCAAACATAGAGAACCACTGGTCCGATTCTGTTGGAATAAACTTTACCTGAAAGCCCAATATCCATACTTTTGTATTCTAAGATTAAAACATGGATATTCGATATTGCCACTGGCTAAATTTTAAAAATCCAAATCCAATTGAATTTTCCCCCACGGTCGCTTACAGCACACGGTCGCTTACACATACACATCAATATTGAATATGAGTGAAAGTTGGGCTCTTTTAGAAATATAAATGGGTTTAATAGATTCCTTATAATGAGGGACATATTTTCACTTAAAATTTTCGTTAAGGAATTAAATGGGAAAAAAATATGATCGTTCATATATGGCACGGTCGCTTACACTAAACTCTGCCCATGCTCAATTTTTAGGCAATAAAAATGATGCTATATCAAAGATATCCAACGAATATCAAAAGAATGTTTTCCGTGGCCATTATGATGTAAAATTCTTCTATTTTATATAGGGGCACATGCCAAATTCATGTTATATTATTTTCTACAATTGTTTTAAATAGTTGTAGCACGGTCGCTTACATCTTCCTACCCCACAACAAATTCTGAATCTACAACTATATAGAGTTTTCTGATCACGATTTATTTTTAAGAAATTATTTTTCATGTATTTTTACATGTTGCAATATATCAAAGTTAATAATATGTAGCCATATTATGTATTCTATATGCATTCAAAAATGAAGAAGTCGGATTTTTAAAGCAATTCATGTATATAAAAGACACATTATCTACCCTAAAAGAACCAATTTTGGATGTACATATATAAATGTGGTATACCATCGACAGCTCTTGATAAGGGGAATACATTTATGCTATCATTGCATTTGAATACAAAAGAATAACATCACTATTGAACAAAAACCCTATGACGAAGGTTTGGTGGATAGACTCATATATGTTACAACGAATATATAGGGCTCGTGACTACCTGAGAGATCCATAAGGAAACTGATTGATTATTATTACAAGAAATCACTAGAAGTATATATTGCCAAAGTGATGGTTATATGATATCACAAGTTGAACATTTTCCGATGATGGGGGAGAGCGCTGAGTGACTGTTGAAACAACATTGTCAACTATTCCCTTGCTGAAACTTCTCGCCTTTCTCTCTCTGTACAAACAAGCTGTCTGATTGGCTGTGGAAAGTCTGTTAGTTTACAGACAATCGATGGGATTGGCTAATGCGCAGCTGTAATCCCTGTGGAGTGCATGCGCGCAACTACAGAGCCAACTACAGTTGCTCAACTACAGTTGCTCAACTACAGTTGCTCAACTACAGTTGCTCAACTGCAGTTGCTCAACTACAGTTGCTCAACTGCAGTTGCTCAACTACAGTTGCTCAACTACAGAGCCACGGAGAAATTGCATTGCGTCAACTATATTTTTAAACCAAATTCAAGAATTATGCAAATTCCAAGTCAAATAATACAGTGATTTAAAATAACTGGACGAATTGTAACTTATTTCAATGACTTCAGAATATTATTTTAATTTGGTGTATTTCGGGATGAATCCTTTGTTTCGATTTAAATTTAAGTTTCAATAAGTTTCTTTTTCTTGGACATTATCAATTGATAAATCTTTATCAATATATTATACGTTTATATTATATAATTAATAAGCTTAGGAATTGGCGATGTACACAAGGCTGGAACTTCTGTGGAGAGCTCGTTTGTCCTTTATTAAGCAACTTAAGAGTGATAAAAAGAAAATGTCATGTCTTCCAGTGAGCGTTCCAGTTGATCCTAGTACATGCATTGGTTACAGCCAATCAGAAGGTGACATTTTCTGAGGAGGTGGAGACAGCAGTCCTGCCAAACGTGTATATTTGTTTACGCAAAAATAGATTTACACTCCATATATATATCATTTGTTAACAAAAGCAAACCCTCCCTTATACAACATAGGTAAGATTACTGCAGGCGGTTACTATACACTAGGCAGCATGATAAGTACATACACAGATGTTTGTCCCCTGTAGAAATTAATGGACCCGATTAGTTCAGGTGGATGCACTGCCACTGATCCTAAGAGGTGGGCAAATACTGATACAGTTAGATCGAGGATTTTATGGGGGAAACGTTAGTCTGTTTTTATTCTGTTACTAATGATTTTAGCAAATGATTAACAGCGGTACATATCTTTATTTTCCAATTGCAAGCTACATGTGTGTTCAGAGAGTGCATAGTAGAGGATGTACTCATTTGTTCAAGAAAATTAAAATAAAAATGTGTTTCCATTGGGAAAATGACCTTGCCAAGCCCGTCTATTTCATACAAGGGCCAAATAATTATATGTTCACTGATTCAAAGTTCACAAAGAGAAATACAAAGATATCTAAATTCATATAAAATGTGGACACAAACAATCTACACATTGTAAAACGTTCGATTTGTCCTCGAGCAATGCTCTGACTTCATCCGTGCATGAGAAAATACATTTAAATAAAGTTTTTTACTTTCTAATCAACCCCATTCAATTAAATTCTGTAAATAATGGAATTCCTCTATATCGATTTCCACTAGGTGGTAATAAAAAGGATACAACTACCTGAAATGTTTGGCTGGAAAGGGAATAAAAGTTACTAAACGTTATTTATTGTTTGCCCACTTTAAAGGCAAACGCTACTATGATCGATGCAAACCTAGTGGGCGCTTCATGGACTATTAATCTCCCCTCCTGGAACAAGCTTCAGAAGGAGGCCCACCGAATTAAAGACCAACAAAAATCGCGAAATATGCAACAAAATAAGCTAAAATACCCAATATGGTCAGATGAACATATTATTGATTAAGTGATTTAATTCATGCTCAGAGATCTGCAACTGTAATAATATGTCATGACATGCTTTCTATACAAATACTGGATAAATAGTAGTGGATCACTTTCAGTCATTGATGAAAGACATTATCAAACAATATTATAAAATAACAAAAGAGAGCTTGAAAACCTCCAATATGCTGGAGAATCACCCCTTACAACAATCAAGCATTGAATAAAGTGTTTTTCAAATTCCAATTCAAAATCATTAGTCCAAATACTACCAATCAAACTCAATAACAATTAGGTAGAAAACCATACTAACCATGTTAGATTATGATTATTTTCGGCAATGTTTTAGCTAAAGCTAAAAGCTAAAAGGTTTAATGATAGAAACCTATAAAACCCACTTTGCAGAAATTCTGCTTTTTTCAGTGGAAATTGAATCTATTGGACTGCCTTAATTGCCTACTAGGAAATGAAGTTCATGGGCGCTAATTAAGTGAGTGGGTGCTTATGCTATGTAATTGTCCTATAGACCGATACACCAATTTAATAGGGCCCATAGTATGAACCCTCATAGAAATATCTGGTTTCTGTCCTTTATTCAGGATGCACCAAACAATTGATTTAATTTGTTTTATCATTGATGTATCTACTGCAACAAAATAACGTTTATGCATATTCCCCCATTTCTCTGGTAATATCCTCAAACTAGCAATATAGTTGCAATTTTACTAGCATATATATATGTTTTTAAATTAAGTTTACCACGTTCTAAGCTTTAATATACAGGTACTGATTTATTGTATATATGCCTTTAATAAATCTATAGTATACCACTTGTGTTATATGCATGCAACATACCTCCCTATAGATACGTTGTTTCATATAACATGCGTATATAATAAACATAAAATATATTATAACTTGTATCAAGGATGAGAAAGCTATCATGAAATACAATGTTTCTGGTCCAAACTTATCATCTCGGGCTATAGTGCGTGGGTAGGCTATTGATATTTGGGTAGGATATCTACCTTTTCTATGGGTTACCCCACATGGATCAGCAACACCTGATTAGTCATTGAAACCTTTGTAAGACAAGACGGACAAGCTTCAGACACCTATCTAGAGGGTATGTGGGAGCGTCCTCATCGGATGCGATTATAAGGATTAATTGGACTAAAACCAACCAATACGGGAAGAAAGATCAGGTGGCAGTGTCAATTACCTATAGGAGAAAAAAAACACCCTCTATGCCCTCCCGGGTGGTGTATGCTTGTATGAAGGAGGTGAAGGCTCATGATAAGGACCCAGCCTTTACATACACAGAGGGAAGGAAGTGGGTGCCACTTACCCCTGAAGTCAGTATAAAAACCATAAGGCACTGTCTCCTTGGAACAGCAGTGGATCCCAATTAGGTGGGCACCCACTCGTTTCGTAGAGGTGGCTGCACATGGCTGAATGCTTCTGGAGCATCTGCAGATATGTGCAAGATTGTGGGTTTGTGGCTACCAACTCCTGCGGAAGAAAGTGGCTGGATCAATTTCGATTGGATTCGATTTAACAACTACTACTACTACTACTGAGTTGTGGGGTTGTGTGCATAGGACTATTGGCAATTGGACTGACATTTGTCATCATGACGTATCCAATAGGGCTTAGTATTATCAATTATGACATCCCTATTGATTACTGTTACTTTCAATTCGCTCTTTCATGATTGTCTGTTTTCTTGACCCAAGAGGGCGTCTGCAGTCTCAAATGAGCGGCCTGGTCGTCATAACATGACCTAATTACGGCTAGCTTAGCGCAGTACTATAGTGTAAGATTAACCTTTTTTTATATGATCGTGACCATTATAAATAAACGCCATCCCTTAACCCCCTAGCAGACCATTCACATCAACTTATTAGGTACACAAAACCACCTCCAAAATGAATTTTGATTGCATTCAATGGACAAGAAACCTCCATTTAGATGCATCAATCCAGGCTGACTCCATGCCGATCATATACCTCAGACAAGTCTCAAGATTCCCCCTCATTACATCATCTTAGAAAACTCTTATATATCTGTGCCTAGAATTATAGGTTTACAAATTCCTCCTTTCAATCCCCAGTTTAATGGATTCCTCATAAAGTAAGAAATGTCCATATAATTAGGTAGTTCAAACATTGAGGTAGCCTTCCCCATAGACTCAGTATAGACTCTGCCGACGGGAGGTCTGCATGTGTCCACCAAGTTGCCCGTATGTACTCCCAAATCAACGAAATTCTACTCATACCAGACGGCGCTACAGTCATTCTCGAAAGTCTTTGATTTTGTAATGTACCATTGCCATTGTGTCAATTAATTAGGAGAGAAATACATATTTCAAACCCCCACTGTGTGTTGTGTTTAAGCTATAATAATGCAATCAATTCTAGCAAACACCATATTAATTTGACCAGACTAGTTGTTCATTCTGGGGAGACTACCTCAGGAATTAGGAGAATTCTTTACAGGTGCCATTCTATAAAAGATCGTCCATGGGATTTAAATTGCAACTCATATGAAACAATTATACAAGAAACATATCATCCTAACTATCATTATTTCCAACTCAGAAATGATTACAGATATAACTAGTGCAAATTGAGATAGCGAGGCAGTGTAAAGCCTGGGTTCCACTGCCCCGCTACTTCTCCCGCTACTTCTCCCACTACTCCTCCTGTTTCTTTGGTCCTGCTACTTTTAGAAGCAGGAGCAAGTAGCGGGAGGTAGCCGCTTCAATTCAAACATGAGAAACGGCTACTTCCCGTTACTTCCGGAGTAGTAGCAAGCGAAGTAGCATGGCAGTGGAACCCAGACTTAACTAATCAAAGAATGATCACACAAAAAAACAATTGCAAATTTCATTTTAATTAGTTATAATTGATTTATCTTTGAGATTAATTGATCAAATATCGAGGGTTCCATCCCGTCATGAAATCTTCAGATGGAATGCACAATGTGGTTGTTCTGGGTTAGCGTCTCAGACACACAAGGATCGAGTGTAAATATGTATCATCGAGGGTATCATCATCGGTTTTGACAGTCCTGGGGATCCCCAGATCAGTACAAACTTGTGGGTGTTGTATACAGCCCCACCAGACACTACTCTCATTACATTATATCTTAAAATCTCACTAGATGCCCTGCTCCAGGGCCAGTAAACACTTTAGCGCAGTAGGCGTCCAATCACTGACATACCATTCTGATCTGATCTGAGCGGCTGTGAGCCTAGACTGAATACACAAAAAGGCTTAAAGTCGAATAACCAAGATTATGCCTGTCTGTTATCTAAATATGACTAAATTCCCCCAAGTGGTCTGATATACTTCTTATGGGCCAGTTATGTGTAACGCGAAATGTCCCACCATGGGTTGAATGCTCAGGTGTTGTTTTGCAACACATAAATTGTCCTTGGTTTGGGTCGTTTGTCCGCAACAACACCAACTCCGTCCAAAGTGCACTTTGAGGCATCACACTGGAATGAAATAGCACCTATAGGCAGAACTTTGAACACATCAATGTGGGCCCAGAATGCATTAGGTCTAATAAAAAAATACATGTAGGATTTGAATATGATATATCAGACTATCACATGTACTATCACTCATTGGAAAGATGCTAGCGGATAAATATAATGGTGGCAAGGTACAACCACCTGTAATTATGACGCACACAGTGACAAAAGTATGTCCAGGAAGCGTGCAGACCTAGAAGTTCTGCATTCACATATTATAGAAATAGATTGCGGATGCAAGATATATTTTGATGATTAATTTTATGATTAATTAAATTGCCTGCAGCAAACACAGGCACCTTCAAAGATAATTTATTTCCCCCATTCTCCTCAATCATCATGAGGACAATGGGGGACTAAAGTAAACCTAAAATGTAATGAATCAATGTAAGTCTTTATAACTATGCATGTGTCCTATTAGATTCCCCTATAGCCAGGTGGTTAAAGCGTTAGACTACCAAACTGGACATTGTCAGGTCGAGTCCCAGAACAGACAGCCTTTATACATTTGATTCATTTTCAAGTCATTTTATTTTTGAATTTCAACAATATCTACACAACTGGTGCTCGGTTTTCTTTTAAACTCACACACGTGTGTAGTTATTGATGCAATTTCCTTTTTGATTGGTAAAATAATTAGAGTGTCTAATATCGAATTAAGCGAGAAAAGTGAGTAAGATGGAGTTTAGGTGACACTATGGATCTCCAGACCTATGCTATAGGTGGCGGAACTAAGCTTGTGTTTATTTTTGGCGAAAAAGGTTTTCACACAGGGCCCCGACTCACCAAGTACAGTTGTGATGTGTCACAGAAAAAGAGATCAAAGATCAAAGTAGTGAAATACATTCCCCTAGGATGACCTTAAAAAGCATAGATCTATATAGATATTCAGTATAGTCTTCAAATTTGTTACAAGTATAGATTTATACAACTAAAAGCGCTATGCACCCAAGAAATGAGAACGTTCCTCAGTATACAGATAGTTGTTGTGGATAAAAGTATTTAAACAATATCATATATTTAAGTTTTTAGACTTTTTTTCTGCGACAGATCACATTTATCTGGCTGAATCTTAAAATGTTATTGGCCAAATTTTCCACCGTCCAATGAAACTAGAATAATTAAATACCTCCCTCCTACGTTCTGCAGCATTAATTGCTTTTGATACCAAAATTATGCAGTCTGGCATAATACATATCAGGCCTTTATCTAGCCTTCAGTCAGTCAGAATACCTATTATGTCTCATGTCATGCATGTATACAGGTCTACATATATCTACGAAATCTTACGAAAAATGATAGAATGATTTCCTGTGGGTGGTCAAAATGTCCCATGTGTTGTAAGAGTATAGAGGTGCATTTCCTGGTTTGCTCATTTCATAATGCCAGAAAAAGCAAATAAGCCCTGGATCTGCCTGTATCCAGCCCACCTCACCCAACCCATCCTCCTCAGGGCACAGATAAGTTCCAATATTATTCTTGTGCCTGCCGCAAATCGGTTCGTTGCAGAAACGAAATCAACTTCTTTTTAAAAAATATTTAGGAAAAGCCAATACCCAGGTAACAGAGCCATCAAACGATACTGGGACAAGATACAAATCAAAGTATTAATTATTTTCTATCTAATACCTAACACGATTAACTGAATATTGTATATTTGTACTGTTAACTATATATATGATACACATGTTTTATTCACGGAAACTGGAGGTAAAAATAAATGAATGTTTATAAGTGAAAATAAAATGCCATAAATGATGTACCCAGTCCAGGCTCATGCAGATCAGATAAGAATGGTATGCCATTGATTGGACATCTTCTGCGCTAATGGCTTTCCTGGCCCTGGAATAGGCGTCCTAATGAGATTATAAGACCATTCTGCGGTTTGTGTGTGAAAGAGGGTTTCCCTCAGTTTGGAGGCACTTTAATTGTACCGAGATTTAATTTGATAAAAACGTTTTCCAATCCAATCCAATATCACAGCTCTACATAATAATTATATATCACAAATGAATAATCATGTTTCACTAATTCAGGAATAGGATTAAGAATTAGCGCTGTGTGTATGCATAATATCATGTCTTAACGTTGCTAAGATCGCTAAGGAATGAAGATGCATTGTCACACTTTCTTTCAAATGTTTCTATCTATCCTTGGTTGCTTTACATTAGCATTATAGTCGATGCAAAACAAAACACGACAATTAAAGGGTTGACATGGTTCTATTTTTGAACTGTATCAACTGGGTCAATTATCAGAACGAGGCTCTTGGGCCATTGGCCTTGACGTGTTATGCCACCAATGTCTCCCCAATGTACTGTAGCCATGACGTGACGTCATTGCTCATGCGTCATTTGTACTTGCCTGTCGGCACTGTGCTAGGGCTGAGTTTATTTGTCTGGCAGACGAAAATAATTCTTAATAGGAAGATTTGGAAAATACCTTGCGACTATGGGTTTATATGATCAGATCATGAAAGCCATGGGTAAAGGGGATTTCAAAGTGTTCAATTACAATAACTTTGGCCAAACTCCTACAAACAAACTTTGTGATGGGCTATTTAGCGAAAAGTCGATAAGCGGTTGGGGGGAATGTTCCACTCGGCATGGCAATGTGGCTCAATATATTGGCTATGGCCAACAATGTCTGTCGTTATATATCATGGCAGTTTTCCTAGAACCGAAATCTAATAATTCCAGCCGGCAACATGGTAACTCTTTTTATGTTTCATTTGAGATGACACATGATACCCTTTAGTCCATTGCCATTGCATGCCAGTATTCTGAGCTGGCCTTATGAGACATGTTTTTAAAGAAATACGATACTGCCCTCATTCCTTTCGCCCAACGCAATGGTTAATAAAATGTAAATGGTTGTCAGAAATTTGTCGGAAGAGATCAGATGAATGAGGGAAATGGTAAATTACGAAACTCTTTTCACGCGGGGAAACATGGTTATGCATGGAGATAGGGGTTTAATTATTTCTTTTCTCATATTCCATAATTATATGGTCTCATTGCAATCTCGGGCAATGTAGCGATATCAATCTTAAGAAAGGTGTTGATTAATATGCCTAGGGGATGATGATATTTTAATTGGTTGCATTGCATGTTGTGTCAGGGGCAGAAGATGGAGTCATTCATCGCATCTCAAACTCATCATTTTATGTTGTCGTATAGGGGAATTGCATGTGCCACTGCGCATGTCTGTTGCAGTGCATGCTGGGATAGATTCGGTTTGACATTCAAATATTTAGCAACATTTCTATCGATTCCATGCAAATCAAGATGCAAGGGTCCTGTTGCATAAGTAATACTTACTTGAAATGTTCTTTGTTACGCTATTTGTCCTTGCTTATATATATAGGGAATGTCTATCGTAGAAATATAAATTAGCACCGTCTGCCATGGGGCTGCAGACATTAGGGCCCAATAACGCTAGGGCCTGAAGGTTGGTGGGCCCTAGCGTCTTACAAAATATTCCTGATATATATTAGATATACCAAATATGTATTCATGTGTATGGATATATGTCGAGATAAGATCTTATTACTATACAGAAACAGAGATGCTTGTTTTCATAAGACATTTATGCCCGAGTATGGGTCACTGAGTTATTTCTGTTGGAAACTTTCTCCAGTAGACTCAAGGACGTAGGAAGGAGTGTTAAGTAACATTGCGTAATCTAATCATAATTATACTTAATTATCTTTTAACATCAATTAAACATGCACTATACTATCATATTTCAAAATTTCTAATTGTGCTAATGAGAAGAAGAAGGAAGTAGAAGTGGCACATTAGGTGGTCGTTTGGGGTCATCGTTCAAATAACAAGAAAATAGAGGAACTATATGAAATCGTAAATAGACAACACTTCATGTTAATGATCAATTAAGTGCTAATCACATTTTGGTGTCCAGTACCCCATTTTCTCATAGACCTAATTATTTAGAGTGTTCGGTGGTTGTTTTAATAAAACCATTTTCCTTATTAATATCATTCGAAGTAACACGCGAGAATCATAAAAAAAATGGAAAATGGAAAACAACCTAACCCAGTTGTTACGTGAATATTGTACTCATTTTTCCTGCCGAACTTAAGAAATATTAATTTGATTTTTATTCCATCCGAGTTTACAAAAAACATTAATAGGTTCCTATTGGGATTATGTGAAAGGCCTGTTGGTTTTGGGTGTCTCCTCTATTTCCTTTTAAATTGCCTCTCTGAAGAGTTTTTCCGTGACCAAATTAATTCGCTGGCGTCGAGTGACAAAAGTCCAAGATTTGGCGGTCAATTAAAAAAGTGAATTTTATTAGCTGAGCATTGCAGTGAGGGTTCAACCAAAGAATTAGGTGGATTTTTATGGGATATCCAGATGACCCCTTATAATGCGCAATTCCGTGATCTTAAAGGGAGATACTTAATGTGTTTTGTCATGACTCCTCTTTAAGTTCTATGCCTTGGCACAGTATTCTGGAACGATGGGAAAGCGTTTTATAATATAAAATAATGATGAGATGGGATGATAGTGATGAGGTGAGAGGTGAAGGGAGATAAGCATGGAGTGAACTATGTGCTGGTATAAGAGTCTTCCGATGGTACGTTGTTTAATAAGATACAAGCACGCACAACCAACAAAGGTGGTTGTTTTAATAGTGCGTTGTCATGGGTGTAGGGTAAGAAGTATCGGATGAGAAAACTACCATCTTGAGGACATAAGAAAGCCCCCCCCCCCCCCCCCCCAAAAAAAAGCCCCTTTCGCTCTGGGCCTTAACACCAGCAGTGGCCAGGATTTCTGACTTACGGCCGTGAGTGTATAGTTCTTTAAGAAAATGAAGATGTTTTATTTTAATCTTCATAGTGGTTCGAGATGCCTGCAATTCATTTCATATTTTTACCCAAAATTGATCCAAAGCTAGGTCCGTTTGAACCTATCACTTAATTAACATTGTCATTTTGTCAAATTGCCACCGCCAATTACGAGGTATCTATCGAATTAAAATGTGCTGATAAAAATGAAAATGGACGAAAATGAGCAAGATAATTAAATTAACGACACGCACAAAAGCTTTGTCTTTCCTATCGATCCGATATAAATATTCACGCAACACCAAATCATTGAAGCAATAATTATAGTTGCTTCCATTAGCAACATCAAAGCTTCCCAAGTTTAATCCTGTTTGAAAATGTTTTACCTTAAATCTTCTTTGGCTTCAGGATTTAGTCCAGTTTTAAAGCTCCACTCTCAGCTAACGTCGGTTAAAAACTAGACCTTTTTTTACTCGTTGTTCCGTTCTTTTCCAACTCATCTAAAAGTTATTTGACAAATATTTTGAAGTTTTTGTCCGGTTGTTTTTGGTACAGAGCTTCATAAATGTAACTTTCCTATGACGGCTTTTCTTATATTATCGCTCACCGGCGGCCCCTTTTCTTTAGGCACATTCTTGTATAAACAATTAACATCAGCTGAATATTGATAATTTCAGTCATAATATGAGTACATTTGGTAACACTCTAGGTCCAAACCCTCAGATCAGATAAGACTGGTATGTTAAGCCTGCTTCGCTAATCGGACTCCTCGCCTAAGACCATGCGTTTTAATGGGAATATAATGACATTTTGCGGTCTTAATGGAATTGTAATGGCACTTTGCGGTTTGAGGCGAGAGGCTTTCCCTTCGTTTGAAGGGACTCTCCCATCTTTGGACCTAGACTGGTAAGATTGTCTTTGGTCATAATAGCTGAGAATGCATGCTTTAAGACACTGGCAGTGGTGTGGACCACGTATAATCTGGCACTCCGATTACGAGAAGTGCATTCGGTTGACCAGACATTTTTCTTCCCATTTGAAGCACAGATTTGTCACGATCGACATGCCCCTAAATGCTGGTGGCGAGCCTGTTAAGTGAGTGAGATTGGTTGCTTTACGCCCTTATCAACACATTTAAGATGGTTATATCATGGGCGTGAGAGCTGAGAGGGAGGCAGTTAACGATCATACCCAGGAAATAGAGATAGAGAAGAAGGGAGAGAGAGACAGAGAAAAAGAGACAGAAAGGCACTTTAAGAGGATGATATTGTGCCACTATAGAAAATTACCCATGCAGGGGAAATTTGCCTAGTCGTCAAATCGTCAAATCGTAATTAGAGATGTCAATTTACATGTTTTGTTTCAAACACAGCTCAACTCTTAACGGTGAAACGCCCTAACGTGGGCGACAATTAAGTTAAAACAAAAGCCGAAATGTCAAGGTTCATCAAAAGCAATGTTGGAAAGTCTTTATTATTATGATTTTTCTTTATTCTGGCTCATGTTTATTTCGAATTCTGTCTGTGCATTCGTTAATTCTGTATCAGCATTTATTCTAAATTTATTTCAAAGATTCTGACTAAAGGTTAGCAGGTCTGTTTTTCACAGAATATGGAGAAATGGTGAATATTACACGAAAACACACACATAAGTGTTTGGGGAATATTGTCACTATATTATGGCTAGTTTAGAGTGAAGGTTTAGAGTGAAAGTGATCACAATCTTCCCTACAGTCTAGGCTCAGAGCCCCTCAGATCAAATAAGAATGGTATGTCAGTGATTGGGCGCCTACTGGAATTCTAATGGCATTTTGTGGTTTGGAGCGAGAGGCTTTCCCTCTGTTTGTAGGGACTCTCAACTCTGAGCCTTGCTCTGAACCAAACACAGAAACAACTCCACTCTGAGCATCATAATATGTTTGCGAGTGAATGAGGAAAACAATCGATCTTGCCACACAATAAAAACCTACTGGGACAGGGCTTCAAGTGATAGTGGGATGATTTGTGAACTAATTCATAAAAAGAGATAATTGATTGTGCTGAGGGACTGCATAGGGCAAATATCTAGATTCAATGTTATTCGCTCTCATCCCTGCAGCAGCAGCTCTCTCGAAGGTCACAGAAAACAATTAATCAGTAAAAGAACACCTACTGGATCTAGTAAATTAGCAGAAAGAGGTAGCTAGCTCTATATATAACAATAGTTTCACGTTTATCCGTATACATAATCACTATCCGTGCAAATGTGACACGTTTAATGCCTAATATTTGATATTTATGTACAATAAATTTTAAAATGTAGACATTAAAAATTATAAAAAATCTGTCCATAACAAAAAGCATGCAACTATATAGGTACAACACGTTTATATGTGCATATGGGCATAATATTCGGGATAGACTTATGTATGCATATACATATTTCTTCCCCGAATATATATATTTATATATACCGTATATTACATTGATATATTCAGACAGGTATGGGAGAATATAGATAATGGAGGTATAGCCATCCATTATCTTGGTGCATTCTCGCAAAAACGAGAGAATAATTTAGATGCCCGGCGCATCAGGGTGTGTCAATATCCCGGGCTGACATTGGAAGCAAATAAATGAACATGTCTAATCTGACAAGGGCAAAGCTGCATCCTCAGCCCCAGCGCAGGGCAGGTCGGCCCGGCTGAACAGTATAGTCTCCAGGCTTGTATACCCATCTACAGTGCCTAGCCTTGTATACCCATCTACATACATGCTCCTGTATACATTACAGTCTGCGTTTTGTCAATGGCTTCGTGTGCCTAGATGGTAATGCAAAGAGAGACACCGATATAATGTACTTGAGGTAAGGGAGCGCAGTCGATTTTGCTTCATTATGAGGAGATATCATACATAGCAAGTCCCCCAATTCATGTAATATGCTGTGTTACAGAGAAATGAGTCATAGGTAGCAACAAATGGATTTTGAGGTACCATCATATTTGAAGAGATGGGATCAAACGGATCCCGATGATGGTAAACATAAGGACATCCAATAAGTTCTTCTATATATGATATGTCTGAAAAAGAAAGTTAGCTATGTTTCCTGCATGATGGTCAATCACAAGTAAAGGAGTTAAATTTACTCCTTAGGATAACATCAGATATGCATAGATCTAATATACAGTCTTGAAATTAGGTACATGTATTATTTATGCTAGCAACAGCTCTAATTAAACACCCAAAAAATAAAAACATCCTGACCAAGGGCTCTTGTGGACAAACCTTTGAAAAATATTATTATTTGAGTCTATGTTCGATAGATATACCGTTGATTTCTATTTTGAGAAAATGATTTGCTATTTCTATGATTTTTTTTTAGGATTTTCTGGTGACACTAAGTAATGATTTCCTCTCTCAGGTCGTCACGTTTGGTCTCTAAATAATGATATATTTAACCTCAACGAAGTTGGATGGCAGTTGGAGGAATAGTATAGATTGAATAAAGGATGACAGCATATAATCAGATTGACAATATTATTAGGCTTTTTAGGGATAAGTATAGTATGACTTATAGCAAGTAGCACACTTTAGTATTTCATCGATTTACAAACTAAAGAACATATTTGTTTGCCTAAATACATAATAATAAGGGCTTTACATATGTAATATGGGACTTACAAACATTATTATGGTGTTTAGAAACTAATTTAATGTATTCTATTGATACGCCAATGCCGTGAATAAATACAATCCTAGCAAGGTCAAATATAACCACTCACTCACCCTTATTAAAGAATGTATGAAATTAGTCGGTATCCGTCATTAACTTTATATATAATATATTCATCACCAGCATCCATCAATGTGCATAGATAATAAAAGGATATGTAAAATACCCTAGAAATTATAACGTCATCGCTATAGTATATTACTGAATAGTTTTAAAGCTGAGACGTTTTAGAACCCCTGTAGCAAAAACAACTAGACAAAATCCTCCAAAATTCTGGTAAAATGAGTGTTAGATGGATTGCAAAAGAATGGAACAATTAAGAAAAAGAAAATGTTTAGGTTTTGAGCGACGTTAGCTGAGAGTGCAGCTTTAAACGCAGGGCACAACAAAGAACAATTCTTGAAACTGAGAATGCTATGATATAAGAATACCTGGATAAAGATTCTTGTTAAAAATATGTCTTTTATGCGTTTTAGTTATTATTATTAATACTCAGGTCTGAATATAGGGCCAGCTAGTGATAAATAGACGGAAATGGATATTATAGGCTAAGTTCTTTAGATATTAATATTTTACTGATATCACAACCAAATAATTTTTAGCTATCGGTAATTTGATACAGTAGGCCTACATTTCCCTGTTTTAGTGGGCATGTTTACAGCTCTATGCTCATAGCCTGGTCAATTTGGACATGTTAATTAATGGTAAATGCCAGTGTTTAATCAAAAATGAAGGAATCATGGAATTTTGTTTAAACTTCGGATTTAGAAATAACATGGCTGTGGGGACCCAAAAAGCCAAAAAACATATATATATATATATGTCATTGAATTCGTTTTTGTTTCAGGGACCGCTGAAATTTACTACTGTTCATTATAGAAGCCTATGGGAGAACCGGTATTTCTGGAATTTCCCCCAATAGCAGATGATTGAATCATGCAATTTTCTTTATGCATTATATACATAGCTGACATGTTATTCTACCCTCCCAATGAAAGAGAATAGGGGGTCATTGAACTGAAAAAGATTATACATCATTATGTATCACATTGAGTTTTCCCCATTGACATCAATAGTGAATGGAAGTAAACTTCAGTCATCCTTAGAACACATAATAATATGATAACATCCTGTTTCTTTAGCTTTTTGTATTCCCCCAACCATAATGTTTCCAAGACGAAGTTTGAAAACAATATTTTTTCATGCATTAGTTTTTTTAATTCCCGCCTGCAGCAGTGCTGACGACGGTGGCATTTACCTTTAAACTTTACGATATCTAAGAAGTATTTCTATATGTTTTTATGCTTGAAAACGTAGTTAGCGGTATTTCTCTCCAGACAATCACTTGTAAAGTAAAGTTTATGACAGGATAATTAAACAACGGTGATTTCTCTCTGATGTCGATGTGTGGAAGAAAGAATACCATTAGTCCCTGTTAATCAGTTAACATCCTCCTAAAAAACAGCTTGGCCATGGGGTTGGCTCGCCTCCCTGGACCCAATTTGGTGGAAAGTTCCTCCTGTTTTAGCTTTAATCCTCGGTATTTCTTTTACCACACACCATTAAGAGATCGGATAGCCGACGTTTAATGACACTTAAATCCCCAAAGCATCTGGCTTTCCCCCACCTTCTCTCTTCCTCCTTCCCCGTTCCTCTTTCCCTGTTAAGGAATCCGGCGCCAAACTATAGTGAGATATATCCCCTTATGATGTCCTTTGGAATGCATATGATTTAATACAAAATGTCTCAATGTCATGAGATTTGGTGCACATATTCAGATGACGGAAAGGGTCAATCAGATCAGAACCTAAAATCAGATCAGAACCTAAAATTGAGGGCATTCCTACAAAGAGTTCTTGCCAATAAAAGACTTTGAAAAATATTACTTTGCGACTTTTTTTACTTTGTGACTCATTTTCCTGTAACCCATCACATATGCTGGCCTCAGAAAGTATATTATATATGAGCAACTGAAGTGCCCTTTGGGGCAGGTCAGGACCCAACTGCTACTACTTAGACGAGCTGTCACTTGCTCCTCACCACCGGACAGTACTGATCATTCGTTTCTTTGCCTTGATGTCCATGCCTGTCACACATAGCAAGGCGGTGCAAATGGATGGGAAAATATACCATTCACATTCACTAATCCTCTCAAATTACCCAAATTCAAGGCAAAGATGAGGTTCAAAATACGGTTCGACATGTATAACCGGACATACCATACATGTTGGCCTATATTTGTCTTTGGTCTTCGTACTTAAATATACATGTAATAACATCAATCTCGCTCAATCTTGAAATACAATTCCCACCATAAAGAACTATCCTAGACACTTATTCTTTTTAATTCTACGAGTAAATAAAGCGTAGAACTTCTTTGCAAATATATACCAATCAATCTAGCTCTAAATTCAAGGTACATTGGAATACCATAACGGAATGGCGATTATATATACCTCACACCTTTTTAATTTGGGATTTGCTCATGAACAAACCAGTATAGACTCACAAAACTTATGGATCTAAAATAAAACATGTAACTTGATAATCTCTAAATGTTCTCATGAAAGAGCAGGCATAGACACAGGACATCTTAGACATAGATGAATAGACAAAGGGACATAGACCCTTAAAGGTAAATTGTTATCAACTCATTACTTTCACTCTAAATAATATTTAAAAACGTAATTAGTAAGCCATGCAGCCACAGGTCTGTCAGGTACAGTATAAATACCATTTGAAAATAGCTGCAGCTAATACCTTTACATCTACTGACACACATGTATATGAATGATTGTTGATATTTACCAAAATAGAATGAATTAACTACAAAAATGTTGGGATTGCTAAGGAGAGTTCTGGACTAGTAGAGTATAAACCCACTAGTCCTTATAGAAATCTGGTAGTCCTTACAATATCTTTGGCAATTTTCAGCATATTTTGCTGCAAGGTAGAGGTAGGGGCAGAGAGGCTGACTAATGCATCGAATAACATTTAAATTTTAAAAATACCTCATAATTGATAAAAAGAAAAAGGAATCTATTTATTCATGTTAAATATTATAGACAAACATCTGTTCCTGTTGTATATAGGCCCTATCACTGGCCGCGGCAAGGAATTTGCCGCGCAAAAACCCATGATCAGAGCGTTAATTCAAACATTATAAATGCAATATTTTGACAGGTAAAAAGGGTCTAAATTCCAAAAAGAATTTCACTCGCCCACAGGCAAGTGGCTAGATAGGATCTACTAGTCCTTACCAAAGTCTGTTTGCCTCGGGCGAGCGGGCGAGCCCTGGATAATAGATCATTTAGTGCAATACCAGCCACGCCACCAGGAATAAACATGAATGGTGACTGAGTGAGAGTTGTCCAACAACAGAATATATTATTTTCATTCACACGACATACAGATATATTCAGATATGGAACAATCTGTCAATGAACACACAATACTCATTGTTCACATATCTATTAAGGTCTCCACTGGCTGCGGTAAGCTCTGCAGTAAGCCTTGCGATGGTTTGTGCTGGTTTTGTAGGACTAAGGTGGTGAGGAATGACGAGTTCCTTGCCTTCATAGTCAGTGAATCATGTACTCAGGAACCCGCCACTTCTCAGCATCACAGCACCATCGCAAGGCTTACCGCAGAGCTTACCGCAGTCAGTGGAGACCAGCCTTTAAATGAAGAATATATGTATATATAGTCCAGTCCATTACTCCAAAATATAGGACTAAGTGTGCACTTTTTCATAAAAAGCATGAAATTTGGCATAATGGTACTTTTTGATATGCTGATCATTTTTAGCTATAGACCTAATCTGGAATTTTGTTTCCTTGGTCATGGTTGCTATGGGAACATTCTAATGACGAATTTGGCATTTATAGTTACATCAACCCTGTATTTTGCAGGGGTAGTATGTTTTGAGGATTGATTCCTGTACAGAATTTTAAGCTTTTTCATTTGGACTGGGTCCTACATTTGGGAAATGTGGGACTTGGTCACGATGGCAACCAAATCGAAAAATGGAATATGTTGGGTACAAAATGAGAAATATTCTGTTTTTATCATCATGTTGCATATCAAAACAAAGCAATGTTAGAGATTTTATTCTAAGAATGTTCTGGTAACCATTGCAACCAAATACCATCTGAAAAATGACTCAATATGGGTCAGATTTTACTCTTTAATTTTGCTTATAAATCATGAGCGCAACAATGAAATAATATATTGTATGGATAGCCTAGCTCCTTAGGTTTAATTTGGTATAGGAATTTTCATTGGTTGTCATAGTTACTGAGGTATGACTCCACAAATATGGACTCAATATCGATCATGTCTACTACCCTTGTATTGGCCCTTGTATAGATTTCCAGGTCAGAGTAACCTACCCCTGGGTATGACCATAAGACCTGCCTGTCAAGTCATTTTCTGTTCCCATCAAGGTCATTTTATTTCGATAGAGTGTTTTGAGGGTGCTGATGATTATGCCAAAAGTGGATTGAGGGGAGAAGTTGTTTATTGTAAGGAAACGGTAAACATCAGCTTATCATCAATCTAGCTAACAGGTAAGTTGAACTATCTAATACATTTGATACTTTCATCGGTAGTGGGGAAAACATACAACAGTGCAAAACATTAGTAAAAATGGCAATAAAATGGCAATAAAAAATGGCAATAAAAATGGTCGGTCCAGACCAAGCAGCCTAGAACCGTCACAATAACATATATAACATGATGATACAGTAGAGGGTGGTCTATAATAGATCAATTTCATTCAAATGTACATCAATAATTTTGCTGAATGATTTCCGGTCCTTTACCTGGTGCCCAACGCATAACTTATTTATTACAATTGCTGCACATTTTCGAAAATATTCATTAACGACTGTTCACACATTCTGCCATAAAATAATAATTGGAATATTAAAACCTGGAAGGGGTTAAAAGGTTATACGCTCACCGAAATAACTCCGTAACACCCGTGGTTAGGTCATCTGTAGCAGGAGCAGACTATTGGAATCTCTCCCACTTCTATTTTCAATAAAAGATCGCCGACATGAGAACCTATAGCTGACTCCCCAAGTCTGAAAATAGAAGAGAAATAAAACCACTCATAAGTATGAATGTCTCTTGTTAAGCAGGTATATACTGTGTTGTGATAACATAAACATATATACATGATACACAAATGAATATCAATGATAAGGTATACGAAGTCGGACTGTTTGTGGGGCAGTGGAGGGAGGAGAGGGAGTCGGGGAGACACTGGATGCTGGGATGGGGCTAATATTGCAAGTTTATTCATGAAGGAGGCTAAAACCAAATGTCGGTCAGTGGGAGGTAAAGGGGATATATGGGCTAATTATATAGGCTGATAGACCAGTATGTATAATAAATCAGTTTGGTTTCCCTCGTTTATAATATCCCACTCTTTCAACCAACTCGTTAGTTAACCAGCTATATATGATATGGTATATGATAACTAGGCTATGAATGTAGGACAGATTCTTTATTTTTAATGAAGTAGACATAAAAACAACGGAGACCTCCTTGTACATCTAGATATTTACATAGGTTTTTGTCAGGTAAACTTTTCAAGAACTCTGCATACTCCCTTATTGTGTGTGAGTGTTTCTTTTCATCATTTTAAAGCTACCGTGAACCTTGTTTGACCTATTTCCCTTTTTATTTTTACCTAGAAAGGTTGGTTTCTAAGGTATCTCATCCAGTTCACATATGATAGATCTCCATTCCTTGTTCTTTCTAGCTGGAGTTTCTGTTCTCACGACAGCATCATTATTATACAATGGCTCTGAGTCTGACCTTGGCCACGCTCACAGAATTATTAAGAGATGGGGTCAGGGGAGGCTGTGTGTTATTCTACCACAGGGTATATACATGAACTGCTTCAGTTATTGTCACTGGATATGAACCATCTGTTTGTTATAGACATATAATAGGATCTGCCTGTGTTCGGAACGTGATTTGTTTGATATAATGATGCCTTAGGAGAACATTGTCACTTTCGTTCTGACTACATCATTAAGTTTTCATATAACCGACAATGGAGCTGTCTAAGAATGATGACAGTAATGATCGGAATATGCTCTTGCATGGCTTATTTCTCCCTGCTGAGACATTATAGAAGGTCTGTATTGCGGAGATATTTGGTGCCTTTTATTAATGAATTAACCGGCAAGGCAAAAGCTTTCCCCAAACCGTAAAAAAGATTTATATCATGGAAATATGAAGATTAATAAGAACAAGTGATAACAGCGATAATATCAATAGTCATAGCATCAAAAAGAACTGTACTATCCTACTGAGAATAGTAACCTTTCGGGATAAATGTTGAGATAAAATACAATATTTAAAGAAACAAAAGAACGAATACTGAACACACGATGCCTGGTAAAAATGCCAAAGTGCATGTACTACTACCATTACCATTACCCAGTGTGTTCCCATTGCTACCCGGTACAATCCGAGATTACATTCGGGACCCCGTTGCGCTAGGAGAGTATAAGGAATTCGAGTACAACGCACTACTTGGGGTTGTGCTGTAACGATCCCGGGGCTCGTTGCACGAGGTATTGGTAAATTTAACCTATAATTATCGGCCATTATATTCACCTAATATTATCAGGCTTATTCATCTAGTGTCTTCCATCGTCCGCCACGCTCCCTATAGTGTTACTCTACGAACCTTGGTATCCCATGAACACTCACCACTCTCTCTCTCTCTCTCTGACTGCCATTGCTTGTACACACTTGCTTATCATTATTTTTATTTCTTTTCCTATTAATAAAAGGCGGCCATTTCGCCGCTGTAAATGTTGGCCACTTCCGTGTCCAAGTTGTTATTTCAGCGACGATTAATAAAATTAGATAAGATAAGATGTTGTTTATTTGCCTTTGAAAGTTACATAAATATCCATTGAGGTGAGAAAAGAGACAAATAATATTGTATTGTTAACATATCCTTATTGTAACTATGAACGTTTCCTTATCACTAATTGCCTAACTGGATTTAGTAGTAAAATAAGGACAAGGAGCTAACGTGCTCTGGAGCAGTCCATATCCTTATATGTTAACGCTTATGTTAATCTCATGCGACACCCGCAAAATAAGGATAGGTCATGCAACAGGCCCCTGGAAACGTAAGAGGTATCAGAATCCATCAGTATTTGATTAGATACATGTCTCCCTCAACTCCTTAAATCAAAGGGAATAGTGTTATGAGACACCAGCAAAGACATGCAGAGCGTTGTGTTAAAGTATACGGTAGGCCTGACCAAGTCAGTTCTAATAACTCTTAGATAACTTGTTAGTCTTGGGGATTGGGGCGTTGTCACATGTGAGGAAGTTGGATAACCCAAGGTCGCAAGCATATTCATTAAGTTGAAGTCTTAGCTTAGGCTCCAAGGTTAATAAGGTAAACATGGTTTTGGTATATATATTGTATACTACCCAATCCCGATAAACATATATATGACTATTCTGAGTCTTTATTGGAGTATTTCAATTGAAAGCGCTCAGGAAAGGTTAATTAGCATAGAGCCAAGAGCATAACGGTCTTAGTTAATATGCAAAGGGCCCTGCAAGAGTCTATATATTTATAAATAAGTCTATGTAAAATCTCCCAGGCTCCCTTTGGGGGTTTTCCCCAAGAGCGACAACAAACCGAGTCGTTCAACCGATATCTATCTCGACCGGTCAAACTAAAAAATGTTACCTTCATTTCGTGGGTATTCACTCCAAATTGGTCATTAAACATTGATGGAAGTGTCTGTCATTTAAGTCCCTTTGCTCACTGCTTAACACATGGCCAATAAGCGGCCAATTGACTTTCTAGTTAGTTCGAATTTACCCAGAGTGATTGCCTTGAGAGAAGCACACCCCAATATCATTTCTGATTTGCTGTGGCTCAAATTAGCATGAATAATTCACTTAGCAAGAATGAAGTGGTTCTGTTTCTTTTTCATTGACAACATCCCTAGTATCCCTGTTTCTACTGGTTATTATTGCTTCTCCTTCCAACCGATTACAGGCCTTAATTCAAATACATGTGCATTCAAGATGGGTGATATGAGAGCCGATGTAGTCCTGGACATAGAGACATTGGCGTTGCTATTGTGTGATGTAATTATATATAATAGCAGTTGTGAGAGAGGTGGCTTCGGTGAAGTATAGGCTTTCCTTCTAATTAGGAGTAGTTGGCATGGCTTCTTTTCGCCTGCGTACATTGTAAAGACTGGATACGACTGTGGGGCAGTGAACAAAGTGTTACCTGGGAACTGCTTATTTCCCACTCTAAATAGGCGGGGCCCTTTCAATAGTATAATGTGCCCTGCATTACTGGGACGGTTGTAGAGGATTTGCATGCATGTGCCACTGCGCATATATCTGTTGCAGTGCATGCTGGCATAGATTCAGTTCAGTAGGGGTGCTTTCTGGTCTGACATACAAATATTTAGCAACATCTTTATCGAAAATAGCATGAAGATGTTCACCAATATCATCATAGCCTGAATATATGATCTATTAAAAAAAACAAAAGCATGATGGGAAAGTTGAGGATTCTGTTATGGAAACATGTATAGCACATGGATATTGACATTGCATTGTGTACCGATAAAGATTCCATGCTGAATATAGATTTCACATGGTCATACAACTCCCATAAGGTTACAGAAGTCGATAATACTTCGTCATAATATTACAGGGTTGACCAACACTTTAAGAAATTACAAGTCATAAGCTTTTAAATTGTGTTTACCAGCTAATAGTTATACTAATTAAGTCCTACTAATCAACCTTGTAATGTCCTAATAAAAGCAGTGGACCAAAGTAATTAATTTTGTTTCTGATCTTGACCTTTGGTCTTACTTTCGACTTTGTTAAATAGAGTAAGGTCTAGATAGATACAGCGGTGGGCGGAAGACCATGATTATTCTGCATTGGATTATCATCTGTGAGCCCATTATCTCAATGTTAATGTCCTCAACTGATTATTAGAACTTCATTGTACAATGTACTTGTTTGTCAATAACTCAACTGTCGTTATTACAGAAGATGTGCTGTATAAAAATACTAAATTTAAAAAAAACAACAACAAAAACCAACAGAATAACAGATCGATACTTCCCGTATTCCCGTCTTCATCGAGCTCTTTGTCACTTGATATTGATATTCAATTATAAAATTGATAACTATAACTATTTATGTGCATTGTGGAATATATTGTGAAAATTCTTCCTTTTTTTCCAGATTTCGGCCGTCAGAATTGGCGGTTCAAACATTTGTATACTTCAATGCTTTGGCACAAGTCCTTGTATTTGTATCAAGCTGCTGCAACCCAGTGATATATGCTCTCTTCAATGAAAACTTCCGTAAGTTGATTTAATTATGATGCTTTATTTGTTGATAAGAAAGAAATTTCCAATAGTTCAGGTCTTTCAATAAACTAGTGTCATTGCCTTATATAGCCTACTAACAATGTGCAACAAACAATTTTCACAATCAAACTGTATGGTATCAGTGAGTGTGTTCCAGGAGATACCTTACAAATTCAGATTAATTTGCTAACCTTAAAATGAATTGGAAATGCATCAATATTTTCAAAATAATAGATACAACTCATAATACTGGAACAACAGTTCTCACATTTCTTATTTTAAATTAATATACACAAATATTCTAAATTAGCACTACAAGAGTACACATTGATGTATGTGCTGGCAAAGGCCAGCATGATAATATTCTCTGCTGATTAAATAAAGTATCAAAAAAGGGCGATTTTAATATTTCCCAGATTACTGATACATCAGGCAACATAGTTGTATGTATTTATCAGGACAGTGACACTTAGAGACTTTAACTGAAATTAATCCCTTATGTCATTCATTATTCAATCCTGTCAAAATGAGGTGTTCTCTTATTGTGCAATGTAGCACCAGGGGGAGTGATTAAAGTAACGACGAGTACAACCCCACCTGCCCATTACTTTTCAAAACACTACTATACTTCCGCTTCCTCTCTCTCTCTCTTCCTCCATTCTACTCATGCCGCCCTCACAGGAAACACTAATATTTTTCCCCACCTTCCACATCCCTCTTTCAACATAATTTATAAATCAATTCCATCACACAAAACCAATTCAATCAATCAATTTTATCAATCATAGTTATATTTTATCATCATATTAAATCAAATCTTTTATATCAATCATCAACTTTATCAAATCATCAACAATCATATATCCATACAATTTTAATAAAAAATATAATATAAATATACAGTCCAAACCCTAGTGTGTACTCGTTCACTTGATGATAGTAATATAAACCAGTCTCAAGCAAGCACAATTGTGTTCTGCCACAAAAAGAATAGTTTTCAAATGTTATTTTTCAACATTAACTCTTTGTAGGAATGTTTAATTTGGGGGTTATTCAGCGCTCTAAATCACATTAGTACATGTATCAACTTTCAATACTATGTTTAACATATCTCTATTTAACGTCTCTGAGGTCATCCTAAGAGAGTATACTCCATTTCTCTGCGACTTAAGACTCATTTTTCAGCTTTCAATGGTTAATCTCCTTAATCTCCATAACCGCTGCTGAATTATGAATGAGCTGTTGAACGTGTGTGTAAAGGCCATCTACATTAGTGAGGCCATCCACCAGTGACCTTGACTATGTGAATAGGTCATAAGTCATTGTCATGATGACCTCACATGAACCAAAGCTAATGCCATTAACTTCCTCCCATTGCGTGCCTGTGGTGGTAAGGGTAATATATTCAGATACCCAAACCTCCAACTTGTGTCCAACTTCATTTTCCCTCATATTTTCCGATTGTGCACTATCCAATTCTGTGTCATCCAAAGTCCTTTGTTCAGCAGACCTCGATGGGATCTTCCATGATCTGATGAATGTGTATGTTATTATTCGTTTTTTTTTCTGTTCAGGATAGCCAAACTGAGTGAGACAGTCACTCATCAGAAAGGTTACAGAAAGGTCACCTTAATACCTTACCCGTATAACTGTATGATAAGGACAGGACTTCGGATTGTAACAAGAATAGGTTCGGATAGGGCAGGCTCAAGATTTTACCAATTCAAAATAATATATGGAATGAAAATTGAGATACCAGGCTGCTTTTTGAGTGATTTCTATCAATTTTCCTATCCTCTCAAATCGATATTATACCAAGGTATATTGATGTTGAGCAGGTGAGACGTTTTTGTAAACACCTATTTCTCGTTCTAATTTACAACATAATTCAATCATTGGGCTTATATATTATCGCCATTTGTAGTCAAGCATTTATCTCAGGAGTTGAATTAACATATCATGAATATGCATACGTTCAATATTCATACTAATATGCCTTCAGAACATTTTTAAGGTTGTCACACCATTGCTTCAGGATCTGCATATTGTATAGTACTTCCATTATGCATTAATCATCAACGGTCACAGGTTAAAATGTGTTACATGTAAAGTAGCGCCCACTAAAAGTTTTGAACTCGGGCCACAGATCGATGATTCAGACAAAGACATTCAATTGTGAAATCTTGCTTTTCTTCAAGGAAATTACACAGAGAAAAGAATATCCATTCAAACTAGGCCCCCGTTGAATACAAATGAACAGCATATAAATTTAAGGGTTAGAAGACAAGGTTTCCTCCACACCATTTGCATAGTTTTATTGTCTGCATCTGTGGTTGAACGCCAAGGCATAACAAAAACAATGTACCTGAGTGGGGAGAAACGGAGACTTTTTTTAGAATAACTTATAAGTATACTTATAGTATTCAATTCCATAATGTACCTAAATTGGCTGTTAAACATTCAAATCGATAGAAATGTCCGCCATCTATATCTCATTGCTCACTCTTTAGCACATGGGATATATAGTGGAACCTGCTTAGGCAACCACCCTTGGGACTCAGCAATTTTTGGTCACATAGCGGGATGATCACTTTACTCTTTTACCTTTTCTTCTCTTATCTCTTTATTGGGAGAGAGCCAAACTGGTCGTCATTACAGGGTGGTCGCATTACCGAGATGGAACTCTATATACAAACATATATATGTAGTGACCTGGGTGTTGTTATCTGGTTGTGAACTGCCGGAATACAGCAGCCTGGATAGCTCAGTAGGAAGAGCATTGGGACCTAAATCCAAAGGTCTTGGGTTTGGACTCCCCATTTAGGAAAGGCTGTGTCTTGTCTGGTTCACTACACTTTATGAGAAAATAAATGCCTTTTGACTTTCTGATAGGTTGAAATTTAATCAGATTGATTGCCATGAGTGAAGCACACCTCAAATAGGCAAGAACCGAAACGCTATCTGTAGGTCGAAATACCACATCTGGCACTGATTTCATACAGGCACCGGGGTCTATCTGAGAGTGGGTGGGGCACTGACCACAGCTGTAGGTACACACCCGCTCAAACACAGTGCGGGTGCATCATGCACTCAACCTGCACCTACACACAACATTTGTTCTGTTATGTGTTTTCCATAACTATTAAAGGAACATTAAGTAAGATGAAGATAGGGCATGGTGTTGTCTCATATATCCTAAAGTTTTGTGGCAATATTAAATGTTTTTCTGTCTCTAAAATTACATTTAATGAAGGACCCTCTCTGGGTCCATTGAAACCAGCACCCTCATAATGTAAACACAGGTGGCTTGACCCCTCGTCCGGTCAAAATTACCCATCCTCCTCTACTCTGGCCCCAGTCTACCAGTCATCATGTCCCATTCCGAATCTTGGCTATTGTCTTGAACACATGTGCATGTACAATTACAATACTCTTCTTATGCATGCCATTCTACTTCATAAATGGAATCCAATCTTTCATATTAACATTTACTTGGCATTCATGAATGAAGTGGGTCTGTTGCAAATTCATTGCGAAAATCCTTAGTTCACCTGTTCCAGCAAATGGGACACAGTTATTCTAACCTGGCTGAGTGGTCAATAAAAGTCAAAACAATTCCTGAACCGTATGTATACATCTGATAGAGATGTAGTATTTAGTGGCGTTCATACCAAGTTCCATTGCCTTAAATCAAGAGTCACACAACTGTTGCAGCAGTGCTGTATCCATGAAGAATGAACATGTATGTACAACCAAAGTTACTCTGTGACAATTGTTGTTATACCATAGTTCAAGTACTAATGGCCATGTTTGTATTGCTTGGTGATGGGATTAATACCTAATAACTATCGTTACAATCAATAGAACACCTATATAACCCACTTAGAATATGTGTTGGCTTTTATTGACCCAGTACCCTGGTCGTTAATAATTCACTGATGACCAACCTGTGATAGGTTGGAGGTGAGAAACAATAATGACTAGTTTGCTGAAACATGTAATTTAAAGTAAGGAGGTCCTCAATAAAACTGCAGCAGGTCCCCTTAATTCTTGCTAAGTAAAGGCCTTAGTCCACTAAGCCGATTCTCATGGGATTTTGCGCCACCGAGGACCATTTTCCACTAAATTCTGTGAGAATCGGCTTAGTGGACAAGGCCCTTTAGTGTTAATGTGAACGTTTTAATTCAATTCCTGAAGTAGAACGGTGTTCATTAGAAAAGACTTGAGCATTTTAATTAACCTGTACATGGTGTTCAAAAAGGCCAAAAGATATTCCAATTTAATTACCATATAATGTAGTAAATACCCACAAAAAAATGGTAACACAACTTGCAACAGAATTATGGCCTATTATGGCCTCGGTCATAAGAAAACAATATAGACAGGCGTTCAGAAAAGCCTTAAATAATTACAGTCCACATTATCAGCACTCAAACAGTCACCGGTATAGTTCAATACACCTCAATAGGTATGGGTGGTGCATTATGGAAGCAACTGTTGTAGTCAGAGAGGTGTTGTCACGCCTCTGATGGGCCATCTAAAACTGATTTAGATCCACTACAGTGGCCACTGGCATAGCAGAACAGAACAAGGACGATAACATAATTTAACACTATAATTACAATGATTTAACATTATAATTACAATGATTTAACATTATAATTACAATGATTTAACATTATAATTACAATGATTTAACATTACAATTACAATGGTAGGGCCTTTTCACATGATGATTAAAGGTCATATTTCATACTAATTCTGAATATATGATTATTATTACTTCCAGGCAAGTTGTATTCTATCGTACTGTGCAAATGTCAGCGTGGACGACGGGCTGGTGACGAACTTCGCGAATTGGAGGTGGACGGTAAATACGTCCCTATATCCCTCAAAATACAGGTGTGGTTCCCACATAGTGTAGAGAGCATTCTTAAAACTGTACAGACATGTGCTATTTACGTTTGTGTCACTTATCTTTTATCCGTGTTTGTGAATCAATATGGGGAATATGGGAAATAACAGTAGTGATTATATATGTGATTATATAATTAAGTCAACGATTTGGTCATTTGTCATTATGCCCAAAGCTTAATTCCTAAACTTAAAGAAATATTTTTTTAAATTTTAAATTTAAATTAAACAAAATAGACCCCTCGGGCCTGACGCGCTGCAGTCGATGTGTTTAAGATATATATGTGTGACCCTCCACCTGGCATTACATAGCACAATATGGGGCACCAAGTGTCAACCTCACAATTTTGTTGATTACAATCCATTTTCGTTAACAAAATGGTCATTTAAGAACAAAATTGTAATTTTGTCAATCTTGTTCATTCAGCAATCAACTTTGGGTACGAAATGAATTTTGCACAGTGCCAAAGTTAATTTCGTCTACGAAATGAATTTTGTGCAGTCCCAAAGTCAATTTCGTGTACGAAATGAAAATTGTTCAGTCCCAAAGTCAATTTTGTGTACAAAATGAATTTTGTGCACTCCCAAAGTCAATTTCGTAGAGCAGGAGGAGAGAAGGACAGGGGGGGAGGAAGAGGGAGAGAGGAGAGGGGGGAGGGAGGGGGAAAAGGAGGAGGAGGAAGAAAGGGGAGAGAAAAGATAGGAGAGGGAGGAAGAAGAGAGAGGGAGGGAACGGAGGAAAGAGAGGAAAAGAAAAGAGGAAGAGGAGGAGAGAGAAAAGAAGAGAGGATAGGTAGAGAGAGAGAGGGGGAGGGGAGGGAAGGAAGGAGAGGAGGGACAAAATTGACTTTGGGACTGAACAAAATTCATTTCATAGACGAAATTGACTTTGGGACTGAACAAAATTCATTTTGTCTACAAAATGGACTTTGGGACTGCACAAAATACATTTTGTAGATGAAATTGACTTTGGTACTGCACAAAATACATTTCGTAGACGAAACTGACTTTAGCACTGCACAATTTACATTTCGTAGAAAAGTTGATTTTGGGACTGCACAAAAGGCATTTCATAGACAAAATCTACTTCGGGACTGCACAAAATTCATTTCGTACACAAAAATCGAATTTGGCACTGCACAAAATTCAATTTGTACACAAAATTGACTTGGGCACTGCACAAAATTCATTTCGTCTACGAAATTGACTTTGCGACTGCACAAAATTCATTTTGTACACAAAATTCATTGCTGAATAAACAAAATAATTATTTCATTGACAAAACTAATTACAATTTCATTCTTAAATGACCATTTTGTTATCGAAAAAGGGAGTAATCAACGAAACTGAGAGGTTGACACTTGGCGCCCAATAGCACAATGACTCGGGGCTACAGTCTTGCGTGGTCTATCAATATAAGAAACCAGCATGAAGACACGCGCTGTTATCGGTTCGTAGAAATTCTGCTTACTATATACATATATATTATATATCACTGGGTATTGATTCAAGATTAGTATTTCCGTGGGCTGGTAGAAAGATGAATTAAGAAAGAATGCTAGCACACGAAATGTTTATTTTGTTAGGGATATTGGGCTGATGTTGAGACTGATTATACTTTCATGAAATATTGCTGTATTCTGAATGTAATCGTTTGTTCGGACTAAGAAATTTAAGCAAGTGACGCACATTTACTGCGACTTGCACACCATGTACATATTTAGTCGCTGCCTATGTGGATAGTTATTTTCATTTATTCATGTATTCATGTACCAACGGCCAATACAAATTTTTAAAACGAATAATTTAGCCGAAGCAATCATAGATAATGACAGTCATAACCTTTCTATCGGAATAAGTTTTCTATTGGAATGTTTAAAAATCAAAACTGTACACCAATAACGAGACTGCAATAAATGAGCGTCGATCTCAAGTCAACACTTTCATTTTACAGACTTCATTTCTCATTTTAGGTAACGTTCCACGTCCCGTGTGTCGGAAACTGGACACACAAGTCTAATATACAAAACACGATGGAGATAGATAACGGAACGGAAGTACAGGCCATACAGACAACAAGTACAGCAGTTTGAGATAGTCGAAAGTAACCCCATGGGTAACATTAACAGAGTCTCGTTTCTATTTTGACCGAGTCACTGAACTTTGAGAGAAGATAAGAGAATGAACAACAATGGACACAGAAACATTTTAGCAAACAAAGAAGGCTTTGCCGCAGCTTCCCACATAGGACATAGCGCCACAATGTGTATTTGGTGAGAACATTTGTCAGAAAACGTGTGGCATGTTTGTGTCCGAAGAAATTAAAGTAATTAATGCAAAGTCCTTTATCAACCTATATGGGCTTGTATCTCAGCATGCCTGCTCTAACACAGGGCAGCTTCAATAAAGTTAATTTTTGAAAAAGCAATCGTGCATGAATCGCTATTTACGAATAAGGCATTGTTGCTTCATAAAAGTCAGGAAATGTTCCACTATCCATCCGCTTGTTAGTAATGGCGATGGTTGGAATAGAATTGTGACTGTATTGTAAATACGTCTGCAATGTGTGTGTCTGCAAACGGGAAATTCGATGAAGCTCTATGGCTGCAATTATATGGAGAAAGCTATGATCCATTTCCATAATGGAAGGTGACATGGACTACTTCCCGATCCCCATTGCATATAAATACGTTGGATTTTTTATTAACAAAGAAAACTACATAACAAGTAAATGGTTGTTTTTGTACATTTTTACACCAGATAAATTTTCCTATATTATCCAATGAAGTGATATTTCTCTGATTGTTACAGCTGTGTGAAAAATATTGACGTTGACCATTGTTGTAAAAGTATATCGTACAGCCCATGGTTGAGGACTGAGATACATTCAAGCCATTTTGGATACTGAGTTGGAAAAAGTATCTGAACATATACGTGTACTGTTATCTTTATTTGTCAAATACCTACATGTATATTAAATCATTATTACAATAAAAGCTAATCAAATTAGATGCATGTTGTTGTTAACTCAATTATTTGTTTTGTGAAATGTGAGTGTTGTCCATCCTTGCCTCCAGCGGAAACATGTCCTTGCTATACATAATCTTTTAGCGTTAGAGAGGTTATACTTCCGAACATTGCTTAAAAACACTTTCAGCTATATATTTTCTATTATATAATGCTTTTAATGATATAAATAGGAAATAGTTATGGGTTATAAAGCTGAATTTCGGCCGTTATCTTGGTAACAAAACACGTTGCTTGCCATGACTTCCACACTGCGTCAACGGACGTTCATCTTTTGTAAAGGATACCCAATAAAGGGGGGGGGGGGTCTCATAATCGGATAATAGTCCATGGATCACAGTTGAACATGTAGTCGCCATACATGAATCATGCACGTAGACAGATTGGAGCCGTTTTCTCTCGATGCCGACCCATCTCAATCTGCTTCATAGGAAGCTTGGGTCTGTTTATATTCATATTCTCACTTGTAGGTTTTAGTTATTCATTTTGAGAGAAGAGGCAATTATTATTGCTCTTTCCATTCAATTTCTGAAGAATGTTCCAAAGTGTTTGATGTGGAGCCAGAGGTATGGTGTGGGTTGAACAAACGGCGGTTAATTAATACTTGTAATTGTACTTTACAAATACTTGTAACCTTGACATTAATTATTGTGCATTACAATATGTAAAAAAGGAAGAGGGGAGGGAGATGGGGGGACTCGGAGATGGGGTTGGGAGAGAAAAACAGGTATGAGAGACAGAGAAGAGGCGGTGGGAAAAGAGGGAGAGGGGGAAATGTGAGGAGAGAGAGGGACCGTCCGGAGGACAGGTACTTTGCTAGTTGAATATAAAAGTGCAAAGATAGTGACTACACGAAGAAGACGAATCAGAAGAGAAGCACTAACTTCAAATAGGGAACTCCACCATTAAAATCCCCGGTACGGAGCATGAGCAATATCTATAAATATGTACATGAATCTTTATTTCTACAAGTATTGTTTATAAAAGGTATATATTTTCTTAACTACGTGGGAAAAGGTTTTCAGTTGCTGTCACGGACAGTTCTTCTTTCTGAATCTGGCTACGAGCTACACATGTAATACAACAATAAAAACAATATTTATTCAGCTAGTTCACGTAATTGTTAGCTCGACATATCACTGGAGATAAACTAGTATATAGAAGTGGTAAAATGTCAGATCAAAATATATATTAAATTAGGAAGGAAAAAAGGAAAAATCAAGAAGGAGGGCTATGCAAACACGTTAGAAAGGATCTTATTAACATTGAAGAGATTAAAGTGGCTAAGATAGTTAAAACGAGTAGTCACAGAGTCACATGAAACTTATTCAGTCTAACCATATAGGATATGTATGACAATTTCTAACGTATAGAGCCCTAACATTGTTTCCTCATTCAATAATCATTAAATAAGTTTAATGAATAGACCAGCTTTCAAATCACCGAATAGTAGCCGTCAGGTGCTGCCCCCACTCAATAATGCCCATGGATGTAACTAGTCTTAACCCAGGAGTCTATGGACAAGCCTGGCATTATGTAACTCCAGATGCCAGAACCCAACTGCCACTCTGACATAGCTTGACATTTGGGGTTGGCAACCAAAAACGATTTTGCTCACTGTTTTACCAGATATCTGATATGATATAAATGTTAGAGTTTTGATATCCACAGGAGTTAGTTAGGAGGGTAAGGTGAATCAAACACTAGAAAATGAAGTAGAAATTCCGTTACTCCATAATCTAGCCAACAACAGTGAGAAGTGTCACTTTAATACTAAAGATTTTTATAATCAGAGCATTGAATTACAGGCGATTGTAATCAGCAAGGACAACCTAAGAAAGAAGCAATTAATATGCCCGCCCTCGAGCAACGTTTAAGATTCGATTACTGAATTAAATACGTTAATAGAAAATACGGTGAATAATTTCAATCATAAACTTCTAATTAGTAATTTGAAAAAAGACTACCTGTGTGGAGCGATGAATCATAACGTATCAGATCATCAGGGAATATATCTAATTATACAATCCAAGAAGTGGATACGGAATTCGAGGGTTACACTTTGTGGAATATCTTCTTCATACAAAATAAAAGAGATCGCCGATTCACTTGCCCCTACGAAAACCTTCAAGGTACGATCTGAAAGGCCAAAATGGTACGATGAAGCCCTAATTATTTAGCAAAAGATAGAGATAAAGCTTATAAGAAAGCCATAGGGTGAACAACAACGACGACCTAACATCGCCAGACGATCTCGGAATCTTTTTAATACCATTTAAAAAGGGCCAAACAAAGGTTTTATAGAAACCTCCAGGAAGAAAACAAATAGTTTGTGAACGACAATGCGAGCTGCGAATGCCTTTTCTGAAATTCTTCATTGTTTCAGCTTCTTTGTAATACAAGATAAAAATGTATCCAGTAAATAATACTTTAGCTCTTGCTATCTCCACGGGCGGTTACGAATTATGGAAAGCTGCTTTCAATAAATGGTAGGACAAGTGGAAATGATCCATTTGTGCAGAATCCTTTTATAGTGATGGATTGACTGGTGAAATTATTCTAAATGTGTGTCTGGTTTTGAGTTTCTTCTTTTGTGGAAGAAAAACCCTGAGTGAGAGGAATCCATAGCATTTGTCTATATATGATTGTCAGTTCGACTGACCAAAGTCCTTTGATAAGTATAACAATTCTGAGCCAAGGAATCCCATATATATATATATATACGAATGTGAATCGTGACTTGCCATTATGAACATATTCTTAGACCTCTATTCTAAAATCCTAAAAAGGACTCTTTGTGCATAAATGGCGGTGAAAGCCCAGCAAAAAAACTGACGCTCGTTCCCACAAAATTGGAGTTCATAGTCTGAGTACTCAATACAGTAAAACCTAGCGCTCAAGTTGCGGATAGCTCTATAATCCGGACACCTCGACATTAAGGACAGTATATAAGGGTTATAATGAAAAAAAAGGACAGTTAGGGCCATCCTATAGTTTCAATGTTTATTATAGTGAGACTTCAGCAACCCAAACAACTCAAAATAGGGGATTTGTCATAAAATGTCGGTAAATATTTGTTTGTCAGATTTGAACTGAATTCATCAACACTTCATTAACAATGTATTTAATTATTCTGTTATTATTCATATTTACCTATATTACCAATTGAGCAATGTGTACTATCATAAACGACTTCAGATTCTGACCATATGAGTAACATATTATGGAAAATATTTGATGAAATGGCCAGCAAACTTCACCCCGACATAGGCAGCACCCCAACCCCCACCCCTCACACCGACATATATATAGGCAGCAAAATAGTCGCAAAATTGATATTTTTCAAAGTGTTTTATTCACATGAACTCTTTGTAGATATGTTGTCATTCCTGGGGTATCAAGCGCTTGAAGTTGTATGAATACATCCGCCCGAGTAACCCTCCCGTGAGTTGCAAGCCCCACGAGGAGCAGGAGGGCAGGAGGAGGTTGTGGTTACAGGCCTCCGTCCACGCACAGCAGGAGGGCAAAGCTAGAAAGTGGACATGTGGATAGCACTGAGATAGTGGGCGCCATAGCCGTAGGTGCGAAGGCCTTACTAACAGCCAATCAGCTCCGTTGGCTGCAGCTCCCTTGTCTACAGCTAAACCTACACCCCTTGGCTACAGCTAAACCTACACCCATAGCGTTACTAACACTTCCTAACAGCCAATCAGCTAAGAGCCAATCAGCTCCCTTGGCTGAGTTCCCTTGGCTATAGAAAAGCTGTCAATCAGTGCAACTATAACGAAGAAGTGAGATAAATAACACCTGATCCAAAGGATTAGATAAGGCATGCTAAGGCATGCTTAAACACCTCACAGACAGCTAAAGAATATTATCAGATGTGATCCACTATCAGTGATTGGCGTATTTCATAGTAACACACTTGTTTCTCTGCTATAAATAGCAGAGAAACAAAAAGGGTTCAAAATCACATTTTCACCCCAGATACCTTCACAAACCACATAATAATGTCCTCCAGACAGGGTCGACGGACCTGTATATCGACCAAAAAGACAGATGGGGAGATCACAGATTCCCAGAACATGCGTGACAAAAAAAACCTTCTAGAGCTTTGTATATTAGATATAGTAGTTTTTGTTTCCTTTACATAATTATACTGGAAATATCACCTTCTGCAATGCAGAATCTATGAAGTAGAATTAGCTTTTTTACTTGATCTTTTAGATTTAGAAAATATTTTATTCAGGTCTATTACATTTCCACACAAATGAGCATGAATATTCTCAGGACAGCCTGATTTAAATAATATAAAGGATTAGATTTTATACATTCACTCTAACTAATAATTATCCACCCAACGTAAACAAAAAATCAAACATAAACCATGAAAAATTCTTATTAGATTTCCTATAAGTGTTAACATCGCTGTAATCTACCTTGTCTCATCTTTTCAAATATGACGGTATCTTAAAATTCATTTTATTCAACTTATGACTGATTTTTCTGTGACATATCACATATTAACATCATGTCAGGATACCAAAGATAGTTATACGGAATCAATGCAACTACTTTACAATGACACATTCATCTAGAAGTAATACAATAATAACCAACCTGACATAAAGACAATAATACGACGTGAGTATAGTCTAGATTAATCATGATACATACACACTTCTAGCTATTTATAGAATGTTTGGTAGATATACATGCATATAAACATGTATATTTATACATGTACATGCAATATCTTGGCCAACAGCACCATCATCATAATATGAAGAGTGATACACTCGATGGCCTTAAACCAATAATACCCGCCGCCTCCTAGGCTGGTTGGACCATAGAAACATGAGATTATGAGCCTTTATCCCTCCATGGATACACAAAAATGCTTACTTTGGCAACATCTCCAGTTCGTACCCCTGGGATCTCTGTCTGAGTCTATTATTTTAATGTGACATTGAGCTCTGGGACACTTCGGGTCATCAGACCGTTTCAAGCATGTCATTCATTGAACTCTGAAGACATTTTGGCAACAGACACAAAAGACCTTAAAATAGGCAGTGGATAGAGAGACCTGCTCACACAAGCAAAAATATATTGATACTAACAGCCATATATACATATATGGGGGGAGGTCGTTAGAAAATGTACAAGTCGCCTTCACCAATCCTCTAAAATAACCCAGATTCAAGACAGAAATGAGGTTCAAAATACAGTTCGTTTAACCAAATACATTGTCTGAATCAATGCAATTCATTTTCAGCCTAATTTTACTGAATTTACTTAATTTGTAGACCTCCCGATTATGTATACGTTTTCCGACGATCTGACCAATATAGGGGAAGGAAGGGGGACGGGGAGGAAAGGCTAAGCGTGTGGGGGAGGGACGACTTACTATTGCCATAATTTAACTGAATTTATTAAATGTGTAGAGCTGTCTATCTGACGAGCTGACCCGTAATACATTATTTAGAACTCTCTATGTTCAGATGGCAGGATATTGAAATAAAGATTTCAAAAAGAAATACAATAATTATACTATAGTTCATAATTATATATAAGGTATTGTAACCGGACAAAACGAGTGTAGGCTAAATGCAATAACGCCTGTAGTGATATCACTCCCTATGCTTCGACTACAAATGCCATAAAACAGCACTGGGAGGATAAAATGTGCACCAATAAATATGATTATGATATACAAAGGCAAGACTCTTGGGGAAAAACGGATCAACTGAAGTTGCCTTATCAGAGACATATGTTGCCTTTTTGTACGCCCTTTACTTTATAGAGTAAAAGAAAGCCTCACCTAAAATAGTTGGCCTGTCTCACTAAAATAGCTGACCGTCATTAGGTTGAAGCGACCCTGGACACCTGGAGCTCGTTACTGCGCTGTCATACGGAGGTCTCATACTACATGTTAGATGGCGCTTCGATCGCTGGTGACAGAACTCGAACTGTTGAGATTATTAGCTTTGCCAAGGGAACTGCTCCGGAAGTGCTTCAGGTTGCTGAGAAAGTGACGTTTAATTACTTCCGACTTAACATACATATTTATATCATTATCTTTACTACGCTTATCACTTATCTTTGAATTATTGTTAAATGTAGGCCTAATGTATATAACTTATATAAGATCTAGTGTATCATATCTACTTTCATTAACATAATCATTTCAGACGGACAACCGAGAATATTGCGACCAAGATATTATGTGAATGTATGGGATTGGGTTTTTATACTTTCGTAATGGAGTGCTCAAATAAAATTTATTGTTATATTGATCTCAATAAACAGCCCCAATAATCGTTTATTAATGGATACAATGATGAGAATGTTTAAATATTGACGAACAAGACTTCATCATGATTAAGGTTGCTTCACAGAGGTCTAGGTCTAGATTCGTAGAGAAGGACAAAGAACAATAGAACGAAACAATATGTTTCAATACATTTCAGGTTGAAAAAATTATTTATTGGTCTGAAGCCACTTGTAAATATAAATGTTGGCTTTGATGAAGCCCTGTAGCAAATACGGCCAGACAGAATCCTCCAAAGCTTTGGCAAATGACTTCTAGATTGGTAGTTTTCAGCCCTACTTGGGCTGAAAACTTGGGATGAATTCGGCCTGACAAAAGCAACATTTTACAATATCGTGAACAATCTCATCTCAATGTTATTCATTGCAGTTCCTTTCCATTTCCTGCATGCACCGGGATACCTGCTGACAATTGTCATTTAAAAGTGTCCTAATACTCATCTATTGAAAAGAAGATACAAGAGAAAATTCCATATTAATAATAATACAAAGTCCCTATTAATAATAAAATTCCTTTCAGCGGATCATCCTAAAAGCAGAAGCGTTATTACATAACAATATCCTATAAATAAATGTTCATTACAATCGCAGTGTGCCATCTCTTTGTCAGAGTGATTTTCTCCCGTCCGAATTGTAACCTCAAACTCTCTGCAATTTCGTTCCCTTTGTTTCCATTGTATGCAACTTTATTAAAGGAGTGTTTTTTTCTCAATGCACAGACGGGAAGGAGGGGTAGAAGATCGAGACATTCTCTTTGTTGTCTGATTCAGAGCAACGAGTTTATTCTTGTTGTTCGGAGGCAAATAAGATTAGTTGAAAGACTATTAGGTTTCCGGAACCGTAATTGTGGGGACTTTTAACCGCTTATCGGTGCTGTAAAATTTCATTAGGAAACAAAGGAATGGCACAGGCGGATTTGAAGACAATGCCACGAAACTGCACAACAAGTATAATTATAGTTAGTCTAAATATGGATGGACGTAGTTGTGTTAATTTGATATGACATTTGAACAATAAAATGTTGAAAAGTCAACCCTTTTGAATTTAGAAGAGGGGTCACATAATATTTATTCCCCTAAAATCGTTGAAATATGAATAGGGGATTCGCATGTCCGCCATCTTGAATCCCGATTCGCATGGAATTATGGGAGTTGTATGTCAGTGTAGAAGCTATAGAAAACATGTCATGTTCAGCATGGAATATTTATTAACATTGGTATTATGTAAATAGCCAGGTATTTTACATTTCCCCATAAAACAATACTTCATCTTTCCCATCATGCATTTGGCTTTTATTTACCAAGTATCATTTAATTTTCCATGCTATGATATTGGTTGAAAGACCCTCGCATTTTTCGATAAAAACATTGCTTAATATTTGTTTTCATATTTAAACTGGGTCCATCCCAACATGCAGTATGCCAGACATGCGCAGTGAGACATGCAAATGCCCTATTGGAAGTATGCCCTTGTGTTTACTAGCAATATACTAAGCACGACGAAGCACAATGTGGCGACCATGTGTGAGGAGGAGAAGAGGTTGGAAATGGAACATTCCAGGGGTAGAAAGCATGGCTTTCTTATCAGAGCGAACGCTGTAATCTCAGTATCGCTTTCATTCTTTAATTAAACCTATAGATGCTTAGGATGCTTCGCCCACAATTTATTATAGTTGGCTAGAAAATATGGGGTCGGAACCAAAGGCAAGACGATTGTTCCGCCACCTGCAGGACCATCTTGTTCCGACCTATGGCCAACGGTCGCTTCAGTATACAGGCAGAAATCCGACCGCGCTTCGATCTCAATCCCTGATCTTGAGCTTGAGACGGATACATTGGTTGGTGAACATACAAAGGACACTGACACAATAAGGAAATATGGTGAACTTCATTCCAATTCAATTCAATTCAATTCAAAATGTTATTTATTCGTGCCTAAGGGATAGGATACAAATAGGAGCCAGATCTTCCAGTATGTTCCTTGTATGCTCAAGAGAGACTTTTGGAGGCTATTGTTCTAATAAAGGTCTATTGCTTTGTGGGGTTGGTTACATGGGATATCAGCTTGCAAAATAAACTTTAGTTTCTATCTAGCTAACATGTAATATAGTCTACCAAATACATATAAAGACATTTCCAATTTTTCAAAAGTTATCGGTCGGTCCACACCAAGGAAAATAAAACCAGCAAAACAAGACAAAACAAAGCAAAACAAAACAAGACTGAACAGAACAGTAACATATGAACTTCTGGCAGATCGCGATTTGTAGCTCAGTGACACATGTAATGATGAGTAACAAGTAGGTTTCGGCAATTCACCTTCCCTAATCCTCTCAAATAATCAAGATTGAAGACAAAAATGAGGTTCAAAATCAAGTTGAACACAACCAAACACATTTTTGTTGACCATCGCAATACCATATTATATTTAGACATACCTCGCATTGGCCAAATGTCAGTCTAATTTATCAGAATTTGCTCAATGTATACAGCTGCCGATTGTACAGATCTTACACACTGCATGTATATAATATATATATTCTTCTTTTCACCTTTCATCATAGTTGAGTATGTGATAATTAAATCGAGTGCATTTGATTATGGACAACGCCCTCCAATTTTCGTTCTATGAAGCTTAAAATGTGATCAGTTCATCTATAAAGCCTTAAAGGGTTCAGACAATGGTGCATGATACGCGTGGGAGGACAATGATTAGGGCATGCATCCGTTGGGCCCACTACCTCGTTACTTTATCAGGGGCATTTCGATCCCCTGGGTACGCATTGAATCATAGATGTGACAGTTTAAGTGCAGAGTGTGGCCAATACAAACAGTTTCAAGTCAATTTGATCATTCATGAATGCTTCAGGATGGGTGCACTGCGTCCTCGCTGGACAAAGTCTGCTATATTATAAATAATATGACTTTATTCTCGATATAAAAGTCATATTAGAGTACCGTGGGGCAAATGTAAGCAGGTAAATATAATATTAATTGATCAGTCTAGGCTCAGAGATGGGAGTCCCTCCAAACTGAGGGAAAGCGTCCCGCTCCAAACCGCAAAATACCATTATAATCCCATTAAGGGTCAGGAAAGCCATTAGTGAAGTAGGCGTCCAATCACTGACATACCATTGTTATCTGATCTGAGAGACTGAGCCTAGACTGTCCATATGGTGTCGCAAATAATCAGTTTCAGTCTTCCAATGTCTGAAAAGGCGTCGAGTGCTTCAAGCAACCGTAAAACCATACCATCAATATATATATGCACCTTTGGACTTAAAATGAAATGACCTTAACATTCAACACAAGCTATAGTTTCCTTGTCCCCCATTAATACGATTCTAAACGAAAACTATAAAATGCCTAATATTTCCCCTCTCCTCTCCGGGTTGAATTAAAGGGTAATTTAATTCAGATTGATTCTAAATTATGCCCCGAGGGCACTGCCACTAAGCGACTGACCATAACAAAGACTGGGCTGGGACTGTTGGATGGACATTCATGGACAATCACTGTTGATGGATATCATGTCTTCAAAACGCATGTGCTATCGATACCCGATAGTGTGAACGTGACTAAATGAGGCCGTACCGTCCATTCTATTCAGGCTCGGTCACGTACCAAAGAGCATTGACTTCCAATGCACTTCCACTGTATCTGAACCATATTGAACTTCGAAATGGAACACAATGAAAGGGGCAACTTAAAGTGCGCGGTAGCTAAAATGTATCTGAACGAAATTGGGTCCGTTAATGAAATAGAACATACCAAAATGGAAACGTCTAGATTCATAAATCAGCGAAAGACACAACAGTATAGGCCTGCTAGTATATGTAAAATTTTATCATCTTAAAAGCAAAAACGTAGTTTGATTTTGTGATGTATGCTCTAGACAGAACCTCTTTCATACGCTGTAGAAATTGTCGTGGCCTCAAATCCTAAGTAAATATTTGAATACTTATATGTAAATATTATTATTTACTATGTTCCTCACCAAGAAGTAATCGCCACTTTTTGTGACTAAACGCCACGTGTTAACATCAGTCGAACAAAAATTGTGACAGTGATTAAATATATATATAATTATCAACGTTTCGAATAGGAACGATTAAACTAGATAGATTGCAGGCCTTGGAGTCGACCAAAAGGTGTTAAAGGAAGCCTGAGAATAAAAAGAATAAAATTCAACAAGGAAGGAGCATTACCATTGATCACCGAACAACACTTCCCCTCCAAAACCATCCTTTGGTTTCTTGGAGTCCGAGCACTGAATGCAAAGCACTTGCGACAACATACCGTAACCTCATCCTCAGGACACTCCGAGGGACTAGGGAAACATGCGTTTGAAAGATGGTAAACAGTCGACGTGATATAAAACAGTTTTCAAAATAATCCAGATACGAAGACAAAATGTTTATTTCAAAATAAAAAGTCCAGTTGAATACATAACCGGGAAGTGGTTCACGGAAAATGCTTCACACTGGGCTCGTCATTTTTAGTGCATTCGGTTTTCTGGAAGAAGAAATGAACCAAGTCAACTGGCGCCGAAGGTTGGAATATCGAAAGTTGACATGACATGTGTATTTTACATTATTAAATAACGTCCCCTTCATAAACAGAATCATTCAGCACGCATCCTGAATTCCATAATGTGTTTGCGTTAACTAACTAATCTTAAAGTACATGTATGTTTTCTCTTTTAAGAATATAGATACTTGAATAATAGAGTATTCACTTGAATTCCATTATGTGTTTGCGTTAACTTACTGGTTTTAAAGTATGTTTTTTCTTCTAAAGATATTGATACTTGAATAATAGATTATTCACATAACAAGTACAATGAATGGACCGATACAGCGCAGGAATGAACCAACCCAACCTCAACCTCAACTATACACGCAACTGTGGAGTGTTGCAGTTACAGCGCAAGAAGGACTTAACATATGATAATAAGGAGAATACCGTATAATTATATGAATAGAATACAGAGATTCATTGATCTTTAGATGTTTTTGGTGTTGTAAAACATTGCAAAGGGAGCTCCATCCCAAACCAGCAATGTCTATCATGAACTATAGCGATTAGATACAATTTCGCATGCAGCAAACCTATATATGAACAACATTGACAAAATACTTGCTATATGTCACAATATACGTGGACATTCCATTAGCATTCATTCCATCGAGTTGTTGGTCGGAACAAATCTACTTTTAAAAAGTAGTGTAAAAAGACTTTCAACAGGGAAGCTAGTAATATACATCACCAGGCAAAAAAAACGCAGTAAACATGTTTTCAAGCAACGAACAGGTAGACACAAATTATTAGACGTAATTGTTGGAAATGATCTGCCTCGCCTGTTCATATTACTCCCATGGGGAACTTTAAATAAGGATGATGGTGTTAGACAATCAACAGAAAAACATCCGGCTTTTAGCGATGTCCAAACAGTCCATTTTCTTGCTATATGTCAAATGTTACTGCATAAAAGCGGTAATGCACGCTGACTTATACATTTGCAGATGTGACAGGATGCTTTTAGCGCTGACAGAAAGAAGCCTTTTACTCGAGACCGGACTGGCAAAAACACAAATTAAAAACCTGGAAATACCTGAAGAAAAGGTGTTGACAGAAAAAATTGGCGTCGACGGTTGAGTAATCGAGTAGGAACTCGAAATCCCTAGTGATTCCCAGTAGTAGTCCAAAAGAAAAACTACACAAAAAGTTTCAGCTAATGTTCTAAACTCTAACTCTGTAACAGAAAAGATAAACATGTTTCAAACTATTCAAGCAGTTCCAAATCGGTAATCGAACCCTAAAAATTGGTTTCGCCGACCGGACAACCCTGACCAATGAGTGTATCAAGTCGAACAAAGGACCCACACTCCTATACCTGTCATGTATAACGCACCAGAGATACAACTAAAAAGTGAGAGATACTTGGAGCTTCTCAGAGGGACTCCCAGCTCAATAAAACACTAGGAGATGGATGCAATCTGAAGCACAGTTATCTTATAGAGAACATCTTCTGAGAATAGTTGGGATATCCCCCTTGCAGCTCTACGCTGGGGTCATGATAAGGAAAAGAAAAGTGGCATTTATCATGTTTCCAGCGGCCCTACACATTGGCGAATCAGCCTTCCTCCAGGGCGCGTGTCAAGGGCTCCCTTGTAAGCACTCTAGCGGCAAAAATTGGGACCATCCCACTCCTTCGCCTACAGTTCACCTAATGCACGTTGACCCAGAAGTAACGTGGATCACACGGGAAAGATTAGCCGCAGTTAATCCCGGGATGTTTCTTATAGCCCTTTCACACAACTAGGACCAAAACGAAGCACATAGAATCGTTGTGAACTGATTTCTTAGAACAGTTCCGTTCACATTACCGTGTGGTAATGTGAATCGTTGAACCTAACTTTGGACAATTCACTTCTTCAAGTTCTCCTGTCTTTCTTTCCTAATTTGCAATAAGCTCTTATTTGTGTTGCAACGATATTTTCAGCTTAAATTAATTGAAAGAAATTATAATAAATTTCTTTCATATGACTATCCTAACATCAGTTTTCTGTTCATTAAACAACATAATATCGCAATACATGGCCAATTCCACCAATTTGACAACATTTGGCTCCCTAGACCCCCCTGGGTACCCAAAAATAATTTTTACATTAATCAGTTGATTTGTTATTTTTTATCAACCTTATATATATGTGCATTGAACTACCAAGTATGGAACAATTCTGATTATTAGTAATTTTTTTACAGGGGGGTCGAAAAATAGATCCCAAATATGAAAAAAATGCCAAAAATAGCATGTCAAATAATGGTTCATATTTCTTCATAAATTAGAATTTACATAGAAATAAATAAAACAAATATGCACATAATGTCTTGAACTATTGTGCACTTGATAGGTCTCGACATAAGGGTGATAACACTTTTTAGTTTGTGAAAATATTCTAACTAGAAGAAAAGTTAGAGCCAAATAACCATTCAGTAATGGTAATCATAATGGCAGCGGTAAGGGTGACAGGTCATTGACCCTCTGCCCATATATAATGTACACACATTATATAATTCATTATATTTAGAATATATATAACATTCATTCACATACCCTGGTTTACCTTTTGAAGTTGACTTGAATACTTGTATTGAGTGTTCCTGTTATGTACAAGTATTTAGATGCAAAACTTTTAAGGATAAAGGTTCAAATATTATATATGTGTTTGGGATATAATTTGTGACATTTTGTGACGGCAGACGTGACGTAGACGACGTGACGAAGACAACAACAGCGTGACGAAGACGACAAAAGCAATTTGCAGTAAAAATCATGTAAAAACTACTCGGAAATTATTAATTTTGGTCTACATAGATTGCTATTAAGCAAAGTTAATAATAAATGTCAAATTTAAAGTTTATTATTAAATTCATGCCTTGTAAGGCTCTAAAAACGGTAAAATAGGCGTGACGAAGACGACATGAGCTAGGGTTCCAAGGGGTTCCCACCACCTTTTGCCGCCATGTTATTTCTCAGCTACAATTAAAGAAAAACTCAAATCAATACATTTGATATTTTATACCTATATAATCCCATGCACTCTATCATTATTCATCAAAATTTGATATAATTTTTTTTTTTTTTATTTATTTATTCCACCTTAGGCACACAGCGTGACGAAGACGACATGGGGGGTACCCACAATTTTTTTTTTGATTTTTGATGGCTTTTGGCCAAAAAATACTTTTTTTGCATTTTTTTTTACACAGATCATATTCACGGAACCTTCTATCACAACATATAAAAAAAAATGTTCAATTTTGAAGATTATTTAGAAATTTAGCAATTCCACGGACTAATGGCTGTTAAAAAAAATGATTTTTGCCTCCAAAATGGGATTTTGAAATAAAAAAAAAAAAAAATTGGGCTAAAAATGCCAAAAATGTTGTTCCACAGGTTGGTAGAACCATCCTATCAAAAAAAATAATCAAATAAATGATAATTAACTTGATTTAAACCCATTTTACCCCTTTCCACGGTTGGGGGCCAAATGTTGTCAAATTGGTGGAATTGGCCACGTATAGCCTTTATAATAAAACACATCAAAATATGTTTGGCTTTTCAATATAATAATAAGATCGTTGATGACACATTACTAAAGAAGCGACGAATATGATATACGAATATGAGTGTAATGCAGGGACTCCACTATGGGAAAAACGGCAAAAAACGGCTGCGACGAATTTTTTGCGACGAAATATCTAATCAAGTTAGATATTTTGCAATTGTTGGCAACAAATAAATGTGTTGCCGACAACCTATTTTACCCCTCTTCCACTAGTGATTTGTGTGCGCCAAATTTTTAGTCATGTCGGCGACGAATTTTGCCTGTCGGCGCCGTTTTTTACCTAAAGTGGAGTCGCCCTATAACACCGTGCATATATTCGTAGAATCCCCTATACACGTTATGCCGGAACTCCACTATAGAAAAAAACGGCGCCAACAGGCAAAACGTGTCGCCGACATTCCTAAAAATTGTTTGCAACACTTTTTTCTGGTTTTGGCGCGCAAAAATCACTAGTGGAAGAGGAGTAAAATAGGTTGTTGGCAACAAATTTATTTGTTGCCAACAATTGCAAAATATCTAACTTGATTAGATATTTGTTGCCACAGTCCATTTGTTGGTGCTGTGCCTGGTCAGTGGAGGAGCTGTAAAAAAGTGTTGCAGCTAAATTTTTCGGCGCTGCAACAAAATTTATGACCTTGACCTGAATGACCTAGACCTGCAGCCAATCACAGCCATGGATAGAAGCCTATGCCCTATATTTCAGAAACACAACATTAGCACGTGGGTGCCTAGGCAGCCAAATGCGAGTAAATGATGTGGGCGGGTAAAAACGGGCGGGCGGGTAAAACGGGCGGGCAGGTAAAATCGGCGGGCAGGTAAAACGGGCGGGCGGGTAAACGGGTGAACATATCAATGTTCAAGATATGTTAACTCTTAAGAGTATAAATACAGGCAATATAGGGTGTAAAAATATATTTTCTCATTTGCAATAGCCGTGCATGGATATGTACACATATTGTTGTTGTTGTAAATAGTTTTATTTCCGGATTTTATTTACATTTGTTGTTGTTGTTGAAACTTTTATTAGTCGGTTAATTACAGAGATGACAATATCGGTGGGAACTAAACTCCCTACATAGGGAGGATCTAAAGCCCTACCGTAAAAATATTGTTTTTAGATAAGCAAAGGTAATATATATAATATGTATATATAGCTCCCTAAGGTCGACGACAGTAGGGAGGCCTTTGCTGCAGTTGGGTTTAATAATTTTAGGTTTGTGCAAGCAGCACTACGCACAAGAAGAAACAAACAATCAAACAGTTCAATATGAGTTTAAATCTCGATTGCTTATACAAGTTATCAGGTAATGTAACATCACTTCCAGAAAATGGACAATCAATTTTAACTCATTTCCTTCTGCGGATATATTTCTGTGATTATATATGTATTATTGTTTAGCATATATCTGAATATATTGTCTTAGATAACTGACCGGGTTTCATGAAAAGTAGTCATTTTCAAGTATCTCTTCTAATATGCACACCAAATGCCAACCTTCCCATTCAATTTATTGTGGAGATATGAATGCAAATCATATCAGGGGTATACCCGGTATATTGAGGGATACCTGGTATGGCAGGAAAGAAAAAGCTAGGACACACATTAAAACTGTTTTCATATGACCAAGCCTCTGTTTTTTCTTCTTGAAACCAAGACAACCACCACATATAGTTATTGGGTAGGTATTCCTAGGATTTCTTGGACATTGTCAACCAGAATGAGGGTGACCAACGATTATACATGCACCTGTATGGTGTGGAATTATTGTTAAGATGTTTAGGAATCAACTATCTGTGTGATATTCAGCTGTTTAATCATTAATTATACAGTATTTTTGTTTCCATAATAAATTAATAGCAGGTCGTGCTTACATCAATACCCAAATATGATTCACTAATCTCTGAGAATTATGGAGATATGAATTATAAATAAGGATCATAAATTATGAGAAGATGTCGGCAACACTTTCATATAGTGGAGTAGCATCCACAACAATTTCATATGCGTCCCCAACACAATGTTCATGTCAGCAACACATTCCAGCTAAGTGGAAGAGTGGCCCTGCAACAAATCTCAAGGTATATACAACAATTCCCAGAGAAATCGGCAACAAATTTGATCCTCCTCCACTTGCATTTTTGTTGCCGACATTTAAGGACCAGTTATTTGTTGGCAACAAAAAATTCGTCGCAGCCGTTTTTTGCCGTTTTTCCCATAGTGGAGTTCCTGCATTATCAATACATATATTATTCATTCCAGAAACATACTGATTCAGCCTTTATATATTCATATACATACCTCCATTACCTTAAATATATTGTAAAATTCGAGGCTAAACTTTCATTTGCCTTGAATATTTATTTAAGTTTTTATTCAGAAATGCATCGCAATAAATTCATGCCAATACATTGTTTTAATGGTAGCTTTAGGTATTTTTCTATCTTCTAAAATCCTTCCATTTTCGTTCAAGCCATTCCCAAGCTTAAAGAGTCGCCCTAGAGTGGTATACGATTGAGTAATGCTTTCTTCCATCTTTTAGCTGGTACTAGTTTCGTGGTGTTGCCACCTCTTAAGTTGTATCTTCGTTCATTTTTAGTTGTCTTACCATAATTCTGACTCACACATTAGACTGTAATCTATCTCCTCTTGGCCCAGAGAATGAAGTATATAGCTCTTGTGGGATTCATACGAATTTTCTTTTCTTTTCTTTAATTTGTTCACAATACACACGGCTCTATTCACTATTGTGAACAGCCTGTATATTTCAATTCGAACAACAATAGACGCAGCTGGGATTCTGAGATATTTATTCATCTCAACTATGGTAATTAATATAAGCAATCAGACAATTGAAGTAAGTCAAGACCAATTCAAGAACAAATCAAGAAATATAATGAGCATCTTACCTGCGGTGGCCTGGGGATGTGCAGATCTTTGCGGTCAGTTCCGTGGTCAATTGCGTGGTCAGTTGCGTGGTTGCGAGTTGCTGGTGGACAACATGCCAGCTGGCTGCTGGTTGATTAAGCTGCCCAAAACGATTCGATTTCCTTTGGTTCTGTTCCCATGCTCAAATAACATTGGGAATTTGATTGACGTAAAGGGAATCAAATCGACTCCTATTACCCTAGATCATTAGGGTTCAAAGTGAAGCGACCAAATTTAGAATTCAGCCAAAACAGTGGCTATATACACCGCAAGATCCTCAAACTATAACATTCGAAAGCCTTATAGACTGGTATTTATTACCTGGCTATATCGAAGTTGTTTACAATTAATAAAAAGATACCCTCGATTCTAGAATTCGCTTTGGATTCGGTTTGGAAGCGTTTGGAACTGAAGTGTAGACAGAATATAAGAAAGAGCTTAAACTCCGAAGCGCTTTCTGAGCTGTAGTCTGACAGGGGTAGTATTAATATCCATCCATTCATCTGATTAAATACATTGGTTTATCATAATTATTAAATATTACTTATTTTAGATATTTTTATTGGCCATACCTTTAACAAGGTATCAAAATACGCATAACCAACTAATGTGGTTGTATTCGTGCGTTGCCATATCGTAGAAAATTACAAACAAATTCACCTTATCATACACCGATGTATCCTTTCCCTGATCAAATTACGTATAAAGCCCCATTCGCAGCACATGCTTTTTATAATATTTTCAATGTTAAAAAGAACGAATAGAAATAATAATTAGTACCATTCATAAGCTAAGTAACAAACGTACATTTTCAATGTTAAAAATAACGAATGGAAATAATAATTAATACTATACATAATAAACATACCGTCGCCACTAGCTGTCTGTTTCAAAAGTGTTCTTATTTTGTATGTTCATTTTGCCATGATATACATACAAGCTACAGCGAAGGTGCATGTAAAAATGTATATATATATGAACCTTCACCTTATGTGGATAAATTAGATGGAAACATAATCGGAATTGGCACCAAGAAAACAAAAACCGTCTGCAAGCGGTGCAACTGCTTATACAACGGACAGATCAAAGAGTGCAACCTGGCGTTGAGAAGAGAAACTACGGCACATTACGCGTACCACTCCTTTTGTTGTTCCATAATTCGTCCCACGTTACATATGCATGCAGTTATTATTCATCTTTATGGAGGTGATCTACCTGAGGTAGCCTGAGGTAGGCCTAGGCCACCCGTTTCAATCTGTTCAAAGTGCAGGCAGTCCAGTGTGTGTGTGTGGTAATCTTGTGAGGATGAGTGGTAGAAAATCCAGTCCCACATGGGACCCTGCACATTGTCTCTCTGTATAATGTTGGTCCCCGGTGATTAAGCAGATGATTGTAGAAATGATTAGATTGCCTGCAGGCAGTCCAGACGTGTGGGCGATCCATGTGCCGCAAGGACATTGCCTTTTCCTCTAAAGCTTTGTGATGAACCAACATTACTTAATATTCGTAAGCTTCTAACATAACGCAAGCTGTACGAGGGAATTGTTAATGTCTTTGTTCCGTGATTAGGAAGAATTCACGGCTGCGGGAAGTCGGAGTAGAAACGAATTATGGGAGAGGAAACGGAAGTAACATCCGAAAGGACAATGGCCAGGTGAATGTGATCGGTCCGACAAACTTGTTTTGTTCTGCTTATTGAGGAAATGACGTCACGATGCTTGCCATTTCATGCGCGCAGATCTGAAAGTGTATTCATCAATTCTGAAAGAAGTCTGGGCGATCTACTAGAAATAATTAGTCAAAATGCTTTTTTAAATCCATTCTAATAATAAAATAGATGGTTTTGGCTCACTTTGGGGTGGGCCAAGAACCAATAATTATATTATTTGTCCCACACAGTACTACCGATCTCTCCAGGCTTTTATAGCTGCCCTTCCAAGTGTTAATTAATATTGAATGGTTCTTTTGAATTTACATTCAGATTAGTTCACAAACTTACTAGTATCAATCTCTTACTCAATAACAAGTCCAATAAATGTCTGAATTCAATTATTCTTTAACTGACCAAATCGTGGACAAGCAAGGACCAGCTATTTGTTGTTTCGTAATTGCTAATAACAGGGTTAACACAGGGTGTCAGTACTGTGCGAGCTCTGTAGGCCTGTGACAGTATTTAAAGTTTACTGAGTAAGCATGCTGTTCAAAAGGCCCTAGTCCACTAAACCGATTCTCATGCGATTTTGCGCCGCAGAGGACCCTTTCCCACTAAATTCCGTGAGAATTGCATGAATATTGATAAATCCAGTCGTATAAATCATAATATGAGAGACTTTGGAAAGATTTGCTTTTCCGTAATAGCTGAGAATGCAGATTTAAGCTTAACAAATATATGAATATCTTAAAAATTGAAAATCTTAAAAATTGTAATATAACAATGCAGTCTTGGATGTTGGAGCTCATAGAGGGAATTCCAACAAGACCTATATAATTATGCTATGTCCTCATCTGACCCGTGATGATCACAGAGTAGGCTCAGAGCCTATCAGATCCCTCCAGACTGAGGGAAGCTAACAGCAAAATGCCATTAGAATCAGGGTCAGATCATCCGAAAATGTACAATCGGCAACTGTACACATTTAGTAAATGTTGATAAATTAGGCGAAAAAGTGTTAAATACTGTGTATATCTCAATACATTTGGCATTCTGCTGATTAAGAAAAACTGTTGTGTTGTGTTGAGATGTATTTTTAACCTTATTTCTGTTATAAAAGTGGGTTATTTGAGAAAAGGCCAATTGTACATTTTCAGAGGATTTCCCCGATATGGTATTATCCATTGATACGATTTTTGTGTGTGGAAAATGCCGGCTTTCAGGAGTTTCTCTGTCAATGGCTGAAAGATCTGCTTCTATAGAGGTGAACGGACGGGAGTGTGACAACGACATGTTGTTGATAAGTTTGCCATCAAAAGGCGCCAGTTTAGTTTACCCAGCTAAGTTCTCCGTGACCTGAGGCCAAATCAGAAAACATTTATCCTGTCACGATCAATAATCCTTATCGCACTAACAAGCTCGCCTCGGGACATTTTGTGTATCCTTGGGCGCGATTCCCTGGCACAAATGTATATTTTCCTAAAGGACTCTTTGGAATTCAGTGACCCAGGGAGGGTATAAGAGTAACTCGTGGAGAGGATAATGGATAAACGATGGAGAGGGTGGAAGTACTGGAAGTGTGGGTATTTGTTGTTGGGGAAGTGAAAAAAGAAACATCAGTCACGAAGAGGGCCTTTAAAAAAAGTAGTAAATAAGAGGAGATATATGTACGTATTATGAGGTTACGTGGCCATGCCCCACGAGTCTAGGCTCTGAGCCTCTCAGCTCACATAAGAATGGTATGTCTACGCCTAATGCGCTAATGGCTTTCCTGGCCTTGTAGTAGGCGTCCTCATTATGCAACAGAACCACTCATTAAAAAGGTTTGGAGATAACTTTATTAGAACTTTGACAGTAAAATTGGTAAGATACGTTTCGACTGTAAGTCATAGTCTTGTGATTGTTCATCAACAGCATGTGAGGAAATAATAATCTTTTCTGGTAAAATTAGAAGCCCTTTGTGTTCATATGTTTTTTAAAACAATGATAAGAGTAGGTGAGGGCGGGTGGGGATCTTTGACCAACGATAGAGTGATTTGAAAGTGCTTTCGGCGCAGCTTATATATCAAGTTGTTACGTAATAGGCAATTGAGGGTTGAGTAGGGTTGCCGCGCACAATGACTAGTCATGTCCCATGACTCTACCATTATGCAACAGAACCACTCATTAAAAAGGTTTGGAGATAACTTTATTAGAACTTTGACAGTAAAATTGGTAAGATACGTTTCGACTGTAAGTCATAGTCTTGTGATTGTTCATCAACAGCATGTGAGGAAATAATAATCTTTTCTGGTAAAATTAGATTAGCCAAGATTAATAGTTTAAATCCTCTTCAATGCTCTGAAGACTGGACAGGTTTCAAAGTCATCTTGATATTTATGGAACACAGATGATTTCCAGAGTCCAAACTCTTTTATTCTTTGCTGCGCGGAAGGGTCCTTCTGTGACACAAATGTCACTGCTCCTCTACGGATCCCGTGTAGTGTGTAGCCCTTCTCGTTTATGCCTGCTCTTGACAGACCGTCCTTCCACATCTTTGTAATCGTCGCCATGGCCATGGGGGTGCGGTCCCTATACATCAGGAGCGGGTCGGTAGGATGTCTAGTGGGCGTTTCCCTCTCCATCTCTAGGAATGCAGAGACCGGGCACAGTGGTGATGTGGTGACCCTAGGGATATGGATTGTCCCTTTATGAGTGGTAGATTGATGTGTTTTAGACCATTTATGATTGATGGCGATGTTCTCCTGCGATACGGAAATGTCGCCTCGTGTCAGGTGTCTCGTCCCATCAAACGCTTTGGACCTATGCACTGAAAAGTTGCTTTGTCTCAAAAATGAAAAGAACATCAAAGTTATGCAGCATCTAAATGTTTTAAAGTCACGCTCCTTTTCATTCTGTTTGATAACTGCTAGCAAAATCTTAGGCGCTGCCGCCTTTGCTGGAGAGGGGATATGACGAACTGTCTTATCTATCGCTTTTAAAGCATTCTGGACGTGATGGTGTTTAAATATATTTTCAGCTATGCCCATTTTCTTGTACACAACAGACAGACTCGAGATGTAATTACGAATGGTTGCTGGTGAACGTACTCTACTTGCCAGAAATTCGATATAAGCACAGATGATTTGTTCATCAATTATTTTAAAACTAAGGCCACGTGGAGCTAAGAACTTTATGAGACCCCTTATGGCTGCGTTATGGTTAGCCAGTGTGCCGGGCCTCACTGCCTGCAGTTGTCGCGTCTCCGCCTTCCTCATCCAAAAGTCAATTGAGCCTAAAATAGATCATAGATATTCAGCAAAGTCATGGTATTCAGGTGTAATTGGAAACAAAGCAAAGTTATTTTCATCAATGATACGACGTGCAGCTGACATGTCTTTCTGTGAGAGAAAGGCTCTACTTAGTTTGTCCAGTATGTCCATCTTAGTGCCGGGGACATGTTCGTAAACGACCTTTATGTCGTTTTTCGCTTCCAGAAACCAAACCGCCCTTGCCACTGCGTTTAGAACTAAGTCCCTGCCTCTGTGATTGCTCAGTGCACAAATTGTAGCCATGTTGTCACACTGAACTTTGATTGAGGTGCCAGTAGGAGCTCGATCGGCAAACGCTCTAATCGCAATTAGACAGTTAATACATTCCAGCTGTGAAATGTTGAAGGCAGTTGAGAGTTTTCTGGGATACCTATACATATATGCCCTGTGGCCGTCAGTCGCGCCCCCACCTGTGAGGCACGAGTCGGCCGCTATACTGACAGTTATGCAATTGGTGTTTATAAGTGCCCGACCATTAAATTGGGTCAAGAATTTCTTGAACCAGTTAAGGTCAGCCTTTATTGTTTTGTCAATCTCGATCTTGTTTGTGTTGGCTTCACGGAGCGCTCCCAATAGCCTGTTCATGAACAAACGGGCCGGGGGGACCGCCTTGCTAATGTGATTTATTGAGCCAATTACGCTCTCGAGTTGGGTGCGAGACATCGAGTCATTTTTGAGAAAGTCATTGATTTTCAGGAGAAAGTCATCGATCTTGTCCTGTGGAATGCGAATGCACATATCCACTAGATTGATTTGGATGCCTAGAAATCTACATATCATTGTTGGTGCTTGTGTTTTAGCATAGGCAATAGGGAGACCGAGCTGACGGACCAAATATATAACCTCCCTGAACTGTGTATGTGCGTCTACATGCTTAGGGGAGATGGTAATGGCGTCGTCAAGATATATGATTGTTAGTATGCCTCTCTTCTCCAGAGCCCGTGAAATAAAATTAGCTACCCTTTGCATATACACACTCGACATACGACTGCCGAAAGGCATGGCTGTGTCTATGTAATATTTGTCTTCATATACGATACCAAGTAGGGGCCAGTCATAGGGGCATGCGACAAAGTTTCTATAAGCCCTCTCAATGTCGATTGTTGAGAGGAGCGTATTGAAATCATGTCTCCGAGCCGCCTCGACTGCCATCTCTACTGTGGGGAGGCGATGTGAGATATAGGTGCCAAATAAACAATTTTTCTCAATGGCGGCATTAATCCCTTTGCCGTCAGGGTATGAGTAGTCGATAATTATCCTTCTTTTATTTTGATCACTTTTTGGCCGTGACATTATGGGGGAAATGTTTACCCAGGGTTCAAAGGGAGGATCATCGAATGGTCCTTTCAGTGCCTTGCATTCTAGTTCTTTTTTAATGAATTGGCGAATTGCTTCGGGAAACTCACTAGCAGATTTGTGGTTTGGTGTAATTGTATTTCTGGTTTCAGGAGGTGGACCCCTATATTGTAGGGGGAAGCCGTATTGTACAAAGTCAATTAGCCACTGGTCATCATTATGGCCAGTGGAGAGTTGATACCAATTGTTTATGTGTAATGAGGATTGGACAGGTATTTTTGCACCAAAGGCATTGTGAGAACCAGAGGCTCTTACAGTGTCATAGGTTGCAATTGTTTCAACGCCAATTTGGATAGTTGACTGAGGCCAGTCACTCCTTTCCAATGCAATATCTTTAAGTATTTGAGCTGGTGGATTTTCAAATATCTTAGCCTCGTTACCCTGGGTCGTTTTATTATTTTCCTCCCTTTCTATGCCGTAGGGCCCTCCCCCGTCTCTAACACCCGCCCCGTTTTCGACTAGCTCCTCTGTTAACATATATTCAGGGATAATCACAAGGGGTAGAGCGGGGGACCTGGGGCCTAATAGTTTTTTGAGGATTGCTTGTCATCTTTATCGGTATTCTTATTCTTATTCTTATACTTTGACTTGTCATCAGAGGACTGCTTCATTGCGTGAATGGCGGTCTGCCGCCGGTTGCAGTCCTTCGAGGCATGGGCATACTCGGCCCCATTTAGGGCCGAGCAAAACGAGCAAACATGGTTAAATTCAACACTGTTATTCTTGTGGGCTGCCTTGCTTCTACATTTACCTTCGTTGAACTCAGGGCAAGGTATTGATTTGATAGAGACTTTAGAGGGTTTAGCCTTCAGATATTGATTCACGCGCTCCCTCGCAACCCTATCGTCGTCCACCCAGGCCCAGCGGCCCTTTGCTATATTAGCAATGACCGCGTTTGACCACTTGCGTACCGTGTGCCAGTCGTGGCTATCGCTGTCTTCCGCGATTTGGCCGATGTGATAAACAATTCTACGCGCTTCCCTAGGTTTTTCTTCCTGGAGTGCCATTTCGGTGAGACCCCAAACATGCATATTAAAGTCTAAATCCTCAGGGTGAGATTCTTTCTTTATACTTCTTTGAATATCTCTAGGTAAGAATGCGAAGGGCCTATATGCTTTTGTCTGGTCTAAACGCTTTCGCTTGTATTTACCTTTGTGTTTTCCGAAGGTGGGCGAGACCATTTTTTCGGCCTCTGAGAACTCTTTTTCTATCGTGGATACTGAACTTGACCGGGAACTATCTTTAGAATCACTACTGACTGTTCTCCTTCTAGACATCTTACGCTTAGGAGAGGCTGTCGGAGGGCGAGAGCTAGCCGACCTAGACCGATTGAGAGAAGAGCTTATACTACCTTTCTTCTTCCTTGGTGACCGGCTGCGGGTACGGCTAGCTCTCCGAGCGTTCTCTGCATATGCCCGCTTTAGGCCCTGTATCTCATCCGATAGGCGTTCATTTGCAGTTGCCTGCTCGTCGAACCTGGTGGCTAGTAGCGCCATCGACTGAGTCAAGGTGGGCTTCTTGCCAGTCGCATTCTGTGGGACTTCTTCGTCAGACATGGCGAGTTTGCACGTGCAGCGAGGCTTCTGGATCGGAGTGTAATGTAGCGACCCGTCAGATCTTTGACCAACGATAGAGTGATTTGAAAGTGCTTTCGGCGCAGCTTATATATCAAGTTGTTACGTAATAGGCAATTGAGGGTTGAGTAGGGTTGCCGCGCACAATGACTAGTCATGTCCCATGACTCTACAATTGGATTTTATTGACATTTTGCGGTTTGGAGCGAGAGGCTTTAATTTGTTCAGTTTGGAGGGACTCTCAACTGTGAGCCTAGACTTAGAACATAACTCAGCTAAGGCTGTTGGTAATTTTAAATATCTCCTGCTGTTACCCCCAGTTTAAATGTGCTAAATTCACACACACACATATATCACCTTGAATACAGAATGACGATGACAATTATATAATAATAATAATAGTAAAATTAGTACAAATATAGGTGCTACACATCTGTTCAGGTTATACCAGTGTAAGCTTTAGCTAAAATATATGACATATTGGATATAATAGGAATTATATGATAAGAATTCCACACTCAGGTACAGAATTTTAAATATCCGGCAGAAAACATCGTTCATAAAAAGATTCTTGAATACGGACACCCATCCGAACACAAAAATTCCCACACCCTCTCCTTATCTTTCACTCACGCCCCCACCCACCCACCCACCCACCCATCCTCTTTCCTCCCCGTCCCCCATCTCTTTCACCCTATATGAGTCAGATCGTCGGACAATGTACAATCGTCAGCCTTACACATTCAGTAAATTCCGCTAAAAAGTGATAAATACTCTATATATCTCAGTATATTTGGCATTGCGTTGATTCAGAAAATCTGTTTGGTCATGTTGAACTGTATTTGAACCTCATTTCTGGCTTAAATTTGGGTTATTTGAGAGGATTGGTGAAGGCGAATTGTACATATTCCAGGGACTTCACCCATATGCATTTCTTCTCAGAGAATTCTCTCGAGATATCAACTGAGGGGTGGAGGGAGTATATGGTGTATTTAGCCAGTAGAAGACGGAGGAGAGAGTGTCGTATTGGCACCACTGAAGTTCTATAAAAACAAACACCGATCCCCACCCCCATGTTGTGACACCCTCGTGGGTCGTTGTGGTTGCCCGAGGTCGGTGACGAACTGACAACAGCTGCCAGCGGTACTGGTGCCATACTTCGAATAGATAACGAGGATTCACCCGACAATCATCCTATGCTGGGTTTTGGATTGAAGGGAGTGAGGTGGGTATGTTATTATAAAGAGACTCTCAAGATAACCTCTTCAAAGAGGTAAACCTTTGTTTAACTTCCTATAAGAGTTCCGTGCCCAGATTTTGAAATAGATTTTGAAAATGTGTCAGACGTCTGGAAATCTTGATTCTGTCTTTTTAGAAGTAGAGTACCACCCCACCCCCATCTTCCCCGTCCCCCTCCACCCGAATCTGCCATCCAAATGCAAGAGGACCGGAATGATATGACTGTATAATTGCTGAATACCGACCAGTGCACCTTTGACATAACTTGTGTCATATCGGAGATTTGTTAGGTGGCACTGTGACATCGGATTATGCTTTGAACTCAGGAGAGTTCTTGAACTTTCCCATGACAACTTGCGCCAGAACATTTTTCTATGTGGGACGTCACCTACGTAAGATTTCTATTATGAGGATTATATTACAACACTGCCAAAATGTTATCCTATCTCTATGCAAGCCGGTTATAAGCCTATCGTGGACCCTTACATTCGTGACTGGGTTAACCTGTTACAGTAAAAGACGCATTCAAACATAGGTTTAGCAAAGATGATATACGTATATAATCGTTGGCTTTAGCTTGGTGCAAGTCTTTGATTTTCTATTGTTTAAAAGATAAAATAAAAATATGGATCAATTTTCTTCTATGTAAGTAAGAGATCAGGTGCTTATTATTAGTTAAAACATATTGCAGTCCACATGGAAATGTCACAACAAAAATACCTGGTTTTGACTGAAAATATGAATTATTTTTACCGAACAATTTAATTTGGTGCAGACCTTTCTGGGTTCCTGTCATTACGTTTGATTACAGTGTGACGCACTTATTTGCATAGATTTCGAATTAGATATTTTGGATATTTTACAAAAGAGATTTTTTAATATCGAGTCAGATCCTAGATGCTAGGCCTACCTAGATCAATGCTATAGAACATTAGCATAATTAGCGATTTTGGAAATATGGTAATTTAATAATAAACGGGTTTCAATTAATGATTAATATGATTATGTTTAGGTTGGGCAATATAACGTAATATTACATAACACCAGTAAATACTCCTTTTTTGCTGGATATTCATTTGATATAAATATGTAGTAAAACTAATGTGCATCATATGCTGTGTATGAAGAATAATTACCGCTCTGCCGTTTTGCGATTAGATGAAATGAGTGCATTAAAATTGATGAAAATAAACTATTGGAAACACCTATTCATTAATGATTGAAATGTTCGGAGAAGACATACGGGACTAGCCAGGTTCGAAACGGTGAAAAACACTGAAATATAATATCGTGAGTACACAACGTGAACGTAAAATCCCAGGACGTTCAGTACAGACGCTACCTCCTCGTTCTAAACAAATCGAGACCCAAAATAAACGCATTTCTGAAGTGTTCGTAAGCTGTTGTAAATATTACACTACTCGGATAATCCAGGCTCGTCGCTTCCTAACCTACTCATCCTATAGTCATATATAGTACCTCACATGCTCTTGAGAATTGTGTTTATAATCCATCCATGAAAGAATAACAATGTAATCTGTGAGTTATTGCATCTTCTCTTGGCCTAGGTCTGAGCTTAGTGTAATATTATATTACTGCAAGGTCTGGGTGCTTGCTGAAAATCACTTAATGCGAAAAATGTAATGCGTGATAATATTTGAGAGTTTAGTTTACGCTAAGGTTCTTGAATTATAATGTCTGATAAACTATATGATGCTACATTATGATTATTACACAAACACTATGATAAATAGAGGGACAGGTTACATTTATGCTATATTGTACTATAGCTAATTGATATGTTCTTTCATGTAAAGCCAAATACGTTTAAAATTAAACCTGTTGGGGTCCCAAAAAGTAACTCTCTTAATTTGTTGGCCAATATATGTGTAATATATAACTAATTGATATGACCTTTCATGTAAATATGAACCTTTTAAATAAAGATAAGCCACCTCTTCTACCTAATAACATATTGTAAAAAATATCGCTTGACACTTATGTTATAGTCTATACAAAAGCCAAATACGTTTAAAATTAAAAGGAGGGGAGGGGGCATCAAGGACGCACGTGTATGATAACGCATGCACGCGTTATCCACTTGATAAAGCATTTGGGAGAGTTTGGATCGATTTACTTTCAATTAATGTCAATCTAACCGTTTAAGTTTTCCCTTCGGCGTCAGCCTTGTGCGAGAGGTACTTGGAGAGCTGAAAGGATGATATTCTAAACCAATAGAATGTAAGTGTCAAGGATATAGTATTTGTTCTAACGGATATTAGATCTTCTCGTGCTATCTCCGCTAATTGCGTCATCAGAAATGGACATGTCAGTCTGCAACTCAATAGTTTATTTAACCACTCAAATCTCAATAATGAGACGCAATAAACAAACAAGGATGGGACGAGCAGGAGGAAGTTAAGTAATGATTCAACAGACAATCCAGCTGGAGGATTTCCCTGGGGAAACGTTTCTCACGGGCCGTCATGTGATGCTCCTATAATGGCCTGGGGTGATGAGCTGCTCTTCAAAGTCTTAATCATATCGTTTGCTCGTAACATTGTTAGATGTTTAATATGTAACATGGGGTTTGTTGGGGAATAGTGCATAGCTCAACTCAGGAGGTAGACTTAAGTCGATAAAAATAGATTTTTAGGAGATTTGGCCTTTGTTCTTCTTTGTGCTCAGTTGCCCTGTTTAATTTAGATACTGATTTAAATGTTCCAGTCTAGGCTCAAAGCCTCTCAGATCAGATAAGAATGGTATGTCAATGATTGGACGCCTACTACATTTTGCTGTTTTAATGGGATTATGATGGTATTTTGCGGTTTGGAGCGAGAGGCTTTCTCCCAATTTGAAGAGACTCAATTTTGACTAGACTGGCCCTGTCAATATCGTGATTTGTAGCCCCATTGAGTTTAACTGTATAACTGATAAGATATGATTTTGAACACCTCTTATTCTAATCGTTATTATAAGGTCCAAATGACCTTGATATGACCTTCGCAGCTTTACCAAACTTTATATTAAAAAAATGCTTATGAATCGTAGAATTAATATTTAATCACAGTAAAGCAATCACTATATTTTTCTCAGCTTCGGAGACCCATGAAGAGCAAAGACACCATTTGCAAGACTTTTCTGAGAATGGCCCAAATTTCGTTATTTTTTTTAAAAACGACTTTATTCAATATGTCAACAAAACTTTTCATCTCTCTGGGTCGATAACAATATTTTTACATCGCACCCTTTTTCTCTTCTGTTGGTATGTTTCATCTGTAGCAGGATTGTAGAATCTTTCATATGAATATTCTTAACCCCCGAAAACAGTACAAATATACTCAATTCATTAATACACCGATTTTGAACCTTACGGGAAAATCGACATGTTTGGCCCACACTATTATATTACGTGAAGCCAAATTTCGTTATTAAATTTTACAGTTAAGATAACAATGAAGACTTCTCGTTAGCATTATAACAGAACCAGGAGCAAGGGTCCCCAGTAAATCATGGGATGGGACAATTCTTTGACTGAATTTTTCTAATAATTTCTCAATTTTTGTCTGATAAACTCGTTGTACTGTGTACAGCAGATTATGATATTGTATCATCGAATTTGTATACTAGGTATCGAGCGGTACAATATGGTTCATGTTAGGTGATCTAAGATGACGAGTCTTCTTTGTACGTAATCCCAAATGTGTGAAGGGCCTGGACTATTATCATTATAAATTAAGTTATAAATTCAAATGAATATAGAACAGATTCGTGATGTAACTGAAGTATTTTAGATGTAGACCTCCCAGTTTTCAGAAGTGGATGAAGGATTTACATTTCACCAGAAATCACACCCTTGTGACAGGATTGATAAGCCCGAACATCAGATATTGCCACAGTTTACGCCCATGATGAATGTTGATATGATTAAGCATGACACCTACTATATTTCCTGGGTATCGGTGCATGATTCACATCACTCATTTATTAATGGGCCCAACCTCCTAAAAGTCTTATTAAAAAACACAGAATCAAACATCATTCAACAGGATATCTTAATAAGAAGGAATCAGCCCCATTCAACCTTTAAGATGAAGAGGAATGATACGAATAGTTTAATTGTTTTCATAGTGAAGGAGTCAAAAGTTGCCTGGCCGTTACTGGATAAACCTAGGCGGTCTCTAATATCAGTATCCCGCCTTTCCCAGTAGGACGCGCGACAGGTAGCGAGAGGACACCCAATGCGACGACAGTATCGCACCTGAGCCATGATGAAAGAGATAAGGTATAACCTATATAGTCTGTAGTCACCATTCAGCGTGCCCCACACAAACGCTGCCTGAGACCCTTCGAATTTCCAAATTTAAAAAAAATCTTACATACACTAGGCAAAATGCAGCTCCAACCTTAATTACCTTCATTCCGAAAACAGAAAAGGACAGGCGTTCGTTATTCTACCAGTGTGCTAAGGAATGGAACTCTCTCCCGCCGCCCCTCCGCAAACTCAAAACACCTAAAGAGTTCAGTAGTGCCTTGAAAAGGTATATACTGCAGAAAGCTATATAAGAAACTATCTATAGGAACTTTATGTGTCAAATATCTGGTAATAATACTGTATTAGCGACGTTTATACCTACTGTATTGAACTATGTATGTCCTGTATTTTTCTTAGCAACTATTCCAAAAACGTTGTCCTGGGTGCTTACTTAAGATGAAACTATGTTTCCACTCACTCACCCACCAGACTAATAGTCAAACTAAATTAAAGCCCTATAATAATTTGTTATCAATCACATTACCATTAACATCTCATCATCATCATATCTTTGCAACCTGTAATTAATCTTAATGTTGACAGTTAATATAGTAACTAGATAAATGTATTTAACCTTCTAAATGATGTTAAGTCGACTGATTTAAAATAGACATAATATATTATTGTTTGTGTCATCCACCTATACCCGGCTCTGGGATCTAGTGCCTGAAATTCAGGACCCGAGGAACACCGTTCTTAGGAACGAGATGGTTTTGGTCGAATATTGTAAATACCTGCTGAATGAAGATATTGTTATTAAAAAAACCATACATAGTATATGATTGTGTAAATTGTACGATCCCATAATCGTGATCTGATCGTCAGAAAACGTACAATCGGCAGCTCAACACATTTAGTAAATCATGCTAAATAATGCTAGAAAATTATAAATGCCAGGTATGTCTGAGTATATGTATTGGTATTGGGTTGATTCAAACAATGTGTTTGGTTATGTTGAACTGTATTTCTCATTTATGTTTTAATCTGGGTTATTTGAGAGGATTGGTGAAGGCGAATGGTACATTTTCAGGCAACTTCACCCATCTGTAATCGACACGGGCTCCGCGTTGAGAGGATCCCTACAAACTGAGTGAAAGCATCTCGCTCCAAACCGAAAATGCAATTAGAATCCCATTAGGACGCCTACTCCAGGGCCAGGAAAGCCATTAGCGCAGTAGGCCTCCAATTACTGACATACAATTCTTAAGTTATCTGATCTGAGAGGCTCTATGCCTAAACTGGGTGCTTGTTACTTGTACATGTTCACCCTCGTCTTATAATGTATGCTTGGACCAGTGGTTCTGCAAGACAGTTATCAAGTTATTCCTAAAATTAAAAAAAAAAGGTTATTCCTAAGAAAGAAACGAAAAAGTTATTCCTGGCACGCAAGCACGCGGGCTCGTGGATTTCTTGTCATTTTTATGACCAGAAATACTTCGAGAATCATATATAATGACAATGCACTTGATACAGGGATGTGATAGATATGGTCTATAATCGACAATAGAAATATAAAAATTCGGAGAGGTTATTTATGTAAGAAGCGATAAGACGTCAGTTATAAGAACTAGTGAAAGGACTGTGATGTAGAATAAAATTGGATACAATATATGCAACGCAATTAGACATCCACATGCAACGATCCAATTCTTTTAATTCACTTCCCTCACTCTGCGGATATGAATTGAGAATCATAATGCAAGAGATACTGACGGACAATAAATAAAACACACGGGCAAACGTGTGGCCCTATAAAGTATAATAACGTAGATATATTCAGTCTTTGGACGCGATGATCTCACTTCCGGAACTGTGTCACCGGAAGGCCAGCAAATGATACCTGCGTTGACAAGCGTCACAAGTCTCCATTTCCCCGCGGTGACATTCTGGGCGATAACAGGGGTCGGGTATGAGACCGAGTTCTGGTCACGTTGACAAGACCAATCTCATAATGAAAATGTTTAGTCATTCGATCCGCAGCTTAAAGTAATTAAGAACAAGCTACAGATGACAGTAATAAGTGTTTTGTTTCAAGGACTTAGAAAAAGCTGGACACCTGTTGGTGATGTGTCGCCAAGTCAGTGAGTCCATGCAGACACCCGCAAGGCCAATATATTTTAGGATACATAGTCCTATAAGTCTAAGCTCAGAGTTGAGAGAGTCCCTCCAAACCAAGGAAAAGCCTCTCACTTCACACCGCAAAATATCATTAAAATCACGTCGGGATGCCTAGTCCAGGGCCAGGAAAGCCATTAGCACAGTAGGTTTCCAATCACTAACATTCTAGCCTATACAAAAACAGCTTTTTTGGATGTGTATACGTATGTAATCCTGTAGTAGCTGGAATGTATAGGTAAGGTGTATAATGTATTCAGGAAACTACCTGAAACAGGAAAAAAAATCTTTTAAGGGTGCCTGATTAGACAGGCGTCTGCTCCTGCTCTAATTATCTCTTTTGTCACAAATTCTTTTAAAAATTAGACAAGGTTTGTTTTTTTTAGGTTTTTCTAGGTAGGGATGGGTTAAGTTTTTTCGGCTGTGGGGCGGGGGGTGATTAGCGTAACGATGGAGGTAGCTGTTTAATGCGACCTTATCATTGTGTGTCAGCTGGATTGTCAGTTTCGTTTTGAAAGAGCAATCTTAGAGCAATATAAAAGAATCAACTATGTCTGAACATAAGATGTTAGTGCGTTACAAGTAGCCCAAGGGTATACTTACAAGAATGTCAAAGTCGTCATTAAAAAGCTTCTGTAGAAAGGTTGGCATACATGACTCATTGTGGAGATGTGCCACAGAGATTGTCTAGTGAACTTACGTCGGTAAAATTTGGGATGCTCCACCGCATCTTCGTTATGATAGATATTATTTATAACATTATATCATTAATCATGCCAACAACATTTCACAAGGACTGTTTTAAGTTGAGTTGCCTCCATGCACCTTACTTGGTAATTATTATTCATACTCTAGAATACCAATACACGCCATTAGAATCCCATTATAATGGGATTCTAATGGCGTGTATTGGTATAGGACGCCTACTCCAGAGCCAGGGAAGCCATTAGCGCAATAGGCGTCCAATCACTGACATACCATCGTTATCTGATCTGAGAGGCCGTGAGTCTAGATTGTATAGCCCTACTGGCATTTCACAGAGAATTAAACTCATATTTATATCATTTCCGAAGAACCTGACGACATGAAAAGAGGAGATTAATTGCTGTTGGTACGCAATAGATACATAATGTTCAAAGAATGAATCACAAACCCAATATTCGATAAAGGTTTGATGGGGGAGGTACTGTCTGGGCTCAGAGCAGAGAGTCTCCCTCCGAACTGAGGGAAAGTCTCTCCCTCCCAACCGCAAAATGTCATAAGTACAAATCCCATTGGGACGTCTACACCAGGGCCGGGAAATTCATTAGCGCAGTAGGCGTCCAATCACTGACGTACCATTCTAAATAAAGAATGTATTACAAACCCTTTAGCTAATCAACGTTTAACTTTGGGATGGGAGGTTTGTATAGTCTTGGAGTAATTATGATTATATGATTATATGACTTCAAAGGTTTCTACTACCTAAAATATCAAAATGTTTTAGATAGATCATATTAACTGTTAGCTAGATAGATGAGAAACTGGTGTTTATCGTTTATGTTACTATAAACTACCTCTCCCTTTAACCAAACACTCCTGGTTTCGACATATAGAAAAATAGCCCTCAAATTCATTTTTGGCATAATAATGGAAAATCGAAATTTATTCTATCGGTACCAACTATAATCAGGAACCCGCTGAAAGACCTGGAATTCACTTTCAGATGCGGGTCTCTGTTTTGTACACATTTCTTGTATGAATAAAAATGCATTGAATTGAATTGAATTGAATTGGTATTCCCTTCCATCTTAGACCTTCCATACAGTATTACTGCTTTAAGAGATTGGATATTTATGCATGTATGAGGACATTCTACCCAGCTGGGGAACACATACCAAGCTCTCAGCACGCTGCCTACATCTCGTGCTAGTACAAATACATACAAACCATTACATGTCCCTCCACGGAGATTTAGTGACCGTTAGTTCGGACTGGTGGCGACAGGGGGCCTTTGCAAGTTCCACGAGTACGGTTCGCGCCCAAGGGGGTTAAGGACTGAGGTAGCATGGTACCATTTAACTGCATTGTTCCTTATCAAAATCAAATTCCCACCCAAACTGAAAAAATATAGAAGATCTAACCAACGTATTGTCCACAGTGATTGTTCTTAGAACAGAGGTAAAAACTAAGTTGCCCTTCCCTTGTCCTGGTGATGATGCATTTCTTTCTCATTATGAAACGGATGACGGAAACTGATTTAAACGATGTTATTACGAAGTGTGTGTAACTATTGGATATAATGGAAATCACACATATGTCTTTGTCGCTAATTAGGATATCATGTACGGAAATTCGTGACGGTTGTTGGACGGGTAATGAACACTTCGAGACTGGACTGTGAACGTCCGGATATGACGTATTATGACGTTGGACGAGAGGCAGGAAGCAGGAAAACATTTTTTCCTAACCAGGAAGGAACCGTTAAAAGGCACATTTCCCTTGTTTGAAATAACTACTGTAATGAAAGGTTAAGCAATATTCGACCAAGCATCTTCCTTTAAATTGGTTCTCATGGGTAAGGGCGTCAGAAAATGTGTACAATAGGCATCTTTACACATGTAGTAAATTCAGTTAAATTAGGCTAAAAATGATAACTACTATTATATCTGAGTATATTTTGAATTGCATTCAATTCACACAATGTCTTTGGTTATGGTGAACTGTATTTTGGACCTAATTTCTGTCTTAAATTTGGATTATTTGAGAGAAATAGTGAAGGCTACATGTACATTTTCTGACGACCTGTCCCATAAAATGAAAGTGGGATATTGACACTGAATGGAACTGGCCTAAACCTTTGCAAGGAATGCAAGGTAGTCCAAAACTGTTTTAAAAATTCATTTGTGATAGTCTACTTGTGATATCATATCGGGAAGGTATTTTCAATTTAATATTCTTTTGTGAGAGTTCTATGTAATGGTTTTTCATTTAAAAGACGATGTTTATGAATAATAAAAAACAGTTTGGGAAAATACAGTTCTTTTCATTCCATGTGTGTGTCTCCAGCTTCCCTGGACGTCTATGCACACTTGCACCATTACAGGGACGATCAGCATGTCAGGGAGGAGAATGTAGGGAATTTTAAACTGATTTTTATACACGTGGTTTATCCAACTACTCGTGCAATATGTCATAATACAACAGGTAGAATTATGTCAACCTGCAAACGATAAAAAAATGATTTTTTGTTTCTTACTTAAATGTACTTTCTTACCTATACCTCAGAAACTCAGGCCATTGACAATTTCTTGTAGAAACAAAGAGCTTACCTTATTCTACCTGATGATTAATCTACCTGATGATTAATCTAAATGATGATTAATCAAGATGAGTATACATGTTGAGTATATAATTATGTAGAATATGTAGAATAAATAACCCCATAAGGAGCTATGGGTTTGTGATATCCTCTCTCTACTAAAGCATAATTTTTCATGCAACTTCCTCTATTGTTCCTAGTTTACAAGCACGTGTTTCCACAAATCAATAAGGACCAAAGTTTGATTTACGTCAGGGATCGAGTCTGACACGTGTTTACTGATGAATAAGTAACAAATGTATATGCGTCATTAATCGTTTGGATTTGAGTCATCTAAATGACTATACTATATTTGATTAGTAAAAGTCTTAGCTTTCTTATAGTTAATTTTAATCATTATAAGTGGGATATTGGGAACGTAAGTCGAGGTGACTGGACCAAACAAATTAGCGAGTAATTTGTTGATAATACGGTCTAATACATGTAGTTTCTTTTTAGCTACCCACTCTAGGTCCAAACCCTCAGATCAGGTAAGATTGGTATGTCAGCCTACTTCGCTAATCGGTATCCCTGCCTAGAACTCGGCGTTTTAATGGGAATATAATGACATTTTGCGGTCTTAATGGAATTATAATGTCACTTTGCGGTTTGAGACGAGAGGCTGTCCCTTCGCTGGAAGGGACTTTCTCAACTTTGGACCTAGACTGTACCGACCAAGCCTTTGTTCCTGTCACTTATCATCTACCTGTCACCTATCATGACAACACAAATCTTATCTAATCTTATCAAATTACTCATTGTTTGACCTACAGGATTGGCGCTATCACTATTTATATTTAAACATGAGAAATCTACTTTAGGGGAGTTTTGTGCTAAGAAAACCTCTTTGGTAAAAATGAATAAAGATAATGAGCGCAGGCTAAAAACAGATCTTTAGATGGGGTGAGGGTTTTCTATAGGTACCCGATGGGCAATTGTGCGCAATATATGCGCAAAAAAACGGGTGCAACTGAATGCGCAATAATTCTGAGATGAGAGTTTACATTTTTTGCGCAATTTTAATTGCGTTAAAAAACGCATAAATTGCGTATACTTTTTGCATATATAATGCGCAATTATTGTGAATTTTGAGGGCATTTTATGATACATATAATGCAGAACTATTGCGAATTTTGAGCGCAATTCTATGGCATATATATGTGCGCATGTTTTGCGCCTATAAATTGCATATTTTATCTGGTTGGGAATGGGGTAATATATTGGTGCATTATTCCTTGATTCATCTTTATTGAATATTCATTTATTTTCATTGTATTCATCTTTTTCATTCTTTGTTTTTCCTTTTTTCTTGGTCGCATGGGATGGAAGCACATATTATACACATCTATAATAATACCTGAAATAAGAAAATACAACATATAATACACATCCTCAGTTGGTGGCATTTTTTGTCTGCTAAGGATATACTTTCTTTTAATTTATACTTGTTATAGGATCGCCCTGTTCTCAGGTGATGAACTTGCAATGGTCTTTCTTCATTTCCCTCATAGTGATAACAGGTACAAAGCATCCAACGAAATTCTGAAACATGTAATAAAACATATATAAACACAACACATACAAATACATTTTATAAGTTTCCCTGCCTATTATATCATCCTGTGATTTAGTGTCATTAGAATTTGTTAAAATAATATGGAAGAACTACAATGTAGTCTGATTCTGTTGTCTTCTCATAATAGAATAAAATCATAGGATATTCAGCAAACCATATTCATAAGTTAACATAAATTGTATGACTGAGAATAGAAAGAACCTTAGAGTGTTGGTGAGTGGTCATCCTCCATGTGTCAGAAATATTTAGATGGAAATCCAGGCCTCGTGTGAATTAGTTGCAGGAGTGATTGATATAGATGTTGCTTGGATGAAGTCTAGGCGGGAGTGAGAGTGAGTGTCCAAGTAGCGAACACTAACCTCATGCTTCCAGCTCCAAGGCACGCACACTGAGGCTCAGGAAAAGGAAAGAGTCCATCCTGGTACTTTCCCATATATGGAAGCAAACCCACGGGTCGGCCCCACATAAGTAATTAACAAAGACAAAAGAAAACCCGGCGGGAAACAGCTTAGGGGAACCAGGCCTCCAGGAAACGGTTACAGACTGAAACAACAATCTGCTCACTCCCCTGCCTGTCCCCCAACGACTGGAAACGGATTAACTGAAACCCACACTCTTACAAATACATTTTGCTTTAGAGAAACCCTTATAAAGTAACCCAAACGTTTATAATAGCAACACAAATATAACTTTATTCTCAGTACTCATTCTCTATTTCATATATGAGTAATTCTCCCAGCCAGCCGCATTTGATTAGTAGGCCATTTTTTTTAGAAAAAATAAAATTCGTTAAATCTCTACAATCTTTGGTTTATAATATAGCAGGGAATACAGTATCAGCATAATGCAGGTGAAGTTTGGGAAGGCTGGGGCAAATATTTTGATTCCTACAGCTATGTTTCAAATACCTATATATTTCCAATTACTTTGCCTTATTCTGGTCTTATTAAACCTGATTAATCAAATATTTAGTGTAAGAATGAGGTAAATTACCCACTGATTCGTCTGGCAAAATTAAATGAAAAGTCAGAGATAGAGAATGTAGGTTGGCCGGCAAAAGAGAACCCTGGTTCTCACCTGAAGTTTGACTTGATTTTAGAAAAGAATATACATTTTATTACCATAAAATCACTGTTTGAATGGGAGGGTCTCTCTATCTTTAATAATTATGGTGTAACGGCGACGCTATGGTGTAACGGCGACATTACTACACAAGCTGGCCTCAATATCAAACCCTTTGTATTCATTTATATTTATATTTTTCTTCAAGCAGGCCTAAAGAATAATTAGGTAGGCCGAAATTACATGAAAATGTTTTTAGGAAAAATATTGGAGATATTTTACATGCGACCCTAAATATTCCCACAACAGTTCAAGGAATTTTATGTGAGGTGATATTTATATAGGTTTCAGGGATATCATATGGGCTATTAACTTTTCTTTTTATCTAACTATACATGTATACATATACATCAAAAAAATAAATGCAATTCAATAATTTTGCTGTCCTTTTTTTCTTAGGTCGATCTAATTATGCCTATGATATTATAGTGCAATGAATCAGCAAAATTAAAAACGCAAAAGTTGCGCACAAAATATAATAGATGTTTTGCAGTATTAGGTATTCTTTCCTGCTTTCCTTCATAAACAGGAGTTAAAAAATGTGCAAGATTCACAAATAATTTTGCTGTCATTTTCTTCTTAGGTCGATCTAATTATGCCTATGATATTATAGTGCAATGAATCAGCAAAATTCAAACCGCAAAAGTTGCGCACAAAATATAATAGATGTTTTGCAGTAATAGGTGTTAGTCACTGATACAAGGAGGCCACATATCGATTGTTATATAAAACAAAAGGGATTTCAATATATACACCATATATCGTTGTTTCAGTTTTCAGTTTTCTTAGAAATAAAAGAAGTGCAAAAGATTTGCAAATAATTTTGCAGTAACTTTTTTTTCATGTCCGCAAAACATCAGCAATACAGGCGCAAAAGAATTTGCATTGCAGTCTATTGCGGTTGCATTGCTGATATATTGCACAGACCATTGCACATCATGCCAATCGGGTAGGGGGAAGGGGAGGTCTTACATATGTCTACAAGAATTTGAAGTCGGATCCGACAAAAGAAAACGAGCGCCAGTGAGCGATGATAAAATTAATTAACCTGATGCAGCAAATATATATTGTCGGCAGACTTTAATAAAGCTAAATTCTCTAGAATGCCGAGTATGAAATATCAGATACATCTTCATATACGTCTATATTTTATAAGGCTCTCTTAATAACTTTTACTTGATCCTATTGTAACTCACTGGTCTTACCAGAAGGCTTCCGCATATTGTTTTACAATTTTAATCTAACTTTGGTTAATTAAAAGGTTTACGTGATAGAATAATATTAATATAAATAGTTACGCTTAAAAATTTAGCCCGTATTATCTAACATCATATCTTTAAACTTTAAACTTTTAACCTTAAATTATATGTTCCTGGACTGAGCTGGATCAGTTGTCGTACATTACAAAGGTTATTTACTTCCTTAACAGAATCATGTGTTAGTACAAGATTTAATATCTGGTAATTTATTAAGATTGCATTTTTACAATTATATAAACATCAACCTATTTATCAAGTGACGCCCTATAATAAGTGACTCAACATGTTACCTGTTCAAACAATTAATTAAGATTGTGTTATTAATTTACAAACATTGAGTGAGTTCCTCAAATGACACATTATACTAGATGTCTCAGCAAAGTCCAATCTATATAATTATCAGGTTTGGTCATGTCCTTTCTATAACTTATACAATTGTTTTAAATTTTGATTATACAGTTGTAGTTTCTCTACTCTTCTAACTGATTGAAAGCTTATACATATCATATGCATATGAGAAATATAGGAATTAATTGTAATCGTAGCGCTAAGTCCACCGAACTTCACATTTACATATAATCTTTTTTTTAAAACATTGAATCTTTATTCCATTAATCCTGCCATCTTGGCTTCTATATTCCTAACGCTCTTGCGCCGCTGACCTTTCTTACACTCTATACTCGTCATGTTGGCAGCAGCGCCGCATAGGGTTAACCATAGCTAGCTTTGATGTTTACAGCCAACAGGTCGAGTATAGAGTGTACATGTAATCTTAATTGAGTTGTCACCCGTGAGCCTATATCTTAATGTAAATGTCTTCAATTAATTATTGTAACCTTATCATACATTGTGCAGGCTATAGTTTATAATATTCCCTGTCGTTTTACAGAAGATTTGCTGTATAAAAATACTAAATTAAAAATAGAAAGAATTAAAAATGTGACGCCCATAAGATATCCTCTTTCTACCTGGCGTGCCGTGAGCCTGAAAATAATATTGTCATTGAGATTCATTTTGACGCACGTGCTAATAGATGTAGACATGGTATTTAATGCCCTGCATGGTCATTGTCACAGCATTTTATAATAATACTCGTGACAATACAATATACGACTCTTGGTTGAAATACAGGTATGTAACCCTGTTTCCTACGTAATGAAACATGTCTGAAGTCGTCATCTAGACATTTCATTACTGTCAGTTAAAGTATACAAGATTAATTTCAATTAATTGTCATGACGACTTTAATTATCACTATGTGGCTTCCTTTAATTGAATGCTTAACAGTTATGTCTGTCATTCATTTACGATCTTATCGAAATACGCATGTCCATGCAATCAATTTGAATTACTAGTACTATAGATTCTTACTTCATAAAATCGTCTCACAGATGAAGTACTATTAAACATTTTAAGTACATAGAAGGAATCAGGGCAGCCTGTCCAGGTGCATTATCTTACTTGAAAGGGATGAAGTTGTTTGACTTCTGCATTTCCATGCTCTTGTGCCTCAAGGGGAAACCTTTCTTTCTCTTCCTCCAAACCCATCTAAGCGTCATGGACCCAATGTGAGAGAATCCGTTCCCTTTTGCCTTGACGGGAATTCCACTCGTCCACTTGAAGCAAGTGGGGGGATTCCGGGTAATGTAATCCACCTTTTACCCCCAGCATCAAAAATACCTTCTATTATATATATATATGGTCAACTTTACATATGGAAATACCCCTGGAATCCAGTCATACATGTCCCATAAACGATCTTTCATTAGGGAAAATTCACTCTATTGGGTCACCCATAAACTCTCAAATACGTTTTATAGATTCACTATATTATGAATCTGGTCTTATTGTGTAGAACACATTTCAAGCTTTCTTAGCATATATAATGAATGTACTTTGGCATATCTGCGATTGATATTTTCAAGTATTACAGCGTTCAAACATGGAAAATGCGTATGAATGGGAAAAATATCTCTTGTTTTTCTGGTATTGTCTGATTATTTTTCTGATTAAAATTGAGAGCCTTTTTTTGATAAACAGATCAACCCCCCCCCCCCCCCACCCCGCCATTTCATGCCCCCCGCCTCGATCAAGGTACCCAGGATCCATTCTAAACTGTAAACAGTGCCTTCATCACACCCTAAAGCTGTTTGACATATTCTATGAGGCACTCCCGAATAACATCCAGTTGAGGCCATGTCTTTGTGCCTTCAAAGAGGATAAGGATGTTGTATTGTAAACTCAGCGAGCCGTTTCTAGTGACACAAGTCAAGCCATTACACCGAAACATTGCACAGACTTGTCTTTTTAAAGCTTATGCTGATAGGTATTAGCAGATTTGTAAACTGACCCACATCAATGGGTTGTTAACGTGTAAACATATGTTCAAACGGTATCACGATTTGCAGGATGCATAAATAAATGTATCGAAAAATTGAGAAAAATTAGAAAGATTTATATGTTGTGGTTAAACAACGATACACTATGATCATATGTCCGCATACATAATATCCTTTGAGAACTATTTATCCATATAATAATTCTTCAAGAGTCAACTTTACCGACTTTTGGTTATTTCGGGAGGGGGGCGGGGGCGGGGGGTTGTTGCCGACATTTATTATTTTACCCTATCTGTTTACATTGGGACCAAGCTAAATCTCTGGTGAAGGCTTTTAAAGAGTCACTAAACCCCAAAATATTATGAGAAAATCAACTTCTTTGCTGTCATTCAAATGAAGCGGCCCCAGTGGTACTTATTGCAACCTAACATTTAGTGAGTTTACCCTTTTAGATGAGGGGACAGTTCCACAGTTTAACACTTGATTCAGTTTAACACTCCATGCCACTGTTAGCCTATGGCAAGGTGGCTGAAATTTTGAAATGAACATGCAATAAACATAATAAACAAGTCTCCTGATTGCTGCTAGAGAGAAAGGGTTGGGGTGGGCGGAAGGAGTATTACCAACGCAAGTGTGTGGGTCAAAACAAACAAGACAGTATTATAGGTACAGTTCTCTGGTCAAAACAATGGCTGAAAGCAGTGACAGTGATATAGGCGCCTGTGAACGACTACAAGTTAGACATAAATGGAAGTAAACAATTGGGACTTGGGTGTTGTACTTATGGATCCATTATGTGTGTTGTCCTAAAAGTGACCATGAACCCGTTCAATGACCCTTTAAATAAATCATACATACATATATACATACAATGTGTTACAAGAAGCCTACATTTCCTTTTCATCTGTGTATTTTGTTTGCCTGTTCTTAAAGATACGAGGTCTCTCAGAAAATAATCAGATATAGTGCAATGCAAATTACGATAAGAGGGAGTTATGAGGCCTCTAAGAGTGGTTTACCACACAATTGTATATAGTGCAATGCACCCATAGTGCAATGAGCATATACACATTATTATTTTAAAGGCCATGCCATTTTCTATGTTACCCCATACAAAATTTACTGTTGTATTGTAACTTGAGATATAGAACCCAAAAATCTGGGTAGAGATTGCTAAATTATCGTTTGTGAAATGTACGGTAACTAAGCCCTATTGTTCCTCTTTGGTGGACTTTGATAAACTGGGCCAGGAGATTTTATTTCTTCTCCCCAACTTCATACAGTCTAGGCTCAGAGTCCCTCCAAACTGAGGGAAAGCCTCTCTCCATACCGCAATATATCATCATAATCCCTTTAGGACGCCCACTCCAGGGGCACAAGCCATTAGCGCAGTAGGCGCCCAATCACTGACATACAATTGTTATCTGATCTAAGAGGCTCTGAGCCAGCCTACATAGTATAGTCTAAAACACGCCTTCTTAAAGCATAAACATATCATTTTCACTGAAATAATAAAATAAAAAAAGAAAGAGAAAAAGTATTGCTTAATCTGTTTTTTAAATGTGACTGAGGTAATTCTCGGAAATAAAGCTGTCAGAGCATTGCCCATCTATACATGCCCCTCGGACAGGTTTGTTTTAGCCGAGAACTAATAATAAGATCAGCGAAACATTTTATGTTTCTTTTGGTATTATCCAGATCCAGAGGTACTTCACCTCATGGCTAGGTCAGAACCCGGGCGAGAGAAAGCCACAAAGACTTGTTTTCAGTTGGTTAGTCGAGGATGAGCTCAACTATGAGCATCCACTCATCTTTTGCTTACAACATCATGAAGCTTTTGTAAACGGTTTTGAGAAGTAAAGAGATAGAAACACGAGGGGAAGAGATAAAGAAAGGAGAGGGTGACATTTTAAGAGGTCCTTGACTAACTATTTCCCTCAGGCTAAGGCCCTAATTGCTCCTGAGATATACCTTGAAGTTGGACTGCTCGATCGAGGTGTCATAAAGCTTTCTCTTGGCCTGAGATGATAAAGACCCTCTTTACAAATTGGCTCTGATGGGTGAAATGAACTACAGTCAGCCATGCTAAGGTTAACATGACCGATTCATCACAAAACAAAAGGTTTTTGAGTTAGTGAGAAGCTTGGAGGAGTTATGCCAGAGCTGAGCAGGAACGATGTTGGAATTTGACATTCTGATCTCCCCCGGCAACACTGGGAACGGGGGGATGTAGCATACAGAAACGGAAGGTGATGCACAAAGTGAATATATCCTGGAAATATAATTGAGTGTGAAGGGAATTGCTTCTCAGGTAAGGAGCTTGAATAGCTCCCCGGGACCGTTGTGTTAAACAAGAGACATTAACGATTAATAAATATTTTCCTCTTAGCGACAAATGAATAACTGCCTTTTTATTCAGACGCACGCTTTACATTCCTTTACATGCACACCCACATCTTTGTTGAATGCTTCATAATAATTTGGGAACATACACTGCTGTAACCCAGAAACAAGATCACTTTATTAACAGTTACCTGAATATTTGCCCAAAAAAAAACCCACAAAAAACAGTTACCTGAATAAAAACAGTTTTTAAAAAACTAGCTCGTCGGATTCGGTCGCTTAGAATGCCGCACTCGTTGCTGCGAAACTCGTGCGATATTCCCGTTCCGTCAATCAATCTTAGTATGGAGTAATAAGGAATCATATTACTGTAAGAATCAACTCATATCATCTGACTGACAAATCTAAACCAATTTATTCTTATGATTCTACAATAATCAACCCTACCCAACCGTTAAACAGTGCCACGTGCCACCCTTTTCATAAAGTAAAAAAAAACATTTAACACAATTCAAGTCTCTAACTTTATTCCAATACAATTTCTCGCTCGTAGTTAGTCTTTAGTTTGGAGGAAGTGAAAAATGGGGATATAGAACGCTGCAGTGCCTCTGGGAGAAACCCGCTGATCCGCGCAGTTGTACGTCTGGCACCCTAGCGGGCAACGGATGAAGCTCCCATAGAGCGCTGCCGTTCACTGCTGCTGTTTGTTTGAGCTTGGTCAGAGAGTGATTGACATAGCTTGGTAGGAGAAATATACGTTAAGAGTAATTGCGAGTAATTAAGAAGCATGGTTTTCTTAATCGATGGGCATGGTTTGGAATGTGCGCATCTATATTTGACCCTTTACGAAGTTAGTACTATATGTGACCAATCTATCTGAGCCATAACTGAACCTACTTGCTTATTATTCTCACCCTGCATATATAAAGAAATATTTAGTTACAGACTGACTAAACGCTAATATGTACTCGGAAGACGGCAGTCTCGAATGACCAGCTCACCAGGGTAAATCATAGCTAACTATCATTATTACTCTATTATCATTATGAATGCAGTCTAGGCCCAAACTTGAGAGTGTCCCTTCAAACGGAGGGAAAGCCTCTCGCCTCAAACCGCAAAGTGTCATTATAATTCTATTTAGACCGCAAAATGTCATTATATTTATTAAAAAGCCGAGTCATGGGCCAGAAAGCCGATCAGCGAGGTAGGTTGGCATACTACTCTTATCTGATCTGAGGGTTTGGACCTAGAGTGAATGTGAAATATCGAGTGTATCACCCCTGTTGAAAGTGTACTTTAACACAATAACAAAAAATTGCCTCTATACCAATAAAGCCACTGTATTATAATTAGGTATTGACAAATAACATTGAAAAATGCTCTAATGAGCGATATGTTATATTCCGCTTGTCATGAAGAAAAAGTTAAATACAAAATAATACCCACTCCCTGTGGTATACCAATTTTACTTGCGGAAACAATTAATCGCTTCCAAGTTCCATGAGCAGATGGGATTTCAAACGTAGACTTTAAGCATAAACATAGGATTGATATTAAACAGGATGGGACACTCGGGATTTTAAGGTGTCCCTTAGGTTCTCTCATTATTTATGGCTCCTTTTTGGTGTGGTGTTTAGTGGATGATTTATTGAAATATGTTAAGTTCCTCTGAAAGTCCATATACCTACATGGTTACGTATCTATACTGGTCAATATAGGTGGAATAGAACATACATGTATATGATACTGTTTAGCCCTTATATTATAATAGCAACATCGTGCAACAGTACTGTTATATACAGTCTAGGCTCACAACCTCTCAGATCAGATGAGAACGAGTATGTCAGTGATTCGACGCCAACTGCGCAAATACATTTCCTGGTCCTGAAGTATGCATCCTAATGCATGGCTTTTTAATGGCATTTTGCGGTTTGGAGCGAGAGGCTTTCTCTCAGCTTGGAGGGACTTTCTCAACCTGAGCATATAATAGACCTTACTCTAAGAATAGACTGTATAGAGCAGATACTCTTACGAAGAATCACTATGGATAGGCCTACAGCAACTGGCCCTTCATATCTTGAAGGGTATCATTATGATATATCCCCATCGCATATTACCATTCAAGATCTGGCTGATAAGAGCGCGATAACAATGCCGTTCATTGCCCTTCTTCCTTCAAGAGATTCTAACAAAATCTCTGACATATCGAGATCATCCTCTGACCTTTACTCTTCTGAGGTTCGATGAAAACCAGCGGCAGACAAGGTTAGGAATGATAATATAGGGGAAGATTTTCAAGACGTTGTCACGATAAACGCATAAATCATCTGAAAACATGCGAGGTGTTGAAATGTGAAGGTCATAAATAATGATCGCATTTTCCTCCCATCTCACCACAGGATGGTCAGAATGGATGGGTCATAGCGCCAGCCGAGGGAATGGCAGGGTATGCCCTGGTCATCCGAGCACCTGTCATGTACGATAAACCTTGACCAAAGTTTGCCTCTCTTAGCCACATGTCTAGGATTAAATCTAACCCAAACCATGCCCAGAATGGACACTTTAAACCCAAGGATTCCACTTGCTAGTGTTGTGGCACAGACAAATTGTACTGCGTGGGACCTCTGTCATAGTTGTGGCAGATGTGTTGACAACAGGATGAGTGGTTTGACATCGGAAATCCCACCGGGGCATAAACTAAAAAGGGAAATATGGGTGGAGGGTTGGAACACGCCTCATAATTGTGCATCTCTCCGATAAACCATCTATTAAAGCTGAACTCTCAGATAACATCGGTCAACAAATACAAATATTCTACTTTTTGTTCCATACCTTTCCCGTCAATGTAAAAGCCATAAATTAAAAGGAAAAGTCCATTTGTATTTTGGAGACCCGCCGAGAACTTGTCTTGTGATGGCTTCACTTATTATCGCTCAATGGCGACCCCCTTTTCGACTTCAAATCGTGTATAGACACATATATCAGCAGCAGAAAATTGAGAAATGCAGTCATACAAGTTATTATGTGAGTAAATTGGATAATTTGATTTTTCGGGTCGTAATAGCTGAGAATGCATCTTAAATGAAGCATTAAAACTGTTTTTATTTATCTTACTAAACTATTGACTGAAGATAGTTCTGATTTCTATTTGATTACTTGGGAAATGTTATGTGTCTACAATAAGCGTTGTTATATCCTAGATCGTGAGGGGTATCTATCTTTCACCTCTGATGCAATATAATGTAACACAATTAAATAAAAACCGAAAAGATATTCTCAATGGCAGGTATAGTATAACGGTAATGGGAATTTGTATTGTGTATCCAATAATGATACTGAATATGATCTGAATTTTGTATTGTACAGTAAAAGTCCTAGTCCACTGAGCCGATTCTCATGCGATTTTGCACCGCAGAGGAGCATTTTTCCACTAAATTCCCCGAGAATCGCATGAGTCTCAATGGAAACGGGGTTTAAGGTGTAACTAACCAACCACCTGTGCCGCTCCGTCCCAGATTTGTAAATTGCCACATGCAGGTATCCATGGCATACCTCAGGGTAATAGTTTCTATTAGTACCTGTACCGGGACAAATAAATATACTCCTTCCATATAAACACGGGTAAATATTTTTTATATGATTTCGGTTGCCACCGCAACATATTGATTCTTGATTTTGACAGAACAATGATTACGGACACATGTGACCACAGAGAAAGCGTTTAGATGGCTGAGTCTAGGCTCAGAGTTGAGAGAGTCCCTCCAAACTGAGGGAACACCTCTGGCTCCAAACCGCAAAATGTAATCATAATCCCATTAGGACGCCCACTCCAGGGGGAGGAAAGCCATTAGCGCAGTACGTGCCCAATCACTGACATCTCTTATCTGATCTGAGAGGCTCTGAGCCTAGACTGTAATGACCGACATTGAGGGCACTGTTCGTCTCGGGATTATGCACAAACATTGGCCCAGTAGGCCCGAAATGGAGGTTATTTGAGGTTATTAATCCTTTTAATATCTGCTCAAGGTGGTTCCTTTATCCAGCACCGAGACCGTTCAATGCATTGATCAATCATGGATAACCGTAGAAGAATAGTAAAATGGGTAGAGGTGTAAAATATTGTTCTAGAATTGATTACAAGGTTGCATGATCTGAAGCAATGGTGTGTGTACCCTGATGCAATCCCCAGCATTCGGAGCAGGCCCATGATGTTCTCTATCTCGGGATGCTAAAACTAGACAGAGCGGACAGGTTTTTATCTCGATATCTCTGCCTCCATCAGCAAGGACATCCATACTTCCCTATGTAGTAAGGTATCCATGTTACGAGCTGGAGGAAAGTACCAGGTGAACCGATAACAGTACAGAACCATGTTCATGAAGTGTTCCCCTTGCTTTAGGGTAAAGGCTTGACTCCACTGACGTGTTTTCCCTCTGCGATTGTTGCGGCGCAACTGGAACTGGCCAGAGGAGTGTATTGGTAGGTAGTGCAATATAGATTCTTTAGAATAATTAATAAATGAATAATCAATAAGCATGTGGCTCAAGTCGTCAGAAAATCTGCAATTCACCTTCACCAATCCTCAAATATCCCAAATTTGAGACAAATATGAGGACCAAAATGCTGTTCAGCATAGGCTAACCGAACATATTTTTTTATTGTACCAATTACCAAAAATTTCATGTTCCAGCATAATTTACTGAATGTATAGAGCTAGAGATTGTATATCTTCTGACGACCTGCCCATCATGCAGTCTAGTGGAGTCACAGTGGAGCCCTGCCTTAACACATGCCTGCTGTATGATTTGCAGTGGCTGGGTGGAGGGATAGGTGGTATTTATCCAAGATATGCAGTATGCATGATGTAAGGCATGTATGTACAAGGATTAGATCTATGCTCTTTTTGAACTGCGGCATGTTAGCATGGAGATATTTGCCATAATCATAGAATAGCAATAAATCTGCTGCCATTATCTGATCCTGGAAAACGTTATGATAGACCGAACATGAAAGGTTCAAAGACATGGTAGGTTCGAGAGGGACGGACCGTAGTCAGTCATTGCCTGATGACGTAGATGGTTTGTTTATTGGGATTTATCCGGAAATATTTAACATGATTAGTTCTAGCAAAGTTATTGTCGGTTTTTGTATAGCTATATCTTATGAGCCTGTAGTGAGGTCTTTTTTGTAACTTTTACTTCTGCAGTTCACACGGTATGATAAAGTTTATACCTTTTTCAAATTACTCTGAATTCTGTGAGTAGTTGTTCGATCATTCCAAACTCCAGTCCATACATTGGTGGCTCTAGTCATCTAATTATCGATCCCATATCATGACAATTTAGCTCTTCATTCTTTTCATACATGCTAATAGCTTCATACATGCTAAGACATTTATTATAACAGGAAAAAAGGGAAATCAGTGCAATATGACACGGATCACTTCAGGTGTGTTCCACCGATGGATGTTCCCGTTTTGTGTGAATGACATATCCTTTAAATTTACACATATATTATATATTATCTCTCACTCTGAGAGCGGTCTTCGTGAAGGTATTCTTTTCACTTTATAGACAAGCTTGGGTCAGGTTATGAGAAAATGTACAGCAATCGGCAGCACTACATATTTAGAAATTTTTGCTAAAACCGTATAGGTATATATGTGAGTATATTTGGTATCGCCTTAACTTACAAGGTTCGTTCCTCACATATATGCTCAACTTTATTTTGAACCTCAGTTTCGTCCCAAATCTGGTTTATTTGAGAGGATTGGTGAAGGCGAATTGTACATTTTCAGGCGACTTCACCTTTCTAGACGGTGTAATTTCTCCTCACTAGAAGTAGTAGGACTACTACTATAGACCGGTCCAAAAACGGCGTATTATTACTGATCAAGTCCACCATCCATGGAATGTATTAAAAGGGCTGAGAATTGACAAATGTCCGGGATATAGATCCTTTATTGGCTGTTGCTGTATTTCCTGCTGCGAACATCACTTCTACATATAGTCTTGACCTTCGATTTGACCTGTGCTAACCGATCTCGGGTTTATGTTTGACTGACTTAACGGGCGGGCAGTGCCACCAACAGAGCTTAAACAGACCCGAATGTCTCCTGATATGTCATTACAGAGCGAATTCATAAAAATCTCGCTAGGTGGCACTTAAGCTTTTATTTTCCCGCCAGAAAGGTGAGTGAATCGTCATGTGTGAACAGCTTGAATGTATTACTTGGAGCTTCTATTTAAAACTGCTTTGTCTTGTGTTTTGAAAAGATGGAACTTGATCACATTATGAATTATGAATTTTGAATTAAATTAATTTTGAATTAAGTTATTCATCATGCTGAAGAACAATTATTTTGTTGTTGTTTTAAACATAAGAAATGTACATTTTAAAAGTTTTCTGGCTAGGGTGACTTGTTTTCCTGTCTTATAAGCTTTTTTCAAACAATCATTTAGAAAGATTAGGGAAGGTCAAAACAACTTTTAGGTGGGGTACCAGGGGCGGATCCAGGAGGTGGACTTTAGGGGGGGCACAGGCAGTCCTCATTTAGATCATTTATGTGTGGTGGGTGGGGGCTAATTAGCTCAATTTTTTACAAATAAAGTTGTTAGTATGCCAAAAAATGTCTTTAAAACACATAAGAGCCCTTCATTTCAGAGGAATAATTCTGGCAAAACTTTCCTTGTTAAAACTAAAGATTAAAAATTTTAAGTTGCCTGAGGCTGAGATGAGATGAATGCTACTGGTTATGAAAAAGAAACTTAAAAAAATGGTCTAAAATAATGACCCAACAGTGTCATAGCCATCATATATGGGTCCAGGGTCATGGTCACCCAGGAAATTATTTTTAGAAAATGAGTGCCAGTTGAGCACATTCTACAGGGCTTTGAGCCTCAGATCTAAAATTACTGATGCACTTTGAAAATTACTGATTTTTAAGGCCTTTAAAAACACACAATCAATATTAGTAATTGTGGGAACCCTGCCTTGAACTGTTCTTAATTGAGTAGGAGAAATATGGATCTTCATTCAGGGTTCTCCTAAAAATATTATGAGAGTGTAACTAACATCTAGGGGCCTGCAGGAGATATGATCCCCCAGGATTTTTTTTTATTATATTGAGTACTGTTTTAATGCATTCTGCTGGTTTTCAGGCCCGTCAGGACAATCTTTTAAGGTTCAGAAGGTATAGATAATATCAAACTATTTGTACTGTTACCTTAAAGATATTAGCAGGCAATGATTCTTACATACAATAGTAGAGGTTTTCCGAAGAATAAAAAGAAGGGAATAGCCCTGCATGAAAAAAATGAATGAATGAAAAATCATAATAGTATAATGTACATCAGGTGAAGTTGCATGAATATTATGTTGTGTACTAAATCAGTAGAGGGAAAACTAAATTGATATAGTGATAAATCATAACTTCAAACTGCAATTAGCCTATTAGGAGAATTATAATCTTTTGCTCTAATCTTAAATGTTCCCTAAAAAGGATATGTAATATACAATTCACTTCAACACCATATTCTGCTGAGAATGTGCAGGGAAAATGTATATTTGAATTTCTAAATATGTGTTTCCCTATCTGGCATGCCATTTAAATGCTGGAGATATTTCATGTAATGTAGGAGTAATTGCTCAAATGCATTGATGAATTCAAGATAAGGAAAGACTATGGGAATAAAACATTACATGGTGTATTGACATGTTAACAGTGCAATATGTTCAATTTGCCTAGGACAGAATGTCAGACTTCTGAAATTCAAATCATATTCAAATTCAAATAATCATTAAGGTAGTCTATTGCAGTAATTCTTTTTACCTTGTTCTGATATATCCAGTGATATGAGCATTACAATGCTTGTTTAATATTAGAGTAGGCCTAGTAGGCTACTGGACACACTGCATCTTGGTCCAAATGTATTTGGACAACATGGCCCAAGCATCAAAACTATTCAGCTAGCATACATTATGTCAGGAACACAATCGGTAATCCCATTTAACATATAATTTTAATTCATGGGGATGCTGTTCCAAAGTATTGGGTCTTTGTATATATGAGTCAGATCTTCTGAAAATGTACAATAGTCAGATCTACACATTTAGTAAATTCTGTTAAATTAAGGTGAAAAATGGCCAATACTAGGTATATCCAAGTATATGTGATATCGCCTTGATTCAAACTATCAGTTTGATTATATTGAACAGAATTTTGAACCTCACTTTTGTCTTAAATATGGATTATTTGAGAAGATAGATGAAGGCGAATTGTACATTTTCTGGCGATTTCACCCATATATGAGGGATCTTTGATTTGCTTTTCATTGTTTTGCATTGGAACTATCAAAGTTTGGCCTCAAATATTTTTTTATGAGGTGGGGTCTAGGGGGGGCACGTGCCCCCCAGGCCACCCCCTGGATCCGCCCCTGGGTACGTTTTTCTAGGTAGGGGGCGGGGATGGGGGCGTTGAGGGAGCGGGTAAATCGGAAACACGCCTATTTTTGTTTTAGACCTGGGAAATGAATAACAAAAATTATTAATTATATATCCTGGTAACACTTGCGAGAGAAAACGTCAACGCCCTTTATAATCCACCACATCCTCTTTACTTCGGAATTATGACGATGGAAATTAAGATCAACATTTGTATTGAATTTCGCCCAGAGTCTCGAAAGTATTGTCCGGGATAGAAAAACATTTTAAATCTAGTTTTTGTTATGTACCTTCTGAGATACAACATATTTTAATTGTCTCTGCCCTCACAACAATATAATTCATTCATATATACCCCACCCAGCCATTGTTATCAGCTAACATCGATCAAAATCAAATTCAATTTTACCCTGTTGATTCATATATATGTCCACATTTATAATTGTGTGCAGAATATTGATAACTTTATTCTAAAGGTCAAACCATGAGCAACTTTGTTAAGATTTTCTTGTTGCAATAGCTAAGAATACAGCTTTAAGTAATGTCTGGATATATTATTAGAGATCGATGTACAGGCATGCAGGGGTCCACCAGGCCGCATGCTGGGGTTTGAGAGATATTGATTTGTAATTTATCAATTATTATAAAGAACCTATACTGCACAACCTATCAAGAGATAAGACTCTTCTGACCAGCGCCATTTGTCATTACATTCGGATTGAGAATGCACTGCAGAATGCATCCATATCGACCGCAGAGGAAAAAGGTTCAATGGACTCAAGCCTCAAGCCCCGTATCCATTACTACAACCGCCTGCAGTACTCTTGGTGTACGAGCGATGTACGTCAAACAACACAATGGATGGTAAAGTATTCTAGTTGGCCGGCCGGCCGTGGCAATGGACAGGGCCTTTATGTGACCGATTGGTGGTCTGGGGAAAGGCCGGTCAGACATGAGGGAGGAACCTGGAGGAAATCAACGTCCAACATGTCTCCAAGATGTCGCCGGTCATGTCAACACGTTAAACTCATCATGCGCCTCCAATGCGCCACGCCACAAAGACTAACAGTTGCTTTTCCCGCCCCCAGCATTGGTTAACCTCTAAATACCTGAGAGGACAAGTGTACTGCCCACCTCAGGCACTGAGGCTATCAGACATGGCCCTTTTCACACCCGGCATTACCGACCACTTGCTGGAGGCCCTACTGGGGGGCAGGTCACATAGTCACGAACTGTCTCTCACATCAGCCGCCGACAGGGGGACTCACTCACCAGGGACCATCTCAAACTAATATCTTTCAGTTTTCTGGACCGAGCAAATACTTTGTCGATTCGGAGAAAGCCTGTTTCTGACATATGATATTACAGGCCTTTTTTTTTTTTTATGAAATAATAGTTATTAGATATTATATAGGCCTGTTTCGTAAGATATTAGAAAAATCCGATTTTGAACTACGATATCTGAGTGCTCATAAGTATAGGAATTGTAATAAGATGATTAATAACTGAACATGAAAGGTGATTCTTATGAAACCTTACTTAATCACATCATGTCCATATTGCCACTTACGATGTACTTGTAACCTTGGTAACGTACAGAGTGAATGGCATACCGGTATATTAAATGTTAGAGCTTGTCTCATAATGCAGAATGGTGAATTCCACTAAAAGAACTAGAATTATATCAGAGAATATGATAGAAAACAAATCACTGTATGGTGTTATGGGAACATTATTGGTTTGAAATAAATAAATAAAAAGTGTAATTAGATAATTAGACAATTCGCTACACGAATTTTTATCACCGAACAAGTAGATGTAGTTAAATTGTGCACAGGGGATTTGGTGAAATATTTCATTTAACGCAACAACCACGTGCGTATACCTTTTTCAATTCTAACTAAATCTTCTAAAGCTTCTACTATACTTATAGAGAAATATACTTATAGAGAAACGTGGACTATCAATAGCCTGAAAGGAGTGACCATTAATTGTAGTGCATGAATCAAACAATATTTTTTAGGTGATCCCTCATATTAAAGTTACTCTTCGTCACCCCGGTGGTCCTATGGATGAAACAGGGATACCCCTGTGGCAGTATTCCCATGACAGCATTTTATAATTCAAAAGGTGCACCTTAGTAAGAACAGAGAGGCCGTGCTAATTAATCCGGCACAGTCAATATATCCGATATCAGAAGGTATCAAGATAAAGTCAACGTACACGAGACATGATAGGTTGCAATTTATAGTTCTTTAGAGTTTAACAAGCTCCCATATTTTAATAGACACAACTAGATATATTTCGATGCACCCATTGGAGTCTGTAATGTCATTCATATAGATCTATGCATGTGGGCTACTTTTAAAGGAAAATTAATCAAGAATGCACACGTGACAAGACAGAAGATGGAAGTTGACATGATGGGTTGGCGACCTCGTCTCCGCAACCATCTGTCATCCATCCGGAGCCTTAGCAACCTACACATGTGGAACCAGGCCCTAACACTTAACTTGCCAAGTCATGTCTCCTCATGATTCACGAATACATTTCCTCTTTAAAAATGTATAAACAAATGAATCACCAAAACCACCGCCCCTTTCCCATGAATTTATTCCCTTAGGTTTCATTTTCTTTTTGCAAGAGCGCATGCACCAAGCTTTAACGAAATAAAGTAAAGATTTGACATGAAATGAAAGTTTCGGTGGATGCCTTTTGACATGTAACATTACGCTTAAGACCTCAGGCTTTTGGGGAGGAAGCTGTCTGTTGTAAATCGTCATGTCAGCGGGCAGATATTACAGACTGGACAGGTTTAGATATTGGTAATCAGCTGGGTGTCTTACAAGTGTCTGGGAGTTTCTGGTAATCCTTTACAAGGCAACTTAAACGCGCCAACCTGAGGTGAAGTTGGTGACATTTCAGATTAAAGGCAACATTCAGGCATTAGACATATGTGTTCATGCGCACATACCGTATATATTATACACTATTATATATACCTGCCATAAAGGACCTCAAGCTTAGTCTGAGTCTTATTGCTAAAACTGCATGTTTCTGTTATATGTATCATAAATATAACACAATGTCCATCGGTTTGTATAATCAGACTTTAATGGGTGAACTTTCCTGAAAATGTACAATTCGTCTTCACCAATCCTCTCAAATAACCCAGATTTAAGCCAGATATGAGGTTCAAATACAGTTCAACATGACCAAACAGATTTTCTCCGACAACGCAATACCAAGTATACTGAGCTATACCTAGTAGTTATTACTTTTTAGCGGAATTTACTGAATATGAAAGGCTGACGATTGTACATTGTCTGACGAACTTACTCATACAAATCGCCTTCACCAATCCTCTCAAATAACCCAGATTTAAGACAAAAATGAGTTTCAAATGAAGTTAAGCATTTAAGCGAACGGACTTTTGGAATCAAAGCAATGTCAAATATAAAACTCATACTTATATATATTGCTATTAGTTGGTATAGGGGTGACGATCGTCACCCAGCTATGTTAGTTATGAGTTCTGGGGACCCACTTCTGCATGGTTACGGTAAGTAACTTCATTCCATTGAATCGAACCTTAGAAGTAAGATCGAACCGACTAACCCTGCCTCTAGGTCTGTGCTTAGAAGTAATATTTGTATTTAGATAATTTTATTTAGCCAAACGTTATGTGATACACAATGTTCTCAGTCAAAGCTAATGAGAAAAACAAAAAATAATACTAGTACAATTTTACACTCGAACAAAAATCGACAAAGGTGTATTACTAAGATATCACAAATAAAGATTAAGCATCAAATCATTTTTTTTCTTTAAAACGTTAAAAGAGACAAATTAAGATCAAGTGCAGAATGAGGAGCATCATCAGACTACATCGGAAATAGACTTTCGGGCGTCTACATACTCTTATCATGATAATCCATTGAAAAGAATGAATTCATCAGTATAATAATAGTTACAACATTCCATGATTCACCCAGGTGGGTAAAAACATTCCTCTTTCTCTAATGTCTGTGTCAATCCATTTGTGCAACAAATTCTGTTTAACATTTTCATCATTAATCACAACCGGTGTACATCATATCTATGTATTATATCTCTACACATATTTTTCAACAGAGGCATAGTACAGAAGTACGTACGCGCGGTATAGAGGACCATCCGGAGCGACAACCACTGGTCAAAGTTTGCCCTTTGACTTCAGGAAAATTGTGCCTTGAGATATCCAAGGGAACAAGTCTGATGTGATTGAACATCTGTTGCATACATGTATGCCTTAGTTACCTTTGTACTCTACAGCCAAAAGAACTGGCCTTTTCCGCACCCAGGATATAATATATGATAAAATATCGTAGGCATCCTGAGCAGTGTACTTTCCCATTACTACCGGGTCAACAGAGTCACCGATATGCTGTCGAAACATTTACCCAGTTGAACCAATGCTGAGAAAGGTTACTATTATACTTGGACGCTTTTGTGATCAAAGCAAATAATTTTCCTCTGTCGGTGGGACCTGAGTATGCCCCCTGGTGGTCACTTTGGGTTCAGCCTCGCAGCGCCCTCCTCAGTAGGACGGCCGACGGCAGAAACTATTCCTATGCTGGATTTGCTTGGAAACATGACATGTTGCATTTACAAAGTGCACACGTCTTACATTTATGGAAAGGATATCTTTTATGGACAGGACGTCTTTCTTTTTTCCCCAAAACAGGACCTTCAACAAGCATCTGTCAAAAGAAAGAATCAAAATTAATATGTTTGTATCGAGTTATTATGGATTAAATTCAATTAAAAGTAAAGGACATGCAAATTTATGACAGCATTAAAACATATAATATGATGCTGGATTTTTTTTATAGGGTCAGCCGATCTGAGTGCAAAGAGAAATCAATTGATTGCGTCCTCAGAATCGAGGTTAAAATGAATTATGAATTCTTTTAGGAATTGGGAAGTTTGAGTGTGGTGGATGGGGCTGATTGCGTATACATGTACAAGATTATATTTTGCATTTATTGACCAGGACTTTTTCCCTTATACCCACCACATGCCACTAATAAACCCCAGATTACATTGTTTTGTTTTAAGTATTGTTCTCATATTTTCCTTACAAAGCAATGCAGCGAAATTGTTAAAAAGTATTTTGTCAATAATTATCCATACACTTCTTATTGGAGAGGATTACACAAAACCATCTGATGTTTATATCATTTAATTCAATACTACCGTCGTAATGTATACAAATCATTCATATCCTATAGTAAACCAACATACAGTCATAATACAAATCATACTCTTTCTATGGAGAACCGAAAGATTTATTCATCTTCGCTACTATAAATATTTATGATTGGATTATTCTTCTTCTTTTTTTTGCATCACAGTTTTTATCACGTTTACCCTGCCATCGTTCTACAATGCTAATGTCCAAGGACCTGTCATCCTTATTTTGATACCAGACATAATATCAAACATTCATATGCTTTAGCCATATCACTCGGGAAATATCACATTAACCGTGGTTATTTCTTCTGAGATTTACACTATCCTCTTCTGTTCACTTTATTGTTATTTGTTGAGAGTTTTGTGCATTCAGATTTTAAAGTAAACCCAATTACCGATAAGAAAGTTCATTCCAGAAATACTATACACACCGAGGACTTCATTACATTGAATCGAACCGACTAACCCTGCCACTAGGTCTGTGTCTGATTCGCCTGTTGAAGAGCGCCTTCCGATCTCCAACCCCGCTATCAACGACCAACTGCCTATGAACCAGCATGCCTCTGCCTTGCTATCTCATACCTGAGGTCATGTAAATATGTTTCACTTTTGATAAGGTTCGGAGATGACTTCTCAGATTGGTAGGCGAGGATGGATCTTATCTATTCTATCACGATGGCCGGCGTATAGAGTCTGGACAGAAGCGGTCAATGATGATGGACGAAGAGGCCTTACGACTGGTCAGAGTTTTTAATAAACTTAGCTGTCTATGGAGTGTAATAAAAATGGACTCATATCCTTGGGAATGTCATGAGGACAGTCTAGGCTCAGAGTTGAGAGAGTCCCTCCAATCTGAGGGAAAGCCTATCGCTCCGCGAAACCGCAAAATGCCATTAGAATCCAAGAGATGTATGAGGTTTGGAAGAGGTGGCCAGGGGGGGACCTACTCCAGGGCCAGGAAAGCTATTAGCGCAGTAAGCGTCCAATCACTGACATACTATTCTTTATCTGATCTTAGAGGCTCTGAGCCAAGCCTGAGGAGTGTTCGACGCACATTGCTCCAGCGAATTGCATAGAAAGCATGTATTAATGAGATGCCTTATAGATGTGCGTGACCTTGCATAGAGGATGGAACCGGGCGATCAAATGTAATCACTGTTGTTGGTCTCTGGAGTTAAATAAATACAAAGACCCATTAACATATACAATGTAATATATGAGCTGTTCTTACAAAACGCTTCATTAGTAACGTCTGACTAGTTGAACGATAGCAGTAGACTTCTAGCGCATCGCAATAGCCTATTATATAGTGGTTGACCTTGACTCGTGCTCGAACCTACAGCAATGCTACTGTTGTATTGTAAATCATCATCCATATCTGGAAATCAGTCTTGAGCTGCTCATATCACGAGGTGATAACCCGATACAACCTGCCAGCACCTATGTCTATAAGTGTTATAGGTGCATGTCCTCCAAAAACACAGCAGGTGCTATTCGTGTACCTGCATTTCTATTGACTCTGTTTGGATGCCTTTTCTAATGAGTTTACGTAGGATAACTATCGTTATATCAACAAATTAACCAAGAAAAGCCATCTGCCAAACGATTGCTCCGCAGTCGATGCATAAGCCCCATGCCTGCCTTGCATGCTAGAATGCTAATCACCGTGATTAACGTAGCGTACTGTTAACCATTAATAGTCATTGGTGACAACCAGTAAACTATTAAGATAAACCATGTGTCCGAAATCAAGGCTGTCGCCCATTCGGAGCAGAGATAAAAGATGGCCATGTCTTTCTCCACTCTCTGCTCATAACATGGGTTGTGACTCCGAAGTATGTTACTAAGGAAGGGTGTTATTTCAGTCATGGCTTTTAAGCACTGGGAAATCTTTCGATTAGCCTTATCTATCCACTTTTAATCCCTGACTTGAACGGTCTTGGGGTTATAACCATCTTAGGCGGAGACTAAAAGGATTAGTAACCTTAATTTTGGTGTAACCGCCACACAATCCTTCACCAATTTGACTCGATAGTGTTCTCAATAATATCTTAGGTATTGATAATATAAATACATTGTATTTAAACAATTTGTATTCAGCATAAACATCATGTAAAGTACACTATTCTCAGTCTGTTCTGATTTAAAAATGATGAAAACAGTCTGATAAATTATACGTGTACATTAATACATATTCGGCATTAATATTATCGACACAAACGTGATATATATAAATATACGAGAAGCATGAAAACATGGGAAGAGTAAAACCGAATCCCCTGGCGTCAGAAGGTAAATCAAAACTCTCCAATTTAATGTCGGAAATAATACTCGACTACTTATTATAGTGTATTTATCTGTCAAATTTAATATAAAGGTATGATGACACAAGCCACTGTATAGTGTAGTTGTCATAAGTTCTTAAAACAACATGCTATGTACTTCCACGCTGCCACAAAATACCCCAATCATACACAAACTAAGAGTATGCTGTACCTTCACGCTGCCTCTAGATTTACCAAACAAATAATTTCTAAATTATTTCATTTAATTTTGTTTCTGATCTTGACCTTTGGTCTTACTTTGGACTTTGTTCAGTAGAGTTAGATCTAGATAGACACAGCGGTGGCCGGAAGACCATGATTATTCTGTATTGAATTATCATCTGTGAGCCCATACCTCAATGTTAATGTCCTAATGATTATTAGAACTTTATTGTACAATGTACTTGATTGTTGATAACTCAACTGTCGTTATTACAGAAGATGTGCTGTATAAAAATACTTATTGATAAAAAAAATGCTTCAACGCAGTAACCGAACACCAATTGTGCAGGAGTTATTCGTTACAGGTATTTACAGGTAATTGCAGCAATGTGTTGATACAAAAACCTATTGAGTATGTCATAAATTCCTCAGAATAATACGTACCTATATGTGACTTATTAAACTAGGCCTGTATTGCCATGGAATTGCAGCAAAGGCACAGCATTTTTGCGTTGATACAAAACAGTATCGAGCATGTAATAGGTTCCTCAGAGCAATACGTGTATCATTAAACTAAAAGTTGTTTTGTTGAGAGGTAACTTTGATCAGCTCTGAGCTTAGAGCAAACCAGAACCCTTTTTACCCTCAGCTCTGGGGAGGTAAGCGTCAAGATATGACAATCATTCCTGATATCCATCCGCATGCTAGCAGCAGCAGATGCGCAGCATTTTTGCGTTGATACACAAACTTTCCGAGCATGCAATGCCCCATACTTCTAGGTTTGTTTTTTTTATTGAGGGGCGGGCAGCAAGATTTGATGGATAGATTTAATTCATGCTGAAGCATGGTTCCAATAATGCACTGGGCATGACCTGGCATTATTACCAGACATGGAAAGGTCATGGCCCTCCTAGCCCGACCCCTGTCGGACGGCGCTGGAAGCGGTGGGGTTTCCAGGAGGAAGGCAAATGCCAGGGTTGGCGGCATGGTGTCTGTTTGTATCTCAACTTGCCTGCAGGACTCATGATCAGGAGAAAGAGGTGTGCCAAGGTGAAAACCAGCAATGGGAAAGGAAGGCTTCTGCGAAAAGCTTCCAGAAATGGGAGGCAGACGTCATGCGATGGAGGGAAAAGGAAGGAGGTCGGGGATTCATATGGAAGATGCAAATGGTGAATGTCAAAAGGTTGAAAGACTTTTTTTTTTAAAAAAAGGACGGTTGGAAGACAGACGGTGTATGATGGCATATCTATAGGCATAACACAAATTCTCTAGAAAGTGAAACTTTACGATGTCAAAGAATACCCAGAGTCTCTCTCAGATAAGAATTGTGTGTCATTGATTCGACGCCTACTGAGCCAATGGCTTTCCCTGCCTGGAGTAGGCGTGCTAATGGGATTATTTTGGGGTTTGGAGCGAGAGGCTTTCCCTTAGTTCGGAGGGACTCTCAAATCTGAGCCTAGAGTGTAGGCCAACAGCGGCAACTGCAGATGTTCCTCTGCGACACCATGGTGTCGCAGAGGAACATCTGCTCGCTGACCACTATTTCAGGCTCGATGGGTCAACTAATGCTTGCCAGGTGCCTTGACGAGAGTTACACACTTGTACTTATTGGGGACATTATTTTGGTCAGTTTATTCTGAAAACACTAGGAACTGGGGATCCTTTTTTCAGGTCATTAGATTTTAGCATACATAGTACTCATTCCAAAACATTTCAATATGATGATTGATTTAAAAGATGATGAAGATAAAAGATAAGATAAGATAATTCTTTATTTATCATAAGAGTGTTTCGACAAAAAGGTTACAAGTAGTGATGGCAAAAAGAGGTCTTCCAGACCTTTCTTGTTTTCTTCTGTTCATAACATAATATCCAATTCCACCTACACCATGTAAAGAACTTTCTTGTGCAAGCAAATTACAATCATGATTCAGAATTGTCATAAATGAATGAGAATTAATTACAAAATGTTGGTGTCAATGTCAATATTGATAAGAAATGTCACGACTTTCCTTTCATATAAATTCAGATAAGAAATACAATGAATGAATTAGTGTGGCAAGAATCAGTGTGACACGACAATAACGGGATGGTAGATGAAGGATGAAAAAGGATACATACATAATACAAATCACAATTAAAAGATTTCCATATGAATACAAGATGTAAAGTAAATAACAATTGTATATCAATACATTTTTTATCACAAAAAGATCATGTTTGAAGGTCATCATTCACCTCTGAGTGTGGGTATAACTGATTCCATAATGAAGCTCTCTTCAATTCAATACTACCGGTACGCTTATGTAGGCTACGTCTTTTTTAACTAAGTTACTTTTCAGTCCCAAGGCATCATGGAGCCTTGTTCTCCTGTTCGTCTGTATAGGATAGTGCTCAGGACCAGCACATGAATAAGCAAGATTTTGTATATGACTAATTCTTCTATCAAGACATTCAGTCATCAGAGGCAGATCTGGGGTTTTCCCCGTGGGGTAGGGTGGGTGTTTATATATATTAGTGTATATTGTTGGGGAGCTGTTCCCCCTCCCACATTAATTTCGCTATTCATCTTAATAACCTTCGAGTCGTAGTAGATTCAGTGATATTACTTTTATGAAACGCCAAATCCAGAAACGAGTCAGGCGTTCGCTAGCTAAAAAGTAAACATCATATGGTGCGAAGTTGTTTGCTACTTTCGTTGAGTTAATTATTGTCTATAGAGTTTGGAATGTACATGCTCTGATTATGCTAGACAAGCTTCGGAAACTATGGTTAATGTGCGATTAGAAGGATGACCTCCATGAAAGCATTAGCATGAGGAGGCGAGTGGTGCGGAAGCCGGCGGAAGTGCGTATATCATCGACGCAAGCGGTGGTCGCGCTATTTCTACCTCCTTTTGCCCGCTACAGGAGAGTTCGCACCCGATCTCAAAAGTGACGTATTGCAATTGCAAAATGCTGATATATAGAGATTTCCTTCATTAATTAGCATTTGTCTATGGATATTTGCCTTAACAACCAGCATAAACAAATATATTGACATTTAGCTCGTTTTCTCTACAACCCAAAGTGATTTTAGCCGGATCTATAACCACTTCATGACATCAACTCTCCTCCAGTGACCAATAAATATAATATTTCTATCCTAGTTATGAAGTTCTGCTAATGCTATACAAAAGTAATTTCCTCCTGGAAAATAAATCGAAATTTCCATACATTATATCGAAATGTCCACGATATTTTTGGATTTTCACTTTTAATACTGAGAGCACAATATTTCTTCAAGTCTTTTTGAAAGTTGACTCTGCATGTCATAACCTTCAGGCGAACCACGAAAATTCGCCCGGCGCAAAAAAGCAATTTTCAATACACGCTCCAAGGCTCACAGACAACACATTTTGCTTGTACAATCTGTTGTTGCCCGAGCAGCATCCACTTGACTGCTCTCTTCGCAGTGAGCGTCGCCCATCCTGCCAAGTTAAGTGGAAAAGCTGAACAGGAAGAAAATGCCAGAAGCATATGGCCAAGCGAGGTATATAGTGTTATCGTACCAGAAACACATGGACATGTCTAACAGCCCTTACCAATAAAAAATCAAGAGGGACATAAAGCTTTTGCTATAGGGCCAGCCAGACTCCCAGCAGCAGCCAATGCCTGGTTCTCTGGCCCTCTCAAGCATACACATGTATGTCTTATAAACGTTGGTCACATGTATAGTATGTGTGTGGTCCCCTATGTAGGCTAATTTTACTGATGAATGTACACATATACATACTAGTAATAAATAACCATCATTGGGCAATTCATGCATGGTGACAAAGCTTGCCGGCAAATTTTAAGACGAATTAACCCATATTCGCCACTGGTTAAATATCGAATGCTAGCTGGTTTAGGACAAGCCAGTATCCTGTAACATAATTTGAATGGTAACAATCTATGAATATAGGTTGATTTACATTAGATAGTGAATAAAATATGGCCATGTTCTGAATACTGCGATGTCCAATTTTAAGGAGAAGGATTACTGATACTTGAAAATAAAACTAAAATAAATGGAAAGGACAGTTATTTGATTCGGACTACCTGACTGACTTCGCATGGTATGATTTTCATTGTTCCTGGATTGAAATTCTATATTTCAAACAATCGGAGAAGGAGGAAATAACTAATAAAAACAGGTCATATGAGTCGGGGCTTGTTTATTGGGTCCCGTAGTCTTGGTATGCACGTGACCTTTTTTAAATACCGACTGATATTGATATCGCAATATTCATTAATTGGAAAATCGTTGTAATATCTATACATTGAAAAGGGTTGCAATATGCATTCATTGTACATACATATTTTAATAGAGGCAATTCTCGAACTAGAATATAAATAGTTACAGATTTTATGTAATAGATCTTCTGATCATACAACTGTTTTCATTCCATATCCATTCCTTGGAATATGTTTGCAATATTCATTGATTGGAACATTGTTGCAATATTCATTATTTGGAATATCTTTGAAATATTCATCCATTGAAGTAGCCTACCTTTTTGGTGCTTCTTGACGAATTATAGTTCCGATTTCCAAACCTAACGTCGAGTCTAAGCTCAGAGCCTCTCATATCAGCTAAGAATGGAATGTCAGTGATTGGACGCTTATTGGATTCCTGGTTCTGGAGTAGGCGTCCTAATGGGATTAATGACATTTTGTGATTTATAGCGAGAGGTTTCCCTCAGTTTGGAGGGAACTAGGAGGCTCTGAGCCTAGACTGCGTCATCTTTCGGAGCATGTCAGTGAACTGTGCAGGAGGAGCCTTCCTGCATTCTCCGTCGAAGAGGTCATCAGGATGTGGAAAGGCTAAATGGAATACTTGGAACTTATCCACCACTGGGATGTATATTGTTCAATATCCGCTTTTGAAGCCAGTTGTGGATCTCCTCAGCTGGCTCCGGTTTTATTGGCTTCTTGACGGATGTCCTACCCATCGGTCTCTAGTCTGTCGCCCAGGGGATAAATCTCCCCTGATAGATTCCTGGAGCTGTTACTTTCAACAAGATGATCCAGGATATTTGGAGAAGGGATAGTGAGGAAGGGGGAGGGGTATTTCTTGAGGGATAGAATAAACACTAAAGAGTAAACGATATCGTCGATAGTTACCTTGCCTTTTATATAATAATAAAATGGTATTTTTAGAAAATAGCGACTTTATTTTGAGGCTGGATCATTTGCCTTTCCCCCCTCCGGATTTCACCTTTCGCCGCCCCCTTTTTAGTCGCATCGCCACTGTAACTCTCGCAGGGCGGATCATCCTCCAGGATGATTCCATTTACGACCCATCTGTCATCAACTTCCGCGCGTAGGCCACCTTTCCATCACGGATCACTATTTAATTTTACCAACTCCATGACCTTTTCCACACCGGGGAACAGTTCAAGAATAGTTCGAGATTCTGCTAACGGTATACTGCCTTACTCGTGGCTATGTTAGTCCAATAGATTCCATATGGAGGTATACGGAAAGTAGAAATTGTTGACAAGTTTCCATTTAGTGAAAGCGCCCCATAAAAGTAATTATTAAAGTAAGTTAAAAAAATTGGTAAGTCTTGGTTTATGATGATTATAGGAATATAGATGAATATACGGAAGGTTGGAGCAATATATACAAGCTAGACTCCACTCTAGGTCCTAACCCTCAAATCAGATAAGCATGGTATGTCAGCCTATACTTCGCTATTCAGTTTCTCGTCCTAAAACTCGGCGTTTTAATGGGAATATAATGACAATTTGCCGTCTTAATGGAATTATAATGACTCTTTGCGGTTTGAGGCGAGAGGCCTGCCCTTCCTTTGAAGGGACTCTCTCAACTTTGGGCCTAGACTGACTCAGAGTTGAGAGTCCCTCCAAACTGAGAGAGGCTTTTCCTCCCAGCCGCAAAATGCCATCATAATCCCATTAGGGCGTCTACCCATCAGGCCCGGAAACCATTATAGCGCAGTAGACAGCCAATCACTAACATACCGTGTTTATCTGATTTGAGAGGTTCTGAGCCTAGATTATAATTATTAAGAAAAACGACTGTAGAGCTTGAATGACTATGGTAAAGTGCATTTATAAATGATCATGCATGTGGATCGTAGGTTATTACGTAACAAAATGATAAGGGCAAAATGTTGATCTTAACCTCAACCCAGGTAAAAATATCTACGAGGAGATAAAGGCTCCAAGATTACCTGTATTTATCAAAGTGGCCTGTTCATTCATGGTGTAAAGCTGTTGGGGAAAAAATACCATGGGAAAAGTTACTAAGAACAGTTGTAGAAATAAGAAAAAAACATTGTTTAAACATGTAAGAACAGGAGGTGAATTCTTCTCGGGCAATAAAAGGTACATTACTTGTATGTCAGGGCCAATGCTTTGCTTCATCTGTCAGCACCTTACTGATACTGTCACATCGGACTGCGCCGCTGAATAGCCAGCGCAGGAAACTGACAAGGATGAAACTACGCATGCGCTCAATAGATAACCAGGTATCTTCCGCCTATCACAAAGCCACGGACCTGGGATGAGAGTGCGTCACAAGAATGTACCCAGCGTCGTTTTTCTTCTTGTTGCCAACGTTTCCACAATCAGCGTTAACTTTTTGTAATCTGCATGGATAACATCGGGAAATAACAATCTGGAATGCCTCTGATTGTTTATGTAATATTGATGTTCATAATTTGTATTATGTAATGCAAGGGGAATGTTGTAAGAAATAAAGTGCCATTCGTGCGCTTAGTGGGATGAATTTCGACCATGTAACATACGGGGATTTCACATGGAAAGTGTTATGAAGGGAGACACCATTGCTAAGTTGTTGAAGTCGCGCAAATTATTAACCTCTATCCTCCTGATAAATAGCCATGCTATAAATGCTGCAGCATATAATCACACGGAAGATTTCAGAAGTCGTTGTCGTTCCAAAATATATTTCCCTTTCATTCATCGCCATCCACTGCATCCAATATGTCTACCGTGATACCGACCAGCAATCTATTCCAATTGTCACAAAAACAATTATTAGTACAGTTCAAATGTATTGTTTTAAATAACTTGAGTCTCAATACACCTTATTAAAGAATCAGTATAATTTCAAAAAAGTAATATGCGGTACAGGTATGTCGTCTTCATGAATTTGGTTTTGTGCGTTTGGCCGGCGGAATATTTAGGGTCAGGTGTAGTGTTTCTATTAATTTCACACCTTTCAAATCTTTGAACAATTTGAACATATATATGCCAATTATTTCTATATGTAGATCTGCTCGGTTGAACTTTGAAATGCTTTTCTATTCATATCACACATTATTTTGGGGTTAACTTTACAATTCTTTAACTCAATCTTTGTAAAGTCCTTCCATATCTTCTATTTTAAATGTGTTGATACATAGTATGTTTGTTTTTCTTATCTCTCTCTCTCTCTCCTTCTCCGTCGCTCTCTCTCTCTCTCTCTCCCTGTCTCTCTATTGCACTCTCTCATTCTCTGTCAGTGTCACACACACTATCTCTCTCTGTAATATCGTATATATAACATGGAAGTTATATATATATATATATATATATATATATATATATATATATATATATGTACTAACAGATATGGATATAATACAAATGCACAACAAATTATTCTAAATGGTTGGAACAGTTTACCAGCCTCCACTCCAGCAGTTCGCGATCGCACGGTTTTCTCCACATAAATCTGCATCTATCCACTTGCCCTTTTCGTTCCCACTTGCGTCACAAACGCTGCAAGTTGTTGGCTGCCCTCCGTCGTCCCTCTGAGCGGCCTTCAGTAGTTATTGATAATCTCAGAAATAGATGCCAAGTTGTATACATCAAATCATGCTTCACCGTTTACCTCCTCAAGCCTTAGGCTACCATTTAAAATCCCACACACAACGATAGAATTGTAATAGAAGAAGCAAGCTTATCAATAGAAATTTATCGTTCGTTTCTCCTAGAGTGTGCTATTTTGCTTTACCGAATACTAATTATAAAGGACCAGGTGGCTTCTCTATAATTGTGAAGGAAAAAGAAAAAGTTTGTACCGCGGGCGAAGGATTAGCTAGAGCCGTCATTGAACCCAAGACATCGCTCGAAAGCTTGTTCTGGTTATGAAACAAACCTGTTCGCCATATATAATATTCTCGTTATATACTAAATGTATGTGGCTAGAACAGACTTCGTGGGCTATCGACGTGTCTGACATGGTGTTTTAATCAGCGTAAGGTGTACAACAGGCTTGAGACATCTGTTTTCTCCGGATTGCAGGAGGGAATGAGATATTGCGTAATTAAGGTCATTTGTCGTTCAGGAACCCACTTATCACATTTGTTATGATCCAACTATAGCTAATTAATATCAATCAGCGCAATTCATTTCCATGTATAGTTGTGTAATTAAGTTAGATTAAATTCTTATAGTTTTATTGGTTATTATAATTATTATCTTATTTATTTAGCATCTATGACTGTTTAACATTCACCAATTCAACTATAAATCATGATTTTAATTGTAAAGCACATTTGATCTTTTAAGTAAGGAATTGGCGGGAAATAAATAAAGTTTGTTACTATTAGTTTAGTATTGGTGAAACTAGGAATAATATGATATTATCAGATTCAACGTGATTCTGGATTATTTTCCAGTAGCATAAAAGCCACTACCTACTTTATATTTGTTATAGTGTTATATCATGTTTTGTGGGGACATGCCTGTTTCGAACTAGGGTGTTTGCTCGAGAACATAAAGAATTTAATTTAATAATATATATCGCGCGTGTTCAACACTGACTAAAATACAGAGTATTATATAGCCAATGTGACTCCGTTTGATTAATAAGTCCAATTTGTGTGTAAAGATCTTGGTTTATTTGTAACAATAAAGATCCCATTGCAGTTACAAAGGCAGTGTACAAATCTCAGGTAAATTCAGACAGGCTGTGATGGATACAGGCCTTATAATTGATGTGTCACTTGTAGCTCACACATTATCCATGGAAAGTGGTCATGCTCAGCTGCTCCTGATAATAGTTTGTCCCAGTTTCTTCCATCGATAGAGATGCGGGTAGTGGTGGTGGGTCAATGGTCCATGTCAGCCTCCGCGTTGTGTCTCCTCTGGGTAGTGTCTGTTCTCCTTCATTTAGAGTTCTCTATATATACCCTCTTCCTGTACACTGTCATGAACAGTGATACTAGTGCATGCACTTGTATATGGGGGCATGCAGGATTATGATTAATTCTTCCTACCAGCGTCCTGGCCTCTGATTGGCCCTCCATACACTTACTCCCAGTTGGCTTAGAGAGTGAACAACTTACATGTGGGTTTATGTATGGTTATAGATATGGTTATGGAATACACATGTATGGATACATTAGTGACACACATAGTAGAGAGATAGACATACAGTCAATGGGGATGGCTGTATATATATAGTTATCATTGACACTGCCTATGCAAGGATATATATTCCTAGGGATTATACATACACATATATAGGGGCTATATTGATATACAGGTGCCTACATTTGTACATACACATATATGGGGTTATATTGGTATTCAGGTGCTTACATTGACCAGTACAAAAGTTGTAACAACTGTCATGCAAATTAAACTGGTACTAGTAACTATATTCATGGCATGAATATAACATTCCCATATGTCTATATATGGGCAGATCCATATAAGGATCCTTTCTCCAGGTCAGTTGAGTACAGGAACTATATTTAGTGTGACTAGGAAACATACACACGAGTGGTTATATATATATAGCTAATGGTTACAAGCAGGATATATAGTATGCTAGTGATTTCACATATATAGTAATTAATGATTACTGTTTATAATATAATAAATATATTCATGGCATGAATATAACATTCCTCCCTTTCTTTGAAGATTTTTGAGTGTCTCAAAAATATACTAACACTCTTTCCAGTAGTCTCAAAAGATGAAGTTATGACAGCTTTTTCTAACAGTGTGGTTGCTTCTTAGAAGTGGGTCACGAACAGGATGACATATGTCCTGGCATACTTCATAGAAATGTTATACATAAAACTGGAGTACATTTTGTTATAAGTGTGACAAGTGCATGTTATTAGCTAGATGACGAATGCGGTTTTCTTTCGTTGCTAAACATCCTTCTCGTGGGTTTTCTGGGTGGACGTAATGTTGATATTACTTTGGGTTATCGTGTTGTCAACATGTCACAGGCTAAAAAGGTTTCTGTCCCAAAGCCTCAATTGTTTATATTGTCACAAGTCTGTGGTCTCGGCACGGGTGTCGTTGCTGGAGGACTCTCTGGACAAACACATTCAATGAAATAAGCAATAAAGGTACAGAAGTTTGGTTATATATATTCACTATATGTTGACATATTTATAATATGTGGATTTCTCAGTACATGACCATTGATAATTTTATTGTGGAGCAGGCTCAAGCATGTCCACCTGAACAGTAGCATTTGTGTGCATCATAGTGTACATTTGGCATATGAATTTAGCCCTTAGATATTTTACGTTATATACTAGAATTCCCAAACCACCGATACGATAATCCAGATCTACCAGGGCCTATGTTATAGGAGACCTAAGTTTTTATGTTCCAAAACTGAGTAGCAAGTCAGATTTATCCAGGATAGATCAACAATATTAGGTATGAGCTGGGTCATGTTTTGGGAATGGAGGGAGCATTAGTTATTGAAAATCCTGAGCAGGTAGCATGTCTACCTTGTTGGTTATAATAGCAGCTGGTGCTATACATTTAGTCTTTTGGGGTGCTTCGCTGAGGGGGAAGGCTTTCTCGCAATTCTTGTACTTGGTGTGCTTCGTTAGGGGGAAGGCTTTCTCGCAATTCTTGTACTTGGTGTGCTTCGCTAGGGGGGAAGGCTTTCTCACAATTCTAATACTTGGTGTGCTTCGCTGGGGGAAGGCTTTCTCGCAATTCTCGCACTTGGTGTGCTTCGCTAGGGCAAAGGCTTTCTTGCAATTCTCGCACTTAGTGTGCTTCGCTAGGGGAAGGCTTTCTCGCAATTCTCACCCAGGTAATGGGTCTACCTTGTCATTTATCACAGCAGCTGGTGCCATACGTTAGCATGTAACGGTTTAGTTCCACCGGTAGTGGGGGGCGCTTCGCTGGGGGAAGCTTATCTCTTGATGGTCTGGCAGGTAGTGGGTCTACCTCATCATATAATTTCACTTCTGGAATGGCTCTGGCATTCCTCTGGTTTACTCAGACCACACGTCCAGTTTCAATCTCCTCTACACAGGATACTCCCTCAGGGTTAGAGAGTATCTGAAAACCTGGTTGGCCTTTCTCGGGATTGAGCGCACATACCGATACAAAGATACCTACTGGGAGGCTTTTGGCACTCGCCGGTTCCTTTGCTTGATATGCAGCTCAAGTGGATTGTTGGTAATCCTGTAATAGCTCCTGGGCAAGTTAGATTGCCTGTAGCCTATTTTATTTAATTAAACTTGGAATTGAGGGCACGCACTGATATAAAGGTACCTACTGGGAGGCTTTTGGCACTCGCCGGTTCCTTTGCTTGATACGCAGCTCAAGTGGATTGTCGGTAATCCTTAATAGCTCCTGGGCAAGTTGGATTGCCTGTAGTCTTTTTTAATTGATTAAATGCTTCTTATTATTTGGGACCCCAATGAACCTTCGTTTTGGGCATGGTAACTTCTGCCAAATGGCATGACCAGGGTCGCGAATCCTTGCATGCACTGGCGATAATAGTCTACCATCCCAAGGAAACCTCTGACGGCAGATTTGTCTTGGGGCGGATCAAGGTTCTTTATAACTTCTACTTATGCTTCTTGTGGTGGAAATCCACTTCCACTAACAGTATAATCTAGAAGCTCTATCTGCTTCTTAATAAAGTCACACTTGCTAGGCTTCTGTTGGAGGCCTGCCTTGTGTAACCTGTCAAGCACCTGAGCCAGGTGCGGTGCATGTTCTTCACTTTCACTTCATTTCGGCTAAATATTACAATATTAATACAAACTAAACAACAGCACTCAATGAGGCCTTATAAGACTGTTGTCAGTGGCTTCTGGAAAATGCCAGGGCATTAGCCAGCCAATTTGAATAAACCATGGTGGCAGGTGAGGGCCTGTTTGGGGATTGATCCTTCAACCATGGCTTTCGGCCAGTAGCCACACTTTATATTAAGTCTGTTGGACTAAATGCTATAGCTCCTTGTGGCTGGGCAAAGACATCCTGGATATGGGGCAGTGGTAACGCGTCTTTGGTGGTGATCACGTTTAAACGGCGATAGTCAACACAGAACCTTGTTGACCCATCTTTCTTGGGGACCAGTGTTATTGGGGAATAACTTGGTCGGATTATTCCTTTGTTGAGCATGTCTTGTACACACTCCTCAACCTTTTGTCTTTTTGACAATGGCATCTGGTACGGGATTTGCCATTTTGGTGTATTATCTCCAGTTTCAATCACTGCGGGTGGCAGCGCTGGAGCACTGTTGACAGGCGTTTGCTTGTGACAGAAAATATCTCTACATTTAAATAATGTTTCATTAATAACTGCGCAGTCTGTCTGCAGAACTATTGAAGTTGCCATGGCTGGGGCAACATCTAGACCAGGAGAATGTCGAATTGGGTACATTTTGTGACCCAACTTCATCTCCCCACGTACAAAGTCTAAAAAGCATGTATCTTTGCACAGGTTCATTCCTATAAGTAAATCAATGTCCCCCATTTCTTTGCAAACGAGGACTTGGGTAGGAAGCCCACCTATTTTTAATACACAGGCGCCACGGATGGGCAGGCCATGGCCAGTAATACCTTGCAGCTCTGGTGCTGCATAAAGCGGAGCTAAGCGGGAATATAATTTGCTGGTTACAAGTGTATGCGTACTGCCAGTATCTACAAGTGCCTCGACTTGGATACCTTCTATATCGAGTCGCACCCTAGGTTGTGCGGCTCCTCCTAATACTCCACAACAACCAACCTCTTTGCAATGTCGCTCCGCTGACTGGGAGCCGGTCACAACTGACATGAATTTCAATATGTGGTTATCTTCTGCTAAGCTTTGGGTGTGGCACCCTTGCCTTCTGTTGCAAATATATTGATAGTTTGCCGCATTCCGCTTCCTTTAGCTTGTTGCATTCTGCTTTCCATATTGAGGTTGTAATCGGCTTTGAGACCAAAAATGTCGAGGGGATGGGTGAATGAGCTGGAGGGGGGTGGCTAGTTGTGTAGCTGCAGGGTGCTTTTGAAAATTGAAATTTCTCTGAACTGGCTCCAAATGGGATTTTACCTTTAGATTCGCTTTTGTCTTTGGTTTTGTCAATTTTAGTAGAATCAGTGGGTTTTACAACTTCTTCAGTGGTTTCTTCAATATCGGACATAGTTACAAATATGTTTTCAGTCTGGGCCGGGAAATCAACCTTCTTTCCTTTCTTTATCATTTCTACTTTAACTGGATTATCTTGTATCCCTGGATTAAGTATCGGATTGGTTGCCCTTGTTGCAGGTTAAGGACTAAATTGAGTTTTGAATTCTTTTTTAAACATTGGTAATGAACATGATGCACTATTTCACACAGCTACTGAATCAAGTGGACTTACCAGGCGATGCACGCTGTCACAGCTATGTAGGTCATTTTGGAGTCCAAGTTGGTTGGTCAGATCGTAGCGGTCGTGCTAGGGCGATGTTACACCTGTATGGCTTCGTTGCAGCAGGGCAAGGTCCAAGGTCATCACGGAAGGCAAGGTCACTGTGGATCGGCACAGCAAGGTCAAGGTCATCATGGCTAGGCAAGGTCATCATGGATCGGCATGGCAAGGCCAAGGTCAGCACGGCAAGGTCACGGTCAGCACAATAAGGTCTTCATGGATCGGCACGGCAAGGCCAAGGTCAGCACGGCAAGGTCACGGTCAGCACAGTAAGGTCATCATGGATCGGTAGGCAAGGTCAAGGTCAGCACGGCAAGGTCATCACATCCAGGCATGATAATCACGTCGAGGGGTCACCATTTATGTTTCGAACTAGGGTGTTTGCTCGAGAACATAAAGAATTTAATTTAATAATATATATCGCGCGTGTTCAACACTGACTAAAATACAGAGTATTATATAGCCAATGTGACTCCGTTTGATTAATAAGTCCAATTTGTGTGTAAAGATCTTGGTTTATTTGTAACAATAAAGATCCCATTGCAGTTACAAAGGCAGTGTACAAATCTCAGGTAAATTCAGACAGGCTGTGATGGATACAGGCCTTATAATTGATGTGTCACTTGTAGCTCACACATTATCCATGGAAAGTGGTCATGCTCAGCTGCTCCTGATAATAGTTTGTCCCAGTTTCTTCCATCGATAGAGATGCGGGTAGTGGTGGTGGGTCAATGGTCCATGTCAGCCTCCGCGTTGTGTCTCCTCTGGGTAGTGTCTGTTCTCCTTCATTTAGAGTTCTCTATATATACCCTCTTCCTGTACACTGTCATGAACAGTGATACTAGTGCATGCACTTGTATATGGGGGCATGCAGGATTATGATTAATTCTTCCTACCAGCGTCCTGGCCTCTGATTGGCCCTCCATACACTTACTCCCAGTTGGCTTAGAGAGTGAACAACTTACATGTGGGTTTATGTATGGTTATAGATATGGTTATGGAATACACATGTATGGATACATTAGTGACACACATAGTAGAGAGATAGACATACAGTCAATGGGGATGGCTGTATATATATAGTTATCATTGACACTGCCTATGCAAGGATATATATTCCTAGGGATTATACATACACATATATAGGGGCTATATTGATATACAGGTGCCTACATTTGTACATACACATATATGGGGTTATATTGGTATTCAGGTGCTTACATTGACCAGTACAAAAGTTGTAACAACTGTCATGCAAATTAAACTGGTACTAGTAACTATATTCATGGCATGAATATAACATTCCCATATGTCTATATATGGGCAGATCCATATAAGGATCCTTTCTCCAGGTCAGTTGAGTACAGGAACTATATTTAGTGTGACTAGGAAACATACACACGAGTGGTTATATATATATAGCTAATGGTTACAAGCAGGATATATAGTATGCTAGTGATTTCACATATATAGTAATTAATGATTACTGTTTATAATATAATAAATATATTCATGGCATGAATATAACAATGCCTTATATATACCAATGGATTTAGATAGATGTGGAAACATTAACAAAGGCAACACATCAATACAGGGAATGCCAAGGGTTATGAGAGATATGCCTTGTAAAACTTAAAGTATCGTTCTAGGCACAAGGACCGAATAAACAACAAGACTCTTATAAAAAAAAAACTCCAACTAATAAACAGTATAGATCTCCTTAACCGCAAAAAAGATGTATAGGGTCTCTTGTACGTGACAGACCTAGCTAGATCTATAACCGTAAAGTAGCCCTTCTAAGATGTTCCGTTCTCTTCACTCACTCGATCCCTCCCCTCCCCTTCCCCTTTCCCTCACCCCTCTCTAGCTCCCTTTCTGCTTAGGCATTCATACTGGCACTAAGAAGATGTTCAGAGTATCATCTTCTAACATGGGTATTTTTTTCGGGTAACTTCTTGTCGATTGAACGAGATTACGCTGGACCGCGTTACTAGCGTACGGGAATATACGAGACCTTGAGTAAACACGACGATAAACACTTGGCGCTGGAAAACGATAGGAATGAAATATTGGTTTTGAAGGGAAGAGCGGAAGGTAGTTTGTCTTATTGATAAAAGATATCCCACATCCTGAGTTTCAAGTTGTTTGGTTTTTGCCTGCCTATAATCGAACGGCCAAACTTTTAAATTCCCATTCAAACATTTGCCAAGTTTGTCCTTAACATCGAGCTAAATCGCTTTTTCTGAAAGTATGGCCGATTTATTTATTCAATATTTAAACAACAGACCTGTTCAATGTCATCGACTGACAGTATAAAGGAAATCCTATGCTACTGACTAATGCTATAGAATAGGGGACGAACCAAAAGTTCCCTTTTCTATACGACAATGCTACATTTTCAAGAAACCCAATATCAATTATTATCTCCTATTACTCTAAATTATCACTAAATCTGACGCAGACAATTTATTTACAGTCTTAAAACATCATCTCCAAATAACTATTCCTGGCTGTATTTTCAGGCAGAGAGGCTATAATAGACTGGCGTTATGACCAGTCGGATTGATAAATGTTAATCCCCCTTCCCCTCCTCCAGCAATATCCCAAACATTAAAAAAACACCCACTCAGTCTGAGAATATCGTTAAGTGATATTGGTTGTTGGATGCTGAGTTTTCTGCTCGTTTCATATTGTCCAGGCCCAGTGCACAACTTGGGTAAAAAAAGGTGAGTGATAAAACAGAGCTGATACATCGACATAGAGTATATTTTCAACCTGTTATCCAGTTATGAGATATAAGATTAGGTTTCGTGTATCTTAGATAAGGGCCATGAATCAAGGGCAGAGTGTTTGCCAAAATAAATCGACTTTTGGATGGATGCACAGGGTACGTATGGCAAGAGACTGAGTGGGGTGGGGGATAGCTAGTTATGCTGCTGTCTATCTAGGCAAGCAATAACTAGACATCTTTCCAAGTCTGACTTAAAGCATTGGTTTTACATGGGGGGAATATGGCAGTGTATACCCATGTAATCTTTCTCCCTGCATGCTCCTGAAACCACAAGGATAAGGTTAGGGGAAATTTACCTGCCCCAAGAAGCTATATTGCCAAGGATTCATGCTCTCCTCGAATGGGTATTATATGGGTAAGACACCTTCTTACCCTGTTGTACGCCCCTCCATACTAATTCCAAGTTGTACCCTAACTTATTTCCACCCTATTTTCTGCTGATATTCCTACCTATATTGGCCTACCATGTGTCCATAATCCCATATAGACCCCATGTGCACTGATCCGATTATTATGCTGACGGGGGATGGGGATGGGTGGGTGGGTCAGGCATAAGGGAAACAGAGGGCTGTCAGGCCAATGAAGATGTATGAAAGATGATAATATAAGTCACTGCCTAAAACAGTCCAGTGGCTATAACAAAATGTATGGACAGAGACTAAAATGGTTAATAATCTCCATTTCTGCTGTGTGAATGGCTTTCCTAGTCCTGGATTAGGCGTCCTTATTGGATTCTAATGGCATTTTGCGTTTTGGAGCGAGATCGAGGCTTTCTTTCCCTCCGTTTGGAGGGACTCTCTCAACTCTAGGCCTAGACTGTATAATTCATTATGATAAAAGATAGCTAGCCGATTACCAATTTTTCAAGTTGACGGCAAGCGTCTCCCAGTGGAGATTATTTCATCCTGAGTGAAGTCTGAGCAGGAGAGAAGCTGATTGGCGGCTCCTCTAATTTCCTTCGGAGAATCCACTTCAGGACGTCCTATAAACATTTGTAAATAACTTTATTTTGCTACTATCTCCCGCTGGAGGAAGGGCATCTCTGGTTAGTGAAGGAGAGTCGGGTTGCATTGCTATAGAAAACAAAAAAGAGACTGCTTCTTCAAGATTAGGAAAGAAGTTCGAGACTCCTTCCGATAAGATAGGAACCATGTAAAAGCAAACTTGCTTGTAGTATACTTTTCACTTTTCACTTGAAAATGCAATAATGATAGAGAGAGTCTCGGTGACTGGGCTACTGCTGTGTAGATACTTTGTTTATTGAGAATATCTTGGTATATTTATTGTAAACATAACGTTTTGATTCTGACTCACACATACCAAAAAGATTTAGAAAAAAGAAAAGCTTAAAATGTGGCTGGAATGAAAAACTATATTTTATAAATAATTCCTGAAGTCAAGAATTGATGTAACCGGTGACAACTGTGGGATATGTCTAAACTGCGAGATAAAATGACAATATTTTTTTTTTAAAGAAGTTTTGATTCTGAGCCGAAAATGATTGATGACAGGCTTCTATTAGGTACATCAATATTTGAATAGCCTCGGCTGATAATCTAAATTTAGTCACAGCTCTAGGGGAAATTCAATAAATATTCTCCAAAAAGAAACACGAATGTTTCACAAGATATTATATAGGCCTCAAATAAATAAATAAATAATAGATATAAGAAAATAGGCATTGTCTGAAAAAGTAGCTTCATCATTTGCTCCTGTTGATCATTTGCATCTGGGCAAATACTCTACATCGTAATTCGAGATGGGCCAAAATTGGACTCATTCTGTGCTAATAATTGGAAAGCTCGCGAAACATGTTTTGAGAAACAAGATGTTATGAAATTACATATGATAAATTACTCCAAATACATGTGGTATCTATGAGCGCATGCTTTCTTCCTTCCATAATTCAGAGTCCTCGGATTCCATACGAGCAACCCCATCCAAGGAAGACGACATCGGTTATTGGTAGAGGTGGTAAGGATCGTGTTAAAACTCTATGCTACGTACGGACCCATGCCTACCTACCCCAGTCCAACTCCGTCTTCATAATTTGCCAACATGCCTTCCTCTAGGGTCTGTGTATACACATAAACATGGGACGCTTGGGATTCTAAAGGTGTGCGATATCAATGTCATGGCGGTCATTCTAGATCCCTGTATAGGAGGTAACCAAATATCTTGCATGTGTCTAAGGTCACTTCGCCAGAAGTCGGAAATCGTGTAATTGAACAAAATTGATAAATTCCCTGCGTAATTTACACATAAATTTCCAAATTTAATATCCTCTGTATCTATATATAGAAAATTCATAGAAGACAACCAAGTTGGTCTTTCACAGTATTCAATTCGGGAATTGTCCAAAATGTCATGCTAGAAAATGGTAGGAAATAAAATAAGGAAGAACTATTTAAAACTGGCATGCGCCCCAACGTAGAGAATCTACGCTGGCTGAGAGCCAGAAACATGCTTGACCACCGGGTATAACATCAACAAACATCTTCCCCGTCTGGGGTCTGCCTACACCCCTGGGAGGCCGAGAGAAACATGATGGGTCAGGGGAGATTCTTGGCATAAATTGACCATCAGCATGGGCAGCATTTCGGATCACTTTTCAGTGGTCTACGACCGGTTTTACAGAGATATGCGACGTCTCCACAATCCTCCACATACTGATTCAGCACCGATTATCAATTACCAAAACACGAGCCTAAAATAAGCTCAATTTTCCACGTGAAGAGGCTCCCCTGTGGGTCTTTCTAGTGGTCTGGCCCCTAGCCCCTTGGGCGCAGTCTTTAGCATTGTGTGTAAACACGAATCTATATAATTTATCTGGTATCACACACGTGAGATATTTAGTTGCAGTTGATAGTAGTTGTGCTAAGTCTAGGCTCAGAGCCTCTCAGATCAGATAAGAATTGTATGTCAGTGATTGGACGCCTACTGCGCTAATGGCTTTCCTGACCCTGGAGTAGACGTCTCAATGGGATTATAATGACATTTTGCAGGCTTAATGGGATTATAGTGTCATTTTGTGGTTTGGAATGAGAGGCTTTCCCTCGGTTTGGAGGGACTTTCTCAAGTCAGAGCCTAGACTGTGCTGTCTTCCCATTGTGTCGAGGGCATTTACCTTTTACCTGTGAGCAAACAACGATGACTCTTCAAACACGTATGAATAATACTAAAGTTCGTGTGTGCAACTGATTGGTTATTAAAAAGTATGTTCATACTATTCTAATAGTCTTCTGACTATTCAGACTATTCTGATCGATGTCTCTACAAACACGTGCAAATACCGATGGTTAATTAATGAGTCATTATTTTCCGGAAGACAACATGATATTGAGATGTCGGGATGTAACAACATGTGTGTGTGCAAGTGAATGCTTATTAAAAAGAATGTTTAGTGATTCAATATCATCTTTTCAAACATGATGGTAGGCCTATCTCAAAATCAATGCTTTTGTTCGGGTCGGAGTTATATATTCTTCCCCATGACGTGCGAGCAAATGCTATGGTCGTAGATTGGTTGGTGTCACACATAGTTACACCACAAGCATATATATGTTTAAGTTATCATTTGAATGCGAACTAGATATAAGACATCCCACCAAAAGTCTTTTTAACAAAACCAGCAAGTTGATTTATAATGTTAGGTGAAAAAATAGAGGCGGATTCATAGAATTATTACGACAGAGATGACTCATGTGTAACTGCAGAAAATATAATATATTTCACCAGCCTAGAGCCCGATAGATTCCCGGAGCTCCAGCTCAGGAAGATTAATTCTTGTTTATCGCTTACTAGAAAAGAAATACATCAACATTAGAGTCAAAAACATAATTCAACTCTGACAACTGCTTACGCATCTGCATCATTACTGTCTCTAACTCAATATATCTATTACAAATACATTCATGAATATCTCTGTTCAGCGCAACCCATCCAGTACTTAAGCATGTGTTCCTATATCATTCCCCCACAACCTCTTCACTGCCTCTTATTCTTAAGGCGCCCAGGAGTGGGATAATTTTTCTCCTGGAGGATGTGAAATCCAGGTGGGGCAGAAGAAGCTACTACTCCTGTGGGCTGCACCGTTCACTAGGGGTTTGGACTCACCAGCAGTGAGGGGGCCCAACTCCAGTAAATTGGAACTTCGTGATGGATCGTCCCAGCTTGTCATTCGATGGCCCTGGTTGGCAAGGGAAGTTTTCATGCAACTGCGGACAGACAAGTCTGGATAAGAAATCCACATTGTTATGAATTCCATATTGTCCATCGAGACCTATTTCTGCCAATTCGTTGCATAACTCAGACAAGCATGATGAATAGGGTGCTATCTAGCTATTTCAAAACAAGTTCTGGAGTATACCAAGGTGATGGGAAAGTGCACCAACAAGAACAATAATTTGCATCTGCGGCTGTATAAAAAGTAAGGGGTGAAGAAGGGAGAAGTGGATGTGTGTTTGATGGATGAGATTACACATGGCGTATAAGCAAGTATAAGCATAAGTTTGGGAAATGCAAAAGTTCATGAAAAGTTGGTTCTTGGTACATGTATGATTAATCACATTGTTATTTTCATAATAACAACTTCGTTGACACCGACCAAAATATGTCCTAGGAACTTTGTCTTCAATTGTATAACTCATTAACAAGTGCAATTTAGCACTGTTATATACAGGTAACATGGCTATATAACTTTGATTAATTCTCAGATGGCCTATTGGGATTGAATTCAAAAGAAGTTTTTTTTTTCATATCATTGGATTGTTTTTATTGTCAATTGCAATTAATTTGAAGAAAAGAAACTAATCAATAGAAAAGAAGTTTCAACACACGATTCCACTCACGAACGGCCCAAGGAGTGTTTATCATATAATATATATGAGCAGATAGTTCTCAGCATTGTTCTTTGGTCCAAAGACATTTGTGGGCGGCCAGGAAGATATTTTGTAACACCATATGTGTCTCCTGCACACAAACATTTTACAAGTTTTCTTTTAACCTAAGAACACAACGAAGGTCCCTGGTCATATGAAATATATTAACTTTTTGTTCCATTCTACTCCAACCCATCTAAAGTCATTTAATCAATTTTTTGGAGGATTTTGCGTTGTTGATTTTTGCTACAGGGCTTCATGCTTAAAAATATATTATTATTATGAAGGTCCACCGAGCTCCTTTCCTGCAGTGGCTTCTCTTATTATCGCTCACTGGCGGAAGTTTTATCAACGCCGATTTGACTATATAAATATTGATAACATTTCTACTTTAAATTTGGATTATTTGAGAGGATTTGTGAAGGCGAATTGTACACGTTCAGGCAACATCACCCAATACATGTAGTTCCTTCGCAGACAAGCGAAGGTCAGTTAAAGCCTCTTCCTTCAACGTCAGCATCTAAAGGTGTAACTGTCTAGTTAACAAGAACGCATCGAGAGTAAAAACTAGCACACGTGGACCCAGCACACACGTGTACTTCATATGAATCCACTCACAAACTCGACAAAGGAGAACTGAGAGTAATACGCAGCTGCTTATCTCGAACAGAGAATGATGATGAAGAATAGAAATTGTATGCCTTGACCAGGAGGGAATGTAACCCTCTGGAAATAGGAGAGATTCGACATAACGGTGAAATGTAAGAATTAAGCCCTGCCTCCACTGAGCCGATTATCTCAATATAGTGGGGTGGGGCCAGTCGGAAGACAAACATGCAGAGGCCTAGGGCAATCATGCCAGTGGGGATGAAGGATGAAGGTAGAGAGCTCTGGCTGCTCCTGGCAAGATTGGATTCATCGGCCAACCGACTTGCCCCAGCAGTGGAGAAAATCGGTTCGGAGGACATGGGACAGAGTGAACATAGTGTATAGGTCGCTTTATTACTAGATACCATGTTTATATTTTGTACAAATATGACCATTCTCATAAAGGAGATTTTCTAAAAGGCATTCCTGAACTAAGCAGTCCTTATATTGTGTTATGTATCATAACATACACTTCAAGTCTAAACAAAAGCTGTGGCTGTAATCTACCTTTATTAGAAGAATATTGTATTCGATGTTATTGGTATATGCAACGAGAGTAAATGGTGTTTTAAACTCGTTGGTATATGCAACTAATGATAATCCTTCAATTGACTTGTTTATGTTACATTTATATTCTGTATATAAGTGACGATCAGTTTTCTTCTCTATGTATGTAACTTAGATAAGACTGTTACATAAAGTTTTTCTCCCGAGCTGGGACCAATTGAAAAATCGCGGGAATTGTACCAATGATAATAAAATGCATTCATGTCCATCGATCCTCCTATTATGGATTATGTCACAACAATTTGAATACCCCGGAATAGATGGGTAAAATCGCCAGAAGATGTACAATTCGTCTATCCTATCAAATAACCCAAATGTAAGACAAAAATGAGGTTCAAAATAACCAAACTGGTATTTGGAATCAACCTAATGTAACCAAACGAAATATAATCAAAATATTTATAATTTTCTTCCTAATTTTGCTGAAATTATAAAATGTGCAGAACGGCCAATTGTACTTCTTCTGAGGATCTGACCCATATACACAAATCCCTGCCCCAACACAAAGTGTCTCTGCTGATAGAATCTTTACATTAACATGAACCAATATATAACGGGGTGAATTATCGCCCACAGCCGGTAACATTTATATAAATCCTCGTAAGAAATGTGCCCTCAGGCAGAAATAGCATCATGTTCGGCGACCTGTTTTATTGTTTTGCTGCATTAACATTTGCAGATGTCTTGTATGCAAGTTGTCTCGCCTGTGGCCAATAAATCTAGGACCAAGTATTCTGCAATATGCTATCACCTATGGTTTGTGGCTGTTCCCATCTACTCAACAGATTGGTTGGTATATAAAGTAGAGGCTTGTGTCTTGAGGTCCTAACCGAACAGCGGGCTCAGGTCATCGTACCGAATTTTTGCATATACCAAAAGCTAAGTTTACGATGCGAGAATACGAAGATATGGGGTTATATTAGATGAAGAGGATATCGAACTGCCACTGGTTCCGCAGTGATGTCGCGGTTCTGGCTGCAGCTTCCAATCCTTGCCCAGAGCGAATACTTACATGGGCCAGGTCGTCAGAAAATGTGCAATCTGCAGCTCTATACATTCCGTAAATGATGCTAAATTAGAATGGAAAATGAAATACACTCATAATATATGAGTATCTGTTATATTAGGTTGAACCTCTAAGGTTGAATGAAACAATAGGTTAGGTTATATTGAACTGTATTTTGAACCTCATATTTGTCTTAAATTTTGATTATTTGAGAGAGTCCCTTCAAACGGAGGGAAAGCCTCTCGCCTCAAACCGCAAAGTGCCATTATAATTCTATTAACACTGCAAAATATCATTATAACCCCATTAGAACGTCTAGTCCTAGGCCAGACCATTAACGAAGTAGGCATCCAATCACTGACATACCATTCTCATCTGATCTGAGGGTTTGGGTCTAGACTCAAGGCAAATAGTACATTTTCTGACGACTTGTTCTCTTTAGGTTGAACACGTTTCTACGAGGTGATAGATACATTAATGATAGCATACTTTTACTATTATCATGAACACCATTAGCACTACATTATATTCTATATATAATATATATGCATTATTTCGTAATCTTATGGAATTATAACAGCGGCTAAAATATTAAAATCGCGATGAAAATGAATGTGCAGGAAATCTATAGTAACGAACAGACCAAATCACATTTGAAATAATTTATTTTTCCATAGGAAAATAACTAGTAGTATACTTAAGTGGAATACAAAAAATATAATAAGCGATAAGTTTATGTCAATTACGTTTTAATATACAGATCTATGTGTATAGTGTACATTACATACAATGTTATTATCAGCTTTGCGGACACTTCGTTTGTGGGTCATTCAAGGCTTTCCATATTCTGTACATTTCATTCTTAGTAAGTCTGTGACAGGTGACAATATTATGGAAAAGACATGGGCTTAATCTTCTTCTTTTATAGCCAAATTTACTGTTATAGATATGAACTGCGTTGGCATTCTTTGCACACAATCCAGTAATAAACACGTCTTCCAACCAGAAAACCTTAGTGTTTAGGGTTGAAAGATAAAGGTCTTTCATAAAATCACCTGATATCACATATGCTGAACCCGATACGTATTTGGGGTACATCTTTTTGGGGTACATCTCCTTAGGAGTGTACCATTTGGAGTCTTTGTCCTGCATGGGTTGGGCACCAGCTATTATCTCACCCATGATGAAACGAGAGTGTACAGTTTGCGAAAGCTCCTGTCTCAGTCTATCAACATTTATGAACATATCGTCATCCGATTTCAATAGGAACTTAGCTGATTTGCAATACCTTGTCATCCATTTTAACATGGCTATTGATTTGAAGCTAAGGTTAGCGTATGAGTCAACGATGTTCGTTTGAATGATATCGTGGTATTCGACACTTTCTTGTTTAATGTTGGGTTGAATGCCTGGAGAAGAGTCTCCTGGGCTTTTACCCACCAAGAATACCAGCCTTGTCTCTTGAGTGGCGGCCACTTGATCTGAATGTGAGGCAGCTGTTGTTCCCCAAGTCTCTCTTATTGTTTGCCTCTTTTCACCATTGCCTATTGCCGAGGCAACCATGATGAATAGGAATGGTTCTTTATCGCACAAAGACGGTTCATTCAGGGGAAATACAATATCAAAGGCACTGAATCCATTTTCTAATCTCTTCCATTCTGCAACTGCCCCACCGTTAGAGTAATTAACAAAAGGGGAAATCAAACTATTGGGAATAGTGAGGGAAGCATCATTCCGAGTATTGACCGCAAGTTCGGCATCATCTCTTTTTGACCTAAACGCCATGAGTCGTCTCAGACTTTCCCCAGATTCAAAAGAAGGAATATTTCGAATATTTTCCCCTTGGTCGTAGGAAGAATACGTGTCTTCTTCAAACGTGACACCTTCCAAACGGTTCTTGACATCATTTCCGGTAACTGCGATGACGAATGGCTGCAGGTAGAGGAAAGCGAGGCCAAAGGTGTTCAGCAGGAAGCACGTGATCAGGAAGTAGTGCACCATGCGGCACGCATGCGTACAACGAAGATTGTTTCGCACAGGCCCGACGGTCTTCTTCCTGGAAAAACGAGAAAAGAAGATATCTTCAATAATTATTGAAATTCATACACAAGGCATACAAAGCAATATACCGAATAATTAAGTTGTACCTGAAAAACAAAAACATATTATAAACATATTATAAACTGTCAAGAGTTAATGCAAGATTAATTGATAAAGTCTCAAGAGGTTGACCAATGCAATCCTTGTTTCCAATTGAAATATTCTTAAGTAACGCTGTGCTATAATCTTCAAGATCTCTTTCGGTTTGTCCTTATTGAAAAGCACTGAATACACATGGGATATCATCATTAATATTATAATGAATGATCTCCCTTACCACAAGTTAGATAACCTATAGACGTCTTCAAAATACACTAACGTCAGCAGCGAAATACAAGCCAAAGAAGACAATTTCTGGCATGTTTACAGCCTAGCTGATATTACATACTCTTATTTCCACCCACGAGCATCCAGCGGGTTGTGCAACGCATTGATCCAGATAAAACATATCATATCCCTGGCTTTGTTTCCATTCTCTCTGAAGAATGTTGACAAAGGATTGAGATCAGAAGATCATTGGCACCTTGACAGACACCGAGGAGCAGGGAACCCACCTTCCAGTTAGATAACCCTTCCCTCCAGAATCTATCGGGGGATGAAGGAAAGAAACTCGATGGTCCTTGAGGGCAGAGGGATTTACCATATGAAAATAAGGGCATGTTTACATAAAATAGCATGACAACTTTAGGCACAACTTTTAGTTTTTGCTCTCGGGTCTATTCAGTGAATCTCCAACAAGTCTAGTCTCTCATGTTACTGTTTACTTAACGATGAGCGGCCAGCTTTTGAGGATGATTTAAGTTCAAGATTAGATGATATTATTTCAAGTTGATGTCGAGGCACCAGACTGCCTTTCAGTTTACTTTACATGCGCATGGACTGTACTCATTGATGAAGGCAATTTGACATTGCTATTCATGAAGGATTGACATACGTTATATTTAAGGGTAACTTGCGAAGCAAAGAATGTGATATTCTAAGTGACTGAAACCAACGAGTTAGTCTACTGTTTTATTATATTATGCTTTTTATAATCTAAATAGAAAACAATTTTTAGTCCAGTTGAATTTTGGTGGTAAACTTGGTAACAAAAAAAACACATTGGTTGCCATGACTTCCATACGTCACTGGTGACAGTTGTCTTTATGCACACTTACTCTAGAAAGTTACATTAACGTTGTTCTCAGAGCAATGCATATAATTATAATAAAACACCATAACCTAATATGGTACGTGTAAATACATGCCACATTATTATATTCATATTATATTAATAACATGAGGTTATATGAGGTGAATAAACATTTTGATTAAAAAATAACATGAAAACAGATCCATTTTCATGATGACCACCTACACTATTATATCCAGGCCTCATTGAATGGATGACGTAGGCCTTGGGATGTGTTCAGGCTGGCCCAGTTAATAAAGCTTTATATCATTATCAGTACCAACGCATGGTAGCAGAAGCCATTTAATTTACCCTGGAAATCTAGCTTACATATAAACTCGGTTAGTCGATCTGTAACCCAGAAAAAATAATCTGACGCAGTTGACCCACGTCCTGGCCTTTCCTGTCTTGTTAGTTACCTATCACAGGGTGAACATTCTTCATATGCAATAAGAACCTACAGGTGATCTTTACCTGCCAGACCCTCACCTAGATCAGCTGCGATATCTGCCTACGGATAATCACTTGATACTGTTTTATCACCTTTGCATTCACATGGAACCTTATCGTTCACTTCTGGAAGTCCCCTCTCATCCTTCCTTCTCAAGATCCTCTTGGATAAGGAGGTGAGAAAGTTTGATATCACGGGCGTATTCATACTCTAGCTTGTTTTCTTATCAAAAGAAGCCCTTTCATACACACCCACATTTCCCTGAAAGGTCTCTTCTTCGATAAATTTTATAAGGAATGGGTTTAAACTAAATAAAACATGGAACTATCATTTCCAACTAAAAAGAGTCCCCACCCCCTCCGCCCACACACACATCTCACTGGAATTGAATGGAGATAAATTATGTGTGAGGAGATTGCAGCTTCAATTGAGTCATATGTAGCACCATGTGCAAGCAAAACTGTAAATTAAGGAAGTTGAAATTGAGTCAAAGTCTCTAACTAAAATAGTTATCAAGATTTTTTTAAAGAGACCAGTAAAGGTTTTATTATATCATCAGCTTAGTTCATATACCCATAAGATATGTAATGGTAGCCAATACAGGTATCAATCGAACTTGATCGACCGAGGTCAAGGGGGCGTGGCATGTCCGCCTTTTTGAATCTCGATTCACCTGGTCACGAATTATGGGACTTGTATGTCAGAGTAGAATCTATAGAAAACATGGCATATTCAGATTGGAATATTTAACAGTGATCTATTTGTTTTACATGTTTCCATAAAACAAGACTTCATAATTCCCATCATGCATTTGTTTGTTATATCATTTCTCGGTTGGTGAGTAAGTGACAAAATTCTCAAATAAACACAAAAGTCCATCAGATTTTATTTGAAGTTGTGGATTTATTTGAAGATAGGGTTGGCCCTTCATCATTATTCATGATATTGGTGAAAAAATTCTAGCATTTTTCGATGAAAATGTTAAATATTTATGTGCCAGATTTGAACTGAATCCTTCCCAAATCCCCCATTGGCCTGGATACAACAAACCGATACTTCTCCAGGGAACACAGAAATTAGAACAGCGGGAGAAGGACATGGGTGTTTCGGCCACCGAGGGGCTCTACGAGGGGAAAAAGTTCCAGCCAGGTCCGATGATTCACTGACATTCGAGATGAAGATAGGTATAAACTGTCAGTACCTATGCAGGTCAGGCGAGATGAGCAGTTCCCACCCCTCGACAACAACTCACAACACACCTGGTATAAGAGAGGAAAAGGAAAGTCCCGATGTTGCCCTATGTGCCGATTGTGATCCCATGAAAACCATGCAGTAGTAAGTGCACGGAGCCATGTTAACTACCTCTTTCCGCAAACACTCCCAAAACCAAGTTTTTTTAAAATGTTTTGAAGGACTCAGTCAACTGACAGGATACGTCAGATGTCTAAACATGATTGTAAGCCAGTTAATGTAGTCTCTCTGCGCAGCTCTAAGTTTATCTGGCCGGCATCCAAGACGAAATAGATCTACCCTTTGCAATTAGAATCTAATCAGTTACCTCGTAAAACATAGGATCAGAAGCTGTTGGAGTTATGGTGACGATTTGTCAAAAGGGCCAAATGGTAAACGTAAAGGGTAGCGTCAGGCTAATAATGCTGAGTAAAAAGACGTAGCTACTAATTTTGTGGCATAATTAATACCAACTACATGATTGAAAGGTTATAGCCATCAGTAAAGCATAACAGCAAAGCAGGGGTAACATGAAAAGCAAATACCAATGTATACTCTGTATTACAAAGAGATAAATCAGCTGAGAACAGAAGTAATCCAAGTTAGTTCTGGCTGGGCCTTTCGCAAAGTACAAGGCAATAAACGCTTTCTCACCGCATAACCAACAAGGTACATATAGACTGACACTGGAGAGAGACAGTTATACAAATCCTCGCAACCTGACAAGTACTGTATAATAAAAAGCCAGAACACTTACGTCGACAAATGTCAGTAATTTGTTCAGGGATATAAACAAAGAGGAGTCAGGTGTTAACACGAGTATAGAAACGCAATTAGCTGACTGTGAAAAGAAAGCATTTGCTGACTGTGAAAAGAAAGCCTATTCCCACCATCTAGAATCGTCCAGGTGGGCTGTGGGACATACCTCATTGTCCTTACTTGCATAAAGAATGCAGGTGCGAAAGAGAGGGACATACCTCTGGTTGCCTAACCAGTCCCTTCATTCCATATCATTAGGGCTCGTTTGTGTATTTCTACAGACCAGGTGTTTCTCCAACAGGCCCATTCCTCCTGTCCCGAGGGTATAGCATGTGTAATACACAAAGGTAATTGAATATGGAGGTACAAAGACAAGGACACCATTATCTAACTCTTGTTCCAATCAGGGGTTCCTTAGAAACAATAAACTCATCAGGAAACAAACATATTTTATCATTGCCAGAATATCATCTATGTTTCGTCGAGGGGCGTGTCGTTGTTCGTACACCAGGATCAGCATTTCTTGTACCTCCAGGCGGTCGAACCGGACCAGACCCATGTAGAATGCTTACTCCAGGGACTCCCCCACCTTCTCCTCCTCCTCCAGGTGAGATTCTCCAGGGTTTGGCCCAGACTGGTATACTGGTACCAGTAGACCCCGGAGGGCAGAAATGTAAATATTGGGGAATTCTAGTTCCAGGCTAACGACGAAGGACGAAAGGTACCAAGAGAATCTTCGCAAAAGTACAAACATTTAATCTTCCAATATTATGGCATCTCATTTTTTGTACTCCCTTCTTTTTCCTCGCTCGCATCGCTCAGTTTTCCTAAGAGAAGGCTGTCGTTGTTGGCAGCAAAATACCGAGTGTGTTATTGCACATGTGCTATTCAGCACTTGCTACATCTCTGTAAAAGCGGACTTGGGTGTTCTACACCTGTGAGCTATTGGCCGGAGCAGCTCGATGTTGTAACCGTACATATGAGGCTTGATCCGAGCACTTTTTGTACATCTTTCCTCAGGTCTTTCATCTGGATATCAATGGCAAACGTTTTACCCTTGAGTTATCAAACAGACGCTTTCATGGGATCATCGCTAGGGACTTCAACCTTTTCCTTTCGTTTTTTGAAAAAGAAAAAAAGAATTTTCCCACATTGGATCAAAGTATTTCCCACGGGTCAACTTTACCGCATGGGAAACTCGTCAAAATGTTCCCACTGAGGTGATCATAGAATTACATGATTCTAAAGTTTATATCTTAATGTACTTCTACATTGGAGGTGGTAAAGACATTAATAGAAAAAGATCGGCAGTTGAATCAAATGTTTTCCTCTATTTTTTTCTCAAACTGGGTACAAGCTATTGTATTGGTATACTAGTAAAAACAGTCGTTGCAACTTGAATATTCCACAGCTGCTTTTCTAGCCTCCTCATGCCATTATAACCCCATTAAGACGCCTTATACAATATTCAGCATAGGAATGCGTAACAATGTTTCAATTGTAAAACACATTGAAGAATGGCTTCGCATCTATATACTTCATATATTTTTTCAATGACTGCAGGTCAGCATAATGCCGCTAGGGCAAATGACAAATCAGTCTAGGCCCAAAGATGAAACAGTCCCTTCAAACGAAGGGAAAGCCCTTCGCCTAAAACCACAAAGTGCCATTATAATTCCATTAAGACCGCAAAATGTCATTACATTCCCATTAAAACGCCGAGTCCTAGACCAGGAAACTGATTAGCGAAGTAGTCTGACATACCATTCTTATCCGATCTGAGGGTTTGGACCTAGAGTGTAATCTTTAAAACGAAATATTCGTACAGCAACAAGGACAAAAGGCCCATGTTACAATAATAATGATATATCGAAATATGATCAAGTGGTACTCTGAATGATTCGTCTCATCTCACCAGCTAAATCATCATCTCATCTAATCCCACATTACCAATAGGGGATTTGCATGATGCAGAAGAAGAGTTTTATGGAAACATGTAAAACACTTGGCTATTTTTAGAGATGTCATGCTGAACAGAAGATGTTTTCTATAGCTTTTACACTGACATACAACCCCCGTAATAGTTCCATGTGAATCGAAATTCCAGATGGCGGACATGCAACTCTCCTACTTAAAATTGTATCAGAGGAGTTAATTACCTGTAGAACTATTCTCTTTATTAATTCAAAGTGAGGGAAGTGAGCCCAGCCCCAGACATAGGAGGGAAGGTGGGAGTTAATTCCTTGAAGTTTGTTTATTTGGGGTTCCGACGTTTCGGACACACAAGCCCTTTATCAAGGAGATTCTCTTTATTAATTAATTAGTCCAGCTAGGAGACGTTCACAATCAAATATCTTATTGCAGATTCCTGATATCAAGGGCCGCCTTGCACACCTGCACAAACGGATCTGGGCAGTAGAAAGAAATAACCACAAGATCAATTTTCAAAACATAGTGCTGGAACATCTATTTATAACATCCGACACTTTCCCTACTTTATACACAATCAGGCAACTTTGACCTCTGATTGCAAGCTTCTGTTATCGTTCCCAGATTGTGGGTTTTTCTGACAAGGATTATCCTCTTCCTCGCACTCAAAAAGTCATCCTTGTATACTTTGCTTCACCAGACAGGGGGAGAAGATGAAAAACAAAGGGAGACTATAGAGCGTGTGACTTAGTCACAATAAGCTACCTTCAGATCTCCTGACATTTATACTTATTTTGTTTTGGCGACTGGTGGTGGAAGAAAAACTTGGGAGTATGTTGGGGTATTTGAAGCAGATAAGGAACAGGCAGATCACTCTGGTATTCCTCACATAGGTAGGTAGGTGTACAGCTAGGATTTGCACAGCTAAAAAGTAAATTGTCTCCTCCAGATGTGTGTGCAGATTGAACATATTCGTTCGAGGGATCTTTGCTACCGGTGACCATAATTTGATTTGATTTGTTTTCATTATTTCCATAACCATCCCATTTTACAATGTAATTTTCACCTTAAGTGGCGATAAAAAGAGTAGATCTCTATTATATCTCTATATTACTGGATCGCTATTTATGTTTTCACCCTTAGAAACAAGTATTCGAATACAGATATTTTTCAGGCTTCTGAAAAGAAGCAATATAATCGTAGTGTCGGGGTAATCTCCCGCTATAAAATAATTATGTGTTGTGTTTCAACTATATAAGTACGATATATCATATATATCAATGTGCCTATACCGTAGTTCTATTTTTTTTAATAGACGTTAACACAGTAACCATATCCCATTCCTTAGGCTATCCACCAGGATGAGTTTAGTTATGTTTTAATATGTATCAGGTATCTCTATCTCCAGTTTATTAGATTCTATAAATACAGGTGACATTATTTCATGACCACTTGATCTCGGTCAGGCATTATACATACCAGAAGTAATTCGAGTCTGGCCAACATATTCATATGATCTTCAAAATCTGCCATCCATGGCAATATCAAATATGTATAAATTAATATAATGAATAATGATAATATAGAATCAAATAATGATAACGTTATATCAAACGAGAGAACCACTCGATATCATCCCATTCCATCCGAATTTCAGTATTCCAATATTAAGGGCATACTCCCCTGGTCCTCGCATAAAATATATTTAGAAAAGTTATCTATCGGTTTCTTTGCTGATAAAATGATGAAAATAATAATAGAATATAACACATCTCTTGTTAAAGATACAAAACATATAACAAGCACGAAAAAATAATGTGATATTGAAAAATGGTTCCATCTAATTCTAGATTCATATCTCTGCAATATTTAAACATAATTGTAGTCTGAGCTCAAAGCCTCTCAGATCAGATCGTATGGTATGTCAATGATTGGACACCTACTGCGCTTATAGCTTTTCTGGCCCAGGAGTATACTAGTGGGAATATAATGGTATTTTGCGGTCCTAATGGGATTCTAATGACATTTTGCAGGTTTGGATCGAGAGGCCCTCCCTCAGTTTGAAGGGGCTCTCTCATCTTTGAGCCTATAGTGATAAATCATGTTTTTATTTTAGGGAATACCTTAAGCACTATCCTATCAAGTACAGGAGGCCTAGCGACAGAAGGCGGTGCCGAGCATGATACCAATCGGCTGTAACCCATCTCAGTAGCTATCCCTCTCATAGAAACCCTGATATCGATTTCTTGTGAAAATAAGCATGGACGTAGCCAGGTAGAACCCTGTCAAGACTGTTGGAGGTACCTGAAGAGGACAGCTGTATCTTTTATTACGACTTCGTGTTTGAAAAGAGAGCAGGGCACGGAGGTAGATGTGTACGTCACAACATAAGCTGTTTCTCCAGCATAACATAGCTGCGTCTATGGTACACAATTATGTATTAGCGCCCAGAGTTAGATATAATTCTATAGTTAGCCGAATGACCAGACACCTATGCGTATAAAATGCATGCATATGTGTAGAGAATATATAATTCCGACCTGCTTTTTGGATCACAAACATGTTATTCTTTGCCTCTCTGTTTTCTCCTCCTCCTTTTACATGCCCTGCCCCAACTAAATCATTTCGTTAAAAAAATCTCATTTATCTCAAAATGCCTTATCTTATGGCATAACCATGATTGGGAATTTGTCTGCCTGATCAATCGCAGATACGTATCCCATTTGGGCAGTCACTAAGGAGTTAACTTTGTATTCATCTATCAAAAAGGGGATACCTGTACTACCTAGTGTAAATAAAATCTTTAAAAAAAAAAGTTATATTCATTTTAAACTTAGTATACATGTACTGCTAGTTAGAAACTACACCTCTAACTGTATTAATGAAACTATATGTAGCAAGTGGAAGACACCTATAGGTTACACCAATTCTGGCAGGTATATATTTATATGCCTTTTTAATCATTCTTTCAAGCTATTTTCCTAATCCACATGTTCCCAGTTTTTCAACATGGCCTAAAGCACCATGACACCCACCAACCAGGCAATGCTATTATAGTAGTCTCACCTGGTAGACAGCCACATTGGCAATATCTAAAAAGATTTGAAAATCCATCAGCTGCATTCTTGTTAAAACACATAGAATATACGTTAATATGTCTCGGTCAAAGTGCTTGTATCTATGGCCCTTCTATAAACAGACGGCAAAAAAAGATTGTTTTATCTTGCAGGAATCCTCCCACCAAAGAACCTTAATAACCTGACAGTTACTTTCCCCTAGGTAAAACAGCTTCTCGATCCAGAGGTCATAATATGATACAATTCTAAAAGACGTGGGATGTCTCCCTGTCAATCACAAATACTAAAGAAGGAGAATGGTATTTGGGGAGTGTATATATAAAACGCCAACTGAGGGTTAACTCCATTCCCAAACCTTTGGTACTAAGACAGGTGGCTATCGTCTCACCTGAACATCAAACGCCGCTTGATAAGATTTTCTGAGTTCTGTCAACACGTGTTCAATTTTAGCTCCGCATCGCATCGAACTCGGCATTAGTTGAGGATCGAAGCAGAAGGTCGAGGGTTCGCTGTTTTAAGACGGGTAGGGATATGTGGAGGAGTTCCTATACGTAAATTCTACTTACTTAGCTTGGAAAACAGTCTCGGCTCAGATTTGAGAGAATCCCTCTATACTGAGGGATAGCCCTCTCGCTCCAAACAACAAAATGCCTTTAGAGCCTATTTGATGGCCAGAAAAGCCATTAACGCAGTAGGCGTCCAATCACTGACATACAATTCTTAACTTATCTGAGAGGCTCTGAGCCTAGACTGAACACCCAAATTTGAAATATTTTTAATATTTATTTTAAGGTTTAAAACTAAAAGAAAGAAAATTTATGTTAAGGTATATATTAGTGTTTTCGCTATACTGGAAGCAATTAGATATCATTTAAATTAAGTAAAAAAATTGCCTAAAGTTAATAAGATTAATGAGACAATATAAATCATACTTGTTTTGACAGGATTTGACCCCCCCCCCCCCCCCACACACACACACACATCTACTCGTCAGTACACGAAATGAAATGGAGTTTTAGGAACCCACCAGTCAATCCCACCCAAACGCGTTGCCCTAGCTGTTGGATACATCCTACGGGCCAAGAGATTGTCAGGTTCAACTTTCGTTAACGCAGAAAACAAACTACCACACAACTTGCCAGCCGTTTTGCCAGCCAACATTTATTTAGTTTATTTTAACCACAGATTAAGTCTACACATAAGTATACACCCATATAAAGATCCGCACACATGTATAACAAGGAATTAATTAGTACCCAATTTTATAAATGAATGCTGTATATATTCAGGTAAATATGTTTCACAAGTGGTTTACTTACGCCCATGGAAAATCAAATGCACATGTGTATATAGGTAAAGTGATGGAGAGAGGGATGTTTAGGTCTGTTCAAAAACAGAAATATGGCAGAGGCAAGAAGGTTCTAGAACAATCAAGACGGACAGCCGCCTCTACGATGTACCGACAATGCAGATAATGTTCACCTGGTACGTACTATAATACATTCACATCATATACAGCATAACTACACGCTAGATTTTGCATTACAGACGGTGAAGGCTGGGGAATATACATGCATATATTTATACATCTCCGAAAACATGCCTGTCTATTAAGTCAACCTTAGGCCAACACAAATAGGTGTGTTTCCGATTTATCTGGTTGAAAACTAGGTAGTGGGGGAGTGGTAACTTATTTATTTTAACTTTTTTTTAACACTTTTTTTAAATACCCCCTATTTTCTCCTATTATCAAATCATTCCCTGAGGCTGAAGAAGGTTCAACTCTGTAACCGAAACGTAGGAATCAGAACATCACATCGGCTTTGTCAATAAACATCAACCTTATGAAAACTGCTGTTGTCTGGTGTTATAGTGTTCAATCAACTAAAAAAAAAATTAATTTCTATTTTTAGGAAACCACCTCCCAGGAACTGAAAGAAATGTCTATTTTTTAACAATACTTGTTTTAAACAAGGGAAACGTACTTTTGGACAGTTCCGGGTTAGGAATACCTGTTTTCCTGCTTTTATTAGATTTTTTTGTCAAAAAATCCCCCAAAAAGGTAAGGTATGGTAAAAGAAAAAATCAGGTATGGTCAAAACAGTTAGGTAGGGGAAGGTGCATGAATGTACATCGGAATTGGAAACACAACTATTTTTGTTTGGCCCTATTAAGCCAACCTTACACGTGCCTGAGTGGGATGGACTCCGGCCAATCAGCTCTCAGTGGCTCTCCCGCCTGCCACATAGGTCAAGAGATCAAAGAGTAAGCGATAAGCCGACCTCGAGGCCAGCATTCTTTAGTTATCGGACATATTAATGAACGCTGGTATTTGTGGCGGGAGAGTTACGGTAGTCAGGATTCTATTTGTTATTTGGTCATTCTTGATATTTCTTTTTATTATTATTTTATTCAGGTTATAAATAGGAAAAAGAATATAGTTAAACTCTCACTTAAATAGTGTTTTTCGTAGTGCCCTGCTGACAATCATTGTGATAAACCATTACTTATATAATTAAGAGGTATGGTGATCTTCCAGACTTTGGATACATTTATATACAATTAAGATGTCACGGACAATATGTGATAAATATGTGATAACAATTATAATGAGATGAGATGGGTGATGAAGGCTACGTTCTATGTTCATCTTTAGCCAATTACGGGAGAAGTTGGGTGGAACGCATTAGTAACATACATATTCCCAATGACTTAAAATTCTTAGGAGCTTGATTAGGGAAAGATTAAATTATCTAACATTTACAGTGCTTATATGTATATTATCCGTTTAACTGTCAGTTAGGCCTAGGTTAATGGGGGTTAATAAGTACCTTCATTTGGTCCTGCGTTGTCTGTCACAAGAGATATTCTTAGGCAGATTACCGCAATTCAGGACTGTGTTCCATATGTACAGACTGTTTACAAATGGGAATGCTGACCAAATAGTCGCCCTTCAATATGCAAATTACCTGTTAACTTTGATTTTAATCTAAGCTAACAAAGTGAGTGGGTGGGTAAAACAAGCTGTCAAGGGAATATCGGTAAACATTTCGCGCTCAACTGGACAAACTTAATATCGCGCTTAATTTACACCCACCTCAATCGTGGACAACCTGCCAGCTTTTGCCTCGACCTACCCAGAAGACATGTCCTGACTTCATGCAGGCACAGAGCTTTTCAGATCAGACAAGTATTATATGTCAGTCATTGAATGCATACTGCGCTAATGGCCTTCCCCGCCCTGGAGTAGGCGTCCTAATGGGATTAAAATGCCAAATGGAATTGTGTAGTTTGGAGCGAGAGACTTAATTTCCCTCAGTTTGGAGGGCCTCTCTAGCTCTGAGCCTCAGAAGCATGCCCGAAGCGTTAGAGCAGGAAGGGGAAGATTAGTATTGATCTTTGATTGGTTTGTCACCTCCCGTAGGAGGTTTCAAAAATTGCAAGCGCCGATCCATATTTCAGGACGACACCGCGGGGTATTGGGTATAGTTTTCAACTAGCAATAACCGCGCCTCGGATGAACCTCATCGGCTACAGTACTGCCACTGCGCAAAGCTAACCCAACCCCCGCCTGCCAGTGAAAGTGTTTCTTTGTTCAATGTAAGAAAAATGGTATTTCTATGTAGCTTGCTGAGGAGAGTTTCACCCAGAAAGTCAACATATAAATATGTGAAGATTATTCCAAAGCACATTTGTATTAACAAAATGTCTAGTAGAAGTTATGTTTACAGTTAAGTGGCCGGGATTCCATTTTTAGGTCTGTTATGTCCAATTTCAATTCAAGAAAAAGCCAATTTGGTAGTCATTACAAGTAGCTCCCCTAACGTTAGATGTAAGAGGTGTTGGTGCAAGGTTTGGTACGTTCGCCTGACGCTAGTAGCTGACGCTTGGTGATAGACATTCAATACACGTATGGCAGACGTATATATATATAGCTCCATGGTTCAGAGCGTTTCATTATTTTCCAGGTGAACACTAGATGAGAGTTGTGTCGGTCTTTGAATTTTGACATACGCCATAACGCTACAATACAATGCAACCAACCTAACAAATACCTTTTCAAACAATAGAAAATCTTATCTGACTCGTAAATTAATTAAATTTGTTTCGAGTGTAATTTGAACAAAATATTATAAATTGCATTTAGGGAGGTAGTTCACATAATAATACTGCCTAGAGATAATTATTCTTCACATACACTTTCTTTGACCAAACGATGGGCTGCTCTTGTGGATGGAATGAGAAGCTCGGAGCGTTTGGGGATCTGCTTATCGCTCAACTTCTGACAGCGCACAACGCATGACCACTGCCCATCCTTTAGCTGATAATATTCGCATGTTCCATCTGGTTCTATTGGTCTTGGCTAGCATGTGATAAAATGGTAATCATAGAGGCACTTTGAAGGAAACAAGATTAGGCCAAGATGAACGAGCAGATATTTTAAACCAGTTATATCTGGGTGCCATGATAAAGCTATTAGTATCTACCTTGTCCCACAGTGTCTGATCTAAGTCAGTTCCACCTACGCTAGCTTAATCAAACAGGAGCGAATCCCTAGAGCTAACCTTAAGCAAGATGAGCATGGCTTTTCCACTCCTCATGTTTTGTACTGTGAACATAATTGAAACCACAATCCTTTAAATTATGCCCTATAGGAGGATCTGCCATATGAATGTGGTTGTATAGACCTGGGAGGATGGTACCCGTTTGGCCTGACATCTTATTATATGATCTATCAGGTAACATATGGAGTCTGAGTTGTTGCCAGAAGCACTCACTATCCAGAAAATTACCGCAGCAAGACATTTATTTGTGGGAAGTAAATTGGTTATATTTCACCAGATCTGAACGCTTTTAGATTGTTTTTATATTTAAAAATAAAAGATCATCCCACCCACCCACCCTGTCTCTACCCCTCCTACCTACAATATCCATTTGATTTAGTATCAAATAATGTAGCCTACACAACACCAACGTGTTGGGTAGGCTACAACACCCACCCTATAAATAGCCTACATGTCAACAAGCTAGCTGGGTGTTATGTGGGTGTTATGTAAGGGTGGCAGTGGCTAGTAAGGGTATAGCTGTTGGGTGGTTGAAGCTATGTAAACATGGCAGGAGTGAGTGACAACAGATAGAGGGTGCATGAATGTTTTGAAAACAGCATTTCTGGGCCATGAACACAGTAGTTTTTCCAGACAAAAGGGTAGCTAACTAAGTCAAGTTTCTCTCAGACGAATTACAGGTCGCCACTTACAGGGAAAACGTTAAAAAGAAGGCCATAAATATGGGTCGTGTCTATATGGGGAGTGGACGCTGATGGGTTGGGTGACATCACTAATTTTAGAGAGGGGCTTATCCGCCCACAGAGGGCGGGTCGGTCACATCTCGTCTAGCATGATAATAGATACCCTTTATCTTGGCATATATATTTTACCGTGTTCAACCAGCCAAAGTATTGTCAGTAAAACCGCCAAATATTCAGAAAGATGCGTCCACACCCGTCGGATGTTCTTTACATTGCTCTTTGCCTTTTTTATGTATTTTTTCTCAACCTTTTCCCCCTCCCTCCTCTTGCCTGAGCACTTTTCATCCGTTCCCTTTATCCAATACACATTGCACCCCTGCGTAATACATCGGAGGTTATACAGAGTTGGATTGACGAGCAGGCAGTTTTGCCTAAGGTAGTAAATCGTAAAGGGTTCATGGATAGATGGTATGTAGAAGGTAAAGCAATAGGTGCTGGAGGGGAGTGGTTGAGGGGATGACTAGGCCTGCAAAGGTAAGGATAATCCATCATGGGAAGCCCTGTTTTACATGCTTCGTGCTCACAGGAGACATGTTCTAGTAAAACATGGCAGTGATTGTTCTCAGATTGTTTTGGATGTTGAAGAATGATGCTAAGATCTGCTTGTGGGAGGCTAAAACACTGTACGTAGGCAGTACGGCGTTTGTACAAATGACTAATCACGGTTGATCGGTGGGATCTGAAATCATTTCTGATTCCAGAGGAGCATAGGTGTTTAGGCACAATAAATAGTGCGTTTCTGATTTACACCCCCGCCCCCGACTAAGAAAAACTTACCTCACCTAAAAAAATGTTAAAAAAAGACATTTTTTTCAGTTCCTGAAAGGTGGTTTCCTAAAAAGAAAAAAAGTTACCATCTCCCCCTTATTTAGTTTTCAGTTATGTAAATCGGAAACACGCTTATGTTTTTGGCCATAGTTCCTGCATGTAGATATAACACATTGCCATATAACCAGGTACCAAATTCACATACTATGAAGCAATACATGTATAGTTCGGGTGGAAGGCAATGAGTGATGGGTAAAGCAGACACATTAAGGCAAGATGGGGAACACAGACGAACTATTCTGAATGTAAATCAAGATTGTTATACTGGTATAATGTCCAACATAACATGCATACTCAATGATACTGTGTGACCGCGAAATTAATATCTATGGGAATTGTATGTACACTATATATATATGTTCCACTTAACCTGAACTTGAGGGGAAATCAGAAAAAACTTCAGGTTAACAGAAAATTCTGCTTAAGAGAAAAGATACATTAAGTTGGAGGTCTGCGGGGAAATTGCAAAAGGTTCAGGCTAACTGAAAAGTCAGGTTTAAGGTTAAGCGGAAAATAGTGTTTGTCCATTTTCAGTCGCAGGCCTCAGGAGGGATTGAGAGATAGAATGTCACCATAATGGTGAGATCCTTGCATACTTCATCATCTTAAATAGAAAGCCTTTACATAGTAATATTAACCACCCATCTTAAATTGCTGTCATAAGCAGGACACGTATAGGGGTGCCCAGATTCAGGACTTCATGTATATAAGGGCAGGACAATGACCTTATATCTTCCCTCGGTATACCAGCTTTTAATTTTTATCCTATTCTTGTTTTTGTTTTATATTCAAATTATCAACAGGACTAGAAAAGGAGAATTTCGACGATACATGTTCATACATTCTCTGCTCCCGCGTTTTAGATGTAAGAACTCGGAGCTTCTCAGATCAGATAAGAATCAATGGTATGTCAATGATTGGACGCCTACTGCGCTAATAATAATATATGGCGTTCCCCGCTTGCACAGTAGTCACTCTTAAATCGTCTAGCCGGTTGCCAGGTAGATTAAACCTGTTTCAGACTGAATTTTACCCTTTTGTTCGCAACGTGCAAAAAAGGTTGTTTTTAATATCAAATGTATACTAGAAACCTATTTCCGATCTACTTTCCAAATAATAAATATGGATAAGAAATGAACATTATCTTATCTTATCACAATGGAATTTTGTGGTTTGGAGCGAGAGACTTTCCCTCAGTTTGAAGGGACTCTTTCAGCTCTGAGCCTAGACTGCAAACATGAAGACGGTGTGGATCCATGCATATGGAGACACACCTCACCAGGAGGCAAGATCCAGTTCTCCTCCACCCACTACACAGGAGGAGGAGGAATGATCATCAGGAGGAATCCCAGCGTCTGCTGCTGACCAGATGGCACGTGGCCCAGATCTCCCTCCAGCTGACCCCTGTCGTATGTTCAGCTTTCGTGGTTTACGTTTGCACGCGCATGGATCCGATCAGAGTTTTATATACAAGAGGGCATAGGAAAGTAAACGGGCACCAAGGCAGGGATCACGCTCTGCTAGAAATATACATACATGTAGGAGAAAGGGATTAGCGGTGAATAAGCTGCTTATCCATATATGTCAGTTTGTTGATACAGATCATAGGTGGCTCTCTCAAACATACACCAACAGATTCCTTGTTGATGTGCACCTTTTTGAGGCCGCTCACATTTAAGCGCTAAAACATGTTCCTAAGGGTGAAAGGACCAAGGAAAATTGTCAATAAGTGATTTCAAATGTTCGTATAAATCGCGGAACCATGTTTTTTTTTATAAAAAATATATTTATAGAACAAACTCTCACATCTTTTTCGTTTTTTAAAAAAAAATCAGTCTACCAGCAGTTTGCCCACTTCGTATCAAAAGTAGCTAAGAGTATGCCTATTTGAGATGAATAAACTGATAAAGCCGGGGTGCTATAGTAACAACAGTCTAGCCTCTCAGATCAGGACGCCTACTGCGCCAATGACCTTGAGGTTTTCCCTCAGTTTGGAGGGACTCTCTCAACTCTGAGCCTAGACTGTAAAGGTCTGCCAACTCTCAGGTGATCATCTAAGAGAATGATAAAAAAAGAATGCGAGGCAGCGCTTTATTTCCCTTTGCCGGACAAAGGATGTATACCAGCATAGCTCAGCATGTGTATCCAGTTTTGGGTCCACCCCATTCCCACCCTTGACAACACACCTGACCAATGTGTAGAGTACATTCAGCTTGAAGTACAGCCCGGAGGAACGTATACCCCGAAGCTATTTAACCCACGACATGTCAAATGCAAGCAAAGGTTGCCTGTCGACCTGGGGCAAGAATATTTACCACGAGCATATGTGACTTAAACCAGATGATCACTCTAAACACCGAACAAAGGACATTTAAGCAATGCCACGCCCATATCCCAATCTCAGGTAAGTATGAATGGCATATAATGCGAATGTGTTGCGCTGGTTAAGGTATAAGTAGCTATAAGTATGGTTTACATATTCGTCAATATTACAAAACATCACTCAAAAGGGCGGACATCGTACCCTAGTCCAGATGGCCTAGCGTGACCATTGCGCCCCGATGCCAGCTGGTTTCTAGGGTCACAAAGATTCATCAAGCCACGTGACCCAAAGGTGACCAACCAGAACGGCGCGTGCTATGTCATGAGACGCAACTTCCGCTTCTTCTTCGACTTAAGCCAAGGTAACAGTAATTTATTTGCCTGGTCTGCTGTACCATTTCAAGTTCTGGCTGACCCCTTCAGGGACTGGTATATAAAGATAAAAGCTTAAATATATAAATGCTACCAACCATTCATATACTAATTTAATAGATCATCAACAATAAGGGAATTCTTATCAATTTTCTCAAACTCAACGCAACATTGTTGTTGTTAACGATTCCAGTTTACCGTAAGATTGATTTCACCTCCTGGACCTCCCAATAAAATCGACTAAATTTCAGAGATTCATTTCGCAACTTCGGCGGAGAAGGATATCCTTCTGAAGTACCGAATTCCTATAGCGTCAGTGCTCAGATTCAGAGTAAACTGTGGCCAGTAATGTGATACATTTTAGCTCCTTTTAGTATTCATGATATTTTCTATTTCTGAAGCTATCAATGAATCTAAATGGGAAATACCGAATAAAACTATTGCTTGAAGAAGTTGATGTCCCTGTCGTTGAACTCAACTTGAGAGTTGGCGAGAGTTGGCGAGAGTTGGCGTGAGTTGGCGAGAGTTTTCAGTTTACATATTGTTCTGGTCAAAGTAATTAGCCAAATGGACAAGATGGAAGGGCTGCTTACCAGATGCTCTAAATTAACTGGTTCACATAATTCCACATGGCTGCTCTAAGATGTTTATATCCAAAATGATCCCAGATTATCTCCTCCAGATTCGACCCTCTCTCAGCTCGCGGGATTTCATTTCACTATCTCTCCTATCAGAACAAATCTGGCCGTATATCTTTCTGAATCGGATGGAAATCGAAATAACTCTGCATGATATGGTCAAAAGACCAAGATGTTGAATTAGTAGTTGGGGTTGGGTTATCTAATTCTGGATTATTTCAAATACAGCCGCACATACCGGTTAATAGGTACCCCAACTGTGCCAGATACCGCGCCAATCTTCAAAGGGAACTTATACTAACAGAGCTTCATAGGAATGAATATTATATATGCAAGCAGTAGGGGTATGTAGTAATCTATATTACTATATTATATATGAATACTAATCTATGTATATGGAGTTGAACATGACTGATCTCGCCCGTTAATACAGATGCACAACCAATGTATGCCTATGAACAATATCTTACAAATGATTATAGGGACCATCTCCGTCTAATGTACATATCTCCGTCAATAAATACAAAATAAACGAGCCATTTGACTAGCGACTGATTATTTCTAAATGAGAAGCAATGCCACGCATATCCCAATGTTGGCCTGTGATTATGTTGACGGCCTTCAATCCTGGGAAGAAGGAGATTGGAGGTCAGGCACGCATGCGCTCTTGCTGGGAGAAGGTAGAGCGCCGATAAATTGCATTTTCCCCAAGGGTTGGATCCCAGGGGGAGGTCGGACAAATGCGGCCCATGTTAAGTTACGTTACACGAATTGTAATCAAGGCTAGTCAAGTCCCATGGGAACATTTTTTTCATCATGGGGATAATTAGCTGGGATTTCTTTTTAAATATTCAATCAAGCGTTGTAAATAGTAAGGAAGCGGCACGAATCGTATTAAGAATGAGAGGATTGTACAACTAGTTCACCCAATTATTATGATTTAATAGATCTTTACAAGTCAATAATTGTATGGATCAAGTAATGCAATCTATATAAACAGTCTATTCTCAGCCTCTCAGCTCAGATGGCTTTCCTGGCCCTGGGGTAGACAACCTAATGGGATTCTAGTGGCATTTTACGGTTTGGAGGGACTTTCTCAACTCTGAGCCTAGACTGTATTGGCTCCTCAACTGGAGCCTACGCTGTAAAATATCGAGCAGAAGTTGTAGGCACTTTTCTATGACGACTGCCACCGTTTTTCTCTGAAAATTCTCAACCTTATGCACTAGACAGTTCACTTTACTTAAGTCACTTTGAAGCCTGCTCAGAATGCAATCAATGTCAAAATGTAAGAAACAAAAGTCAGAATTCTCTGACATCTCAAGGTCCTTTGAGCAATATGCGTATAGAATTATACATTTGGAAAAAAGCACCCCAGCCCAGGACGACAGGAACTTGGAAGGGTCCGGTCCATACATAAATATCTCCAGTCCCCACAGCTTAAAAAATATATGTAATAATTATAAAGGAGAGAGACTGAATGCAACAGCTGAGGTGATGGTAAAAACAAAAACCTCAAGAAAAATAAACTGTAAATTGATGAAAACGTTTTCATGTTTATGGCACTTCTAGAGTGGAAAGTCGACACATTCTCTCTCCCTATCAAAACATAATCCGTTCTTATTTGACAGGCGTGTTGGACTGCCAAGAAAAAAATCCCCAAAGCTAGACCTATAATGCTATAAGAAAGCGTGGGTAAAAAAATCCTTCGACGGTCAGGTATTCTGCCGACTTAAAAGTAACATTGGAAACGTGCGCTGTCTGTCGCAATACCTTTGCCTTTTCAAACAGAGCTCACTCTCTTTTGCTAAGCATCATGCAGTGGAATTCCTAAGCTGAGCAGGGTTGACGTAGGAGGGAAATAAATGTACCTAATTCTAGCGGCACGTGCAACGTTAACATATGTTAGGCTTGAAAGTGTAATCAAGATTGCCTCAGAGTTTTATCTCAATTTCAAAGGACTCCCTGATTGGCTCGAAGGTGATAAGAGTCATATTTATGTTATTATCTCTAGGATATCGGGAGCTGAGACCAGATGTGTTTTACCGCCACAGTATATCACATCCAGGAAATGACTTCGGTAAACCTTTTTAAAAACTTGGCCCGAGGACAGGCGACAAAAATAAAGACTGCGAAAAAAGGAATATATATCAATTTACTAGGTTCGTACAAGATATCAAGTGAATCATACTCATCCAGCTATTCAATCGGTCGTATGTAATAAAGTATGACTATAGTAGACTACGACCATATTACTTTAATTCAATTTAAATAATTGATTTACTTCCCTTTCTTTATTCCCCGAAAATGTTCTTCTCATAGCAATACTGGACGGTATTAATCAACCCAGATAGAACACATGAATGTGGTGAGCCCCTCGACCAGTGTGTTATGGTTCCATTTACAAGGCGCACATATAACCAGATATGATCGATGGAAAATAATTGTAATTACAGTTAGACCAGAGGTTTGGGTATCCCACTTATCACCTGGAGATCACCCTGAGCGTTGTTCTACTCCCCTGAAATTCATGCAAAATCATAATGCCCCAAACTACACTACTGGGGAGTCTGGCCCAAAACAAATGTAAAACCAGCTCCATTCAAGTTGTAGAAGTGGAGGCTAAATTCATGCTCCGGAAACACTTTCTTTATTCCCCGAAAATGTTCTTCTCATTGCAATACTGGACGGTGATTTGCACTTCAGTATATATATTAATGACCGACATTGAGGACTGATGGTGCACTGCTTGGTGCATAATCCCGAGGCGAAGCCAATGACTTATGGACCAACAGCGCACTAGCAGGCCCGAAATAGAGGATTATTAATCTTTTTAGTCTCTGCCTAAGGTTATTCTAACCCAAGGACTGTCCATGGGAGTGCCTAAAAGATATCGCATGCACTTAAGATATATATAAATGCAAGGAGATCGGATCAAATCGATGCCTGAGCGATGGGTACAGAGGTGGAAGTTACTTGCATTGGTACATAAATCATGACACATTGTGGGTTGGCGGAATATAGCTATAATATAATTCATATGTTTACTTAGGGGTTGGGGGTATTGCACAGTTCAAAGGAGTCGGTGATCCTAGGGGGAAACAGAACATTCTGATTTATTTTCAGAGCGGCATGTGTAAACTTCACAATATGCAGCACTGCCCATCCCAGTACTGATCCAGATAGCTGTCTGCTTCTATCCCATAGTATAGTGAGTGAATGGGACCAATGCCATAAAATAAAGCAGACAGCAACGGAACACCAACATGGTTTAATTAGGTATATCGGGGTTTGGAAGATTTTGACAATACTTGGTGAGAATGAACAACGAGTATAGGGCGCTCGTTAGATAGAACACGAGTATAATTATGCATATTTATTCTCGTTGGCTAGAAGTAAGCTAAATCCTTAGTTTACCCTAAGATCCAGTTTAGGCTCAGAGTTGAGGGAAACTGAGGGAAAACCTGTCGCTCCAAACCGCAAAATGTCAGTAGGACGCCTATTCTGAGGCCAGGAAAGCCGTTACCGCAGTAGGCGTCCAATCACTGACATATCATTCTGATCTGATCTGGGAGGCTGGGAGCCTAGACTAAGACAACAATGGAAGATCAACATGGTTTAGATATACCGTATATATATAGGGTTTGGAAGATTATGACAATACTTAGCAAGATAGAAAAATGCCAATATTATTGCAAGATTAAGATTATAAAATGTATTTTCAAAAAGTCAAGTGTATGTTTTATTTACAGTAGTACAAGTCCCTTCAAGGGTATTGTATTATGTTCAGGTTTGTTTATATTAACAGTGGTTTGATACCCACGTTTGAGAAATCTAAGACGAGAGCTATGTATCGTGAATATATGCATTGACTAGAAGAGGATCTAGAACCATTACCCAGAATAGAGCAAATATAACAAAAGGAAAATTACAGAAAAGATGTTGACTCTATAACCGACCCCAAACAAAGATATTATTGGAGCCCTTGCCATATTTTGACCAATTATTTACACAAACAGATTCGTTTATACTTTTCGAGAAGAGTACAAGGTAAGTCGACTGAGACAGCATTGCCTTTGCAATACACCAAGGAAATATAGGTTGATAGGAAAATGCCAGAGGTATGAAGAACTAACTCAACTAGCCCCGTTAGCAAGTAGCGCCCATCTTCAGGCCTCTTGTGAAGCATCTGTGCTGTTGCTCAGGCACACATCAAGGAGAGAACTCCGCATAGTATTTCACAAACCCCATCACTCATTATACCTGAAAAGGTTGTCATAACATCAAGTCAAAGTCAAAGCATCAGTAGAAGATTCAGTTTGGTGCATGCTCCTTTGAAAGACACATACACAAGCCTTTTGATGTCAGATGTCATCAACGCACCAAATCCAACTATTGATGTCCTTTGCTGATCTAATAGAAACAACTATAGACACTGGCAAGAAGCGATCACTCATGTAGTCCAGAATGCCAATTGCTCTTAGGATAATTTGTTCAGAGAGGGGTCGGACATATTTAGTGGTACAAATTATGATACGGCCTAGATCAGTGATTGGACGCCTACTGCGCTAATGGCTTTCCTGGCACATGACTAGGCGTCTTTATGGGATTAAGACATTTTGTGGTCCTAATGGGATTAGAATGGCACTTTGCGGTTTGTAGGGAGAGTCTTTCCCTCAGTTTGAAGGGACTCTCATCTTTGAGCCCAGACTGGATATTTGAAATCTCCTACCTGGCCAAGCAGGTATAGTGGTGGCTAGACAAACAGCGAGCGAGAGACCTGTCATCGCAAACATGTTGCTGTACGAGGAGGATTTACACAGCTGAGAAGCCATTTTGTAATATATTGGAGTTGTCTTTCATCTCACAACCGGGAAGACATCCAGTGGGGGCACCAATGCAACTCAGGGGTTATGCATATTACTCCTGAACATGGGTATGCATTTCTTAAGTGAATACCTAACAGCCACTCCACCTAGATTGCAATGGACAGTGGGTCCAGGTATCTTCCTCTTTTCAGAACTCTACAGAATTGTATGTACATGATTTAATCCAGAGACTCCAACGAGTATAGAATGAATATAGCATTAATTAATATTATACTCGCTGCGTAGTCCCAGCTTAGAGTAAAAAAGTCCTATCTTTCCCTAAGGTCCCAGGTCATAAAGCTCCGACTAGGAATGCCCTCTAAAACGACCCCATCTTTTTGTACAGGTGTGGAAATGGATAATATGCCTTTTGCATATGCAATATGCATACCAGTGATCACATTAATTCATACACTGCATTGTAGAGTAATGCAATGATATACCGTTATGTTTCTTGTGAAATCCATCACTCAGTAGAAGAGTGTAAAAAGAGCCTAGGCCTAAGGCCGAAAGAAATAGATGTGTTTCCGATTTATATAGCTGAAAACTAGTAGGGGGTGGTAACTTTTTTTATTTTAGGAAACCACATTCCAGGAACTGAAATTTCTATTTCGTAACAATAGTTGTTTTAACAAGAGAAATGTACCTTTTAAGAGTTTTTTGATTAGGAAAACTTCTTCTACTGCTTTAATTAGCTTTTTTGGTTAAAACAATCACAACAATATTGAGGCACGGTCAAACACTTTAAGATGGGGTATAGGTTTTTCTGGGTAGGGGTTGGGGCGGGGGGGGGGGGGGCGTAAATCAGAAACACCTATTACTTTTGGCCTAAGGAAAATGTCTCACTCAGCAGAAGAGCATTGGCCTGAGCATCAATGGTGTCATGGAGGTTTTACATCAGTAGAGTTTGTGACGCCTTCAGAAGTGGATTCAACCAAGGCCACCCTCGAACCATGAATCTGGCTGGAGGGTAGCCTTATAATATTATATTGGTATATCGGGGGATATAGCTTCATGTTTGGGATCGAGTGTCTGAGCACGAGCTTCCTTTAAAAAATGGAAGCATGGGTGATGAAAGAGGGGACTAATTCAGTCAGAAGGGAGGCACATCTTTCCCATTTTCCCAAGATACTAAGGGGATAGGGATGAGTCGGGATACCTCTTCTTATAAGTCTTCTGGATCCAACTATGCAATGGCAAGAGGCGCTCACAGCTGGAGTCTCGTTAAGCAACGTGCGCCGCGAGAGTTGAGGTGTGGCAACACAAAAAACACCCGCACCCTTTTCATGAGAAATGGGTTCGGAGTCTCAGAAAGAAGATATTCGAGTTTCTGTGATTATAACCGCAGTTTAGACCAAGAAGGCATGGAATCGATTTGAATCCATTCAATTAGGGCGCCCTCATGGCGTGTTCGGTTTAAGATCTTCATACAAATCCATGACAGTGCACAGCATTTGCCCACCAACCGGGCCTTGAATAAAAAGACTAGCTGTGAAATGGGCAACACATGCTGTAAGTGAACCCGCCAAGCACAATATTCTCATAAGACATATAGTTCAACGGTTTAAATTGTACCTGTTGGGATTATACACTGACGCTTTGATTGTCGACCGTCGCCCCCCTCTGAAGTCTATGACAAGCCCTCGGGATGATAATTCCAACCGCGTCGACCCCTGCTGTTGCCCTTCTCTGATCTACGACGAGTGGGCCCTTGGTTACGTCATAGACCACAGCCAAAATCAGACTTGAAACAACTCATGACAAGCCTAGCGACTCATTACAGGTAGGGCCACCGAGAAACACTATCCCCTAAACAACATGAGCGAGACCGACCCAGATGTGGTCGTCTTTGAAGGCTTTTGTCCAAAATATCAAATATTATTATATACCCATACTATAGCTAACATGAGGGAAGGGTACATGTATGTGTAGCAAGAACCATCATTTATATTGCCCCTGGGGTGTTCGCCTGGTGATGAACCATACAAAAGAGTTGCTGTCAGAAAGCTGATGATGCATAGAACGATGGTTATTATTTATGTGCCAACCGCTGTAGGTACAGGCCGAGGTGTCAGATAATGGTCTTCTGATCACCATAATAGAACACACCAAGAACATGATCAATCTGGCTTCAGGTTTTGACCTATCGGGGAAAATTCAAGCAATCTTTTTAAGATAATACTATGTGTAACCTTAGAGCTAAAATACATTAGCTCTAAGGTGTAACTATACCAATATTCAAATACAACTTCAGTGATAACTTCTAATGGATGTATCTTACATATATATTGTATAACGTCGCTATATTAAATGCATGTGAAACTATTATTAAGTGTATGTATATCGGAAGACCTGAATTATCAGAAATGTCAAATGAGAGACCAAGATTTCAGTTTGAGAAATAGAGAATTCAATCAATCACTACGATGGTCCATCCTAACCTCTCTAAATTAGAGAAACGTAAGAATGAAATATTTAACGGGCATTTATTTTTCAAAGAAACAGATCCCGATATAACCATTGCGATTATTTATTTGTCTCTTAATATTATAAATTAATTATACCAGTCTCAAAACTAGACACAACTTGTTTTGGCCTATAAAAGTTACATTCCCACATTAAACCCACGCCCTTTCCAAATCCCTACTTTTATGGCCAAGGAAATGGAGATAATAATTGTTCTGATAAGATAAAGGGATGCCCTTTAGGCTAGCACAAACATAAAAACCAACCGAAGCCTGCAAAAACGCAAGCGTGCAAGAAGGGCTATTGAAAAAAGTAATCAGATTAAGTAACAGCTTGGAGATAGGAAGATGTGATAATGTCTATGGACTGTAACAAATTCATACTAAAATCTAGTTGGCAGTCGGCGAAGGACACATTAATCTTAGCCATTAAAAGAAATTTCTCTAAAATCGTCGGCAACGTGGGGAAAGCCCCTGATGAGCTAGGAACAAATGGACCTTTGAAATCTCTGTACACTGATATGAACCTTAATTGATGTTAATACAAAGATACCAATAAAAGGTTAGTGTTTCCTGACCATAGAGGGAAAATCCCTCTCTCACCAAATATATATTATTACCCATTCACGCTGTTCAGAATAGCTCCCGGTCTATAAGGTTAGAGAAAGGTTACGAACCTGGATTCCTGAAGACATGTTGACATTCCTTGTGAGACCTCTTCGACCTGTTCCACCGGACCATACTGATGCTCATTTCCAGAATAGCATATCTCCTTTTCGAAGTCTCCATACTGCATTAATTTCCCCTCCTCAGCCATCCCATACATAGGGACATTCTGAAGTGTCTTCACCGCCGGGGATTCTTCCATATTTTCTCCAGGTGATGAGTATTATTCACAGGGGCAATTTTACTTGACATAGCACTTTTTGACTCATAGTGCAAACTGGGTTCAAAAGCATGAACGTCCAGTATCCAGATGCATTCCCAGGTCGTTCAATAAGATTTGGAATGTCTGTGGGTTCCCCAGACGATAATAACTGGGCTGGGATAATAATAACACTTCATTCCCTGATCGCTATGTATAGCTATGTATCACCCATTCATTGAAAACACAGGTTGTCTATGCATGGGGAGCTAGCTGGCCTTGCTTCCCCCTACCCCAAGAGGAGAGGCCTATGGCTATGACCCTTGAAGAGAAAGGTTCACTGACAATGGTGAGTGAAAATAACGCTTGAGAATTTTGCCATGGAGGGATAGAAGTTTTAGCTCATCCGTAGCCACAGCAAGTTGTGCAGAAGGGAAGATGTTGGGGGAAGAGATACAGTCAAAGAAAGAGGGTTGATGATGGCTGCTCAGGAGTAACAGAGCGTCACTTTGTGTGATCCAGGCCGTTTAGTACACACCTGGCCACGATACCTGGCTCCTGGAGTACCCTAACACCTGCCATTGATTACAACCATCACAACCACTCCTTTCACCTCTTGCGCTAAAGCCTCTTAACCAAAGGAGATGATCACATAAGATATGCTCGTACTCTGGGAGTTACTTCATAGACCGATGTACAAGGACAACCCATTGACTGATATGCCTTTCATGTGGGTTTTCATCAGAGCCCTTTGCCTTGTTTGACTAATGTGTCAAAAGAAAAAGTCCTCTCAAGCACCTCCGGCATGGAGGAGGGAGCTCATCGGTAGATTCCCAGGACCAGGGTGTCAAACCCCAAATTCCGGAACATATTAGCTTCCAACAAGTTCCAGGTGTGGGAGAATTGGATAAAAGTCAATTGATGATAACACGAATACTCTTAGACCAAGAGTCAACAATACATGTAAATCCAGGTGAAGTAGTATTACTGCACTTATCCCAGGATCCAAAAGAAGTTTTGAAGTAATCTCATCAGATCCTTTCGCCAGAGGGTTCAATGTTCAATGAATAGAAGAAATAAGTCCAGTTTTCATCAGGTAACTGATAAAGAGTCGCCCGTCCACCCTCCAACCCCTGGCAGATGTGTGTGTTGATCGGTGTATAATCACAGGGTAGCCTGTATACCCCTCACTCCAACCCTGGAGCCTCCAGTGTGTTGGCTCCCTTGCGTCTGTGGGGCAACTGAAGGGGCTCCCTCCAGAGTCCAGGGATATGTTATGTCTCCTCCCTGGCCCGTGACTCCAGTAAACCCCGCCCCGAGAGGAGTAGAGGGTGAGAGAAGCCAGGAACCATAGAAAAGCGTGCAAGCCCTCTCATCCTCGTCCATCGGACCCTGGGGAGGAGGTGAGAGAGTGTTGGACATGATACGTGCAGGGTTCGCCCTCTCAACATTTACATGTGTATGCTTGTATAAACCTTCTGTCCAGGCCACTAGCTTAAACAATCGCTTGTACCTCTAAGGATGCCAATCCCCGGGTAATTCTTTCTCCCCTCAAATCTTATAGTAGTTGTTTTAACTGACGATTCAAAATTTGTCTCAGATCAAAGTGAGTGATAGAATAAATCATATTCCACTCTAGGCTCAGAGCATCTCCAACCAGATAAGATTCGAATGATATGTCAGTGATTGGATGCCTACTGCGCTAATGACTTTCCTGACCCTGGAGTAGGCGTCCTAATGGGATTATAATGGCATTTTGCGGTTTAAAGCGAGATGCTTTCCCTTAGTTTAGAGGGACTCTCTCAACTCTGAGCCTAGACTGAAAAGCTTCATCTGACAATTCTTTCTCAGATCAAGTGAGCGAGTAGAATAAATTATATTTATCAACTTTAGAAGGTAATAAATGCAATTAAAATTCTCAGCAGTGGGTCAAAACTCAAATACATTCCGAAGCGACATTTCAATAAACTATCAGTTTATGGTTCGTATGGCTTCTAAGAATGCTGAATGTTTTGATAACTGGTGTCACAATGACTAAAGCTTCTTTCCAACTTCTGGTAAAAGATTTTGACGGAATTCTATATGATCTCTATTTAGTATTCGCAACAAGTCAACTAATAAAACCGACCAAACGACCATAAATTGAATCATTAGAACATTTCATCATTTTCTCCAAAGGTTTTGTAATGCAGGCGGGTAGATTGAAGCGAAATTTGTGAAGCGCCTCAATGCTCAACTTCTGTTACATGGTGAAACATGGATAATACAAGTAAGTACCAGCAACAAGTTCATCTGATTCAAACGGTCGAGCGAACTAGTTTCTCCTAGAGCTGCCACCTAGTGGATATTTTCACGACTGTACAATAGCAAGTGGCGTTACACGGTGGCGACTGTACCTGTTCATGTCATTATGTAAACGTATATGACACACCACACCAACTATCTTTATTGTACAATTCTCTGGGAAGAGATAAAGACATGTAAATTAATAGCTTTTCACTTTTTAATAAGATGGACAAGGTGTGCCTAATATACCCCATAATTCACCTACGGGTGAGCGTGCTATAGTTTTGTAAAAATTTCCTGAGTAAATAAATTTGTGAAAAAAAACCGCAAATAATGAAAGCGTATCTAATAATGCATCTCTGATAGGATTACTTCATGGTCATAACAAAGAACTGTGCAAATTCTGACCTCACCCTAATTCTTCCAAGACGTTCAATGTCTTTAATCTGGTCACCTTAAAATATATAATTTGCGTTCAGAGTAAAAAAAAATGCAGAATTGCATGAATTGGGGATGGTGGTCTCCAATTCCAAACAGGAAGCAAGAAAGAGTACGTGTTATCTATATAGGCCCAATAACTTTATTATTATTGACCCGCATACATGTATGCGTACATGTTCTATTGAACACGCGGAATACATCTATATGTACAACCTCTGTACTTCCATGAATGCAAAATCACCATGACCTGTTGATGGATATTGTGTGAAGAGGAAACGTCAATATTTTAATCGGGTTGTATTCAAAAACGAAAATCGAATTAAGGAGTTGACCTTTTGTCAAACCATTTTGGAAATTTAAATGTCTATAGTACGTGTGCTGTTCTATAAACTTCTTGTTTCTAAAGCTGCTGGTTTCAGTTCCTCTTTCTGATGCACGGAGGTTTATACCTGAAATATAAACGTGTGGTCTGCTACTCAGACTAGGCTCAGAACTAAGAGAGTCCCTCCAAACTGAGGGAAATCTCTCGCTCCAAACCGCAAAATGTTATTATAACCCTAATAGGACGCCTAATGTAGGACCAGGAAGACATTAGCGCAGTAGGCGTCCAGTCACTGAAATACAATTCTTATCTGATTTGAGAGGCTGTGAGCCTAGACTGTATTTTCAGTTTGTTTCGCGATTATGAAACAGGTGTCTATATAATTTTAGTCCATTTTGGGTAAGATTTCGCTTGCACTTATTATACTACAGACCGCGTTGGTCTAGTGGCGCCACCATGGTGTTCCATCACCGACTAAAATCAATATACAACTCGGATTTAGCGTTCGAACGGTCTGTACTCCCATAGACGTCCCTCGGCCTTCGGCCTTGGGACGTCTATGGGAGTACAGACAGTGTCTATTGCTATAATGGACAGACAGACGGGTACTATACCAACCGGACCGGCATTTGTCCCACCAGTACAATGACTATTCAGAATATTGTGAGATGTTTGAACATATCTATTTGTGCACAGAGTCTTACAAATCAATCATATTTGTATATTTCTGATAATCATGCTGCGTTGAGACTGTAATGGCATATATACATGTTTATTATACGCACATGCTATATGAGAAGTGCTATAAGTGGGGTGCTATAAAAATAGTCATATAGGACGCGTCCTATATGAATGTAGTTGTCTAAAAATAGCTCTGTTTATATGCTTCGCGGAGCAATGGATGTAAACAAATCCCCGCGAACGATGTAAACAAATCCCCTCGATAGGTAATCCACCCGTGATTCTGGTACTATGATTAAAGAAATACATAATAAAAATCCCATCATTAAATAGAGCATTAAATTCTCTATTGAATGATATAAATTTTATTAATGTAGCTCAGGAAATGGCTGCGATATGACCGTTTTAAGTCAACAATATAACTTGGCTAATAACGGGGCTGTCAGCGGGGCTGTCAGTGGGGCTGGCAGCGGGGCAGCGGGGCTCTCTGAGACTTCTTTAATATTTTTTCAGTGATATCTGATAACATATGACCAAATTTTATGCACATATAATAAATATAGAATGGAACTCGCTGGCAATAATCGAAAATTTATAGGACTTGATTCGTCCACATAAGCACTCTGCCTACGGCATCGTGCTTATGTGGACGAATCTCGTCCTATAAATTTTCGATTATTGCCGGCTCGTCCCATTCTCTCTATATATGGGTGAAATCGTCTGAAAACAACTTGCTTTGTTATTGTTGAGCTGGTTCTGTAGGTGGAGAGGAGTGGCTAGGTCCTCCTTACACGGTTTACTGGCCTATTAATATGGTTAAAACCTGAATTTGAAAAATAATAAAAGTAGCCAGAGGGGAGGTGGAGGAAGTTGCACCTCTACTTACACGTCGCTTTCACCAATATCCCGATTATCCTCTCAACTAACCTAAATTTAAGGAAATAAATCAGGTTAAAACTACAGTTTAACATTAACAAACAGATTTCTTGAATCAAAGTAATAGGCTGCCAAATATACTCAGATATACCTAGTATTTATCATTTTTCAACTTGATTTAGCAGAATTTGCTAAATGTATAGAGCTGCTGAGTGTACATCTTCTGACGCCCTGACGCATGTATAACCATTAACCGAGCCACTATAACTAGTATAAGGATATGTGCAGGTTTTAACGGTATAAGACACAGTAGTCTAAATATCCTGCTGCATTACTTTCTACACTCAACACTTTCGCGCCCTTCCTGCAGTTTCCCGATCCTGGTTTTCGATGTATAATCTGGGGAATCCAGATTCAATGGTGATTTTTTTTTTAAATAAATTGTATTGCACAAATTTGCACAGTGTGTGATAGGTCTCATTCGACAATTGTAAAGTATATTGTTTGATCAGTACATAAAAGGTTTTAAAGTTACCATACTACTTTCTGTTATCATAAACTGTATTCTGCATTAACGCAGGTCAATCATTGGGAAACCAGGTACAGGATTAATTACAGTATGCACCTATAGCACATAGCCTCGACTGAGGAATCAAATACTATCAGTGAATGGGGAGTAGTAGACTCAAAGTCTTTGGTAGTGTCATATAAGAAGTATCTATTATATTGTATTATGAATGATATAATTATAAGCGGTCGTAGACTGCACTATATCGACCTACAAATAACACAGGACGAGAGCATAGGATTGAGACGGTGCCTACACAAAACCACCGGCATAGACTCGTAAGATTAGGATTTGTTTCAGTTTCGGATGTAAAAATCTTACAAATAAGCGGGTCGGCACATCTCGATGCTCAGAGCGTGATAGCCCTTGCGTTGGAAGTGTTGTGCAGTGCAACTTTATTCATCTTGCAATTGAACAGTTATCTCAGATTTTGAAAGAGTAAATCTGACTTGAAGCCTTTTACTCCAGTCCAGTCCATAAAGAGATCATGAGTAATTTGAAGATACTCGTGTTCGTTGGTAGCGTCCGTGACAACAGGCTGGGATCAAGAGTTCTCACCATGATGAAAAGCAGATTAGACGCAACTCCACATGAAATAACAATTTTCGGTAAGTGTTTCTGTAAAATCGTACACTCTAGTTCTATGTATAAACAAAGGTTGATCTCACTTTGAAGTCAGATTTTCAGTGATAGCTGCTTATAAAAAATAGTTACTGTAACCATATTGTTTTATTCTCTGAACTCTATTCGTTTAGCTCATCTACCACTTATATGGTAATAGCTGGAAGAACTGGTCACTATTATTATATTCAGAAGCTATAATCATAGTAGGCCTATACCATTTTGTCAATATCTCTCCATATATGTAATTCGTTGGTAGATAAAGAATTTTCAAATCAAATCAAATAGCACATTAAGATTTAGTGCTAGAACTACCTCTGCCACATAGTTGTATGTCTCTCGAATGGATATTGATCAAGCGTAATTTAGAGAAAATGATACAAACGGAATTGTACGGCAGTCTAAATGTATTTTTTTTCGCATGTTGTCATATGTAAAAGAGCGTCAACTTTATAAATGAGGTTATAATTTACTTTTCATTACTACCATTCCGGGATTCGGCTATCTATTCTAAGCATATATATATACAACCCATTATAAATTAGAACTGCATAAAAAGTCGGAGATTCGACGTAGTCTGCACTTTTAATAATACGGTAGTTCGAACTTTAGCCGACTCCCTCAAACCATCATGTAATATCATGTACCGTGGTCGTTTCAAATGGTGTGACCTATTTCTCGGAAAACGGGATGGAAACTGAAAGTATTTGTTCCCTGGAACTAATCTCGTTGCTGGAACCGAGGCCACTCCCTTGTTCTTTACTCGGACTCGGTTACTGCGCCACGTGTTTCGGATTGCGGCCTATTAATCAAATACAATAAAAAGCATCAGACAATATATCCTTTTCCAAGAGCAATACTTATATGATAGCGGTCGGTGTTGTAATGTGCCTCAAGTTTTGTTATGTTTTTTAATCACATGAGGTAGAGACTAAAATCATTAATAACCTCAGCAGGTCACAAACGGAAGTTATTAATCATTACTCGCTTTTTCGCTATAGTTAAGTATTAAATATCATGAAAGATCGAATTGTTAAAATATTCAAAGAACATATATAAAGCCAGTTCAACCTCAGAGCAACAGAAACTTGGAGGTTTACTCGCAAGAGCTTTATATAAGTCTGTGGTGTTTTGACATGGTTGTACCTTGAACTGGTAATTACATAGCTTTATGGGAGGGATGTGGGAAGAGTGTAGAGAATAGAATGACATACTGGAATGCTAATTGAAGCTATTAAGATAATTTTATTACTACTATTAATTAGTAGTGGTGGTATATTTCTTCACCCTGGACACCCTTACCGTCCCCCAATAACTGTGAAAACCCGATATAAATAAATATTTTGTAAAGGATGGTTATCTCTCTTTAACCACTGCCTTGGAAGTCTTGGGGCTATAACCACCTAAGGCAGAGATTAAAGGGATTAATAACCTCCATTTCGGGCCTGCTGTTGCACTGTTTGTCCACAATCCCTCGGCTTCGTCTTGGGATTGTACACCAAAGTGAGCCAGCAACCCATAACAATTAATGCCCTCAGTGTCTGATGCTGTCCCCATATACCCATGAGCATATGATTAATTTCACCCCTGAGTTTCATTCCGACTTCAGTTAATATCCACAATAAAACAATCACCAATACGATTAATTATTATTTCAGATGCCAAGGAGATGAACATTGAACTTGTGAAGAAGCCATTGCACCACTATGAAGACCAAAGCGAGGCGCCAGTCTGGTTGCGCGAGGCTGCGCAGAAGGTGAAAGATGCCGATGCCTACCTTGTGGTGTCGCCCGAGTATAACTCTACCATACCGCCACCTCTCAGCAATATGATGGACCATTTCCCACCAGCCAACTACAGCCTCAAGCCTTCAGCCATCTGCACCTACAGCCCAGGTATGTAGTCCTGTGGATTATCCGATGTATTTTCATTCCACCCAAGGACAAAGTCTAATTTCGTATTCCGTTTGCTTTCTGTTTTATTTAGGTTTAAATCAACTGTTTCCCTTTCAAACCGACTCATTCAAGTCTGGTATATCTGTCAGTAAAGTCTGGTATAACTGTTTGGAGATTTCCATAACGTAAACACGCTATAAAAACAATATATATAGTACATATTGGAAGACCTTCTTTTGAAAACATTCAACCAATTTTTAGCAGAATCTCAATTAAAGAATTTATACATTTGAAAAAAACAAAACATGAAAAATCGTCTTGTTAACCACTATTTCATTTTTTATGTACGAATCCTTCGAGGGAATTCCATATCATCCTAAACTTCAGCAATAAATAGCGACATGCAAAAACAAAACAAAAATATAAATTTGACAATCGCATAAAACGGTATCAATGTATTTCTTTATAGCCACGTGGGGCGGTATTCGCTGCAGTATTGCTCTCCGGCCCTTCCTGAACGAGCTTGGCACATTTCCAATTCCCGAAATGTTGAATATTCCCGAAGTACACGGAAACGTCAACGAAGAGGGCACTCCAAAAACTGACAGGGTTGCGAAAGGGGCTGACAAACTTGTCCAGAGCCTGATATGGTTTGGTGAGGCGATAAAAAACCAGCGGAATGCCAAAGGAGAGCCAAAGCTGTAGGATAGTGTGATAGCAGTGGGTTTGAGTAGACCTAGCCTGCAAAGAAACAGCTCTAAGCTATGATCAATATATCAAAGGTATCAACGCCTTAGTAGGATCATAATTCACAGACATATGGGAGCAAGCTTTAATAGCATACATGGACTGAATTTCTCAAAGACACAAAGCCGTTAGTTAATAATTTAAGATAGTTATTTTATGTTGCCAGAGTCAATAGAAATGTCACTATCCGCGCAATATATCTCTATCTAAAAAGTGATCACTAAAGATATATTATAACTAAATTTGATTTTAATTTGGACTTGATTTTAGGTACTTTCTTTTTCCTAATGCAATTATATTGTAACGAATATAACATACATGTATGCATTGAATTCAGAGGACAAAGGAAATCAATTTAAAACTTTAAAACAATTCTTCATTAATCTGTATACGCTGATCTCAAATACGAGCAATAGGAGATAAATCAAATAGTTACAACATTTACATGTTCACGTATGGATATAGAATAAATCCAAATGTTGGAAATAAATACAGAATAAGAATAAGAATCGTTATTGTTTCCTCACCAGATTGACCTTTCATGGGTAATGCTGATGTTTTTGCTGGTAACCTACCATCTGTGTTCTTAAATAATAGTGCACTTGACTATGTTCGTGAACTTAAATATCTCGGTACATGTATGAGCTGAAACTATGGAATCGCCAGTACATATTTATGGCAACTCCCGAAGGTAAATTATTTGCTCAGCACTGAAAGATGCCTTCTTGTATTTCTGTCGATCTATCACCAAAATCATCCTATATTCGGTTGCAAAGGTTACACAATAAAGCATTCAAACTAATCTATGGGAAATTATACTACGCCAAGGGCATATTTAATATGCTTAGTCTTATTGCAAGATCTTGCCCCTATCCCTTGGAACAGAAATGAGAGTTATGCTTCCTTACTGTATTTGTATTTTATACCTTTCTCTTTATTTTCTGTCTTTATAAATTATTATAATTGTTTATACATGTACTAATTTTTGCTTTAAAAAAAGAAAGAACTCTATGTAGTTGGACTATGTCATTCCACGATGGGCGTTCGACTGCTTTATACTGTCTTCTTATTTTTTAATTACTTCTAGATGAGCTAAAACAAAGCTCTTATTAATCCGCATTATTAAAAAATAAATATGGATTTGCTACCTTATCTGTCTTAAATTGGGTATAAGTAAAAATATATAATTTTATACATCCTTGTGCTTTGAACCCTTTCCATGAGGTCCGTCAAGGAAACGGCCATACCATCATTGTGGAATCAACTTATATTTAAGTGTGTTAATAAATCAAAGTTACATCATCAATGGATAGTATGGGATAGTAGCACCTGAAATTTAACATGATTCCAAAACAGAAATTGCAGTTTTAGTTGACAGTAACTCACTCCTGCTCTTCTCGTAATGACACTTCTTTTGTGTATAACGTAATAAATTGTGTAAAAAGAAAATGAGAATTCTACAAATATGAGTGGTACTCAGAACTCTTAAAGCTGCACTCCCAGCTATTCCCTATAAAATATCAGATTTCACGTATTTAGAGATCCCCTGCGCCACCTTGTCACAAGAGTATGGTTCTCTTTCATGATGCATGCGGTTGAAGATACATATTTGAGTCTAATGGGAGTATTTGAGTTTGAGTGTACTATCTTTTTACTCTGGTCGTGATTTCTAAAATCCTGCCCTCTGTAAATAGCTTGACTTTGCTTGGCCACGATCTGGTCGGATCTTAAATCATTGAATTCAGGCATTTATTGAACTTTTCATTGAGTTAGAGATCGATAATAGTGAGTTTGGTAACTAATCTGAATGTAAATTCAAAAGAATCATCCAATATTAATACTAGGGAAGGCAGCTATAGGTGATAGATGGATTGGAAAAGAACGACACAAGAAGTAGAACATCTTTAGATTTTTACCTAGGTTATCTGAGAATGCAGCTTTAATTTAACCTTATCTTGGAGAAAATTACAATCTGAAATTACAAAACGATTCATACAATATAGTACAACTTAATTTTAGCATCATGTTTTTTTATCAAATGTTACAAACAATAGTTGTATGTGCCCCCTGTGTCATCCGTTCTCGTCTGTTTCCCAGTTTGAATTGTTCCATTAACTGAAGAATACAGTATGTACTTGGAACATCGCTCATATTAATGAGTTCTTTTCAGGTATAATGGGCCCACTGGCTATTGCCATTAGATATGTGCTCTTGCATTGGACATTATGTTAAATTAGAAATGCCTCTCTCTCTCTCTCTCTCTGACAATGTGTTTGATTGATTGATTGTATTATTTATTTCACTATGTGGAAATCGGTACCCCATTTCTGACCATTTCAGGTCTTTCACTGAGTGTGGGCGTATTTTAAAGTGTCTCTTGCCACTAAATTCCTAATTTGGGGGAACTTGAACTAAGTGTGTTTGATAAAAGCTGCATTCTCAGCTATTACGACCAACGAAATCTTACCAAATGTACTCATATCGTGACTTATAAGACTGAGTTCATCAATATTATGCTGCTGTTATATGTTTATACAAGAATTTGAAGGTAAATCCACCGAGAGAAAACGGCCGCCGGGTCCTCCAACTACAAAATTTTAATGAGGACGCTTTAAGCCCTATCACAAAAACAAACAGACAAAATCCTCCAACATTTTGGTCAAATGACTCTTAGGTTGGAAAAGAATGGAACAAAAAGTAGAAAATGTTTAGTTTTTAACTTATGTTAACTAAGAATGCAGCTTTAATTATGTCAGTATGATCCATATAGTATAGCCTGAAATATTTAATGCTGAGCCTATGGGAGGTTTTGTAGTTTACACTCAAATGGGTCTCAAACTACATGCCTTTGGCTATGAAAATAGTCTCTCATGCCCTATCATTGTCACATAACTATAAAAGTAGTTCTGAAGAATGCGAAATGACTTGTCTAAAATATGTTTCAGAAATAAAAGATCCGATGATCTATGTAGTTATGGATTTACATTAGTATTGTCACTAGGACTATTTTATATCAAACAATTCAGGTGCTCCATAATTGTTACCTTGGAAACGTCCTATGATACATTCCAACTCCATTAAACTTATTGAATCAGCTTTCAATAGACTAAAAATAGTAATAATTGTATATGGGATAAGCATCACTGATATAGTATATGTATAGTCTGCAATCTGATCATGTAAACAAGGTACAATGTACATAATATGCATCGCAACACTCGTCTAGCCACAGAGATTGACAGTGGGCCTATATCATATATGTGTGTGTAGGCCATCAGTTAACAGATAAGGTCAAAAGATCACGATTTATTTAACAGGTCCCTTTATCTCGAACAGCTTACTTCAAGAATAACTGTGGGTTGGTCGGATTTAAAGGGAATTCTGAAAACTGGGAATGACTAGAAAAGGGTAGGCCTGGTCTGGACGCATTTAAATGCTGTATAATATATATAATATTTTTAGACGACCCCAACATTATATATATTTAAAAGGGATGAATTGACTTCATAATATCCACAGTGATCGCTGAACTCGAGCTTTATTTTATGGATTTACATTAGTACATACATAGTTTAAATACGTAAGCTGCCCTCGCAATACTGAATGTATTTTTGAAGTGACACATATCACTGAGCTCCCGATTTGGGGAAAGTTTGCCTGAAACTCAACTATGTTCTAGATTAGTATATTTGTAATGTATACCCGGGAGCATTAATGTAGGAATTACATATATTTTATGTATTTAAGAGTTTAAAACCCAAATTTCGTAGGGTGCCACAGGCACCCTGACACAACTGCCAGACCCAATTCGATTGGTTAGGGAAGGTCCCCGACGCCTCTTATTATATTTGGTTAAGTGATAACACCTGGATGGGGCAGGGTATATATGTCAGTGTGTACCTACTGCCTCGCTTGTACTTCACACCCCTTCACCATGCACTGGGGCAGCACCTTATGGTCAAGTTACTTCTCTCTCAGATTTGAATTCCCCAATGGAATCTCTGCCACATTCTTCGTTAACAAATATCAATTAATCTAAGGAATATATAGAGTTGGTATTCCACACAAATGTTCTTACTTGTGCAGGTCATCAAAAACTACAAAAGTATTTCTAAATGACATATAGTCAAATAGTGATCTTAGCCACTTTAATTACTCATAATTTATGTAGTCAATAATTTAGGAAAATTATTTCATGTAGCTACAGTAAATATACAAATAATAACGCATACATTACTGTTAAAAGTTTAAATCGCTGAATAATACTAGCTAGTTATCATAAGGATAAAGTGAATTTTGTAAATATTTCTAATTGAATGCCTGACAATAACATCTGTAATGATAAATAAATAATAATACCCTGAAATGATAAATACCCTGAAGAAGGAGTAATGTGAACTCCGAAACGCCGGTATCTTATTGAATAAAACACCTCAAAGCACTATATTACCCTCCACTTGTCTTTATTACATTTTATGGGTTTCTCATTATAACTTTGAATAATGATAAATAATGTATCCATAAAAGCACCCAAAACATAGCATTATTGGCAATAGCAGTTAGGCAGAGCACTGCTCTGTTTGTTGCACGATCTGTGAGCACTGCCTTGCTGCGCAGATCATCAATGGAAATGTTAGTAGTGTATGAAATCTAGGATTAGTCTCTGGTGTGCTCATAACTACCCGCTTTCCAATACTGTGTCCAGCTCGCACACAAGGCAATCCATTTGATAGACTGAGCAAATCGATAATTTAAGCACACTAATTAGCAACCCAGCTCTTCAAAGTGGTGAGCACATAAAACCTGTTTGTCTTGGTCATGTCGGAGCAGTGACGTCAGGCAATGCCACTAGGTTGGATGTTGGCGCTAAGAGCGCATTCACGAATGAATTATCGTTATATTAAGAAACACTTTCACTCGGGGGAATTGGTCGGGTCGCGCAATTGGCCTCAAGGACACCATGGCTAATGTTTTGCCATACTTTTTGTCGATTTTGATTGCGATGCCGACTTTCTGTGGTAAGTCATTCACTTCTTTATTATGTAGTTATTGCTAATGTATTTATTGCTAATGTAAATCAATGCGTCCTAACCGTTCGCTGAGCGGCTGGATTTGGATATTAGGTACAAAAAGCGAACGTAAAACAATTACTCAATAGTTATTCCCATATTTATGTTAGGCAATTTTAGAAAGAAGTCCAAGGTGGTATATTCAACGTGGTCGGGAATTATAAAAACTGTTGGGAATCCATTTGGATAACATCCAAATGTATGTTAATGCATAATTAACTACGGCACAAATTGTTAACTATACCATTGTGGCCACATTAAAAGGCGTTTCAGGGAAGGAAAAATCAGTAATTGCATATAACTACATGTATAATTTTAAACACTAAACTGCTATACATTACAGACAACTTTACCATACCGCCGCTATACTTTTACTTTGTTTATGGGATCTTGCAAATTGTGTCACAGAAAAATGCGTGTAACTGTAAAGTCGCAATATCGATATTTTTCAAAGGTTTCCCCACAAGATCCCTTTATATTAATATTCTAATTTTTAAGGCGTTTAGTACTTTTTGTCATCTAAATACGTGTACTAAATGTCAAGCGTGACTACCTAGAACAACAAAAGCTGGTAGAGAAGAAAGATGCAGAACTCATCCAGGAAAAATATTCCTCAGGCATATACGGTACAATCATATGTGTATCTATAAGTTCAACCTGATGAGTATATTTAAAAACTTCACTAATTATTGTACTTCCCGAACTTGTTTTCAAACATAAAACGAAATAGAAGTACTTGTTAGCTGAACTCCGCTGGATCTCATCTATAATTTATTTTGCGCCTAGTTTTTCTGTGGCACGTCACATATATATTGCTTCAATCCTGCCTATTTATAGTTTTGTTGGGTTTTTGTCCCAACGTCGGGCTTTTATTCAATCTATCAACAGATCTGTCGTTCGGGACTGATCACATCTAGATGTACAGCGAGTCCTCTCACCTCTTCAACTTGAACTAACCTTCTACAATTCTAGTATAGAGAGATTTTTAAAAAGATCTCTGCTCATGATCATATACAGTTCAAACCAGACTTTTTTAGCTGTTGAAAACAAGAAGCTACTACCTAGTTTATCCTACTTCCAGTTTTAAACTGGCTGTCTAGTCAAGGGAGAGACCTGTTATTATCATAAATAACTGCTTTTTTGCGACTGAGTCATATAAGTCCTGATGTACCATAATCAGCTACAAAGAGGAGCAAGTAAATGTAGCTTATTAAGCTATGGGATGCATGAGATCGTAGCACCATAATTATACACTTATAACTCATGGAAGAAGGCCTTCCACTTCGCAAACTCTTTTCTGTATGACACATTATTTTTTGCACAATCGGCTATGACCGGAAGTTTTCTTTTTAGTTCTCTTAAGAACTCAAATAAACAGATCTTGTTTTCTCCGAATAGTTTCGTTTTGTAGGTATAAAATATAGCGGTCATTAGAATGTAGTTCAAAATATCATGTAAAATTCTCTTCTGAGCCAGGTATATCTAAAATCATGTACACAGTGTTCATATCTCGTATTAACTCTTTATCTAACCTTGTATTGTTTTTGGCTCAGTTGAGCAAACTGTGCCAAAACCCACATGCTTTTGGACAATCAATTAGGAAATTGAAGATATCGTCCAATTCATCACAATAAGTGCATGACACCAATTTGTTTCAGATACTTACTACAAACTGTAAGTCTGTTAATCAGCTTATATTGAAAGGATTGGAGACGTGCGTCTCTAAAACAAAGATATGGAATCATATACCATGTTTCGGATTCAACGCTGGAAATGTCAAGGCCTTTATCGCCTATTTATAGTTATTATTTATGTGGAATTTATTTAGTTATTGGATTACCATTTTAAAAATATCTAAGAGCACGATAACTATTAAATATCGTATAGTTTCAAGTCTAAACAACTCACTGACTATGTAACGAAAAAACATGACACAAAACTAATGGATTGTAAATACACTTTTAACAAAACTCAAAATAACGTAACCGACAACAGATCAAGTAGCATTTGAACAAATGTTTGAACACAACACAGTGAATTATCGAATGATTAATTATTGAGCATACGCTTAAGGAATTTTATCATTATCATTTAATTTACTTTCTACAGACAGTCTAGAAGACCTACAATGTCGAAGAATAATGTCCAATTCCTGTATGTTTTATAACTGGAATACAAATTCAATAAGGATACATTATAATGGATAATATATATAGTTTACCACTGAACACCATAAGTTTGTGACTACCTCCACAGATTTGAAATTACATATAGAAGGCGGCATATACTTTTGTATCTTAGACATGAATTGTCTTTTTAATAGAATTAAATACAAGTTTATTAAACTTTTCAATATCGGATAAATCCCTGTTTTCACAACAGCTATCCTACTGTAGCCCAGCACCTATCTTTTGTGACACTGACTTAGTTGTATTCATCAACAAAATTAATAAGGAGTGTTTGCCAGCCCATTTACCTGTAACAAAATCTAATAGGGCACGGGTGCCTAATTTATTGCATATATGTATAGTTAAGCTATTATGTGTCAAAATTGTATTAGTCAGAGGGTGGAGTAATGGTGTTAATTACTTGGGGGGAATTGGAGAGATGGTCCCTCACTGACTCGCTGGGGTGCATAGTTCTTAATCTAAACATCAATATCTCGGTGAGGTTGATTGCAAGTCAATCTCCCCTAGCTTTTCTTCTCACTTGAAGTGGTTACACAATCACGTCCTGTGTCGGTGGTCGGAGGTGACTGCTGAACTATATACACAACAATAAGTGTCAATATTTACTCCACCTAACCCTGTTGGGAAATGATGAGTCATCTATGATTACATTGTAAATATGTACCAGTTCCATTGCAGATTATATGTATATAGGTGGTATCGATGACCATTATAAATTATAGTTGCATTATAAATTATAGTTGCATTCTCTCGATTTTAACATCGGTCAAAACTAAAGATTTTCTACTTTTTGTTCTCATCTTTATCAACCCATCTAAAACTCATTTGGCCAAAATATTGGAGGAATGAGTCTGGTTGTATTTGTTACAGAGCTTCACACATTATGCCGCTATACGTACTCGTTTTCTGTAACCTCAATCAAGAATCTCAACTCGGCAGTCACTGGAAGACCTGTTTCTAATGTCACAGATTTGACCGACCATTGTAATAACAGCAGCAATAAAGAATTTTTGAATTGAATTGAATATTTTGGAGCCACGCTGAAAGTCTTTCCTGCGATGGCTTCACTTATTGCTCATCGGCCGCCGTTTTCTCTCGAACTAATCGACTTCAAACCCTTGTACAAATATGACACAGCAGCAAAATATGAATAAATTCAGTCCTATAAGTCATTATACGAATAAATCCGGTATTCTTTTCTGTCGTAAAAACTGAAAATGCAGCTTTAACACAATGTGCAGTGTTCCCGAACCTAACTTCGTGCAAGGGCATTAGCATTCCCCGGATCTTCTTTCGCTATATAATACATTTTAACATTCTATCTTTGAATGGGCAGACTGTTGATCGTTTTCTCGTCTGTATTATTACTTTTTCATATACTGCATATCTGGGATATTTGTGATACAGGAGGAGACGAAGGAAGAGCAAGAGTAACGTCAACCCTCTCCCCAGCTGATATAAGTTGGTGCAAGGGAAGGTGTGACGAGGAATACTTCCCCGGCTACCCGTGCTACTGTAACTCCAACTGTGACCAGTATGAGAACTGTTGCGAAGACTACTATCCAGAATGCAGACGTAAGTGAAAGTTAAGAGAATATAGATCTAAGCTATCAAGCTATTGAGCTACTCTAAACGAGGAAATTTTGGTTTGGTTAAAACATCTAATCCTCTCCAACATAACAGAGGAATTTGTATGTTGACGCCTGAATCGCAGATTTCGTATGCTGAATTTCGCCCCTGCGATCGGCATTCTCCTTCCAAACATAAAGACAACAGAGCAGTAAAAATCTTTGTATTCGGACATTGGGGATTAATAGCCTATAGCTATTGATTCTTTAAAAATCCCCAGCTAAGACGGCCAAAAGTTATTTGTTTTCAATTCCTCCATTCTGTAATCGTTAGCACTGTAAAATAGAAGATTCGAATAGGCCTATAGTCTATGCTCAGAGCCTCTCCGATCAGATACGAATGGTATGTTAGTAATTGGACACCTACTGTGCTAATAAACTTACCGGCCCTGGAGTAGGCGTCCTAATGGGATTATAAACTCCACACAACTCTGAGCCGAGACTGAATACTCAAAACGAGGAATTTGTGGGATTTCCTCACATTTTGAAGAATTCATGAATTTGGTTATTACCTTTGTATCCATAATTAAAACAATTATTTCGCTGTACTGCAGGGGCAATTTGGGAGTAGAAAAGAATAACACATTTTTGTAATTAGTCCTCAGCCCAGACAGACCCTTGCAGTCTGGTGTGCTCGTCGAGATACGACTTGATGCCATAATCTATAGGCTATAGGCGTTTGTTCCAGAAATCAAAATGTCCCCAACATCCCAGTTTGCACTGTGGTATCGATGGACTAAGATTATAGAGAGTCCCAGAAACCTAGTGGTGTCACGTTCTAGCTTCCAACCTCAGGAGATTTAGCCTACAGATAACTATATGCCAATATACATGTCTATTACATGCATAAAGGTAAACTGTTTGTATTAGGGGTTGGCAGTCCTCACAGGAACCATGCAGGTGTCCGTTGCACAAGGAAACTTTACTTAATGTTTTACATTCTTAGCTACTTTTCCTTATGGCCCGTTGCAAATTGGCGTGCGAATTGGCCCTTGCAACAACTCGTGTAAGTTTGCATTTGCAAATCGCAGATGTGTAGGGATAGCTGCATCTTGTAATGGACTTTTAGGGAAGGAATTTGCTACACAGTCAATCCTAATTGTTATTCCTACAGTCAGAATTTCCTACGTAAGCAAGGAAAAATAGCTTAGCAAGGAACATCTTAAGTAAGGATTCCTTATGCAACAGGCCCCAGTGTATTAAGCTGAGCAGCTTCACACAATGAACGGGTCAATACAAGTTACACATCTCCTTGGAATCGGAGGAGAAGGGTGGGAAGATTAGGGTAAGTTAAGAGTACATAACTCCTTATTTGGCTAGAGCTACATGTCCTGCGGGCGTCTTGCCCAAAACATAGATTTTCTGTCTTGGGCATTCTCTATTGTCTCAACCATATACATTAAGTAAATTTTTACTAGATATGTAGGGCAAATATGTAAATCTGGGCAAATATGTAAATATGTAACGCCATCAATAAACTTTATTCACTCTAAGTCAGAGGTTTAATGATGTATAGAACAACCTGAAGGTAATCCAAGAGCAACGACCCAGATATGGATCCAATCTTATATATTATTCATAGATTTGTTCAGCAAGAAAGCAACAGAGTAACTCACAGAGTTCACAATTTCGCCATGAAACCATAACCAAATTAAAGTCTCAAAATGACTATAACAATTCTGTAGCAATGCAAATCCAATATTCTTACAAATCATTTTCGACTTAGCTTACCTCGTGCAAATCCCCCAAATATTCCATGCGGAACATGACATGTTTTCTGTAGTTTTTACTCTGACATACAACTCCCATAATTCCTTGCGAACCAGGATCCAAGATGGTCACTATGCAAATCTCCTATTCCTAGTGTTTTCAAAATAAACTGACAAGAATAGTATATGATAATGCAGTATTAATTTTCCAGCTGATTACATCTGGAATGGCAATTGGGAAAGCTTCGAGGGTCACTCTTACAAATACTTCGCTGACAACACGATCACGGGAGAAGATGCGGCGAAAACCTGCATTGACGATTATGGCGGCATGTTGGCAAGCATCAGCAATGAAGAAGAATTCGTATTCGTTGTTAATCGAGTAGTGAAAAGGAGAACTTTAAATGCTTATATCGGGGGAACGGACAATGAGAAAGGTAATCTATATATATAGATCTAGTCTTATAATGTGATGTGTCACAGAAAAATGAGTCCTATGTCAAAAAGATGGATTTTGAGATACCATCATATTTGAAAAGATGAGATTAATTAAGTGGATTCCAACGATGTTAACATTTAAGAAATCTAAAAGGTATTCCTATATTTTATGATCGATTGATTTTATGTTTGAAAATAAAGGTTTGCAATTTTTCTGGGTGGACAACTACTAGTAAAGTAGCTAAATATATACTCCATATTATGATGATCTTAGTATTTTTAATACACGGTCCTGGAATTTAGTACATGTATTCATACATCTTCGAGCATTAGATACCCCAGAAATGAAAACATTCCTACAAAGATATCTCGTGAATAACACATTTTGAATAGTATCATTTTTTAGACTTATGACACATATTTCTGTAACGTATCACATATCAGGCCAGATCCAATATCTCCATCTCCGTCGATTGTTACCCTTTCATTATTGTCAATAGTTAAGAATAGAATACAAATCAGGTAACATTTAGACAAATTACTAAGATAGCCACACAATGTTTTCCCCATCACCAGATCTTTATATATGAAGCTCGTGAATGCAGACACCTAGAAAACAATTCATTTTCCGTTTTACATCTGGATAAATTATTCATGGAAATATGATATTCGTTGCTTTAATCGGAGGCTTTTGGAACATTCATGTGTTAAACCATGTCCTCGTAAATTCTTCTCCAGGCTAGTCTTTCTTCTCTATTCACCTGTATTGTTATACAGAATCATCGAGCATCTTGACTTAAGATCATATAACGCCTATAAAGGATCCAGTTTTCCTTCTTTACAAGTTTTTGTCTGTGGATGAAAGATTTGGTCTGCAATAGAATCCAATTTACAGTTGCAATGCTGTTTACTTTTATACCAAATATTAGATCTGTATAGTTTATTACAATATTTGTACCGCTGTTTCGGAATATATATTCGCCCTATATATATTGCGTATAGATCCATTCTAATATTCCAACCCATAGTTTTTCGTGTTTGCACAGTTCACAAAAAAGTGACAAATATCATCTCTTTGGCCACAGAAATATAATACAAATTATAAATATAATCCTTATATATAATATAATCCTCCATCTCTTATCCTCACGGTTCTAAAATATTAATTACACGTGGTGACTCTGTGGGGGATTTTATATTTCAGCAATAGGTGTTTATATGAGTGAGACTACTCGCTAATCCTGGATTATGCTAAAGACCCTTTCTGTAATTCTAATGGCATGAACGGTGTACTATTACATAATGTTTTGGCCGAATAAAAATCATTAAATACAGATATCTGTACTCTTGTCTCACATGTTGTCTTGTAAGATAACATGACGACTTCCCTCTATAATAACTGGTTGAAATCTTCTTCATTGAAGTTTAAAATCTTTTGCAATAAAATTAATTGAATTTGTCAAAATTTAATTTTCTCTTAAGAATGAGTGCATTGTACAAATATTTGCTGGAACATTTAAGAAGATCAATGGTCTGACCACCAATTACAACTCAATAGTACCTGTGTCGGCGGGGTTTTATTCTTTAAGCATAACTATATTTTTTCCACACAATCATAATTTTATACCTCCCATCACACGGTTCATGTTGTACGTGATAAAAGTATTTACAAAGTCTCCACTCTAATTTCAGACCATTTTAATTATTTGCGCCGAGTTCTATTCACTATTTATTATATGCCCTCATAAACAAAGAAGAATATCGGAATATAAACCTTTGTTTTTTTTATTCTGATTCGCCATAAAGTATCTACATTTTACAAGAAAAATAAATTCGAACTTATATGGTACGTGTCCTATATGGATAGTTTTATTGCACCACCTGTAATACCACTCATATTTCATGGGGCTATAATAACATTATTCAAATCATTTATTAAATAATTACCGTGTAACATGTAAGATTTGTTAATGGGTCTCATGAGAATATCGTTTTATATGACATCGACCTCAATATATTTCTTCTTCTTCTTCTGTTTCTTCTTCTTCTTCTTCTTCTTCTTCTTTTTTAATGTAATCTTTTTTAATTATTTACAAAATGTCTACGTGAATTGTATAGAGGGTATGTGGATGTGGTTCGATGGTACGCGGATGCCTCTTCCTACGGACGTATGGCACAAGTGGTTCTCAGGCCAGCCAGCTAACGTGGGCAACTGTGCCGTGCTCACTAACTACGTCATGTATGAGGAGAAACGACAGACCCTACCTGCCTATTACTGGATTGATTACAGTTGTATCATTAATCCGCAAGAAGTACAGGGTTACATATGTGAACGTAAGTGTTGTGTCGCTATAAACTTTGGTAATCTTCCAGCCGTGGGTACCTCAGTTGATGGCAATGTCCTATACCTAATTAACATATTGATTTATAAACAGTTTTATTTGATCTAAATGTAACGATCTAGCCAGCCTGAAAAGTCTCCTATGTGAAAGGGTTTTTCAGCCTCTTTCATTTACTACATATTGTTTCATTAATGTAATTAGGGGAGGTGTAGTTTCTTATTAACATTGAGAATATTAAGAATCTAACACAAGAACTAAACTATGTATTCATAAGCGTTTTAATGAATGTAACAGTGATTTCAATAAATCAGTGATATACAATGGGTTTTAATAGATGAATACATAGTTAACTTGGTCTGACTCTAGTGACTAGCCAACTCTAGTGACTAGCTTTGCTTTCGTCGTCTGATGTAGTGCGATGATATGGGTGATTCATAAACATTTCATGATTTGGCAATGTGTATGAGCATCATGAGCATCATAAACGGTTTGCCAATATTGACTGACTCGAAATTTACCTCAACAGGGACATTAGCCTGTGAATCAAGTCCCTGCCAAAACAATGGTTCTTGTTTCTATGTCGGGGGTGGTGAGGAATATATATGCGGATGTACAGAAGGATATGTGGGCGTCTTCTGCGAAATACAGCGTAAGCTTTCTCTGCAGATTAATTCTTATAATATGTTTGTGTCAGGATTTAATCAAATCCCAATTTTTTCAATGAACTATCCTAATATGTCACTAAAGTATAACTCCTTTTTAAATTAACTTAAAGTTATTGAAGGGGAGACATGGACAAGGTGCGGAGACACTAAACTGACCGGAAGTGGAGGCATCGTGACGTCACCTCTCTTCCCACGTGACTATCCTCCAAATGTCAAATGCAAATGGGAGATTGATGTCGGCGTTGGGAAAACGATTGCTTTTCAGTGAGAGATTTAATTTTAATAAATTGGATTAAGGTAAATTAAATATTATAAAGGCGCAATGGAAGATGAAAGTGGTAATGGACACCTAGAGCCTTGAAATTAATAAGTTGGTCCTATGGCAAGACCATATAATATAAATTCATGGTGAACATAGAAGTAATTGTATTATATTTTTATAGCCTTCCGGATTTGGTAGGATCCATAATATTATTTCCCCATTGCTCCATCCCTAAATTTGCTACGGATACGATAACATTTTTAAAGTTCTTTATTTTCTTTTGGGTAAGGAGCAAAGATAACTTATAATATAATACTTTGCCTAATATACTCTTATGCAGACAATGATTTGGTATAAATCAATTTCATAAACTCTTTTGAATCCAGTCATAGATTTCGCATTCATTTCGCAATGTAGGATAACACTTCTAAACTTGGAAAAGAGTAAGAATTGCTCGTTTGATTCATTGACCATAACGGATGGAAGCCTTAGTTCTGGCGGAGCAAAGCTTGTTGGACCATCGTGCGGTAACCTGGAAGAGGATCTAACTTTAGGGTATGGGTCTATTTTATTTTATTCTATAACGAAAACCGTTTTACACATATTTCAGTGTAATGGAATGGGTATAGCTACTTTGCTACTTCTATATTGACTGCCCTTGTTTTGACTGAGGAAAAAAGGTAGGCGTGTATCCGATATACACCCCCCCCCCCCCCCCCCCACCCCCGTCCTCCTACGTAGAAACACCTACCCACCTAAACAATCTTTCTTGCAAAAAAAGCTAATAAAAGCAGGAAAAAAGTCTTCCCAATCCGGAAACCTTAAAAGGTATTTCTCTTGTTACGAAATGGACTTTTTTTCTGTTCCTGGAAGGTGGATTCCTAAAAAATGAACTTACCACCCCCAGTTTTTAGCTGTTTCTCCTGTGTGCACCTCCAAAGTGACCATGTATTACACCTGAGCTCTGGGACCGTCCTTTAGGTAGTTTCTATGTAAACCACTAGAGGTCGATATTATCCACCGCAGCTGGTATTTATAATTTGTTCTTTGTATCACCATATATATATGTTCTCTCTACTGTGTGTTAATCTGCATCCTTATAACACCTTGTATGCTTTGTATGTATTATATTGACTAGGTTGTTGTGGGTCTAGGGGGCGTGGCCGGATATTGTGTGACTAGGGGGCGTGGCCGAATATTGCTGGCAATATTTCGTCACGTCGATTATGGTATAGAATAAAGGGGAGTGTATGCTGAAATATAAGGACCAACAAAATCTAGTTTTGTGTTTTATCTGTTTAGCCTATAGTCTTCCCATATATATCCGCTTAAGAGCCAGAAACAGATTCTAGAACAATAGAGGAGCTATAGTGGGAGGAATAAAGTTGGGGAATGATAAAAGCACAAACCATACACTTGCACAAATCATAGAGACTTATTTCAATATATTTCTATATCAAACGACTCTTACGGTTTGTACAGTAATCGAATGGGAGTGTTTTAAAGCTCACAACAAGAAATCAAGGGTTGGCGGTGTGGTGGCATCGATGGCATCTTTTGTGTGTGAAGAGAAATTCTCCAAGGACTGTATTTTAGCCAATAAATCCTCGATTACCTTTGCTGACATTGTTTGAGCCTGTTTCTCAGATCTTAGACAAGAGTCCTTTAAGTAAGGGCATAGGTACCATCGCATCTGGAAACCCCTTTTATACCACCCACATAGTATTAATCCTAGTGCATTTGCAACTGAAGTGCACGCGCCTGCCTCCACAAACTTGGCTATTTTAAGAATATGGCTGGTGAAATCGGAGTCATGGGAGAAATAACATTTATAAGGAGGATATATTACCTGAAACGTTTTATCCACCAAACCAACTCAAAACCCACACCAGGTACAGATCAGAGCGCCAACCTAAGGGTCCAACCCGACTACATTGTATACTCTGCGGTTACGGGTAGTAAATATAATATATAAGGGATAATGTAAGGGATATTGTGCATAGTGTATAATATCATATATATGTGATATCTTACAGGAACATGAGTCATCAGTCGCAGAAATGGGGGAAATTGGATTTTTTTAAAATACCATCGTATTTCAAAAGTTTGGATTTACCTCATTCCAACGATGTTAACCATTAGCATATGTAATGAGTACTCTTTATATGTTTGCAAAAGAGTTACTGATATTTCTGGATGAACAATGTCGTGAAAGGAGTTAAATATCCTTATGACAACCTTAGCGACGCAGAGACATAATTATTAAGAATACATTCTTGAAACTTAATTGGTACATCTATTATTACTACTAAGAGCGTTGAACACCCCAAGGGTTCAAACGAAAAACGACACTGTATAGGCAGCTCTGTCTGTACCTACTTCAAGCTATATCCATTGCTAATATTGGAAAAGAGTAGGACGTAGCTCACGTTAGTGTCAATAAAAACGTTACAACAACAAGTATCTAAAATGATTTGGCCATTAATGAATAAAAAACAACTGTGGTGTTTGCTGCCAAAGAAATACTAATGGAGCCAAATTACATTGAATTTAGGCCTCACGCCACAATTCTTAGACAAAATTATTATTTACTAGCAAAGTACCCGAACGGTCACCCTCTTCCTCTCACTGTCTCTCCCCTCCTCTTTCACCAGCTGCCTCTCCTCCTTTTCTTCCCCTGCCTCTTCCCTCTCTTGCTCCCTGTCCCTACTCAACTTCTCCTCTCCCCTGCCCTATTCTCTCTCCCTCTTCTTGCTCTATCCTCTTGTCCCTCACCCTATCTGATTTCCCCCACCATGTCCCTTCACTTTTTTCATTCTCTCCTTCCCTCTCCCTCCCTGTCCTTCCCGTCTTTCTCCCCCCCCCCCCCCCACCCCTCTTCTCTCTATCCTATTCTCCCTCTCCCTCTCCCTATCTGATTTCTCCCACCCTCTCTCTCTGCTTCTTCGCTCTCCCCCTCCCTCTGATCTCTCTCCCCTCACCTCCCCCTGTCTTTGTCCTCCCTCTCCCCCGCCCCCTCTGATCACTGTCCCTCTCTTTCCTGTTGCCAGGGACTCTCACAGGATGCGTTGCTGGGGAATCCCACATTGCCAAGGACAGTGGGACATAAAAGCATGATCTCAATCTCTTCTAGTAACAGGGGCTTTCCCAGGTTATAAATAGAGTGTAAAGATCCTGATTAAAAAAGGCCTCAAAATCACATTTTCACTCCCGATAACGTCACAAACCACATATAATGTCCTTCAGACAGGGTAAACGGACCTGTAAAGATAAAAAAACAGATGGGGAGATCACAGATTCCCAGAACAAAAACCCTTCTAGAGCTTTATATATTAGATGAGAAATATGAATAATACATGTATATTTTCTCTCTTTGTTTAGACGCGTCATTTCAACTTCACGTCATCAAGCCATGGTCACATTTCTAACTGATGGAACGGCACAAGGAGCTGGTTTTAAGGTGACCTACAAAGCCGATAGTAAGTAATACTTGTACCATTTTTTATTTAAACTCTCCTTACAGTATCACTATATATATACAGAAGACAATTTTCGTATTGCCTTTAACAATATAATTGCTTCCAAACCGAACAGTGCACAGAATAATTGATAGGCTAGGCCTACTCCAAATAAGAAATAACTGCTAAGAATAGTGGTTGGTCATCTCCAGCCATCGACGGAGATGAGTATTGTCGGCCACTTTAAATATGTACCTGTAATACCACAAGAGGTTCTGAAATCCTCCCACAAGCTGGAGATCACCCCCTTCATGCGATTGTAGATCGAATAAAAAGATTTCAAATTCAAAAAATGAAGTGTGATATTGTATATTTCAGCATGTGGTCGCGGAATTGGGAACTCCGGGTGTCAAACACCAGGAACATATACAACCGACTGTGGCCAGGTGGTTGTCAACAATGGTCCTTCACACCATATGTGTTCTTGGTTCATTTCTGTCTCTCCAGGATCATTGGTCAACATCACATTCACGGATTTCAATATTCCAGAACACGGTGAGTTCGCCATTAAATAGTTCCGCTTTCCATATACTACTCAATCAAAGCACTGTAGACAACAGACTTGACTCCACTGACGGTTTCTCCCTCTGCGGTCGTTGTGGTTGCATTCTGCAGTGCATTCTCAACCCGAATATACTAACAAATGGAGCTGGTCAGAGGAGAGTCTTGATAGGTTGTGCAATATGCGTTCTTTATCATAAATAATATATGGCAATAACTATCAAACCGCACATTGACCCCGAGAAGTACGCGGACTGGTGGAGCCCAGCCTTTACATGCAGTGGACGGGTAAAGGGTATTGTATCATCGATATGAAGCTATGCATTAATATACACTTACTTACACTTTTTTTTAATTTATTGAAATGTGTGTGGACCTAATATATTTCTTTACTAAATGTAAGGTAGACGGCGATACGTACGTTAAAGATCCACAATTGCTAATATTCGAAAAGAGTAAGGTATATATACGGCTCCCATTATAATGGGAGCTGTATATATATATATATACCATGCCTTGTTGAGGGTAGATACGCTATAGCATGGTAGTGTAGTAGATTTAGAGTGGACACAGAGTTGTCATTAGTTACTCTATTCTACAACAGGTCGCCTACCTGTCCAGTGCTTGTAGTGTATACCAACTCACTCTATTAGAGGCACTGATGTAGATCATATCCAATGTTTTATCCAAGTCTATGTATCATCTTATTCCTGTTTTACAGGTTGCTGTTATATCTATTACAATTACTACAGATTGTATGTTATACCTCTTCTCTGTATGTATTACATTGCTATTGTAACCTGTCTTATACATTAGATCATATTGCCATGTTACTCTTGTACTACCCTTTTATACTGCTTGCCTTCAATGGTGAGTCTCCCAATGAATCTGACATTGATGACTGACTACTGCACACCACTGGTGTTACAGGGTTGTCCAAGAGGTGAATAAACCGGTGATACTAACAGAACTGTGTCTGGTTATACTTTGCCATGTCGAGATTGAACCTGAGTTTGGGTGAGACCTGATTCACTGCAATTGGTGTGGTGACAGGTTCACTACAGTAGTATACTACCTCAGGTGTTAGTGAAAGTCCAGCTATGCGTTCTCCATCCCAAACATTAATTATGCCCATGCACTCCTCCCTAAATGACGAATCATAAAATAAGACTTTGATATGACCAAAATAAACCGAGTGTGTTGATCTCGGTTGATGGGGATTCGCGGTCATTATGATGTTATGGCCAGGTATAATTATATTTCCCTCTAATATGTTCAACATTTTCTTCACCCAAAGAGTATGGCACATGATTGAATGGTGACCAGACCAGATAAAAAGAAGCAGTTCGAGTCATCGTTTCTCTTTGAATAATTAGTGTGACTTTGCTACGTTCATTCGAACGGCGCATTGTTTTATTTTTGGGTTGTTTTGGGTTGTTTTTATCAGCAGTAGAGAAAGAATACATGGCATCTTGTCATGCACAAATTCTGATATTAAAGACGCAGCATGATTAGTCGTTTCTTTGATAACCACTATGATATACTGTGCACGCCATAGAGTAAGGAGTCCAAAATAATGATACATAATTAGGCCTATATATGTCACAGTAAACTAGGAGAGTTGAGAGAAAGCCTCTCGTTCCAAACTTTTACCAAAGTTATACTATACATACCTTACCCCATTTTATCAATAACAAGTTAAAAACCTAGCCTAGTCTGCAAAATATAAGAAATCAACTATGAACCACCCCAAACCTGACTGGGTGTTCTTTATAATAATATGGAAAATAAAGAATTATCTTATCTTGTCTTATCCCAGGTGAAGGATGCAAGGAGAAGAGCCTGGTTATCTATGACGGAGCCAACCCTGCGTCTTCTCGCATCATAGAAAGGGCATGTGGTAGACGACTTGCCTGGAGTAAAATCTCCACGTCCAGTCAGCTCTACCTTGTCATGGAGGGAGTCGAGTGGAAGTCTGGATCCAGTAGGATTGTCTTCCAATACAATGTTATAGGTAAAACATTCACTTGCCTTTGTTATTGATTTAACAAAAGAAGTCTAGATTTGTTTATTCATTTTCACTAAATACTTACCCCTGAGCTTTCGTTCAATTATCTTATTATAATGTGATTTATTTTATATTAAAACATCCTAGTAGGGACCCTCTATAGAAGAGTTATGAGTACCATACATGAAAACAACCCATTTCTGGAGTAGTTGTTTATCATTATTAGTATCATCATTATATACTTGTTACCGTATTCTACCATGTACCTGAGTGGAAATATCAACAAAGCTGTAAATAACTGTAAATAGGCTATTCCTAACAACTGGGAATTTCACGTAGGAAGGAATTAGGTTCCTTTCCATAGCTTATACAACAGGCCCCTGGACGTCGGGCTAAATTTGGATGAAAGAACTATAGGTAAGATATTTCGATGGAAAACTACTGCATGTACCTATATATGGGTTGGATGGAAAACGCTATTATGGTTTGGATTATGGAGGATAGACATCAATGACAAAAACATAAATTATTTATTTCAGACAGTACATCGTGGCGTATGGTAAAACCTCTAAAAGTGGTTGAGGGCGATGAAGGAGAGATATCGACTAGCAACGCATCATCTTTACATGTTCAGACGACTACCTCGAACGTTAACATGTGGCTGGTTCGTGTGAAAGTGGGTAGACTACTTTCTCTTGAATGGACGCTGTATTCTACACTGAGTGCCACCATACAGGTCAGAATCAAAGGGAAATTTAGCTTATAAGCAAAACATTTCTATCACAAGATTAGATAAAAGCTTATGGTTCGTGGTTGTTGTGGGTGGGAGGGGCTGGTGTGGCATGTGGTTATGTTATGGGGTTGTTTCTGGAGGCAATTTTGGACATTTATTTTATGAAGTGGTTAATGCTTTTATTATCGAGATAATTTCTTTATTTGCTTTGCTTTTGCACCATTGTCTTATTTGTTTGGGACCTACTCCATATTTGTTTGGACGCCGCCTCTTGAATTTTCAGCTTATTCTATAGCTTCTAATTTTGTGGACAAAGAGTATCATTTGCTCTTACTTTCAGTACCACATTCAGCCATGCCTCCTACCAAAAATATATTTATAAATGAGGAATTGCATTTAGCGTGCTCTTGTAGCCTTAGGCACGTACTTCTAAGAAATAAATTCAAACTCTATGAACAAGAAAGTGCAGCACTATAGACACACATGCAGTGCCATTGAATGTACATGGACAGTGACTTTCTGCAGTATGGTGCACAGCAACTTTCAGTAGTGACATGGCACTTGATTTACTAGCTTTGTTGTCATTGTTTTAGTACACTTTTTGAAAGTGTTTTTTCAGGGACCGCATGTGACCAGATGTGTATTGATACGTTGAGGTTGCTGGGGTACAAAAGCTAATTCATATTATTCAATGTCATGTGCATAATGGAAAAATAATGCTTTAAAATATGACTATAGCAGGGGGTTATACGGTATACTGCATAATATTAAATACTGTGGTATTACATAGATTTCTACTGCATCAACTCTAATACATGTATACATACAGGTATTCGATGGTCACTCAGAATATTCTGCTCTACTAGTTGACATGACGACAAGCGAAACGTCTGTGAGTGGACGTGTGAATGCAACAACTTTCCAACTTCTGGTCAAAGTCACTAGCAGGCGAAATGATAGTGCCTTAGCTTTTATTGCCAGTTATAAATCAAGAGGTAACGATGTCTCACAATAGTTGAAGAACGAGACCTGTAATTCTGATTATACTTTTCTAATGTCGTTTTAATCAAGGAGTATCTTTTAAGTGATAATATTATGAAGAATACGAATCCTTTTTTTCTTTAGTTTCATATTTTCTTTAAAATCTATATAGCTTTCCGATATCAGGTGATAAACAAAATGAACCTAAATAACAGAATTTAATGGATATTTATCAAATATATATATAACGCTCCTGAAAAAAAACTAAATAATTATATTGTAGCTCTATTAAAGCCGAAAACAGATGAATTACATTTTAAATATTCTCTACAGCGATGATGGGAGAGTTGTCAGGCTGCTACCGCCCACTTTATTCAAATGAGTTCAACAGTTTAGAGACAGAAAACAGCGTGATTTCCCCAGACCAGCCAGTCATATTAATGGTCTCAAGCACAGCTAAGGGAGGCCAGTTATATCAATACGATAATGGTAAGGAGGCAATGTTTATATCTTTGAATTTTATTTACAATGATATACTTACCGCCAAGCAAATTATAAACCTGTCTACTAATTTGTCAACCAACATATGTAAACTTTGCCAAATAAAGTATTTAAAAAAAGTCAATTTAATATGATACGGATAAACAAAGTTGCATTGTAATAGTAGCATTGTTGCTCTTGCTCTAGTAGTAGCTCTTGCTCTAGTAATAGCATTGTTGCTCTTGAACTGAATCAATGAATGGTAAATAAATGCTAAAAACTGTCTACAGATTCAGGGAGCGTCTAATTGTGCATACATTATACTTTGTGGAAATGAATTTAAGCTTTCCAAGAGATTAATGTCAAACATTGTCAGGAACAGGGTTACAGTATATGGGTATAGAGGCTCTGTATACTGACTGAGCCATGGGCCTTACTCTAAACATGGATTCTGCTTCGACGCCACACCTTCCTTGACACCACTAGTCTCCTAGCTAAACATGTTTATTTGTTTGATAACAGGTTTGTACTGCCATTGGAATTTAGCAGGGCAGGATGATAGGAAGTTGCTCTTCGACTTTCTTGATTTGAACATACCCTCAAATGAGCCTGGTTGTCCATCCGACGGTCTGGTAGTTGTTGATAAAGCCACTGGGGTAACGTATGGTATGAAGTTCATTATCCATTGATGTTTTCAATCATTCTCCAAAATGATCTTTTGGCTGTGAAGATTAACACCTTAGAAAAACTGACCTTCGGAACGCTACAGCCATGACTATTACAACCTGTCACTATGATTTAGATAGTTGGATAATATAATGGAATACTTGTAAACACACACTTGTGGGCATATCCCTGCCTGTTCCTAGATGGTATTTCCCTATAGGTTGTACTTCTCAAATGTGATTTAATAAATAACAACCATTACAAGACAAGGGTTTATTCCATTCCTTGAACACCAACCACATCACCCACACCGGCAAACCAGGTATACTACGATCCTTCTCCCCCCTTCAACTTAATGGAATACTTGTAAACACACACTTGTGGGCATATCCCTGCCTGTTCCTAGATGGTATTTCCCTATAGGTTGTACTTCTCAAAGGTGATACTTTTCCTAGGTGGTACTTTTCGAATGGTAGTTATAGTGTTAATCATTTAGTTATTTAGTCAGTCAGGGTAGGAATACCCCTTTTTGTATGTATGTACATCTAAATGAATATGAAAAAATATTTGGTTGTAGACTGATATATCGATTTGAACTTTGATGTGTTTAGACTTCGCAAGGGCATTACTAAACATAACATATTTTACTGTATTGTATATGTAGGTCCGTATTGCGGTGCGTGGTCTGGACTACAGGAGTTACTACTGACGCTATTCTCACAGATTGCAGTATACTTCTACTCAGATACCAGACCAGAATTCAGGGCCGGTGGACTAGTCAGAGCTCGCGTCTATGCACTAGGTATGCGCTTACAAGGGTCCTATTTGGCTTCAGGGTTATATTTACTGTAGAACAAACCATTGTTTTTTGTGTGTTTTCTTTAATTTAAGTTATGTTTATTCAGTCAAGCATTACATCCAGTAGACTTTATTCTCAGCTCATTCTGGTACAAGTATAATTCATAGAGGGCATCACATATATATTTCTTGATTACGAATAAGACAAGAATACGGTAGTTTTCTTCACAGGATAGTGATGACTAATTCATTCAAACATGCAGATATCATTGATTAAACCCGGTTGCTATTGATGGCTGTGATATGATACGAAACATAATTGGAAGCATTAGACCTGCAATTGGTTGCTCCTTGTCCACTTGATTATGATAGCAACTGTAGTCGGATGCCTCCGACCCCACCCTCTCCCCTTCCTCCACCACCCCACACCTGTAGCATCATATATATCTTTTACATTGTGGCAGGGAGCGAGGACTGTGATTTAAACCTAATGGAAACTGCAACAACCCCGATCATCGCCACATCTTGTGGTGTCCTATTGTCACCATGGTTCCCCAGCCTGGTACCCCCAGGAGTGTGGACGTGGTTACTGGACTCCCCTGGTGATACCTATATCATCGTCAATGTTCACTACGTGCGTGGTCCTAATACAGTTGGTGCAAATTGTGAGCAGTTTTTCCAACGTAAGTACATGGTCCCATATATAGCTTTTTCATCATTTGTATTGACCAGTTAGCTACATGTCGATAATAATAGAAATAGAGGCATAATCAATATTTCAATCGTTTTCATATGCATGTCCCCAAGGTCTATATGAATATGTTATATCAACTTGTACAATTTTAAGACCTATTATGACGTTAATTGTGGTCATATCAGTACAGTTTTGTTCTAACTGACCATTCTAACCATTCTTACCATGGTGAAAAACACGTTAGTCTAATTTGTAGTGATAACATAATCCTTCTTTATAGAATATAATAATGATGTATTGATGTAGATTAGAGGTGAATACAAAATCGCATTGTTGGAAAGCGAATGCGAATCTCCATGTCATTTATGTGATTACAATATATCAAGCCTTCAAGGTTCGCTATAATAACTCTTTTTTTCCCTATCCAGTCTCAGAAGTATCTCAAGACGCTGGGAAACTAAGACAATCTGAAAGTGTACTCTTCAAGCTTTGTGAAGATATTGATGTCTATATTCCAGACCGTAATATCAAGGTAAATTTATTCAAGAACGATCAATTTCAACAGAATAGCCTCCTGCTTTCAACCCATGCATATATATAATGTATAATCGTTGGCAGTCCTAAGATAAAATTCTTTAATTCAAACAGAAGTTATGTTTATATTGAGCATCCAATCACTTCTGCATGTCCAAGGTATTTGAACTGAGATATCAATTGCATTACAGAATCCACCGAAAAATAGATTATATGTCGAGCTAAATACTGTTAGGAATACTGTGTACCAACGCTGGGAGTTCAAAATCTCTTATTCGACTTCAACATTGCGTAGGCCGGATGGTATGGATGGTAAGCTCGATATATAGTTGCAATTTAATTATATATATTGGTGTAAATGTATTGATTATAGTCATTTAAAATCAGAAAAAATTACCCTTCTCGGTAACAATGATGCTAGTGATGCTAGCCAAATATTTGGCACCTCGATTTACCAATAAATCAATACAACATACTAACTATACAACAAGATGACGATATAAATTCAAAATGAAGAAATATTTTATAGGACATATATACCAACGGCGGGAAAGAATGTACCGTTGTCTGGGCACCATTGCTCTTAATCGTATCGCTACTTGTTCTCTTGCTGGTCGTAATCGTAAATGTATCGTTATAACATTATAGTACTCATTATGCCAATTGATGTTCCTGTGAATATCGTTATATTAATCATTGGTATATTTATTATGTTTATTTTTATCTGTATCCACATCGAATTTAACTGTAAAAATGACTAACGACAAGAGCTGTTTTTCAGCATATTATTTTATCTTAATCGTTATTAACGACTATAACGATGTTTTTGCAGGCCCGGCCGGAGCGTGTCCCCAGAGATACATCTATTACAGAGGTTCCTGTTACATGTATGAACAGTGGGTGTTGAGGCACTACCAAGTAGAGAAGTATGTGCACCAAACCAGTTGGCAAGCCTCGGAGCAACGATGTCAGGAAGAGAACGCCACTCTGGTCACCATCAAGGATGAGGAAGAAGCTGAATTCCTCAAGGTCAGAAACCAACTAACTGTTCCTGATATCACCTATGTGTGATGTAATTCAATTTGCATAATATGCACGGGGGGAAAGAACACACAATGGTATTTTCTATGATAACTTGTATTACTCATCTGTACCATAGTGGTCATTTGTTCGTTATTCCATTCATTGTGCTTGGGATTACATTCGTATTTGACCACTTACAAATGTAAGCCATGTTGCCATGTTGCCATGTTGCCATCGTGATCAATGTGTCCTCGCCCTCCTGGTATACAGCAGAGCCACACATCCGCCTAAGATAACATAGTAAAATATATGGGCAATGCATCACATAAAACGTCTTTTTGCTTGAATAGTGACTATCTATTATTCATATTTTGCCAATACCCTAGTCCAGGTGTTTATTACCGGGTTTCACACAAGTATTGGGTATATGGTTATGTCTTTTTTTAGATATTTTTGTTGACCACTAACTTAGAAAATAAGCATAATCCTTTTCAGAACATGCGTTGCCATCTAAAGATATGTTCACCTAATCTATGGACTTAGTGTATATTACTTTCGTTAACTATTTGATTATATACTCATTCTACTTGTATGACGCGTGTTCATGTATTTGGGTCAGATTTTCAGAAAATGTACATTGGCAGATCAACATATTTTGTAAATTCTGCTAAATTGGACTGAAAAATCATCAATAGTAGTTATATATGGGTATATTTGGTATTGCCTTGATTCAAACAGTCTGTTTGGTTATGTTAAACAGTATTTTGAACCTGATTTTTGTCTTAAATTTGTGTTATTTGAGAGAATTGGTGAAGGTGAATTGTACATTTTCTGAAAATCTGACCCGTATTTATGTTCTCAGTACGCCTTGACCACTGTTTGGTACTGGAACCCTACAGCCTCCTGGCAGCTGAACCACCAGTTTATCTATGTTGGACTCACCAACAGGTTGAGAGGAGAGTACCTGTGGGAGGACGGCACACAGTTGGCGTAAGTTTTAGCCCTAGTTGCACTTCAGGGTCTCCGCGGGGCCTGGAAAAGCTGGAAAAGCCTTGAATTTGGTTAAATAAATTCAAGGCCTGGAATAACCTTGGAAATGGGCATTTTGGTCTAAGGGCCTTGAAATGATCTTAAGGGCCTCAAATCCTGTTGGAATCTATTAAATGGCATAGAAATTTTCGAAATTTCTCAGATTCTTACTGAACACTGTCTTTTCTCTAATCCACCCCTCTCACACCATGCACTGAGTGAATCACAAAGTAAAAGTTAAAAACGGGGATTGATATAAAATTTGAATATATAAGACTTCTTGAATTTATCGTTAATTTGTACTACAATATATTACTGATAATACCAGTGGCGCCATCCAGTTTTTTGTGTTCATACATCCATATGTTCCATATAAAGAATATAAATAAAAAAGCCTTCAAAACTTGAAAATTGTTTAGACCAAAAGCGCGCAGTCCCTGCAATTTAAGTGTTTGCTGCTTCGAACCTTTTTACCAGGACTCATCTTTTTCGTTAGGCCATGCAATGATCACAAGCAATTGCCAAATTGTTCCTTGCCATCTATAATATCAAATCTGATTATCCAAAATAATTTCCCATGCGCAGCTCTGTATCATTTGTGGAACTTTTTTTATTTTGATTCAAAACCATACAAATATATCTAGGTTTTTCGACATAATTTGCAATATTATAATCATAAGCGCACAATTAAACATCGTCAAATTTCTATGTTCATTTCCTCTTAGATCCGGCTTTCCCTCAGTTTGGAGGGACTATTTCAACGCTGAGCCTAGACTGCATAATTAATTCTCTGAAACCTATTTTCAAAAGTTGTATTCTTGCAAATATATATAGATATAGTGACTGGTTCCAGCCTGGAGACGACACCTACCAGACGAGCATCGCTCCGGAGGAGGGTAATGGAAAAGATTTCCTTGGTTTGAAAACCCCAGAACCCAAGGCTGATACAGGCTCCCTTTGTACAGGCATGCTTATGAAGTCTCCCTTCTCTTCATTGAACTGGGTGAAACTTCCATGTGATTATCCCGTCTTTAGGGCAGGACTGATATGCAAGAAGGAGGCCCTTGGTGAGTTATGATTATTCCAACATACTTATTGGTAGGATTGTAATAGTTTTATTCCCCATATTAGCCATGATTGTTGTAAGGGTTGGCACAGTGGTCTAAGATGATGGCTTTTTACCCAGAGGCATGTGAGTGTTGTGGGTTCGAACCCCACAGAGGGCAGTTGTGTTGTTTCTCCTTCGCCTCAGTGCTTGCTGAGTGAGTCATCAAAGGTCAAACGTTGATGTTGCATCATGCAACTAAAAGATCCATTGCTAATATAAGAAAAGAGTAGGGTATAGCACCGGTCCGCAAGCGTGTTTCATCTCAGTCAAAATATTGAACGGAAGAATACATCATACATAATAATATTTCTTACTGATTACAGAAACGAAATCCCTTCCCTCAGTGCAGAGTGTCATACAAGGGGAGACAACGAAACCATATGTTGGTAAGAAAGACATTCTGCACGGTGATATCAAAGTCCGGCCTTTCAATCTTTTCAATTAAATGAAGATTTTTTGCTATTGTTCGCCAACTATGACAACCAGAATTGATTAAATAAAACTTTGTTGAGTTATGACCCCAAAACGGAAAATAAAACTATGAAAATGCAGCCATCTTGGATTTTGGGACCGAATCAGTGGAATCTGCCTCTGATATTAATTTATACATAATGAACTATAACTATACCAAAGTTCATGCTCTTTTCATAAAATTAACAATCCAACTGCTTAGCCTACCAACTGGACTAGTAGTAGGGGTCTTAATGGGGTTATAATGGCATTTTGCGGTTTAGACCAAGAGGCTTTCCTTCAGTTTGGAGGGACTCTCTCAACTCTGAGCCTAGACTAAATTAATTTCCATCATATTTCTGGATGCAGGATGTGCCGCTGGTTGGATACTGGTCCGCCAGTCGTGCTACCAACTGTTCACCAATTACTCCATGGTTATGGGTGACAATGAGACAGAGAGTCAGGGAGTCATACCTCGAGGCATGACTTATGCTGAAGCAGAAGGGCACTACTGTGAGGGTGAAAATGTGGATACGGTGACGGGGAGACTAGAGATTTCAAGCATGGAAAAGATCCAATTGCTCCTGGGTGTCTGGAGACATGGCATGCAGGACGGGGATATATGGATCAGTGGGAGCAGAGATGGAGAAACCTGTTCCCTCATAGAGGTAGAGTAGCTTCATTTGTATTGATCATAAGCCTACATTGATTCCAATATCTTTTAGATTGAGTTAATTGAATCGTGAATCATCATGCTATTCTAATCGTAATGTAAAAACTTAAATATCATGTAGATACTGACCTTAAAGAAAGCTTGAACTCAAATAAAATTTATTTAAAAAAAATAATTCTGGCATAGGCTATATGTAGGCCCTATACTTTAACGTTAATATATAGGCTAGGCTACTAGAAAAAGAAGTAGAAATTCTGTTACTCGATAATCTAGCCCAGAACAGTGAGAAGTGTCACTTTAATTAGTTTGAGATGTAGGCCTATTTGAATAGGCCTTATTTGGTGTTTCGGGCTCCGTTGAAATTGATAGCCTACTCTCCTATTAAAGGTAGGCCCTAGACCTATTAAATGATAGGCCAACATAACTAGGGCCTGATAATAGGCATAGGCCCTAGGCATATGTCCTATGTTATCGCTCTGGTTAAAATCAGCTTAGATAGGCCTAATTAAATGTTAGGCCTACATAAGATATAATATAGGCCTATATAGGCCTAGGCTAGGGCCTAGGCTAAGATAAGTGCAGGCTGGTAAATTAGCTCACTTTTGAACTTTTCCATTAGTGATTAGATTAAACCCGTACGTTTTGCCGCCATCTAACATTACCTATACTAACAATTAATGTACAACTATTAGAATTGAATTTCCTGCGCTGCGCACGGACGCACTGATGCCCCACTCTACTATTAGGCCATTGCATCATTCAAGTTCTGGAATATGTTCAGCTGCGTCGGCCCCCTTAGCAGCGAAGGCCGGTTAGCTCAGTTGGTTAGAGCGTCGTGCTAATAACGCGAATGTCGTGGGTTCGACCCCCACATTGGCCACGCTAACTTTTTCGCTGCCAACTGCACCCGTATTGTGCTGCCACGCAGCGGGTAATGGATCAAACACAGTATTCCGCCCATGTTCTCTTTTTTAACGTATCTCTCCAGATGGCGTGGCAGTAGGCTACCTGTTATTGCATCGCTGCGTTTTTTTCATGCATCATTCTAAGATAACCGCCTATCTTACCTTCAGAATATTTTTCACTGCTGCTAAGATGGGAGGTCTTCAAGTCGTCTCTAGGTCATGTAGGCCTACAATCCTAAGGCAGTGAACCACTTCCGTCAATGACTAGAAGGGCTCACTGCTAATTTTGATAAATTTTCACAGGGCCCTAGAGATGTAGCCTAGGGTAAAGCGGGTAATATGGGCATGTGGGGAATATGGGCACCTTCAGATATTAGACCGAAATAAGCATTTCTGATGCTGGCACCTAATATCATCCTCTGCGTCTACAGCTGCATAAACCATATGTTGTTTCATCATAGTTTAACAGTTGATTAAGTGTTACCATAAGGGCAATATGTAGGCTAGGGCCTACCATAAGGGGTAATATGGGTATTATTAAGGGGTAGCCTAATATGGGTATTATTAAGGGGTAATATTGGGGTATTATTATACCTCTGGGAGGGATGGTATGGTAAGCCATAGATCTAGGCTACAGCATTGGAAAACCGTATTACCCTCTGGGCGGTATTTAGGCCTACATATCATATTGCCCCCTGGCAGAATTTTTGTTGAAAAAATAGGCCCATGTTCGCATCCTTATTTTCTTTATTTAAATAATTATTTTCATGGAAGAAAGATGTGTTATACATTGTGCGTAATGATAAAATATAAATGATAATAATAAGCAACTGTGAAATTGTGAATTTATTGCGTATTTAAATAGAAAAATAGATCCGAAAATGAGTGAGGTGGACCGGAAGTGAGAAAGTAAACAAACAGGCAGGTGAACAGAGCTTGTTGTCCAACTCGAATTTCCCTTGAATTTTCACGATTTTTTCACACAAAAACATTGGGAGAGGTATAATAAATACAAAATAGACTTCTGGCCATGTAAGAGGTGGTTATCTCCCTTGGGCTACCCAATTTCCTTGGGTGCTACGCACCCTTAAGAAATTGGTACGCCCACGGGAGATAACCACCTCTCACACGACCAGGAGTCAATTTTGTCTATATATTGGCACCACATACCATTCTAAACACTAATATAATGTTTCTATTTGCATATATAAAACATAAAAGAACTGTTTTACAATCACCACCACTGACTAAACCACAAAATTATATAAGTACTTATAAATATAAAATGTACCGGTATTTAAGCATTACCGTATATAGATAAGATAAATACCGGTACCATTCTAAACACCAATGTTTCTATGTGCCCATATTACCCACCCAATGTGCCCATATTAGGCCCTACCCACACCTGCCCATATTACCCACACATGTCTTTTTTTGTTACTTTCAGCCTAGTAGAAATATTATCAAATAGGCCTGGGCCCTAGATATGAAAAAAAGCTCAAATTCTCTTAAGAGGTGTGCATAGAAAGTGCGAAAACTGAAAAAACTGAAAAAATTATAATATTTAAAGACTAGCTCACATCTGAAAAAAGGGTCCAAAACTATGCCCATATTACCCCGCTTTACCCTAATGGTTGAACTTGCAACATCAAACATTGGTTAAATCTAGGCTACACTAATAGATAGGCCCACTCTGACATGTTTAATTTAGATGTAGCCTACCATAGAGTAGCCTAGATCTATTAGATACGGTAGCCTATAGAATCTATGCTATTAATTTTATCTCAGTTGTATAAAATATCTCAGGTATATAAAACTCACCGGCTTAACGAAGAGGTGGACTACCAACTGGTTACGGGAAGTTGCGATATGTTACACCAACAATATCATACATACAACATTGTCTGCCGCTCTAAGGCGCTAGGTAAGCCATTCTTCACGATGTCTTCTTATAATAATATTAGGCCTAATAAATTATCAATATCTAGTACGCCTAGATGACTTGTGGTAGCCTGTCTAACGTGATAAATTGTAGTGTAGGCCTACATTCCTATAATATAAATAGCGCAAGGTAATTTTGCCTTTGCGTTCTCATATTGTTGCGTTTTAAAGTTGTTATTCAGGCGTAGACCTTTTTCAAGAGTAGGATATAGCTTCCTTATTTTCTCGTCAGAAAAACGCGAGGGTTGCAAAGAAGAGGAGTTTACGTGCAAAAATGGTGTTTGTGCGTCTATCGATTTTATATGCGACGGGACCAACGATTGTTTTGATAATTCGGACGAGGACAACTGCCCAGGTGAGGTTTAATAGGCTATGGACAAAATCTCAAATTCATGTTTTGTTTGTTTTAAGATGTTTATTCAGCAAAGCGAAATTATGTAGTGTGTACACTATTCTCATTCCATTAACTCACGTATCTATGCCTACCCTTATCTTCTAATACTGTACCAGTACTGTAGACATACAATTGTATCAGTCGTGTAGGCCCAAGTTGGGGACGATGTAATACTAAGCTAAGTTTTCTGTGACGTTTCCAGATTCATTACTTGGCTATAGTGCTATAATTAAAATTGAAGCATGATTATTACAATCCTTATTTGTGTCTCCGTCCCGACCATGACAGTTCCCATGAATGGTGAATGTTCCATCAATAGGTTCCAGTGCAGCAATGGTCGATGCATATCCATGGCACTATTCTGTGATTTCGTGGACAATTGCGGAGACAATTCGGACGAAAATATTTGTGGTAGGTCCGACTACAACAATAGGGGATTTGCATGTCCGCCATTTTGAATCTTGATTCGCTTGGAGTTATGGGAGTTGTATGTCAGTGTAAAAGCTGGAATTATCGGAGTTGTTTTTTCAGTGTAAAATCTATAGAAGCATGTAAGAAATGTTCAGCATGGAATAATATCTAACAATTAATGATCTCATGTAAATAGCCATGTGTTTTACATGTTTCAAGACTTTTGTTTTTGTTTTTACATCAACTTTTATTCAATCTGTCAACAAAACGTTCTCTTCCTCCAGCATATCGACATCAAGATTTACATATGCCTTTCTTCCTGCAATGCACGCTCTATTATGATTTTCTAACTACGAGTAACTACAGTCTGTTAAATATGACACTAGTTTAGTCCAAACATGGTGATATGGGTCGAGAATATCGTAGCTCCTCCCACTTTGACCCATACCGTACACATCAGAGAAACAATGAACTACATAACTCCATACATTTAACGTTGCCGCGATAGTCAACCCTCCGGTCCAAACATTTCGCCTAAAGAATTATCGCTTGTGGCCACGCCCCTTCTGACCCTTACCGTACACCTCTACTACAAGACTTCGTCTTTTCCATCATGCATTTGGTTTTTATAGATCATTTATGCTAGATTAAGCTATGATATCGGTGAAAAGATCCTAGCAACTTTCGATAAAAATGTTGCTAAACATTTGTATGTCAGACTTTAATTGAATCCGTCCCAGCATGCACTGTACCAGACATGCGCAATCGCACTTGCAAGTCCCCTATTAAGGCAACTGATTGAAATTGCATCGTAATAGTCGTATTCTAATCTACATGTACATATCTGACTACAGATACTGGTCATTGTTGTTTCAGTTACGGAAGAGTGTGGTGCGGACGGATTTATTTGTGGAAACGGTCAATGTATACCTGGAGAAAAGGCTTGTGATTTAGAGAATGACTGTTTGGATTCTACAGACGAGGCTCCTGATATATGCTGTAATTATCTATTGGAGTTAAATCGGTTTCATTAAAATGTACTGAGAATGTAACACTTGAAAATACCAATTGTTTGACTTCTAACAGCAAACTAATTGGTTACAGTTGTGTTTAATAGATTAGTTGGGAAAATACTTATGCCTCTATCTGATATGTTTGGTTAATTGCATCTGGTTTGTATTGAAAAGTCAAACATCAACCATTGATGTCTATATGGTAATTATTTGTATCGGCATTCGTAAATCAGACAGTGCATAAATATATTTGCTATTGCCAAACCCATTATTGTTAAATGTCTTGATAATTCAATTTCAAACAAACGATGACTTACCTTGAAATGGAACAAGTCTGGAACCAGTGACATTTTAAAATATATATTTCAGATGGTCATTGTCGAGGATTTCAGTGCTTTTCCGGCCTTTGTATACCAGCATTTCTCCAGCATGATATCATAAGTGATTGTCCCGGGTTGGCATTAGAAGATGAAACCTACAAAGACAGAAGTACTTCTTTCTTTAATTTCTTTCTTTAATTTCTTTCTTTCTTTCTTTATTTCACGTAGCATCCATTCTGATTATTCATTAAGAGTGTGCTTTTATCAGAAGAATCTACAGTTGGGTTGACAACGCCCATATCGCAGCGCGTGGCTGTGTTTACTTCTCATCTATGACGTCACCGCGGGTTCGGCCAATCAGCATCGCCGAGCCCCGCCCACCTTGCCACGCCCATTCGATCTAGCCACTTTGAACTCAGCCGCGGAAACGTTCACATCGTTTCGCCTGTCTTGAAAATTTTTCAAGTTTGGAGCCTATATTGAGTTTGTTCATGATGGCTCCGAGGACTTTAAAGCATTGTGAGGCGTGCAATGAATCCCATGGGGGCGTGGTCGGATTGTCTTGTACAAGGGCTATGAATAGCCGTATGGCTGCGCTGGAAGGATTGGTTAACAAGTTGGTACATACCGTGGAAGAGAAAGTCGTCAGTAAATCGTCGGAGGGCGTCATTCCCCCGAAGATCGTCAACAGTGATTCTGATATCCATTTCAACGAGCAGCATCGTTCACGTAGTAGGGCTTCAAGTGTAGAAAGTTCAATATACAATGTCCAAGGTTCTGCTCGTCGTTCTCGTCGTCGTTCGAGGTCTGCTGGATCATCCAAGCCGTTTGATCACGAAACACATCTTGATAAGGGTGAGGACATTGACTCATTTGAAGCATTATTGTTGCTGAATTTACGCCTAATATCGAAGCTAGTTGTGGATGAGAGACCATATAGTGAGTTGGCTGGCGTGGTGAATCACACGGTAACTATGTGTGAAAAGTCAAAATCTCAAGTGTACAATCTCCGTGCTAGTGTCATGTACGACAAGTGCGTTCGTACCAGAGCAAATAAGGAGGGTCTTGGAGCCTTTTCCAATGTCAAACAGGATGAAATTCTTCGATTTTATTCGTTCGAGAATTCAAGAAAGGCTGTAGCTGAGTCGGCGATCAAGAAAAAGGTAAACACCGAACAAAAAGTTTGTTTCAAGTTCAACTCTTCTTCCGGCTGTGTAAAGTCACCGTGTGCCTACCCACACAAGTGCTCCAATTGCCTGAAAGGTGAACATTCAGCTAGAACCTGCCCATCAGGGAAATCAAACAAATAGGAATTAACATGTAATCGGGGTTTTATTCGTAGTAATAACCATAGTTTGGAAATCTGTGATAAAGAAAAGTTTGTTACTTCGAATGGTTGTCTTGGCGACACCGGAAGTGGTGCGTCCAAGATGGCCGACAACGGATTGGAATCTGTCAGTTCGGACACTTCGACACTTAAAGATTTAATTCCTACGACTTCGATTACTCATCATTACCCGGAATTTGTTCATGAATGTATGTATTCCGACATTTTCGGTAAAATTTCCAAATATATTGACGGTGGTTCTCCCGATAGTGGAGATAATTTAATATTCACCGCTCCGATTTCGCCGGGTGGCTGTACTGTCCCCGTTTACGGTAGTTGTGGGCATGGAACTTGTACGTGCAGTCATTCCTTAGCTAACGTCAATACTCAACTTAAACCTTGCCGTTTTGCCTTTTGCCTTTTCACCCAAGGTTCTTATATGGTAGAAAAATATCTTCATGTATTTTATGGCATTTGTGACGGTTTTGATATCGTAGATGGCCCAGTACAGGGTTACGACTGTGCGAATTATGCTTCGATTTTGGAGCCCACAGCTAAACAAAAAATGGATAAAATAGTTGCTAACGAACTAAAAGAAGGTTTTATTTCTATCGCTGATGTTTCTCCTATATGTATCCACGCCCTGGGTGCTGTGAATAAGCCTGACGGGGGTATCCGTCCGATCACCGACTGTTCCAGACCTGAAGGTATATGTGTAAACGACCAATGTAGTAGTTTGGTTCGTACTTTCTCTTACAACTCAATAGATGATGCTGTTAATTTAATCGAGAAAGATTGTTTCATGGCAGTCATTGATATTAAATCTGCCTACAGAGCGGTTCCTATTAACCCTGAACACAGAAAATATTGTGGTTTTAGATGGTCCCTCGATGGGATAGACACATTATTCTATGACAACAGGTTGTGTTTTGGCCTCCGTACAGGGCCTTGCTATTTTGATGATATCTCCAATTTTGTGACTGACTCTATACGAAATGTTTTCCATATTCCAGTTGTGAACTATTTGGACGATTTTTTTACATGTGATTTGTCTTACGATGGCTGTACTGCAGCAAGGGACAGTATAACAGGTGTGTTACGTTTCTTAGGCTTCTATGTGGCGTGGCAAAAGGTGACATCTCCCAATTCTACCTGCAGATATCTAGGCTTCGACATAGATTCAAAGGAAATGTCTGTGTCTATGCCAGAAGATAAAATCGTCAAGCTTCACAATATACTTTCATCTCTAGAGAACTCCTCGTCAATTTCCAAGAAACAGCTAGAAAGTGTATGTGGTTACATAAGCCACTGTGCAACTGTTTTTAAAGGAGGAAAAACTTTTTGCAGGCGTTTATTCGACCTGTATAAACTTGTGATTTCGAAGCATTTGAGACATGTGAATATTTCTCCCATGTTTCGTCAGGATTTAATGTGGTGGAAATCTTTCTCTGCTTCATTTAACGGTCGTCGTCTACTGGAAAAAGATATATACGCCCACCCAATGGTATCTGACGCTTCGTCAAAGGGTTTTGGCGTTTACTTGAACACTGATTGGGTTGCTGGTACATGGGAGAACAGTATTTTGCAACCAGATTTCTCTGAGTGTGGCCATATTGTCTCACGCCCGAGTGAAGAAGGGATAGCATCCAACATCAATATACAGGAGCTATTTCCTATCTTGGTAGGCGTGAGAAGGTGGGCAAAAATATTCAAAGGAAAAGCCATAATGTGTTTCATTGATAACACACAAGTTATTGCCATGCTTACGAATGGTTCCAGTTCTAGTTATCGCGCAATGCAGTGGCTATATGAGCTTTACTGGTTAACCTTTATATTCGACATTGAATTAATTCCTAGATATATTAATACGAAAAACAATTTATTAGCTGATACTCTCTCTAGGGTACCATATCTGCTTAAATCTCCTGACTCGCTTGTATGTCTGAAGCAAGCTGGATTGTGTTGTGCTGATGAATTCTTATCTTCACTCCTTAGGCTGGGACAAATGGAGGAGGAGAGTAACATTTCTACAAACCCTGTCGGTGTCTGATTCGACATTGAAGCAACGTACAAGACAATGGAGTGTTTTTTCTGATTTTATATCAGAAAATAAATCTCACTTGGATTATATCTCCATTGATATATTGTGTATGTATGCAGCCTTTTTATCAACTTTGATGAAACACTCGTCGGTTATAACCTATTTATCTGGTGTGATTTTTGGAGCAAAAATCAGGAACATTCCATGCTCATCGATGTCCCATCCTGTGTTGAAATCTTTGCTCAAGGGCATCGCTAAACTCCCAGGTTCAGCAGTGATCCCAGCATCTCCACTATTACCTCGTCATCTCAAGAGATTATTTCATCTGTTGAATTTTGAACTATATGAACATGTATTGGCCTGGACTATTTATATATTTCTATTTCGCTCTATGCTTAGAGTTGGCCATGTGATTGAATCATCACACACTATACGTCGGAGTGACATTTCCTTCCATAAATGGGGATTATCCTGTGCTGTGAAATCTTCTAAAACTACTTCTGAGCCATTCGTCATCCCAGTGGCTAATTCTCCAGTAAACGAGCTATGCCCTGTATACTACATAAAGAAGATATTCGCCTGGAAGTCTCTTCCTTCTGATTCATGTGCATTCAGCCTCCCCAATGGAGAGTCTATGTCTTATAATTATTTGAATACATTGCTTGCGGATCTGTGTGCTAGAGCTGGATTTGTGGGTCATTTTACTATGCATTCTCTCAGGAGAGGGTCTGCAACTCACATGTCGTCAAGAGGCATCTGCTTGTCAGATATAAAAAACAGAGGTCGTTGGAGGTCGGATTGTGTAGAAAAGTATATATCTCCTTCATTGGACCATGAGTTAAAGATTGATGCTCTCATCTCCTCATCGTTGTAGTGTGTTTGGGCTTTTGGTACTGAATAAATGTGCTTTGCTGCCCAAACGGCACTCCTGCCTCTGGTTATATATTCATATTAAATATATATGTCATCGTACTACCTTATACATCATCCGACACGACCACGCCCCCCTGCGCATATCTACAGTTGGGTTGACAACGCCCATATCGCAGCGCGTGGCTGTGTTTACTTCTCATCTATGACGTCACCGCGGGTTCGGCCAATCAGCATCGCCGAGCCCCGCCCACCTTGCCACGCCCATTCGATCTAGCCACTTTGAACTCAGCCGCGGAAACGTTCACATCGTTTCGCCTGTCTTGAAAATTTTTTCTTTTATTCTATGTATTGTATTGGGTACTGAATAAATGTGCTTTGCTGCCCAAACGGCACTCCTGCCTCTGGTTATATATTCATATTAAATATATATGTCATCGTACTACCTTATACATCATCCGACACGACCACGCCCCCCTGCGCATATTATATACATAATACTATTCTTCATAAATGATAAATTTGTATTGTTGTCATGTTATTATTCCATTTTCAGATTTAAAAACGATATTTGACAGCTTTTTTGGAGTAGAAATTGAGAAGGCCAATGCAAAATACAAAGTTTGTACAGAACCTAACCATGCTAGATGTAACCCAGGCTATGAAAGTTGTTTTGATCGTTCATCCACATGTGAATACGAGACGAAGTCTGTGGTAACAGGGGATCTATCCTTGAAAAGAGTTCAGGACCACTGCAGAGATGGTAGCCATGTCAGAATGCATTGTGGTAAGTTTCTATAATATGGCATAATCATTACTGCATCACACCAGCAAGAAAGGAATTATATCTTTTATACTACGCCCATTTAATAGTTTGTTCATTTCTGTACGCGTGTAATACGGAAGCGTTACATCATCAATTGGTCTGACGTCATCAATGACGGTGATATTGACCAATCACAGACGAGCATTCTTATAGCCATGACTCGGGATTCTGCACATTCAGAATAAACCATGGCCGTTGTTAACTGCTTCTGTCAGCCTAATAGAAGCGTAAGAATGATGATTTTCTATATTTCCAAGTCGTAGTATAAAGCTACCGTTCTTCGTCATAATGAGACAATCATATTATTATTACTATTATTACATTAAGTATATCATTAAATACTTGCTACCGTTCTTTGCCATAACAGTCTAGGGCTCAGAGTTGAGAAGAGTCCCTCCAGACTGAGGGAAAGCCTCTCGCTCCAAGCCGCAAATTGCCATTATGATTCCATTAAGACGCCTAATCCAGGACCAGAAAAGCCATTAGCACAGTAGGCGTCCAATCACTGATATACCATTCTTGTCTGTTCTGAGAGACTGTGAGCCTAGACTGATAATGAGGCAACCGAATTTCTTGACAATACGTGTGCAGAGAGATATGTCAGAGATATGCCTCGTCTTCAGCAATAATCAGATTGACAAATGATGCATGGAATTACACTAATATCTGAAATAATCATTTTCAAGGTGAACTGGAGTGTGATGGGATGTTCCACTGCCCCATGTCCTACTGCTTGCCTTATAACGCACTGTGTGATGGACGGAAGGATTGTCCAGGTGGGGAGGACGAAGTAGGCTGCGAAAGCTATTCTTGTCCAGGTGAAGTCAAACATAATATTATTATATCTAAAAGAAAAGTGAATATATTCACTTTTCTTTTAGATACATTCTCCGAGTGTCAAGTAGTATAATATATAATACCACAGTCATTAACGATAACACATCCACATAACCCAGACCCAGAGGGTGTATTACATAGCATAGACATATAGGCATATAAGACATATTATAGTGTATCAAACATGAAAGTTTAAAGTGACACTTCTCACTGTTCTGTCCTTCATTCATGAGTAACGGAATTTCTACTCAATTTTGAAAGTTCAAAGTTGGCATCTGGAGTTATGTAACCCCAGGTCGGGGCCCCATGTCACACTCTATCTATTCTGGGATATGGTCACTGATACAGGGTGGTGATTGGTCAATAAAATGGAAATTAGTTTCTTTCCTGTCCACTTGGGGCATGGGGCAGCACCACCATGCTAAACCCCTTCCTCTGGAATTCGAAATTAGTAGAGGCTTCTGATCGACCCATTCATTACACATATTCAATCATCACTGAATGAAAACACAATGCTGGTGCTCAATGCTGCTATACCTATCAGATATGATTACACTGAAAAAGTTTCACAGGATTTCATGACTACTCATATAACTATAATAGCCACTCATGTCTAGTGAAGGACGACGGCGACTGATTCAGTGACTTCACTGGAACATCTACGTCACTATTCTTTTACATGCTTAATTTTTTTCCAAATCATTAATACTGTATATCTGATGGTGCACCACCATTAGTGCGCCAGCAAGCCAGAAATAGAGGTTATTAATCCTTTTAGTCTCTGCCTAAGGTGGTTATAGCCCCTGGACTGTTCAAAATATAGAGACTAAAGATACATGAGAATGTTGTCAGTCTACTGTTGCCTGAAACCAAAACCAAAACCTACTAATAACATACCGTACTTCTCCAGGTCTGTTTCACTGCAAGGGTGAAACGTATTGTCTTCCTCACAACAAGGTCTGTGATGGTGTCATTGACTGTCCAAAGTTCCGGGAAGATGAAAAGTATTGTGCAAATGAAGGTGAGATCTAGCTTAATGGGTTGGGGTGTGTGTGGTCTCATGTAATCCTCCCATCACTTCACTTTTTACATACTACTAACAACTGTTCATCATCCGTCTCTCTCGACAGAGGGAGCCACTTTATACAATCTGCTCCTTGGGAATGTCTTCTTTACAAAATGTTCTGATTGATTTCATTTGAAAGTGTGAAATACATAGGCCTATATATCATATCATTATGGACATCGCTAATTAGAGTTATAGTTCAGTGACAGTTTCGAAAAGCAAAGTATAATTATGTTTCTTTTATCGGTCTATATTGAGCCACGCTAAAAGCTGACCTTATATTTTTCAGATATACTCTGCAAAGGTTCCTGCCAATGCGAGGGAAATATTGCGCATTGCTCCAACAGAAGCATTACCAATTTACCGACAAGAATCGGAATCGCGCGACATCTACGCTCAATAGACCTGTCCTTCAATAAACATTTAAAGCTTACCAATTCATCATTTAGTAACCTTCATTGGCTGGGCAAGTTGGATCTCGGCAAATGTGCCCTGACTGAACTCCCAACAGATATTTTCAAGGATGTTTCCAATCTTTACCATCTTTTTCTTGACGATAATATGTTATCCCTCTTACAACCTGGTGTTTTCAACGGTCTCAGCTCCTTGCGCATCCTAAATCTAAACAAAAACATGATATCTTCAATAAACAGGGAGACCTTTATCAAACTGACAAACATTCGCCAACTAATCATCACCAACAACAGCGCAGATTTCATGACCATGAGCCAGGACGCCTTTGACGAAGTAAAGACTCTGAAAACATTATACTCGGATGCGTTCAAATTCTGTTGCATTGCCAAACACGTTGAGGAGTGCACTCCTGAGCCTGATGAGTTTTCCTCCTGTGAGGACCTCATGGCCAATCAAGTGTTACAAATCAGCATCTGGATACTGGGAGCGTTTGCTTTTGCTGGTAACATATTTGTTGTTGTTTGGAGGCTGAAGACCGACCGCAAACGTGTTCCATCTTTCTTCATTATCAACCTGGGATGTTCTGATTTCCTCATGGGCATCTATATGTTAATCATCGCCAGTGTGGATACTTACTATCGTGGTAATTACATAGTCCATGCTGAAAGTTGGAGAGCCAGTGCCCTCTGCTCAGTAGCTGGTATTCTTGCCACTGTTTCCAGTGAGGTGTCCGTGTACATGTTGTCGGTCATCACAGCCGATAGATTGTTCGCAATTTTGTTTCCATTCAAGGCAGTAAAATTCAGGATGTTCCATGCCCGCATTGTTGTCTTGGTTGGTTGGGTCGTTTGTGTTATTCTCAGTGTGATTCCCGTCCTCGGCATACCGTACTTCGGCGATTCGTTTTATGGACGTACAGGTGATAATTTATATATATATTTGTATTTATTCAACTTTCATCCTAATTATTTTTTTCCACACACCGGATCTTTATTCAATATATCAACAAAACTCTCCATAATTAATTATTAATTATTAATAATATTTTCATATAATTCATTGTATCATGTTATACCGGTGGAGGTGTTTATCAACACGAATTATCATAATGACATTTAGCATACGAATACTAAATCCTCCTGCTTTAGATCTCATTCAATCGAAAGTGTGTAAGCTATATCTTATATCATATATGTCATTGTAGGAGTGTGCCTACCATTCGAAATGAACAACGATAGATTGCCTGGGTGGGAATATTCCGTCGCCATATTTTTGTTTATGAACTTGATTTCATTCCTCTTCATCGCAATAGCGTAAGTATATCAGTGTTTATTGGATCAGATATATTTAATTATTTGTCTCTTTTATTAATCAATGGGAGTCATTCCACTGTTGGGAGAAAACACATTTATAGCTATTTATAATCAGTCCCTATCGCACTGTAGCACCCTCTCGAAACACTCACACTCACACTACGCTCGAAATTCGCGTCGTCAGAAAATGTACAATCGGCAGCTCTACAGATTTAATCAATTCTGCTTAATTAGCTAAATCTAAGGTTGATTGCTATTGCGTAGATTTAAAATATTATAGGTTCGATAACAGGCTATGCTGACCTGTATGTTAAGACTCATTTTTGTCCTAAATTTGGGTTGTTGAGGAGATTGGTGAAGGTGAATTGTACATTTTCTAGCGATTTCACCCTTTTGCTCTTTCCATGCACACATAAAAGCTCCATGAAAGAAATTAACGTTAATGTACGTCCCAAGGACGGGAACAAAAGTGAAGAATTTAGAGTTAATTGAAGGAGTTCCATCTGGCATTACGTGGAAAGACGTGAACAAAGATTTGATATGATTCCTTTACTCTACAACAGGTATACACTCATATTCATTTCTGTGAAGGCGTCTGCCTCGAAGATGGGAGACAAAGCCACTTCGACAACAGATGAATATGCCCTTGCCAAAAAACTTATGGTTATTGTAATCTCAGACTTTTCGTGTTGGGTAAGTTCTCTTTATTCCTATTTAATATCGGATTTCCAGATAATGGCTTAATACTTGAGGATTTTTTTGTAGAAGTGTAATTGATCATGTAAATAATGGTACGATATACATGTTTGCTCGAAATATTTTTATTCAGGCTCTTTTTAAACAAACATTTACATTTCTCTAGTAACTCTGGTCGCACTTTTTTCTTTTTTTAAAGCTTTATTTCACCTGGGTTCTTAAATCAATGCCAATTTGCCAATATGTAACGTTAGCAAAATTAAGAGGAAAGCCTTCAAACCGATAGACTCTTACTCTAGCCACTGCATGATTGGGAGCACCAATAGTGTGTAGGGCCTTTTCTTTTATATTTTAATTAGGTCTTTTAAATACAATATACTAATAATGAATGTTCTTTGTTACTTAGGTCCCCATTATCCTAATTGGTTTGGCTGCATTAGGAGGCGCCAGAATTCCAGCACAGGTGTCTGCGGTTATAGCAGTGTTTGTCTTGCCTCTTAACTCCGCCATCAACCCCATTCTCTACACCATGTCAGCCATAGACTGCTCCAGGTGAGATTTGTTTTTCCATTGGCTTTTCCAAATAAAAGACCTCCAAACTTGTTTTATAAATACTCGTTGTCATCTAATGATACGCGCATTTTTAATGAAACAATGCATCTAGAGTGGGATACGTGTCGTGCGTATACCATAAGTGGTATACGCAAACCAGCCACCTGAACAATTTAACCAGAAGTACTTTTGGGAAAAGTTCTGAAAATGGCCTTAACATGTTCCTTTTTAGATTATGAAAGGCAAATATGAAAATCAGTGGCTTAGAATATTATACTCGAAGCTGCGTAACTCGTGCAATTTTAACACCCCTTTAACATGTATATATAAAACACTGGATGTGTTCGGTTATTATTTAGAATTCCTCATGGGTCTTTTCACTCTGGAAACACACAATTGTAATGTTTTCGAGGGTATAGCCAAAGGTTCAGATCTACAAAAATCTGTAATGTATCCCCAAACTTCAGAGTAACTCATTGTAACATAGACGACTGACTTGAAATAGTTTTATGTCAACATATCCGGTAACATTCAATTCAATTCAATATATCATTTATTTGTAAGTGTACAAAAAAGGAAACATACATCTGAAAGATGACTTCCAGGTCTTCCAGTGTGTTCCTGGACTAGACTACCGAGCTACATTTAAAAGCGAAATTAAAAGTGTCCCAAACTTGATGTGCTCATCCAAATATGGTGTGAACCTTTTTCTTTAAGGGGTGGCAAGAAAAAGAATGGACGAGCAGGAGGAGCAGGTAAAAAATACCAAGTCAAATCAGAGAGCAATACCACAATAAGCTCGGTGGGGACCTCTAACGGCGTAGATAGAGCAAACGGCAGGAACCCAAACAATGGCAGTACTTCGGCCAATAATAAAGCATGAACACTAGAAACATATCGTGAACTAGTAGGATACAGGCTCGGGGATACAGGCAAGGAGACATATACATCACAGTCAAATCTGTCTATAACGGACACGCAACGGGCTGGACTGCCAGTAATGTCGAGGTGATCGGATTGAAGGGGTGTCACTGCAAGGAAAATCAACTGTAAAGAGAATGACCCCAATTAAGCGTCCCAAATAACGAGGTGTTCAGATTATAGAGAAGTCCGCAAGTGAAGGTTTTATTGTACTTGGAATATGGCAATGACGTTAGGGTTTTACCCTCTATATGAAATGGAGCTGCATTTCCATGGTTATATCACGAGGGACAACAGACTATTCTGACGTCACCAGCGAACGCCCCCTGGCGCGGGTGACGTAATTTCTTCCTTTTTAACTCCATCCTCGCTGGATAATTTAAAATTTAAAAAGAATGTATTTTCTCTTTATTATAGAGGGTTAAACAAATACAACATGCTGCCAATCCAACGTTAGAGTTGATGATGCTCGAGGGTATAATTATTGATAGAATCATATATATCATTGCTTCCCTAGTGTCATAATTATATCTTATGTCTTTTTTACAATTATCTTTCACAAGATATAGATTTTAGTTTCACATTGTGAGTTAGAAACCGTTGCGTCAAGTTATGATTTATTAATCAGGGTCAGATTATCAGAAAATGTACAATCGGCAGCTCTACACATAGTGTATCAAATTTGAGTTATTTGGTGAAGGGGAATTGTACATTTCCAGGAAACTTCACCCATTAATCACAATGACCACCTATTGTTCTGGGCCTGAGACATTGTTATATGACGAAGACTCGCTCACCAACTCTATAGATCATCGATATATCCATGATATGACAACATGTGTATTCATAAGGAAAACTTAAAGGCCAGAAACTCATTTTCTACCTGTGAAGCATATGAATATATAATATATATATCATGTACATAATGTATAACTGTTACCATAATAAAGATTTCAAGACCTTGAATTCTTATTTGGTTTGATTAATTAACATAGCTATGGGTTTTCGATGATACAATTTACCAGTTCACCAATCTAGCATTTCAATGTGTCTTCAAATTTGAGATCCAATAACATTTGACCATTAATGCAAAAATCTAATTCTTGGTTAACTTTCCAAATAAAAGTGTGCAACGAATTGATTTATTCGACAAACAATCAGAATATTTATATTTTTACACTGCTGTCCATGTCCAAATACCTACGAATCTCGATTCATGTAAACGATTTGAAACAGAAATTTCACAAGAAGCAAGAGGTGTCATAACATTAAACCTCTGACAAATGTGTGTGGCCATGTATTTATTAAGCCCAAATAAAACTAAAATCTAAAGGCAAGCTCAGTTTGTATTTTCGCAAACATAAAGTTTTACACATGACTGATCCGGAGCTGATAAACAAGTCTTAAGAATTGGGTTTGCTGCAAAGTTCTGACAATGTTTGTTTTTTTTCTCTTTAAAAACTTTTTATTCAATCTATCAACAAATAGCCTTCTTCTCTCCCGGGATCGATCACATGATATTACATCGTACCCTCTACTCATCTGGCGTGGATTTCTGGAATATAATTTTACCTTAGTCATGCACATATAATTGAGGTGACATGTGGAATAATTCTGTTTGTGGAGATATTTATAAATTGAAACAGGTTATGTAAAACACAGTTTAGGAATACATCTGACAATGTTTGATCCATAGGCTTGGATTCATGCCTGTGTCTGATTTATCATTGGTGCACTACCATATTTGAACTTAGGCCTAGACATCTACAAAACAAAGAATTATTTAGCCTATTATCTTCTGGTCTCATGATTTTAAGTATTGTAGGCGACATGAAAACTAAGACAATTAAGTCAGCAAAATAGATTTATTTTTCTTAAAAAACCTCTTTAGTTCATATCATTCGGCAAAACAAATTAAAAGACGATCATCCTTAACTCATAAGTGAAGCCTATCCCTTGACCGTGGCTGTTTATTTCCATCAACGGGACCGTCTATTCTGTACCTTAACTTTTATGTTCTTTGCAGGAGATGCAAACCCCTCATTGAACACTTAAACTCACGCCAATGGAGATAGCCACAGATTTCCCCTCTCCCATTCACTCGTCTCGCCAATAAAGTGACATTGTTGAACATACAATCGATACTTTTCTGTTTATCGCCCGTTCCCTATACACACCCTGGTTATCCAATTTGTCACGATCAGAATCCATCAAACCCAAGTTAAATCATACTGGGCATTGTCCGGCGTCCCCATACGTTCCGCCAGAAAACTCAACACTCTTTCGCCGGCGCTCCTTGCAAGACTGGTTCTAAACGATACGATTTACAAGCACCTTAAATTAATTGCCGTGACAAAAGGGCTTTGTAGATATGCCAGGAGCAATGTGATTGTACCTCTTGATGTCTTGTCAGGGGAGACAGGCATTGAATAGCGGCCTACCTTGATAATGCACTTGTCAATTGAATCCCCCACCCCCCCACCCCCGGGTACGTAGGGGAATGGTAGGGGAATGTCTGAGAAAACATTCCCCCACCCAGGCGGAGATTTCCCTTAGTTGACAGCAATATGAACTGGAGGGTGGGGGATTGTCCACCATTGCCCACTCTGTACCTTGGTTCCCAAGAGAGATTTGATGGTTTTCAGTGTGCATGGGCTTGCCTAGGCTAAGTTCCATAGTTCCAAACCTCCCCCAATATTATATACACAAAGAGTGTCTCCTTTGAACCTGACAGGGATTTGGCACCCCCTATATAGTGTTTCAACAGTGTCAGGCTTGAACTAGTCTTGCTGAACATGATGTGGGACTCTTTTTCCATGGTACCCTATACTAGAAATGTCAAGATCCTTTAGTGTTGGGGTTAGTGTTAGGGTAGGGGGTTAGGTTAGGTGTGGGGGTCGGGGTGGGGGGTTGGCTCATGGGAGGGAATTGTGATGTGTCACAGGAAAATGAGTCACAAGTCACAAGAAAATGATTTTGAGATATCATCATATTTGAAAAGATGAGATCAAGTGGATTCTAATGATAGTAAACAGTTGGACATCTAATAAGTATTTTAAGTTGAATGTTTTTATTTTTGAAAGAAAAATGGTTTGCAATATTTCTGGGTGGACATTTATGAATAAAGTAGCTAAATATCCACATAATATACGGGAAGAGCCATTTCTACGAAAAGAGGTAGAAAAGAGGGGTTTCTTTATGTAGAAAAGAGGGGTTTCTATGTCTCACATGTTCTTGGAATTTGTTGTTTCACAAACCGTTTGACTCATCTGTAGAGTTCTGTCCACCCTCTCTGGAGGACGTTGTATATGGTTTGTATAGGTATCTAGGGTGAAAGTGTCATTTTGAAGCCTTTTCATTTTGAGGGATGAAATCCTCGACCCCCATCATGCCAATCACTGATTAAATCATAATTAAGGGTTTGGGAGAGAAAAACAGGTATGAGAGACAGTGAATCGGAAATGGGGTTGGGACAGAAAAACAGGTATGAGAGACACAATTGCTAGTACTCTATGATATGACCCTAGAAATGAATATATATATTTAATACGCTGTCTTAACATTTGGTAATGTATTCATGTTATGAGCAGGGCTAATATATAAAATATTCCAACAAAAATATCCTATATATAAGTCACTTTGAAAAATATCAGTTTTGCTACTTGTGACTCATTTTCCTGAGACACATCACAAATAATATTATACACAAAATATTAATTGATATTGATAACTATGCGCATGCTCATTAAGTTGTCATGATTTAAGAAATACCGGATGTTGATGATAGACCTCTTTTATTATCATAGTCGAGCATTCCTCACAGAATATTTACCACTTTTACTGAGCAATAACAGGTGTAGAGAACTACAACTGCCATACATCCGTATCGTCATATTAACCATAGGTGAAATCATCAATGTATATAAGGTGAGTCAATACTATCAAAAGTAAGCCCTATGGAACAGTTTTCATACATTTATCATCGTTCAAGAATCAGGTGGGGGAAAAAAATTGGCAGTTATTTAAAAAGTGCAAATGGGGGTAAGATGGATGGGGGAATATTGGGGGTGAGAGGGTCTCTTCACATTTGGCAAGGAGTGAGACTCCTATTAATTTGTTTTGTGCAGAGACATGTGGATATGTTAGAGGTAAGTATTACAACGTTGTAGGCAAATGACCAATGTGACAGTTCACAAATGAAAAGGGAAACAATACTTAGAAACATCACAGGTGAACTGATTGTGCTTACATGTTTATGAAGGTTTCACAATGTATTAAGACACAAACTGGGAATAGCTAAGTGGAATAACATACATTATTTAAAATGCCAACTTTTATGTAATGAAGGACATACAAATAATTTAGTCGGTAAAAACAAATTTGCACAACTTGCAAAAGGATAGACTTCTGAATATCAACCCAGTTCATGGATTACAATGAGCTGGTTTCTCCTCGGCCAGTTCTTAGCAGATCAGGCGATTCATCTATTACTTTCCAATCTGCTTTTTCTCATGTTCTTCAATCGTCTAGCCCTTATTCATAATCAGAAGATAAGTTGCCAACAAATATGCACAGCTATCTTCAGACATTCCTGTATAAATGGGGTTGCTCTGGGTCCCTAGAACCCTATTATTACTGCCTTACACTTCACTCCACTGATACATGTTTACACCCTATACAAACTCATTATGTCCAGTGAAATCCACACAGGATTAGACTCCACCCCTACTCTACACGTAAATTAACATTAACTTCAGAATGACATGCGGTAGTCATGATTTCTCCAGCTTTAATTCTACACATGCCAAGAGCATCTGGTATTCACACTTTTATCGTATGTAGTATGTAATGTTAATTTACGTGTAGAGTAGGGGTGGAGTCTAATCCTGTGTGGATTTCACTGGACATAATGAGTTTGTATAGGTAGCAACGAATAAGTTTGTTGAATTCTCGTCTTTCTCATCAGTTTTTTTTCCTGAACCTAAGGAATAATTATCACCTTCAGCACTCCTGCCTCAAGCTGCCTTTTCACCGTCCTCAAGGACGAAATACCGGATGTTATGTCACATACCATTCGCCACTTCCCTCAGACATAGAAAACTGTAGGCTATGTCATAAAACACTCATGATGTTGAGAATTCATATCTGATTAGGGAAAATTCAAAACAATATTTTCTCCAGCTCTACAAAGCTATGTCAAACAAAAACACCATTTGTAAGACTTTTCTGAAAATGGCCCTTATATTTTTGCAATATCAGTTTCTGTCTAAAAGAAATGTCTCCCGAAAAATGTGCCCCAGGGGGTCGGGGATTTACAGGAATTTCTTGTCCTGGGGGGTCGGGGATTTCCTCAAATTTCCCAACAGGCCCAGGACATTCCCCTACCTACCCGGGGGTGGGGGGGTGGGGGTTGCAATTGACAAGTGCATAACAGATTGCAAGCAAGCGGCCCATCAATGAGAGTTGTTTGTTCGCTCCGCTCCGATGCGCCCTCTCTCGTAGCGCGCGGAAAGTGTCAGCTCCGTCGTCTGCGCATGAAAGGGCCCCTAAACACGTTGCTGTACGTCGTCCATGTAGAGAACAAAATCGCCAGCTTCTACACAGGATACTTTATATTCATCCTCTCTTTTTTGCCACACTTCCTTCCGACCGTATCAGTCGCCCACTCGGAGAATATATACTTTTTCCCGCCTTCCCCTTGGTGAAAACCCCGTGTTCGTAAATTAGTAACTTGATAAGTGTCCTTCAAACACTTTGAAGTTTATAAAACACAAGGCATGTGTTAACACGTATAGCTCTATCGGAAGTGAATTTATGTCAGTATTTCGGACTCTTTTTCTTTTAAAATCGTATGAAAGATTGTTTATGTACTATATAAGATTTCAATTCTATTCAGGGAGCACCATTAGTATTTATTCACTCGCACATAAGTTCTTAACTTGACTTGTTAAATGCGCTTATATACTTACAATACACAACTGTTTATTGTGCCTCAACGGTATAGTATGCGCTATCCTAGAGATAGGCCTACATGCCTGTACCTGCCTTCAATGTCCAAATGGCTACATTACGCTAAGAGTGGGAAAATGTAACGCAAAGCAGCAATGGATCTCTGGCTTACTTTAAAGCTGCATGCATAGTTAACATCGATCAAGAACTTAAAGATTTTCTATATTTTCCTCAGCTCTTTTCCCACCCATCTGAAAGTCATTTGACCCAAGTTGCAGAGGATTTCTCCCTGTTGTTTCTGCTGCAGAACTCATAAAAGTCCACAAATATATTTTGGTGACGCGCCGAAATCCTTTGCTGCAGTGGTCTCACCTATTATTATACACCGGCGCGCGTTTGTTTTCGACTTAATTCTTATATATATCCATATAACAGAAAATATTGTCAGTCCTATAGGTCAAACAACAAGTGGTTTGGTCGTTAGGCCTATAGAGTCTAGGCTCAGAGCCTCTGAAATCAGATTTTTTTATTTAGTATTTTTATACAGTAACTCTTCTGTAAAACGTCAGTCGAGATTATAAACTAGCATGCGCGATGTATAATGAAGTTACAATAATCAAGACATTTACATTGAGATATGGGCTTACAGGTGAGGATATGTTAAGAATGGTATGTCAGTGATGTGACGCCTACTAGTCTAATGGCTTTCCTGCCCCTGGAGTAGCGTCATAATGGCATTTTGCGGTTTGGAGCAAGAGGCTTTCTCTCAGTTTGGAGGGAATCTCTCAGCTCTGAGAATGTAGCTTTAAAATGATGGATGAGGGGCCGGCAAATGTCTTTACATGCAACATGCATTCATGCGATTATCATGTAGTACCTAATGGCTATCAATCGTCATATAACGATCGAGAGGAATCTTCGGTACACTTGATTTTAAAATTCACAGAATAATAATTAATTATCATGGTTTAAAGGGAGCATGGTCCGATTCCCACCATCCCCATTCGGATCCCACACCACTAATACATCGCATTGATACACTTATTAAAGTAACATATTTCTTGTGAACTTCCCGAATGATGGGAAGCTTTTCTCTGGTATTCGACTGGAAATAAAATATCTATGAAATATTGGTATTACTATTCCTTCATACTGATGTTTGTTGTGTTTACAGAATGCTATTGGAAGCCACTAAAAACTGGCTTTAATCTTGAGATGTAACTTTGGAGTGCTAAAATAATATTTTGAAATGAAATGTGTAAAGGAACAATAAGTAAGTATTCTATTCCTGACTAAGCAATTTTCACATTTCTCTTAAATATATTATAATATATTACATATATATGCTCTTCATAGCCTCTCCTGGTTGTCCCTTCCCTTCAGTTTGACATGTCAAAAACTTCTCACCCTCTTTTGAAATGCTGTCCATAGTGAGCTCCCACCCAATAAAGCACCCTGAATGCAGATAACAATTTATGCATGTCATTTCAATGCCTATAAACATATCCCAAGCAACACCTAGTCGTGATGGTCCATTCTCACCATCTCTACAGACATATTCCTTCAAAACCACGGTATGAGGGCTGCGCTCATTTGACCTTTCATTGTGATCCCTTCTCTGGAAGGATACTGGGCTTTTCTGTTGGATCTCCCCTCGCCTTTGTGGAAAGCCAGGGCCATTTTGTCTGTTGGATTGATACAGAGGATTTTGATGGATTACCACTGCACCTCTCTACACTGGTGGGCGTTGTAAAAGAAACACTGTTGGTGTCATGGTCTTGGCCTCTCTCCCTCCACTGTCCCTTCCTTTTCTAAAGCTAAGGATCGTGACGTTGCATATCCACGGTGAATACTTCGGTTTAATGCTTAGAATACCAATGGCTGGTGGCAATTGTGGTGGCCAAGGGCAATTGAAGGCTTGCTGAAAATGAACGGACCTATCAATGTCACATGGCTTCACAGCCTTCAACAAAGGTGTGAATATGGAGCTGAATTCCTTTGATTGGTTATGAGGCTTTCGAGGTTCTGGATCTACTCTGGTTGCTGAAAGAGGCACTGTCTAGCAGTGGTACACTCATGCAGTGCATGAAGTAGTCTTGCATACAGGGTGAATTTCTTCCATTTCCTTGACAATAAAGATAACGCCTATTCAGGATAGATGTACTGCCTTTGTTTTCAGCTGTAATCGGATTCGAGCTGATTCCCTATGTCTAATTATGAAATAAAAATGATAAGAAAATGACACCCAAAACAGTAATACTCGTGAAAATTCAACACTTGTCTAGTAGTATCCGACATTTTAATTATAAGAACTAACTTAAAAGTAGAACTGCGCTTACGTCATGTGGGGTACGATATAGGCTTATGTATTCGCCATAGCTTTTCATTAATACTCCTCATTTAAATCTTGGGGTCGCCATTCATTGACAAGTCTACCTTAGAGTAATACAAATGTCTACCTTAGAGTAATACAGTCTAGGCTCAGAGTTGAGAGAGGCCCTCCAAACTGAGGGTTCCCTCTCGCTCCAAACCGCAAAATGTCATTAAAATCCCATTATCTGATCTGAGAGGCTCTGAGCCTAGACTGAATAACCATTTCTAGTACTTTTAGGTCATTTATGCTAATATGCATAACAGATTTATAATGCAATAGAGGCACTGAATTGTGAATACGCCAGGACTGAAAAGTAAATGGTCTTAAGCCCATATGTTTTTATCAAAAGAATATCGTCCATATCATTATGATTATGAAGTAATTCATCACTATTTAAACGTCGCTCTTCTCAAATTAAAGCGACCCTGTGGGACTTTCCGTTCTGGAAATTTTTGTCATGAATAAGTGAGCGACCTTGGCCTTTGATTGTGTGATCTGGGCTCACAAGGGGGCGGTAGTGCTCCGGGCATCCTTCTCTGTACCTGTCGTCCTTTTAGTTTGTGCGTATAGCGCCCGCCATAGTGGAGAGGGAGACCGCCAACTGAGACTGGATAGCGTAGGTGTCGCTGCAGTGTAGTCTCGGCTCGATGTCTGAGTGAGTGAGACTGAGTGTGTGGTGGAGTGAGGTGGGTTGAAAGCGCAGCAGAGGTCGGCCCGGATCTGGCCACGGCCACCACAAGTTGGGGAGAGAAATAGTGAGGCAGTTGCTACTTGGGGTGTGACGCGCGAGCATGGTTTTCATCGCTCCTTTCCGAACAAGCGATTAATTTCCATCGGACCAATACTTACTCACATGTTCAGTTCACCAGGACTATTAGAAAGAATTCTAGGACACTGTCCACACACACTTATATATACACACCTAACCTTCCACAGGACTTATTCCAAAACATCACAGCAAGTGTAAGTGTTTGAAGAGGACCTTTATTGTGAATACTTGGACATCGATAAATTAAAGTTTCTTGGGACTGCAATACACATGTATTAGATATAAGGCACATTGCAAAAGCAGGGAACAATTTTGCCTGGGAAGCCTTTATTAATATTTTATCGGCACCTTTAGAAGATTGCTGAGGGAAAAAGTACCACCTGGAGATTATCTATATGGATATTAATCTGGAGGAGTGAAAGGTTCGCTTGAAGAAGTGAACTATACACTGGAGGACTTGTGGAAGAAAGAGTAAAACCGTCTGGAGGCAATCCACCTCCAGTGCCTTTCATTCCAAGTTCCTATCAAGCCCAGGTGTTAGCCAGGCTGTCATAGGGGTAGGAACTCACCACCACCGCCGCCGCCCACCCCTTCCATAGGAGCAGGAGAAGGTGGAGGAGGAGGTGGAGGAAGAGGTGGAGGAGGAGGAGGAAAGGTGTGAAATTCGACATCTGGTCAGCACTGACCCCAAAGTAGACCTAAGTGTATCCAGGATACCAAAAAGACCACTACTCAGACAACAATACCCAAATACCAAGTGAAATAATAAACATCTATATATGATAACCTTCCCCGTTTACTAGTGGGATATCTCGAGGGTATATGAATGGATATCCTCGAGTCTATCATTTACTGTGACACAACTTTTTAGATATTAATTTGTCAATTAATTACATCTATTAGTGCACAGCATGAGGCCTTAGGGTCAGTCACGCTCCGATATCACCCACTATTCCAAAAGCTCACATAACAAAATATTCTGTTAAGATTATGATCTAGAAATTTGCACAAACTGACAATGCCTTTCCTTCAATCCAACGGTAGGGGCCTGGTGGGTTTCCACCTGCTCTTGTGTTGCCTGGGGTATTCCTTGACCATCTTTGTTCGACCTGCCTCGGCCAAACCTTCAGGCAATACAGTACTCAACATGTTCGCTGGCCAGCAGAATCCTATAGACCCCTGTTACGATGAGGAGAACAAGCCCCGGCGCTGCATTCCCGATTTTATAAATGCAGCTTTTGGCAAGGAAGTTAAAGCCTCTAGCATTTGTGGACTGCCCCCGTCGCGCTACTGCCGGACCACCACTGACAAAGAAGGCAAGATCGCCCGCAATTGCTTCATTTGCGACGCCAACCACCCGAAACGACGTCATTCCCCAGCGTTTCTCACAGATCTGAATAATCCCAATAACCTAACGTGCTGGATGTCCGAGCCATTCGTCCAATTCCCACAAAATGTAACCCTGACTTTGTCTCTGGGGAAAAAGTACGAGCTGACCTACGTCAGTCTGCAGTTCTGCTCGGCCCGCCCTGACTCGATGGCCATCTACAAAAGCACCGATTACGGAAACACCTGGGTGCCCTTCCAGTTCTACTCGAGTCAATGCAAGAAGATGTATAACAAATCTCCCAGGGCGGTGATCACCAGGGCTAACGAACAAGAGGCACTGTGCACAGATGCCTATAGCAACATCGATCCCCTGAGCGGGGCAAGGGTGGCATTCAGCACCCTCGAGGGCAGACCCTCGGCGTACGACTTTGATAATTCCCCTGTTCTCCAAGATTGGGTCACAGCCACAGATATCATGGTCGTCTTCAATAGGCTCAACACCTATGGGGACGAAGAGCGGGACGAGGAGGCCAGGGAAAGTTATTATTACGCATTGTCCGATTTTGCTGTAGGAGGAAGATGTAAATGTAACGGTCATGCTTCGGGTTGCGGGGGAGACAAGGATGGAAAGATAAAATGCGAATGCAAGCATAACACCGCTGGGGTGGATTGCGAACGTTGTAAGCCTTTCCACTTCGACCGTCCGTGGGCGAGAGCTACCGCCAAAGATGCCAACGAATGTGTCGGTAAGTAAGGAAAGGTGGTGGAGTCCAATCATCGGTTCTTATCACCTGCCTTTCTCTCTTTCTTATTCTCCTGCAGCCACTGAGCTTCCAGTGGCAGACAGATAGATGTGTGAAATAAGTATGCCAAGAATTGGGAAGCATTTTGCCATGCCTTTCTCAAAATGGCACTTTCACACCTACTCAATTGTTTCATCAAGTTATTTTTCGTGTGTGCATAATTACTACAGTGAGTTCAAAAACCAAAGGGACATTACGATCATGCCATACTTGTAAATAAATTAACTATTTATTTTGGCCGATATAAAGGTATAATTTTCAACCCATCTATTTTTTTCAATTGCCCTTAGTGCCGATATATATTTATATCATGCATTTATAAAGCACCATCTTATCATGAGATAATCTGGTATATTCCCTTACATCTGTTTCATCAATATTTCATTGTGGGTTATTGCTAAAAGCTTAAATTATTTCATGTGAAGTTATTTACAATTCTGATTCACAGATTCTGTAGACCTGACGTTCATGTTTTAATTACCGAAATGCTGTTAAGTATCGGTTTTACGTCGGTCCCAGTGGTCTCACCTCCCAGGGAGATGAGATTACTTCTTTGCCGCCATGATTTAAATATACATGCAGTCCTTTTACGTCAGACCTAATCCATCCTCAGAAATGAGAAAGTTCCAAAACAGTGCACAGGTCGAAAATGGTTTTCATTACAAGACAGTAAGACCCTTTCCCTCACAGAACCATGAGAGGCACATATATAGTACGCACAAAAGGAGATGCGATTTATAATTATAGAAACTCCTAAAGCAATAAAACGAGGAGGCTGGTATTAAGGATAGTCCATTATCTAGTCCGGTCAGATTCGCTAAACATGTAAAAGAGATGTATCGTAGGTTCTTTCTTAGAGTAATATCTAGTTTACTCTAATGTAGTTATAATCCCACGTCCCATCGCAACACAGAGTCTGGGTGCATTTTATGGGATAACGCTGGGAGTTATGCATTACAAAAGCTAGATTATAATTGTGAATAAGTAAAGTTCGTGCAGATTATCAGATTCTTCTTTTTAATAAATTTATCCACCCCCAGGCATGAACTGGAGCCATGACCACCTATTTCCAAATCTTCCTAATTTAAGAAATATGAATTTATTATTATTATCATTAAAAAATCAAACACAAAAATCCTGCTGATATCATAAATCAGTTTAGGTTCTCTATTCTAGAAGTATGTCCATATCAATAGATGAACAATTCTTCCTATGTATTTTGACATTTTTGTACTGAGAAGGAAAAGAAAAGGTCCCCTCTATATATCCAAGTCCTCGGCCGTCGAATGCACGATTCCATAACGTTGTCCCAATGGATCTCCGACTGTTGTCACTTGTCTTGTATAACGATAGAGCCCACACCCAACCCTTTATAAACTTCGCCCAAACCTAGGTCTGGTAAGCAGCGTTTGACACAGTCCCATCCGGAATAGGAAGCCATAACAAAACCAAGGAAACAGGACTAGTGTTTAGCCACACTGTCCTATGTGGCCACTCAAAACACACACACTGCCTTGCCAGACGCTAGAAACTAATTTCATCCTTGCGAAAACAGTTTTGCTATGGCGCAACCTTTCAGGCTCGGATTGGTGTAAATGTTGACAAGGATAACCTCGGTAGTGAGGGCCCACTATAAAACAGATCTCAGCACCGATACATGGGGTGGTTATGTATAGATCTGTGTAGGTTTAATAGGAGAGAATGAGGTGGGAAAGGAGATATTAATATTCGCTTAAAACCCCTCAGGACTCCTGCATTGGGATACCATATAATTTTATTTTTGCATAGATAAGGCATCTATTAATTCAATTTGAAATGATATCAATATATCCAAAGGGTGCGTGGAAAACTATAAAGGCATCCGGAAAAATGTTTAGCACAGATATAATTATATAAATGCTGCAGGGGGATTTAAGAACAGTCATAGGAGGTTATGGGGAACGTAAATCCAGGACTCTATCCAATACTAAGTTATGCAACAGCTGGTTCATGAAAAATCAAGGAACTATTATATTCAAAAGTTTTCCTTCCCCCCGACTGACTCCGTCTGGTTTAGCCAGCTTGTTATATTAATGTGAGAGTCGGCCAAGGGGTTTCCAATCATCCGATGTTTGTGAACATAATGGACAAACAGTTAATCATTTTGTGCCAAAATCTAAATCATACAGTCCTACCACAGGAACGAGTGTTCAGGGACCAGTTTAAAGGCTCAGAGCTGACAGAGTCCCTCCAAACTGAGGGAAAACCTCTCACTCCTGACCGCAAAATGCCATTATAATCTCATTATGTGCCTACCCCAGGGTCGGGAAAGCCATTAGCGCAGTAGGCGTCCAATCACTAGTATAATACCATTCTCATAATTATGATGTGAGGGGCCTAGACTATTCTGGGTCTAGAACAGAGATACCGGAAGAGGCCAATTAAGAAGTATGAATATGACATCAAATCTAAATATTACTGCGTATATATAAATTTTTTCCAACTTTGTTACACAATAACATATAATGAACAGTTCACAAGTATGGTTTAGCAACCATCTACAGCGTTTAAAAGTTACATTGGGGTACATTTCTTTTCCATTTTTCTATTTAGTATGTTCATATACAGCAATCATCAGACAATACAAAAAGATTACAATAAGGCACGTACGTTGTACATTGTCAGTTATAATACTGTTAAGGTCATTGAAATATGGCAAAGGTCTTTATAATACAAGGCGCATGATACATGTATACTCATGCATTTCCATGCATGAGGCTATTCCTCATTATAGTAGGAGAACACACATCATGCTACCGCCTGAGATTCATTAAAGTAATGGGTGTGCCTCAGTGCCTTCCCTCAACCTTTATCAAAAGCATTCATTGCATTCCCCGCCTTACCACAAGGTGTTTATGCAAAGATAACCTGGAAGGGTGAATAATCAGGTATGAGATATCTACACTGGAGCATGACCGGGGCTGCTAAAGGGGCACCCTGATTTCCTCCAAACCGTGGAGGTATGTTAGTTCCTTCCACAGATCTCTTTTGCATATGTTCCTCCCCTCTGGGGCGTGCAGCTGGTATCGGTGTCATATTAACACCTGGATTTTCAATATTGAAACGCGAGCTTCCCGTCCCATGGGGTTGTGTATGTATAGTTTTGGCTAATATGAAGCTTGGCAGAATTATATTTATCATCATCTCGAATTTATATAGATAACCCCTGCGATATGAGGGTGAACGATACCGAGGGGAAATCCATTCATCACGAAAAGAGGAAAGGGGAAAGAAATATAAGAAGGAAGAAAATGAAAGATAGAATTTTCATAGACTATTATCACTCTTTTAGACTTGATATCCATTATAGGTGCACTCGCCAAAGATGAAGAATGAACTTTATGATTTGGAGCTGAGTTTGGAAAATCTGTATTCACAAGTTCAGTATTATTCTCAAACAAGTCCCGATCATTAATACTCATAATTGTATACCTTTATTACATCATAGTCATTATAGTTACCTCTTCAACGTTGTCATTTTTTTCTGCAATACTTCATATCACATCTTCTAAGTTTATTTGTTCATAAGGCTCTACTAGGTAGTAATCAAGTGTTTTGTTATAGAAAGGGTAGAAGAAGGACAAGAGTTAATTTATGATAATATGATATGTAGTTTGGGTTGCCTGAGGATGCGATGAGAAGTGCCCCATCTACCTCAAATGCCAGAGTAGACTGTGCTAGATCTTATATTTATAATGATTTCGTCGTCCCTATTCCCAAAGCTTGTTTTCTCCTGGTTGCATCTTGTAGCGATTAATTCCATACGAAATGTCAATATGTCTTTTTTTTCTTCGCTCCGAGGGAAGGTAAATCGCTTATCGTTAATGCGATAAAGTCTAAATGACGCTATCAAATACTAAAAGGGTACAAATGGGTGATGATTTTTTCATCCCCTATAATATAAATAAATGTATATGGCAGACAGGGAAAGGGGTGACCCCCACTCGGTCTATCGGCAAGGAGGAGGGTCTTTTCCGCAAGAACTCGTCCTCCCCGGGGTATGTCAAGGCGGGGGGCCAGGTGAGGGAGCCGGAGACACAAGGAAGGCAAGCCAGGGTGAACTGTGGGGGTTGAGCATAAAAGACCGACTAATGGGGTCTACGTTTGCCCCCTGGACCTCTGCAGGTAGAGGCAAGCTCGGAGAGGGGCCTTGCAAATGAGGGTCTGTGATAGACTGTGTGTGAATTGACCTTCACCTCGAATAGCTAAAGGCTACAATGCAAGTGTTAAAATTGTTGCTGTCTTTTGTTGGAGTAAACTACCAATTAAGAGGCCAAGATTTGGGCTAGTGATAGCTGTCTGTGGTGAGGGACCACCCCCATCATTCCCCCTCTTACATACGAATCTGACACTTTGTCACTCGCTCTAATTTTATAAGAGAAAATTGCCGCGGCTTCCTCTGAATGTCCTGTTTACTATAAGTGACATTTAAAAGTATCTTACATCATACAATTCTGGGCTGTTGGCTGATGGTGGAGCATTTTATCCCCCCAATGAGAGACGTTTATTCCCAAAAGCTATTCCCAAAAGCTCTAATAAAGCTTAGCTAGAAGTCACAGATACTCATTTTATAACTGTGTGAAAAGTTGTAGAAACGTGGAAAGTGTAGGAAAGGCTTCGGGACGTGTATAAAGTATGTATTTAAAGTCCTTGTATTTAACGTCCAATCCTGCAGTACAATGGAAGCAATCACAATATTATGACATTTTGCAATCGTGACCAAATAATTTAATGCATCATAAGTATACAACGCGTACTACATATACTATCAAAACTGTTTTCTCTGCTACTCAGACATCCCCCATTACCTCTGACACTTCTGACTTTGAAGATCCAGGGAACAGGCGATTCTAATGTACAAAGACCTTTTGTAAACTACTACTATTAGATAGGATACGATTGATGTCTAAACATGGCCTGAAATCATGCTAAGACACGGTGTCACTTGGAGGTACTTGCTGCAGGTGTTAGGAAAATATTAACATGACGCAAAACCATATTTAAATGAAAGTTGTAAAAGGACAAAGAACTGATGGAGCCTCCTGTTAAGAAAATGTTGACTGGTTGGGTTACTTTAGCTCGCGTCGCAGTCCGCGTCCGCTGCGCTAGTAGCCAATACTTACTCAATAAAACCTTTGTCTCAGTTCAATGTTTTCATAGGCTCTCCTTGGGCTTGTCTTGCTGGTGCTTACCTCAGGGACAATAGGCCCTCCATAGAGTGAAAAGACCACTCTCCTCAGCTCAAGTTCTTACCATTTACCAGCTTCAAACTTTGCTCCTGTTTGGGCGTGGATAAGGGATATTTAGAGGAGTGAAAGCTGTGTGTTTGCCCCAACATTTTGTCTCCAGATTCAAGTTTATTTGTCACCCGGATAGTCTGTCTCCATTTCATTCCTTATGTGCTTGAAACCAATTTGTCTTCACCCTTCTACTATTTACCACTGGTAAAGTAACCTTTTCAACGCATTTATCATAATGTTAAACCTGGAGAAAACCTTCTTTGTGCCCTGGCGCTGAAAAAAGACAGATTCAACCCATATTTATGACTTCGTAAAGCTTCACAAGAAATTCCATGAAGATGCTTAGCTATTTTTGCAAGGCCGTTGGGTTTCATCGTCAGGGAAATTACTCCTGAAATGTTTCTCTTCGCCCAAAACAAAGAGGGAACTATTTACTGCTAAGTAGTTAGCAAGTACTCACCCTGTGTTTATCCTTGCCCACTCTCAGGGCGAGAGATTCAAGAAGTACAAACTCTCCCAATAATGGAAGGCTGTAAACAATGTTCACACCACTACTAGAGGTCACTTCAACATGTTGCCAACCCGTTCACTCCCTTTTCGCTGTGAATACATTCTCTCTCCCTTTTTTTTTATCAAGTCAACACTTTTAATTATCATTCAGAAATTGATAAAGTGGTATACAATTAAAATGCATAATTTCGATACAGTAGGTATTTTTGCCATAGTAGTTAAAGACCTGCGAATAGGTTAGTAATCCCTCCATGTGTTTTCATGGCTGTATAGCAATCAGGAGCATGTGCGAGAATACCTATTATTCTCACCTTGCATATCTTGTAGGTATGGATAATGGTCGTAATCAGGTTCTATTTACGGATGTTATAATTGGAATCAATTCATAGAAAAAGGGGAATTAATCATGAATCACATGCCGGGGAAGGAATTAACCTGCACAAAGTATTGGTGCGAAATTTCCATTCCTGATTTTCCTTGTTTGCCCGAGGGTAATTCCGAGTTGCGCCTATTTGCATGTCTGCCAGAGGCGGATCTACAGAAGACTTTGCTTGGTGAGGACACAGAGCTGTATCCTCACCCAGCCTGGTGTAGTTTATATAGAGGCAGAAGCAGAAAGTTTTAAGTGAAGGGGAAGAAGGTGTGAGATGGAAGAGTCTGAGATGCTGCTGCCGATTCTTAAAGAGAACAGGAATAAAGCAGTGGGGAATAGTTATAAGAATGCACAGATGTATTTATTAATGAAAATACACCAATAGTAATACACACACACCCTCCACGTGCATCAGCAAACTTTATCACAGACCTGCCATGATGAAAAAAGACAAGATGTTGTTGTCCTCCCACATTTCCAATATGTCCAAGACAGACGAGAGGGGAGAAAGAGCCAACTACACAGGACATCATGTGTCTAACCTGTACATTTGATCTATTTGTAGGAGGGAGAACATTTTGTACACAGTTAGGTGTTTGGTTGAGTGTTTTAGGTGGTGGTGGGTACACATTGAACAGTCGTAGAGGTCGGGTGTAGGTGTAGGCGAGAGGCCGCCGACGTGTACCCAGCGCCGATACCATGGCCCTCAAGGCCGTCAGCACACGCCGGACCAGCACGTACGGTAAACGACCTGTCACTAGGCCCCCACCAACACCACCTCACACCCCCAACTAATGTACCTAGACTTAGCAGTTCATTGGTAAGGGTCAGCCATTGAAGTTATCTACTTTCTTGCTGGTACTTTCAGCCCCTTTTCTTATGAGAATTTCTTACGAAAAAGAGAGATTCAGTGAGGGAGTTTCCAAATTGTGTTAAGGGGGAAAAACAACACCTGTTTATCTACCACTAAAAGTTTAGTTATGGGTTTAAGTTATGATAGTTGCTGGGATCATACAATCCGTAATGTTGATGATGCATTCGTGGCAATCATTATGATACGAATATTCGGTTTAATAAATTTCAAAAAATTCGCGTCAATTATACATCTCATTCCTTCATCTTAGAACAGTAGCCACAGAGCTATTCATGATTGGATCCATTCGGTGCTAAAGTAGCCTTAACCGATGGCATACCTTGGAAATCACAATCAAACATATGATAAAACATGGCTGAGAGATATACCCGATAAATGTGTAGCAATGCTCTTTAAAACTCTTTAAAACATGGGCAGAATGGTCTCCATGGGCCACCTACACCATGGCCACCGCCTGCCATAGATTGGGTCCTTATGAACGTCGCCTTCCCATATGTTACCAATCTGGCAGCGTTCCACTGTGATTTGTCCCAAAGATAATAAAAGATCTGCCTCAGGCTCGCCATGGGTGAGTAGATTTTTAAAACTAAACAATACAATAATAAACTTTCCATTTGAAGACAGATACCGATGGCAAATTACTTGGATAGCATTATGTTCGAGATTACAGAAGCTCGTGCAGTCTTGAGATGTTTATGCTTAAATTCTTGAAAGTAATGGGGTCATTACGTGGACACTATCGTTCAATAGGAATCGTGAGTCCTAAACGGTATAATGGGCCTCCGAATCATGGGGCATTTATCGATCGTTAATCCATCTCGCACCCAAGTTAATTTGATTGATCTGCTACTGCGTGTTTATAAATATAGAAGCTAAAAGAAAATTCCCCGAAACATGTTAAATAGATTACTTCCCCCAAATATGTCTGCTATTTGGCAAAATGAACACATCCGCATGCTTTTCCCCATTGGTCAAAGTATGCTATATTACTTAGGGTTTTGTTTCGGTAAACTGAGTAATCCTGACAAATTTCCGGTCGGGTTCGATTGCATATACTTTTGACAAGAAACACTGATGAAAGGACACCTTAATGTTGAACCACATCATTACAAAAAAATCATAATTTAATGTGTGGCAAACATAAAAACACTCTTTTACAAACTATCCAATATTGAAACAATGAAAATAGCTACATATACGTTGACTGAGAGCTAGAAATTTGTGCCTTGAGTTTGGCGAGGAGGAATTCCTCTGGTTCAGAGTTCAAAAGGCCAATGGGTACAAGACAGAGCGAGTGTTTCTCCCCCTAAATCTGCCTCCTCCTCCTCCTCTACACCCTACCTTCCTTCTACGACTGGTGTGTTTTTACACAGCTTTGTATTTAGCCAAACTACCATCATGATGAAGATGCTCCGGGAGTTTTGCGTCTGGAAAACTCATCAGGATCTTTCACCAATCCTTCTTGTTCCGAGACGCGCGGACCATCCTCTGAAATCTGTGGGCGAGGTGACGCCGAAGGAGAGTTAAAAGGGACTCACTAGTCACTTACGGTTCCATCCAGGACTGGGAAAATGCACACACAGATTCGCTTGGCTAGTGCTTCTCTCTCTGAGTCTCTCCCTCCAGAGTCTTGCTTATCTGAGTGGCTCGTTTGAACCCTCTGAGCAGAACGTAAGAGGGGACAAGGAGTTCTGAAAAGGCCCCCTTCGTCAAAGGTGGTTTGTTGGCTGTCATCGCCTTGTTAAAAAATAGTTGGTTGGTTTACCATTGGCGTCTAAGAGATTAAATAGCATCGCCTGAGGTGACCAATGACACGTATCAATATCTATGACTCAGGCATCGTATATCAATTTGTCATTCAGTCCTTCTGCTTGAACTTCCCTTCTGCTTTTTACCCACCTTTTGGGACATTTCTAGCTCCTTCAGTAACGCCATCTTTTAATGTCATTGTAGTAAGTATTATCATGCATTTCCTTTATTAGAGACCTTTGATCCCTTCTTTTCGCCGCGACCTCACTTTTACATCAAAATTGATTTGAATAGATTTTGACATATATTATATACATGCAGTCCGGCAAAGAGATATACAGCCAGATATAAAAAGAATATGGTTGAGATTAACTACTAGGACGAGAAATGTATGAGCAAGGCATAAGTGGTGGTTGATATACCTTCAAAGAACAGATGGAACAGAACAATTCAGCAGGAAATATGAAGAAGCCTGGGAATTGGACAGAGTTGCTCTTTCCAACTTATCGACGGATATGAAATCCTATCACCATCCCTACCACATACATATATGAGACTTTGAAATAATGGAATGATAAATCTAAGCCAACGTCCATAATAATATCAATAAAAGTAGAATTATTATTGCATTTGAAGCATTGGTGCACACTCATGAGGTGTGTGGCTGGCTCTGGGTTGGGATCACCCCCAACTGCCTGCTTGGGAGTAGTAGGCTTGTGTCCTTCACTGACTTACCAGCATGCCAGATGCATGAAATCAAAAACTCTTGTATGAATGAAACTCCCGATATAATTTGTAACACGTGGAAGCGAATCAGATTGTGATTATGAGCAACGAGAGAGATTAAAGCCATACTCAGAACTGCCTCCTCCCCGCCCTCTCAGTCTATTCGGCTCAGGAACTACAAGGGCGGACAGTCCCACACACACATATGGAGAAAAGCAGATGTGGGCTACATGTATATGTGTTCCTCTCAGAGAGAGAGAGAGAGAGAGAGCGAGAGAGAGAGAGAGAGAGCGAGAGAGAGAGAGAGAGAGAGAGAGAGCGAGAGAGGGAGAGGGAGAGGGAGAGGGGTGGGGGAGATAGAGACAGAGAGATGGGGTAAAGGGGAGAGAGAGATGGGGGAGGGGGAAGATAGAGAGGGGAGAGGGCCGTCAATAGCGCCATATCAGGAAACGTAGTCTTGTTTAAATTCGAATACATTTAGTAATTCTAAGTTTATTATAAGTGCATAATCTTAGGGAAAAAATGTTGATATTTTTCGAAGAGATCCCCACAGATCATATATTTGTCATATCAGATCTGATACTTTTCCCAGGAATTCATAGTGAAACACATGTATGTTTGCTGACGTTGTGCCCACATACAGAAGTACAGATGAACAATTCTATCTTGTTTGTCAGATATTGAAGAATGGGATTTATCTTTATCGCAGGAACTATTTAAATGTTGGATATCCCCAAAAGTATAGGCAGCGCTTCTGTGTCATCTCGATGCTTTTCATCTGGATATAATAGTCCCTCTGTAAATCTATGCTCAGCTATGTGTCTGACAAAAATGCTGTTCATATTGTCAAAGGAATGGATACACACATCCCAATAGGCAAACATGGATTGAAGAGCAAAAAAGCTAACCTGTAAAAGAAAAAGAGGAAAAATACACAGTATGTAAAGTTGGTTACATTCAATTTAATCCAGACCTTTTGTTTGCGCAGTATCCTCCTAAACATAAAATGTCTTAGCAAATGCAGGAGAGGTGTTATGAAATGTCATTCCCCTTGTGTACTTTAATATGAGAGTTGGATTGCTACTGGTAGTATAATACTTGCATTTAAGGATATCCATGTGGACATAGTTTTGGCCTGTGTACATATTAACGCAGGGAATGCGTCTGAGGCAACAGCGAAACACCTCACACCTTTTCATCCCACTCTCTTGGCTTGTTGTAGTGATGTGTCACTCCAGCTACGTCTAATTGTGTGGTGAGCAGGATAACAGTCCAAAGGAAACGGGGATCCTGAGGTGTTCTGTTGGCTTACACTCTTCAATAGAGGGCACATTGAATGGGGATGTCAAGAAAGGGAGGGGGGCAAGATAGAGGTCTGAATGAATACCTGGCCCATCCAGGTTAGGTTTATTCCTTCATCCTGACTTTATATACACTTTGTGCTGGGAACTAGGGAAGGAATGGTGTGAAATACTTCCCAGTCTAGGCTCACAGTAGATCATAATACTGTGTGTCAGTGATTGGACGCCTACTGCTCTAAGGGCTTTTCTGGCCCTGGGGTAGGCATCTCAATGGGATTATTTATGGTATTTTGCGATTTGGAGCGTCAGTTTGGAGGGATTCTCCCAACTCTGAGCCTTGATAAACTGAGGCCGTCACCTCCTCCATGTTCCATCATATGTGTTTCAATCTCATCACCAAGTACTTGTATTTTTGTCTTGTTCCCCTCGTTCAATTTCCTTCGTTGGTTTGCCCTGTTTTATTATGTTTTCCCTAGTTGCCATTTATATTTCAAGGTTATTTACTTTAGAGGGAGGATATATATTATATTTGTTTTTGATAAAAACATCTACTTATCCTATCTAGAAATTATAATATGTTTTCCACACTTTTCTGTATCTATGTGTCTATTCAGCCATTTAGTCATCCCCTCTTCTTCCTTTCCATTCTTCACCAAGCTTCTTCCACAACACTTTCCATCTATCATCACCACCCAGACAGGACTGCCCCTGAGCGTGTTCCACATTTACAAGTTGTGAGTTTTGATATGTTGCACATTGGAGGTGCTTGTAAATCCGGCATAGTCTAAATACCCCGTCTCTCTATGGTGCAAAATAGTCCCATCACGTTCTGAAGATACTAACCACTCTTCTTCTTCTACTTACACAGATTAGTTCCTCCTGCAGACATATAGCAATGGCGTGAAAGAATGGGGGATCACACTGGGAGAGAATTAAGTAGGAAAACTTGTCTCTCTACGACCATGCAGGGCGATATCCTCCATATAGATATGATATTATAATCCTGCAACTCAAATAGTGAAATATCTATTCCTTCTGTACCTTATTGTAAGAAGTTTACGCCTCCGTTTGTACGTTGATTTATAACTTGTCCCAAAATGTCTGGTTGGGTGTAGGATCATTATATAGGAAAAATTAGCAATACATACATTGTATGATATATCTTACTTTCTTTCTTACTTTCTCCTCAAAGAACTTTCATCCCTCTCTTTGGCTCTCATTGACATTTGGTTCATACCTGAAGCCAGACAAAGTCTAGGCTCAGAGTTGAGAGATTCCCTTTCAACTGAGAGAAAGCCTATTGCTCCAAACCGGAAAATTAGTCCAATCAGTCCAATCACTGACATACTATTCTTATCTAATCTGAGAGGCTGTGAGCCTAGACTAGACAGAAGATTGGATTGTAAGAGATTTTCATCTATAGGCTAATACAATCATTACAATGACAACCATCCCTATATCTACGTTATGGGATTTTATTTTCTCAAAGGATGCGATTCTGAATTAAGGGAATGATTCTGCAGCAACCTATGGTATATTTAATGCACCTGATATTGCCATGGCGAGCACAATAATATGTGTGTGTTTCCATGATGAGAGCATGTTCCATCATTAGATGCCATGTATGTGCCATGTTCCTTTCCATCGATCAGAATGCCATGCATGTCACGCTATGTCCGCTAGAAACTATCATTTTATGTGTCTAATGGCAGGGCAAGTATCTAGACCTAAGTAGTACATTAAGTGGAACTGGTCCTACGTGGACATCAGTGCATTATGTATAAAATATAGGCTAAAAAGGGCCATTGTATATCAAAGGGCTTTTTAAATATAAGAATCGACCCGACATCCCTAAACCCATCTGAGATAATTATCTTTGACCCCCAATAGGGGATTTGCATATCCGCCATCTTGAATCTTGATTCGCATGGAATTATGGGACTTGTATGTCAGTGTAAAAGCTGTAGAAAACAGATTATGTTCAGCATGGAATATTTAACAGTGATCTGATGTAATAGCCATGTGTTTTAGATGATTCCATAACACAAGACTTCATTTTTCCCATTATGCATGTGATTTTTTATGGATTATTTACACAAGCTATGATATTGGTGAAAGATCCTTGTAATTTGTTATAAAAATGTTGCTAAATATTTGTATGTCAGATTTGAACTGAATCCACCCCCAGCATGCATTGTAATAGACATGCGCAGTGAGACATGCAAATCCCCTATTCTCAGGTCCAGTGGAAGAATGAGAACTATCGCATATGTAATGCACTTTCTCTATAAAAAACGAATTTAACAAATTAATATCAGACTAATGGGAGGATTACATGTTAATTTAGTATGTTATCAATTCTCCACCCTCGCCTTATCTATCAAGGTGCGGACAATACATCTTATGTATGATAAGGTTCAATTCTTGTGTCGATTCCAGGCGATGTCAGGCTGACAAATTTGATCACTTGACAATGGGATTCTGAACGCCGGGTGCATGGGTATAATACCTTCATAAATAAATCAAATTAAGCAGGAATCTGTTCTGCACTTTGCACAATGAATATCGGATCCGCCACAGCTATATGTAAAAGATTCCAGAACATGAAACCAGTCACTTGAAGCCTCTGAGCATCATTTGCGTATCAGTGTGTATCAGTGTCCCGCATCTCTCTCTATGACTACGATCCCCACGCCTCACATATCAACTATGCTAAGTCCTGGACCATTTGAACACGAAAACGGTCCCATACATTAAAACTTGGCTGCTGTCCATCTTTTACACACTCAGCAAAACTATATCACTAGTGCATATGTAAAAGGCCTCGTGATTGATCAGGCTTGGTTCGTGGTGGTGTTCTTGGTTCCCACATGCCAACCCGTAATCTGCAGCCCATGCCTATAAGCTAGATCCATTTGGGATTAGAGAGCTTTATCGTAAACAATGTTTATTCCACCATTATTCCTTACTTTATTATTCAGTCATAATTGCATAAATCTGAGGTGAGGGTCGTTATGCCCACTTGTGATACAGTTGGCAGTGAAACCCTCGGCTGAGCACTATTGAAATGAGTGATAGAGAGGGGGGAATTTTGAGAGAAGCCATTATCAATCACCAGCACGATTTGTCCATAAATAGTATGACTCCAGAACGTGTCATACTCTATACTGATGTGCATGGAGTTTATTGGACATTTGAAACAAAGCTCATTTACACAGAGCCAAGTGACCTTTTTAAGCCCGAAACGTTGGAGAAATAAAAGTTACCATATACAACCATATTTTCGTCCAAGGTGCATCTCAGACTTTATAGCGATATTTTTCTTCACATTATTACCTTTTTAATTCCCAGCTTGGAAATTATTTTACCAGTGATTACAATTTACTGTTTTATTATAACCTACCACTCACCTCCATCATCTTTCAAAATCTCACAAATTTTTTAAATATGCAGATAAATTGGGATTATGTTTGAGATCATGTTCTAATGAGAATGTGCGAATTTCTTAACAGTTTTGAATTCTCAGTTCAAATCAACATTTTGCAATTATTTATTGTTTGTAAACTTTGCACATGATCCAAATCCTTGACCCATATCTTCACCATCATCTATAAACACACAGAGTGCACTAATACCAAACCCAAACTACCACCTACAATCTTAAAATACAAGTGAACACTGTTGGTTGGGTGTTCATTTATACCCCTCATGTTTCAGATAAACAGATTAGAAAAAAATACTCCAATTAGATGTTTTGTAAGGGAATTGTATAACCAATACCATATCCCCGTGAACACGGCAGTCTTGGCCTTTGCACCCTATTTCTCAGACATGGCCATGATGGACGGGGTGAATGATATCAGGATGTGTAGTAGACAGTCGGAGAACATGTTACAAGGTACCTCTTCAGTGTTTGAGCCTGGTACAATATTTGCCATTGCTATTTTGTAGCTTCTATATTATTTTGGTGGTAGCAAGAACTGGCGTGACATAAGGCATTGCGATTCCAGGCCTCACATAGCAAATGAAAGGCATGTTATCTGACTATTCGGGCCTAAAATCTATATTTTTGAAATCTAGTTTATGGTCCGATTGAAATTAACAAACCGTCACTATATCAGTTCATAAGGATATTTCATCTTTCGTGTTTGATGCAGATTCGTGGAGTTATAGTCATGCTAGATAACAATAAATAATATCTTTTTTTCTGTTCTTTTTTTTAACCTGTATTGATTAATTTTACTTAAAAAAAAGCACTACCAGCACTACTAGGGCTGAGGGGTGTACACATGAGCTCCTATCAATAAACTTAAGTGTTGGAGACTTTGGTTTGGTATAAGACCTCCAAACTGTTTGTATTAACCTACAAGGGAGCCTATAAGCTTCTTAAGAGACTGTGGGCGAGTGGATAGAAGACGATTGTGAGTGTGAATCCTACTTGTTCTCGCCAACAAAATTATTTCTGACGTCTAACAAGTTGCGAAGTGGATCTCGAGTCTGACCAAAAGTGAGATCCTCAGTAAAAGGATGATGAGGGTGGATGGATATACTACTAAGAGAGGAGTATAATGAGTATCGGCAGGGGGCTCTGATAGTAGCTTCTCCGCCTGGTTGCCCTTGAGGGGCTGAGATCCTGTTTTTGCCTGGCTCGGTAATAACTGTTCCCCACCATGCCCCTTCCGCACACCAAGCACCACCAACTGGAGAGTGTGCCCGGCAAATCACACCCCTCTTTGATCGACGATCCAAAATGATTTGTCATTATTCCATAAGAGCTCAAATTACAGATCAACTAACGGTGCTTGTAGGAGCGCACTTGTGCTACTCGTCGCATCAAGTGTGGTGTGAGAGCCATAGGGGCGAGTACTGTAATATCGAGCAAGTGTTGACTGTTTTGATGGTATACCTTCCAGATGTCCTCAAATGTCCCGATCATTTCTTGCTTCTAATGTGGAATATATGAAGGTACATGTATACTGGCAGCTGCTGTCATATAGGAGAAGAGGTTAAAAGGGTTGGTTACTTACGGCCGAGATCATGCGGATGGGAATGCAAATCAGACAATCTTGTATAAGAAGTTTTGCACATCTAAAAGTAAAACCTCACCCACTAAGAAGTATAAAGCATGAGAAAGCACACTTGAGATGTGGCCTTGCTAATAAAATAGGATTATTGGGTTCGTGCACATGCCTCCCAGATAAATCATTACCTGCTTACATGCAGATCGAAAGAAATGCATATGATAAAGCATTGCTGCATGACTTTATGAACATGCATTTGTTAGGAAAAGCTACAGGATCTAAAGAATACCCTACAGGATTATTAGCCGATAAGCATCGCCGTCATACATTAACATCTTCATCCCAAACCGATATAATAACAATTTAAAGGTTATATTCAAGAGTGCCCCTGGGCCTGTTGTATAAGCTAAGGAAATGAACCTTTTTTGTGGGAATTCCTTCACCTTAGTGGGAAGGAACAAATTTCCTTCCTGCGTGAAATTTGCAGCTGGTAGGAATAGCCTATACACACAATGGTGGGTAGGAACATTGTATCCCTACCTACTGAAGGAAAGGGAAAAAGTGAAAGAAATTCCCACCAAAATATTCCTTTCCTTAGCTTATACAACAGGCCCCTCTAACGGCCTACATTGGTCGATGTAGGCTGACATTTTACATCCACGCTGTACAAAATGATAGCGATTTATCTCATGTGCATGTACGTGTATATACAAAGCATTCATAAAGCATACAAGGAGCTAATTGGACGTGGCCTTTACATAGTTCTCCAGCAAATCTGTTTACGATTTCTTGATCAACATGCAATGTCTCCACATTAAAACACGTTTCTTCTAATACCCTCACCAAAGGTAATACCGTTCGTTACAACGGGTAACACGTTGACAATAAGAGCCCTGAGGTGGAATATTTATACTTTGTCACTGTGTTAAAGTTTGAAAGATGGGTTATCGGGACTTCAGTAAGAAATGCATGAGCAAACTTCAGCAAACATTATCTTCCCATTAATGTTGATCCTGTTTTGTGGGAAGCATCTTCTCTGTTTTGTATCTTTTTCCTTGCTGGAGGTTTTTTTTCTTTAACACACTCCCTTCATGTATACGTAGACCCGACCTCTTCTTCAGATCTTCATTTACTTTTAAACAAACAAATTCCATTTCAACTAACTCTGCCGAATAGCGCACCATAAAGTTCAGTAGTCTTTTGGGGACACTTAAATCCTGACACTGTTATTTCTACATATCGTACTAGCAGCGCTTCTGGATCATTCAGTGGGACTTTCCCTGGAAAAAAAGAGGAGGAAAATTCCTACCAGTCCATGAATTAAACGAGCATGTCGAATGGATGTCTCGATCCGCTCTCGCTCTCTCGGTCACTCACCGACTCGCTGCCCCATTTATGAAATATCGAGTAAAGAATATCACCGGGCACTTGTAATATCAATAAACTGCTTATATCTTATCGGTACATCTATGTGACTCGGTATATGGCTGGTTATCGTATCCTATGGAGGCAGTATCACAGATTAACAGATCATCTGGCGAGTTGTGGATCTGGGCAATGTATTCACAATAAGCATTTGTCTTCATCTTGATATCCCGGATGTTCGAGGGTTTACTCCATGGAAAGTTCATGTCCTCAGGCGATGCAAAAATGGGGTAAAGTGTTTTTTTACACGAGCATCTCCATCCATCATCAGTGGGACTTTGAAAAGGGATTATATGTACTAATAGGTGAAAATAAAAGTGTTGAATTTGGACTATAGGGTTCTGTGTATTCACACTTGTTCATATTACGAATAATATTGATGGAAAAGGGGTCCTAACTCTTAATCCATAGTCAGTGGGCTTTCATGAGCAAGATACAATATAGAATCAACTTATCTTATCTCCCGGTTGAGGTACGATATAATTTGGCTGTAGCCAATCTTTCCTTAGAGGAAAATAGAGTAAAATCGATTTTAGTCCAGGATTTATGTTACCGGTCTATGAGTGGAGAATTATTGAAGCTGTCTTAAGATTATTTTGGACAGTGATGATCTCTACATCATACGATGCGATTTTCAGCGATTTTCAGCGCAACCTGATTTGTAGATCAAGTGCATAGCTATATGATATAATATAATATCATATTTACATAATATTATCCGGTCCAAGTTATCATCAATTGGCTCTAATAGACAAAAAAAAGACAAATTCATCTCTATTGGTTACATAGCAATACCGGTTATTTAACTTCCACTGGTCACATCAAAACATTCGATTTACCATGATATTTTTCTAGCAAATCTTAATAATAACTTTAATTCTTTGAGAAATTCTTGACATGCCTTAGATGAGTGAGTGTCTCTCCATAGCATAACACAGAAATGAGTAAAACCGTGATATGTTATTGAACATGTGCATAATGGCTATACATGTGGATAGATTAAGATAAGGTTTCTCTTAGTTTGAATTCAATCACTGCACTTAAGAGATCATATTCTCATTTCAAAGGCATCGATTTACATATTGAAATCAAGATGAAGTGAAAAGTAGGGGGACTCTAAATCTTAAAGGTACACATATATGATAGGTAATACACAGGCTACGTCTCTATTCATATTTGTAAGTCCTCAGCAATGAGAACACCATATGGAAAATGCACTACCACAGCTTTATATCCGTCAGCACAGATACTGGAACGAACTATACATAATATATGATATATATTGCAATAGGCAGGAGCAAAAGCATATCCTTGATCAGCCATTCCTTTGCACCAAGTCACTAAAACCCTATAGAAATCGGGGCAAAAACCCAAACAGATAGTGTGTCTTATTTTCGGTGCATAGCAAACTATTTTGGACAAATCAAGGGAAGGAATAACCCTGTCTTGTTGACGTTTGCCGCCGAGCAATATTATGTTTGTACCTTGTTGCGACTGCACCGTGTGAACTTTGTACATCTTTCTTGCTCTGTAAGACAGTGTGAGATACCTCAGTGTGTTATCATAGCATAGGTAAATACGTGGGCTGACCTTGCATGCCCAGTCTGTTGTCGGGGGAAGCACTGCAAGGAAGCATCACCTCCCCCCTTCTCCCCCTGCCCGTCCCTCCTCTTTCACATCAGTTGCTCCACTGACCAGAACATATCCAGGTCTGAAAATCTGTGCTATAGGTTCTGGGGTCAAACCCAGCAGTGTGGATGGGGTAAATGCCCTCTTGCTACCCACATGTGTACAATAGAGGAGTTTGCATGTCTCACTCCGCATGTCTGTGACAGTGCATGCTGGGATCAATTCAGTTTAAATCAACATCATAACATTTTTATCGAAAATTGAATCGAAAAACAATCTTTTCACCAGTATTGTTGTGTAAATGATCTATAAAAGCCAAATGCATGGTGGGAAGATAAAGTCTTGTTTTGTGGAATCATGTAAAAAAAACACATGGATATATTTACATGAGATCACTGTTAAATAGTCCATGCTGAACATAACATGTTTTCTATAGCTTTTACACTGACATGATTCAAGATGGCGGACATGCAAATCCACTATTGTGACATACAGGCCTGTATGAATCGAGTAAAATATGACTCATTTGTAGCTGGGAAGCCCAGTGCAACAATCAGTGCTAAGTAGTATATGTATGATACTTGTACATGTGCATATATATGTGATGAAGTGCTGTGCCTCATGAAAAGAGGTGGGGAGGGTATTACATCTCTGGTCAGGCGTGCGTGCCAGGTGGAGAAAAAAAACTAGAAAGACCCCCCACAACAAATAGCCTTTCTGGGAAAATATACCACCTACGTATACCAATAAGAATATCTGGGGTTACAATGAGGAACAAGCACAGCTATGATTAATTTCAAAATGAGTAGTTGCTTGTGGACATTTGCTGACTGCTACAACACCAATAAAACTATGTTGTGAGAACACAGGTACAGTACTTCAAAATGGATGTGTAAATTTGACCAACAGGCTAAAGGTCGACGCAAGTTAAAAGAATCCTTATAAACCTAATACACTATTTGGTTATTTGGATACATTTCGGTCTTGCTTGGATGGTTAGACACGATTTAGTTCAATCAAAAGGGAAGGAAGACTGCTTAAATCGAGAAGTGCACACTTTCCACAGGATCAGATTACATATACAGTCTCCATGTACTCAACGAACATTCCTGCCAAATTGTCAGCAGGCACGTGACTTTCGTGTATGCGAATTACTTAGATATTGAGAACCCAGATCGAGAACTTCCAAAGACAAACATGCCAGTGGTTTTTATGTAGAAGGATATCAGGTGTTCTTGTGGGCCAGTAAACAAAGGTTCATAAACAAAGGTGACCCTTTGCTACCGATCCTCGCCTTTTGGGGGCTTCTGAAATTAATGAAAAATGGCAAGTTTGTTTCGTCACATGTTGGTCGAGTCCATTGGAAAACCCAGGTAGATGGTGCCAACGCCGAAACGAAGAAAGAACTGAAAACGACGGAAACCCTTTGTAAACTCATTGCATCCGATTCCAGATTTGGTCCTTCCGTTTCCTGACAATTTCAAGTGGCTCAAGTGCTTTCTGGCCGAAAGTGCTCAAGCTTCTTGTAAATATGTAACTACGGCTCTTAGGCGGTATTCAATTAACCGCATGCATCACTCGCAGGTTTTCAGCATAAATTTTAAGTGACTTTTTTTTACCTCAACAGTACATTGTGATTTAAGTTCTTAAGGAGAAAGATTTGCTTATTATATTTCCCTACTCTGGTGAATAAATATGTCAAACAGCTCCTTTTAGTGGAATGGAATAAAAACATTTGTCTGGGAGGGAAGATCTGAAGAAAGATTCGTATATATAAAATAGGAGCATTTTAAATGCAATAAAAAGAATGAACTCACTGCAATCGTAATGCCCTTTTGTAGAATGTATGCACACACGAGGGCCCCAACTTTAATATAGAAGATAATATATATCATTATTATTATTATCATTAGAATAATATAACATGTGTCGTATGATATGTAATTGTTCTAAAATATTTGGATTGTTTCGAGTTAAAGATATTATCCCAGTATATAGTATATATATATGTTATCATTTGCCTTTATGTAATAGTTATATCAATATGTATTCTTTCGTACCTTCTCTTTGATTTTGATTTTTAGCATTCACAGCACAGTAATTTAAGATGATCCATTACTGTCATCAATGTAAACATATATATAAATGAGATCACGTTATATGTATGTTCGTATATCACGTATATTATATATGCATATATCATATATTGTATATATTATATATGTGGTTTGCATGTGTCGGTTATGTCTGCATGTTGTCATGGTAACAAATGATGCCCTGTGGTGTAGTGTGCCAATTACATACGGTCGGTTCTCCCTTAACTCTGTAATACGCCTTTACTTGGACTCAGACAACAAAGTCGCTAACCGGGAATGAGATCATTTACATTGTTCATTGATGCTCCACCTATTGCCTTGCATTTGGATTACAGTTCATATGTGTAAAAATGGATGTCAAGATCTATCGAAGTGTCTTAATATTCAATTGCTTATATAATATATTTGTTAACAGTGTGGTGGTGTTGGTTCTTTTTAATACCAGTATGTCCAATAGACTCATGCTCACGCAAATTAACTATAATATGTATATATTATGTTGCTTTAACTCTGTCGTCTGCTTTTGATGTCACGTGTGTCTCAATTTCATGCAGGTAAATCCTTGTCTTTGGGTATACTTGGCTTTAATAACTATGCTGCTGTATAGAGTGTTGCATCTTTTTACACTTTTAAAGTTCTCTCGTGTGCTGTGTAGTTTCTGGCTTGCTCTCCTCTTCAACTGCTTTCTTGCCTGGTCGCATGCTTTAGCCTGCAAATGCATTTACATAAGCTACTCTCCTCTAGCTTTGACTATTGATATGACGTTTCGTCTGCTACATTTAAAGATGCATGCATTATCCTGTAGAAATTATGCCACAAAAATGCCAACCATTGGAAATTGACGTTAGCTTCCTGCATGTTTTGGCTTGAATTATCTGAAAGATTATTTATATTCTAATAATAAAATACCATAAAGCTACGATCAGAATTTCAAATATGTTCATGAAAATAGATTATAATTTTCACCGCGAATATCCTGCTTTCACTCCCTGAATTATACGATCAACTTCGATAGTTGATTTAGGGAATAAACTGAGCGTTGCATGCTTCTGAGTAATGCATCACATTTTAGAATTATTAGTGTAGACAGCTGACCATTGATTTTCCATTGCCAAAACACGCTTCATGGACTTCTAAGCGAGTCTTCTATGAAGATGATAGATTGAAACTTACACTCTTGTAGACGGAAAAACCTGCTGGGGCTTTTTAGGATAGTGGTCTTACTAAGCCTAGCTACAAGATAACACGGAGAGAATGCTCATTATGCATAAAATCAGTCATGTGACCCTTCGTCACAGTGCATGCCAGTGTGGACAGAAGGAGGAGTTGGTGACGTCACAGAACAGATACCTTGCAAGAGTTCTTGAACGATTGACACAAGAATACATTACAAATTAAGAGCTTGCCCTCCATTTCCTTCTTCTCTTTCCAACTATCTATCCATCTCCAAACTATGAGAGCTTGCCAATTTCACAACAACCTCCCCCCCACCTCCTTCTTTTTTAACCAGCGTTTTATGAAACATCTTCCTTCTATCTACTTTCAGCCTGTAACTGTAATCTCCATGCGAGGCAATGTCGCTTCAATTTGGAGCTATACAAATTATCAGGCCGCAAAAGTGGAGGGGTATGTGTGAACTGTAGGCACAACACTGCTGGCCGGCGATGTCATTACTGTAAAGAAGGCTTTTATAGGGACCAGGCTAAGCCCATCACCCATCGTAAGGCATGCAAAGGTAGGCAACGTGCAGTTTTCTAGCTCCACACTCCTACTTCTCATCGACTTCTTTGTCTTGCAGCTTGCAACTGTAACTTGCACGCTCGGCGATGTCGTTTCAATAAGGAATTGTACCTATTATCTGGTCGTCGGTCCGGAGGCGTCTGCATTCAATGTAGGCACAACACTGCAGGTCGCCATTGCCATTACTGTGAAGAGGGCTATTACAGAGATCAGTCCAAACCAATTACACACAGAAAAGCCTGTAAAGGTAGGGTAACTCTCGGTGTTGGATATCTATATATCTTCTCCATGTTTCCATACCACTTTTTTGGCTTGTTCATCCAACCATCCAAGCTACCACCAATCCATCCATTCATTCAATTCATTGCGTGCAATGATTATTACGTCGTACTTTTATTACATGTTGATTAATTCGATTTCATTGTAAGAATTTTGTTATGGTGCAGTATTAATGTGTTCTTCATTTTATGAAAACCACTGACACCCCTAATCATTTCTTTCATTCTCCACAACCTCCAATTTACCCCCGAAGATTACTATATTGTGCTTGGTGATTCTGACATTAACTTGCTTTCTTATATTTTAAGCGTTTGTACTACAATAATGTATTTGTTTTGCTAATTAATTATAAGAGTCTTGATTTGCTTTAGCATTGTCCAGGAGGAACAGTGTGGGGTGTCTGCCTGTGCAACCCTTCAATTCCCCCTAAGCTATGGCCTTTTCTGCGATATATTTAACCCAGCTATATAGCCCACCCAGCCAGATTCACCCAATTAATTCGTAACAGTTAATTTCTAGGTTTTTAGATTTTAAGCTTAATGGAATGTTTTAATCTGTCGGCGATATATTGGATACGCGTATATCAAGTATGACAGGAATCGACCAAGGCTATCTGCCTCCGAAATCGGTAAGTATCCATAATTCATATTTTACCTTTCACTTGATACAATAATTGCTGTCCCGAAAATGTTTTTGAATACTGCCAAGCCTGGGAGGATAATAAACAAATGACACTAAGCCTTGTCCTATTAAGGCCATGAGAATAATTGAGTTTAACTAGGAATATGATTATAAATATGACAATTTGTTTCTGTCACAAAACATGAGCAGCCTCCATTATTAATTAATTGACTTTTGGCATAAAAAGAAACATCCACTCATGAGTATCACATTTGAGATTCTGTATGCCAAACAAGAACAAAGTATGACAAATGAAACAAAACCACGCGTTTCCGATTATAGACTGATTGAACTGATAATGGTGATTAATCTGAAAGATAGAGGAACTTCAATCTCAGACGCATCCCATTCATTTGAGACAAAGGCATTTGAAATATCGTCAGGCTCAAGATGAAGGCTCAATTATGAGTATCCCCCATATCAATCACAGATGACAAAGACTTCTTTTTTTCCGCACTGACATGTATGTTAAGTGGGGGTTACATTGGCGACTGATTGTTTATTTCACGCCCTGTTTCACAAACGAACCCCCACGAGACATTACTCACAACAGTCTAGTAATCACTTTCCCCATGTAGGCCCGTACGTAATTCCCTCTCAATTTGCATCTCATTTGCCAGCGAGCTAATTAATTAATGTGTTTTCACCAGGCTTTGCCAGTGGGAGCTGTAACTCAGACTTGACCCCTAGCCATGGAGCGGTCAGGAGCTGGTCAGATATTCTGTGTAGAACACTGGTTAAGTTCAAGGGATCCGACGATGCTACTTGTCAAATGAGGTTCAGTCTAATCCCCAGCTGATCCACCTATTCACTGTTAGCCCTTTGTATTCAGGTCCGAATCTGGTTTGGAATCAGATACATTGTTCCGGCATCTCTTGTTTCACTCGCTTCCGATGTCAGTCTAATATTTTCAAACTTGTGTAATTAGGAGTTCAACCGGGAAAACTAATTATAGAGAAATTGGAGTTTGGACAATTTAACAGTTACTGTTGGTACTGTTGAGATCTAAGACGCATACTGCGGCAAACTCTAGTGTTGAACAATAGATGCAAATTTAACTTTCACCTGTTTCCCAACACAGCAGATTATGATAAAGGCTAAAGTTCTGTATACTTGCCTGAGCAAAAGGGGCCTAAGTATTGAAACTGTCGCTCTCCGGGTTTTACAAGGTTTGCGACGCAATCAGCCTCACGGGTGCAACACACTTTTGTCCAGTAACCGCGCCGCTTCTAAGGACCGCGCGGAAGATGGATGGGTTTTCGCGACAGAATTGATAGATATGTATCCAAAGTCGGTACCGGGTGCCTTTTGTTGGTCACCACTATTAATTGTATATCACAGCCGGCGCAAGGGCATGAAATTGTTAAATTGGGCAGCATTTAAAGTGCTATGATTTTACCCAATAGGCATTCCTTGACAGTATAAAGGCGTTGCTATGGGGACCACAGCTAATGTGCACTATGAGTCACTGAAGTTGTTTGAGGGATTGATTTGGGAGGTGGACATTAACCAGATGGGTCTCTGTGTGCTACGGCCACTGCTAACCCATCGTTAACTGACCAGTTCAACTAGCGTGAATAATGGAATAGTTGCTCTTGCCGCAACCATCGCGATGAAGCGAGCAAAGATGAGGAGGCGGATCGGCAGGGCGAGGTGATAGAGATCTTAACAATGGCAAGTCATTATAGGGCCATCTATTGTTTCTGAGGGAGCGGCCACTCAGCAGTAGGGTGCCTTACTTTAAATTGAGTCCTCGAAACGGTGTCATCACGCCATAAACTATATTTCTCAATCGGTGACGTTTTAACCCGAAGTTTTATGCGTCATAGCAAAGTCATATTTTGGTTATATACACCATATGGACGTAGTTAGATATGGTAGACAAGACGAGTGATGAATCTTGATGGAATGGGTTTAATTCAAATTTTAAATGAATTATGCGTCATTAGGGATTATGCTAGTCCACCCTTGACAAAGCCGGCGGTGGGAAATATCTTCTCTGGGATGTAAATTTGATTAAACCCCAAGAGGGACAGAATCTAATTAGATATTAGAATATTTAAAGGTTCTGATTGATGGGCGGGGATTAATATGAAGGACATCTTACCTTAACCATAATGAAAGATTGTCTAGAGTTCCCGAATTCGAACAAGACAGACTTCTTTTTAGGCATTGTCATAAATCTTTCCTATGTTTATCAAGAAACAAATGTTGATGTAATGGCGGATGGTTTTTTACTTACAATACATCATTTGACCGATACTTCACTACATCATTTGGCTGATATCTCATCTATAAAGTTTATTACGGAGAGATAAGCCAGTGGAAGGCATATTATATGTGTAATGTGGTATCTAGAACCTAGAGTAATGGATATAAAATTGATGATACGATACATTCATGATCGAGGTTCTCTCCCGTGTTGAGTACCGGTATGTGCATTAAGTTGGAACATAGTCTCTGATGTTATAGGAATTAGTAGTACATTCCTAATTCTAAGGCTACATAGTCTGAATAAGACCAGCACCATAATACTTAAGTTAAATTAGTTAGTTATTTTCAATAGAAAAAATGAGACTTTCAAATAGAGAAAATGAGGCTTTCAATAGAGAAAATGAGAGGACAAGAGAAAGATGGAATGTATAGCCCTTCTATTCGACCTACAGATCGTTTCCATGATATCGTCTGTGGCTCATGTCCTTCGCTAACCCTCGTCTATAGTTTGGATCAAGTGGGCTAATAACGATTTGAGGGAGCATGTCAGCACGGAGAAAGGATATCTCTCTCCAGCATAATTGGATATTACTCATGTTTTCCCCTTTATGAAGTTACTACCCTTTATCTTGGATGGTAGCCCTTTGGCAATTTATCAACAAATTTCAAGTATCTGCTGCCTGCTAAAAATGAGTCATTGATCACAGCTGCGGCATCATTTCAGGGAGTATTGCTAGTTTCTCCAGCATTAAATGATGTTATTTACGACTGATTTCTATGATTAAATATGAGAGTTTTGGAAACATGATTGTGTGGCAAATGTCTACGTGGCCCTGAGAATACTACAGATTCTTGTTAACAACTGACAAGAGAAGTGATCTGATCAATTTCTGGGCCTTTAATTCATGAGGTCATGTTATAAACGTAACTTCCTGGTTAAAATGGATTTCGTATACCTTATGAGAAATGTCCTGGTATTTTACCAACATATTGTTTAATTTGAGATGAGAAGGCATTATCTTTTTTTGGGAATAGGCCTTCTCAACTGTAACAATTCCTGCAGCAATAGTCTCTCCCTCAGCTTGTACAGCTTCGCTCTTATCGATGCAGGTTATGTTGATTTGCAATCAGTTGTTTTTGAGCCAATGAATTCCATTCAACATGCAAAAGGCTCATTCGTAAGAGAACACACACTGCAATGCCCCTATATATTATATGTGTTATTCGATAGTATACATCTCGCAAACAGCACAAGAACGACACTACAAAGAGTCTTAGTATTGAAGTATAACCTGTATACTGTCCCATACAACATTGTTCATCGATAAACAATCAATAGACGGTGGTGCTAAATACAGAATCGTAGTCCTGGGCTCTGCCCTTCTAAACCCTAGGCCAAACAAAAAATAGGTGTGTTTCCGATTGACGCCCAAACTCCACCTACCTAAATAAGACCTACCCCACCTAAAAAGATTTTAACCATTTTTTTGTATAATAAAAGCATTTCCCATCGGTATATTTCTCTTGTTTAAAACAACTGTTGTTACATAATAAACATTTTTAAAATTTCATGGAAAGGTGGTTTCTTAAAAAGTAAAAAAGAAAAATTAAAAAGTTACCATCCCCATAGATATACCTATCTAGTTTTCAGCGATATAAATCGGAAACACACCTATTTTTCTTGGCCCTACAAGAGTTTTTGCCGTGCCCTGACATCTCCCAGGTCCCGTACACATGTATCCAGACACCCCTCAACGTCTGCACCCCGCATAATCACAACTATTGTTCTGTGGCTACCTTTCGAGAGTCATTAATGTTGTCATGTTCTCCGTTAAGGAATGAAGCAAACGAGCACAGCGAACATGGGAATCGTCCTCTTGTATTGATGACTGCGTAATGGGCGTCAGACTCAGGAGCAACTGATCGTGACATATTGTCTTACTATTGTCTATTGCTCATACAGCTTCATACAAACCTTCAAACATACTCAGTCTAGGCTCAGAGTTGAGAGAGCCCCTCCAAACTGAGGGAAAGCCTCTCGCTCCAAACGGCAAAATGCCATTAGAATCCCTTTATAGGGCGCATAGTTCAGGGCCAGGAAAGCCATTAGCGCAGTAGGCGTCCAATCACTGACATACCATTCGAATGTGATCTGAGGGGTTCCGAGCCTAGACATGATGAGTAATATAATGATCATACCGATGAATATTGTTCTATTCTTTGGGGTTGTGGTGTGTTTCAACATAGATTCTGTATCTATGGTTTCAATGACCATTTTCTCTTATATTCCTATTTGTTTCATTTACCCGCGTGAGTAATTTAGTGGAATGTTACTTTCTACTGCTTTGCTCTTTAACGCTTTTGGTCGAAGGCTGGCCAGCGGGTCGCAAAACCATCGCAAGCCAGCGGAAAAAGGCACTTCCCACTCTAAATTAATAGGGAAAGGGCCAGAAATCCTCTTTATGATCCCACTCTTCAGCGGCCTGTGGCGATTCGTCCCCGTGTCGGGATCGTTGTCAACTCTTATAAGAGCACGCTCTTCTCTTGCCCTCGGTGGACACTTTCTGATGGCTTAGTCAGGCCAGGGAATCCTTGCTCGAGAGCAAAAAGCGAGAGAAGCAAATTGTATGAGAAGAGCTTGAATTGGGAGGACGGGGTCTCTTCTCATGGGTGATGACAGTAATCGTCTCCTGATCGTGTTAACTATAATAGGAGGAGGCAAGGTATTGATTCTAGGCAAGCATTCCTTGTGTTTACTTCGTTTGTGTAATGCAAGACAGGGCATAGGAGGTGCTACGTGGCCTCGGGCACCTTTTTCTCTTCTCCATCTCTGCTTGGTATAGCCACACAAGCCCCGCCTCAGCTAAAACAGTGCATTGACGCCTAAAAGGGGTCCTCTTCGCATGTTGGTAATAAGGATGTCCCAGTCCTATCGTCTTGTCTTTGCCCACTCAAATGTTTGATTATTCAAGGCGACAGATTTGCCCGGAAATTAATGCCTAATATTTCACAAAAATGCACAAATCCCTGTGGAGAAATATTAAATGAAATGTAATGCTCTGACAGTTACTTTTATTTTTCCTTTATTATCCCTTTGGGTATTGAAATATTAGGCATTAATTAATCAAATTACACGTCATTGGCCTTCTATTTTATTTATCTATCTGTCCAGCATTCGAAAACATGTTTTGACGCAGACTTCTCAAGCAAAGTAAAAACAAAATTTACCTGCATCTATAACCACAAAATTAACTCCTTCAAAAACCTACACCCTCCGGTGCTTCATGACATATGTGCCCTTGTATGACCTCGCCTTATTATTAAGAGCAGAAAAAATTACTTCTCAACCCTACAAACTGTCTCATTCGGATTGAAAGAGGATAGCAAATCGTATCGGGGAAGAAGGGTGTCAGTCATTCCCTAGTACTACACTTGTGATGGATGGTTATGCACGCTTGTTAACATACCCCCACGGGCTTTTTAAACCCTTTACTTTTTCCCCATTCCCACAGATTCAAATGTTGACTACGCAGTCGTGTACGTAGTGTGATGCCTTTAAACGTCGGGTTATACCACTCGTCACTCGCCGCAAGCTGGCGTATAATTTGGCCTCTAATACTGAATCGTGTTGATAGTGCCATGGAACTACAGGGAATCCTCTCCCTTCCACACTTGAGACTTTGTGCTCGCCCTGGTACTAAACAGCATGACCCCGACCACAGCAGGACTACCTTTGGAAGCCAGTCACCGACCCTCTTCACCCAGGCGATGGCTTCCCTATAATGGCTTCTCTTCCTATACTCCGCAGATTCTCCTTTCCTTCTGCACTGATCATATCAGATGCTTGGGTGTATATATAGTAGATCTCTTCACCGAATTGGAGACGGTTGCATTTTCTTGAAAGATATTTACAATCATTTGGGTATTGTTATCAGAATGTGTTATTGCTGTTGAGTGTGGCAGTAGAGCTCGGGTGGAGGAGGACGTTTGCCTTTGCATGGTGAAACATGGCAGGTCTCAAAGAAGTCTAGGTTATTTTGTTGTTGTTGAAATATTTCTTATTGCGGCAGAGATTTTTAAATTACAAAAGTTAGAAAGAAACAATAAGAAATACGCAGAACCACTACTGATGATTATTTCCTGCTTCGCTTCATCTTCACGACAGTTCATTTAAATGTTCAAAAGTAAGAACGAAAATTACGCAGTACAAAGAAAAGTATAAACAGAGGATTGACATCACATAGAAAACATCGTAACAGAGACTTGTATAAGTTAAACAGGCTCTTTGCCATTAAGAAAAATAAACAATTTGTATCACTGACATTTCTCACACACTTGATATCTAAGATGATATCATTCATTGTCCAACTATGGCCTGCCTTTATAATTTGAATTTATTTTTGAATCAATCATTCATTTGAAGATTGGTATAACCTATAAAAGTATTTTGGAACTTTTGAAAACTTTCTTGCATATTAATCATCTGTTTGATTTATGCGGCTCTGTCTCAATGACTATATTTCTAATAAGAACTTCATCACAGCAGTTCCTTGATCGTGCATGTTATTTAAAGGCAATACCGACGGCCGAAGGGGCTTGTGAAGCCTTGGGGATTTGTCTGCAGTATCGGAGTTGCCTCACACTCGTACAAAGGACCAACTACCAGATCATTAGGCGTAATATAGCCCTGACACACACAGGAACCTCTTGTGTTACTTCCCTCACAAGTCCCTACCTTGCCCTCCCAGTGCCTGACTTCTCTTTTCATCAGGACTTCTCGAGGCAAGCCATCAAAAGGCAAGAGTTGATATCCTACCCCAAGCATCTCTGCTTGCTCTACAAGATCTGTACTATTCTGGAAACCATTAGGAAAGGAACTGAGTAAATTGATATTCTATTATTCGTTCCGACCGTATCAAGCATTCGACGCTCGTATTCGCCATGGAAAAAAGATAGCATGTTTTCCACGTAATGCCTTGATATTATGGATGCTTTTGACAACCAAGCATTAATCATAAGGAGATTGTTTGGGTTGCATAATGCAACATTAGTTACACACAAGATAAACTGATTTAAAATTATCAAGGGTTAGGGCAGTTATATGTCTTTGCAATGTGAAAAAGACCACACAGTACTATCGAGTTTTAATGAGAAACAATGACAAATAAAGACCTATGGAAGTGTACATGCTTGATGGTGGCTCTGTAGTCGTTTCCAGGAAGCCAGTGGCGGTGCCCGCAATACGAGGTGTGTATAGTTAAAATGACAGAGTGACAAAGTGAGAAATATTATGGGCCAGTGGCGAGCATTAATCTCCAGGGCTCTGACTGTGGGTGGGGGATGGGCCGTAACGATTGGGGTGTGTGTGAGGAGTGATGATCGCTCCACACTATACACACCTATACCTCACCAACTGCACCTATGGCTGGCTAGGTACCTCCAGTAGTTGCCTTGCTCCTTCTTCCTTCTGTTGCTACTCATATATCTACCATCTCCTCCTCCTCCTCTACCATCTCCTCCTCCTCCTCCTCCTCTACCATCTCCTCCTCCTCCTCCTCCAGCTCGTGCTCCGACTCACCTGGGTGATATAGCAGGGTGAACAGTAGGTTATTGGCGGCAGGTGTGAGGTGTTACTGAGGCGCGTGGCAGAGCTCTGGGCGAATAATAGGTGCTAAACAGTGCGTAGGTAGCAGGGCGATCCAAATAGTTGGAATATCGAATAATATACACTGTAAATATACACTCATTCATGGACAGTTTCTTGGGTCTAAATGGTTCATAATTTCAAAAGATTTTTTACTTTTTTTTAAAAGATTTTATTTCAACTGGTTACATCACCTCCCGTAGAGGTAGGACATTCTGGTGGAACCCAGCTTTTTGAAGAACATAGGGATATAATTACATTGGTCATTTCAAGGTAAAGTTGATGTGTGGACTTCAATTAAAGGGGTAACCAAAATAGATAGTGAGACCCTTGTCCAGCATATTAGAGAGAAAGAAATTTTAGATGATATAAATCATGACAGTAATAATAAAAGAAAAAAAATCATTAATTGTGGTACTAATAGTGAAAGGGGTATTGTCTACATCTACACTTGTGATAGCAAAAGAAGGATTGAGCATCTCCCATTTGCTGGAGAACTGCCTTAAGAGTAATCTTTGATTGAATAAAATGTTTTTAAAGTTCAAATTCAATAATTACAATCTTCATTAAATGAAGGGTTGTATTGATACTAATTATTATTTCCTTCTTAAGTGAATTCCAAATCATTTGAATACATCCGATGTAAATTCGGTATCATTGACAGAATTATGGTTGCTCTATTTATAAAGAAGCAAACCTAATATATGTCTACTATATACCCTGCTGTTTTCTCTAAACTACATGCAAAGATAACAAATATCTTAAATTCAACTCAAAGAAAATCACTTAGAGAATTGGTGGGAATTATATATAGAGAGAATTAAGGTTATATTGTATTCACTGCGGTAAACTACAATTTGCTGATATTGTGAGTGTCAGGTAAGAGTTTCTTAAAAAAAATCCTCTGTATCTGAACTGAGTAATTTTCACGGTGCCTGGTATGAAATTTGTATTTTTGGTTTTACTATTGGGTGGATACATTCCTCAAAATACATTGTTTTTAACTTGGTCAAAAATACCAAATGAAATGAGATTTTATTGACACGTCGTACTTTGAAAATGTATTTCTATCATTGTCCCAAATAATTTAATTGTGCTTTATATTAAATTTGATTGTTAAGATTTATCATTATTGCAGTGATTGAAGCAACATTAGTTCTGACAGTATGCTTTTTGTACATTTTTACCTGTGAATGTCATGCCTAATATGAAAGCATTTTCAATACTTTTTAATCTGTCAGGATGATCCTCTCAGACACCACCAAATCTTCCATTCCATTTTTATTTTTATTTTTTTAATTATTTTTAATAAATTTTATTCAGGTCACATAGATACCTTATTACATTATACTGCGCTGTTCTTAGCGATCCTGACACAATTCTATAGATAGATTATTGTAACATAATGCTCAATGATAAAACCTCCAGAGCTATTTGAATATTCAAAAGCATTTATATCTTTGCCTACCGATTGTGCCAAGAAAATCAAATCAGAGATTAAGATTTACTTGTCTCAGGTGTTCAATGTTGTAATGTGTGTTTGATAAGTCATCTCTAAAATTGGAATGAAGAATGTTAGATTGGGTGAATAGGTGTCAATGAAACATAAATTATAATCCATGTAAAGGAATGGATTCTTTTTTCACTTGCCTGACTTTCGTCAATTATATTACTTTCGTCTATGATAAGAGAGAATCAACGCGGTTTTCGTGTATAGTTATGCTTTGGTTTTGGTTGAGACGAGAACAAATAATGAGAAAGCATAGCCTCGAGCTATCTCTCTCACACATTCTCTCTGTCTGTGTCATTGACCTATCCAAATGTGTCTTTCATTATCAAACATTGTATCAACGAAATATTTAATTTTAATTTTTTGTTCTTGTAAATAATTTTATTCAGGCTTTATTACATTTACCATTAATGAGCAATAGATTAAAATTTAAGACTGGGTTCAAAACTGCATTCTCAGCTAATTTGCCAAAAGCTAGATTTTTAAATTTCATCTTTTTGGTCTTTAGTACCGTTGTTGAATGGAAGTTCTGAATAGTGAAAATGAAGAAAGATTGATATTTCCTCTTTTTCGTGGCGTTTTCCCGAAAGTTTCATTATTGTTGAATTTTGCTGTTATTCAGGGACAATTTGACGTAAAAGGGTTTAATAGTGCAATTTGTTAGCCTCCTAATATACTCTCTGGTGCTATCTTAACATTTTCAATTTCATCGAGGATTCCCTATATTTAAGCCTCTGCAGATGAAAGAGATCCATATAGGAAAAAGTGAGATTCTGGTGTTCCCCAAAATGATTAATTGGGGAAATGTTTTTGGCTTTACACCAAGCAAAAGATGCCAACAATCCTTTAATATTCTCAGTGACTTTCAGATGGGTTTGGAATGACTAGACCACAAAATAATTTTTTAACAAAAATTAGGTGCTGATGCATCTGAGTATGATGGAAAGGTATATTGGATTGAAGAAGGGTTGGAAATTGAGAAATGCTAACTCTAATTTAGAGGATGCAAATGTGCTGTAAACTGCATGGAGGAGGAATATAAGTATACTACCGGGACGGGGCCAGGAACATAAATCATTCTGATCTGGGATTGGTGGTGTATGTAAAGATATGAGATTTAGGAGGAGGCGTTATAGCCGTCACATACCTCTCAAACTGTCTGGGATGTGGTCGAGCTACGTCAATCGCAGCTGCAGACCTCCCTTGTGTAGCTTGTGACTTGGGCAAGTGGCATGTCAGGGGTGAGTATGTGAAGGGGGGCATGCAGTTTGCCCTTTTCACATGAAACTTTATTGAATGATATTTACAACTGGTCTTCATGCATATAATTGAGAAATATGTTAAAAGGAAATTGCATCGAGAGTGGAATAAATGAAACTTTTTGGACCTCAGTCTTCCACAAGATATGGAAAAGGAAAACTCAAAGAAATATTCCCTGGCCCCATGTCCCTAACTTGCAACAAATTGATGTCCTTGATATGCATATACATACGAGATACCAAGCAAAATGGTTTGATGGATATGTGTGACCTTTCACCTTATGCCCTGTTCAAGTCACTTGTTAGTATCGGACTGGCGCTAATTTTGATAAAAACTTAAAAAATGAGTGATATGCGAAATTGTAAAAACTATTTTCAAACAATTGTTGGAAAAAATCAAAGCTTATGTACAACACCATTGCACAACAACACCCACAGCCTCCTCTGCCATTATATATCATTTTACTTGACGGAAGAGCACAGAAAAAATCTAAATATGCAAATGATATTGATGTGATTAAAACGTCTGAACAGATGAAGCTAGTTTGTATGAATGTCTCATATAAAAAAGGACTCGGTGCGTGAGGAAATCCTCCCACTGGAGATCCATTTTGCAATATGCGGGCGAATCTATTCCTTTCACCACCCAACTGGTCCTCTCCCTTAGGGGCCTGATAAATTGGTAAGTGCAACAGAGTACCCATACCATCAATGGTAATGATTGATAATGACCATAATCAAAAAACAATATGCAAATCTGAGCAGACAATTGAAACACGCATCCCTTATAAATAACAATGCTAATCGCTTCGGTATCAGCTGCTAACATCAACCGCGAAAGTGTTATATCACTGACATAATTAAGCAGCAATTAGAGTCAAATCTAGGACATATCACCCAGCCTTACCATGTGTATATTTCACATACACATCCCACATACTCCGATCATCATGTGGTGTGCGATGGAGAGTAGGTTTCTCTCTTAAGGGGTACCATTGGCATGTTGCCCGATCCCACCCAGTCGCAAGCAAAATAGCAGTCCCTTTGTTAGTACATAGACTTAACCTTTTATTTACACATAACATAAAATACAAAACAAGATAAGCATCTGTGTCGATGCAGGAAAGCAAAAGGGCAAATTAAAGACCTTTATGTATTTGCATGCAGCAGTGTGGTTAATGTATATCATTTAACAAGATGTAAGTGATGGCTCGAATGTGTGGTCGCAGACGGGCTGTCTGTCGCGCTCGCAAACTTCGTGCTCAAACCTGTGATTTCGCAAGTTAATCCCCTCGAAATTGGTGGTAATACTACAGTGATTTTGAACAGGATAGAACAGTATTGTCTTTGGACAATGGCAATATACAGCTGTATCCTATAGGTCTTTATGTGTACATTGTGAACTATCCATCGAAGTTAGAGCGAGAATAGCAACGCTCTTCTCTACGTACCCTATACTGTGAAGTTCCAATTGGGAGCGATCTGTATGTGTGGATATCACCTCTCTTTTACTCGGTGATATTACTTGTACTTCTTTGCAGTAATCTAATTAAAAGTGAAACTATGAATCACATGTATGTGACTATGTGAGTGAACCCAAATTTCACGCTCAGAGAATAAATACACATTTATTATCATTGCAAGCCATTTTATAATCTCAGCAAGGCATTCCATCAACGGTAACGACAGAAAGGGTGTCTAATAAAAATCACACTTCTGGTTGGTTCGTTATGCAAGGGATATATGGCTGCATGAACAAAGCGAAGGCCATCGTTCCAACCATGCTTCTGCCCAACAAGCCAACTTCTGTTTACCATATGTCTTGCTGGGGGTGGCAAGCAAGAGATATTAGTATATTAGATGTTCCTATGTGTTCAGCCTATGGGAACTGTCAGCTAACAGATGCAAGGGTAAGTTACTTATCAGAACTCAAGGTTTACCACTCCGTATCAGAGAAGCAGGGGGACGGGAATTGTGCATGTAGTGGAAGAGGGGGAGGCCTCGCTGCTGTGAGAACCCTTAAAATTTTCCGGGATGACACTCCCAATATTACATTTCATGTAACATCTTGTTCTGATTTGAATAATTTGTCTTTGTCACCCTGTGCTGATTAACCCAAGGTTTCCTTAATATTTAGGCAATAGAAAGCAGCCGTGTAACACTAATATCCCCCCACCAACCTACTCCCAGCTGTATCTGAGCACATATTACAATTATTGTCACCTCAGAGCAATTGCATTTCCTCGAATCATATTACTAAGGAATCACATTCATTTTGCCTATAGATGATCTTTTATTGGAGGCGATGACAACTTGACAGAATCTATTTCAACTCGAACCCTCCCGGGCGTTATCCTATCATATAAAAATCTTAAGGGTAATAGACCTACAATAACAAACAATTTGTCTCTTTTTGAGACAGGCCATCTAGAATGATTCGTGTAGTCAGGAGTTTATGACCTCCTAATATTCCTGTGGGCTTTAAATGTCGATCTGTGATCGAAAATCCAATACTTATTTATATGCGGTTAGATAAGGATTAGGTTGTGTTTGCGGGGTGAATATATTTTGGAATCGCTTGAATAGAAGTTTTATATTCAGAGATATAACGTATATTTAAACTATATCGCTTCCAACTGAAAAAGGTTTTGAAAAATGATGAAAATATATTGCTTATTATATTTTTTCTAGTTGAAAGACTCAATGTTGTATGACTGTATTTATACACGGAATAATTTAACTTGCCTTTTTCCCTGAGAATACAAATTGAGAATGGAATGAATGAAACGTCTTTTACGCTTAGAGTTAGATATGGGAGAAAAAGACGCAACGAAATCCCTACCTGGCAACAACCATGCCATTCACTCTAACTACCAAAAACTCTTATTCTAAACAACTAGAACAATTTTATTATGACGCAGTTTGAAATTTAAAACATAACTACGAATTTTGCATTACATATTATGGTAACATCATTCCAAGTTTGAGGAGTAGTCAAAGTTAACACATTTGATTTAATAGTTTTCCTCTCATCTACCGATTTAACTGGCATCAAGTTGTTTTCGAAGTCACATTTCCCTCGCCATTGCACAAGTTCCCATGATTTGCGAAACAAGCGCACACGCTCTTCTTCCAGCATTTGCATAGGGAAGTTTTTGCAACTGATAAAACAGGCAGAGAGAAAGTTTCTTGTTGTTTATGCCCGTGTTCGTAGTGTTAAGTATGGGGATATATCATGTGTCCATATCACTCAAACCAAGCATGGCGCAACTCACTTTAGACTTGTTATTATCCTGGTACAATTTGTCAGAAATGCCCACTTCCATGTACCTCAGCCGTAACATTTTCATCGCCTACCCGAAGAACACATCGCATTCAATCATAATTTTGTCTCGGCTACATGTAGACTATCAGCTACATTATTTTATAGCCCCCCTTCCTCGCTTCATAATTTACCTGTCTCCCTCCCTCTCTCTTCCTATCTATACCCTCCTTTATTTTCCACCTTGCCTAGTTCACTCCCCCTGTTCATTGACCCTAGGCTTGAAGCATGTTAAGAGGGATGTTTCTCTAGATTTTCACCTTCTCATCCCATCTCTTCTTCCCCTCAATTTGCATTGCGACCGCAATCACAGGTTGTCATTTACATGTATACCATTCCTCTTCATCTTCTGTTCCCCACACATTTCCCCCACACAAATTGTCGCTAAACGACAGTTATACCCTGTTATTACTCCTAAGATGCACATGCACGCCCTTTACATACATTATTCTTAATTATGTTTATTCTTTATAACTAATTTCCCTCCTTTTTCTCCCTCCCTCTCCCTTCCTCCTCATCCCCCTGCCCTTTTTCTTCCCAACAATGCCAGGTAGTGATAAGTTGCAACAGAAGTGGTTGAGTATCATAAATGACAAATACCCTTATTTCTCTCTATTTGCTGCCTTGCCTCGACTTCAGTGAATGGGATGATTGAGTGGCTTGTTGAGTGGTAGTGAAGACCATGGCGCTTTCCACTGCCTGATGTGCCAATAGTGGTGCTTATGTCATTTCATCCCCATGTTAGCTTTCTTCAACCATGATTGAGTACCATTTTGCGTCGCACTAAAGCGACTCAAAACGCTGGAATTTGGCTATAGGCTTTTATAAATCATTTCTGATTGTAAACAATCCTCTGTGAAATATTAAAAGTGTGGGGTGTTGTATGGGCCAGAAATCAAATAAACGCTGGTGGAATTTATGAATGATTATCACCAAGTGAGTGCAGCTATCTTGCCCGCTGTCTCTCCACTGGAAGGTACAGGTCTTTCATATCAATTGCATCATCAATTACATACATTATGTTGCGTTATTAGCACCTATTGGTATGGACGCAATGGCAGAGGGCGATAAAGGGAGATTTCCCCGGAGATGGGAGAGGAAAGCATAAAAAAACTGGAGTGAATAGGTATGTTGAAACTAGACCAGGACACTTCAAAGAGGAAGGGCGAAGATGAGAATTTTCCAGATTTTTACCCCAGTTAAAGCTGCATTCCCAGCTAATTTCTATACAAATCTCAGTTTTCACTTGTTAAGCTAACTAGTACACTGCCCCACCTTATCCCAATCGTTAAGGTTTCTTTCTTAAGGTTGGAGTTTAATATTTGAGAAGATATACTCGTCCTCTCATACTGGTGGTCACCAGTATGACCTCCTTAGTCAACAGTGTGACCTCCTTAGCCTTGTTCCATACAAATAGTCGTTGACAGGGAACATTCGTTGGCATACAGAGAGAAACATGTGGCTTGATGTGGCACAGAGGCGCCACATGTGACCACTCAGTGCATCTACAGAACTGTGGTGATGGCAATTATACATAACCCTGTGTGTTCCCGATCGTAAAAACACAGAATTTAGACATTAATTTTACTTTTCATTGAAACAGAGATGGATAATATTGAGTTTGGGAACTAATATGAATGTAATTCATGAAGAACCACTCGATCTTAAATCCTGGGAATGCAGCTTTAACCACGGTGTATTATAACTTTCATTCATTGAACATGTCCATGCTTCGGGAAATTGACTGATGTCTTCTATTGACACCATTTTCTGCGGAGTATTCTTCACAAATGGTGGGGTCAAATTGTGAAAAGTTCCTCTCTTTTGCAAGAATGCCTTCCCCTAATATCTATCTCTGCCTGTTCCTCCTCCTACTACTACCACTGTCCGTATCTGCCAGACACCTTTTTATCGTGGAGTGCTAAATGTGTATGACAGCTTGGATATAGCCCGAATATAAATATCTGCCTGTTTGAAAATCTGTTGTGAAAGGTTCAAGTTCATCTTGTCAGTGTAGCTGTTGAAGTAGAAGCCGGTGAAAAGGCTACTTTCTTGAGTTACAACAGGAGCAAACGAGTTGTGTCTGGCGGGGAAACGCTGCCTGTGGCCTTCCCACCTTGCTGACATACGAGCCAGATGAAGCAGCCCAAGTAGTGTTAAAACAAATAGGACTTGGCAGGCACAAAGCTGGATGGGTGTACCTCGAGGAGGACATACCAGTTCTTTACAGACAGCCGGGAACTTATAAATGGCTTTTCTTTGCTCTTCTCGCCTTAAGGGAACAAGCGTTCCCGAACCATGATAGCTATCACCTTTCTGGATTGTTTTTTTTTCTGTTTTTGATTTCAAAGGAAGGAATGCAATTTTCCTTTTAAGTTTTAAAGAAGCGATCGATCAATCATATGTATCCATTTTATTTGTGAAATATGTACTATATAAGACTTCCAAGGAACTTCACTTGTGTTGGGAGAACTGGGTTCCATGCAGGCATTCCTGTCTCCATGGAGACGAAGGGACCTTATTTGAAAATTTGTATTATCCATCTCCACATGAGATCCATGGGAAATTTATGGTCCCGCCTAACAAAGTAAACTTTCATGCCCGACATATTGCTGGAGAATACCTCATTCTTGTAATTTGTTGTAAAGGACCAAAAACCCTCAATAAAATGGGAATTAAATGTATGCATAAAGGTGCCCAAAAAGGCGCCCGTGAAATGAGCCCTGAGCTTCATTCAATGTGGCCATAGTAAGCCGGCGCCACCCTTACAAAAGAGGGAAAGAAAAGTCCAATGTTACCCCTATAGCTTGCTCTCCATGACTGCCACTCACCCCCCCTTCCCTTCCCTTCCCACCCTCCCTCTCCCTTCTCAGTCCTCTCCTTCCCCTCTCAAATACAACCAGTGACAAATATATGCTCAAGCACTGTGCACTTTTACCCATCTCCTGAAATGGGAATAGTTTGTTCTCTAGCCGTTCGTCCTCTCAAAGCGCATGACCTTTTGGGAAGTATCGTCTATGATGAAAAGCCCTTGGTGGATTCTGTGTAAGCAGTTAGTACTTGTGGGTCGGGGAGGGCGTCATTACTGTGGTGTGAGAACTTAGCAAGGCTCACTGTGCGTCTTATGTCGATATGTAGCCTTTACAAAAAGCAAGACCTGGCAACAAATTTCTAGTTCAAGGTGTCCTGATGGAGAAATATAGGGAGACATTTGTATAGAGTCCATGGGGGAAAGTCTTCATAACCTTAAAAACATTGATGGATAGATTCATAAAATACCACCTTTTTTACATACAGGATGGCTTTTGTATTAAATGTTTAAAAAGTCTATGCACACTTCGTTTAAACGTTTAAAGTTTTTCTGCAAGCATACTTTCAGCTGGAAAGAAAGTTTTAATTGACCCAGTCAAAATACGCCCTACTGTGCTATGTTATATTATGATTGCACCAAGTTGCCTTTTGGTCATGTTTAACCCAGAGGACAGGAAAACTCTCAAAAGTCGAAAGCAACGAAAATCTCGAGATGCAAAGGTTTACACTTTCGGCCACGTGGTTTCATAGCAAACGCCCACCATTTGTATTGTTCAAGCTTTAACAATTGATAACAGGCAACCTCTGCTTAAGCTGCAGACCATGGGAAAGTGGGGACCCGTGGCCCTTAGATCATCTTCATGTATCGACCATACCGCCCATCTCTTGATAAAGAATTTCTCCCCTTTACCCACATGGCCTCTTCGTGTATCGAACTTTCCATCTTTAGGCTACCCTTCCAGAGATCTTCCGCTGAAATGTGTGGTGCTGTTTTCTGGGAATGTAAAGAACAGAACCTCCTTGCATTGTTTTCGAGAGATAAAAATAATTGTGAAGAAAACCACCTTTTGCTATTTCCGCAAAATGCTGATAGAGTCTGGATTCAGAGTTGAGAGAGTACCTTCAAACTGAAGGAAAGCCTCTGCTCCAAACCGCAAAATGCCATTAGAATCCCAGTCTAGGTCCAGTAAAGCCATTAGCGCAGTAGGTGTCCAATCACTGACATGATATTTCTTATTTGTTTCCCATCCCTGCAAGATTACCAACATTTATTCTAATTCTTGTTAATATAATGTTCTTACCCAAACCATGATTGCATCGATGCAAAGTATCCATGGATTAGATCTACATTTCCAAAGTCACCCCAACGATCCTATAGCTACACAGGATCGTTGGTCACCCCTTGGAAAAGTAAACAAAATTTGACTCCGCCCTAAAACAATACCAATACAATTATTTGACATGGCGCAAGATTTAGGTCTCGCTATGCAAATTCTTTCAGGTCTTCCCCCACAATTTCCCGTTCAGCCATTGACCATTATTTGGCCAAACACTTTGCCGCAAACACTTGGTGCCTAGTGCCTGTTCAGCATCGCCACCACTTGTGAGTAAGTGGTCTTTAAGTGAGATTATTGGTTTTACTCTCATTTCGAGGTTTTATTGCACAAGCAAAACACTTGGTTCTTAGCTCGTGGTAATTTCTTCAATTACACAGTTACGGAATGTGTGTTAGTACACGTGTAGTACTCACAGGTGGCTGCCAATGAGAAGTTCAAATATTTGGACCGTGTTTCAGAATGTGCCAAACTTAGCTAACAAGGTGGGAATTTATATTAAATATATATACGTGTGATGTGTTACAGACAAATGAGTCATAAGTCGCAAAATTGTTATTTTTCAATGTGTTTTATTCACAAAATCTCTTTGTAGGAATGTTCTCTTTTTTCATTACCTAGTGCTTTAAGTCGTATGAAAACATGTACCAAATTTTAATACAATGTGTTAGATATTATATCCGTGCATTTCTTAGGTCATTCTAGCTGTGGAGTATATTCAGCTACTTTAATAGTTGTCTAACTGTCCATTAAGAAATATTGCAAATTTTGTTTTCAAACATTATATAAAATCAAAGATGAAATAAAGAAATACTTTTTAGATTTCCTAAATGTTAACATCTTTGGAATCCACTAAATCACATCTTTTCAAATATGATGGTATCTTAAAATACATTTTGTTAAAATACATTTTGTTCCGATCTATGACTCATTTGCTGTGACACATCACATGTATGACAACGTCCGGGTAACGTCTGACTATACTGAGTCAGTAGGCGGGAATAGGTTGAATTGATTAGCCGTAATGGGTGTATTAAAGAGTTCAATTTTGCATTGAAATTGTAATTCAATTTCAACTGAGCCCCAATGGGGTAGTTTTATTAACTTCCAACAACATTTTCATCAGTGCAAACATTAAACATTCAATTGCCATCATTGAGGGGGAAAGAGTAGCATTTTAAGACTAAACTTACATAATATAGAAAGTATCCCCACTCGTATTTTCCTAACGTCTAAGATCTATGTGTCTGTACTTACGACCAATGACTTTATTGAAACTCCTTTTCTGATTTTTGATATATAAAAGATATAATAATGTAGAAAAAGATGTAGAAAAACAAATAGGTAGAATTAACAATAAAATGAGGGAAGAAAGAGTTACTCCCCCAGCAAGACCTTTCTTAATTTTCAACCTTTATACAAAATTTACATCCAGTTTTTGTATAAAATCTCCAGTTAAAGACTAAGGCATTCCATTCCAAGACAGTCAGCATAATATAATATGGTAATAATTTTACATTAAGGAATTCTCAACAATATACTTTAATATGAATTACAATATAACTCATCATAATTATTATTATAAGTCATAATGTAAAACATCAACCCATTGGTTATGCGTCTGTATGTCACTGTTAAAATGTACGCGGCCAATACAAATTCTTTTGAAAAAACAAATATAATGAAAAATATAATTGGAAATGTTAGTGCAAAAACTTTCAGGTATTTCCCCTCCAATATTATGGAAGGGACATATCTGAAAATTGTTTGTTTGAGGAACAGTAGTAATCCTATTATAAAGCCTAACAAGGCGATGCGCACATGGCTCGCTTCCCACACAAGTCCCTTCAAGGAGCATCATAAGCAAAGCAAAGCCTTTGTCCGAGCTTAGTTTATTATTACACAGAATGGGAAGGCATACTTCTCGTACTAGTCTTCACTGGCTCCATCCGAATCTTAGGCCAGTGCAAATAAACTTTACTTTGCCTTGTCCTTATAGCATAGCCCATGTATGATTCTGAGCGCTGGGATAGTTCACAGTCTGGGTAGAGTTTGAGAATAGGAATTGATGATAATGCATGGTCTTTTCTTTTAAATTTCATGAAAAGGTATTCTACAGTGTGTTATCTTTGACTTGTCCATAGTGTTATACCTCCTTGGGACATAATATTAATGACAATATTCTAAAGTGTGTTATCATTGATCTGTCCATAGTGTTATACCTCCTTGTGTCATACATTAATGTAATCATGTATAATAAGAACATCTATGAAGCAAATAAGGGAAGTAAATTCAAGGCAAACTGTTTAAATTAATATTGTTTGATATACATGTATGTAATGATTAATGGGTGTATTTAGTTTAGGCGACATTTAAAAGCAATCATTGTACACGGTTAAAGCTGTTTCTCTGACGAACGAAGAGAATTATTTGTTTTAAAAGAATTTTCAGGTCATAACGAAATCCTGATTTTTATACAATGTCATACATAACCCATGAGTATGATTCGAAAGTGTTTGGTATGAATGTACATTTCGCTTTAAGAATAATAAGTAAATCTTCTTTATTGCTAAAGTTCGTGTCAGACAACGCTGATATAATGTCTTTGATATAATGTCAATCTACAAAATGACTTAATCACTTCAGAATTGTATGGAATTGCCAATAAAATAAGTCTGTCTGATCTGAAACAAATGTGAACTCTCGGATTGTAGTCTAATGCAAGACAAAGTAATTATGTTACATGGACGGATGGGATATTGTATTACACTTGACGGATAGAAAAATAAAGCCTAAAAATCAAACTTGTTAAGAATAGATAAGGAGATCTAAGTTCACCATTCATTATTGCCATGTGTTAAAGAGATTATGTATTCTAAAGCTTATGTTTCTCCTTTATTCCAGGTATTGCTCCTACAACGAGATCGAAACGGATTGCTAACTGAACCTAATAGCCTTTTGTTTAATAATCTTTTGCAATAATTTCACCTTGAATTTGCCAGCTCCTAATTAATTCAATATGTTTTCGTGCTCTTGATATGTGAACCATATGTCTGGTGGTAAAACCATGCCATTTGTCTTGTCCGTGTTTCCATCTAAATGTTACCTTTATAATTGTCCTTTTAACCACAATTCTATAGATTGGTTATTAAGTAATTTTGCAATTTAATCTTAAAGAGAAATATACAGTAAAGTACTGCCAGTATCTGAAAGGAATTTCTACTGTAATGAATACTTTTAAAGACACATCTTGATATTATCAATGCATTTTCAAACCTCGTTTTGCTATTTACAATTAACTATCTCTTGATCCATATCTCTATACCTCAAAGAAAAAGGTATATCGTAAAAAAAGAAATATGCATTTTGATTAATTCCAGAAAGTCTCTATCGGAGAATAAATATTTTCTATTTTCTTTCAGCATGTGATTGCCATCCAGTGGGAGCCCTTGGGAAAACATGTAATCAAACTTCAGGACAATGCCCCTGTAAAGATGGAGTAACTGGCATAACTTGTAACAGGTGTGCGAAGGGCTACCAACAAAGCAGATCACCAATCGCACCCTGTATAAGTAAGAATTATCGCTATAATTTATATCTATCTCTAATATTGCGATATCGTATCGTATAGTTTTCATATGTGTAATTCGCGACGCTGTATACGATTCGACGGACCTGGGTTATTTTGTCGACTATCCTCACGTTTTAGTTTGTAATACTGGTCAATGTGTCGTAAAATAGAGAAAACTTGCTTTAGAAATGTATCATTTCAACTCATATATATTATCGAATAATATATATGTCCGATATATATGTAGATGTGTAGATCCCCAGTATTATTTGAATTGCTAGAAGTAGTACATTATTTATAGGAATATTGGTAAAATACTGATAATTTACAAGTACTTTGATACCATATGGATTATTTCGATTTTTACATGTGACTTTTCTTTGCGTCTGTACAATTTCCATAACCTTTGTTTAGAGTGTTTAAGCGATTGTGTATGCATTATATCCGTATTATTAAATGCATGCATTCGTACATAATTTGAATTTATTTTTACATTTGTTCATATTTTGAATTTCATTTCGCTCTTTAATTAAAAACAACTCGTGTCTCAGTAGTTTTGTAGTTTGCATGATTGGTTTGGCTATTTTGTAAGGCATCCCTGTAGATTTAGGTAGTCAGAATGGTTTAGCAAAAGCATGATGAATAGGTGTTGTATCCATTTTGATTTGCTTAGAGCAACAGATCGCATCAATTTCCCCACCCCTACTAAATTGTTATTTTCCTCTGAATATCAAGCTGAATATACATCGATGTCAGGAAAGAATGGTATAGGTTCAAATAACTGTATACCATCAATAAGAAACGTGACAGTTCACCTTAATCCAAAACGAAATTGATGGATAGGTGTTCTTCAAATCATCGGTGGGGTACTAATGCTCAATGTGAAGAAAAAGGAGATTCCCCTGTCAGGGTTATCTTAGAGGGCAGAAGAAAAAGGTTTAGGGTAAATATAAGAAGTAAACTCTGAGTATACGGTGCTTGACCAAGTTTTCAACTAACCCATATTAAAGAACAGCCAAGGTGTTCCACGTATTGTGACATTAGAACGATTATTTCCTTTCGAAATAAAATAGTTTTTACCCCGATATTCATGATCAAACACATCACCATTTGTCAGATTTCTACGAAATAAATAAATACCGATAATATTTAATCAAAATCTCAACACATTCAAATGATTCACTTGCATCATGCATGATTTCTGAAGCAAAGATTGCTTCCATGTAAACTTTCCTGCAGATGTCTCTATCTCTCAACGTCTATTCTAAAATGCATGTAAACTAAACAGAGCAAGATTACACAACATTGAGTCGACAATCTCCTTGAACACTGTTGATCTTTCTGATTTGTCACCGTCTATTACATATAACACACCAATTTTGATTGTGGAATGGTTACTAGAGGAAGAATGCTTTCCCGGGAATGTAAGCATGCTGAAAATTAAATTTTGAAAAAGGACATTATTTGAAAATAACTCTTCATGCTGTAAAACTATTCCAGAAAAAAGAAAAGCCAACGTGACTTCAAGTGATGACACTTTTGGTGGGCCATCAAGTTAGTTATTTTAGATGTTCGTGCAACATTGATAATTAATCAATTTTTAAATTTTTAAGTAGCCTCATCGAGTATGTTTTCAATGAACACAAGATAGTACACAGCACATGAGAAATAGTGTGCAAGTTTAACAGTTAAGTCGAAGTCTAATTGTTAAGGTCAGCATTACGAGCACCACTATAACAATAGCAAGGCAGCGATTAAATGGTTTTAGCTGGTTACCTGGGGCGTTCCCTACCATTTAATTCCCTTGGAGAGCCAACTGTGAGAGAATTGTTTAGCCATGTTATATACAAAGGGCAAAAACATTTCATTTATTCACACACTTTCTTATGTATTATTACAGATATCATAGCTTAATAGTATGTGTGTAACATAAGTATGTTTATTCATCTAACATGTAAATATACCATCCATTCTATGTTCATAATCTACGAATAGTTTAATGCCATATAAGCAATAAGCTCCCATGTTGATACGTCTATAGGTGTAGCGTTTTCTAACAATATCTAATTTATTTCATTCATAGAAATCCCGAGTCCAACTACGCCCACATGGAGCGGAGGCAAGGGAGGTGACGATGGTGGTAAGTCATTGAATACATGGAGTATTGGCGATTCCGGGCGCGATGTTCTATGTTTCAAGAGGTCCAGGGGTGTTTGTGCTTCGACAGTGAGAGGCTATTCCGACACCATTTTGTATTCAGTCGGTGTTGGGGCACTTGAGCCGAGCATTCATGATTGAATACCTGTTATGATTGATAGTTGCTAGTATTCTTTCTCCCTCTGGCCTCTGTTCAATACTTTAGAACTCGCCTTTTTGCTCACACTGTGCCTACATTTCCTACATATTAAAGCTGCATTCTCGGTTATAGCATCAATCAAAAACTAAAGATTTTCTACTTTTTGTTCCCTTCCTTTCCCACCACCAATTTGAAAGTCAATTGACCAAAATTCTGGAGAACTTTACACTGTTGTTTTTATTTCAATCTTTCATTTCATGCCCGCATGTCTATTTCGGTGGCCCGCCAACATACTTTGCTTAGTGGTTTCACTTATTATCGGCGCTCGTTCTCTTCTGGCCGATTCGACCTCAAATTCCTGTATGAAGTTTAAAACATATAACAGCGTCACAATATTGATAGCTTAATGTCATATACGTCAAATAATGAGTACATTTGGTAAAGAGTTTCTTTTCGATCGTATACATAATAGCTGGGAGTGCAGCTTTAATCTCATCCAAATTTTAAGACAGTTGGTTGCGGTGTGTTGGTTATATAGTATTTTTAGTTTGAGATGTATTTATTCGTCATAGTTTACTATTTTTATAGTGGTTATTTTAGCGCTAAATACCTACAGTCGGTGGAGGTTTTTTAATGAATAATTCTCCAAATAAATTGGGTTTCCACCGTCCGTCAATACATCTGTTAATGGCTGACTAGCTGAAAATAAATCCATCGAATTGCTTTCCACACTATAGTTTCTGAAGTATCGGAAAGTTAAGTATGTGTAATTTGGGTCTAGGTGTCCTGAGTGGGTGAGCAAGAGGAAAGGAACTTATGTTACAGTGGATTGTATAGTACAAGGTGCATGTAAGTTTTTCAATTATCAAAGGTCTAGGGTGTATGCACATGTGTCTCAGCTTCACTCGGGACTGATTGGTCTTTAAATACATGGGAATGATTGAGATTCATAGGCCGAGACGATTTCACGCTTTGTACTTGATATGTTCTCAAGGTACTAGCTCCATATAGTATGTTTTCCTATGATTAACCTCAGAACAGACAGGAACTGCGTTCACAACTCAGCGCTTGTTCCCGATCACGGATGAACGCGCCCAGAAAGATCCAAATCCATGTTGACAGCCTGTAACAACACACCCCCAGTCCTGTGGCAGTATCTTGTGAAATCAATGCAAATCTCGGCGATATTATTATAGGCTTTAAATTGATATGTTGGCGATCCGGGGCGATGTAAAGCTAAATAATTTAGCCTTTGATATGGGCGGGAGATCATATACCTGGTGATTTCCCACCACAGCCGGAGAGCACTCGAGCATGGTGTGGTTTACACGAGGGTGGAACTGTCCAGGCGGGGAGCCTCCGGCGCTGAATGGGGCGAGCCAAGTATAGGCGAATTCATTCCACAATATGGGGGCCAGCTATGCATTGATCCATCCACAGGTGTGCACTTCACCTTTAATAGCCGGTACTCCTATTATTGGCATCCTGTTCAGCACCTTTTTACAAAAGCAAACCTAGTTCTGCGCCATGCATTTCATCCATTCAGTCTCCGCTCCTAATATCGAGCATGACGTTTGTAAAAAGGCAGCAAATCATGACCAAATCGGTGAGGAGCAGAGATGAATGCATGATGAGTGATAGGATCGATACAGAGGACTAGGGAATTCCTAGAAATAAATGATAATTGATAGAGATTTTCCTCTAAAACGTAATCAAAATATAGTATATAGCATGTCCGTGTTACACTTACAGTCTAGGTTCAGAGTTGAGAGACTCTTCAAACAGAGGGAAAGCCTCCCACTCCAATCTACAAAATGCCATTAGAATCCCATTAGGACGCCTACTCCAAGGTCGGAAAACCGTTAGCGCAGTAGGCGTCTAATCACTGACATACCATTCTTATCTGTTCTGAGGTTCTGAGAGGCTGCCTAGACTGTATGGTTAGGTGAAGTTGATGTCCTACCAAAGTATCCTACAATATCTTCAGTTGAGGGAGATTTCGTATACGTGTATAGTCATAATTGTCCCATCAGATAAATAGGTTCGCTGTAATCATTTTATCCATAAACCACAGACCGGTATACATATTTATATTCTCCCGCATAGGGGCTTGGTTAGGGTGAGCGTAGTCGTTTAAGTAGTATAAAATTGGCGGCCAGACAAATATGTTGTGGCGTCCCAAGCATCCCCTTTATCAAGAGCTTGCTATGAAATACTCTGACATCACCGAGCCTTCCCTAGCGCTGACAGAGGCATTGTGGCAAGTATTGTGAACTAATTGGCTCGCCAGTCTTGCCACAGGCTAAAGGAATAGCCCATTTCCATGCAAGGAGGCTAGCCCCACAATAGGGCTTTTGACGCCTTCCACTCGTTTATCAACATTGAGAGTCAATTTGTCAGATAGTAGGAAAAAGGCGGGTCCTTAATCTACTCTAAATTGTACGATAAGTTATGGCATCACAGGTGGTACTGCCTCTGCCCCTGTTCCCTATGCTTTTCTAGCCTCCAGTGTCGGAGGATTCTACCGTGAAGGAAAACATCTTTCCTTTCTGTTGAGGCTATGTCAAGAATTCATTCGCCCCTCCAGGCGCTTTCACCTCAACTCGAGGCAGGAAAAAAACACGATCAAAGAACATAGTTTGCAGCAATTTGTCCAATGAATACTTGAAGTGTGACTGAAATATATAACATTACCTCATATAGACGCAGTAAGAAAAATGTAATTTTTTCTCCCCACAAGCTTTTTGTGTCCATTTTCGACTGAAACTAAATTGATATCGCTGCAAAGAGAAACTGTGATAGCACTTGAAGGAGCTTTGAAGAGTAGGCCTTTGAGTAACAGAGGGAGAATAACTCGAACATAACTCATTACACTGGTGTTTGCTTGGCCTACCTGGAAGCTCCCCTCTACATCAACCTCACTCTATCTCAGTTGTAAATTCAACCTCCGGGTGTGAGAAATATGTGGGAAGACTACAACTCACTATAACAATAGTATACACGTAGTACAGCTGGGGAGGTGAATGGTGTGGTCGCAACGGTGCTCCATTGTTGAGAGAGGGAGGGAGAGAGAGGGAGAGAGAGAGAGCACTATAGCTATTTCCAATATTATGAACCTAGGTTTTCCTCCTCTGATATTTGGGTATTTAAAAATAGGAGGACAATCGAAAGTCACTTCTTGCTTGCACAAAAATAATGCAGGGCTGTTTGTCATTTTGATAGATGGTGATTGTATTTATTTAAGATTCCAGAGCAAGGGACAGATGACTTGCTGTGAAGATTTAGAGGGAACAATGAAATTCAAACTGTGTAATAGATGTCTTGTACTTAGTATTTCCCACCAGGATGTCATTGGGCGCACTATTGCCATGAGGCTCATACATGCGCAGATGAGGATGCAGAGAGGGTTACTATTCTATAGACCTAGGCCTACTACATCTAGATACGTTTACTTTGAGATCTATGTGATGACTTCAATGTTATAAGACAAAACAGTGATAGCCTATTGTACTATAGACTGATGGGGTGGGGGGATTCTTTTCTTTTTCCTTCTTTCCCTTTTCTCTTCTCTCTTTTATACATATTTTTCTTTTATAAAACTATAAACTTGGAGCACCCAAGCATTTGATATAATATTCAAGGATGGTAAGGGAGAAACGTTCCGGTAGGGGCAAAAAGGTGTGGGCTAGGTAATATAAGAAGGAAAATATACGGCTGAGGGACTCCCTGGCCATGCAGACCATTGCGAACGGTACATACCTCGTTGTTTATCGCTATAATGGAAACTGGAGGGCTCTGCCCTCGAGTTTCCATGACCACACAGACCAGGTTTGTTGTGGTCTGAACTCTCGGGCAGAGCCCTCGAGTTTCCATGACCACACAGACTAAAACAAACCACCAAACCGAGGGTGATAGTGCTTTCAGACACGATTTGATCAGATCAACTTATTAATACCAAAATAGAGGGTTTACCAACCTGTACAATTATTCATTTCAACCAAATATGCCTTGCAAAACAGGTATTGAGTGCTCATACTTTGAACCGGAAGCTTACCTCAGGTACTTCCGTCGATACAAACGTGGTCTATAGCCAAGAAAAAAACTCCCAGAATCTGATCAGATCGCGTCTGACATGAGAGAGATCTTTATAAAACGGGCCCAGATTGCCCCTGAGCAGATTTGAGGGTCCCTCACGTCTGTGTTGGAAAGGTGTTGGAAAGAGATCGCACTTACTCTCAGGATGAAGCACGAGAGAGGAATTATTTAGGTCAAACGTAGGTGAGGTGACCTAATAATTAGGTGATGGTCATCAATTATTGTGGACAACATAGAGTTGTAAATTAGAATAGGAAACTAAATTGGCGAAATATTCACCGATATATGGAACTGATTTTCTTTTCATTTCTCTAGTAGGCTACTCTAACTACAAAGGATTCGTTTCCGAGAATAGATCTAATGTAGAAAGGGAGTTTCGGGGATTGGGGAATCAAGTGCCGAAGGCTCTTGTATAGAAGAAAAAAGAGGAGAGGAGCCACATTACTTTGAAGAAAAGGGACGGATCTTATCATCTACAATGTGAGTGAGGTGGTAGAAGAACTCAGCATACTTACGGACTCTGACTTGCCTCGTTTTGACACGCGGCCATAATTGATGTCCACCAGATGGCGATGTGAATCAGGGCCCCCTACATCATGAACAACTGTCATAGCGTGAACAACAAACTGAAGGCGACCCTCCGACATTCCTAGCGCCGTGATTAGGAGTATTTCCGAGGTGTTAAACGTGCGGTCTTGGGTCTGTCCGTTAACACAAACTAGACAGCCAGGTTACAGGCTTCCTATTTCCACAGCAGAACCTGCTATAGGTTAGACATAGTCTGGCAAGCATCAGACAAACAAACCCTCCCACATTTGTGGGAGGTATACACAGGATGGTTCACCCTGGTGACATCATTCAGATCCCTGAACAAAATCGTGTATTGAAAGAGATCAAAGATGATATATACATGTATATATACACACCCTGACCACTTTGTATGAAATTATAGAAGCACAGAGGACAAGGGGATGTTTATTATTGGTTTTGGCAATTGGTGGGATGTTGCCCAACAATTGGAGATCAATTGAAAATAATTAATGGTATCAAGGGGTGCTAGCACCAGAATGTAAACAATGAAAAGCAAACAAACTATCAAAAAGCGGGACAAACGTCTCCAAAGAATAGAAGGGGATTGTTGCCACGAAATGAACACAAAAGTGTCACAAAAAGGGAACAAAAAATACGCTGAAAATCTGTGTACTATGTACAGTAATTAACATTGATTAAATTAGTGAGTCTGAGTCATACTTTAATAATTGATTTGGACAACGAAATTTCCTTTAGAACCCAACTAAGCGATGTAGTAATGTCATTAACAAGATTGCTGTGTTTAACATGAGGTGCAGAATTGGATGGACAAGGTCGTTGAATGTCCGGCCGAGGCCATAGGAAAGTCCAGTAGCCTGTTCCCTAAGTAATCCGTACTTAAAATATTCCCTGCTTAGCTATTTTCCTTGCTTAGCAGTGGGTATAAGGACATTTTAAGGGAAGGGTTTGTGCTATACACACAATGGCAAGGCAAAGTAAGGCAAAATAGCTTTGCAACCAGATTTATAGAAAGAGACAGGGAGATGAGATACTGAGGTACTAGATGGGTCAGAAATATATTCTATAATAGTACCCAATGTGTATGTTGATGTGAACGCCTAAACACCATTGTGACCTTAGAATTGAGATGATTTGTGGTATCTGTTTTGCGATAATTTACTGAAAATCAAATATATCACATAAATCAATCCCATCACATATAATATAGAGAGTCCAATTTTACAGGTTTATAATAGCAAATTATTATTCGCAATTTATTACAGAGCAGTTGAAAAAATGAAGTAACCTTTGCAAATCCTTCTTTCAGCTTGCGGCAAGTGTAAGGCATCAAGCAAAAGAGTTAACACGAGACGATACTGTAAACGGGACTTCGGTAAGTGCTAGCTCTTATTTAACCATTACTGTCATCACTGTCAAATGTCTTTTCAACAGACACCATTTGAAGTACGTTTTTCACACTTTATTTGTTTATTCACATTGCTAATTGCCAAGGCGTATTTAATTAGTTAGGGCAGTGTTTTTGATGATAATTGGGATGATACACTTTGTCTTGAGAGAGAATATTACATTTTTCTTATTTTGATATGTGATGTGATTACTATATTCCTACTGTACCGATTTTTATGGAATTACTCTGGCCAAATCATCTATAAACTTGGTATATCCTATGGTTGTAGAATAAATATTAATCATTGCATGATACGCTTTCCACAATGTTCTTTAAGTTTAATGCTACATATCGGATTTATTGGCAACCTTATAATTATAAGAATAGAATTTCTCCATTTGATGAGAATAATGAATCCTCCGTAAAACATATGCACCATCTTGCTTGGGGAATCTTGTAGGATCATTTACAATGTTCATCTTTAGGAAGGTCAATAGGCAGCCTGGTCAGGAATGCTGGTTTGGTGGGGCGCCTGTATCTAGAGTGTTGAGTGACATGTATGGTTGTTAAATGGTGTCCTTGTGACCCCACTCTACCCTGTTCTTAATCAGCCCTCGTCCCTCCCCTCCTCCCCTCATTCCCCTCACTGCCTTTGATGCCTTAATGTGTCCCTTGATGGAGGGACCTTTGTCTCCTTCGGGCGTTATGCCTCTTTGTCCTCTGTCATAATTGAGTTATCATGTAAGCCAGAGGATGCTAATATTATCGCAGCCAGAACTGCACATCACCTCCTACCTTAATTTTTTTCCATTGATGTATTCGACCTCAAAAATGGCCCATTAAGCGCATAACATCAAGGAAAAAAGTGGACATCCAAAAGCTGATATCTGTCAAGGTGAATAGAATCAGTGAAAAGTCGCAGTGTAATTGCCTGTATCATTTAAACTCCTGCTAAAATTCTTTTACACATAGACACATACACATCCATTTCCAACTAAAAGAATTTGCCTCCTTCTTCCTACACAGCAAGACCTGCTTAGATCTTTAGCAAGGTCTGAAACGTACTGGAGATTTGATCGTAATAAATAAAGTGACCAAGGAATGCAGAAGAAGCATTACTGGTTCTTTTTTCTTTAATGCAATAAATGGAGGTTATCTTTCAAAGAGACATTTAGTGGAAGACCAGATAAAAAGGCCACCATGGGAAAAGTATGGGTAGAAAAACACTTGCAGAATCAACATTTTGCAAGAATGAGAAGCAGTAACAGCAACGCTCTCTTGCCCATATGTCTAGTTTGATTCACAGCGTCTCTTAACCGACCAATTAGGCATGTTTACGAAAGAGGAACCCTGCCACCTTGATCTTATGGCTCAGAACATGGTGAACATCCTCAGATGTGACTAATGATCCAAAATGATCTTCTGTTCTGTTCCTTCAGCCTTTCCAATTGTATCTTCAAGCCAGGTGGGCTTGAGGTAAATAATTCCCATATTCCACATCCATTCACTGGGAATATCAACCATGAATGTAGATCGTGAGGCAGTTTTATTGAGGCGTAAGCTGGAAAAGTGTAATAATAATACTGCTTAAGGTTCTGACCCGATCGTGACACGCGCCTTGAAGTCAGGACCCACTCGATATAAAACAACATTTATGAGCCTGCAAAACAATTTTAAAGTCACTCCCACATGGACCTACTAATGCACTGGAGAGGCGAAGGTAAAAGACATGATAAAAATGGCCACGTTCTTATTTCTGGGAGCAAACACTGTTTTATGATGCTCTTCGACGCAGTAATTTTCCCGATTGCACGAGCGCATTGAAAGTGCTATTTCTGCAGCCTCTTTGCTAAGTGGGGCGAACAGTAACTATTACTAAAGGGAATGGCTCGTGGTAGAATTCTTACATTTTCCCTCCTCATGTACTCTCCCCAGAAGTCGTGGGGTCATGCCTGAGGCCAGAGAGAGGAGAGAGCTGAAGGTCTGTCCCTTGACCAGACGTCAGTTAAAGCATCGACCGTTCAGAGGTTTCCCTTATTTTGTTTTGAGTGTATAAAATGTCCCCACAAGAGGAAACAAATTGAGAGGGTCTTTTAAAACCTAAAGTCTATCGGAGATTGTCGGTTATAGATATCAGTGAGACTTCTATAAGGTTTTATAATCTTATATTATCATGCAGTTCAGAATAGATTCCTTTTTGCTTTGAGTATTTTCGTGCTATTTGACATGTCGATTAAACGTGTATTAGTCATTTCTTAGTTGCCACATGGTCATGAATGGTGATAAAAAGTACAAAAATGCACCCAAACCAACATGTGTACGGGCCTTTTGTTTTCAAGCAACTTTCCAAAGTTGGCATTATTCTATAATTGGTACGTGTAAGAAATTGATCTATCGATGATCATTTAAAGCACTCAGAATTGCTCAGTAATGACATGTTTGCTCTGATAATTACTGTGGTCTACTTGAGGCGAAACAGACAAGTCCATTATATTGGCGAAACATACAGCGTGTAACCATGCAAAGCAGAAAAATGTCTCTCATTGCCCTTTCCACCCACTCATGCTAACATTGGTATGATTGGAAATCAATCAAAGGACTAAAGGAAAGCACATAATTCTTCCATACTACAGTGAACCAAACAAGTTCAGTCTAGGCTGAAAGTTGAGAGAGTCCCTTCAAACTGAGGGAAAGCCTCTCGCTCCGAACCGCAAAATGCCATTATAATCCCATTAGGACCGCAACATACTATCATAATCCCACTAGGATGCCTATTCCTGGCCCAAAACGCCATTAGCGCCGTAGGCGGCCAATCACTGACATATCATTCGAATCTGATCTGAGAGGCTTTGAGCCTAGACTCTAGAGTTCAGAGAACCGAAGGTGCCACCAGATTTGGAGCTAGATAAGTCAAAGTCAAACTAATTATGTAGTTACACTTTAGACGTTAAATCATTTCAACCAACTTGAAGACAATTTGTCCTCATCAGTCGTTTTCTCCTTTTACTCACAATTGAGGCGGGGGTCAGTGAACATGCAAACCTAGTCCGCGGACTAATTAATAAAATAATGCTATACTTGTTTGGAGGAGATTAAAAATCGTTAAAGCTGATCAACAAGGAAAACAACATGATGACTATCAATGAATAAACGATTTGAGTCGTTTTGTTGGTTCATAAGAAAAAGGTTTTTTATAAAAATTGTTAGAACTGCTAAGACCTAAATGTTTGAGATCCTGTTGTATCTTTTTACCAGCAGAACTCTTTCAGAACGTACCTTTCTTTCCAATTGTATCCTTTAAATGAACTGTTCTTTCTTATCTACACATTTGGCATTAATTAAAAAAACAAAGGAAATGCTATAGGCATGTGCTTGTATTTGTTAAAGGTAAGACAGGGGCGGAGGACCAGCTTTCCCCAAATCTAAAAATAACCCACACATCAATTTATTATCTGTATTGCTTATTCTTTTTATATCAATATTTACAGCCATCCAGGCAGAGGTAGTGGCGCGAGAAACAATTGACGAATGGGTGAAATTTACAGTGAATATAATGGCTGTTTATAAAAGAGGAGGAGATTCGGTGCGACGTGGAGAACAAGTCATCTGGGTGGAAATGAAGGACCTCATGTGTAAATGTCCAAAGGTAAATTATCATTTTATCAAATTTGTGTATGCGTATATATTTCCTACGCTGTAAGTGATCCCACCCAGGGCCCCGTTGCTCATGGAATTCTTGATAGTATCGTCGTCCTTTGTACTGACACTGGTCGTAATCGTAATCGTATCGTTATGGCGTTAGCGAGGCAAGCGTTGTTCCTGTTAATACAGTTACCTCGTTACCCGTGGCCACATTTATTTTAACTGTAAATATGATTCTAACGATAAGAGCTGCTTTTGATCCTGGTCTTATCGCAATGGTTATTAAAAGATATGATAACGATAACGATCACTCGTTAGCTAGTGAAACGAGGAGCGACGGTGCCCTGGACACTACATGGGGTGTTATTCATTTTAGACAATTTCTTTACCAACAAAAACCTCATTTCCGAAATTAGTGTACCATTGGTGTTCTGGAGTTTTATTACCATTCATAGCCTGGGGTATTGCCATTGGTTATCGCCCTTGTCCAACATTATTTTCTAAGTACTAAATAGACAAAATATCATGTTTAAATATTGTTAATGTTGTCCACAAACAGCGGAGAAAAGAGAATACCAAGCCAGCTGCTATACAACATTTATCGGTAGGACTCAAAGCACGAAGCATGAAGGTTGATAAAGCATGCCTTGATGAAAGAAAAGCACACAATTTATAATAATGAAAAAAAAAAGACAAAAGACAAAATAAGAAGTCCACAATAATCTTTTATATCATTTCGCGGACTTATGCCGAAAACCTGAAATTGCCATCAGAGTTTGCAATAGAAAAAAAGAAAAATTGCCATCAGGCGTACGACCCTTTTGTCAAAATAAGGTCTAATTAAAGGATTATTCAATTCAGTTCAATCAACTGCATGGTTTGTGTAGGAAAAATAATATAATACGGGATAATTGCGAAAGGTGAAGGCATACATTTATGAACAGCCTTGACCTTTGGTCAAATGTACTAATTTTAAGTTGCTTAAAATTGTTCGTCACAATTGATTTCATAAATCAAGTTAACGGAATCGATGGTAAGGTTATAACATAAAGGAGGCAGAAAAAGTCAGCAATGTGGTTCGCTCAGGCGCAAGTTCTTCGAATAATGCTATCATTATGCATTTTGTGTATTCTCTTAGAGATTATTATTATTACTACTACGCATTTCATAGTTCAGCTTTTTCCTCATACACCTGTTTATACTTTTACGTTGACGCTTTTTGAAATAATATCCTTATCAAATCCTTAGCTGTAACATGTCCTTATACCCTTAAAATGCCACCATCCCTAACCCTGTAGGTCTCAATCACCATTTCCTCAAATTATACATTTTATTTTTATGCTTGAATCTTACGTTCACCAACTTGAAAAAAACACGATTTATTTAAGATCAAACTCGCTATTTCTTAATCCTTAATCTACAAGCGATTGGCCATTATATGCCAATTAATCTTGCTTGGAAAATCCTTCTTTTCATCCAGTTCTCTTCCAACTGTTTCTGTTGAAATAATTACTTCTATCGTTCTGATTTTATACATGCACACAAATATGTAGCAACACATCTTCCTCATACTCTTCACCTTTTAAATTTAGGTATCAACTCACTATAAGAATTTAAGCACTGGATGGCATGCATGCATCTTCATCGAGAACAAGCATGAGCACAATTCGTTATTGCCACAGTTATATTAATACGTTACCTGGTTTAATTTGTAGATACGGTTGCATAGAAGATATCTTATCATCAGTAAAGATGACAATAAAAGTAATCGGAGTGGAATTACGCTGGATCGACGGAGTATTGTTATACGATGGACCGACCAGTGGCAACGACGACTCAAGCGCTTCCAACGCTACGAAAGAAAAGGTTGGTGTTAAGGAAACAAAGAAGAAACCTTTGACACAAAGAAAGGAGCATTCAGCGATCTCTATTATAACTATCTAGCTCACGCGAGAGCCACATTTGAAGGACGAATCTACAGATACATGTAGATATGGAGGACTTGAAGCATATGAATTCACAGGCAAGGCCTAATTGATAAGATACTTCCCATTACATTCGGAAGTGCTTTATGTGCAGTGATTTAGCAAGGACCTATGCATCCTGTGTCGGGATCAATTTGAAATTACACTGCATTAAAAGCAAAGGACTTCGCAAAACTGTTCCAGGAGCTCATCAGGATATTCAGTATGATGGGATTATCCTCAGAATTATTTTAAATGAACAAAACGTGACTGACTGGATGTCGTCTGAACCGCTAGCTCTTCAGACGCAAAGGAAAGGCTGGGTGGATATATAAAGGCTTGTTCCTATGATAATAATCATCGACACAGGTCTAGCCAACTCTGCGATGTTGAAATTTCATGCTATACATCCTTATACGACAGAAAGGGCGTGGTTTCATGGACACTGATTGTAGATATGAATTTAAATGCCATCTGAGATTGATTGATTGATGACGATTGGTAACACTTTAAAGGGAAATGTCTTGATGGCAGATAAATATATTTACATTATACCTTTTCCTTTAAAAGAAGGTTGATAATAAGAGAAATCACATCGCGTTATTCGGTACGTAGTGGTAGCTCCAAGGACATTGATGAAGATGATTATAAAGATATACAAGGATATCCTTACTACACACTGTAAGGAAAACAAACAAACAAACCAGTTATAGAAAGATGTTCTTTTGTGTCGTTGACAATCTTATTGTGTAATAGTGTACATATATAACCACGGAGAAATTATGGAGTAAGGTATTACTGTATCCTGGCCCAATTACAAGTTATACTCATCAGGATTTCCCGATCTGATATTGTGTTCTTGAACTTCATGTTGTGGCATTTTTTTGGCCAGGGTGTACACGTCTTGTATAGGCTTTTACTTAATGAACCAGGAAGACGTTTGATTTTAGTGTAAATAATTCATCGACTGGTAATAATAATAATTTGTATTGGTTATCGTAAATAGAGCCATGTACCTTACATATTATAATTATAATGATGATGTTTATCGTGTTATTGAATGTATAAACGTAGATTGGCGGCGTCCCAAATAAAAACAACGTAGTCATAATGCACAAAAACTTTCAAAATAAAGAGTACAATTTTCAATATTTGATTAAGAATAGTAACAATATTTATAAAATGATATGTAATGTATACAAATGGATCAATGCAAATTAACACCTGGGGTTATTTATCCTCTGAATACGTTTTAGAATGACTTTCGTATAAATATTCAGTCTGCTACATTGAACCTTGCATAAGAAGGGGAATTTACGATTGTGGACATTAAGAATAGATCTTTAGCAATTCTCTGCATTAAAAGCACTTTGATCATTAGCGTTCATCGGTGTTGTATTCTGTGATGCATAGTCAGATATAAAAGCAAGATGTAGGGATCGCATGAAGTATATCATGGGTTATTTATACTTTTCTATGGGATGCAGAAATAAAAAGGCTCAATTTCCCCAAGTATAGTATGGTAATAATGGCAATTTGTAATATCAAAATAGAAACAGTGAGGATTATAACTGAAGTGTTCATTTCCCCCGTATTACAGACCCAAGTGTGATACAAGTCAATATATCTATGTCTAATTATACTCAAATGGAACATTTCCCCTCGATAGATCGACGGTTTGAAATACATCGTCCCCAAAATACCTGCAACCAATGATAATCAGCATATATATGTGGCCATAAGAAGTACTATTTTCCTATTTTGGTCAACATTCCCTAGTAGTGTGGTCCTATCATTCACATTCATGTATCCCCAAATTAAATGATCGTTTAGGCAATATTGGGACTGATGCAGTTAGACTAAAGAATGCGCCATCAGCGTTGCACGATATGGTGACTTTTTCAAGTCTAAAAATGGGAGAAGAGATCCGGCCCCCCTACCCTAGTTCCAGTCTGTCCCTCTCTTCTACAGCCTACACGACATGCTGGTTCTACATGTGCATATTATAGCCTCTAATTTAACCTTGTACATTTCATGTTACCGAGCCACTGTATTTAGTCCATTAGCCATCCCCATAGCGTGATGGGCTGCCGGTACTGATAGGGCTTTATGCACTACTACAGCATAAAATTATGTGGCTGCAAAACCGTTTGACAGAGACTGAGGAAAGGGGAAGGAGGAAGAGGAAGAGGAGGAGGTGGTCTAGATAGGAGTCAATACCGAAGAAAGTGGATAGAATGTTTTGAAGAATTGATTGAGTATTTTGAAGAAAGTTCATATCAATGTATTCGCCAAAGGGCAATTAATATTGTTTCAGGTCTTGAGATGTGAAATCTTCAAATAATGTATGGATATTATGATCTTAAAAACCTGAAATCATGACTTAAAAGATTTGCAATATGAAGAAAGTAAGTATTGGTATTGGCAAAAGGCTATAGTATGTTTCCAAGATGTATAAGCTATACGGTTAAAGTTTAAATATTGTAATCATATTGTATTTATGTTAGGGTATATATAAATAGAGATGTCTGCTCCGGAGTCTACCCAAACCCCACCCCCTGTCCTGAAGCAGTCGACCTTCAGTGGTACGACTGCTGGTTGTAAAAATGACATCCTTATAAAAAATATCGCTTCAATTTAAGGGAAACTATTACAATTTTAGAAAGAAATTAATAATATAAAAAAACATTTTCCCGGGGTTATGATTATTGAACAGGAAAGCTATGATGGTATCAGATATGAGAGGAGCGTTAGGAGGATAATAATACATTAAAAAGCAATAAGACCCAACAAAAATAAAATCATATCATTTGAAGTATACTCAAATGTAAATACCAACTATTATGACGAATTGCCAAGGATTTTGGGCGCATATATAATATATATTATATATATACATAAACAGTGGGGGAATAATTCCTGGGGTAAAGCCATATATGTAAGAATACATTTTATTGAGTAATGAGTACAATTAGAGAAAATGCTTAATTTTTTAAGTAATACAAATATAATCGTTACATGGTTGTCCACAATATCGCTTCATTCCCCTATGTTCGACAGCGGTACTTATAAGCGTATAGTAATTATTTCAAACAATGTTTAGGTTGTCATGGAGATGGGTTGCCATATTCGTTGCCATGGCAACAAGTGATGACAATGATACTAATAACCATGATGGATGATAATCATACTCGTGGAAAGAGTTTCGTGAAAAGGGACTTCTTGGTTTTTCATTTTATGTCTTATGTAACGATGTGAAAGTTACTATGAGAAGCCTAAATATAACGAACTCATATTCTATTGTATTGTGAAGCAAGTTTTGTTATAAATAAAGATATTATAACTTACAAGATTTGTATTTTTGATACATCTATATTTGAAATCCCATTGTTCTACGAGTTTCTTTCCAAGATTCGCCAACAAGATTATTTATATTATCTCGTCTACTAAATACTACCACCCCCCTAGATAATACACACTGCATGAAGTAGAGCCATTACTATTGACGTTTATAAATATGTCGCGAATTAGACACCGCTATAACGCGAAGGAAAAATTCATGTTGTTGGCGAATAGGAGGCTTACACAGATGCGATTGGATTTTTATTTCGTAACATTTTATTATAAGTTGGCACTGTGAACAAAAATCCACCAAAATAATCTTTATTCATAGTATATAATGTACAATAAAGGGTTAACATATTTTAATAAAACCATATGAAGATTTTAATTTTATTTCGGTATTGCGCTTTAGGTAATATTGGAGAAAAACATACTCGTCAGATCTGTAACTAAAGATTCACTAGCCACAATGGTAGAGTTTCATTACCATATTAGGCGGAACAATAACCAAGATATATACAATTCACATACGGTTGGAAATCATAATGACAATTAAATCTTGAATATGGTCAACATATATACATTTAGACCTTGAAGGAGAGTCTGGAGCTGATTGATTTAAGTGCCTTTAACAGCTTGAAATTATATAATGAGAAGCTATCAGCAGCATTGCCTATATTATATATACTTGATACAGAAAATAGATCTATATACAAAATCGATTTAAGTCAATATTATACAATGACGATGCATGATGCCTTGTAGCATAGGCCTGAGGACATTACCCTCTAGGCTCAGAGGTGAGAGAGTCCCTCCAAACCAAGGGAAAGCCTCGCGCTCCAAACCGCGAAATGCCATTAAACCCCCATTAGGTTGTCTACTACCGGGCGCATTAGGCGTCCAATAACTGACATGCCATTTTTATCTGATCTGAGAGGCTCTGAGCCTAGACTGACTAACTCCTCAGTATGGGAATGAATCTTTCTAGCCGTTGACCGATCACCTGGATTTACAAGTGCTTAAAGGCGTTTCTATTTTCCCCCAAAAGGCGGGTCCCTTTATTCTGAATTCACACCAAGACGATGAGACGGCTCATTAGCAAGTTAAATGCTGTCGATAGCGGAGATATCGATTGCCTAGATTCCTTATTTCTTTTTATTATATTGCCTTGTCCTTTCTGAGTAGATAATTGGACGCCTCCTCAAATGATATAACTTTAATATACCGTAATGTTAGATCATCCGATGGGTAGCCCACCGACCCTGCGGAACATTAATTGTAGCCATGTTTATAAGCAAAGTTGCAGCCATGTTTATAAGTTTAGGAACAAAACCATTCACACATTCTCTGATTAACCTTAATATTTCATTAAGCCCTGACATACTTTACAGTCTAGGCTCTGAGTTGAGAGAGTCCCTCCAAAATGAGGGAAAGTCTCTCGCTACAAACCGCAAAATGCCATCATAATCCCATTAGGAACGCCTACTCCAGGGACAGGAAAGCCATTAGCGCAGTAGGCGTCAAATCACTTGTATACCATTTTTATCTGATCTGAAAGGCCGTGAGCCTAGACTGCTTACACAAATTTCATAACTTGATCAAGAATATCCTCACTTAAACATAATATGTCTTATGGAGGGAGAAAGTAAACATGATTATTAAAGCTCCATTCTCTCTCCCCTGCAAGCAAAATGACAAAATACTGAAATTGCTCCAGAATGAGGAGATGATTTACAAATCCCAATAGGGATACGATTACTAGACTTATGAACATGGCTGCAGGGGCGATCGGCCTGGTTTTAGACAAGATCCTCCACGAATTTAACAGCCGACTCCACAGTTGACATCGCACTCAGAACGCAGCATTGGTTTATAGGATGAGCTTCTGTCACGCAATGTAGTCCCACTGCTGTATTTACATGATGGGGGTCCTCCTCTTTCTCTTCTTCTCCCCCTCATGCTCTCTCTTGGGTGGCCAACATGGAGACTTTCATTGAATACCTACCACAAACCGTCGCTTAGTTCCAGAAAAATATTAACTTAAAAAGAGAATCTTAGCAGTCCTGAAAAATAAAGAATAGAGTCAATTACCATTGTGCGGTTAAAAAGTGGACTGTTTCTCTCATCGTGAGCGGGATTATAATCAATTAGGACAACCTGAAATGTTTTATCGGTTGTAACCACTTTCTCATTATACATTTAGCATTACTGGGCTTCAAATAAATGGGATCATTTACATTAATCCTTACTTTAAAAGACACTAACACACTTGACGAATATTGGCACAACAAAATCGGATAACCATCATCGAATATTTTAGAAAAAGAACATTGGTAATATTTCTAAAATAGTAAACAAAATCTACACAATTATTTCTCATCCTAGTGGTTTAACCCCATTGATCATCAAATATCAGTCTAGCAGAGGGTAATTGAGGTCGATGGGAAATGGTAATGAGGTACATTTGCCTCAATTAGCAGTTGTTAGACAGGCGGAATGCGGGCTTTCCTCCCAAATCACACATAAGCCATTCCAATGGGACGAACATTCGTACCTGAACACATTTATAAAGTTTCTCTATTTTATTGGATTTGTCTATCTCTCTGTCTATTGTATGGAGCTTGTCATTGGCTTGAAATATGAAGAGCTAATGCAGCAATTCACTGAACTGACGACTAATTCATTGATGAGTGATTGATGAGTGATTAAGTGAGTGGGTGAGAGTGAGTGAGTGAGTACCAGGAAAGTTAGAATCAGAGTCATACATGCATACAATGAATACGTATACGGTACATGTATACATTCATACATGTATACGTATACATGTACCGTATACCTATATACATGTAACATGCATGTACATAGAGAATGGAACGAGGTGCTACAATCGAGAAAAAAAAACTCATCTGACGAGATTGAGTTCAATAATTCTTTGATTACCCCACTGTGTTCCATTCAATTATTCATTGCATATATCCTGATAGCAAAGAATAATAATGAGATATAAAACATTGTTTTTAAAAGTTCTGAACCACCATGAATCATCTAAAGTTAAAAAAAAAGAGAACCATATGGTACGTGCCCAATACGGATATATGTGTATTGCACCCCCTTTATTGCAACTCTCATACAGCATGAGCGTGTAGTAAACACACACACATACACAATTTCCACACACATAAGATAGAGATGGAGATAGGAAATGGCATTGAATGCGTTTAGAACAAGACAAATGGAAATAAAATGCCATAGACGAGGGAAGAGGAGGACGAGAGGCAAAGGCCGAAAATGGAGAGGAGAAGTATTACTAGATTAATGGCTTTCGACCACTTAAAAAATTCAAGGGACTAAATTCTTCAATGCTATTCTACATATATTCCAAAGAGGAACATTTTGCTGCAGTTGCAGTTCTTTTAGGAGTGCTGTAGATCTATTTAATCAAATGTGTGAGTTCTTTAAGAACCTCAGGATCAATACAATTGCCAAACCAGTCTAGGTTTACAGCCTCTCAGAACAGATAAGAATGACATGTCAATGATTGGACGCCAACTGCACTAATGGCTTTCCCGGCCCTGGAGTAGGCGTCCTTCTGAGATTTTAATGGCATTTTGCAGTTTGGAGCGATAGGTTTTCCCCTCAATTTAGAGGGACTCTCTCAACTCAGAGCCTAGACTGGAAATATCCGGGTGTGCGCGATACATACCCATTAACTTCAGAAACAGCCAGAAACGCGCATTTCTGCTTCATGCCCCGAACCTGAGCAATAATGGTAAAAGCCGCCCAGCCGTCTTCCCAATCATTACTCGCTGACTAAAGAGTTAAAGGAGTGGAAGAATCAAATTCAGATCACTTCCAATCACCACTACCCAACGGATTGGGGGGAATCCCCTGTTCTCCCTGCCCCTTCTAACTTACTTGTGTCTTGCACATCTTGCTATTAATAGCACTTACACAGACGGCATTAGCAAGTTCTGTGTGTGGGCGTTTTACATCACACAGAATGCAGGGGCGCTAAAAACAAGCGCCACTTTCATCAAGCGCCAGGCTGTGTGCGTCCATTGTGGTAAAAGAGTGTATGTGTGCCGTGCGGCGGTGGATGCGTTCACGCATGAGTAGTACTATAGTTGGTACTGGCTGTAGTACAGGAGGAGGAGTGGGCACGCTGCCATGGAGGAACTGCTCCTCCTACAGATCGACCTGCTCTCCAGCGTTCCTATGTCCAGAAATGAGTCCATGTTGAGAAAGTCATTTTCACTGCAGAAAGCATTTTTATTATACGCGTATTCCACTTGAGAGATGCGATAAAGTGGGTGCGATAAAAATATTCTTATCGTACGCATGTGTACTATAAAAATTCGAATTGGGTTTTGTATGCATAATGCTTTATTTCCGGACTTTCAATAACATCAATCAATTTTTTACACCGAAAAAGGGGTGCCTCTCCTCTATGAAACCATAGATCTTCCTGTTTTCTTTGAGCTTTTATCACTATATAACGATTCAAAACCAAAAACAAAAGTTTATATTTCAAAACGCAATCTCGTGCAATAAATATTCAATTTAGTACCTCGTTTCATTCTGATCTCTCTATTTATTATATATATATGCGCATTTCACTTGAGAGGCGCGATAAACAAAACTTATTTTAACTTTAAGATACTTTATGACGATTAAAAATAGAAATCAGAGGTTTATATTTCAATATTCTTCTATGCATGGAGCATTTACTAAATAGTGAATGGAACTCGGTACTGCGCCATTCCACTCTCTCTATTTATATTACTTACTAATAATATGACATTCGTTAATCTATGCAGTCCCGGATCGTCTTGATCAGATATTTTGAGTGACGAACATCGATTAATAAAAAAAATCATTGTAAAAACTATTGGTTGATTTTGGCATACATGGGCTAGAAATAAATGTAGAATAAAACTGAAGTGATCATCTTCACACCAGAGACTAAAATCAGTATACAAAAGTACTGTTTTAAAACCAAGAACAATTGAAATAATTTCTCAACACTTGCCTGGACCTATACTAAGGCCAGCCGACTGGTTAGAGCTCAGAGTAAAAGAGACACTATGAGATGCAAACTACAGGCCTCAGCCCTACCCATTCTGGCCGGCTCCTATTACAAATATCGATTATGCAACTCAACCAAGTGGAAATCCTCTACAAGACCATTTTCCAGACGGAAATGGGGTAACATCTAAATCAGACGCTCCTCGTTTTTGACTTAACGTTTTTTGCGCTTGCGAGCGCTCAGTTAAATACATTTTTCATGAGTTATCTAATAGCTTATGTCTCTATATTGTAACACCGAGAGGGATGGGAGTGTTGGCGTGTGGTTGGATCTCTGGACAGGGGATCGCCCATGTGGTATTTACTGTTAATTGCCAAGGGGGCGGGCAATTTCCCAGTCTGTAAATATTTTTCTTTGATGGATCTACTAAGTAACACAAATCGCTTCATGAATTGGACAAATATGTATCGCAGATTATAAAGAGGAAAAGAGAGAGCGAGAAGAGAGAGAGAGAGAGAGAGAGAGAGAGAGAGAGAGAGAGAGAGAGAGAGAGAGAGAGAGAGAGGAGAGGGAGAGGCCCCAGTGAGAACCTGGATCTAACTTTCTAACTTATAAGGCACAAAATCATATCAGTGCCACACATCATGATGGAGCATATATCTATTCCATAAATATAACATTCGAGGTCTTTTCTTGTCCACAGCCGCTCAGCTCCTGCCCTTCCAGAGCTCCAGGTTGCAGCATATAGGGAGGCCTTGCGACCCAAAGATACACATGATTTAATCAGCAGGTCCCTCGGGTACTTTAACACGTGGTTAGGGGATAAGCGTTGACACCAAGCCCGGGCACTATTGGCCTCTAAAAGGCAGCCCCATGGCTGTTACTCTTCATCAGTGTAACCATATTTTCTTATCATCTTTTACATCATAGCCTCGCAGCCTCTGCAAAAACTAAAAGCTTAGCATGCTTTAACATTCATTTGCCCATTATCTCTGGCTGGTGGGGAATGTTTACCCGGGCAGTGACCATATAGATCTGCTCACACCTCTCGCCAACAATAAAGCCTTGGTGATATATTTATCTAAAGGTATTGTAATACCACGCGGACGACACAATTCCAATATTGTTCCATGAGGTGTGGCACAAGAGGGTTAATCATATCTGGAGGAAGAAAAGTGTTTGTCATGGCCAGGCCAAGCCATTTATTCATTTATATAGACTGGTTTTGCCCCTCAGACAAATGGGATGTCAGGGGAGTTTTCAAGCAGCGATACACAAAATTGCTAGCGGGGAAAAAAGAGGGCCCTTTCTCGACACCTTCCTGGATAGTTCACATCAAGGTGTGCCGCGCGCAGTAAGCAGCACACAGTAGCGATTGCCCCATAACATAAGCGAGGTCAGGAATATTTACGAGAGGAATATGCCAAGGAGAATGAATGTTGCAAGGTATACATGAATCACTATTCACCCTTGGGAGGTCAATGGGGACGGGAGCGGCTATGTAGGGGCTATTATAGACACCTTCACAAGCAGGGGAATGAGCGCGGTTAAACCAGAAAACTTTAAATGAAGAAATGATCCATATGTCCTTCCTGTCGGCGGTGGGCATTTACATAGAGATGGAAGGAAAGCACCCGGACTGCCACTCAAGAAACAATAATCCCATGCTGGGCTTCCTTCCGATGAAGATGACAGTGACGGACGTCGCCATATATAAATGTAACAGATTGGATGTACGTATACACATCACCTGTGCTGGTTGTTACCACTTTTCCCCTTAAAACCCTCAATATTTGATCATTAAACCACACATTTTAATTGCTTTTTAATTAGAAAAAAATATAAGGATACCTGGCTACTAAATCACAAATAAGGGCGTATTTACTGGATTTAATGGACTGGTATTATTCGTGATTCATCATAGATTGAATACAAATATTAATATTTAATCTGTAAGAATGATCTATTTGATGTAATTAACGTTCGACACATAGCAAGTTTGAATAAGGCCTTCGATCTGTATTATAGTCTATAGTCAGCTGCTAGGATCTGCTTGGGCGTTAAACCTCTGATTTGATAATGACCACAACTCGAGGCTATCTCTCTAACAATCACTGTTGTCTCAGATTTGTACCTCTCTGTGTTCGATGTGTTAAGTGGTTGGGAATTGGCCGTCAGGTGACAATGGATGTGTTGACTAGCTGTCTGCGAGCTCTGAAAGCTTTGGCCCGACTCATTGTATCTTTAATGCATATCCGGATGCTCTATGGTGTCCTTGCATTGTGCCAGGTAAACCAAAAGGGTCACAGCAGTTGTAGAATACAGGAGAGGAGGGGGAAGGGGATCGGGGGGTTGGGATTGGGGGCAGAGCAGAGATGTCTCAGGGCAGGGTAAACCCATCCTGGACCAACACAACAGTCCATGGACAAGCTATCTACTACCTATCTATCAGTCGGGCAGACCACAAGAAGCCTTGGGCCAAGTGCAAAAGCTTTATAAGCAAACGTCCACTTTTCAACAAGGGCTGAGTTGGCTGGGCTTTGGCTTCCTGTCCCTAATCCCTGAGTGTGTCCCTTCTCCCTGGAGGGGCTTACTCCGGCCAATATTGGCATTGGTGGCCATGGCGGGTCCGGGCTGGACGGAACAAGAGGAACTAGTCCGCTAATAGCCCTAGGGGACATACGGGGGAATATCCATGAGACAGCAGCTAGGGCGCCAAGAAGAGAAATGTTTCTTTAATTTGCTAGTTTTCACTGACAAATCTCTCAACTTTTATGGGGGGAAAAGGAAGCAAAGTGTGTACAAAAGAGGTGCTTGTGGGGTGTGAATGGGCCGTTTAACTTTAAATAAAATGAATTTCAATCAATAGCTCATGTTATTAAGTGTTGCATTTCGATTATTTGTGGTCTAAATAAAGCTTCCTTGGTATCTATTCAACTATTCAAAGCCAACTAGTCGCTAGGTAATGATATAGGACTTAATGTACCATGACCAGATTGTATACGCAAATCAGAAAATCAAAAGGTGATAATGAACATTCTAGGTCCAAACCCTCAGATCAGATAAGAATGGTATGTCAGCCTACTTTGCTAATCGGTATCCCTGCCTAGAACTCGGCGTTTTAATTTGAATATAATGACATTTTGCGGTCTTAATGGAATTATAACGGCACTTTCCGGTTTGAAGCGAGAGGCTTTCCCTTCGCTGGAAGGGACTTTCTCAACTTTGGGCCTAGGCTGATGAAGCTAAATATTACTACAGCTCTGAATACTTGTATGATTAATGCGAGACTGGTAGACACCACTGAGTTGTCCAAGATGGGACTTGAACCCACAGCCTTCTTATTACCGCATAGCATCTTATATTCATACCTCTCAAGTCTTGTCACACTGGTTCTGTCACAACATCCTTCAACTCTCGTTGGTCACAACAATGCATGTTTACTAACAGGGGTACACACATTCTACTGAGAAATTACTTTCATGTTTATATATACCAGAAGTGTTGTGTAGGAAAATCTATGAGCATTTCCACCAATCTGCTATGGAAACAACGTTTAATATCAAAATCAAATGCTGGGAAGATGAGGGGATTTGGGGAAACTGGCTGGAAGTCGGTCAGATTGAAATGTAATAGAAAATCGTGGCTAAAATAATTGATCTTGAGTCCAGTTAATTGACCACAGGAAAAAACACAGAATAAACTTTGGACAATTTTTGTACTGATTTCCCCAAACTATCAGCATATATACAACAATGTAAATAACTTGAAAAGGTGAATTTTCCAATCAGAAAAATCCACATCGGAAAGAAAACTCTGTTCACCTTTGAACTGGGTAAAGTTTTCAACAGTCTGCCCCATCTGTGGGAATCTAGTATGAATGAAAAGGAAAACAGAGAGTAATTATGTCCTACATCTAGAAGATCATAGCCAGGGTTAATCCTGATGTTGAGGCGGTGACACAGACCACATAGGACAATCACTATTCCTAACCACTTCACACAGTTATATATTGACATATCAGGTCTAGGCTTGAAGGCATTATTTTTTTGTCTCGCTCAAACTAAATATAAGAGCTGGGTTTTGCCGCTAAAGATTTGCTTGCCAAAGGTGTAGGAGTTTGTAGATCGTGCTGGAGACGATACAGTCCCAGACTCAATTGCCTTTCTCCTTTCTTCGCCAATTTCATGACCAGATTAGATGTCTTTTGGAGGAGGGCAAAAATATCATCAAAACAATAGGGGGTTTGTATAGCCGCCATTTTGAATATTGATTCGCATGGAATTATGGGACTAATGGTACAGTCTAAAATCTATAGAAAACATGTCATGTTCAGCATGGAATATTTATCAATGTCAATGTCAATATCCATGTGCTATACATGTTTCCATCACACAAGTCCCCATCTTTCCCATCATACATTTGGTTTTCATAGATCAGTTATACAAGCTGTGATATTGGCTAAATTTTACCAAAATTGTATGTCAGATTTCAACAGGATCCATCCCAGGATGCACTGTAACAGCCATGCGTAGTAGGACATGCAAAATCCCCTATTGGGTCCTTTGACTATGTATGCGTGTGGAGAAGAGACGAGGCCTGCCATATTATAAAGAGATATATGTACACATGCACCATGTACGAACGAGTACATTCTGGTGATGATATACTATCAATCAATCACTTGACATAAGCGACTGGCCAGCATTTATGGGACATATATCGGAGAGGCCCCAGATGGAGTTGGGTATAGATATGGCTGTATATCCATTTACCAGTTTGCAGACATCTTATGGCACCACTTCCCAATAATGAAACACCATTCTAACGAGGTTTCCACGACGGGCTGAGTGCATATAGTCAGCGCTAACCAGATTACAATTGATTTTCTGAAAACACTGACCGATACCAAGTACACATAATATCTGCGACGGCAAAATGCAAACCACTCCCATTTTGTCAAGTTTCGATATTCCCCCGACTCCTTTTTTCTAAGTGCTTGGTGTCCAAGACAGGGAAGATGGTAATAATAGTGAACAGGTCGTACACATATATATATAGCAGAGCACCTCCATAATTTTTTTTCTATTTGTAATGAGAGTTGGAATTTATCATGCACTTGGAAACGACCTACACAACACATTAGAGCTTTCTGTTTAGCTTTTCTTGGATTTGAGACTGAGAGTGGGCAATCGAATGACCTGTGATGGTGTCATATGGTAATAGGTTTGCAACAAATAGCATTTTATATTGGTGAAATAGCAAATAGTAGAATTACCTGCAATCATACTTTCCCATTATAAGGGACAGCAACTATCACAATGATGGCGAGGAATAGAAGAATGGCCACTACCCAGTACCCTGGAAAATAGAAAACATACAAAAATATTTAGCGCATCCATGACAATCCATATCTAGAAGGCTTCAGTTTCCATCACATGAGTGATGAAAGCATAGAAGTTACAGAAAAATGAGTTATATGTCGAAAATTGATATTTTTCAGTGTTTTATTCACAGGATCTCTTTGTAGAAATGTTCTCATTTTTGGAGCATCTACGAATACATGTACCAAAAGACACTGTATTAAATATATCCTTGTTGCTAATGTTAACGTATGGAGTATCCGAGTATATCTAGCTACTTTATCATTAACATGTATTAATCGGAAATATTGAAACCTTTTTGTCAGACACGAACAAGATCAAAAATAACATATAGTAATACTTCTTAGATTTGCTGAATGTTAACATCGTTGTAATCCAGTTAATCTCATATTTTCAAATGTGATAGTATCTCAAAATCCATTTTTTCCCAGACCCTGTGACACATCACATATATGGGTCCCACGAATGATTTTGATTTTAAAAAATATTTTATTCAGGACAAGTAGACATTTTCATACATCAAGCATAAATATTCTCAGACTAGCCTGATTTAAATTATTAAATTTAGCGTTAAGGTATTTAAATTAATTCGGTTCTAGTTCTAACAACAAAGTAACAATGTTCGTTTTGTAAATCGTATGACATGCTTAAAATGAAATAGCAGACCCGTATATTATACCTTTATAACATTTGTATGTCGGTATATATTTGGAGTACTGTAATAAAATAACCCACCATAACAATAACAATATACGGCAGTACTTTAATGACTCAAAGTTGATTCTTTTTCATGACAAAAGGGCGATGGTTGCCCTAATAATCTACCCCCCCCCCCGCCCCCAATAAGTCCGTTCACATTTGTGGTGGAGGGAGAGAGTTAGTGAAATCCTTAGAAGTCCGTCTGTTATTGAGAAATTCGTTTCGATCGGCGAAGCCAAATCCATTTATTTTCACTAATAGGAAACACCAATCCCCATTTGTTTATTTTTAAAAAAAGGGGAGGGGGGGGGGGAGAGAAAAGGGGGGGAGGGAGGGAGAAAGATAGAATGAGAGAGATCAGAGAGACAAAGGGGAGAGAAAGAAAGAAAATGGGAGAGAAAGTAAGAACGAAAGAAAGGGGGAGAGGGGAGCCAGGGAAAGAGAACGAGTGACAGTGCGAGAGAAGAGATAGGAGAGAGAGGGAGAGAACTAGATGGAGAGAGGGGGAGGAGAGAGAGAGGGGTGGAGAGAGTGGGGGAGAGGGGGAGAGAGAGGGAGGGAGAGAGGAAAGAGAGAGGGGAGGGCGAGAGAGAGTGAGAGAAAGAGGAGAGAAAGAAGAGAGAGAGAAAGAGCCAGACAGACATAGACATACAGAAAGCATATATATAGGGAGCATGGTTAGAAGAGACATTAATTGACCTGTTGTGTGTGTATATATGGTTTATTTTGGCCAGGTAAGGACTCTCACCTGTGAGAGTTGGACCCTGCCGCCGCTTGTATGAGTCTATGAGTAGAGGGTGAGTGAGCCCAGCAGGGGCCACACCTCGCCTGCCAAGCCGCCTGCTGTGCCCTTCTAATCAGCCTTCCCATTCCTGCCCATTCTCACGCGTAGACCAGACCCACACATACACCCAGCCACACATGTCATATTTCCATTAGGATAAACAAGAAAACATAATATACTTCAAGCTTTTTATTCCCAACATATATATGGATATATTTACATCATTTTACTCATGTTTCCTTAAAATTATGTCAGTCATCGTATCAGAGGTGAGGTGCTAGTGTCGAAATAGATTGTTGATATTATGGGAATGATGTCTAGGTTTTATTATATATGTTATGAGGCAGGTGAACTTAGCTGGAGCAATGTTCACATGGTACATATATTATGCTATGTTATGGTGATATTCCATTCCATGGCCAGCTTTATTCAGACATATCCGGATGATTAACTTAACAGTATTCACATGAGGAATAAAAGGGCCATTCCATTGTAGTTTCATAATGTTTTTCTGGGATACCTGCCATATGTTAAATAATGATACATGCAACTGTGATATAATGAAAATAAATCCTTATAATATAGCTGTGTCTGCAGGGGTATTATAGTAACAGCATCAGAGTCCAAACACATTAGAATCGTGAAAATGATCTAAACAAATCTATTAAAACCGTAATCCTTACAAACAACAGTGAAAGATACAACATCTAAGAAAACTGTAAATGTCCTTACTATGCATAACCCTTTAGTAGGGAACATTTCAATGGGGACGGGGCAATTACAATTTTAATCTATGCCACACACAGCGAAAGGTATAACAATTAACATGGATAATTACAACAGTTTCTTAATACACTATACCCATTTGACTAAATCCCAAACGCAGAACAAAAAATATCTATATGTACGAATGGCAAATTCCTTTTTTGGGGGTCATAGGTTAAGACTTTTTTAAAGTTCAAGGATAAACATGACTTTTTACATATGCAGAGGTTAACTTTTTTACGGGAGGTTGCGTTTTCATACCTATACACCTTTAGGTAAAGGACTTAATGAAACATGACAGAATATGAATAAACTTTGTCGTCCCATGTCACGAATTCCATCAGGAGGAAAAATACAATTAGATCGGCTTGTAATCGTCTGTTATTTCACTCTGCCGAGGAAACAGGTCCAAGAACGCACGATTCTTAAAGTCGGAATGTTTTGAATGGTTTCAAAGAAATTCATTGTACCAACTACTAAACAAAGGGTGCTAAAACTGGCTCGTTGCAAAAGCTCTTTTCGAGACGAAATCAATTGAGTTACAGATGGAATATTTGGCAGAAAGTAAGAGAAATCGCCCTGTAGAAAGCAAGAGGAAAATTCTAAACGAGAAGAGTTAATTTTAAAATCCCTGACAAAGGGAAACTGGGAAAATATAATGAAATAAAATGAAAAATGATATTTGTCTGCCAAAGTAAAGCCTTCAAGAAAAGGGATGATACAATTTAATAGATACTTGGAAAAACATGTCCTGAGATTCTCGAGCTCTTGAATTGTTGAATATCTATCATAAAAAATCGAGACGCAGACTGAAAGGGAAACTATACATGAATGTTTACAGTATTGTTTTGCGTTGAGACATGCACGTCTAAAATTTAGTTAAAGCTACTTCTGGACTAATAATAAAATTATATAATTATAAAAGGTACAACAGAGGCGCTGAAATGCCTACTTTAAGAGCATTTACACAAAGTGAATGCGATATATATGTTCAAGGGGATATAATCAGTCACTTGATGGATGTTTGAAGTCTCTCAGAGTGAGTGAGTCATACAGGCTGATAATAGTTAAACATAATAATAAGCCTGGCCTAGCTATTAGTTATTACAGTTATCTTATTACCCCCACCAGTGAATTTGTTTAGGTAGAGGGATACGCCACTCATCTCCCGCCTACACGCCACCTAAATACTACCAGTATCCAGCAATAGATTTCTAACCTGTAATATTCATATCACCTAATCACTCACTCTCCCCACCACCCAACTCTAGAAACGCATATCAAAAAGGAGTCAGACTTCAAATAGCAATTGCCACCAATGGTTTCCCTACCACGGTGGTGCTATTGAGGAGGTGGAAGTCTATGTGGTACGTTCATATTGATGAATTGTCCATGGAATACACGAATGAACGATGGTTCCATTGGCGTTTGAATATAGCAAGGTGAAAGCGCGTTTAGAATTGAAAGGATCCGATATAAGTAGTGTTATGTGAGAGGGTGGAGACGGAGTGGGGGCGCGGAGGCTAGCGACCCTTGCCAATATAGTCTCACTGGTGGAAGAGTATGGGGAAGTTGGCGCAGAATGAGCCCCTATATCGAGGGAAATTACACACAGAAAACATAGCCACGGTATAATACAATAAGGGAGAAAGTGCACAGGGACAACTTCTAAAAGAAAAGTAACTTCCGACTATTAGTGCACCATAAAGGAAGACCAGAGAACATCCAAATGGTATACTTTTCATGAATCACTGCGGAGCATTTAAAGCCATTTTAGTGGTTGGTTTCAGAAGGAAATGAAAGAGTCGGAAAGACACTTGAGGAAAAACAGCATCTAATTGCATATCAAGGGTGATATTTTCTATCATAGTCCCACGATGGGAATGAACAGGACCAATTCACTATAGCTACTTTCGAATTAGGGAGAAACTTGCATACTATATATGCGAGGCAGCTTAGTTTGCTTATGTAACTGGTCGGGACAAGAGGGACACACTAAGCCCTTAAGAAGGCTGTCTTGGCGTGCAATATGCGCAATAAATAGAGCTATTGCAAGGGCTTGAATGTTGACACTAACTCAGGGAAGCCAAGGGGGGAGCAGGAGCAGGTGTTGGCAAGTCCTGGTTTTATTTTCTAGCTTTTATCTCAGGGCGATACATGGGAATCAATTGTTTGAAACCAGTAAGGATCCAAGCTCTCTCTCTCTCCCTCTCTCTAAACCATATATATATACTCCAGCACAATTCCTGAAATATTCCTTTGCATTAATTTAGCAATAAATGCGGGCAAAAGGTAGTAAAACCCCTCTGTCTCCAAGTCGCCGTCACCTGCTCGGGCATTACCATTGCATACATGTAATTCAGGATTTCGCCTTTCAGCTGCTGGTGGAAAGGGTTGGTCCTTTACAAGCCGCCTTATAAGCTGATAGGACTTGAGCTGGTTCCAAATGTATTGCTCAATGCATCTTCCAACATCTGCCGCACTAAAATCTGACAAGTGGAGGGTCCTAATCGGGCTCTTAGGCTCTGTGCTAAAGCGTTAAATGTCTTGGATGTGAATATCAGTGTAAGATTCCTTTCCTTGCCTTGTGTAGGCAAAGGGCTCGATTTCATCTGGACAAGTCCGACTAGGCTTAATTGGTTCTTGCCTTCAATGACTGCGAGCTTCCTGACTTAGGCTTTCATCAATTCGATGAATGAAGTCTCTCAAAGCATGGGGAGGTTAGGGGGTGAAGATGGTGGGTGGTACCTTGAATCTGAATGCTGAAAGGTAGATGTGAATTGGCACATTGGAAAGGGGAAGCATTGGTTAGGTTGGGGGAGGTGGGGGATTGCATGGCGACATTGTGTATTGAGCCCATGTTGGAAGTTTTCATATAGAAATGTGGCTAAAATGTTTCGAATCAATTGAAGGAAACCAAGAATAAAGGATCTGATTCAGAATGCAAAAGTATTCGTTGTCGTACATGACAGCTGTTTTGCCATACTCACTGATCGAAATGTTTTATAGAAATTTCAAGAGTTACGACTTGATGCAATTAATTTCTATACAATTCACTCATAGTAGAATCTTTAATTTCAGAATAGTAGCTGTGCTGAACACTTCTAATGACAATAGGACCGAACATTTGTAGCTGGCAAGATCGGATAGACTCCAATGAGTTTCCAGTCTAGGCTCAGAACCTATCAGATGAGATAAGAATGGCATGTCAGGTGTTGGACGCCTACTGCGCTAATGGCTTTCCTGGCCCTGGAGTAGGCGTCCTAGTGGGATTATAATGGAATTTTGCGGTTTTGAGCGAGAGGCTTTCCCTCAGCTTGGAGCGACTCTCTCAATGTCTGAGCCTAGACTGTTTTAGGCATTGAGATACTAAGGAGAATCCAAAATTCCAAAGCATGAAATTATTTCCAACACTTAAGGGTAGTTGGAGAAGGGGATCCATACTGGCCAGCAATAAGGCAGGCGTGAGTGGAGTAAAGCCATGGTCACTTTAATAACAAAGGGTCAGTAGAGTTTATGCAACGCGGTGGGATGTCCGCGTATAGAAGGAATATTAGGGAAAAGCCAGATTAATGCCCACCTCTGTATGGTATGTGGGTGAAGTCGTCAGAAAATATACAATTCGCCTTCGCCAATTCTTCCAAAAAGCCCAAATTTAAAGCAAAAATCAGGTTAAAAAAACTTCCACGTAACTGAATAATTTCCTGAATCAAGGCAATATTAGATATACTCAGATATACTTAGTATTTATATCACTTTTTAGCTTAATTTAGTGGAATTTACTGAATGTGTAAAGCTGGCGATTGTAGTTTTTCTGACCACTAGACCCATGTATGTGTTCACTGCAGGGAGGGGACCCGTGAATAGGGATGCCATGCTGCTTCAATGACACGTTTTATCAAAGAGAAGGCCTTGTGTAGCCTTCTAATGAGTGGACTCCACAGGTCATGCGAAAGGTTAAGGGAATTGTGTTGGCATCGCTTATATATATGAGGGGTGAGAAATACCAAGGGTGTTGATTATTAATGGGTCTATTTATACAGCAGGTCAGAGAGCGACACAATTTTTAGATTTGTATAAATTAATCTTTGTACTGAAAATGTGTAAATAAATGCCATCAAACATCACTTAGTGGCCAAAGCTAGAAGAACGCCATCTGTTTAAGTTTATTTTATCTAAACTATTTTCAAATGTTTTGTACGTTTCTAGCTAAGTGTTTATAAGGTATGGTAGTATAAGGGACATTTAATGCATTCTTCTGAGGTAAGAAAATATATGTAAAACATACTTTAAATATCAATAAATCAAAAAGGTAAGTAATAGAGCACATATCACGTAAAGGGCCAATTTCTACTCATAGAAAACCAGGGGCAGGTGTGAAAGAATGTGTTCTGATATAATATATCATCATGAATCTATTACATAGTGACCTGAACATGTTTACCACAATGTATAATTACTAGTGAGTGGACTTAGCAGCACAATAAAAGGGACGGCCTCCTTACTTAATTACTTTCCTCAAGTTTGTGGAATTATATAAAGCGTTTGCTTGTACGCGAAAGGCATGGGTTGTAGCATTAAAATACTCGAAACTGTAATATATACGTGGGACTGGTTGTAAGTGAAGTGGCATTCAGTACACTCATCGCAACCCACACTCCCTCCCTCTCAAAATAAAGTGCAGAGCAAATCTGATCAAGGGAATGCGAGACAGGCAATACGTCGGTAATTTGAGGATATTTCCTCTACTCGAGACTTGAGACGCGGGCAGCAGGGAGGAGGCAATGACTGAGATCTTTTCAATATAAAGCCGGCAAGTATGGCAGCCATCGCGATCTGGATCCCCTCGTCTCAGCCAGTCCTACCTCGCAGGCATATCCACCTCACACCTAGGATATGAAATTGCACTCATGGTGGATTAGGATCGGGATTAAACGCAAATCCGGCATGTAACTGGTAGCCACAACACCTGGAGGTGGCAAAAGTAGCAGCAGCTTTATTTTTTATTCATTTATCCCCTACCTGCAAACGGACTTAACCTGAGAAGTCCGATTAGGATACAAAAGCCACAGAGGTGGTGCGACTTTAGGCCACCGATTAGTTCTCCACAATTTAGCAACAACAACAACGGCAGTAGCTCCTGCAAAGACCCACTTTGTGTATAGGGGCAGGCTCTGGGAGGCTATCAGTGGTGTAATCTTGTCAAGGTAGTCACCTATGGCCTATTCATAATGCTGTAATATTGTGTTGATAAGGGCTCAAGGTTCGCTCGAGCGTAGCAATGGGGAAACATTAGTGGGATCAAGAATAGGCGCTTAAAGGTGGGGGAAGAATGGAAAGAAAGGAATCGGGGTCCTATAGACTATGGCCACAATCCGAGAGGAGACAAAAAAGGCCTGAGAGGTACCCGTGAATTTAATTGTATTAATCTGAGTCTGGCCCAAGGTGATTGCAATGATTAATTTATGAACAACTGTTATTTAAGTCGTCTGTACCTAATGAACTTAGAAAAGAGTAATTATTTACGGTTTCGGTGGGATAATGGCTAACGCTAATGACATGGTTATTGGAAAATACCTCGCTTATTTTAGTTTATTTTCAATGATACATTTTTAAAAAACAAAACAAGAAAAAAATCGAGTTATGCAGGATAGATTCAGCAGGGTTTTATATGTGGTTACCAACAGAAAAAGATATTTTTTCGCCTGTTTAAAAGATAATTGATTCTTTCTGTGTTCAAGTTCATCAAGCTAGTCACCTTGAAGATCCAAACGTAAGCAATTCTTGGGAGGCCAAGACAGGCATCACCGGTTGGCCCAGCCATCAGTCCGATCCTTTGAGTCTGACTCAACAAAAATCATCTATTTCAATCTCAAAGAGCATTGATGGACATATTCATATCCGCCAACATGTTAACTATGGTGAAGATGCAATTGATCTAAGAGATAGGGGGCACATGGTTAAAGTGCACAGACAGCATTTAGGCTGCAAAGAAGGAAGGGCCCGTCTGGGATGTAAAAAGGATATTTTGAAGAAATTGAAAAGAAAGATTTGAATGATGAAAGGGGGCAGATAGACAGAGCCAAAAGGCAAAAGTTGGAGCAAAGGGAAATAGCGTCAACACACGAGGAAACGAGACTGGTAGAGTTGGTGATGTCGAAAGAAAATGAAGAATCAAGAATTAAGAGAAATGCGGATACGAAGGGAGAATCAAAGGAACGGCAACTATAGAAGAAAGGGGAGGAGGGAAGAGGAGGAGGAGGGAGAAAAGAGGGAGAGAAGAGAAGGGGTGGGGGGAGGAAGAATGAGAGAGCAGGAGGAGGAGGGGCAGGAGAAGAAGGAGGAGGAGGAGGAGGAGGAGGAGAAGAGGGAGGAGGAGGAGGAGGAGAAGGAGGAGGAGGAGGAGGAGGGAGAAAGGAGGGAGAGAAGAGAAGGGGTGGGTGGAGGAGGAGGAATGAGAGAGCAGAAGGAGTAGGGGCAGGAGGAGGAGGAGGAGAAGAACATAAAGGCAAGGAAAGCAATCTACATGGAGCATATTGTCAGTGAGTGTGTGGGCAGCTTAACCCGAGGGCAATGTGTGGCATGACCCAGACCGTGGAGGAGAGACAAGCAGGACAGCTGGGGCAACACATGCAGGGTGGGGAAAGGCGTGGGGGGGGGGGGGGTTGAGAGAGGGGAGAGAGTAACTCACTGAAGAATGGCAAAGAGGAGACTGACTCATACAATCACCAGCCTAGAGCATTGGCCACCCATCTGTCTTAGAGAAGCAAATCAATATCTCGCTCATCCTGAAATGAATAGCCTCGAAGTGTGAGTCTCTGCAGCTTTAAAATTCTGTGGTAAACTAATTATCATCCGCCCCATCCCCCAACTGGCAGTTTTAAGCCGCCTCAAGCACACGGAATTCTTCGGCTAAGTAAAGTCTGCCTCCTTCGGCCGTACTGATTCACGGGCAAATCGTATTATCAAGCAGACTTGCATGTGGTTGTTTTAAAAGGGTTTGCGACAACAAAACCGATACAGTAAGTACAAACTGTGGAACTGATGCAACGTCTCGAAGTTGGTGTAGTGGGAGTGTTTGAGATAAGTAGAAACGTATGGGTGAAGTCACCAAAAAATGTACAATTCGCCTTCACCAATCCTTTCAAATATCTCAAAAATGAGGTTCAAAATACGGTTCAACATAACGACACAGATATTATTAATCAACGCAATACTAAATATTATCGAAACCTGGACGCCACCTCCGCCGCCGGCGGCCGCAAGATTGATCCAGGACGCCAAGAGCGGCATTGCAGCCGCCGCCGGCGGATTCTTTACCGCCAAAGTCGGCCGCAATGCCGCTAATGGCGGCAAATTTTCGCCGCAATCAGGGTCAAAATTTAACCCCTCCAAACCTTGCCCAAAATGTCACAAAATTTCTCGACCCCAAGTAATTTCTCGACCAACATTAATGATAGAAATACCGATTTTATCGCCGACCCAAAAAAACCCATCAATAAATTCGTCATTTACCAAATCCCGGCGGCGGTGGCGTCCAGGTTCCCACAGCCGCCCCCGCAGACGCCGCCGATTAAATTCCGCCGCCGCCGATAATAATTATTCTATGCGTAATAACTGTGATATGTTATGTATGACGTCAATACAAAGTGAATATAAATTGAGAAATGAATATGTTTTTGTTCTTTCTTTAAAACTGCATGCAACCTCCGCCGTCGGCGGCCGCCAAAATGTTGTCGCCATAGACTTACTATAGGATTATATGATAGTCGGCCGCCAATTGCGGGAGCCGCCAACTGCGGGAGCCGCCAATTGCGGGAGGTTTTTTTATCAATTGCAACCTCCGCAATTGGCGGCCTCCCAAACTTGTTTATGTAAGAATTATACATATGTGTACAGTGAGTCGTCGTGTATAATAATTGAGTATTTATTCATGTGTACATGTAAACAATAACAAAACATGGTGTGCGTACCTACATGTATGCATAATAGATGCAAACCAATTAATGATGTATATACACATGTTGAAATACATGTAAAAATGTACACATATATATTACATACCTACATACATACCTAAATGTATGATATACATAGGCCTACATATAAATGTATACATACAAACATGTACATACATTACATACATGTGGCAATGACATGCCATAGAACACTTCCTATACTTAGATGTTGATATAGGACAATTTCTACATAATTTCACATATTCGAATGAATATAGTCCAATCTGAGTTGGTAGCGCAAAACGAGATGTGTGTGACATCCGTTAGATGGCGCCACCGTCGACAATTAAATCTGACGTTTCCAATCCGACGTTTTTTGCGTATTTTTAAACACCACCTTATCTGCAAACCAATGCAATGTAGCTCACACTATTTCAACCAGACAGCTCACTCACCTCTCAAAATCGATTAAATTATTTACCAATAATAACGAAAGCATCATTTCTACCATTATGCTACTTAAACACAATATTTCTGTACCGAAATTTAATAACTGTAACATAGGACATTAATAAATATGGCATGGATGGATCAAATAATCCTAGCTCCACCTTTTTTTTTTTTTTTTGCAAATCTTTTATTTACAAATTTGACAGACATGGTGTAAAGAGCACGATTACATAATTACAATTTAAAAATAGAATGAAGGAACCCTCTGGTTGTGTCCAGAGTGCGAGCTTTCTTTCTCCAAACTGATATGTACACAATTGTCGCGTATGGTCAGGTGGATAACATTGAACGAACTGAAATATGTTATTTCAATATATGACCGATTTTCAAGACTGGTAGGCATTTGGATTTTTGAGTCATAACAGGTTGAAAATCCTGACGGATCTAAATTTTATGACACTGGCCGGGTATACCTCATCAAAATCTACCATTGGAACCCTACTTTTGTTGTTCTATGATCGGAAATGAGAAAGTTATGGGCAAAAAACTAGTGTTTAACAAATATTTATATATTTAAATGAAATTATCACTTCAAGCTATAATGATAGAAAATAGTAACATTTTCTCCATTCGTTTCCTCTATGAATATTGAGGTTATGTACTTGGCAATTGATTCTGGTCATTTTCATGGTTATAAATTCAATATTTCTCTCTTTGCTAGAGGGGAACACTATGGGAAATGTGTGCGTCATCGTACGTCACGCATCTTTATGTGCCTAGATCAATAATAAATATTAAGCTTGAATGTAGATCTAAAAGATTATCAAGTAGTGTTTTTCACATAGTTTCCTAACACTAGGTAAAATTTGTATTAATATTTAGGGATAGTAGCTAAAAGACTATCCAAATGTCAACTTGATGATTGGGGAAGTTAAATGCGTCATCGTACGTCACACCATTTATCTATCCTCACAATTTGGAGGATAAAGAATAGGAAAGTTATTCTGGATATTCATTAATAATGATTTGGGCCATTTCTCTGACTGAGAGGCATATTTTATATAGAAAAACGTCATTGTACGTCACGCATCATCCTACATCACACTCATCTCTTAAGCTACTTAAAGGTCAAATGTAAATAATTTTTGTTGTGTTTGATATAATATACGGGGGAGTATTTTGAAACGATCTACAAAGTTATAGCTTCCAACATAATAAATCAAAACAGTGGGCGGTGTTTAAGCGCTGCCATTTAGTGAGCCACTGCAACCCAGCGCGGCAAGGGTGGGTATATAGCCATCTTAGCACGGGTCCAGCGGCCTGTGACGTCATCCATGTCCAAGCGCGACTGGCATAGGCCTAGGTCTGAGCATAGAACTGTAGACACTATGGTTCTATGGTCCAATGTAGCGGGGGTCATCATTTTATTCTCTATAATACTTTTGCCCTTGTATGAATACTCGTCCACAATCAGTCAGCAACCATCAACAAACTATTCTTTATATTTTATCATCTAAAAAAAGCAAATTTGATGGAAAAGGTTCTGACGATTATGTATGGGAAAGGGATCTGCAAGCGCACAGCATATAGAGCAGGGTTGCAAGGGTTCTCCCCGCAAGACATTTGAGAAAATATACTTACATGCTGTGAGACAATGCTTAGCCAGGCAACATAGATCATAGATTATTGTTTGTCCGACCACTCTTAGTAAGGGCCACCAGCGTGTCGTCGACGCCAAGGTGTATTGTTACCCTTACATAATACAATTGTAATGTTCGGCAGGACTTGAAATTGTCATTTCGACTAAATAAAAGTCTCAACAACAACAACAATGTAAATATTTAATAATTGGTTTGCTACTAAACAAAACAGACCTAGACGTATTGTGGCCTGTGCGAAAACCATTTTCGCCGAAAATAAACACATGCTTATGACTGCCACCTCTGTAACAGAGAACCTATAATATATGTCCAAACCCCATCCAACAAAGTTTTCTCCCTTAATTCGATCTTAGAACCTCTAATTCTTTAATTCCCCAATGGACAGGGAATTGCATCAGTAACTATATATGTGTGAGTTTAAAAGAAAACCGAGTCCCAGATATGAAGATATTAGTGAAATTAAGAAATAAAATGCCTCAAAAATCAGACAAATGTCAAAAGGCTGCCTGCTCTGGGATTCTAATTCACAATGTTCAGTTTCACAGTCTTAGATGCTAAACACTTGACCATAGGGGACTGTAGAGATCAAGCATATAAACACTAGCCTGACTATGCCAAGCCATAGATGTATCACATTTTGGGTGCGATTTTCAGAAAATGTACAATTCGCCTTCACCAATCCTCTCAACTAACCAAAATTTCAGACGAAAATAAAGTTCAAAATACAGTTCAACCTAACAAAACAGATTGCTAGAATCAATACAATGTCGAATATACTCCAATTTACCTAGTATTGACTACATTACAGCCTAATTTTGCAGAATTTACTAAATGTGTACAGCTGACAATTGAACATTTTCTGAAAAAAATCTGACCCTTTTACTAGGTTTACTTTACTTACCCCATTCTCCTCATGGTGAGTGAGGAGAATGGGGAAATTAATTATGACGATCCCTGCGTTCGCCACAGGCAATTTAATGATTCAAATTAAGCATAAAAATATATCTTGCATCTTCAATTTATTTCTATAAATTGATCTACCTCCTTGATAAAGGGCAAAAGTCGCCCGAAACGTCTGACCCCCAATAAACAAAACCTACCACCAATCCCCAAGTCCTCGTCCTATTTCCGTTTTGGGTTAATCATTCCAACTAGATTTATTTCTATAATATGCGATCGCAGGACTCCTAGGTCTGCACACTTCCTGAACCCAACTAACACCTACATGCTCTGAGACAATGCTTAGCCAGGCTAAAGCAGGCCTTAGCTTGGACATGGATGACGTCAAAGCGGTGGGGCGCGAATACACACCCTCTACTAAGGCAAACTCAGCCCTATTTGTGTACTCATCAGAAAGCTGTGAACATGGGGCATAAATATTTTTTTTTTCATTTATTTACCACAGATACCATCAATCCCACCACCATGAATGCAGCTGGGTATCATGGTAATATGTACAAGAAAACTCAGCAATATACAATAAATTCTATTTTTGACCTTTTGTCAACTGCATTTCGTGAAAATGACTACTTTTCATGGAAATCTGTCATATAGGCCTACACTACAGTGCTTATCAATTCTATAAAATAAATAAAATACCAAAAGTCGCACCTATGCCTTGCCTTATTATATCTTTAGCAGTCACACCCGTCACCAAGCCAAAATTATTTACTTGTAAATCTTCTTAACACCCCACTTGATAATAAACATTAAGAAGTGCAACAGAAATAAGAAAAATCCTGCGGCATCTGTCTAAAATACTTCTGTTAAACTATAAAATAATTACGGAATGAAAGCAATAGGTTGTAAATGAAAATAATTATATGCTTTGAGTTATTTATGTCGGCGGGAAGTAGGCCTACAAACTATGTAATTGTTTTGGTTTGCCTGTGAAGGTCAACATTTTAATGTCTATATATATACAGATTCATCGATCATTCCAAATCTAGGTAGAACATGTTCCTCCCTAGAAACGGGAAAGATCTTAATATTGAGACTTAATAAAGAAATACATTCAGTCGGCATTCTGCATGGAATAAGCAGCTCCCAATTAGCATAGATCTAGGCTAGATCTACAGCTAGTGGAACTACTATTCTCTTGTTGGCTTGTTATTCCTATAACTTAAATGATTTTAAGAAGGCTAAAAACGCCAATATATATATGCCCACAATGAAATTCCCTTGGTTTTATAAGTAAATATGCAACCCTACCCGGAACCCTACTAGGTGCCCTAATCGGCTTTTTACATCATCATAGATAGCTATAATCCAGATGTTACCCTATCTCTACCAGGAACCATTGGAAGACTTGGAACCTATGTTTAAAAAATGGGCCTTCCTTTTTGTAGCCATGATCTATGCAAATAAAAAATGTCTTGAATTGAATTGAATTGAATCTCTGTAAATGGTTGCCGGGACACTTTCTGGCCCCCTTGACCAGCCTTTTACTTGAACCAGTCCCGCCATCTGTTGACTTAACGTAACACTCTATCACCGGATAACTGAAGAAATTAAAATTTTACTGGTGCTCGAAACACACACCTATGCCCACAATGAAATTCCCTTGATCTTAAGAAGATATCTGGAATCCTATTTGGCGACATGTTCTGGTGTTTATATCATCATATCATTAAACCACATGTTAACGTGGCTCTGCGTTTGGTTGCCGGAACACTTTCGGACCCCTTTGGCCAGCGCCTCATACCGGAAGTGAATACCGGAAGCGAAACCATTGCACCAGAACGAATGCTCGACGTTAGTCCATGAACCCGTAGCTTAGCCTAAGGAAGAAGACGTGTTCGATCGTAGGCCTACCGTGAGTAATGTTTTATTTCTAAGTGATCTGAGATTGACTACACTCATGAATTTACAACTGACATACATGAACGATTGAATGATGCTACAATCATGACCCTATATTTATTATGTATTGCAGAAAAAGAATGAAGTGCTACCACTGCCAATCTGTGTTGGCCGTTGCGGCTGGTAAAGTTGTATGCACCGGGTGCGGGCTACATGTGCCTATGTAAGTATTTATGCTTAGATTTATTTGTATAGTAGGCCTAGATCTAAGTTGGCAATCTCAAATGCTGAAGCTACTATTTCATGATCACCTGCTTGTGATATAAGATGTAAGTCATAGGCCTATTCATTTTCACATGGACCGTAGTGGCCTGTTTTCACACATCCGGTCGACCGCTGACATCAGCCAATGCTGATGTGTGCGCGGGACATCCACAACACTTGAAATGCCTTAGGCCTAGCAGACTTTTTATTTAGATTGCAGGATACTAAATTCTTAGGACATTAAGCTACATTTAACTGTTAAACCACCGATCCCTCGATATACGTACAGACGGGCTGCTACCGACGGAACAATTTAACATTCCTCGTGCGTTAGTTTACGCCCATATTATGGCAAGCCATGACCCATATATGGCATGTCTTGACCCATATAGGCCTATGCCATTCACCCAAATTGCAACGAGTTTCTGAGCTGTTCGAAGTCTATTTAAGAATAATTTATTCATATTACGTGAATTATGTGGTAAACTTAAACCTTGCTGCCGCTCTATTCAGTCAATGGTGAATAATTAGCCTATTTCCAAGCATGAGCAAAGGCTTCAGCCACCCTAGTGGGCCTGACTGGGGTATTTATTCGATGTTACAGCTAAGTTGAAATGAGTGAGGGTATAGCAATAGTAAATTAACACTGTAATAAGGAAAATTCTTTCTAATGGCCTTACATGTTAGGGGAGGGAACAGGCCATGTTACAGTAAGAAAAAACAGAGGATAAAGGCATGTGGGTAGCAGCTAGGATAAACATTCTATCGTTCAGGGGATACCCATGGATGCCCGGTATCATGATTTCGATTAAAGTTTAATTAAATGGCATGGAAATGAGGCATGAAGCCACATACATATGTACAGTAAGGCATGATATGTTCGAAGTGTAGGTTTTATGGTAACTTTTAGTTTCAAAATGGACTTTTGGTGAAGGGTACTAGTATTGAAGTGGGTATGCCCGGTATCAGGGGATGCCCGGTATCAACCACTCTTTTAATATGCTTAAAAAAGGTATCTATTGTGTTGATGAGCACATTTTCACTTGTACATTGACATGGGAATTGCAAGGGACATTGACATATGATAGGAGGAGCCTACCTACAATAATAATGCCATTTTGCTATCATTTATCAACAGAAAATAATTTGTGTGAGATGCCCGGTATCAATTCATATCACATTTGTCTCAACATGTTGGCCCCCATAGTCCTAAAAGTGTGTTGAGTTATACATGTGAGATTTCTGATTAATAAAAACTCAACTAATATGATCCCCATTGAGAAATAATTCTTAAATGTGCTTAGAAATCATGTTAAATAATAATGGCACCGGGTATACCCTCTTAGATTCTTGTTAATTGTGAGGCTATATTAATCTTTGCTTTAACATAGGAAAGGAAAATGCTTCACTAAGAATTGTTAAAAACAACTTGTTAAACATATAAATAATGAATGGACTGGTGGTTATCAGACAGATAGTTGATTCCTGAACATCTTAAAAATAACTCCACACCATACAAGGGCATGTATAATCTTTGGTCACTCTCATTCTGGCTGACATTATCCAAGAAATCCCAGGAATACCTAACAAATAACAGGGGTTGTAGTAGGACTTGGGTCAGTACTAATATTGTGGACGAGTGGACTGATGGGGGTACTCGTCCACAACCAATCAATACTCGTCCACATATATACAATTGTAAAAGTAAAAACAAGCTAGAGTCTTTATCTTAATCAAGTTAATGCATAATAGAGGATCGAGTTCCATAAATGTAACATATAGGAGACAAGAAAAAGAGCAACGACTAAACAAAGAACATTTGTTTGATTGTATGTATAACTTGACTGGTATTTTGTATCATGTAAAAATAACTATAAAATAGGATATAAATTATGTACACTCTCTCAATTGTATTCCAATAATGGGGTTTGGAAAAACCTAGAATTTGGCCAAATAAATTCAAGGGTTGGAAAATTAATGTATAGGTCGAAGGGTTGGAAAGCTAAGCTGTATATATTTTCTTTAAAATAAAATTTAAAAGTTCCCCACTCCTTTTGAAAATCATGGATCCGCCCCTGAGATGTAGGAGTAGGCAGACAGAGAAGGTGGCAGGGGGGAGGAGAGAGGGAGGAAGGAAAGAAAGTGAAATGAGAAAAAAAATCCCATGGAAGTCATTTGCCCTTAATGCCACTTTTCGATTTTATATCAATGAAACCTTGTGTGACAATTTACAATCTTTTAATTTGACCTGTGTTGGTACTCGTAAGTGTGGACGAGTGCACCAGCAATGGTACTCGTCCACAGCAAAATATACTCGTTATTTACGAGTACAAAGCCCTTACTACGATCCCTGAAATAAATGTATATGTTAGTTGTCTTAATTGGTCTCCAGACGAAAACACAAAGGCTTGGTCATATAAAGACAGTTTGAATGTGTGTCATAGGTGTTCCGTTCCTGCCATACCGGGCATACCCCACATATCATTTGCATTCATATCCCTACAATAAATTTATTTGGACGATTGTCATTTGGTGTGAATATTAGGATAGATACTAGGATTACATATACCAGGTTTTAGTTCCCCAGTTGCAGTGAAACTGGATCTAAATTATAATAGGGTATAGGGCATACCCAGTATGGAATAGTATAAAATCTCTGATCTATTAAAGATTGAAGCATGGCTCTGCTTATGTCTGTATTACTGGCCACATCGTACCAAAATTTGCATCCCTTATATGTTTAAGTGTATTTTAGACTTTTAATCATATGTGGCAGATATATTTTCAGCCAGTATAGTACAATCTATGTAAACAGGGTATGCCCAAGTGATTCATGAAGATTGGCCATTTCAGTATAGGACTGATAATTATACTGTCACGAGGGCTAATAGAAGGCTAAATCTTAACCAGGTTGTCATAATATGCATAAGAAATGAAACCAGGTTAAATTAAATACTTAGAACAGTTAATTTTTTTCAGAAGGGAGGCATAATATGAAAAAGTAGTTAATTCTGGGGTATTTTCATAAGGAAATCAACATTTAGAGCGATTTAATACATACAAAACCTAGAAATATCTATACTAATGTATACATTTGCGTAAAGCTTCGGATGTCCGCTTTCGAATGATACTAAGATCATTAGGTTTGATTCATTTGTGTTCAATACCCATCCAGTACAATGGGCATAGGTCGGGTTTTTTTTAAAAATGTAACATGGGTGCACTGAATGAGCATTATTATCTCACCCAGATGGACATCTAAAACTATTGCTGTTGTAGTTTTAATACATATACTTAGAGTTTTAAATAATTATTTACCTGTATGACGGCCAATGAAACCTCAAATGATGTGTTCCTATAATATTTTTTATCATTTCAGAAATGTGAATGAGTACCTGACAGGTAACTATCAATAGTATATTACGTTTTTGTTTTGGGTAATTGAACATTGTTTGATTATTGTTTGCTCGTTTTGGAAAGGAGGCTGTTATAGAAATAAACTTATCACTATCAGCTATATATTTAATTTATGTAAGAAAAGAAATGACTCAATAGAAGCAATTGAAAACGGCTATGAATGTTGAACCCTAGATGGTCACATTTTGCATTGTTGTTGGAATTGCTCCGGTATATAACAGTTGCAAAAGGGCTTGGTATGTCTTCATTGTACCTAAAGTGTCATTAGAAAAAGTCATTTCAACATCCATGGCTTTTGTTTATCCAGTGGTGCAAATGGAGGCGCGAGCCCTGAACAAACGGGAAGATGCACGGCCCGCGACGCAGGCGCGAGCCCTGAACAAACAGGAAGATGCACGGCCCGCGACGCAGGCGCAAGCCCTGAACAAACGGGAAGAAGCACGGCCCGCGACGTCATGCTCTACCACGTAAGTAGCACATCTTATAAGTTTGTGATGTTGAGGATACTATGTTACTATCTTGTACGATATTAGATTTATTCTAATTTAATAATAATAATAATAAATTCGCGTAACTCTTACCGGCATTTACACCTTCTACCGCAGTCAATCAGCAAGGGAAAATAGCGGGGGCAGTCATTGTTAATTTGCGCGACCAGGGCGGTCATGGCAAGGGGCGGCCATGAGAGTTGAAGAAGCATATGCTTGTCACTCTTGGTCATTAAATGTATTATTTTGACTTTCTTCCAAACTTTTAAAACTCCCTTACAAAACCTTGTCACTTTCCCAGTCATGTATTGTTTATACTGGCCAAACTGTATCACCCTGGGGCTGACAGGAGGGCTTTTGGTTAAAACTTGCGAGCTAGCACCGGCTGGCCGAATGAAGCCACACGCGGTGGGCGGGACTTCATGGTCCTGGGTATGACCATGAAGTGCCTTTCTGTCTCTTTTCTCTGTCTCTCTCTTATTTCGTCTCTATCTCTTATTTCCTGGGTATGATCATAAACTGCCTCCCCCTCGGCTCTCCAGCCCTTGATAAAACTCCCTTAAATGTGTTGATAAGGGCGTAAAGCAACCAATCTCAGTCACTCACTCTTGACACATCAGCCTGTTCCAGCTAAAACAGCCAATCAGAGGTGCGAAGTCACAGAAGCCACACTCAGTCAGCTGGTGCTAGGTCGCAAGTTCTCCCTCCTTGCGACTGGAGGAACCTCTCCACTCCAGTGTTCCTCCAGTGACCTAATGCGCATGACAAACTCACTAACCACAACAGTCGCTCACCCCAATTTGAGACGGCAGCTATACATAAAATAACTATCTTTTTGGGGAAATATCTGTTCAATAATGAATTATATAAATTCAGCATTTCCAGAACTTCGTTCGGTAGGTTCAGACCCACAACATACTAGAATATTTGGAATAAATTCCGTTACACATGATTCTAGGCCTGAAAAGTGAGAAGAGTCACTGTTAGACTGGCTAGCCTGATGTATGTGTACTTTATTGATGATTCAAAGTCAACTGTGAGTGAAAATGCCTGAATTTTATATTGCAGATCGGTGGACAAATTCAGAGAAGGTTAGATATTATTATTTGATTAATATTGCTGTATATGTTATGGGAACGGTGACACATGATCTCGAATTGCTATAGAGAGCTACTTTGAACAGTAGCCTATTAAAGTTCAGATCTCAATACAATAGACTATGATGAATAGTATTTATAATTATCGAAGTGTAGAACTGTTATAAGTCAACTATAGACCTTTTTTTATTAGGTCAGCCTTTATAGCCTGAGTGAAGAATAATATTACTGTTTGACCCGTTTCAAATTGTCATTTAATATAGATAGCAATATCATTTTACCATTCAATATGTAGCATTGCAGCAGCCCAGCGGGGCCAAGGCCAAAGGGTCCAGTGAAAGGTTTGTATTACGTTCAGTTCCTTTGTTTATAACGTTGCTGCACAATCTTTTAAATTTCGACAGCATTAACCACTTGATATGTATGATGTGTTGTCACCAATATCTACCAACTTCTTCATTCATTTCATATCATTATTTAATTCTTTTAATTATATCTCTTGTCCGGTCTAATAGTTTGTGCACAGGTACCGTATATAAATATTTTAATGTCTACGGTTTCTTTTTTAATTTTGTGTTAAAGTTCGTTAATTGCTTTTTATTATATCTTGTTAACAGGTGCGTAAATAAAGTATATAATTGTATTGAATAAACTCGGCCATAATCAGTCTGTATGTTATCCGATATTGCAATAGGACATAGTCTTTGTCATCCCCCCCCTCTCCCCCTCCCCCCCCCCCCCCCCCCCCCCCGATGACATGTGTCAGATTATTGCGCCACATATGCTCCTCCCATAGAGTGCATTGCACCATGGTTGAACTGGTCACAATCTCATCCTTGGAGTTCCAGGGTGATGCACGTCGATTTTCTTTCATTCTATACCAAGTAATTGTAGCGCCATGCTACTAGTGGTTTGCTTGAATATTCTTGAACATTGCTGCTAGGCCCACTAAGGCTGGCGAAACGATTACTGAGTTGACTGAACGCCCCAACTATGGTCCTCTTACTGCACCTATCCTCTTGACTGTTTGCGATTATACCAGAATTGCTGTTTGAGATGTTACAATACTTCAACCAATAAACCATTAATTAAGCAAGCACATAGTACCAGAATCACAGGTGGATTACCGATCGCGGGGATTTGTTTACATTCTTCGCGGCTAGCCAAAGCTCTGCAAAGCCTATCACCAGATATTTTAAGACAACTAAATTTGTATAGGATGCGTCATATATGAATATTTTTTAAGTACCACTCATAAAGCATGCGCATATCATAAAATAGAGGCATTACATCTCCTTCATGTCCATGTGATGAGTCAGTATTGTATGTGTTGTATAATCATTGATTGTCTCCTGTAGCACTGAAAGAAACCGGAAGAAGAGAAGATCGATTAAAGTTGTTCCTCCAGGATAGGAAAAACAAGAAGGTCCTATTGGAAAAAGAAGCGGCAGCAGTGGTAGGTCATTCCGTTGTAGTGTTATGATTTCGCGGGCAGGTCATACAATATTTTTTCATATATTTAGAGGCCATAGGTTCTGATACTGCGCAAGACTGGTAGGACCTCTGGAATAGAAATAACTACAACCTATTCCTCTCCCCCTATTTCTCTCTCTTCCTCTCCCTGTCTATTAGTTCCTATTAATGTGATTAACTTCCTCGCACAACTAATAGTTTAATGCATAATTTAATATAGAAATAGCCTGTTAGAAGGAAACTGCAATGACTTATCTGAGCTACGGAGAGAGGTGGCCTGCCTCAACTGTCATGTCCCAATACTTGATACATCAGAAATGCACCAGCCTTTTTTCGGTCCCAATTTACTTGGGGACTCAGCACACGCCATATGGGCTTAGACACACATCAAACCTGTGCCCTAATTTGGTTGCACCCCCATCGGCAGACATGACAAGAGATTTAATTAGCAATTTTGAGGCCAATGACAATAACCTTCATACTGTCTACATTTAATACAGGCTCGGAAAGCGTTGTTGTATCCTGGTATGGGCCCAAACCCATATATTTTTCAAAACCCAGAGGAGAGTAAGGTATATAACATAAATTACAGTTTTGCCTCCATTTATTAATTGAACAGGTGATTAGTGAAAATGTTAATGGTTTAACTGTTATACGACATACCCATTCACACTTCCAACCAAAAAAGAGATGTCCTGTAACGTTTCCAATATGACTCTTTCTTTTTGTATTTCAGCCCCAGAAGTTCACCGTGACGATTGCCGATCGCGACAACCAAATGACGGCGATTAAAATACCTGATGTTCCTGTGTTAGGGAATTTTTCTGCCGTAGCAAATCATGTAGCTGTATCATACTTCGATTCGAGGACCAATTTCGTCCCGTACACGCGGACAAAAAATGAAGGGCTCAAAATGATAGGGCCGGAGATGTCTTTGGAGATGTTCAAGGCGATACACCAAAAACGGCACAAAGCATTGCACGAGCTGCCTCTAATATTGAGGTCGCTGAGTATGACAGTTGCCGAGTTAAAGGATAATTATATGCCAGCAGTGGTGTGTAAATGTTCTTCCTTTATCCTAGTAATATGTACTAATACATAAATTTGTCAACGTGTGTAGCTGTAGTCTAATTGTTTAGTAATATAAATATTATAACTTAATATCCCTTATCCATCACTGTTTAGAGTAATCTTCATTAATCTATAGTTGATGCGTACAGAGTGGTATTGTTAAAAAATGGTTGGGTGTGAATCGAAATTATTTGACATCCTCAAAAGTTTTCTTGACATTCAGTACAACAATATAAAGCCTAATCCATTCATGACCGCTTACATGTATTCTTAGGGCAGCGAGAGTGACTCCAGCGACGCTGATTTTATTCCGCCACCGATGAAACCCAAGAGTAAGTATGACTTTGACTAAATCATTGGATATTAAATCATCTTTAGTATTTGATCTATGAAGACGTATATAGATTGTTGCATAGTCTAATGTATACTCTCAGCTAATAGGCGGGTTATTGTTGGCAGATGTATTGTAATTTTATGTTTGGTATAAGTTTCGATTAGTGAACATACCCGTCTCTGGATACAGGTGCCTCAATCACCTCAGTTCGGCCCCCTTTTTACCACCAACCTATGCTTGCTGACAACACCAAGGATTGTAAAGTAGAAATTAATTAACCATTATTAACAAGTACCTCATGGTGGGCTGTGTTCTGCTTGTAATAATGTGTATTATTATGTTTGTATAGGAAAGAAGACGAAAAGAGTGTTCCTTGATGCTGATGACTGTGTAGCGGTGAAAGGTACAGAATAACATTAAAGCTACCGACAATTAGCCATGAAATCTGATTAACCTAAGTCCATACATTTACGGCATTATGTCTTTTTAGTTGTCTGCATGTGTATAATTGTTGCCAGATGTATTATGATTGCATGCTTGCTAGAATAACAAATTGCCCAAATTTTTTTGATGTAAATATAATTTCTTAGAGATAAAACATTTCGATTAGTGAACATACCACTCTTTGGATACAGGTGCCTCAGTCACCTCAGTTTGGCCCTTTGTATTACCACCAACCTATGATTGCTGACAACAACAAAGTACATCATGTGTGCAGGCCTGACTCACTGCCGAGCCACTCACTAGTGTAACAATGGGCTGTCTTCATAGGTTTAATAATGCATATTTGTATGGGTTTTTTTAGATAAGATGCCACCAATAGTGATAGAATCGGATGGTGAAGAACGGAGGGGGACGGAACTGGACGAAGGTATAGAATAACATTAAAGCTACCGCTAATTAACCATGACATTTTTGTAACATAAGGCAATATATTCACGGCCTGATGGCTTAAGTATTATATTTTTCAGTACTGAAAAGGTTTCTTTTTACTTTGTTGTGTTTATGAGTAAATGTGTCGTCCTCCATTGACAGGCCCTTTACTTTGCAAAAAGTGTACATAACAACCACACTGCAAATGGGAGGATGACTAGTGCCCACATCCCATTTCCACCTGTACTAATATTTCCGTCATTTTTCAGCTGGACCATCCACAGCTGGTAGTAGCGAGATAGGCACACAAACCGAACGGCCGGATATGAGGGCCCAACTTGAACGATGTAAGTTATAATGAGGAATGTATGATGAAACTAGTTCAAATGACTACTGACCTAAATTTTAGCTGCATACTTAGTAATGCTCACTATAGCTATTGTATGGACGCAAGGACTTGATATTGATTGCTGTCAGCAGAGCTAACTTTAACTGTAGGTAACCCACCCCCGGAAACATGACTAAAGGTGTCGCCCCTTTTACGCTAAATTCCAATCAAATCCAATTCCAAAGTCATGAGTTGAACCTTCAAATTAAAATAAAATCCTTTTTCTCTAGGGTTGAACTCGAACAACACAAGTTTGTTAAATGGAGAAAATATGTTATTAAATGTAAATGTTGAAGACCTGTTCGGTTGCTCCGGTATATATGTGGCTATTAGCTGGCCACGTTTAAATGTCCTCTTCTTATAGTTAAAAAAAACCACTTTTACTTATTGAATTAATAATGCATTGATAGCATCTGACATTTAAACAATTCCTGTCGGTTCCTATTTCAGTTGTTACCTCAATTGAGAAGCTTGCAAGCTTCCAGCAGAAGCTTGTGGTACAACAGCAAAATATTGTCGCTGTGATAACCCAGATGCAAACCGTACAGTGTAAGTCCTTAAATGTTGAAATACAATTATATTTTACAGCATATGTAACTGGTATTGTGAACACTATGTTTCGCTTAATGGCATATCTGTTATATTACAATATATAAATCTCACAATCACTGAATAAAGGACTACAAAAGACACTGGACAAATGCAGCAAAATATTTCCAAATCAAATGTTTGGAATGTACTAAAATAGTTGTTGCACTTGTTTTCCTCTCATAGTGGAAGACCGTCAAAATCGACTATCCGACATTGATTCAACTGTTGTTGAAGTTTCTGACGGGGTCGCCGATCCAGCCGATTTCGATGACATGGAAGGTAAACAGTATAATTGTGTCATTAAAAGAGATCGATCTAATGCTGGGGTGCTTCAGTATGGGTGCTAGACGCTAGGGTCTTGGTGCTACGATCCTCAGTCACTTGGGTCCCGCCTCCGGCACAAGAATGGCTTCCCAAGAGATCGAAGTGGTGAAATCATGAAAGATATGCTGGTTTTGCTTATACACATAGATAGGTTCGTTGGATTTAATTTGATATGCTTCGTTGCATTCGCTTTCCAAGCATATGTCAGGGAACCTAACAGTCACTGAATGTGGTGATTAGTGGACTTGACAACAACAGCTGACCTAAGCCTAGATATTAAATATTGTGCAGGTAGGGGGATTAATCGGTACATTTGAGTTGAAACCTGAACCTTTTTGTCGAAATATATGTGTGCTTTCATAGGGCCAGTGAGTTAAAAGTTGAGACAAAGAAAAAGCCTTAATATTGCTCCTAGGACGAAGAGAAAGCCTATTTAAAGTGGCTAAGATAGTTAAAATGCGTAGTCATGGAATCGTGTGAAACTTGGTCAGTGTAATCATATATGATATGTATAGCAATATCTGAAGTATTGAGTATCAGCATTGCGTTTTCATTCAATGATTAGTGAATATGTGTAATGAATGGGTCAGAACGTAACCCAATGTCAAAACCATGAGGAAATGGCTTTGGAGACCAGGAGGTACTGCCAGATTTACCCTTGGTAGCAGTATGGGAACTAATGCCCTCTGTACTCACCAGAGCCGACCTGGGTGTTACATAATTCCAGATGTCATCCCAACTGACAGTTTGAATCTCTGCTGGGTGTGCAAAAACGATTTTGCTCTATATTTTACCAAATATCTAATATAATATGAATGTTAGAGTTTTGATATCCACAGGAGTTATTTAGTAGGGTAATGTGAACCAAATACTAGGAAATGAAGTAGAAATTCCGTTACTCGATAATCTAGCCCTCAACAGTGAGAAGTGTCACTTTAAAGGGGTATCTGTTGTTTCGACTATACATTGAGTTAGACTTAGAATTTTGGAATTATTGCAAAGTTTGATTCACATAGGCCTAGGTTATAACGACGAACCCATGGCTGTCATTACATTTTCAAAAATTATGTATTTCTATATTATAACTTTAATATTATTGTTCAGGAACTAGTCATTACTATTTTGACTTGCCGAAGGACTTTCCAGACTTCTCCCCTACTTTAACATTTGTGCCATTTTCACTCTTTTTTGTAGTTGACTGGAACGAAAACACGGCCAACAAAGAAGGTAAATTATGACTCAATAATATTTAACCAAACATCAATAATAAAATAGCAGTTTGGTACAGGCCCATATGAGTATGAATTGGTCGCCCAGTCATGTTCTTTCATTTATAGTTTATTAATACCTCAATGTTAATAATGATTACCACACAAGTATTACATTGGCTATTTATATTTAATTTATTTTACAGAAACACCAAGACGTGTTTTACGACCTAGAGTGACTAAACCCTCTGACAAGAAGTAGACAATGGGAGTAATTACCCTTGTAAGGTGCAGGAGGACGGCCGTCCTCTCTCAGTTACACATCTGTAGCTATCTGTTCCTCCTCATGAAAGAGGAGGTAGGAGGGGAATGTAGTATGGGCTTTCAAGTTTGTCAGAGCAAATGAAAAGATTGTAAATTCTTGCACGAAGTTTCAATGAAAACAAGAGGTAGTTTAAGTTTTATAGCTGTAGAGAGGATTCATGCCATTTTTAAATGACTTTTAACCTTATATATACCCCCTTTTACCTCTGAAAATCTTCAGATTTTTGGCCAAACATTGGCGCAGATGTATTAATGTTGAGTGGTTTTTTTGTTATTATCAGCTTATATATTTTTCATATTACGATAAGTATGCAGGATTTATCGTTGTATTGTCTGGACTTCAGAACATTTGTTTGTTGTACTTTTATATCTACACCAAGCTACTATATTCGCAAGGTTGGCCTGAATCTTGGTCAGCTTATATATTTTTCATATTACGATAAGCATGCGGGATTTATCGTTGTATTGTCTGGACTTCAGAACATTTGTTTGTTGTACTTTTATATCTACACCAAGCTACTATATTCGCAAGGTTGGCCTGAATCTTGGTCAGCTTATATATTTTTCATATTACGATAAGCATGCGGGATTTATCGTTGTATTGTCTGGACTTCAGATACATTTGTTTGTTTGTTGTACTTTTATATCTACACCAAGCTACTATATTCGCAAGGTTGGCCTGAATCTTGGTCAATATAAGTGTCATGTCTTTCACGATTAACTTAGTATAGCATCATTGGGCCACAGTAAAACTTAGTATCAAACTTGTAACGCGTTAGACTGAACTTTTGATATGCTCTTCTTATATAAAATAAAGCCATAGTTGACACAATTTTAACTGGTTTCTCATTTGTATTGAATTCTCCTCTAACTCACCCCAGGAAGATCGTAGTAATACCTATGGGAAGCCCTCTAGCTCTGTTCTATATCAACAGGCATATACTTTTACAAAATAAAAGATATAAATATCCTTATTGTGTCTGCCGTTTCGTGACAGGAAATAACTAAGAAACAAGCATTCTTTGGTCTGGCTGACAAGTAGAGCCTTCACGTGTCTGACTTGCAGGCCGTGGACAAAGCGACAAACCTCAACAAGATTAACGATAACCTGAAGGACACACTAAGTAAACATCTTTTTATAAAACATCAATCTATTTGAGCAACTCTGTATTTGGTTACCGCTCACATTATTTGTTCCTCTGGTGAGTTATATAATTATGTCGCTGTCGATATGTGACTTGCTAGATCGCCCTAGCTGTATGAGCTGAAAGCAGACCCATCATTTTACCAATGTTCTCGGGGAACAATATAGCTAAACGCTCCAAAGGAACAGTTCAATGGAAGACTAGGTAAAAATGCGATTTTGCTATAGTATATCAACAATAATTATTTTCATTAACTAGCCACCTGCAGGCTCTGACTGACAATTACATTGAAGCTAGCACTGCACCGGAGGGACCATTTTCTTCATCTTTCACAAATACCATACAAAAGGACCAAACAATGAACTCAATTACTTTCTTTGGATTTATTTTTATTTATGAGAACTAATAAGGGGTGTAATGAACGTTGAACATATCTACGGTTGCGTCAGTTGAAGGGTTATGCATCTCGGTCTCCCATGCAACATTGATGGCATGTCCCTTTGACAGACCAAACTGTAGCTAGATAGCTCTAGATTCTATCTATGTACAGGTGCAAACACGGCGGGCCGCAACACCTCTAGTACATAAGACCTAAATGCATTGAAACAAATCACAAGCTTCATATACATAATAACATTGTGCAAGTGAAGCATAAGTCGCATAAAAGAAATATACAGCATACAACTTGTGTCAGATTTTCAGAAATTGTACAATTGGCAGCTGTACACATTTAGTAAATTCTGCTAAATTAGGCTGCAATTTGGACAACATATTTCAAAAGGTTTCTCCACAGTTTTGGGCACTATAGCAGCTTGTGTATTAGATACAAAAACATTCAAACGTCTTTCATTAGTTCTATATTTGCTCCAACGGATAATTTCAATAACTACAGGGCTTCTGACATCAGTTTGCGGATTGATTTCGGGAGGAGACAGCCACATCTCACTAGTTACATTTAGTCTATCTTCAGGACGTACATGAATTTGGCAAGTTTAAATTTGGAATATTAAGTTATGCTTGTGATCCTACATATGATTCAATAATAAATACCATAAATCTCTGGTGATATGTACATGATACGAGGCCGGCCAGTTGGAATGTCAGCATTTCTCTGACTCCGTATCAAGCTGTTGTTGTGCGCATGCATGATATATTGTAGAGTTCGCTGCACAATGGCAAGGAAGCAGTACGCCACGACAAATCTTTAAGTAAGCAATGAATTATTGTAAGTTCTGTGCCTGGGGATTAACAATTGAACAATCATAAATGACCTTTATAAATATCAGTTACAGCATTCGGCTTGCAATTGACATCGACAATTCAATTTTAGAAACTACTGAGGTCAAGGCCACTGCCAAAAAAAGTGATTTGGCAATGGAATGGCTGTGTGCTCAGCTAAAGGTGAGTGCTTCAAAGGGACATATCCTGTCTGAGATCACCATAAGGTCTGACAGGCGCAAGGGAGTTGTTACAGGAAAAATTGATGTTAGGAGAATTTCAAGGGCATTTAAGAGCTTCCAACATGATTTTCGACCCATATATGATGATTTTCCAGGCCCTTCAACAAAAATGCAAATTTTCAAGGATTTAAAATTAGTTTTTATTTCTTTGTTTCATCATAGCAGGTATCAATGAAGTCAAAGCAATATAGGTGATGAGATTATAATTTAAAAATTATCATTTCTGTTTAGGACTAAGTCAAGTTATTATTTCATTGTAAAATGTACGGGAGCATTGATGGTCAGCAAAATTGGAGGAAATTGTCTCAAAATAGGAAAAAATAGGAATAACTTGACACCCTGATTATAAGACCATGTTGGATATGATAAATAGCAATTTTAGGGAAAATACCTGGAATTTCATTAGAAATTAGGCCTGTATGGCGACCATCTTGGATTTGAGGCATATGCTGAAGCAATTTGTTACAGCATCCGGAAGCTTTTAAATGAGCATGATCAAATTACCCTAATCCATTTCTAAAAAAAATTCTACCCCAAAATGCCTCAATCCTTTACATATTCTGATAAGAGTTTCTTATAACCTGTCAATATTGTCCCAGCAAACAAGAATCCCTTCACGAACTAGTTGTTGGAAATATTTACGCCACCGATTGACGTGCTTCAATCGGAGGGTCCCCCAGTAGCGCTCAATTCTCTGAAGTAAAAACACATTTGAGTCATTATATTTATGTTGGCATCTTTTAAATATCACCATGAGCAAAATAAATTCAGTTTTTCTTAAACAATAAAAGCACATTAATTATCTCTTGTTACAACCAAAACATTAATTGTACTTGAAAATTTGACATTAACATTTAACATTAATACTTTCTAAGATTTTTCCTAACATATAGCTCTCCTCTAGTATGCAACCAAATGGCTTGAACAAATGTTGAACAATAATTCATCAATCTGCAATTAACCTTATATGGACCTTCAGTTATGTCATGGTAAAATCAATCTCCAGCATCAATATTTCATCAAGCTGACATTGACATGACACACCCCTGGCTGGTATGACGAGACAATAGTTTTGGCGAGTAAAAATAGAGATAAGGCATTTAGGCTGGCTAGGAAATCTGGTAAGGTGGAGGATTGGAAGAGGGCTAGGTCCCTTAGAGGTAGAGTAAATGCTGAAGTCAGGAGGGCAAAAGATAATTATATTAAAAATCAAATTAGGGACAAACAAAATGACCCACATAAATTCTGGGAAATTTTGAAACCATTAATTTCATCAAATAGCAAGTCCACAAAGGACGAAATAAAAATTTCTTCAGAGAATGGTGAAAGTTTAAGAGGTAAGGAGGCTGCAGAAGCCATTAACGACTTTTTCGTAGGAATTGGACCCGAACTTGCGGGGAAAATCATAGAAGATGATGAAATGATTAATGAAAGGGAAAAAATATACAATGAAAATATATCCGAAGTTAAATTCCAATTTAGGAGAATAACCGAACTGGATATTGAACTAGCTATCAGTAAAATCAGCAATCATAAAGCCTCTGGGGTCCACCTTATGCCAACCAAAATCCTCAAACCATGTCTTTTAGCACTTAAGAGCCAACTTGCTTATCTATTTAATCTTTCTGTTGACCAATGTGACATCCCAAGGGATTTTAAACAGGCAAACGTTACGCCGCTGTATAAGGACGGTGAAAAGAGTTCACCCGGCAACTATAGACCAATTTCTTGTATAAAGTTGCCGGCGAAGCTGTTAGAAATTTGTGTTCAGAAACAAGTATCAAAACATCTTGAGGATAACTTACTTCTGTGTGAATGTCAATTCGGCTTTAGGGGGGGGGGAAATCTATAAACAATGCTTTAGATCACTTATTGAACCGAGTCTATTCTAACTTAAATGAAAAGAAAGCAACTGATTTGATATTTTTGGATTTTAAAAAAGCTTTTGATACGGTTAATCATAATATTTTGTTGTCTAAATTAAAGAAATTCGGTATAGAAGGTAAAGCTCACTCTTGGTTTAATAACTACCTTAATGACAGAACGCAGAGAGTATTGGTTGGGAATACCCTCTCTTCCTTAAAGCCGGTGACATGTGGGGTTCCTCAGGGTACCAGTTTAGGACCCTTGTTATTTATCGTATATATTAACGACCTTTATAAAGTAGTCGAAAATTGTAATATACAGCTATTTGCCGATGATACGGTATTATATAAGGAAAGGCAATTAGGTAAAGATAAGAATATTGAGTTACAGAATGATCTGAACAACATTGTAAGATGGTGTGAGGTTAATAAAATTTCTTTAAACATAAAGAAATGTAAGAATCTAACTATCAGGTCAAAGAGTGACCCCAAAAATATTGTCGATTATAGCATTGGTGAGCAGAAACTTGAGAATGTGTCTGAGTACAAATTCCTTGGGATGGAGGTTGACGAAAGGTTGAACTATAAATATTTTCTTAGAAAAAAGGTATTTGCGGTGAAAACAAAAATTCATGCGATGTCTAAACTGTATAATTCTTGTGATGAGAAAACACTATTATTATTGTACAAAACGATGGTGCTACCAATCATAGATTATGGGGATTTGTTTTATCGTTCATCGGCACAGGCCCAACTGAAAAAAATTCAAACACTTCAGAATTCGGCTTTTAAGATTATTTTAAAATTGCCTAGGTTGGCCAGTACCAAGGAAGTCCACAAATCACTTAATTTACCCTCACTAGCCACTAGAAGGGATAGTCATTTGCTGGATCTGGCCTTTCTCAGAACGAGAAATGAGGAAAATATAGACAAAAGAAAGTTGGGATTAAGGAGTTTATCGAAAGGAAAAAAATTGGTGGTACCACAACCAAAAAATGAAATATTTAAAAAATCATATATATATTTGATGACGAGTTTATGGAATAACCTTCCGGACAGTATTCAGGAAACAAAAACAAGGATACAATTTAGGCAGTATCTGAGGACAACTTATAGTAGTGATTATGACGAATATCTCTCGAGTGATTGAAAAAAAATTTTTAATTATTACTATGATTCTAACTGTGTTTTTAATTATAGTAATAGTACTAATTGAATTAATTATAAGACTAGCAAATATGTTGCGAAGGTTCATCAGTTTGGACCAGCCATCTAAAAAGGCTTGTAAGACCTTATAGAAAAATCGATATAGCGATAACCCCGGACCAACTAATTATTTGCATTATTTTTTATTTTCTCATTGACTGTATAATATTGTTAAATGTATAAACTGTTATGTAGTTTCGAATTGTACTCATATGATGTAGACTAGTTACTCACTGGAGCCATGCATTTAATGATTAGAAATGAAAGGGTGATTTAAGTTGAATTCAAACCGACTGGACATTGACTTTGAACATTGAACTCTGAACAATTCAACTAAAATGTCGGATTATCTAAAAATTATCATAGTAGTTTTAACAACACCCTTATATATATTAGATTGGTATGTAATGGGCTGGCTCTGGTTTATTGTATTGTATTGTATTTAACTAAGCATCGGTTTTGAATAGGCAGAGTAATGTACAACTTAATAACCAGTAACTTTGTAACAGGTATTATCGAATGGGATACCCCAGGAAGAACTTAATTGCGAGAGGCTGGCGTCCCTTTCTGAAGCATGTAACTGTCTTATCAGAATAAAAATATGATATATATATATATATATATATACATAGTCAGGAGCACAACAGTTTTATCCAGCTGGCGGACCCTTATGTCCACCGTATCTCAGATCATTAGAGACCCTATGCTCGTGGGGACATTCCTGAGGCAAACACGACTGACAAAGGCTTGGAAATCGGACGAAACGAAGCATATCGAATGAAATCTAACCAACCTCTTTATTTGTATAATCAAGCCAATATACTTTTCACAATTCCACGGATTGTACATGCTTCAAGCGAATGTAGTGGGTCCGCCATGTTTGTTTTTGCCATTTAAGGCTGGGTTCCACTGGCCGGCTTCTCTTCCTGCTACTCTTCCCGTTTCTTTGCTCCCGCTTCTAAAGAAGCGGGAGCAAGAAGCTGAAGGTATACCGGAATGGGTGCTCTTGCCCCGCTACTTCTAACGCTACTCAGAAATGTGAGCAGACAACATTTTATTTTCACATAGAAATGGACGCATCAAGTAGCGCGAGGTGTAACATAGATTGGTGCCATTGCCCCGCTTCAGCTCCCGCTACTTCCCACTACCTCCCGCTACAAAAGTAGCAGCGCTTCAAATCAAACATGTTTGATCGAAGCGGGGGCACTCTACGCTTCAAAAACGCTCCAAAAGAAGCGGGAAGTAACGTGGCTTTGTTGCGGGAACCAATAGCACCCATCCCCGTTACTCTCCCGCTTCTGCTCCCGCTTCTTTCATCAAGAAGCGGGAGCAGTAGCGGGAGAAGTAGCCGGCCAGTGGAACCCACCCTTTACAGCAGACATCACAGAGAATCCCTTAAAAAGCTTAAAATCGCATTATCAAAGGGAAATAATTATCTAAAACTCTAAGTATAACATATATTAAAGCTATCCGATCAATGATTATTTTCAAAAGTTAGTTACCAACTATTTAGCCTAGCCTAGCTTACTACTTTTTTATACAACCAACTCTTTTTTTTACGACCAACTTTTTTTTATAAGACCAACTTTTTTTTTTACGACCAACTTTTTTTTACGACCAACTTTTTTTAACGACAAATATTTTTACGACCAACTATTTTTTACGACCACTATTTTTTAACGACAATTTATTTCCCGACCAACTATTTTTGAACGACAATTTTTTTTCGACCAAATTTTTTGAACGACCACTTTTTTTTAACGAGAATTTTTTATTAATGACAAACTTTTTTTCAACGACAAACTTTTTTTTAACGACAACTTTTTTTCAACGACCCAACTATTTTTTAAGCCCATTTTTTTTTCAACCAACTTTTTTTTACAGCCCTGGCTATTGCGTTGCACACTGTTTCCCTCTTCAAGAATCAAACTACTGTATAACTATAAGTTGACATCAGGCACAAATGATTGTGGCTGAGAAAATCGTTTCCAGTGGAAACGCCAAGTATATGAATTAAGTTGACACTGATTACAAAGTTAAATATGTTCACAGTTGATCAAATCGGTGCATAACTTGATAATTAGTTAACTTAGTACTTGTTTGACTAACGCATGCCATATATGGAGGGCGCATGCTATATATAGATGAAACAAACTTGCTGGGGAGTACGTGCAGTTGTTATGCACCGAGAGACTACGGCAAAAGATTCGAGGGCTTTTAGCCTGAGATTATTTCGCCGTAGGCTCGAGGTGCATAAGACTGCATGTACAACCCAGCAAGTTCATTCCATATTTATTACATCCCTTTTTATTTAAAATAAAAGAACTAAATTCAGTTTTCCGCCATTTTATAAGTATTTTGCGATAGATGAAGAAAATAGTCCCTCTGGTCCAGCGCTTGCTTCGATCAGAGCCTTGTCAGTCAGAGCGATCTTGTCAGTCAAGATCTCTGCCTGATCATTGCAGAAGGCCCGATCATTTCTCCTAAATTCTGCTAATAATTAACACATATTGACAAGCAATAATTCGACAGATAGAAGAATAAAGGTTAGATTAACTTCTAATAGGCCTAGAAGGCTGGAAAAACTTTCATTTGATAGCAAATTTCCTGTTCTTCAACCGGGAAAACGATCAACGGTTGCAAAATCAAAACAACAGCTGGGTACACACGCACCCTGGCACTGCCTAGGTTAACTTTAGAATCTGTGTTCATGGTGGGTCTACATGCATATACCTTAGTATAATCATTATTTGAATATCATTATTCAATAGAACCTTTGATTTTGAATCTTTATATCTTTAATCGGATACGCCACTCTCGGCTGAGTGTCACGCGATCTAGTTGTGAACCCAGTGCTGTCAGAGTAAAGTGGCATATTCAATTCACTACCTGATTCGCTATAGGATCTTTGTTCATGGCAGGTCTACATTGATATAATTTAGCATAAAAACATTTTTTAATATGATTATACGGTAGTACTTTTCATTTTGAAGCTTTATATTTATTATTTGAAGAGAAATAAGATCACCGATTCCATCGTAGGAAGTGGCAGCACATGAATACGGAATTTGACTTCCGGTGATCAGGCTTAGCTGCTGGACTTACTTTCGTTATGCACCTGGAGGTGCATAATTTACATTTTATGCACCTGCTTGTCTAGGTGGTGCATACAATGCTGAAGGTATAGGCAACTACAGCACAGGGATATAATAAATGGAGGCACCAACCAAAACAAATACATGATATGTAACATCCGCCCACTTTCGGGTGTGACAAAAGCCCTATATAGATGGAATGTACCTAGGGTTCAGTCTGTCAAAGGGTTATGCATTGTAGCGCAGCGTAGTCCCGAGGTCTCCCTCCGCAACCGAGATGCATAACACTTTGACAGACTGAACCCATGGTACATTCTATATTCATTACACCCGAAAATAAATTAAATAGATAAATCAAAATGCGAGTGACATGGTACTTGTGACTTTCAGTCAGACCAGTTTATTTGTCGGACAATGTCCAAAGGATAGCCTAGTTATTTTTTAGTTTATTTACTTTGTAAAACAGTGTAGATGCTTCCCATACTAATTAATAAAGCCTCAATGAGATACTTTTTAAGGTATTGAATCTCATAAAAAAGATTCAATTACAATGTGAGTTAAGTGTTTGAATTGCCGCTCGTTCACGGCCATCTATTTTCGCTCACTTGTACCGCACTTAGTGCGTCGTCAAAGAACAGACAATTTGCATTAAATGATTGTTAGAGTATGAGATTACCAATTAATGATTCTTTGGAGGGCCTTATTAATTGTTAATAAGTATTTAAGAAGAATATATTTGTATACTTCATTGTGGTTGCTGCTGCCCCTCAAGACTGCTGGTAGCTCATTCCGGCGTGGCTGATTGTCCCAGATAAATTGGTGGGCTAGTCCGATATTGCGGTTTTCTGTCCCATTATCAATACGAATAGTGTATGGCGCCCCAAATGTTTGCACTGCATCGCAATAGAAGACTGCGGTTTGCAGTGGGTTGCGGTTGCTAACACATGCTTCCAGCCATATCAGGTAACGTGAAAAGCTGTAAATAAATTGACAAGAATTACAGGCATAAGTGGGTTTTACATTATTCGAATTATATGGATGTATAACACTTACCTGGTTCGTGGTAATACATCCTGAATTACAAGGTAGACTTATTATCACATCATGTTAATTCGAATACTACAAACAGTATTATATCATGTATAACTTTGCTGATATCTAATTATTACATACTCCCATGTCTACTACTATTGTAATTCTTATCTTGTCAAATTCCGTCTCAAAATTTATATTATACATTGCTCAATTTCATGATATATGATGTCGAAAATGTGAAGTACCCCAAGTCAAATAAATTGTTTTCTGTAACTCAGTGTCTTTAATGGTAAAGCAAAGGACCAGACAATTTGTTTCTTTTAATTTTTCTAAATTTTTTTTCTATACTTTCTAATGTAATAGTCCAGCGGAATCTCAGAAAAGCATGTTTCGCGGTACAGATGAAGTTTTATTGTTGATTCTGGTAATACAATATGTCCTGAACAAGAATCAGCCGGATGCCACTTTGTATCCCTTGGGGAAAAAATTTTACGGGCCAAAAACAAAATGGCTGCCGAGTGTCCAGGTTTGTGATCATCAATACCCCATAACTTCCTTATTATTGGTGCTAGAAACATGATTTTTGTGTCTACACCTAGCTTTTCAGGGTCTCGGAACTCATTAATGCAAATATTGCCAATATCTACAATAGAAATGAACAAATTTGAACCTATGATAAAGAAATTGCAAGAAAAATATGAAACTTTATTCAGCAACTCAACCCTTCATAAAAAATTAGTTTGTAGGTATATATTCCCACCCTAGCATGCAACAGTAGCCCTTATTAACTGTTCAGAACAAAACAAGCACTATTAAGGCCCATTCACATTACAACGGCCGATTGGTGTATGGCTGCCGCACAGCAAAATACACAATGTTAAAGTATTACAGCCAGGGGGTAATTTGATCTTAGTTTTCCAAGAGTGTGACATAATCACCAACATTTAAAACTGTTTATTTTTTTAGTTTATTCTAAAACATAACACATGCAGTCTCATGTAATAATATGGAAAAGATAACTTTTCAAGAATCTTTCTGACATTATTGTATTCATAACATGGTGTCCATTGATTCTATAATTCTGGAAAATGTCTTCTTGATGTGATAAGATATTTACAATGGATTATTCTATCAGTTTCAATTTTACTTTTGATCTTACATCCTCTAAGATGTCATGATTACAGGCTGAAAATTGGTGCAATTTACTCAAGAAAATCAATTTGTACCAAGATCGAATCACTGCTCATATGCAATTGTTATATATTATATAGTTGTTATTATATTGGATGTAATAGTGTTAATTCTTTTAAGGACAGGTAATAAGAACCACTGTTGCTTGTAAAGGAGTGAATATATATACATACTTCAGTATTTCTATAAAGGTTTGAGTTGCAGAATAAAGTTTCATATTTTTCTTGCAATTTCTTTATCATAGGTTCAAATTTGTTCATTTCTATTATAGATATTGGCAATATTTGTGCATTAATGAGTTCCTAGACCCTAAAAACCTAGGTGTAGACACAAAAATCATGTTTCTAGCACCAATAATAAGGAAGTTATGGGGTATTGATGATCACAAACCTGGACGCTCAGCAGCCATTTTGTTTTCGGCCCTTAAAATTTTTCCCCAAGGGATACAAAGTGGCATCCGGCTGATTCTTGTTCAGGACATGTTATATTACCGGAATCAACAATCAAACTTCATCCGTACCGCGAAACACGCTTGACCCCCAAATCCTAGTTTGGCAACTGGACTATAACCTTGCTAAACTTACCCGCAAATAGCCCCATGTACAGGAAGGCCATATGGGGCTAATTTATCGTACCCGTCGATATGCCAGATGTAGTTTGGTCCCTATAAATAACAAGATGCACGGCTATGACTAACGTCATATAGAATTGCAATGGGCTACATATACATAAATAAGTACATGTACACATACATACATACATACATACAAACATATATGCAAACATCATACATGCACCCATACACACCCGTTCCTGCTTACATACACACACAAATACACCCATACATCTATCATAGGAGCCTCCCTAATATACAAATGCACCTAAAACCAACCTGCAGCATTAGGCAATGCCCGATTGCACCTTGGTAATTAATGTTATGCAATGCATGCATTGCACAACGAGGCAAGGTAAACAATGCAAAGATGTGTCAACCGAAATTTACACAAACAAGAGATGTACAAGTGCCTAGGCACCTGCTATGAACAAGATTTCGATTATGTAATTATGAGTATAATTATAATTACAAAAGGGGTCTAATAGAGAATGTACCTTCCCTCCGTTGGAGAGACCGGCGACATTGGGTCGGTTTTAAAATAAATTTAAACCTTTAACCTTGGAGAACAAGAGATTGCGATTATATAATTATAAGTTATTAATGTATGTGATAATTATAATCATAAGTATAATTATAAGTCATGGGACTATATATGAAAACACAAAGCTCACAGATCCTGAAATAATTACATACTCTTGTTCTTTATCTAGACCAACCAAAGTTAAATTACCCAATATAGAGGGGGTTTGGTTTGGCTAGTTTCACCTCCGCTAATAGTAATTAAAAGTTAGCAGATATACTGTGGTTTTATTATTTTATTCTGTGAAATTCCCTATTTCATGAAACAGGGTTTAGCCTGACGAAGTCAGGCTTCATTTAGGTTACCTAAATTTTGTCGTACAATTTGGTTTCCCGTAGGAAATCAAGAATATTTTTGTTCCCAGATTCCCGGAAAATACTCTGCAGTGTCCTGCGATTTTGCAGGAATTTTATTCTGTGTCTCTTGGTTGCCTGACAATGTATTAAGAGATGCTCTACACTCAGTTGAGTGTTGCATGTCTGACATACAGGAGCCACTTCACCTTATAGAAGGTGCCTGTGAGTCAGTTTGGTGTGACCGGTACGAAGACGGGTCAGTATCACCTGTTCGGGTCTTGTCAGGTTATCATCTTTGAACTTTGGTGTGATTGATGGTGTGATTGCTCGCAGCTTGTTACTGTTAACACCATTCCATGTGCGCTGCCAGCTACGTTTGACATGTGCCTGCGCCACAGGTACAATGTCTGTGTATGGCATTTGGTCAGCCCCAACAGGGCGCCTCAATGCATTTTTGGCTGCAATGTCTGCTGCCTCATTTCCTTCTATTCCAATGTGGCTTGGCACCCAGCACAACACCACTTCTTTGTCCAGTCTTTTGTTTTCAGTGTATGTCTCTTGAATTGCTTGTATGATTGGGTTCTTAGGATAAAGGTTGGTCACAGCTTCTAGACATGGGTGCGAGTCTGAGAATATGATGAATTTCTTCATCCGTGAGACCTGTACCCATTCAAGTGCCTTAAGCAGTGCTTTTCCTTCAGCAGTGTAGATGCTGCTTTCCTTGTGGAGAGCCTTCTTCAAGTTCCCAAATGGTGTATGCACGGCAAATCCAACACGACTACCATCTTTGGAACCATTGGTGAAAATGGCTGTATGGCTTTCAAACAGCCATTTTCAAACAGCCAGAAATTCATCATATTCTCAGACTCGCACCCATGTCTAGAAGCTGTGACCAACCTTTATCCTAAGAACCCAATCATACAGAGACAGAGAGGTGGTCTTCATTAATAGTTGCACTGTATTAACTATAGACTAAACTTATAATATAATTTCACAAGTTGATCAGTTAATTTTTTTTGGCACAAAATAATAACTCACAACACTGTGGTACACACGCCGATGCAAGCATCCTCGGCGTCGCTCCGCCACAAGGTCAGGTTGAAAGATTTGGTTCATTATTTCAGCATGCCGGCTGCAATACAAGACCACATACTAGAACACTACTACACATTTACCACTGTTCAGGACTCATAAAACAACCAAAACAAATACATGTGCTCACACGTAAGGTCCGCCCACTTCCAGCGTGACAAAATCCCTATGTATACTTCCCCTACCTACCCTCTCCCCTTGTGACAATAAAAGGAGGCAAGCCCCATTACAACGAACAAACAGTTTTACACAAAACCCATGCTTCCCTCCTAATAATACATAGATTTCACTGACGTCACGGCCCTGGCCATGTTTCGGGTCAGGTTAGATGGCTATATGTAGGCTGCGATACTTGAAAATATCGTTTTCTGGCTGTTTTAACCTTTACCAGTTTTAATCTGCCACAACAATACCTTCACGATAGGTTAGATAATTTGCCTTTAGTGTAGAATTACCCAAGTATCTACTCTTGTGAGGTTTATCAACTTTGGTTTGATACCCCAGCCATAGACTGCAAGCGTAGCGGTGACCCTGGACATGGCGGACACTGTGATAGCCCATCCTACTGGGTGATGTCATGTGAAATCGATGCATAGGGGGTTATACTTTTAAGTTGCATAAACAAGACAGCATAAGATCGGTTTTTATAATAACATGCCTGTGGAGGGTCTAATGTCCCAATTCGGGTCGACCATATCAGCTGCCATCATATCATTCTATCACTCTATCAGTTTAGTAAAAACAACAAATATCAAGTGCAGGGCTATACGTCCATGAATCATGATGCAAGTTTAATCATCCCCAGCATTACTCAGATACTTTCAGTCTTCAAGACCTTTAAAATTTCCAAATTATTTTCAGTACAAATTATGAGTAGGCCTACTCATGAGAGATGGAGAGATTTACAAAAATGTTTGCAAAAATGTAAGTTTCTCAAAAGTTAAGTAGAAATGTTGTTTGAAAATAATGTTGGTTGGAAAAACATGTTGGTCATATAAAAAGTTGGTAGTAAAAAACATGCAACCCCAAATGCAGTTGGGGTCATTAAAAATGGCGGAAGGTAGGTTCCCATTAAAAAAAACAATGTTGGTTTTCGACCATGAAAAGCTGTTTTCATTAGCTGTCATGTTCTGTGGGTGTTTACTATAGTTGCATTTATGTTCGTGCATTATAAGATACATGTATCTGGCTTATACTACAGTGTAATCTATATGAAAAACATTGGGTGGCATACCGTAACTGCAATTATACAGTTAGGGTCATAGTGGAAATCAGTTAGAGTAATACAGCGTGTTATTCCATGTACAAAATATAAGTAAAGTTCAACCCTGGTACATGATTTGAACCCATCACAATGGTGTTATAACTAAAAGGAAGGGATCTATCGATTCAGTTTGTTATATAAAGTTTTTTTAAGCAAGATTTCAAAGAAAATCATGAGTGCGAAAAAACTTCCTTCCTCCATCATGAATCATGTTGAATGACCACAACTGCAGTTGGTGAGTGAGTGAGTGAGATTGGTTGCTTTACGCCCTTATCAACACTTTGAAGTGTTATATCAAGGGCGGGAGAGCTGAGAGGGAGTTGGGGTCGCATGTGTTAAAATTATTCACTTTAGTTTCGTATCTTTTACGACTTTGCTATTGCGTCATTGCTGACCTAATTACGGCAGGATGCTTTCCTGTTCAAATAAAGCTAGCTCAGCGTCCCTTAGTACGACTGACGCCAAACAGTAAGGACGTGTCCTTGTTGCTCTCTGCACTTTGTAACCATATTTCAATAGGTTATGGGCCCAGACACCTTCAACTGTGGACGAAATAGTCAGTGAGTACTTTGTGCAGATGCCGAGCTAAATTTTGTGAAATTTTGAGTGCAGGAAAGAACTTTTATGTGACTTAGAAGTTTGGAGTTTTCTGTGTACACTCAAATTGAAAATGGCGGCAAATACAGCATCTATTTCTTCACTCAAGGGAGGTAACTACCCAACATGGAAGTTACAGTGCCAAATGGCCTTGATGAAGGATGGGCTGTGGAATATTGTACAAGGGACTGAAACTCGACCAACTCCAGAGAATGGTGATGCTAGGGTAAAGTTTGATAGTAGATGGGACAAAGCCTTGGCCATCATAGTTCTATCAATTGACCCAGCTCTCTTGTATTTGGTTGGAGAGCCCACAAGTCCCGTCACAGTATGGACCAAGCTAGCGGATCAGTTTCAGAAGAAGTCATGGGCCAACAAGCTTCATCTGAGGAAGAAACTGTATTCATTAAAGCTGAAGGATGGTGATTCTGTACAGGATCACATAAGGACAATGACTGAAACATTCAGTGCACTATCAGTAGTTGGGGACGCCATTACTGATGAGGACCGAGTAGTGCACCTTCTCGCCAGCTTACCGGACTCCTACGGCATGCTTGTTACGGCGTTCGAGGCATGTACAGATGTGCCTAAGATGGAAGTAGTCACGGAGCGACTGCTCCATGAGGAGAGAAAGTATGAGGATGGTACTTCCTCACACAGTACAGCATCGGAGAAGGCAATGTTTGTGAGGCGGCAAAAGGGTCAGAAAGCGACTGCTAAAGGACCTAAATGCTACGGTTGTCAAAAGATTGGCCATATTAAGCGTGAGTGTCCCGCGCTTAAGAAGTCCGAGGGTAAGGACAAAGGAAAGAGCAAGCCACACAGAGCGCACAGCGCCAGGGAGGACAGCGGCTCTGACAGTGACTACGCCACTGTGACTAATATCAAACAAAAATCATCCAAGCGGGTCTCCCCTCATAATAAAGACTGATTTATTCACAGATAAGATGGTATGACTATAAATCGCTATTTGAAGAAAATATTGGTGACTTTGTAATAACACTCACCGTGAAAGGTTGAGATGATAAACAGTCCGCAGAAGCCTCACAACATCTTTTGCCGACAATTCATTAAGCTCAACAGTAGCAGCTTCAGCCTGTGACATATCAGGAGTCATTAAATTTTAAGTCGCTATTTGCTCTTAGAAATAGTTCAAATACGTTAAATCTCATGAAACAATTATCTATGCGAGTTATGAATGCCATGAGGATGTGTTAGCATGCACAGGATAATTTTTTTTGACACTGACCTCATATGCAGCAACAATTTCTTCTAGTGTCGAGACCTGACGACCCTTCCTGCAAAGGCCCAAGTTGGGGAGTACCTTCTTGGCAAGGTATGAATAGCTACACCAGAAGAAAACATACACTCTCATACAGATGGGTTATCACCATAATTATGACCAACACAGCCACTAAAATGCTCACCACGAAAATCGAGGCATGCTATTATGCAGTGGTGATTGCCTTTAATTATTTATGATTGATGATCATCCTATGTTAATACATTAATGTAAACTTGCTATGTTGATAAGCATTCATTTGTAGTACTCACCTAATTTCAACACCCATCTCCACACGCAGTACATGCTTAATGTAGAGGGCGTTGTACCCATCCCGGTGTAAGTCACAAATCTGTTGAGCAACCGCTGTAAAATAGATAAATGTGAAATAAGAAGGCAATAATTTTGTATTATAGTAAGGGAAAATTACAAAAATATGTGAACACATTCCTAACCAAGAAAAAGTGTCTGCTAACATATTTCAAAACATTTGAATTCAACTCCTGTAGGAAAACCTAGGACGGCTGAAAACCAAAATGGCTGACACTATCGATATGGTAAGCATTTAAATTGGTGTGAATCACCTTGTCTTCAGCTTTTGTATGGTATGTAGTGCCAGCCACAATATCCCATGTCAGAGCCTGGGTCTTGTCTTCCCACAAACAAAACTGACTCACTGGCGCTCATAATGAAGCTAGAGACTCCGGATTGGTCTTATTTAAAAGCTAACAAACTAGAGATTCCAATTCTAGCATCAGATTTGATGTCATTGATGTCAATATTCCGTTTTTGGCCTTTCGTTCTTGCCCTCCCCAGCTGTCAACACAACATTATTTCCCTTGCTCAAAACTGATGTCCTTACTTTCTAGGAAGCTTGTCACGCCTCAGAACTGAGCTACATTTTCGTATTTTATATTTTTGGAAATCAAATTGATTTTCCTTTCCCCTGGTATCATTATTTCTCTGGTTCGTCAACGGGAAGGTGCCGAAAAACACCCCGACAGCAGAAAAACGGCCCGTACCGAAGTACAGGAAGCGAGGGTAGAACTGACAAGTGTATGGAGTGAGTGGCTTTCCTGCAGTTAATGGCTATAGATCCACTATACAGTCTACAAGCAGTTCTTTTCAGTTTTGTTTGTCATTTACTTAGTTATGGTCACACAGTCTTCACACTGGGCTCATTTTACAGAAAATTGTATTTTCCTGAATCAAAAGTGACAAAACAGTTTTTTAAAAATTTCCTTTGCAATGAACTTTTGAATTTTAGGATATTTTGTGGCAATGAAGTGTGTTTTTTTTCATTAATGCTGTCATCAACCCCAACTATTTCTGAGGACACCTTTAACAGTTTGTCTGCTTGTCGCTGGGGTTTATTTGCCCCATGCGACTGCAGACAGAAGAAAAAACTACACCCCAAAACCTGTTTCTGGTGTGCCTTTAGGCCCCAAAGTTGGCCAAACTGGTTCCAGCTTAAATGCAGTGCATATGCCTACACTATCAGTGTGCAACATAACCCAGAGACCAACGACCAGGTCTCCATTGAATTTCTGTCGGTCTCTGATATTTATATTAAGCTGAGTCCGACTGTCTCCAGTGAAATGAACAAACCATATTAATGCCCCCTTTTTTCGGTCTCTGTAAAATCCTATTGGTCTTCACTGTTACAATTTGACAGAGACCAACGGTCTCTGGTCTCCCAATTCACTATGTTGCACACTGCACTGTTAGTAGGCCTATCCAGTGCAGCCAGGAACACATCAAAACCAATGGTTCCTACTAAATGAACTTGTTAGCTAGTACTAGTAGAAATTCAAAAATAAGGAGGGTGGCAAACATGTAGGCCTAGATACACTACCACCATGGTTCCCGCGGCCCAGAACACATCCTTTTTCATGACTTTTAATGACCAATTCCCCCCGTTTTTAATGGCTTTTTCATGACCAAATGATTGTTTCTGAGTGGCGCAAGTCGGCGAAACCACCCATTTTGCAGGGGTATGGGGGTGGGGGTTCTCCCCCGGAAAATTTTGGACTCATACCCTTTAAATGGTGCGTTCTGGTGCATTTGTGACTTATACATATACGGTACTTTTTAACACTTGTATTTGAAGGCTATTTTACAGAATCAGGCTCTAAATATGAAGGAAAACCTCAAACTATTAACCATGACGATTAACAGGTTGAAATATTTCGCTCAGATACTTTTTCATGACTTTTTAATGACTCAGTGAAAATTAATGACTTTTAAGGCCCTTAAAAACCCAAACTAAGAATTCATGACTTTTTAAGACCCGCAGGAAACATGACCACTGCAGGGAAATTAACTAATAGCACAATGACTCATTCCTACTGAATGAGACCGAAGTAAGAGAAAGTCACTGTACCGAGAACAACAGCCACATTGTGTTATTCATATTCATAACTATACACACATTAGTTCCTGTAACTTGTAAGACACATTGTTCTCACAGAATACATATGATTAACACTCATACCTTAAGGCTGACCTCAACGTTGGAAATGTGGGGCCAACACCCTTGTTCCCAATCCCTATTGACAACTATGACTATGTACATTGATATTGAAAGTTAATTACTCCCTGAAGCTGAGTCCCTCTCTACCAAAAAATCATTTTCTTGTCTATGAACACAAAAATAACAGTCCCACAGGCCTCCTAGTGCTGCAAGCTCTCTCTGGACGTAGGTTTCAGTCTAGCATGGGATCAGATAATTGCACAAGCTTCTGTGCGTGACAACTCAAATCATTTTAAAATAGGAGGAAAAACTGCTTACAATCTTAATCAAACTTACCGGGTGTTACGATACGACGCACCATCTTGAATGTTCTTCTCTTTTGAGAAATCGGAAGAAGGGGGCATTGCGCACGCAGAGCTCTCTCTCCTCAATTAACGCAGGGTGACGTCAGTTCCTGTAAATGTCATGAGACTTCAGCTTCCCGCCCTCTAGTTTTGTGCTGGTCCTCCGATTCGCCCTGTTTTCCTTAGACCTAAGCAGAGGAGATTGCAGAGGTGCCAAACCTCCCGACTTGGCGGGAGATCTCCCGATTTTTCAGGCAAATTGGCAATTCCTCCCGACCTCCCGACTTCACATCAAAACCTCCCGCCAAAAGGCCCAAATTATGAAATCTCAGATATTTATCAAAAACATGCCCTAACTATACAAATCCGAATAGAGAAAATACCCTGGCCTGGTCACATGCAGATTTATTTTACAATTTAAGTTCAAGCCCAGCCTTACCCTTTCCCAGAACCCAACTCAAGTTACACTTTATGGCCGTTGTGGTGACAGTAAGGATAGTTAGGACGATAATGTCTTTTCCATGCCCATGTACATAATATATATATGTGTTTTAGGAAAATGAGTCACAAGTCGCAAAATTGATACAGGACAAATTTCAGGACATTGTATTAAATATATCCTTGCATTTTGAAGGCCTTCATATGGAGTATATTTAGTTACTTTACTAGTAATTGGCCGCCCAGAAACATTGCAAGCATTTTTTTTTTTTTTCAAAAATAAAAATATCAAACTTAAAATATAGAAATACTTATTACGTGTCCTAGTGTTTACTATCATTAGAATCAGCTTTTCAAGTTTTCAAATATGGTGATATCTCAAAATCATTGTAATAAATATATTTTTGCGTTTTGAAGTCCTTTGTATGGAGTATAAACATTGCAAAGGTTTTGAAAATTTGTCATGTGTCTTCAAAATCAATGCAATATCATGTTCCCACTCAATTGAATGTCTTTGAAATGGGGTAGAACAAATGCATGTGTATGGGGTGTGGGGGTTTAACCTCACCCCACACCCACTTGATGGGAAAATGATTAGTCAGCTAGAGGGAACTGGGGTGTTCGCCCCCCTCCCCACCTACTCCCCTCCACCTCACCATACTCAGTTGGGTGTGTGGGATTTCGACGCCCCCCCTGGGCCAACTCCACCGCAGTAGGCCTAAACAATATTTAGCTGGGTATGCTACGTCCCCGCCCCCTCAACACACACACACCTCCACCTCAGTAATCAATATTTAGCTGGGTATGCCTCCCCCCCCCCCCCCCACACACACAATTGAAATAAAGTGTATATAATTATTATTGATGTGTTTCAGTAAATGCTCTCCGATTCCTAAAATATCATGGAGAAATGCCCGAGAATGCACCATTTCACTACACAATATCATTTTTTTCCAGGGGGGGGGGGGGGCATATTGGACGAAAGAAAAGAGATAGTGTGTGTGTGGGGGGGGGGGGGGGGAGAGAGAATTAAGGATAACACAAAGAAATCGGTCCAATTGTACATTATATAACACGGATAATTAACAAGTATTTTGGATAACCAATCATAATACTGTTTAGCCTACTTGAGTATCCTATTGTCAAGTGAAATTCACAGTCACGTTGCTATGCTATTCCTATGCAAAAATGGCAAAAGTGACCTTTCGTCACATTTGGGTCTATCAAATCATTACCTAGATATTACTTAATATTTGAGACCGACTGCCATTTTCTTTCATTCTATAAAGGAAAATATCTCATCAGGACATATAATAGGCCTACACAAAAATTACATGTTCATTTTCTTTCGATTTACAAGACTGAAATGCAAGACTTTTCTTAGAATGACCCATATATGGAAGCAGCATGTTCAACAATTCTTGCAGAATTTATATATAAATACTCGCTGAGTAAGAGCAGTTCCTTTAAACATTAGTTCATTTGTTTAAAAGATATTTGCACATGAATTCAGTATGAATTTCCACATGACTTGCAGATGGTGTAGTCTTCTTCTGATTGTATCATATGTATCGTATGTCTGTTCGGTATAAAATTCCTATATACAATTTTTTTTTAGTTTAATAATTATTAGCTTCGTATAGTGTGTGTCGCGTTAAGACCTAGGCCTAGACATAATTATATATTTTTTCTGAGGGAATTTTTACAACAAAACATTCGTCACTTGCACGCATCATTTCAATTGTTCCCAATAACAATGTCTATACTCTCAAGGGCGGTTATTCCATAGGGTAGCGACTAGATAATGTTGATTTCTGGTGGTAAATGTTCTTTTCTTATTATTGGCTTTTGGAAAACTGTGACATCGGCGCGACTGGTTTACATGCATTGGCAGTGTTGTTGTTAAATCGGGATCTTCCTTCTTAATATACATATTGACTATAACTGAGATTTTGCTTCTCTTCTGCTAGGTAAGGTAACTATTATTTACATGCATAGGGGGTTATGTCATGTTCATTATAATGGAAGTACTGAGTGAAGAAGTTACTGGCGGAAGATCAGGAGAAAGTAGGGGACAAAGTATAGTCAAAGTTAAGTTGGTAGAGGGGTAGGTAAAGGAGGAGGATCATGTATCTCATGAACCAGAGGAGGTGTTGGAGGCGGAAGTTCAGTAGGAGATTGCGGAGGAGTTAGCCTATAATGGTGGAGGATGTACAAGAGGAGGTACAGGATGTGGTACGGAATGAGTTACAGGATGAATACGTTACAGAAAAAGGTAGGGGGTAGTGGAGAATTCAGTTCAGTTAGGAAGAGTTACAGTATCTCCTTCAGTACCTCCGCGAGTACCAAGTTTGTTTTCTTTTGTTTTAAAACTTTTATTCAGATACCTGCCATCTGGGCTACAGTACTGAGACATGTTATCGAAAAATGTGTATGAATGAATTATTGAACAAAGTAACAAGAAATAGACAAAGACTTCAGCAGTTGCGGTCATGCTTTCCAAAAGCGTGCAAAGTTACGGTGAGGCCATCTAGCGTCAAAAGCGAGTACCAAGCATCCTGGTACCTACAGTACTAATTATCATTACAGTAATCACTTCAGTATCTCCTCCAGTACCTCCTCTATTATACCCCTGGCTGTACCTCCTACAGCAATCTTCTATACACCCGCTCACTGCTATAGCCCTATCCTGGTAGGAGCTAGGTTTAGGATTTTGCATATACATGTACATTCACATGTACAACATAGCCTATTATATCATACCATTAGGTAATAGTAAAGTATACATTTTACTGGAGCTCAGATGCCATGATAGTCGGCCGCAAAATCGGACGAATTTTTATCACGCCGCAATAAGCGGGTTGATTAGGCGCCCGTAATTGGCGGCCCCAGATTATCGGGGGGGAAATTTTGATGGTATAATTTTTTTATCAGGTTGTGTCCCGAAATTGGCGGGTCCCGAAATATCAGGCCGCAATTGGCGGGTTGATTAGGCGCCCGTAATTGGCGGCCCCAGATTATAGGGGGAACAATTTTGATGGTAACATTTTTTTATCAGATTGTGTCCCGAAATTGGCGGGCGCGCTTTGCGCGCTTTGCGATAGTATGAGGCGGCCGCATGAGGAGAAATTTTGAGGGATTGTTCAACCCCCGTCCTTGCCGAGGTCTGTGCGCCATTCTCGACGCCAATTCCGCCATTCTCGCCGCAAATTCTGACAGTATGAATCCGGAGACCGCCATCAGCGGCCGGGCAATTAATAACGACCGCCAATTGCGGAGGACCTACCGAAATTTGCGGCTGACAAAAATAAAAATCCTATAGTAAGTCTATGCCGATATAATTCTGCCGCCCGCCGGCGGCGGTGGTGGCGTCCCGGTTTCGATAAAATATACTCAGATCTGCCTAGTATTTATCTTTTTCAGCCTAATTTAGCAAAATTTACTAAAAGTATAGAGGTGCCGATTGTACATTTTCTGACAACCTGATCCACGTATGGCTAAAGTAAATCGATATATGGGAACATATCAATATTTAGAGAGGGAGGGCATTCATCGACATAGTCATAAAATAAGTTCTATATCTGTCATATGGTTATAGTTTTAGACAAAAAGGTCGTGCTCATCTCAATAAGAGTTCTTCCCATCGATGCCTTTCTTGCTTATCCTAGAAAGTGAGGTTTTGTCTTTTGAAAAGTTCTATATTGGAAACATTAGAAAGTTGTGATTGTAACAGGTCGTGTAAAGAATCATGTAGTTTAGAATGGAGAAGGATCTATGTATGCGTATGTTGGTCCGAGACAACGCGTACTGCACATGCAATGAGGGCTTTAAAGTTGAACGTAGTCGCCATCTGGTGGTGTCAGAAAGAAGTACCATGGAAAGTAAAGCATCGATAAACGTATGTAGGAACTTATTCTAAGTTAGAGATACATGGAACATAGATAATCGGTTTTCAATCGATACTTTGTACACATTTTTATGAAATGGAAAACATTTAGAATGCTCCAATAAGTTTGTCGTGCATCATTTCCGTTCAATGATGGACATTAATTATTCGATGACCGAGCAGAGCTTGCAATTCTTAGGGGAAAAGTTCTTTTAAACGCGTTCAAAAGGGTTACCATCTGCAAAGCTGAATTATATTTGAAGATGGTAACACAGGGAAGTGAAACAAAACCACTTTTCCCTCCCAAAAGTTGGAGACAAATACATTTAGAGAATGCAATATATAAGAGAATCCAATCAACAACTGTGCTACACTCAGACCAAATGTAGAGGTATATCATGAGTAAGAGTACAATTATCCAGGTTCTAGTCTACTATTACTCATAGTGTAATAGCAAACTTCTAATACTGGGCGATACCGGATACTTCAGGATCAGCTGATGTCCGCTACAATGATAGAGTCAGTGAGTGTGATGGAATTAGCGAGTAGTACACAACAGTCCTTGCTTCAATACAATAACCCTGTCCATGCTGGAATATGCATAGCTCCTGGGTCAAAGTCCACTGATGAGTAGAACATGAGGCAAGTCACTCGATACTTTTTATTCTAATTTTGAAGTCTCCCGGTCTAAATAGATACATTACAGCCTCCCCTCTTGTCCCTATGGTCTGTCCCAGCGTTAGCTAATAGGATCTCTAGTATCGGTCATGTTCATGGAATTTCTCCCCTTTTTCCGAAGAAGCAACACCAATGGCAATGACCTATAGGAAGGGACAAGATGGTGAAGGTCATACACGAGGAGTAGGCGCCTGTTAGGGGCAGGAAGGCCTGCGCTGATGGACCTAACATTGGTGACACTTGTTAATATGATTTGGACTGTCTCTCTCCCCCTGAAACACCAAGGCGCCAAAACAAGGCTGACAAGGGGATGACACGGACCGCTTCTCGCCTCACCCGATTATTCGGCTGAGGATTATCCTCTGGTGCTGGCACCAAAGCTCGCCTAATCACATTGGCTGCTGATAAGTTCTGATAGCTAGCCCCCCGGGCATATGGCACTTGTTATCTTAGCGTCCATCTCGGTTCCGGTATCCCGAACCAGGGATGTTTTGATTCTATTATCGGAGATGAGGATGCCTTGCTTGATTAAACATTGGAACGCTGGATCGGCAGTGGACGCAGGCGGGCAGACCACAATGTTGAAAAGACAGACATTTCTTTTTGCTCACTCACGACGGCTCTTCCGATAGTGTTTCTTTCTGATGTTTTCAATATACACAAAGAGAAAATAAAGAGGATGCGGGGGTTCAGTCCGAGCCTCTCAGATCAGATAAGAATGGTATGTCAGTGACTGGACGCCTACTGCGCTAATGGCTTTCCTGAACCCGGAGTAGGCGCCCTAATGATATTTTAATGGCATTTTGCGGTTTGGAGAGGTTTCTCTTGGGCAATCAAGAATATATCTTAAAGATATAATCTATATTCATATACATGTAGTGATTCCCACCTTATGTACTATCACTAACCGAGATCCGATTAAGCTCTTTATCGACTGAGGCAAGACATACACATCCAGACACAGGTCTTTCAGTGTCAATGGTTTATTCTCCCCAACTCAGGCCCTTCTGACAAAGTGCAATGTCAGGTCCTCTAATACCCCTTTCACACTACACCTCTCAAAGCGCTTCCTCGAGGTCGGTTCTATTCACACTGCACTCTAAAGCGCTTCCAAACCGAATTCAAGGTGAAGTGAGGTGGTTTCTACAATCCACCTACCTGAGGTGAATTATATAAACCGCTTCGCTTCACTTCACTTCACTTTCTCAGTGCTAATTCTGCTAGTGTGAATGGAACCAAAGCGAAGCGAAGTGTTTTCTGACGTCATTGATCTTATAAACACATAGGAAAGTGTAAAGTGACCATTTGTAGTCTGAATAGAACCGACGTAGTGAAAGCGCTTTGAAGCGCTTTCTGAGTACAGTCTGCATGGTGCGGATTATATAAACTAGTTCGCAACGATTCGCTATGCTTCGCTTCGGTTGTGTAGTGTGAAAGGGGTATAAGCATTGCCTCCTCTGAGAAGGTAAACTTCTCATACATAGGTGTAAGGAGGTGTATACAGCAGTAAATAGATAAAAGGTGTAAAAGACTCATAACAATCAGAGATAACAGATAAACGATAATGTAATGGATACAAAGGAGTCACTTAAAACCTGAAGAGACCACCGTGATGATAAATAAAGTGATCTATTTTTGTCTAGGTCAATCATCTGGTGTAATGAACGCCTACCAATCTATGATAAAAGAACAAAAGCAAAAGGGAAGGCTCCAAAGGTCCTTAGAGATTTTTGTCACAATAGAATTGTGACATGGCATGAATAGTTACAATCTCGTATACTCTTTTTTTTATCAGTTTAAGGGGAATAAAAAAAATCATGAGATTATCAAGTACCATGAAAATGTGCTCAATAAAATTTCTTTAAAAAAAATAGTAATCTAGTTGTATGTTGCAATGTGCAGGTATACACACATTTAGAATTATTGATTCATAACACTTCGCACTTGAAAACACGGTACATTATTTTAATTCAGCATAGATACGTATGTTACTTTGATAGATACTGTTGTAGTGTGGGATGGACTGGGACGGACGAATGATGTATAGGGTACATTCGTCCGCCACCAGGGGGCAGGGTCTCACATTGTGAGTGAGGACGGATCTCTGGGGGGTATAAATAGGGGTGAGATTTTAGGGTAAGGGCAGTTGCAGCCCAGGCATCAAGCATTCCACATCTACCTTTCAAGATACTTCAATAAATGGGCTACTAGCTGAGACCAAGATTCATCTCTTATTGTTGTAATTGTTAGACAATGCAATTCATCCACTCGTCCATTCGTCCACTCGTCCACTCATCCGTTCGTCCGCATTCGTCCAAACTAAGTAGAATGATATTCCAGCAGAGAACTCAATGGCTTTCTCCTTATGTATTAGTGAAGTAATGACGGCTACAACAATGGTGGCAGCGGTGGGATCGTTTCAGATGAATCCTACCCTCTCTAGCTGTCAGGAGTAGGAGAGAACCAAGGGAACTGGACGAGTTGGCTGGACGAGTTGGCTGGACGAGTTGGCTGGACGACCAGACACAGATGGAGGCAAGCAGATTTCAGAATATGAAAGTGAGACCCCAGGCATTTGATAGGTCTTGATTTTCGTCTGAATTCATTCACCATTCCTGTTTGGTTGTAGATCTTAACCTGTGGACAAATCAGCTATGGTTGGACGAATTGGACAAGGACAAATTGGACGAGGACGAATTGGATGACCAGACACAGATGGAGGCAAGCAGATTTCAGAAGGTGAAAGTGAGACCCCAGGCATTTGATAGGTCTCAATTTTCGTCTGAATTCATTCACCATTCCTGTTTGGTTGTAGATCTTAACCTGTGGACAAATCAGCTATGGTTGGACGAATTGGACGAGAACGAATTGGACGAGGACGAATTGGACAAGGACGAATTGGACGAGGACGAGGACCTCAGACGAGGACGAGGACCTAGGAAAATCCATGCTGGGGAGTCTGTGAGGCAGAAAGAAATGTGGAAGAATGCCCTCTGGACAATTTTTAAGATTGGACAGTTGTCTGGACAAGTTATCCAGACAAGGACGAGTTGTCTGGACAAGGACGAATTGGCCAGACAAGTACGAGTTGTCCAGACGAGGACAAGTTGCCCGGACGAGGACAAGTTGCCTGGACGAGAACAAGTCGCCCAGATGAGGAGGACTTCGTTAGTTGGGCGAGGATTTTGTTGGCTGGACGTGGACAAGTTGCCCGGACGAGAACGAGTTGCCCAGACGAGGACAAGTTGCCCGGATGAGGACGAATTGCCCGGACAAGGAATTTGTTGGCCGGACGAGGACAAGTTGCCTGGATGAGGATGAGTCGTCTGGACCAGGACGAGTCGTCCAGACGAGGACAAATCATTTGGATGAAGACAAGTCATTTGGATGAAGACAAGTTGTCTGGACATGGGCAAGTGATGAATTGGCCCATGTGAGTGAATGAGAGACAGAATGAGGATGAGGACGTGAGTGAGGACGAACAGGACGAATGGAGACGAATGGAGACGAACAGGGACGAGCTGGCTGGATGGGGGCTAGCTGGATGAAGGAAACTCAATCACTGTGTGGGACAGGTGGGACCTGTGGAGGTAGGGAGGGAGTGCCATTTCCCTCAGGTAACCTACCTGGAAGTAGGGAGGGGGTGATAGTCCCCTCAGGGAGCCTACTTGGACGAATCAGCAGGCTAGGGTTGGAGAGTGAATTACCAGGGTGAGGTGATTGGGGAACCCAACTTGCTGGAATCGGGCTTACACACAGTGGTACTGGAGGTAGAGGGAGGAGCAGTTCCCTCAGGTACCAGGACGAGTCTGCTGGCTAGGCAGGGGAATATTGAGCAGTGTGAAGAAATGAACAAATGCCCTGGACGAATCTACTACTTTAGGACGAACCAAAGAAGAGGGAGGACGAACCAAAGAGGGAAGAAAAGAGGGAGGACGAACCAAAGAAGGAAGAAAAGAGGGAGGATGTACCAAAGAGGGAAGAAAAGAGGGAGGACGAACCAAAGAAGGAAGAAAAGAGGGAGGACGTACGAAAGAGGGAAGAAAAGAGGGAGGACGAACCAAAGAGGGAAGAAAAGAGGGAGGACTAACCAAAGAGGGAAGAAAAGAGGGAGGACTAACCAAAGAGGGAAGAAAAGAGGGAGGACTAACCAAAGAGGGAAGAAAAGAGGGAGGACTAACCAAAGAGGGAAGAAAAGAGGGAGGACTAACCAAAGAGGGAAGAAAAGAGGGAGGACATACCAAAGAGGGAAGAAAAGAGGGAGGACGTACCAAAGAGGGAAGAAAAGAGGGAGGACGAACCAAAGAGGGAAGAAAAGAGGGGAGATGAACCAAAGAGGGAAGAAAAGAGGGAAGAACAGAGGAGGGACGAACCAAAGAAGAAAGGAATTCGTCCATGCCTATGAAGACAGAAGAATTAATAACATACTCTTGAAAATACCACTGTTATATTTAACCAAGTAATGATGTTATAAGATCAGTGGGTGTTCATTTTAAAATTGTAATTTTGGGGTCCAAAATTTATAAAGGGGAGGGTAGTGTTGTAGTGTGGGATGGACTGGGACGGACGAATGATGTATAGGGTACATTCGTCCGCCACCAGGGGGCAGGGTCTCACATTGTGAGTGAGGACGGATCTCTGGGGGGTATAAATAGGGGTGAGATTTTAGGGTAAGGGCAGTTGCAGCCCAGGCATCAAGCATTCCACATCTACCTTTCAAGATACTTCAATAAATGGGCTACTAGCTGAGACCAAGATTCATCTCTTATTGTTGTAATTGTTAGACAATGCAATTCGTCCACTCGTCCATTCGTCCGTTCGTCCGCATTCGTCCAAACTAAGTAGAATGATATTCCAGCAGAGAACTCAATGGCTTTCTCCTTATGTATTAGTGAAGTAATGACGGCTACAACAATACATATGAATGCATAAATGATAGTACCATTATTTCTATAATATGGCCTTATACTTGGTATTAAAAAGATGTGAAACATGTGAAGTGAATGTACACTACTTATGCTCAATTTGTACTATCTTTTCTATGTACCATAACCCATATATATGTACCCCATAGATATACCTAGTACTAAGGAGACACATAGCATGGCATCCACTGGTAGCCTAAATTGTTAATCTGATGTGTATTAACAATTTTGTAACATGTGGTTATGCAAAATAAAGAATATATTATTATTACGGTTTGGGAAAACGTTTGCCTTGCCAGTTTATTTCCGGATCATAACAGTTATTATTATTAATTTCTTTCACAAGCTCTTATAAATATTTGTGCCTGTGTTCAGGCGAATGGTTTAACGGGGGATAGAGTGGTTAAAGGTGGTGAAGGCAAACGTACAATTAATAGTGTGTAACTCTTGGTTATTTATGCCTAGTGCCTGACGCCGAATTCATTGGATTCTCCGCCCGGGAGGGTTACTATATTATTGCTATGCCTCCCTGCTGTTTATTCAAATGTATCAACAAGTGAATTTAGATTGTGACGCTGAGGTTGCTACCTGAGCTTGTATAGTCCTATGCTTCAAAACTCTCTTGCGAAAATGTCATGTATTCGCCTCTGGTGATGATCCTCACTTACTTCGTCGTCAGGACGTCTCCTTTGACGGTGAATTTGTATCGGTCATTGTGTCATCTTCCAAGACCAGGGGGGGGGGGGGGGCTAGGCCCTACTCAGCCTTCAGATCTATGTTCAGTTCTTCAGTGCTTATTCCAGCGGTGCCACGCCCCTCTTCACTCTCCCTTGATCTCGACGTGTTCCATATTCCTATGCTTTGCCTATGATGAAATCCTGGGCCATGCAAGCAGGGTTGAAGAAGAACTTGGGCCTGCACAGCCTGCGTCGGGGAAGCGCAACCTTTTGACATACCTGCGGTGTCCAGCTGCAGGATGTACGCATGCTGGGGGACTGGTAAAGCATGGCCGTACTGGGGTATTTGACTGAATATCGGCGTTGAGTGGAATCAAGAGTTGCTGAGGTTAGTTCTTTCCATTAGCCATCCTCTTCACTACAAAATTATAATCTGTATAATATACATGTAGAGGTATTTTTTGTGATTCTCCATATTCTCAGAATCTGTGATGTTACCAACCGTTTTTCTGCACAAAAGAACCGTTCTGTCAACCCTCTCCGAGAGTCAATATATAGGTTTGTGAAGGTATTGGGGGTGAAAATGTGAGCCCTTTTTAGTTTTTTAGTTCTATACAACTATTTTTAGCGGGGGAAAGCTGGGGAGAGTCTTTCGTATGGAAAAGGACAGATCACATGACTGCCTCTTGAAAGTAAACATAATGACGTCATGCCTCTGATAGCTTAGGGAGAGGGAAAGGGAAGGGAGAAGAAGAGAGTTGGGAGAGGGAGAGACAGAAGAGGGGAAGGGAGGAGAAAGAGAGGGGTCGGGTATGAGACACAGAGAAGAGGGAGAGGGAAAAGAGGGGACTGAGAGAGTGTAGGAGAGGGGGGAGAAGGGGAGAGGGAGAGGGAGGGAGAGAGTCTAGGGGAGAGGGAGGAAGAAGGAGGCTAGAGGAGAGGGGGAGAGTGAAGAAGGAAAAAGAGGGAGGGACAGGGGGAGGTGTAGGGAGAGAGGGGGACCGTCTGAAGGACGGGTACTCTGCTAGTATCATATATATTTCTTACCATATGGACTGGGCGAAAGCCTATATCTATTATACTAGAAGACAGCCACTTTACTACAAACTTTCTCCGACTGGATATTCATATTATAAAGCTGATCTTCCTTCTGATATTATCGGATATTTCTCCTGATGTTATCACTATTATGCTAATGCATGTTCATCTTGTCGGATCTATGTTAAATGATCTATAATTACATCTGAAAATTTGTTCATCTGAACATTTGTGTGGAACCTTTGACGACAACAGCTCAACAAAATGTGCTACAAGATATAAAATATAACTGCTGCAAATATAGTTAATGTGTTGATGGATTTCTATGAGTGTACACAGCTGGGCAGACTTGTGGATTGGTCATCACCATTTCCATCATTCTGCCCTATCAGCACCATAAGGATTAGCGGCCATGATGAGGTCATAGTGAGATACACTTGAAACTATTGAAAGTCATGAATATTCAGTAGGAGAGGATTCAGAGAGGGAAAACAGGCCGGAGGGGGGGGGGGGGGGAGACAAGGGGAGTGGGTGGGAGAGGGCGAGAGGGGGTATAGAGAGGGAGGAGGGCTAGAGAGCGAGAGCTTTAAGGCGAAAGTATTATATATTAACTGATAAATCTAGATAATAGATCCTTGATCGAATGGTGAGTGAGTGAGTGATATTGGTTGCTTTACGCCCTTATCAACACATTGAAGGTTATATCAAGGGCGGGAGAGCTGCGAGGGAGGCAGTTTATGATCTTACCCAGGAAATAGAGATAGAGAAGAAGGGAGAGAGAGACAGAGAAAAAGAGACAGAAAGGCACTTTATGGTCATACCCAGGAGTGAGGACCATTGATTGAATGGTTCCTCAGTAGCGCCAAAGATGGTCCAAGTTCCTTAGACCGTCTTTGGTAGCACACATTTTGGACATAGTCATACATATATCGTAGAGTGAGTCCTCTTATTCTAAGTAGAGAGGGAAGTGAAGAGCGAGGCAGTGAGTGGTTCAGTGAGTATGGAAGCCCATGGCTGCCATTGGGCCTCTCACCTCTCGCATTTAAGTCTTGCCTCTTACTTTTTACATTCTACGGTATTTTAAAAAAAAAAAATTCGTGAATGTTAGTGAATTGGGTACCATTCTGTCAATCATCCTGAGTAGCAAGTTCATGTGATACATTTTGAGGTGTTGGTTGAGGATTGGTGTGAGGAGTGTGGACACTTATCTGGGAGGATATCTGGATGCCCATCTCTGTGTGATGTAATTCACGCCAACACTACTAACTTTGCACTTATGCAAGGACTGCTTGATTGACAACCTTCTACCATCTCTGCAGTAAATACCTGAGAGCCAGTGTGACATCCTATTGGTTGACATTTGTTGTATTCTATTGGCTATCTTGGTTTGATTGACAAGTTGCCACTTAAGGCCACTGTATAGGTTTTGAGAGGAACCCATTTAGAGAGGACCACCCATGACTGAATCTGAGTGATCTACACCTACTACACCCTTTGGGATTTCTGGGTTTCAAGTCTTGGAGACAGACAAGCTCGGAATTGCAAAGACTAAAAGATAATTGTGTATTATTAGATTACAATATGTTGTTTGATGTCTTATGTCTAATTCCCTTGCATTGTACTTTCATGTTTATCCAACTGCCTTTGTAAACAGGGAGCGTGCAACTTTCCTAGTTGTTAATAAACTGAATTTTACTTCCACTCCTGTGTTCTTCTAATACAGACATTCGAGGCATTTCAGATTACAGTACGTCTGATATTCATAATCTAGCCATTGCGCACAAATAGTTGACCGTAGAATTTGTTTCCTTTGGAAACGCACAATATATACATTAACTTAAACTGATTATAAAGTTAAACAGAAAAATAGTTCATTAAATGATTGATTAACTTAATAAACTTATAACTTGTTAAATCTCGCCTCTCGCCTCTCACCTCTGACACCCCGCCATGTAGTCCATATGCTTACTGGAGATTCTACCTTTTACAATTTCATTTTTCTGTAAAATGATATTTTCTACTCTGATTACAGAGAGACAGGAGCATACAGAGAGAGAAAGAAAGAGGGAGAGAGAGAAAAAGAGAGAGAGATAAACAGGGATAGGGCGAGAGGGAGAGAAAGAGAGAGAGAGAGAGATAAATAGAGAGGGAGAGACAGACATACAGGAGAAGAGAGATAAATAGAGAGGGAGAGACAGAAAGAAAGAGAGAGAGAGAGAGAGAGAGAGAGAGAGAGTGGGGTAAGAGAAGATCGACGATGGCTAAGAGGAGCTGATGGGAATGTTGAAATGCCCTTGATCACTGGTAATAATGTGACTCAGTGCTTGTTTATACCTCTTGGGGACTGGGAGCCTGCAGGATATAGGGCTCTGTGGTGGGCTTGCTAAGATAAAGCCACCCACCCCTTGTCATTCCCATCCTCCTGCTCATCAGTGGTTTTTCACTTAAGGAGCATGTGTTTTGTCACTAATGCATTAATCGTCCATGTAACAGACGCCATGTCATCCAGGGGTTTCCCCGGCCCCTCCATGGAGCTATGTGTAAACCTTGTGCTGGAATGTTATTGCTAGATCTATTGCCTGTTTTCTCTCTCTTGATTTTACAATTTGTAAGTGTTTTTCAGGACAGCAGTCTAGGCTCAGAGCCTCTCAGATCAGATAAGAATGGAATGTCAGAGATTGGACGCCTACTGCACTAATGAGTTTCCTGACCTGGAGTAGGCGTTATAATGGCATTTTGCGGTTTGGAGAGAGAGAGGCTTTTCCTCGGCTAGGAAGGACTCTCAACTCTGGAGCCTAGACTGAGAGAGTTCCTAGAACAATTTACCGAGAAACCAAACTCGACATAATGGCTCACCTCTGAATAGTAACTTGGGACGGGATTAGATAAAAGTGAATTGTTTTAATAGATCTCCCGAGAATTTTCTTGGAAGCCATTTTGACCACGCATGTTTCGGTAATCTACTTGGTGCTATTCAGTGACTTTCAGCCAAGAAGCGGAATATATTCTGATTATATTTAACCAAAACAGCAGGGGCGTTTTTACCTATTCCCGACTATAAAATGCAGACCACGTTCTGATAAAACGTTTAGAAAAGCCACAGCTCGAAGAAAGCCTGAAAGAAATATATTTCCAAGAACGGCAGTCTTATTTTCTTTTTCTCCCTTCTTCTTAAAAAAAAGCCTTTGCGGTTCTGTCTGCATTTTCTGTTTCCTCACTCGTGGGGAAGAAAGTACTTTAGCAGAATATACGGATTGGCAATACGGCAGGAGATATCTTCATTCAAAGCCTATGGCCTTTCCCATGCAAACTGGACAGAGCTTTTGTCCGCGTCCAGAAGAGAGAGGCTGGCACGATGCGGGACACACCCCGGCCTTTTGCCCGCATTAGGTCGCCTTTGATCGCCGGGATCCGGCCAACAATCGCCGGCATCAGTCCCAGCCGGCAGCCTTACAATCAAACCATCAGATATCCCATTGAGGAACCCCGCCCATAAACTGCCCAGCTACTACCTGGTTCACTTGAAAGACATCTCAGCAAATTATCACAAAAACAGGAACGCGCTTTTCACAGAGTGTTGATTTATGTGTGCCGCTCCTCCCCAGTAATAACTATAACTGGAACGCAGCAAAGACGCTGTACAGCAGCTTAATCTAAGGATTTGCCAGAACCTCTAAGAATTGCTGGCAGACCGATGAATGCAAAGCCTCGTGACGCTATGTCGGGGTCTTAAGGCTAGTCAACATTGGAATTCAGGGCAAGCAAGATCAGCGGGGACCTCAGCTGTTTCGCACAGACTCGCTAATACTGAATGTATACAGAATGAAACTGAGAATGTGCAGTGTTTTGCAGGCCTAGCAGATCTAGAGGTTTACATACATGGTTTCTACCCGCAGAGATTTGTAGTTTTAAAAGTTACGGAAAATAGGCGACATGCTCAAGAGACATCTTTATTTTTTATAAAACTGAATTCTAAATTAAAATGTTCTCTGCTTAATACCAATAAAGAGGATTTGCTATTGGAATTACATCAGGACTACGGATCTTTTATACCCTGTTATAGAGTATTCAACGAATAGTAACACCTTCACGTATCGGAATTCTAAAGTAGACTTGACACAATCCAATAGTGCTGAAACTATAAAACTCGTTTCAATAATCTCCTATTATTTGAAATACCTCAAGAATTAAGTTAGGGTGAAGATCTTACAGATGGGAGAAATAAACAATACGTCTTTCCATGAAGCTAAGAGTTAAGAAGAGGCGAGGGTAAGACAAAAAGCCCTGTGTTGGGACTGATGAATCAAATATCTAAATGCCCGGCATCGACTTGGGGGTGAATAGGTATTCAGTGTGTTCCACCAATCAACTGGTTTCAACCGGAAACCACATGTGCCAAAGAGGGCCTGCTGCGCTACAATCCCAGGAGAAAGGAAAGTTAAGCTTGGATCTCTTTCGGGTGCACTTACGGCGTTTTGAAGAACACACTTAACAAGTGAATAGAGTGAAAAACTAACACGCAGATAAAATCATGGGAAAATCTTCACGTCAAAACTAAAGACAAAAGTAAATCCAATTCGAGTCGATTTAAATGTTTGGAGAGGTCTTTCGTGTAATTCTATGTTTTCACTTTTGTTTCTTCCAATACTAGATACACAAGAAGATTCGTTTCTGGAGTACATAAATTCAATGCCTTGAGTTCATCAGGCCCCAAGGTCAATTCTTGCCCAATTATGATTAAGATATCAAATAGTAATTAATCTTCGTCGGATTCAGTGCATTTTAAATACTGTGAATTGGTTTTATATTCGCGAGGATTAATTTTCGCGCGTTTTCAATTGAAGGTCAACTCAATTCAAGGATAACTTTTATCACCATTTTTGCTGACTTTTCGCGAAAATAAAGCTACTGTTAATGAAACCCTATCCACAGTACTGTATATATATGTATGTATCCTTTTTCTTAAACTCCAGATTTTCTAGTCCCTTTACTCTTTAACATCAAGAGGAAACGTTGATGAAACCAAATGAAAAGGTCTGTGGCATCTCATAACCTGAACATTGCCAAAGAAAATATTGTGTATTCATTAGAGGCCAGCTATGTCACCTTAGCGGATCAGTGTGAGCTTCGTGAGAATTCATTTATAACCTTACTGTACGGTGGCAGTACCTGGGCGAGAAATCCTTACCCACACTAGTTCCTTTCTTCTCTAAAGTCTAATACATGATCCTACGAAACTGAATTAATGTATAGAATCCATGTCCCCGAAGTAAATAATACAACTACCATCTGCCCGACTCATTTATTTGGAAGAAGAAAAGCTCATACGCAACACCCCTTGATAAATAACCTCAAAGTCGAGCAGTAAACTATCTTTCAATACGCCGTATCAAGGCATATAGGAGAGGACCAAGTAAACGGTATCATGTATATCCTGGTGAAAACAAAACTTGCCATATACTACTTAGTAAAATTGTAAATGATGTATGTTCAGCCACAACACGTGGCATGCTCTGTTATCAGTCATTGTGGTATGAATATTTGATTCGGTTATTATGGTATCCAGTAAATAGGTGTGCTTTATATAAATGTTTATGGTGATATGGGCTATCATTACTCAGGTGGTGAGCTTCATACAAACGGGTTGTCTGCATACGCGACTGTTCACAAGCATACTGCACACGAGTAAAACAGTCTAGGCTCAGAGTTGAGTGAGTTCCTTCAAACTGAGGGAACGTCTCTCGCTCCAAACCGCAAAATACCATTAAAATCCCAGTAAGACGCCTACTCCAGGGCCAGGAAAACCATTAGCGCAGTAGGCGTCCAATCACTGACATACTATTCTTATCTGATCTGATCTGAGAGGCTGAGCCTAGTCTGAAAACTATATATGAGAGATATCAAGATACCATTGCGCTCATACAAGAATGATAGGGCGGGAGGGGGAGCTAAAAAGATGGGGTGTTGATAAAGCTATTGATTAGATTCTAGCGTAAGTACTGGGGGCACAGGCGGCTATAATGTTAACGATGTACATACAGTAAAGAGATCGGCGAATTGGTTTGTTTAAACCCGATTAACCTATGTTAATAATGTATATTAGTTGGTCATATCAGGGGGAGGGAGGAAGCACGCTAACGGTATGCAATACCCTATTCGTTTCGACCACTGGCAATAGTTCTTTTACATGCGTATAGCCATACACAGAGCTACACATGGCTGCTGTCAGATCGAAAGGTGACCCAGGGGTCTATTTTCGGCAACCGAAAAATGACCCACCCCATCGAAAATCAATCGACCCCGGGTCACTTTTAGACGGGGTCATTTTTGTTATATGACAGCGGCCTTTGTTAAAATGACACTTTAGCAAATCGCTTGAGGAATTCAAATATAGGACTCTCAGATTGATCGAGTTACTTTCAAAATTAAAAGTAAAGTATTTTGCAACTATTAAGTCAGATTTGTTATTAAGTCTTAAAAGCTAGGTATTACAGTCTTTACGTATAAGCGTACGATTTGTCCGATTTCACTTACCGGTAGCCAAGATTGAAAACTGTGTTCAGAAGTTTTCTTTGGTGAAGGTCTATCTATAGACCGAAATATGTGAGCACGTGAGGACAATTCATCAAACTGACCAGGATCATTGAAACTTACTTTCACCTGTTCAAAACTTTTTGTTTTTGGCCTCCGCTTAGGGCTATAAAAGAGGACGTTTCCACCATAATGTTCACCTATTTTTCTAGTCTTACATTTCTTCGCGTGTCTTGTCTTGTCTAAAGTCTAGCGGTATCGACTAGATCCGCAGGGGTCACTGACTGCAAGGTGATCGGTAAGATCGGTAATTTCTGCGAGTGTCAAATGCCTCGGTTTGTATGTTCCGTACCTCTAGATATGCAAACCACTCAAACTTTTCTCCATTGATTGTAACATTCATTGTACAATGTGCACGCCTGTCTTGCAGTTTTACGGAAGATTGGCTGTATGAAAATACTAAATATATATATAAATAAAATCAACTTCATCTTTCACTATCAATCAAACCATTTTCGAAAATTTGATGTCCTTGTATTTAAGTGGTTTACATTACATGTTCTTAGATCGAAATCTTCCACAGCACAAGGTTTTTAGTGCATGGATAAGACAGTCGGAGTCCTGCCCAGACGGGATTCGAACCCATGACCACATGTCTGGTACTCGTACCATCTGAGCAATCATGGGGTTTGTTACAAGTATAATCACAGAACTCAAAGAAGAGTTCTGTGGTATGATCTAAGCAAAGGAGAATTCCCGTGGAAATTGTGTCAGGTAATTCCTACACTCCCCCCTTACTTCTGTGGGTAGGAAGAAAAATGCATTGTGTGTATAGGCTATTCCTATCAACTGGGAACAGCAAGTATGAAGGATTTCTCCCCTTCCTACAGAAGGATTTCGGATTTCCCACAAAAACATTTCCTTAGCTTATACAACAGGCCCCTGGACAGCCAACACCAACTCTACGTATGTGCAGGCAGAGCACGTCATTGAAGTGAATATAACCGTACTATGATACCATATATCGCAAAGCAAATGAATAAATTAACTTACAGCAGGTATTGGATTTTCTGTCTATGATTTGGATGTGCCTTGTTTCTCGTATCAAATGTTGGTCCGCTCTTTCTGTGTGCTCAGTTATGTCATCGAGCAATTCTGCAAAACAAATCACACGTTTTCAGGGACGATATAAAATACATATCAAGATATTATTTATTTGTACCTAAGGGTGGCATATAAATGGGAGCCATACTTCCCAAATACATTCTAGGTCTTCCAGTATGTTCCTTAACTACAGGGAATAGATGAAAGTTGATTTTAATTCGGGGAGGTAGAAAGAAATTGTTGGAGGTTATTGGTCTACTTAAAAGATCTAGTCAAAGGTGGGGTTGATTACATTGGCGAGATGTTGTAATAAGTAATCATATGAGTAAACATTTGTTGAACTAGCTAACATATAACAAGGTCTAGCTTATATATTTCAACAGATTTGTTATGTATTGTGAACAGAAAAAAAACACCATTATGATGCATTCCGACGAGCACCTGCCTTCTTTTATATATGAATAGATTGATGGTTACGCCATAAACGTTGGAACAGAACCAGGCCCAACAACTTCAAGAGATTCATCAGGATGATTGACCATTTAGCTTAAATGGATCATACATTCATAGCAACTTCAAACAAACTGAGACATCAATTATGTATCACAAAATAAGAGCAATAACCCATTTGTCAGCGCACAATAATTTGAAATAACAAATTCTTGAACCGATGCTAACATAAGAAATGGGACGGTTTCCAGGCCATCCAAAGTTCCCAAATCTTTCACTGCTTAGAGAGATTTTAGCTCAAGATTTTCACAGTTGCCAATTCTTTACACTCAAGTAATCCTTGACACCTAGTCGATCCATATGCTGAATACAATGATCTAGCAGATCTGAATTCAATTTGAATCAAGTTTAACTTGCTAAATACCCCTCTCATCATTTGTATTACATGGTCTAATACATGTACACATATCACTCCCAGTGTCGCCTGCTCTCGCCTTAGGGCAGTGCTCAACAATGCTTACAATATCACCTTGCCCCAATACCTCGAGTCTAAACCCCAACCTCTACCTCACACCATAGAAATATGGAGCACTTGACCCCGTGACCCCTACTCACAATGTGAGAAACTCATCCCCTCCAGGTGTTTAGGATCTTCCGTGACAGCTGTCAATCATCCCAGATTAAAATGTCTGCTTTTTCTGAATGTGTCAGAAAAGGATGAGGGGAGGGGGAAGGATTCATCGGAAAGTCCCTCATGATAAATCCCATATTTTTATTGTAAAGCGCTTTAGGGTATTTGTGTGCCAGTATTATTATGCACGAGTGAGGCTATTGTGTGCCAGATGCATTTCTTATCTGGGATAAATGACAATCTTGATAGGAGAATAGAATCATATTTTTATACACAGCTCGAAAAAGATCGAACCCTAAGGACACATTTCCTTCCATGAATTTTAATCATAACGAAGAACAGATGGCCTCATAGTCAGTGGGACAAAGTGAAATTATTTTTTTTGTGTGGTGAATAATATTTTGACAATATATTAGTCTAGATGAATATTAATATTTCATGGGTTAATCAAAAGTAAGTTGTTCATTAAGATGATGATTGTCCGACCTAAATGAACGGCAGTCCGAAATCTGATTCTAAACATCACTCATGTAAACTTAAGACAGGGAAAACAAGGGGGCACCAGTCTAGTCTAAAGTAATAGTTAAGTAATAGTCTTTAGTAGCGGTACCACAATTTGATTAGAAACCGATTTTCACAAACTAACAGAAACCTTTTCTAAAATTGTAGATATCCAAAGAGGACTCCTTTCAAGTTGGAGCAGTCACGGCGCGACTTAGGAGGTCAAATCTATTTAAGAAAACCTGATCGGCATTTTTCCAAACTACCTAAGGCCTAATTTGTTTTAGAGGAAAACGGCGAACTAGACATAGAGGACCTAGACGAAAACAGAAGCTCTTGCTTGCCCCGAAGAGCGTCCAATATTGAATCACGTATGCAGACATGGAACTGAAGACTAACTTTGGAAGTCATTAATTTGTTGTTTTCAAAGTCAACCGGCGCACTTGGTACGACTGATGGTTCAATGACAACTACCATATCTCACATAGCCACAGACACGACAAGAGGGTAGCTATTCCTGAGGCCTGTTTCACAAGAAATCCTTACTCCTTGCTCGGTCCAGGCTCCAAACTGAGGGAAAGCCTTTCGCTCCAAACGGCAAAATGCCATTATAATCCCACTAGAACGCCTACTCACGGGTCGGGAAAGCCATTAGCGCAGTTGGCGTCCAATCACTGAGAGGCTGTGAGCGTAGACTGTGCTTGGCAATAACGCTTAGCAGCTGGTAGGGATATTTTATGGAAGGCGTTTGCTATATAATGTACACAGTGCTATTTTGTATTCCTAGAGTAGCAGTGCCCTACAAAAGCCAGGACAAATAGCTAAGGAAGGAACATTTTAAGCGAGGATTTCTTATGAAACGGGGCCCAAGCACTGGTGAAACTGAAGGGGAAAAATAAATGAAAGCTAAAGCTATTGAATAGAAGTTTAAGGACGCGCATATAAGTCTGTCAGTGAATTGAAAAATACTTTTGTCCAAGTGAGGTCGTTTTTGCGGAACGTAAGAATGTGTCAAGATTTGCCGAGAAGGAAAGTATTTTTGAAAAAGAAAAAATCTCTTCCCTATGGAAATTACTAACGTGTTCGGTTTTGTAGGCACAAAAAAAAACTTCATTAGAGTGAGAAATTATTTTCCTAGAGTTGACAGCATGTCTCATAAATACTCTATCCATCACTGATGCTATCCTGTGACCCAGACAAGCGTCCATTCCCCGTCGGAATTTATCTGACTGATCATCAAATAGAAAACAGGGTAAAACGCATAAAGAGCAAAACGTTCCCATGAATTTCCTTTAGTCACCATAACGCTCTAAGAGCAAGTAGATTTGTTTTGATTTGAAAGGGGGGGGGGGGGGGCGGCGGCTATGTATCAGTCTTCCTCGGGTTAAATTTCTAATTTTGAAGTTTGTAGATAATGTAGATAATGACGGGATAGTCTATAATTTGAAGTGCCATTGATAAATATAATACCGACATTGATAAATATACCACCGACATTGACCGACTATATGAATATAATGAAATTCCACCTAGGGATAACTTCACGATCAAAGGATGACACAATTGACAGATTCTCTGCTACTATAAACGATGACCAGTCCCGAGAATCCTTATCGACGACCAGCTGTACAGCGGAAGGTCAGGTACTGACGACGTTTTAGAGAGATGCTGAGTCATCTCCTGATAATCCCCAATCATTGACGTTCCATGCATGACGCGGCGTGACGTCACACTGGTGTGACGTTTGCTCGGGCCCGAACTAACGAGAATTCATCCTCAATAAGATTCTAGAATTAGAACCTTAAATGACATTTCAGGCCGATCCCTGCGTTTAACATTATCGATTTTTGTCTATGCTATCTAAATACCCTGTTTGTTGGTCTGAGCCGTTTTCGTCATTGATTTTTTCCTGGTAGAAAAACAAATGTGTATTTCCCAGTAATCATTCATTCTAAAGACCAAATGACATACACAGATGACGAGACATCCTGATTCGAAAATGATTCAATATTTTTTTACTTGGCTATCTATCCTATCCGTCTGGGAACAGCCAGGCGCTCAGACAAAATGAGTAAAACAAGTATTTGGAATATAATTGCGCCCGCGAGTCATTCCAAAAGAGCTAAATTGGAGACATCTTTGGTATATTTCTCAGTGATTTACCTCAAACTCTTAATCTATCAGATTATGCAGGTCAAACAATCTTATTAAAGACAATATGGTCTTCCTAAAGTCAGAAAATATTGAGCTATCTAATTGTCGTTTACTATAGTATCCAAAGTGACTCTGAATTATGTTAGTTATCACAAACACCATTCTAGTTTTTTATCCATGTGTTACAGGTATTCTTACTTCTATTACAAAAAAGCAAATCACAGACACTCTCACTAACACTACATACAAAGTGGCATAGTGAGTGTCATGTACACACCTGTATATTGTAAATAAGCACAGATGTTCATCTTGGCCCGACAGAACTAACCCCGGAAAGGGGAGTCGGCACCCAAGAATAAATAAAATCATTAAAAAAAAAAATCCACTCACAATAACAATACCGTATAATCAAATTGCATACATAATTTGGAATATATACAGGATAACTAACGAGTTGGTTGAAGGAGTGTGAATATTGCACGAGTTGCAATATATTCTAAGTGACTGAATTATTCTAAGTGACTGAAACCAACGAGTTGTTTTATTATATATATGCTTTTAATGATATAAATAGAAAACATTTTTTTAGTCAGAAAGTTTAATTTGGGCCGTAAACTTGGTAAAAAAAAAAGCGCATTGGTGGCCATGACTATAATCATCCCGAATAAAAATCTGTTAAAAAACTGGTCAATACAAAAGAAGCGCCCAAGAACTATATGGTATAAATGCAACATATTTTCTTAGCCTTAATCTAACCTATCTGGTTCGGCGATGTAAATGACCAGCGTCAGAAGGCCAGGTTTCTATTATTGATATAAAGACATAAAGAGACTCTTCATGTCCTCCCAGCGGACCTCATTCACTCACCATTATGAACATCCACCTCATTGCCAATGTCTAGCGCCATGTTTTTCTGTCTGTGCAACACGTGCGAAAGGGCTTCCAAACCTTCGTCTTGCTCTGAGTGAAAACAACATTTTGAATGTCAATGTTACATCATTTAAATCATAATTGCTATTATCTTTCTTTAATTAACCAGTTAAGGTCCAAATGAAAAGTGCAATTTTCAACCCAACAGCCCTCTCATTTCAACCAAGTAACATAACTCATCTACTTGAAACTCAATCGGTTTGCAGCACCCCTCCCAACATTTCTTTAATTAAATTCGACAAAATGGGACCCAAGTCTTTATTTTTTTTATAATTTCAATGCTCTGAATGAAAAATATAATACAAGTACATCAAGAACATTAAGGCCTTTGTCTTAAATTCGGGTATTTTAGAGGGTTTAGTGAAAGCGAATTGTTTAGTGAAAGCGAATTGCCACTTCACTCATATATAGACTGTTGAGAACTGAATTATATATAATGGGTCAGATTTTCAGAAAATGTACAATTGGCAGCTGTACACATTTTGCAAATTTTCCTAAATTATGGTGAAAAATGAAGAATACCGGGTATATCTGAGTATATTTGGCAACGCATTGATTTAAAGTATCAGTTCTGTTATGTTAAACTATATTTTGAAGCTCATTTTCGTCTTAAATGTGGGCTATTTGAGAGGATCGATGAAGGCCAATTGTACATTTCTGAAAATCTGACCCACATAGGTATCACGATTATATAAAAGAGTCATGCGGGGACGATATATTTATCTTTGAAATTTAAATGTGATATCTGTGATATTTCCTTTAATCCTAAAAATATCCAATATAGCTTGGCCGGCCATGGCTATGTGGGTGAAGTCGCCAGAAAATGTACAATTCCCCTTCACCAATCCTCTCAAATAACCCAAATTATGTCAGAAATGAGATTCAAATACAGTTCAACGTAACCAAACAGATTTTCTGAATCAAGGCAATAACAAAATATACTCGGATATATACCTATAGTATGTATCACATTGTTATGCCTGATTTAGCGGAATTTACTGAATGTTTCAAGCTCTGGATTGTACATGTTCCGTCGATCTGAGCCACCAACACAACCCCCGTAAGTCAAGGTAAATGTGAGGTTAACAGGTCAGTTTGGGCAGACTTTTATAACGCATATACCCATAGCACTGCACTTGTGGGTGACATATAGCCCACTTAATACATCGGTGATGTTTCCCAGCATCCGAGAGCTCACCGCACATCACAAGGAAAGATCAACTATTTATAAGAAGGGAGCGTGGACGGTACCTCGTATCGCCTGGTGCTGCTGCTGGCGGATACCATCAAAACTAAGGTCGGCGTAAGGATCGGACGCCTGGCTGCCAGAGTCCTGCGCTACACCCCAGGGGTCGCCACTGTTGAAGGGTCCCAGGTTAGCCACTGGGTCCATGAGCGCTGATCTGCCGGCAAGAACAGATGGTAAGTGGTGGGGGACTCTTTTCTTTTCTTTCTCTTTTCTTTTTTATATACATTTTATACAACTACAATGTATAAAACTGGAACACCCTATTATTTGATATAAAGTCAATGATGATAAGGAAGAAATGTTATATTTAGGAGGGAAAACAAGGTGTATGCCTCAAATATTAGAAGGAAAATGTTATGTAAACAAGAACATGAGATATAAAACTAAAGGTTGTAATATGTGTAGTCTGAGAAGTAAAGAAATAAGAAGCATGCATTCATCATCATGTAATCCTTGATGATGTAATGATACAACATGACAGGGCTGTACACGCACAAAGATATTAAACTCTTTTTGTATATTTGGCCTGTATACCTCCCATCTTTTACTCAGCCCAGGAAAGTTCATACAAGCAGGGAGGTATATTATAATAATAAAGTAGGGGCGTCTATTTGCCAGTTTGCATATTGCTCACACTACAAACATTATGCCACTTTGTGAATAATTCTTTTTCCACTTGGTGAATATTATCTCAACTAAATAGAAGTTTTATGAAGTAAAAACCAATTCATCACAAAAATTTCATAACTTTCATATTATTTTAACACAAAAACGACGAAAAGGATTACGGTAGATATTTTTGGAATATTGAAATCATGTGTATAAGCTAATACTATCAATCCAGTTCCCAATAAAGCTCGTTTTATGATTCAAAACTGTTGTACATGCAGTGCCACTTACAGTATAGTTGAAGCAAAAGGTTCGAGGCTACCCCGTCTCTTATAAATAAATATATCCATGATGTAGGGGGTCATAACATACACGGCATTGGCTAAAAGATGAGCGTTCTCAATTAAAGTGACACTTCTCACTGTTGATGGCTAGATTATTGAGTAACGGAATTACTACTTCCTTTTCTAGTATTTGGTTCACCTTACCCTACCTAACTAACTCCTGTGGATATCAAAACTCTAACATTCATATTATGTCAGATATTTGGTAAAATAGTGAGCAAAATCGTGTTTGCACTCCATACAGATATTCAAACTGTCAGTTGGGTTTGGCATCTGGTGTTACATAATGCCAGGCTCGACCAAATGTTGTCCATAGACTCCTGGGTTAAAATTATTTATATATCTGACCACTTGGAGCCTGTAGCAGCACTGTTTCGTGGCTTGACCATATTCTGATGGTTTTGAAATGAATAGAGCCTTCTGACCCAGTCATTACACATATTCACTAATCAATGAATGAAAACGCAATGCTGGTACTCAAAACTTCAGATATTGCTATACCTATCATATATGATTACATTGACAAAGTTTCACGAGATTTCATGACTACTCATTTTAACTATCTTAGCCACTTTAATATTGATAATAAATAGTCCATTATTATCATTATTGGATTTTTTATTCATAATCTAAACAGTGACAAAAAGGTAGAGCTATCTGAGGTAAGGTTTTTAGTGCACCGCCTAGAATTATGACATAATCATATAAGTACGGCTTACAAGTACAAGAATATCAAAGTGCCAATACCTCCCCGCCAGCGCAGATGGTCTGTCGCCCTTTATAGCTTCTTCCAGTTGTTTTTCTTTCGTGTACAGGTCATCCAATAAGATCTGTCGTCTCTCGAGTTCCCTCTGCGTCCTGACGTAGTTAAGGATAATGTGACTTTTGGCCATAAATGGGAGCACCAATCACAATGTTATAAATTAATATTTTTATTCATTTTTATTCATTTCATTACAGACCTATAAGATATTTAAACTAAGTGACCCTTTTCTCAAGATGAAAATCAGTTACTCCTATCTCAGAGAAAGTGTAGAAGGCAACCCAACAATAGGTTGCTTCTCTCAAAGCCATTGTGGAGGCTTGGCTAAGTAAAGAGAAGAGTGATATATCCAGATACAACTCAGTGCAATGTTTCTCAAAGGAATAGGCCCAGTCTAGGCTCAGAGTTGGAAGTGTCCCTCCAAACTGAGGGAATACCTCTAGCTCCAAACTGCAAAATGCAATAAAAATCTCCTTAGGGCGCTTACTCCGGGCCAGGAAAATCATTAACGCAGTAGGCGTCCAATCAGCGACATGCCATTTTTTATTTGATCTGAGAAGCTCTGAGCCTAGACTTTTTATAAGTTTTAATTGTTACGCTGCAATAAACCCTCCTCCTTCAAACTACTAACATGAACTGTGGAATAGAAGGTCGCCATAATGACGGTACCAGGCCTCACTTTCAGTCTATGACATCACAGACAGGTGCACGGGTAACCAAGTGTGATGTCAGCACCTTGGTGATGTCACCCCATTGTAGAAATTTATGTAGACAATGACGTGATGGGCTTCCTACTTCTAGATTCTATAGGAGAATAAATAAAGAAAAAATAATGGTCCCCCACCCCCCATAAAATTCAGTATATTATTCAGTATTCAAACTATTGAAATTTTCCTGGTTTATCATATAGGTACGACAATATCAGTAAGTACAGAGCACCGTCCAATATTGTGTTTTCATTCAACATTTCTCGAATAAGTGTAATGAATGGGCCAGAAGGCTACAGAAGCAGCTACTCTAAATTAGAGAAAATGGTTGACCCATGATAGGTAACTTTGCTATCCCAATATTCAAATGGACAAAAAACATTGATTGTTTTCCTCATTGACCAATCACAGCCTGGTATCTTCAAGTGACCTCACTCCAAATCCACAGCCACTGCCAATGCTTTGGAATAAAATAAATAAAAAATAGACAGAGCGACCTGAGATTACATCTCCTCATGTCAACTTTCCCCCTTGACCATGGAATTATAGAATCGAACTTTTCCTGATACAATTATGTGGTAGTATTAGTATACTACAATCTATGAGAAGGGGAAAGAGAAATTCGACTTGAGGTAAAATAGTCACTTTAATTAGAAACTGAATTTGAAATAATGATAAACAGAAACTTTTGCCCCGCAGGGATGATCTGGTGAAAAGGATACATTGAGTATCTCATGTTAGTGCTCACAAGGTCATTCCGGAGGGAATTAAATTTGGCTGAAAACTGACGCATGGTCGTTCTAATCGTGGCACTCTCCTGAAACGAAAATAGAATTGAATTATATTTTATTCAGGTCAATACTTTGATACATACCAAAGTCAATTTCCTCAATTGTACCCGACAATATATATATATTTTTAAGATGGAGAGTTTTCACTACTAACTGGTGGAGATAGAGGGCCACGTGAACGTTTTGTAGTCTTCAGAGAGATGACGATTTTGAGTGTTTGAATGTTCCTTTTATTAATTACAGTACCCAACGTTTCGAGAGCTTTGCTCTCTTCCTCAGGGGTGGTAGATGGTACAACATATTTTTAAATCAATATAAGAACATGTATAATATTTGTGTTCATGGTAGTATTCAAGATGCTAGGAGGGCTTATATTATCTGGTCATTACATGAGATTAGAACGTAATAAGATTATTGTAACCATTTACAAATTAAACTCAATATGACGAGACGGGCCTGTTACACCAGATATCCTTATTTTGCGGGTGTTATATGAGATAGCGTTAACATAAGGATATGGGGTGCGTTCCTTATCCTTATCTTACAACTAAAGCCAATGGGGCGATTAGTGATAAGGATACGTTACAATACGATAGGATACATTACGATACGATATAATCTGTCTCTATTTAAGGATACATCATGTACAGGTTATGGTTACGTCAGTAATACAAGTATAGAAGTAAACTCAATGTGATCTTAAAAATCACTTTATTAACCATTCCAGACTGAATCGCTTGATCTTGTTTCATGGCTATGGTATGTAAAATGGCTATGGTATTGGAAAAACCGGTACCTTCCATCTTGAGTCAAACAAATTGAATATGAACGTGGTGGTCCTACTTCATAATACTTTTCATGACATGAAAAAAAACATATTGAGGCTCAAGTGGTCATCACAGACAAGAGACATCGTGTTACCAGATTTTCTTGAGTCAACGCCCTTTTATATAATTTACAATAGTACTGAATCGCAGAGGCAGAATGAGATGTTGAATAAACAATAGATTTACACTGTATTACTACAAGCAGGACCTGGGGGTCGGGTCGGAGGGGAGGGGGGGGGGAGCAATAGACCCCGTCCCCTGCTAACTTTACTTTAGATTTGATTGGCAACTCCAAGTTAAGATGACTTCCCTGAGAGATGCTGAAAAGTTCAAATGGTTGGATGAATGGGTAATAATAATAATGAACTTGTAAACTGCATCATTTTATTTCTACTGTTTTATCTTATCGTTAAATCTCCTATAATCGTTAAATCTCCTATAATCTCCTATAATCCATTTTGAATAGATGAATCGATGTAGCCCTGCCCTAAAGACATAACTGAATTAAAAGTCATTCCCAATTCAGACAAACCCCTTTCGTCACAGTTTTGCAAGAAAGGAGAGAAAAATGCTTCAACTCAACTTCTCTGTGTCACAAATCTCAATTTGAGTACCGTATGTATGACAGGTTTTACTAGACATGAATAACATGTTATGCAACGTTTTTCCCCTAATGCCACGATTAACTGTGCCCTTTATATAATGCTTAACTTGCCTGGAAACTGTTCGACTACTTTACTAACGTGAATCAATGGGTTGACAAGTCCTAATGGGAAAGTCAGATTAGGCGAGCTAGGGCATGACCCTATCTACACAAATCGGTTACCTTCAAGTATCCGGAACTTCCCTTCGGATGCTTGTTTCGACAGTTAATTGCAACCATGACATCTTGTCCAAGCTGCACACACTCCTCGTGGTCTTTTAACCTGCAACAGATATATAATAATATTACAAGTCTAGAGTCAACAGTCCTCACGTCAAGAAATTATTTGTAGTATAATGTTTTGAAAGGAGAACTACCAACTGTTCAGATACTCTTATAGTTGAATTCATGGGTTGATTCGAGTGATGAACAAACATAGGAAAATTCAATCTCAGGGGCCTAAAGCTCTTTTGACGGTATTGTTGTATCGTCAATAACTTAATATATTTTATTCAAATATGAATTTAACCACCTGAACTCTAAAGCGTTTAAAATTTAATAATAGCAATTTGTTATCATTTGCTGAATGCAGAATTTGTTATAAAGACATCAGATAAGATAAGATCAGAACTACTTTATTCATCCAATGTTTGAACAGAGAATAACGACATATGATACATAGACAAACAGGTAAACTGACTTCTAGATTACATCCAGCTCTCCCAGCCGTTACCTTGGCCGAAAAGGTAATACAAATTTATATGGAACCTTGGAAGAGGTTATTCTCTTGAAAAGGAGAGAAAATTAAAATGATAATAATAACAACTTCAAGTATAATGATAATGTCTAAGCATATTGATTTTTGAATATTTGTAGTATAATGTTTTGAAAGGAGAACTACCAACTGTTCAGATACTCTTATACGGTAGTTGAATTCGTGGGTTGATTCGAGTGATGAACAAACATAGGAAAATTCAATTTTTTGTTTTTATTCGACCTCCTGCCTACAGTTTCGGACTCCACAGGGGCCTTCTTCAGTGCTGGTCAAGGGCATGAATTTGTAGTATAAGTTTGTCCTGGTAAAAATCACAATTACAATTTGCTAAATACTAAACTTTGGTGGTTCCTAAAATGAAAAAAATATATGGTGTGATCCATTTCATTTTGCTTATTGTTATCACCCAGCCATGTTCTTTCTCAAGACAAAGGTTGAAAAAAATATTGTGACTCCTTATTTTTCATACATTAGTTCCTTCAACTCCCGCCCGTAACAGTGCATATGACAGTGGTTTATCTCTTTAAACATGAATTTAGGGGTGACGTGCGGAGTCCCTGATATGAATATACCTTCCTAGTGTGGTAATAAATAACAATTATTAGAATAAACCCTAAAATTAAATCTAATCATGTCCAAGTCCTTTTGTTTATTACGAAATTTACAGACATTTCTGGCAGCAAGTAAGCCATGTTTGCCCACCTGAATGGAAGTGAATTGTCACTTGATCAGGTATAGGCGTTGTAACAGGTCTTAAAGACATCTGCATATAGAATCATAATGAATCCGTAAACCCATCTGATTATAAACAAGTTAGATAACATGATAGTATGTAATAGTTAATTATGCCCTATGGAGAGTCAGACGTCAAATGAATCTTGTTAAATAAGTACAGAACCAGACTTTCCTGTACCTCCATTAATTGGATACCGTGGGTGTGTACCATCCGGTTGTTACACAGTGGCCCAGTATAGGGCTATGGAAATCTGATGGATTTCGGTTCAGCTAATAGTCACACTAAAACCCTACCAATATCTGGTATAAATTAAAACACTGTAAGAAAAACTGATACTGTCCAATAACAGTGGGCCGCCTCCAGTCATTGACGGTCGCGGTATTGTTCACTGTTATACAACTGTAAGCCAAGAGAAGACCGGCAAACCTCCCACCCAGCTGGAGAAATGTCTTCAAAGAATTCTAATAAACCGTTTCAATACAATACAATACAATACAATAAATGTACTTGTTATACGTGTATGTCAGTCCCTTCCAGATCCTGCATTAATTGTTCTCAAGAACTCATCTCATAATCCCTGGGATTTTTCTTAGCAACATTTGAAAAGTCTTGTATGTTCTTAAGAACTCAAACAGGGTCCAGCAATGTTTGCCAAAGAAAACTTAAGTAAAAGTATAATTTATCAATGGCTCAACCAATAGAAAGTCACTAAGGTAATACCAGGGCATTTTATCTAACTTTACATAACCAAACGCCCTTATTGAGTTATTCTCACATCACTGATACCGGTACCACTCAGGTTGCTAACTTGTCATATTACACATTGTAAATAAATGTTTACCAATCTATCACAATCTAAAAAACCAAAACATCTGGATATAACGATGGGTATGTGATCTTTCCTTTTCGTTGATCGCTAGACCAACAATCAAAGAAATGGTTAATACGAGATTTCATCCATAAATTTTGGGGAACAAATCGTCCTGAAATGTTCACGAAAAAAGTATAGCTTTTACTTTAATAGCCTGTAGCCGTGTAGACAACCCACGATGTCCCAATATTCGCTACCAAGGTCCGGCTTACGGACTAATTTTCGGAAGTCTCACAAGAAAGATATAATATAATCCCATTGAGCTTACTTACCTTACCTATGAAATACAACATAACTGTAGATTTTCGTTTCGACCAAAACAAATCTTATCTGCTTAACCATAATTATAAACTAATTATTATAACTCGACACTAATTATATATTTACTGTTATTAAAATAATGTTAATTAAATCTGTGTCAGGTCGTGTCCAAGATAGCTTCCACTGAATTAATTGTCTCAGTCATATTATTAATTATTAAATTATGTTAACCCAGATGGTAACAGGTCACAGATATACAGCTATTATTATATAATATATACTAAGCCTAGCTATAATATACTAAGCCTTAGGTATACCTCCCAGCCGCCATGACCCGATATATATCGCCCTGCTAGATAGAATGTTCAATTTCCTAATTATTAGTTTGATATTTAAACATATTCTGTTTTTTAAAACTTTAATGTTAGTTAGCATTAATCTGTTGTGTTTTACTCTAACCTAGACTCTAGTTCCCTAAAACAGTAAAACAGGGAGGTATTTCTTAGTACTACTAAGAAATACCTCCCTGTTTTACTGTTTTTACTACTAGGTACTAATAGTATTAGTAGGCCTCAAAAGCCAATGTGCGCTAGGTTCGACTAGAAACTTAGCTTTAATATTGTTTTGGACCAACTTAATTCTTTAAAAATCCTCTAACTTCCGTACTTCTGATCTGGAAAATTGTGTTGTCTGTTGACTAGACTAGTCTAAGTAGTCTAGGCCAGTGGCAGTGGCAGTGGCAGAAGGGCCTACTGGCTACTGAGCGACTCAGTCTCAGTACTAGTCTGAGTAGAAGCACGGAACTGACTTCTCATTTCCAAGATCAGGCATATTATTTTCGAATGTTACCATAATTCCAATGAGACGGATAACAAGAACATTTAATAAAGATGTATCGGGCACTTCTCTCAAATACTCAGAGAGAACTTCATCAATATCCTGAAACTTGAAAGCCAACTCGAAGGATCGACGATAAATGCCTATTATCGCTCAGATTATTTATACTGGTACGGGTTTATGAGGCGGCACAGGACTTTTTAGCTAAGCCCAACCCTATCTACAAACTAGCTTGATGCTCTAACCGGAATGTCTTCAATTTAGTAACTCAAATATAGGCAGAAAGGCTTAAAATTGTCCTACCACATATCCCGAGCACTCGCCATGTTTTGGTCGTCGTCGGTCTATTACTCCGGGCGCAGGCGCCATGACCCGATTTGGGCCTTTGACCCAGTTACATATAAATAGGTCATTGGTGTGTTCATTTCGCCCCTCCGCTTAGTCAGTTGGTTAGGAGCATGAGGTCTACACACCGAGCTCGGGATGTGAGATCAAAAAACTACCTCAACCTTGGTCAAAGGGACCGAGAAAATGAGAATAAGTTTGAGAAGGACTGTGCAGGCAGTCCTTCTTTTCTTATGCCTCTTAGTTCTTAATTCTCTGTATGTGGTGCTCGATCGGAAGCGAAATTCCATCACAGGACAAGTTCACATTGGTCCAGATCCCAAGCAACATGGCGACGCTTTGGGAAGAGGAGTGGAAGCAAGTGACAGATCGGATGCGAATTGGGGACAGGCCCTTCTCCTCAACATGCTACATCCAGCTTTAATGGACAATAACCGACATGACCGCGACAGAAGGAGTATTAGGGAAAGGAATCTGAACTTATTTCACACTTTTAGACCTGCCGAGAAAAGTTTTGGACAAGTTTTCCAACCCACGACTGCTCCTGCACTTGTTACTTCGGCAAGTCGACCTACTCAACTTGAGGACATATTCATCAGTGTCAAAACTACTAAAAAGTACCACAAAGAACGCCTAAGTTTGATACTGGATACTTGGTATCTGTTTGCCAAAGATCAGGTAAGAATTACTAGCCTTTGTTCAAGGTTTCAGTGATACTTTTCTGTTTACGATTACTGATTTAGCTCGTTGTAGACCGCACAGACTCGTAGGGCCTAGGCTAGGAGTTGGGAGAGTGCACACTGCTCTTGCATTTATTAATATTAAAGTGACACATGCCACTGAGCTCCCGATTTGGGGAAAGTTTGCCTGAATTTCAACTATGTTCTAGATTAGTATATTTGTAATGTATACCCGGGAGCATTAATGTAGAAATTACATATATTGTGTGTATTTAAGAGTTTAAAACTCCAATTTCGTAGGGTGCTGGAGTCACCCTACCCAACTGCCAGACAGTTAGGGAAGGTCCCAGACGCCTCTTATCTTAATGAGAGTTAAGTGATACCAGCTGGATGGGACAGGGTATATATGTCACTATGTACCTCCTGCCTCGCTCTTAGTTAACATCCCTTTACCATACACTGAGGTCAGCACCTTATGGTCTAGTTACTGCTTTCTCAGATTTGAATTCCCCAATGGAACCTCTGCCACATTCTTCATTAACAAATATCAATTAATCTAAGGAATATATAGCGTTGGTATTCCACACAAATGTTCCTACTTATGCATGTCATCGAAAACTACAAACATATTTCTAAATGATATATAGTCAAACAGTGTCCATAGCCACTTTAAATTTGTAGTTGAATTTTATTACTTACTCATTTCTTGCTCTAAGCTCACTCTATTTAAGAAAGCATTTAGCAATTTTCCTTTGGTGTCTTCTCAGATATTTCACGATATTGTTTAAAATTAAGACTTTCATAATTTATTTGTGTATTGCCTAAGGCTAAGCTAAGGCAGTAGTAAGTAGACCGATATATGAATATTTTATGGTTCTAAATGATGACAATGCTGATGGTTCACTGACCCCAGTTTTATTAACTGCTACAACCTGCAATTAATATTGTGTATAAAATATGATCAAATATTAATTTTTATCGCCAGAGAGCTATATTTTGTATGACTCGTGTTTCTGGACCAACCATGATGATTCTATATTATTGAATTAGGAATGTGTATACCCCCAGTCTAGGCTCACAGCCTCTCAGATCAGATATATCAGAATGGTATACATTGATACAGTGATTAGACGCCTACATAGCTAATGGCTTTCCCGACCCTGGAGTACCCTAGGCGTCCTAATGGGATTTTGCGGTTTGGAGCGAGAGGCCCTCAGACTGGAGGGACTCTCCAACTCTGAGCCTATACTCTAGCCTGCATGTATGTTCCATAATTAACTACCACAATATGATTTATATGGCCTTAAATAATACAAGGCCTGTATACGGTGCATATATTATAGGATATTAATATATGATGTCTGTATATCGCATAATACGCACCTTGTGCCTTTGTCACGGTATTTCTATTCACCTAGTAAATCCTTGTTGCCTCATAGCAGCACTTGCTGTTATTGTAAAGATGGGTCAACTCATTATAAGCTATTATACTTAATATGTCTCAATCTTGACATATCAGCACATATATCATTTCCTTTTTAGACTCTCTCCCCAGAAAAAAACTTAGATTGATAATGGCACACACACGCATACGGATTTTAGTGGAAGCCAAATTGCCTTTTAGAGCTATAATATCAATCTAAGGCGTCTTCCCGCTCTCGTCCATTTTTTCGTGAAGCGGTGCCAAGAAAATCACTTTAAAACGATTTAATAATAGATTGTCCTAGCTATTGTATCGTATGACTATAGCATAATAAGTTACATAATGAAAGGAAAAAAACCATAATGAAAGGCCTGTCATTACTGTATAATTTATATAGTAACCTGAACCTCACATATATATGTCTTTGGTAGTTACACTTAATTTTCGCCTTGTAACTTGTAAAATACCAAACGATCAGGTCTTTGATCATTGGTCCATGATTTAGCTGCTGGGATAATTACCGTAGTTCCAGTTTACTCTAAAGGTTCCCCAAATGTCCTTAGTTACGGAGTTCTGCTCTTGGCAGTAATTACAATTTACATGGCGGGGTTCTGCGGTCTGTAATTACTTTCTGGTTTTGCTTTGTTGTAATACACGCTGGGGTCTCATATTCTAGGTGGCCGATGCCAAATCTCTCCAGCTGTTACGCTTTAATTCATATTTTGTCCCTGGAAAGTCCTTCAACCGATTAACAAATCAATTTAATAATTATAGGCAAATTTTATGGGTTATTGGAGTGATTTTTCTGCATGAGCCTCTATTCTGCCCCACTTTAGGGATAGTGGGTTATAAAGGGCGATCCTCTACACAAAATGTTCGCCCCTTAGCACAGTTAGGTTATCATTCTCGTGTTGTTTCATAATTAAATATTGCCACTGTCCAACTCTTTCCTGCATAAGGCCTTAGAAATAAGCTGTGAATTCATGTTGACGGATTAGGTAGATCCTTTCAGATATTATCTTTATTTCAATCATTGTTAATCGAAGTACATTTCTGGACCATATACACTTAACCATTTCGCCCTGGCATGGTGTTTAATTGTGGTTATTTGTTTCCCTACGATGCATAAAATACATACATGTATAATGTCATAATGTGTCCCCATGTGGTGATGCCCCCCCCCCCCCCCTCCCCATAACGTACACACACGAGAGCAAATGTCCTCATTCGGATAGCTATTCCTTCCCGGGCCAAAGCTTATAAACTTGGCCAAGTTACGCAAGTATGCTATTCCAACGTATAGAAGGCTTTCCACCCCATAGAGCTCCGGTGAATGGTCCCCTTAGATAGTCAAGGGGGGGATGGAGAGAAAGGGATCTCTTCCAGCGTTGCACATGGCATCTGTCCACATGAAGAGCTGGCTTTAGTCCATCGGGTCTACCAGGGCGGGAATGAAGAGTGCTATCGTGCATGATGCTAGACATATGAGGGCCAAAAACTGTTATTTTATATTTCTGGCCAGCTCCGAGTTTTCCTCGCCCTGTAATGTATGTATGAAGAATAACTCCCTGTGGCTATAATAGGCTCGTTGTATGTTTATGAATTTCGTCCAATCTAGACTCAGAAGCCTCTTGGATCAGTTAATAATGGTATGTCAGTGATTGGACACCTACTGCGCTAATGGATTTACTGGCCATGGAGTAGGCGTCTTAATGGTAGTATAATGGGATTTTGCGGTTTGGAACGAGATGCTTTCCTTCAGTCAGTTTGAAGGGACTCTGGGCCTAGACTAAGTTCCATTATCTGATATTATTTCCTTTTGAGAGAGCGATACGCTCATTTATAACCTCAAATATTAAAACCAAAGAAAGTCATGAATACAAAGTTGGGTGCTGGGTTTCTTGGTGGAATCTAATCATGTATACACTCTGGGGCTCACAGTTGGCCTTGACTTGTGTCAATCTTTCGAGGATTTTTTTCCCCACTGGAGCAAAAGATCGCAGCAGCGGTTTTAAATTTGGAAAAAGACAGAGAGGTACTTTGAGAAAACCTCTGGATGAGTCACGATGGGTGGAGTTAAAAGGGATCAAGGCCTCTATGTACCCTATGTGAAAATTCCAATTGATGGATTGGTGTAATTCTGAGTAGGAACCCGCATACTAGTCTAGAAAGTCAGTCTGAAAGAACCCTAGCATATGAACACTACATTATTTTGATTAACGTTGCTCTCATTATAACGATAACAATCTTGGCAATTTGGGAAATTCATTTCAAGTGTTTTGGGGTGGAAATGGGAGGCAGAAAGTCTGAACAAATGGAGGAATGCGCTGACTTCGTCACCTTAGAATTCTCTAAGTATTTTTGTCGTTAAATGTTGTAGCTCCGGGTCTGCTGTGTGTATTCAATGCAGAAGTACCCGACGAAACTTTGCAATATTTTTTCCTTGAAACCGATGTAACCACTCCTGTACTTCAGGCACTCGTCCCTTGGCCAGACCACCTCATTTGTAGGAATTCCGCCGGTCAGACAATTCTGGTGATAGCACTTTATCTGTCGGGTGATGATGCCACGATCGTGAGAAAGCTAGAACTCCACCTCCCCCCCTCTCTCTCCCGAGGCCCTCCGGAAAAATCAATGCTATAAATAACCTGATTTCACTGCCTTTGTCCCAAACGCTGATCATCACTTTCAGTTTTAGCCAGCGGGGTGATTAGTTATTGGAACTCCCCCGGGTTTTTTTCCCTTCCACCCTTGCCCAGAAGATTGATAGATCACAGCTCCCATTTAATGATGCTCATTTCAAGCCCCATAGTTTGGTACAATGATGTAAATGCATGGCGTTTTAATGAAAGGCGAAAAAATGAACGAGCCAGCGGTGCCTTATTATACATGAGGCATGACATTGAAAGCTGGTTGCCATTAAGCTCCATTGAATTAGACATTGCCAGGATTTTCATTACCAATATAATCTTATACTTCATCTCGCGAAAATCTCCCCATAGAGCTTTTTAGAGGGCTTCTGAGCTTCGGTTAATATTAAATGATAATACATTGGATGTATAGGTCAATTCGACGGCAATTATACATACAGCACAAGCCTTACCTTTAAATTATTCATGATCGCATAAAACATTTAATCAAATGAGGCATGTCTGATGAGGTCGGGGGAAACACGTGGCCTACTATTTGATAAATCATTGGCTTCGTGCCTGTGTGATGTTATACGGTTTCATCCAAGGCAGATCTGGCAGCTATTTCAAGCTCGTATATCCACATTTGCGCTTGTATTCGACAGTGTGTAGCTAGCTATTGCTGCAGTGTGTCGTATCTAGTATCTCCACTCGACGATAACCATATGTTGTGGATGTATTTAAATTTTTAAGCTCCCCTATCCCGCTCTGAGCTCCTCTCGCCCTCCCTCTGCCATGTCGAGTGGCTTTCCCATGTCATGCGCCCTGATTTAAAATCGGCCAGTCCTTATATCTGGGTCCCCATCCTCTGCTTCCTAGCCCCATTCTATCATTGTTGACATTGCCATTTGTAAGTTTTTATATATTTGCAATATGTTCTCGGTATTGAGGCCCAATCGCGGCTTCCTGTACCATTTTGTGAATATTAGTTCAGCCTACCTTATAAATAGAGAGAGTCCAGACATGGAAATGTCAGCTGATTACTTGGGGTGATTGGAATCATAAACCTTCCCGAGTATACTGACTCAATTTGAGAGCAAAGTATTATTGTAATTACTTCTATGTCTATCACACAAGAATAAGGGGCGAAGATAATCATTTGATATTCTACTTTGGTGACTTTTCTGGTGGCTAGATAACAAAATAGGAAGCTTCATATTCTGTGATGTTATGATAACACAGATAAGCGGCAAATCAGTCTGTCTATAGGCTCAGATTTGAGGGAGCCCTCCAAACTGTGGGACAGCCTCTCGCTCAAAAACCGCAAAATCCCATTAGGATGCCTACTCCAGGGCAGGGAAATCCATTTGCGCAGTAGGCATCCAATCACTGACATACCATTCATATCTGATCTGAGAGGCTGAGCCTAGTCTGAAATGAGTTTTAAGCGAATAAATTGACCAAACAGAAAATATGACCATGCAGTAGAGATGGATAGTCTGTATAAACAAAAACTAGCGGCGAATATTTGATACACATGTACATCTGGGCTTAAAAATTAAGCAAAGAAGGAAACCAGTAAAGCAAGGGCATTCATCTTTGTGTCCATTCCACACGTTTTATTACGTTAGTCTATATCTGATATTGCCGAGTGCATGGTATCGCAATGGTCGTCTGGTATTTGTCTCCTAGTTTGTTTGAAAATCGCTTTGAAGCAAAGCCGCTGGGATTTCCTCGTAAAGACAACAGTCACTTAATCTCTACTATTTACATTCGCTATTCAACTTTGTTTGAAAGATCTAGTTTTTTTCGTGTGTCATGGGGAAAGCTGGAAAGGATTTGTTTTAGTTGCCCTATAGTGATGGATCTTTGTTCCCTAAATGTCTTCGGTTTGAAATAGTTTTCGCCCCCGATCAACTTTTCCCCCCATTCATTTGTGCTTTCAGTGATATCCATTTTTTTTAATATTAAATAATTAATACGCCATTGGGCATTCTTTAGTTTGCTCTCTTTTTCTTTGGCTGAGTAAGAATTAACAAACGCATTTGCACCATTTATAGATGTCTGTGGTGGGTGCGGCTCTGTGGAAGACATGTTTTTCGTTTGTACCCTAATGATCGATGCAATCTTGCATTGTAATTTGTATACTTTTGAGAAACATCTAGATCTATGGAGCCTTTGGTCAACCGTGCTCTCCTCCAGTCCTCCTGTTCATAATCTTCCTTGCATGTCCCTCTAGCTTTACTTTCTTTGTTATACGATTATCACAGAGTCCTAATGCTGCATAACTCATTCATTTTCACAAGATATTTTCTCCCTTATATTTCCCCATTGCTATAGAGTCCCAGACGTGTCATCTTGTTTCAAACTCGAGCCCTTTCCACCATTTTATTTCTGTCAAGGTGCTTCTCCCTCACCGCAGGCATTTCCTCCTCTGCTTCGGCTGTCTCTGCCTCCCTCGACACGCTGTCGGAGCACAAATAAAGGGACACTGGTGGGGAGAAAAAGTCCTTTTGCCCGAGCCTCTGTGGTTTGTACATAGACCTTTCTGTGGCAAGTCTTCTCTGTATTTTCTCAATGAAAACTTTTTGATTTATATTCGACTCGTCGCAAAAAAGTGAAAAGGTCGTTTTAAAGTACAACTTCTCACAATTATTTAGCGCCAATAATCAAGTGATTTTTTGTCTGTGCTTTTTTAAAATCCGTCATTATATATTTTCAGTATATTACTGTGTCCCCATCTAATTATATTCTTTTATGTCGAAGTATATTGTAACATAGTTTTCTATTTGAGTTTAGACTACGTACACTCGTAAAAAAATCTTTAGGTATTTTCTATTCATCTTGAGATATATAGTGAGAAAAAAATGTGCATACTGAGGATAATATACATGAATGGGAAGCTAAGGTGCACCTACCCATACTTACAAGCTATAAGTCCAAGGAGAAATTCTTAAGTCTCTTAAACTTCAGCCTTTTGGGGCTAACGCCATGCAGGCTTGTCCTGAAGCGCTGGGACCAAAGGGAGTTCAAATCAGTGCCAACTGCTCGGGGTGGGTGGAAGTTTTTCTTGAAGTCAATGAATGCCCACACGACTCCCATTTTGCTGGGTCATCGCATGCAAAAATAGTTTCCAATTTCTTACGGCCTGTGCCTATACAGTACTCGAATACTAAACTTCAACATGCAAATGCGCCTGCAAAGAACCCATGAAGTTTGACTAATTGTGAATGAGTGGAATATATTCACAGTTTTGAAGTGAGTTGAGTTGAATCGAAATATTTCATGTTGGCAAGTTATGAACATCTGAACTCAGGTCTTCCAGTCCATACCTGAGTTGAATCTTAGATGCATTCTTGTAAGTTGAGGTTAGGTTTCTTACCATTTGGCAAACCCTAGTAATAGACATTTAGCTTTAGATCCAGTTCTTAAGCACATTTTTTAAATGGATTATAATTCATTTACCATACCGTGTGTCAATTAACACGCGGGTACCACTGGGTCAGTACAGTGAGCCCCCCCCCCCTCCACACACACACACACGCTGAACACCCTTTTTTTTTTAAAAAAAAAACTTTATTCCTATATTTGATATTTCGGGCGTGCGGAGCCTTGGCAGCCTTGATGTTGGCCTTGCTTGAAAAAAAAAACTGGAAATGGTCAATTTTGCAGACCCCAACTCGCATTCCTCAGCATAATATTAATTACCCTTGGTAATGGATTAGAAACCAAAAAAATCCAACATAGTGTTGGAATTCATGGGTAGGTAGAGCTGCCTTGAAAATCTCCTCAAATTTACCTGCAAACACCTTGAATCTGTGGTGGCCAAACCCGCTGCTGAGATATTGCCATTCACTCAGGTCGTGCACGCTACCTACATCACGGTTCCCTGCACAGGCACCGGGGACCTGCTGCCCCACGGTATGTGCATAAGGTGCACAGTGTCCTCATGTCATCTCGCACTCCTACTCCCCCCACCCCCCCCCCACCCCCCCACCCTTTCACTGCCCACCCTGATGCCATATCGCACCCCCTTTCCCTGCCCGACCTCCCCCGGCACCCTTGCCTCCACTCGTGGCCAGTGCCTCCTACGTTCTCTATATGGGTCAGAATTTCAGAAAATGCACAATTCAACTTCGCCAATCTTCTCAAATAACCCAAATTTCAGACGAAAATAAACTTCAAAATACAGTTCAACCTAACCAACCAGATTGCTAGAGTCAATGCAATGCCAAATATACTTGAATTTAGCTAGTATTGGCCAAATTGCAGCCTATTTTAGCATAATTTACTAAATGTGTACAGCTGCCAATTGTACATTTTCTGAAAATCCGACCCATATACTGGGCCCCTTCTCAAGGCCCTGGGGTCGGGGTCAGCTTTCTGTGTCAGTGAGAAGAAAGCATGTTTGGGAGTGGGTGTGTGTACGCACGGGAGGGCCGTATAATGGTGGTGGATGCATTGGCCAGAGGATGCTAAAGAAAACAAGAGAAGGGTTGGGTGTATATGCCGGGCAAGTCAACACTGTATTGGAAAATCACAGGGGAGACTTGCAGCTTGTTGTGATCTCTGCATTTCAGGTCATGGGTTGGTTGGGGTTGGGCTGTGCTGGAACGGACTGGATTGGAAATGGTTATAGGATAAAGGTCCCTGGGAGGGTGTGGTAGGGTAACAGGCTAAATCCAGGGTAGGGAGCATAGAACCTGTGGGAAAACAGCTGATTAAATTCACAGGGAAAAGGACTTTTCAACTCCACCCGCTAATATGGGGTATCTGTCTACTTGCCTGTCTGTTTCTGTCTCTGGGTCTCTCAGCTGTTCCCTTCTCTTTCTCTGTCTGTCCTCTCCTTGTCTGTCTCTTTCTTTCTTTCTCTCTCTTTCTCTCCCTTTTCCCCCTCTTCCTTTCAAATTCTTTCAATATTATATATATAACATCTTTTATTCAGTATACAGCTTACATTCTTTTATCATTTCAATCCTATCACTGAATTGTATGAATTGGAAGCTATACTCTGCGTAGCAGATCTACCGGATAGTCCAATCTAATTACTTATTTCCTTAAACACTGGGCGTTCCACATTCTCCTGGTCGATGGTTCATAATGTGATCATTAAGTTAGTATCAAATCAGTGGTAAAGCTGGCCCATGTGAGAATGTTCGATATTTCCTCCGAGAGCCTCTTGGCTTCACTATTCAGGATGGGGTGCTGACGAATGCCATTTGTAACCTCGCCCATCATTGGCTCTGGCTACTTCAGGTGACCACGAGGGTCCCATGCATTCACTCCTGCCTGCCCTTGGGGCGCATACGACTGACTGCCCTGTCCAGCCGCGCATTGACTGGTTGCTTCCTTAATTTTATCCTCGCGTTTAGAGCCAGCTATAGGTTGCTTCCATCCATGCGCGCGCAGATAAAAGATCTGGAAACCCCCTTGTGCGCTGGGGTGCGTGAACACCTAAGGCATTTTTATTTAAGTGTGGGAATTACCAGTCTGTTAATTGTACACTTTTGTTTTATTCCCATGTATTTTTTATTAGTTTTCCATGATTTTTTTAAGGAAAATTATTTAAAATACCGAAAGGAACTTCTAGGATGGAGATGTCTGTATATATATGCATCTTGTATGAGGGAGAACTGAACCGGCAACCTGTCTTTCCCCCCTCCCCCTTTCCCATCCTCACCACCCGTCCACTGTGTCCCTCAATGGCTACTCTGACGCTGAATTTAAAGCTCTGAGGCAGAGAACTGACTGTTAGAAATCACCGCCGCTCCCTACAACGCTTGGTTCTAGAGATGGGAAAAACAAGGGAAACTGAGATGTATGTGCATTTGTATACATGTTGATAGATCTGCTTGCTTTTCCCCCAAGCGTTGTGCTTATAAATGACGCTTTTGTTCCCAGTACAAGTGTATTCTGTTTCTGTAGTCTCTCTGCCCCCCCCCCCCCCCCCCCCCCCGCCTCTTTCTCTCTCCCTCCTCTCTTCTCTTCTCCTCTCTTCCACTCTCTCCTCTCTTCTTTCACTTCTCTTTCTCTTTCCTCTCTCTATCCCATACTATTTTTCTCTCTGGATTTGCTGTGTCTTTGTCTCTCCGTGGGAAGGTATAGCAGTACTTGTTTGACTCCAGTCTGATTTTTAGATCCCTTGGAGAGAGAAAAAAAAAAGATCACAAGATTCCCAGATTGGTGATTTACTTGGGGCGCAATTCCCATTAGACTCTCTTCCAAGGAACAGCGGCACATAAAGCAAAAGGTTAGACTTGTGTAAGTTGAGCAAACAAGTCTATTGGCGGATGGGGAGGCCGGACAATAGAAGCTGAGATGCGTCAGGTTCACCAGAAGGACATATGTTTCTTAGATTCATCTGTATTCCTATTGTGAAACTCAAGTTAAAACATGTATTTGTTGTGTGTAGTTCGTCCCACGGGCTTAGCATAGTCTATCTCTATTATTTGCCATTGGCTATACATATTTCAGATTATGTAGACATATCGGGATGTTTTAAGTGCGCCTAGTGCGTTTGTTGAAGGACTCTTCGTGTAATTTATGATCCTTATGGGAAGATAAAGGGGAGATCTAGTATACTAACTGTCCGTATCTATGCGTGATAATAACTCTCCTATATAAGGAGTCGGAAGCCCTGTCGGTGAGTTATGTGCTGCACAAGATATTAAATCACTTAATCCCTGTTGAAAAGCAAATGAATGCAGTATGTACAAGTCGTCTTGACAATACATGTAAATCATATCTGTGTTGTACGCCTAGACTTGTTCTGGTCTTCTCCTTATTACTCGTTATCTCGTTATTAGACCTGCTAAAGGCCCTAATGTAATTTTTATTTTGTGTGACTACATTTTGTTGTTACTAGGTTTGTATCTCAGCTCGTATGGTTAGAGGACATTGGCTGAATAATTTTTTATTCCGGTATCAGTCGTACTATTTTTTTTATTTCATTAAGGCCTCAATGAATTTACATGTATTTCAAATAAAAGAAAAATGTTTTTAACCTTGTTTCTTTTTCATCATTGACGCAAATTATCAAACGTCCTTTCATTACGAGATCACACCTTTCTGGCATTTATAAAAAAAATATTAGGGCTTTTGTTAGGAGTTAAAAAAATACAAAACAAGGAAATACTGTACATTTATAATAGAATGACGTTTTACATACATGTTCGAAAGTTAATAAACGGACATGGCTCATTCAAGCTTTTCCCAAATAATAAAGCCTAGGTCTTCGTTTTAGATACGTTTTACTATTCCACTGTAAGCTGCCTGGTCATTTTCGGTATTTGTAGTTAATTATAGAGCCTTGAATCACTGGGAGAGCGAGGTGGATCGGGTGAATTAGGTCGGAGATCATTTATAGGCTGGCTGGGGATGCGGCAAGTGCCATGCCTCATTGGCTTAGACGTGCCGGGAATGTCTGAGCTTCTGAAATCCCCTTACCCAGGCTGCTGAATCAATAGTGACCAATGTTTCCACCCTTGCCTGCATATGAGCTGGACCTGTTTGCTTGTTCCATACCTATCAGTGTTAGTCCCACCGGTTTCCTTGGAAACTCAGAAAACAATGAGGTAAATGCATTATGTGTACGTGACAATACTACTGTGGACACGGAGTGTGTGTGTGGGGGGGGGGGGGGGGGGGGGGGCGGGGGAGTTATAGTTGTTTTTGTGTGGGGGTAAGTTTGGGTGATATCGGGATCGTTCTCCCAATAAAATAAATATTGGGAGGGTCCATGCGTATTAGGTAGCTAGGGTGTCGGCGGTCAGTTGGTATCACTGTGTCATAAGTTGGGTAAGTAGGTATTTATTCGTCTGAAAGATCGGCGTTTTTTCTAGTATTTGAATTGCATTGGCGTCGTTTCTGCTACTGTTCCACCTGAACTGTAATCGTGGCGAGTAGGCCGTCCATTTACATACGTCCGCCCCTCCAGATAGTGGGTGTTGAGCGATTTATTACAGCGAGGGGGGGGGTATTAATGGAGGATTTCAACTTTTAAAAATAACATCCATTCTGTTAACAAAAATGTATGAATTCCCTGTCTGCAACCCCTCGAGTTGTCTCGGGAAAAAAATCTTAATATTAGTTCCCCTACTACTCTCACTACTTGTCAGGTAACTCTGTCAAAATTCTAAAATTTGATTTGTTGAGAAAATTGAAATGAAAACCTATTATCATACCGCGTTTGCTATTTTTTACCTTCGTAATACATTGATTGCTCAGCTGCAATGCTGCGCCTGTACTAAGATATCCGAGGGAACCATTTCACTGAACTCTCCATTTCTCACGAGGATTTGCCTTCTCGTCGTGTGTAGTGTTCCTCTAATGAGCCTAATCCTACAGTGGGACTTCTCCCACTGCCAGTTCGCATACTAACTGTTCAGACGCTGCATTCTCGCAGGAAATGACTTCATTCTCGTGTACATACGTGTGGATTTACTCTTATTTGGATCGAGCGTTAGGCGTCGGGTAAACCCGTGTGTTTTGTACTGGTGGACACGAACCGTATTAATAACGTGTGTTGGCTTTTTATGTTTCACTCCTTCGCACTAGATTTAAGAACTATGTATGCAATTTATTTCTTTTTGTCAATAGAATTGCGAGGATTGCTACTCATTATTCTGTTAAAATGATTTCTGGAGTTGTAGCCCAAACCATTCTAGTCACTTTACTATTTTAGCAATAAGGGAAATGTATGTGGTCTTAGAATCAATTAGCATCGACCATGAATCGATTACACAATGTCATGTCATGTCAATCGAGAGAAAAAGGTTTTAATCTTCGAAATATGGTCTTGACACCTTCATTCCTAGCGTCTGCAAAGCTTGTTTCTAAATAAATAGAACAGGGACAAAACAACAAACACACATAAATATATTGTCCTTTACCGGCAACGAACCCACTTTATCAAACATTAAACATTTAAAATATAATATATTAAACATTATATTATCACTAGCTGTCACCATGGTCGACATGTGTGATTATGTGAGTTAGCATTTCCCATCTATCTTACTGAAAATAATACATTTCCCATCTATCTTACTGAAAATAATACTCATATTTAGACCTGGTACACAAGGTTCTTTGGTGTGTTATTCTTCAGAGATGGTGTCCACTTCTGAAGAATATGATGTAAAGTTCGATTCAGAATAAAAATACGATATATATGTAACAGACCCAATATGACGCACCTTTCTAAGTTTCTAGAAGTAATGTCAAAAAGCCTGTCATTACTGATTGTACTCGGTTCTCGATGGAAAGCGCATGTGATTTCTGAATTTATCAATTAATGCTGACATAAAATAAGATACCGATAACACATCAAACACTCTGGACCAGCTGAAAATAACGTCTGTTGACACAATACTTTTTTCCATGAATAAAACTATCTGAAATCTAAATCTAAATCCATGTTGTATGGCAGGTGGAATAACAGATTCGTTATGGATCCGGTGCCAAAGTGATAAGGCACAAAATTAGGTGTGTTTCCGATTCATCCCCCCCCCCCCCCCTACCTAGATAAACCTTACCCTACCTAAACAATTTTTTACCATACCTGATTTTTGTTGTTATGAAATAGACATTTTTTTTCAGTTCCTGGGAGGTGGTCCCCCCCCCCCCCCCCCCCTTTTGCCTAAGTTGCTTCAATTCCTGTTCATTCTGAGCTCTGAGCTATCCTGAGAGAGGCCCTTCAAACTGAGGGAAAGCCTCTCACTCCGAACCGCAAAATGACATTATAATCCCATTAGGACGTTTACTCCTGGCCCAGAAAAGCCATCACTGCAGTAGGCGTCCAATCACTGACATACCAATCTTATCTGATCTGAGAGGCTCTGAGCCTAGACTGTTCTGGACATGGAAAAGATAACAAATCGAGTTCCATAATTTTCCCGATTGGTGGCGCCGAGTACGATTGGCTCTTCTAACAATCGTTTAATCATTAATGATTTAAATTCCATAAATATTACCCAGATGATGAATTGATTTATGAACTTGTTGATCAAGTTGCTAATGCGTTCTTCTTCCTATTTCAGACGCACTTCTTTACAGACGCTAATGATGAGGAGTTGCAGCGAATCGCCCGTATGTATAGCTTTACATTATATTATACATTACTCTGCTCAGAACTTGTATTCTTTGATCATATGAGATGATTCCAATTACTGTCTACTTCAGACCATTCATTAAACCTTGGATGTCATCAGGAGTATTCGTTTACACAATTAATGTCTATTAGTTGTATGTCATGGTTCCCACTTTGGTATTTATGGTACAAAGGTGTGTGTGTGTGTGGGGGGGGGGGGGGGGCTGGCTAAAGTGTCACAAGATCATCCAAGTTTAGATCAATGGAGTAAAACTCGCCGTTCGTCATAATGTCCTTATTCCTTATTCTGTTAATTGTTGCAGAGCAATGGGTGGAGTTAGCTGGGCTCTTTCTGAGAAGTCTCCTGATGTCCATAGGGTACATACATACCCACTAATAATTTAAAATATACCATGTCATACCTATGCCATTAGTTATGGACAAACAACATGGGTGGTACTAATCAACTGTTAATGTATCAATCTGTAGACTGATGAAAAAGAACTGCCTAATGTTCAAAGACATTACTTATAATGTTTCTCACTCTTTTGTACCTGTTCATATTCATAAATCATTCTAATTAAGGTTAGTGTTACGTAATCATACAAGGCTGGATATATGACAGTCTGTTCAAAGAAGCATGTAACCTCACTGCTGGTAATTTGCTATTGTTGTGTAGAATGCTTCCCCTCGACCCATCTCCTAACCTTTCCCACTCGTTATGGGGGTGTTTTCCTATTGATTCTCCATTTTCATTCGGTTCTCGCCCAGTTCAAGTCAGTTCTTGTTGAGAAAGGTGATTAAGCTTCATTCCATGAGTGTCCATCAAGACTGCATCATATTTTGTGTTAGTTCATTAGTTCGCATCAGTTAATGATCACTTTTGTCATTCAAATCTCAACTTATAGATTTAGTATCGCGCTTATAAAAAAGATTTTTAAAACAAATTAATTCAACTTAATCTCTCAAAATTGAAAATTTTCCATCTCTGAACAGCAAATTGTATTCTATAGGTATAAACAATTATCTACTTTTCTCGTTCGCGTGGTACATAATCTAAAATATTCATTTGAAATGAGAAATCTGTTAATCATAAATTATGTCAGTTTAGATTGTTTTGAATATTTATGAATATAAATATATGCAAATTTTAAAAAATGTTTTCAGCGAATATCATGATATCGGAATATCAGAAGCTGATTTTTCAGTTTCTTCTGAGTTAATTTTTGTGGAACCAACATTCTGAAATGCCCATATAATTAAATATTTCTTACCCACATGAGATTGCTCTTATGTGTACACTGCAACGACCGTGTAATGGGGTGTCACTAGTGCTGCCAACCTATCCAGTATTATTATCACAGATGTGCTTCTGCCTTCCTCATCTCTTATACCAGACCCAAACTGGCGTAAGGCCACAACAAATAGGTGTGTTTCCGATTTGTATAGATGAAATCTAGATATGAGTGTGTGTGGGTATGGTAACTTTTACTTTTTTACAGGAAACCGCCTTCCTGGAACTGAAAAACGTAACAATAGTTGTTTTAAACCAGAGAAGACTTCCTAACCAGGAACCATGTTTTCCTGCTTTTATTAGGTTTTTCTAGGTAGGGGCGGGGGCACACCTATTTTATTTTGGGCCTAACTCGATTTGCCCTTCCTTCCCTTTGTGAGATATCATAGTTTTAGCTCTGCTGGAAGGGTTAGACTGGGAGTGATGGGATTGAACCAGTGATCCCGAACAGAATGCACTATGGCAGTTCCACTCATCCCATTTACCTGTAGTTAACGCTCCCCTAGTGAGCATTTCCCCCTTCACCATTGTATCCCGCGCCCTCCCGTGAACATCACCTGCAACTGGGATTATCCCTCCTCAGGGTATGTATGGGTAGCACTAATATAATGGGTAAAATCGCCAGAAAATGCACAATTCGCCTTGGCCAATCCTCTCAAATATTCAAGATTTAAGACAAAAATGAGGTTCAAAATAACGTTGTACATAACCAAACAGATTTTCTGAACCATCGGAATACCAAATATGGATTAGACATACCTAGCATTGGTCAAATTCCAGTCTTAATTTTGCAGAATTTACTAAATGTGTAGAGTTGCCGAGTGTACATTTTCTGGAGATCTGATCCATATACCCACGTAGTGTATATGCTCCCCTGTATCCCTCATATGTTCTATGTATTTAGTGGTTCACTGAACGGGGCCTGTTTTAAAAATAAATTTATGGAGAGGGAACAAGAGAAGAGGAAAGCTTTGGAAGGACATTCGGGATGATACCGGTTCACTAGGCCCCGCCACACTCCTCTCAGACGAAAATATCCGACCGGAAATTTCTCCTCTGTAACGTCCAATTCGAGCCATGTTTAATTAATAAATAGGGTGGGAGAGTCGTACTACTAGCTGGACTGTAGAAACTAAATAAGGCGTGTTAGTGGGTTTTGCAGAGAGACGAGTTTTCAGTTGATTTTGGATGTTATTTATTGATGGAATAATTAATCAATTAATGTTAAAATGGAATATATGTAGCAATGGAATATATGTCATACCCTGATCATCATGTGAGCAAAGCACAACGAATGTTGGTTGCAAAGTACAATACAACCCAGAAGTACACAACTAATCCACCCTCAACCCTTCTAACTATAAAAATATATTCATTTTATTTGTGCCATAAATAGACAAAAAGGAGATGTCCTAGGTAGACGAAGTAACACCTAACCTGCACGACCGCTGAATGACAATCTGGAGAAGCAGGGCTCCTTTTATACTCTGCTTTTGGGTTTGTAATTCCCGCCAGATCTCCAATCCAAATTTTTTTCCCCACACCTGAGATCCCTGGACCAGACTTACGCAATATGCAATAGCTGTCACCCAGCTCTCAAAGAGGACAAAAGAATTATAAAATGAAAAAGGAGATGTCCGTCTGTAATTTAATCTTCCGGCACACACCTAGCCCCCAAGCAAAAGGTGAAAAGTCACAGTATCAACATTACCTGTTCTCCATGTTTCCCAGTTTTACGTTACTTTCACTCATAAGATATAATTATTCTAGTTGGCCACGCAAACTTACACCAACTTCGGCATAACAAAAGAAACGCATCAAAGGCGTACGTAATACGTGACGTCACACAGGTCACATGACGTTGAGGCTGAGCATCTCTAATGACGATCTGATTCCATGGTATTCTGTTTTATGATTGACGGGGTCCTTGAGATTTGACTGCTTCGCATCAATGCAAAAGATTGTAACTAATATTCTGTCATTTTTCTGGAGAGGCAAAAGGAAATTTCAAACTAAGGTGCTATCTGCCAGGTACAACCTTATTGCTCGGAAGAAATCAGGGGCCCTGTAGATACAACCTTATGAAACTGGGCTCTGTAAGCGTTTGTATAGCGAGTGTAGCCTAGGTACAGCACTTTTGCATGGACAGGTTGTTAGCTGTGGAACCCCCAAAATAAAGTGAAGAAACCCACATTTGGCCAATTTGTCAGTTTCAACCTTTTTGCACTGAGGCGACGACTGTATAACACAGTCTTGTCATAATCCCTGTATTTATTCCCTGAGATGGTTTAAATGTCCACCAAAAAATGAGCCACGTGATCATGGGGTCGGGATTTACAAGAATGTCTTGCCCTGGGCGTCGGGTTTTTTTTTTCATTGAGGCCCATTATCCTGAGGGGTGGGATGCAATTGACAAGTGCATAAAACAGAGGCCGAGCACGGTACTTTTATTCCGCTTTAATACCAGTAATAGTAAGTATGGAGCACTGCTGCCAGCTCACCCTGGTGGTCAGATCTCCGTCCACTCGCGCCCATAATGATGGCCCATACTATAATGCAGGTCGATCGCCGACCACGCGTATGTAACCATATTCGCCTCTGTGTGAGTATTGTTGCTCTCTCCCATACTGGCCCGCGACCATTTATCAACATGTTACAAGTCGTGTTATTTCCTTGCCCATTCGCGCCCCCGCCAAATCCAATCTCCTTTAGACGGGAGTCGCTCACAGTGAGTAGGAATGTAGAGGAGCAACTCTAGCACCACATCAATCACCCTCATGGCTGGAGAATGGAAACAATAGCGTATAAGGAGATATGATGGCATCGTCCATCATCTCTGCTATTATATCAGCTTTTTATTTGTATCTGGCGTCCTCAGATAGCATTCAAACAGGAGCTATTACATTGTCTTTACTTGGTCATGGATAAAAGTCTTCAGTATTTGTACTGAAATCAGTATTTTTGCCAAGTTTCATCATTTTAACCTCAAATTTTCACACAAAAAATCTCAAATTTTCAGAAACATTTCACATGAAACTTTGAAGGATTAATATCATCAAAATAACTTTTCCATTTCCCCCTGCTTATCCCCTTGCTATATATTTTTCAGTATTTTTGCCATGGCTCCACTTTCATCACTGTTGTGTAAAATACCATAATAATATAGACCAGCAATTCTCCTGATGAAGTTCAGTCACCTTAAAGCCCGAAAGCTTTTGTACTAATGAAATCAGCAACACCAACTTGTAATGATATGACTACGTACATTAATCCATCATTTCAACGACCGGCGATCCCCCATATATACAGCGATATCACCCCCTTTCTCCCATAATAATATTAATCTGCTCATTTTCATAGAATCTTCATACCTCGAAGACTTGGACTTCATGCAATACAACCTTGAATAGTGTAACATTGACACCTCATATTAAATTAGGAATTCCGCAGGGGCCATTGACTTGGAATTGTATAGATTTACCGCAAGCAAATAATACGTTTCCAATTGCAATCATTTGCTGCCGTTAGCAGATTGGTGGACACGATGCAAATTATCCGGGAACCAGGGGTATGGATAACTGCTCAGTTCATGATTGATCATTCCTGGTCATGGTATCTGTTCTCCTTATATTGTCATTGACCAGAGTCGTTGACCGTAAGTTCATGAATGCTGGGCCTACTCTATCTAGGTTTTTGTTGACAATAACATACATCAGGGGGCTGACCTTGAGGGTCTTCAATCAGTGAGTCGGTGTGACCTCCCGGTCGCTTGCTCTGAAACAGAAATCTATAATTATTTTGTATTTTTGATACGCTCCTTTTGCTTTTGTTCCTGGGCTCCTTTTGCTATCCTCGATTTCATCACATCTGCTTATCTTTAGATTGTTGGTTGGTAGGTCAGCATCGGTATTTTTAGATTGTTTCTTGGCCATAGTAATATGCTCTGATTGCTGAATGTCCAAAATGTTGTTGACATTTTAATTGATAATAAAGGTAGGGAAGATATCGCGATAAAATTCGACCAGCAACTTCGAAAATTAGATGTTTGAGTTTTCAGACTTTATTTTCCAACTTTTCGGGCTATAGGGGCTCTTCTCCAGGGAAAAGTGTAATTAACTTGATATCTGATGAAATTATAAGCACATACATGTATGTATTTCCGTGGGAAAAGTGTAATTAACTTGATATCTGATGAAATTATAAGCACATACATGTATGTATTTCCGTATTGCGACGCGTGTTTTCACCACACGTATGTATTACAGTAAATATATATGACACAATGAGGTAGTCGCAAGTCAGGGTTGAAAAACTCGCTTCAAAAAGTGGTTGGCCTGCACTTTTAAAAATCCGTCCGACCGACATATATGTGGTTGTCCGCTCACACCAAAGAAAGGTGAAACCTGGTTGTCCGGGAGATGCCCAAATATTCGTTTTGGGTTGTCTGCGTGGTTCACATGTGGCGGTGTTGCGGACAACGGATTGCGGATTTCTTCAACCCTACCTCTCCATCAATTAACAAAATGTGGATTCGGGAAGTGGATGAAGGGCTGGGGGGGGGGGGAGAGGACTTTTATTGAAACATTATCACGATTTATCAGTCAATTTGGCGCCCACACGCCATTCCCATCCGACCCTGGTATCCGTTCTCGGAATTCACCAAAATAAAACAACCCAGACGCAAAACTCCATTTCGCACTGTATTACCGGTATCAAGGAAATAGGAAGAGCGTGATATGATTGGTCCTAGCGAGACCACAGTCGAATAAGTGAATCAGTTGCGACAATCGGCAAGCCACTGTGAAGTATCGATATTGGCGCCTATCGTTGTAGCGCCTGGCGCCTTATATAACCTAATGTAAAGTAGATATTGTGGCGCTTGTCGGACAGAAATCGTTCTGAATTATGAGTCTCTCCACTGTGTAACGACCATGAGGGTCATGCCACCGAGAAATGTACAATCTGTGGCGGCTCACCGTTCCTCAATAATATTGATAAAATTAATCTTGTTGAAAATATTCATTCAGCCCTTTAAATTGTAATTTTACTTTTGTATTCATGAACATGGAAAGAAAAATGAAAGGCATTTCTGAATGAACAGGTATCTATTGCGTCGCCACAAATAATGACAATAATCCAGGTAATGCATGGTTCCATCCTTCTCCAAATATACCCCCAAACTATAATTCCAGTTCCTTTTTTTTTTTAAAAAAATCAAAAAGCCAGGAAAATGGGCATTTTGGTCGAAGGGCCTGGAAAATCATTACCGTATATATGGGCCTGAATCCTGTTGGAAGCTATTAAATAACCTGGAAATTTCGAAGATTCTGTTTCTTACTGTACATTTCCCCCTGACCCGCCCCTCTCACTGAATGACTCACAAAGTAAAGGCTAAAAAATGGTGATTGATATAAAACCTGAATATAAAACTTGCTAAATACATCATTGGCTTTTGTATAGCATAACTGCAAACCCGCGCCATAGTCCCTTCTGAAAAATCACTGAAATGACGTTGGAAAATTTTCTTCTGACCAAAAGCGCGGCGTCACTGTAAAGACATGTCACTGTAGAAGACCCATGTAAAACGCTGTTTCTGCATGCCACTATGGACTAAGAACCAGTTGTACACTTTAGCTGGCGCGAACCCTAGGGCTAAGGGCCAGACGTAACGGAGGGATGGTCAGATCGCGATTGAAAAGGTCTTGTGACCGGGCGGGGATCTATTGAGCCTTGCTGTTGGGTGTGATGGATGGCGGCCGCGCTGGCAGGAGGATCTTATCCGGGCGCGGGCGCGTGGCATTTGTTACTTCAATAATAACATATCATTTTGTAGCTGGCAGATCCGGGAAGGCGTGTGTGGGAGAGAGAGGTAAAGCGCCGTCAACCCCCTACCAGTCTAGGCTCAGAGCAGAGCAGATCATAATGGTATGTCAGTGATTGGACGCCTACTGCGCTACTGGCTTTGCTGGCCCTGGAGCAGATACTAATGGGATTAAAAGTTTGTAAATGGAATTTTGCGGTTTGGAGCGAAAGGTTTTCCCTCAGTTTGGCGGGACTCTTATCAACTGCTGAAACGCCAATCCAATGGGGGATAGATAACATTCAGAATCTCGCCTCTATCATCTGGTCACTTTTTGACATATCATCTACAACTGCTCTAGTTTTTGTCTCTTATCTCAGAAAAGCTTCCGCAATAAAGACCAATCAATTAATCACTCATTAAACTAATTTGATTGGATATGCCTATGATTGCCCGGGCCAGACCACTGAATGAAGTATACCCTCGTTGTTCCTACGCCGTCGCACTATTTATGTGTGTTTATAAGGGGACAAAGCGGCAGCCAAGGGAGGCAGAATCGGAAAGGCAGAGGAAAATGAGCAATGCCTCATTTGGGGCTGGCGCGCAGAGTAGATAGGGTGTTCCGGGGGAGGGAATAATAAACATACAAGGTATATTGCCCGGTCGGAGTGGGTGCGTAAAAAAACGCCTGACATATCTTGGGAGAAAAATTGCCCGCCCCAGAATCCTCAAGAGCTTGAGATGAGAGGAGTGTGGGAAAATAAGATAATAGGGGTTCCCACTGGTTGTAGTAAACAATGGACGATTCATTGGGCTACGCATGTATGTACATGACTGTTTCTCGCTTGTGATGTGCCACAGGAAAATGAGTCGTAAGTAGATAAAAGGGATTTTGACAAGAGGAGATTAAGTAGATTCCAATGATGTTGACATTTAGGAAATCTAAAAAATATTTCTATATTTAACATAATGATTTTTTAGATTTGAATACTGTACGAAGGTTTGCAATACGGTATTATACCGGTATTTCTGGGTAAACAATTTTACTAGTAAATTAGCTACATATCCATAGGATGACCTTAGAAACGCAAGGATATATTTAATACACTGTCTTGAAATTCGGTGTATGTATTCATACGACCTCAAGTGCTAGATACCCAAAAAAAATCAGAACATTCCTACAAAGAGATCTTGTGAATAAAGCACTTTGAAAAATATCAATTCTGCGACTTGACTCATTTTTCTGTAACACATGATATAATGAACTCTACCACCTCCGAGCTACATCCTTCTGCGTGTGCGGCAAAAGTCGCTCCTTATGCAATTCTGCTTATGCAAGGAGGCAATGTAAGCCAAAGGAAACTTCTACAAAGTACAATTCATGCAAAATGCGATCCTATTCCCAGGCACCTTCCTTGGAACATGGAAGCCCCTCCAAACTGAGGCAAAGCCTCTTGTTCCAAACTACAAAATGTCACTATAATCCCATTATTAAGCCTGCAAAATACCATTAGGACGCCTACTTCAGGGCCAGGAAAGCCGTAAGTGCAATAGGCGTCCAATTAATGACATATACCAATCTGATCTTAAAGGCTCTGAGCCTAGACTGATTATACAATTCGAATGTATTTTTCCGGTCATACTTAATACTAACAATTAGAAAGGTAAACGACATTTCTTGACATTAACGCACTCCGAAAATGACAATCAAATCAAATCAAACATTGACCATACACACAAGACTGGTATGAGAGAAATCTCAAGGACTAACGAGAAGTGTGCGTGGGACGAAGGAGAGAACAAAATTGTCTATTTTGCGTCTTTCTCTTGCCGTCTAGACGATAGTAGAGGAGGGTTTGTGAGAAAATCTTTTGATTTATGAACTGGAGGATGCCGATACCACCTCTGATTGATGAAAGTGTTTTATCCTCCGAGCTGTTTGCCCATTGATCATGGTATAGCGCATCTTATAAGATTACATGAATTTGTCGCACTAGGATAGCATTTTCCAGCTTTCATATCTGTGATGTGTTACAGAAAAATCAGTTTTAAGTTGCAAAGAAGGATTTTTAGATGCTATCATATTTTAAAATATGAAATCCGACGGAATTCAACTATGTTAAACTTTAGGATATATCTTGTAAGTAATTCTATTTCTTTTTTTTTGTTAGAACAATAGTTGGTGATATTTCTGTGCAGACAACAACTAGTAAATTAGAGAAATGTATTCCTTTATGATGTCTTTTGAAATGCATATATATTTCTAATCAGTACACAGTCTTGAAATGAAAGCATTCCTACAAAGAGTTCGTGTGAAGAAAACTTTGAATAAAAACCTTTTTAAATTGTAAAGATTTCCGGTCTTTCAGGATGTCATGGCATGTTAAGAGTGGAAATACTTGCGTAAGGTATTATAACTCAGAGTTCAGTGTCTCTGCAGTGTGAGTTAATGATATCCTGTCCATCATTATCCATATCAATTACGATAAAATCTCATGTAATAAACGTTCAATCAAAAAGTATCCTCAGAACTAGGAGACTAATTAGAACATCGACATCTCATGTATTCGGAAGTAATCTAAATTTAAGGTAAAATGTTTAAATACTTGTGAGTAGACTCTTGTGTTGGGTACCCAACTCGATTGTGTCAATATTATATAACCCACAGCTCTAATAATCCGTATCTTTAAGTGATTTGTTTTGTTGCGTTTTCATATTATGTGGAATACACACTCACATGATGTGTTATGATATCAACCATAAAACCCATTATAGATTAATAACTGTCTTGGAGGTATACATATAGTTCTGCCACCCATGTCCGATAGCTGCACAATCTATATACATAACTCATCCCTCTATAGATACGGCCTAGACCGGTCCGCCCTCCTGCTTACGATCAAATAACGTGGGAAAATAATTGTTGGCACAAAGATCACTTCTTGTTTTCAGTGCTGCTCGTATTTTTTCTAACTTAAGACATGCCTGCAGTATTTGTCCATAATGAATCCCCCCAATACATTCTCTCTTGGTTGCGCCCTTGCCCTCCGCCTGTCGGTAAAATGCTTGCCTAGGTTGCCTGGTATAACTGCCCTGTAACGAATCCCATGAATAAATTAGGATGACTTAGTATGTGTTTGCATTGCCCTGTCTCCGTTTTTCACAAAAGTTATCAGTCTTTAGTTTCGACCTTCCCATTCCCAACTGTTTAAAGATACCATGATGTATATTTAGCGTGAATTATTTAGTGAATGCCGGTGTGGGGCCAGTATAGGTGAAGCTGTACTATGCAAGTACAATGTACCACGATCCGAAGTGTCCATTTATAGTCCCAGTGGTGTTTTACTTTTAGACCGCTCTGGCATTCGGGGGCAGTATTTTTGTCCCATAGGTCACTTCTAACCTCTAGCTGTTTGAAGGGTAGATTTTAGTTAATGGTAATATGTATGTGCACATGCATGTTGTCTTAACTGGCAACTTGCAATAAAATTTGAACTTACCATTCTTGACTAGGAACGTTTAATATTCATTTTCACTCGGTACCCTTTGGGGAGCTATACGATGCTGTAGAATATATACTTTCTTCTCAGAAAGGGACTTATACAAGCTCAGTGCGGCTGGGGAACCATTTAGAAAACTTAAAATTTAAATAATAGATCAATGCGCGTGTAAATAAATAAAATCACGAAAAGACAAATTGATACCATCTTTTCAGTCTAGACTCAGAGTTGAGAGAGTCCCTACAAACTGAGGTAAAGACTCTCACTCCAAACCGCAAACGCCATTATAATCCCATCACTGAGATACCATTCTTATCTGATCTGAGAGTCTGTGAGCCTAGACTGGAGACAGTTATCATGGATGCAAGTCTTCGGCAGCTGTATTAAATTCAGTATTTTTGAAAATTTCAACAAAATGTTAATCCCCCCCCCCCCCCCCCCTAAAAAAATGGGGAAAAACTCTGAAAATGAAATTTTAAAAAATCCGACATTTATAACAACATCTCGTCAAGTTTTGCCAAAGTGTTCTCAATATCTGATCTGAGACGCTGTGAGCCTATCTATACCATACAGTTTCTGTTTTCGATCAAGACGCGACGCATCTCTGAAGGACATCCCTATAACTACGTGTATGCCTGGACGCGTGCTACCGCCGCCCATCCCACAGACTACAGGGTGGATGGACCCTGCCTCACGCCATGCCAAGACACTGGCGGCTATTGTTGTGCGAGTCAGGTGCGCGGCCATATTACCCTGTGTCCTACAGACAGATGTTCACCTATGATTATGTCAACCACCTGACACCTGTTGGAGTCAGCCGTAACTGGAGGGGAGACGAGTCATGATGGGGTGGCAATGCATGTAAGGCACCTCTCGTCCTGCCAGCCCTCTCTCCCTCAGTCCATTCTCCTGCTTCTCACCCAATTGTACCAGCTAATAGCCCATATATATGTAAACTTAGCCGTTCTCTCGTTTTTACTGCCAATTTTGAGTATGCACATCTGCAGACATGTTGATGTAGATAGGCAGGTGGATGGATAGATAGTAGGTTTTCTTTTGACAAAGTTTTGACTCCTGAATGTGTAGAGGGGAGGGGAGAAGATTGAATTATGTCTTTGCTGCAGTCTCAGACGGATAGATCGATGGATAGTCGATAGATAGATAGATAGATAGATAGATAGACGGATTTCCCACGAGTTGCCTCGAGAAAATCATAATTTTAATTCACCCTACTACTTATCAGATAAGATAAGATAAGATAAGATGTTTTTTATTCATCAGATAGGTACCACAAGGGTACAGTAATATAAAGATGATGAATAGGTCGACATGCCTATGATACGTCTTGGTACTTTAAAAGGAGATATATACAGGCAAGGGATGGGAAGAAGAGGGTAAGAGTAACATTTACTCACCAAAATAGTCCCCAAATAAATAGATCCTCTGGATTTCTTTTTACACTGGAAGACACGACATGATAGAATAAAACACGATGTGGCCTTCCTGTGAGCTCTTTTCTTAAATGCTTAATACTGACGAATTTCTCCCGACCTTCTCTACACATAGTTTTGATGCAGAATTAGGCCTTCCCAACAATAATAAAGTAATCCGTGTAAGAGCGCATCACCCGACACATGCTTCTCTACAACACTAACAAAAACACTTGAGTTGGCGACTAATTCTATATCAATTTCACATGCCTCAATGATAATGTCATCCTATTGTATTGCAGGTGCGAATGTCATCAATACCAATTGCTCTTCCGCTCACAACAGGTAGATTTATCAATCATTTACTATTACTTCTGTTATTGGGGATGATCCCACTTTGTCTAATGCATCCCTAGGCCACGGGGCTTAATTATCTTTGTGAAAGGGGGTTATCATGGTGAACGCTCTCTTTGGTAATGTCTAAGTGATGTGTGATAGTGGTATGAGTGCGGGAAATGACACCAATTAAGTTATTTATGAATGATATTCGCCCAATGCGATGATCGGTTGTGTGTATCTATGTATGTGGTTGATTTGTTTTTTTTGTCCAAATAATAATAGCAGTTTTCACACAATTATTCCCAGTACTACATATTGGATACCAATTTCAAGTATTAATTTCCTGGGTTGCGCTCTTGGGGAAACGAATTTAAGTTTATCTCGCCCATCTCAGCGATGTCTGTAGACCTTATTTCCTTAATAAGTGCTACTATCTCATTATTCATTCTAATCTCAATAATAAGAATATATATTTCTTAAATATTCAATTGGCAAATGTTTTGTATAATCCAGGGCTGCTCTTTGCTGCAAAATGTCGGTGGAATACGACACTTTCATGACCTCGGGCAAAAGGTGAGTTCTCATGTGTTCTTGTGACAGGTCCTCCGTTTGTTCACGTCATTCGCTATGCCATAGTGTTACCACATTATACCAACCCTCTGGGTATTCGGGCACAATCATATGTAATGCAGATGAAAGTTTTAATTCGTTCCGGTGTTCTATGTAATCAAACAACATATCATTACTATCTATGTATGGGGTTGGGTTATTAAAGCATATTTATTCCAGAGCTGCTTAATTTCAGGGCTGCAATTTCTCCTTGCGTTCTGGCATGAAAGTATGCAGCCCATGAAATTAAGCAGCTTGTGACGCTGTGCATATATCTATTAGTAATGGAGTGCTGCTTGATGTCACGGGCTGCATAATATTTATTAAGAAATGTCTTCTTAAATTATCTGATTCATGGTAATAAACGTTCAATCAGCCCTGTTAAAGCTATGTAAATAATAAGTCCAAGACAAGAGCTTGCTTTAAAGATGTGTATTACGAATAGAAATGTCTTTACCAGATTGCCTCCAACTGGAACAATCTGGACGCCAATCTCAGAAACTCAAACTTACATAATTTTGCCCTGAAGAAGCATTCAAAAGGAATATCATGACCAGTTAACGTGCTGAGGATTTTTCAATTAATCAGGAAACTGAGCTACTATGTAAAATAATAAAGACGTATCCCACGCCCACCGTCGTTTCACACGCCCCCTCGACACAAGACATATATGGGTCAGATTTTCAGAAAATGTACAATTGGCATCCGTACACATTTGGTAAATTCAGCTAAATTAGGCTGCAATTTGGTCAATACTAGCCTAACTAGGTAAATTCGAGTATATTTGGCATTGCATTGATTCTAGCAATCTGTTTCGTTAGGTTGAACTGTATTTTTAACTTTATTTTCGTCTGAAATTTGGGTTACTTAAGAAAATTGGTGAAGGCGAATTGTACATTTTCTGAAAATCTGACCCATACATGTAAAATAATAAGTCCAAGACAAGAGCTTGCTTTAAAGATGTGTATTACGAATAGGAATGTCTTGTAATGTGGGCAAGCAATGTCTGCTGAGCCCTGGTTGTGGAACCCAGCTTGTTAATGTATAGCCAGGACACAACCCAACCCCAGATTACATCAGTACAGGTACAGGAAATAGAATTAAACAAAGAAATATTTAAAAGTTACATGCGGGTATAACCTGAACATGGGGTCAAAATCATCTCTTAGCAAAATGTCCAGTGCCATTGCAAGCGTTGCACCTCAAATCAGAGAATTGAGAATTATTACTGACTCCTTCTGCTTTTGCTTGAACATGATTCACGGGCACCATTTGTTGAATATTCTGTGGGCCACGGCCAGCCTCACAAGCTCCATGAGATTTTAACATGTGAATCTCTTCCTTCAGGAGATCAGTCTCTAAAGTCTCACTATCACACTTCCTACTGGCTACTTGATTAGCGATAATTAAAGAAGCCATTTGAGTCACTATGTTGGTCAACTCCTGTAATTCTTCTTTACTCACACCCTGACTTACTTGGATAACATATTCAGCATGTCTGGCAGCCTTTAGCGCTGCTACATAGGTTTGAGGGTTTTCCCTCATTACCTCTAGCCTATATCGTGGCAATAATGCTGAAATAAAGTAATCCAGCTTTTCTTGCTCTAGAAATTTCAATGCACGGTATGCACTTGAAGCTCTTCGAGAGAAATCCTCTATAGGTTCTCCCTGTTCCATTCGTGTAAACCTTAACTCAGCTCGCCTGTCAGGGTTGATATAGCCAAAATGAGCCAAGAACTCATCTCTCATATCTTCCCAAGAATCGAGCTCATCAATGTTATAATCGACATACCAGTATTTGGCAGGTCCTTCTAAATACAGCATAAGTAGCTCTTTATGTGCATTCGTCCTGGATGGGTTAGTGAAACTAACATATTTCTCAAAGTCTAGAATCCAAATCTCTGGATCTTGTCCTGCTTGGCCAGAAAATCGGTCCACGAGATTCCTTGAAAGCGTATCCATTTTTATCGGCGTATATTGTTCCATAAATGATGTTCTTGCCTCTGGTTCTACACCAATACGGTAATAAACGTTCAGCCCTCTTACGGCTATGTACAATAATAAGTCCAAGACAAGAGCCTGCTTTGAAGATGTGTATTACGAATAGAAATATCTTGTAACGTGGGCAAGCAATGTCTGCTGAGCCCTGGTTGTGGAACCCAGCTTGTATAGCCTGGACACAACACAACCCCAGATTACATCAGTACAGGTACAGGCAATTACAGCTAGAAATAAAGGGAACCTGGGCCAGTAAAACAATGGCCGGTCAGACATCCTGTCTCCAAACTGGTCTGGACACAAAGAAACCCAACTGTCAGGCCTATTGTCTTAGCCCGCATATGAAAAGCACAAAGAAAGCCTGACACAAATAATTACTAATGTTTATTACTGGCTCATATGTATAGTCCCCCCAAAAATAAAAAAAGTGCAACACTACTCCTCTACCTAAGTCATTACTTCAACCACTCACCGATAACTAATTCACCCCTTTCCAAAGGTTAGCAGTATCCAACACCAACAAATAATTACTAAGAAGCATGCCTATACTGGCTATTATAAAGCTGAGAATGCATGCAGCTTTAACTGTCGATAGATTAACTGTAAACGTCTGGGGTCCTCCTTAGATCATTAGGCCCTTTGCCACTAAGCTGATTCTCGTATGATTTAGTGGACAATTAGCGAATTTAGTGAAATTTTAGCTCCAGATGTAAGTTTTACTAAGAGTTGCCTAGCTGAGATGGCATTCTTTGAAATTTTCTTTTCTTTGGGATTACTTCGTATGTGCGAATCCTGGTGACAGATTTCTGATGATTATGAAAATGAATCAGTGTTCACTAAATTTCCTTCTAAAGGACGTATTGTTGGGATACACTCAGTCCATTACAAACTTTTCTCTGCTTCTGTTTTGTTAATTGTGTAACTGTGTTTCATTTTCAGGTGGTTTTGTCACGTTGATGACGACACTTACATAAACGTACCTGCGCTCGTGGATTTGCTCAAGGCTTATAACCACACGCACGACTGGTACTTGGGTAAACCTAGTCTTAATCATCCCATAGAAAAGCAAGATATAAATAATAGAAATGTAAGTATTTATTTGCCATATTTGTGTAGTTTGTAGATGGATCTTTCTATGCTCGGTGTAACAGGTCCACAGTGAGCAGATTGTGTTTTCTCATTGATGCGGTCGCCTTAATTTGATTCATTGCATTGGAAGGCTCATGTCATTTTGTCTCTGACCATATAGCAGGGATGAAATCAATTATTTTGAAACATTATAAAAGTTGTCGAATATCACCCAAATTTCGTCATTTTTAACCTAAAAATTCGCAGAAAACATTTTCTGAAAGAAACATTTCACATAATTGGTTTACCAAATTTCGTCGAAACTTTCAAAAATAATATCATCAAAATAATTTTCCAATTTCCCCCTGCTTTTTCCTTTGACATAACTAGTTCAGTATTGTTGCCATTTTGGCGGAAATAGTACAGATTTCAGATATTTCAAATCGTTTTAATTGGATTCACCAATCCCACCCCCTGAGGTTTCCCCTGCGTATTTCGTTTCTGGACAAGGTTTCTAAACTTTCGAGCAATGCTTGGGTTTATCACTGGCCTCATACTCCAAATACTTTTCGTTTGAGATTAGCTTGTATAGATCTGGGAATATTTATGGCTTCCCAAACCTTATGCAGTCAAACGCTTGCCAAATCACGCGCCCTGCTTTCACCCCGAAGATAAGCACCCCTCCTTAGAGGACCCTGCCAGTCTCACTGAGACTCTGGCCAATTTCTTTCGACAGCTTTATATTTATTCATGCCATTTGTACTTCTCCAGGGTCCGCGGAGGGGTCGGGTGGGGGCGCAGGGGTTAACGTGTATAGGGTGAAGGTGCCTGAAAGTGTACAATTCGCCTTCACCAATCGCTTTTCAAATAACCCAAATTTACTAGAAAAATTCGCTTCAAAATACACTTCAACATAACCGAACATATTTCCCAAATCAATGCAATGCCAAATATACTCAGATCCAGCTAGAGTTTATCATTGTTCAGCTCTTACTAATTCAGCAGAATTTACTAAATGTGTAGAGCTGCCGATTGTAGATTATCTGACAGCCTGATCCTATAAGACTTGAAACCAGAAGCTTGGAGGTGTACTAGGTTCGAATCCAATAAACAGCCTTCGGATATCGTCGCCTATAATTATAGCATATGACTCTCGTGGACGTAACAACCAAAGAAAACTCGAACCACCCTTACTACTCAATAAATCTATTAAGTTGAAAAACTTTAAATTAATGATGCAAATAATGGGTGTGGTATATGTACAAATTATGTGTTAGCACTAACAATCAAAGCGTTATGCTAAATTCATCTTCTATTGCGCACCTTAATTACCATACAAACTGGCCAAAGTATTGAAGTAAATAAAACCAAGTTAATTAATAGTTGTGGTCGAGTCAAAGACAAAGCCACACTTTTACAGTATATATACACTGTAACTTTTGATCATCAATTTCTCACTAAGAATCGAAATGTTTTGTTAAGCTTATCTTAATGATCCAATTATATGATAATTAAACCGTGCTGTCTCCACTAACTACATATGAATGAATTATGAGTTTGAGGGGGAAATCAACTCGCCAGCTTATAAATGTAGTTAATACACACAACTCTGAGAATTTGATAATTGCTTTGCCCCCTAGGGTAGAAGTCTTGGCCAGGTATGTGACTTGCCTCCAGCCTCCAGTATGTCTGGAAGGGGATACTTGGACGGGCTCGGGCTCCCGCGCTGGGAACCCTAGCGTGGGAACGGGGAGAAGCCCGGGTTACGAGCTGTTATACAAGCGTGGGAGGGTGAGGCGGGTATGTAGTGTGGAGATGATGTACCCCCGGGGAGGGCTGCTGGGCGCCCCCACCCCTTGTCACCCGCCCCGGAGCAATCATAACTGATAACCTCTCTCCAGATGCTGCCCTGAGGAAGGGGTGGGGGAGGGTGGAGGGTGGAGGGTGGAGGGGGAGCTTGCACACTGCTTGGGCTGAAAAGGTACAATCAGCAGCTCTACACATTTATTATTTGGTAAATGCTGCTAAATTAGACTCACAATTATAAATACTAGGTATATATCTGAGAATTAATTGGCATTGCCTTGATTAGAAATCGGTGAAGTTGAACTGTATTTTGAACCTCATTTATGTCTTTAATTTGTGTTATTTGAGAGGGTTGATGAAGGCGAATTGTACATTTCCTGGCGTCTTCACCCCTGTATGTGTGGGTACGGGAGCAGGGGTGGGAGAGAGCAAGGGGCTGGAGGTGTTAAGTTTTGGGGTGATAGGTGAGGCTGGGGGGCGGCAGTCTGTGTTGGATCCCAGACTTCTTAAGTGTGTAACTAGGACTGCTTGCTGTTGCAGCTCACAGGGTTGCAGGCAATGGTGGGAGGGCAATTTGGGGGCGGGGAGCGGTATGTTAGTGTATTAGAAGGAAAAGATACAGCTTGTATCACTCAACTACCCCCCACTCCCACCCAACCCCCTCTCCCACACATACCCATGCCATTTTCTCATGGCGTGGAGGATCCTTGTCCCCCGAAAACATCATCATATATATAGTGGGCTCGTGCCATACCTTTCCCACACTCATCACCACCACCTTCACCCGCATCTCCCCCATCCCCTATGTGTGTCACACGCCATACACAAATAACATGTTCACATATAATGACCCTGCCGCGATCTCTCCCCGTCCATACTGCAGGGGCCCTCTCATCACCCTCGCGGTCGTAAACCATGCCAGAGATAGCATTAATATTGTAACATGTTTCCCCTTTATGTCCAAGTGACGTTTTTGGACTAAAGATATTCTGTAATGAAGAAGTATCTGTGATGTATTGTTCAGCATTGGTCCCACGTCTTAAGCCTAACTAAAAGACCTCACTCATTATACAGGCAACAAAACCTGAACTTTGCTTCACAGATTGTATGATCAGAAATGCCATTCAGACTTTTACTTTATTTAAAAGTTTTGGTATGTATGTATGTATGGTATATTTCAACAGCCTCCAGATGCCCGCACAAATTGATTTCAGATTATTTCTAGATATGAGATTCCCATACCCTTGTATCAGCTATAAAGCCATGTTTCTGTTTTGTTTCCACGTGGTAACACACACACAAACATCCAGGCAGGGGGTAATTACTATTTCGAGATATTTTTGGTTGGATGCCATATCTTCGCGACAGTCTAGACTCAGAGTTGAGTCTCTCCAAACGGAGGAAAACCTCGATATCGCTCCAAACCGCAAAATGCCACTATAATCCGCCTACTCAGGACTGGGAAAACCGTTAGCGCAGTAGGCGTCCAATCACTGACATACCGTACAATTTTTATTTTTAAGTTGTAAGCCTAGAACCCTGTTCTCATGCCACTTGAGAACGCTGTAACAACTTTCAGTGACTTCAGTCGATAATTCCCACGTATAAAAGCCTTACAAATCCAGTGTGAAATATGTGGGGGTGATGTTGGACCAGTGCTGGGGGTTTACATCGTGATTAGCCCTCGTCTGTAGCTGTGAAAGATCCACTGAAGCGCGTGTCAGAAAAGTTATAATCCCTTCCCGTCTGTAACCCTGGCAGCTGCCATTGCGAATAGTTTATTTGCCATCAAGTGATAGCCGAAATCTAGTTTCTTTATCCACATACTCGTGTAAGATTTTAGTACACACTCCCCAATAGTAAACTCCATTGAGTGAGTGTGTGTATGTAGACATATACACACACTCAATTACACAATATAGTTAACTAGTAATAAAATATAATTGATAATGGAAAATAAGTATTACTTTCATTAAAGAGTGAAGAAGGTTAGGAGCTAAATGGTTTTGAACTAAGCTTGTATCATTCATCGACTCAGTGTGAGATTGGAAATGGTATGACTGATAGCATATAACTTCTCTGTCTGATGTCTAAAAGTGAGGCCTATGTAAACAGTTTGGAACCTTCATAACTTTATGTGTCCAGTCAGTATTTTAAGATGGCAGTACGAATATGACCATATTTCATATTAATCGATCTGTCGCCCAATTGCATTTATATAATTAACTTTCTAACGGAGAAATGTGATTCCTACAATACATGGTTGTTTCATAATTCAAGTACACGAATAAATACGTATGCTCTTTCCATTTAGTTCAGAGACGTAGATGAATATTAAACAATTATATTTGCTCCCCTGATTTCATATTATATTCACACGCAGGTATTAATAACACACTTACCATTATTATGGGAACATATATATAAATCTGTCCTTGTCATTCATTATTCACAAATATATATTCCGCATTGATGCGGTCGGTAGCCATTATCGCCTATTATCAGAACATATACGTTTGTCCTTCTCAATAATAACAAACCTGTTTGTATTTACAGCAAAAGACCCTGTTTTGGTTCGCGACTGGCGGTGCAGGCTTCTGCTTGAGTCGGGCCATGGCTTTGAAGATGATGCCGTACACAGCGTAAGTAAAATCATGTGTCAGCCGTCATCCCCCTCCCCCTCCCCCCCCCCCCCGCCCCCCGTTAGTGAGCCCTGACTACCCCCAACATGCTACCAGCCATGTGCATGCCCATATTGTATTCATTGTCGGGTCAAACTATGGGCCTTGATGTCAATATCACAATGTGAATGTAACGTGTGTTATCTAACCATTCATTCTGTATTTCGAGCGTGATTGTTTTTCTTAAGAAGAAATGAAAATGGAATCACTTAAATGGCAAACTTGACAAGTTAACAAAACAAAAATGAGGTCAGGTGTGTTATTGGCAGCAAAATGTATTGTATTCTCAAATGTCACTGGCTAGTTTTGTGAAATAATCGCTATGCATGTCCATCGCAGTTTTTAATAAATTTTTGTAATAGTTTATGATTTGGAAATATGTTACTTACAACTACATTCGGGCACACGGAACTCGCATATATAGGTAGTTTATATCAGCCTAAAAGCACACTGCTAAGACGACAATAAAGGGAATGATTAAATGACTGACTGCTGGTAAGCAAATGAAAGAAAATCAAATATAATGAACAACACGATGTAAAAGATTAAAGTTCAAACAAAATAACAGACTAAATTGTCGGTTCGGAAGCACTGTCATAGACAGAGAATGTCCACCTATTGACATGTAGAAAACTGTTTGATTGTATACGGTACCCCAGAAAAATAGAATTTGATTAAGTTGAATCTGGAATACTAGGCCATGTTCGACAAGATATGCGACTGAAGCTAGAGTCGCTGTCAAAACCTTATCCCACGACGGTCACTTACACCCTTCACCTTCTCTCTTTAATTGTTTCCATGGCCTGCGATTGTCATGATCGTTTTTTCCGTGTAGAACTCCGGGAAATTAGTTATCAATCCTGATTATTGTATGTTGTATAATTCTTTTTTTCTTTTTTTAGTGGTGGGAAGTTGTGGACTGTCTGTGACAGAATACGTCTCCCTGACGATTGCACAGTGGGCTTTATTATATGTAAGTGCTCCATATTTATAGTAATAATTTAAATGCGCTTATACTTGAGTGTACTTCTGGTGTTGGACCGATGTAATAATTCATCATAATCTCCGACTCTACTGAAGCTAGGTAGATTTTTGCATATGACATTGACGGTAGCCAAATCACACTGTAAGGTTTATTTTTGTTATTGTTTACCTCTTCTGAGTGTATTATGGATTATTACCGTGATTTCTTTAAACTAACTATAATTGATGAAGCTGTCAAAGCTGAATCTGAAAGCATCAAACCTTATTTATATCCTGTGCAAACTGTTATTGAAACTGTGAATGTCTCTGCTTTTAGATTACTACTTAAAGAAGGAGCTAACAGTTATTCCGAATTTCCACTCCCACCTTGAGGGGTTATGGAGCCTAAAAGGTAGACTGTTAGAAAAACAGGTAAGGAGCAAATATCGATGGTAGTTTTTAATTTATTTTTCCACTCGGTGGAGATTATAAACTACGTGGAGAGATGGTCATGCACCTCTATAAAATCTTATAAAAAACGATCAATAAGGGATTTGCTTGTCCACCATGATATAAAAGCTATAGAAAACATGTTCTTCTTGGAATATTTATCAATAATCTCGTGTAAATAATCATGTGTTTTACATGATTCCATAAAACTAGACTTCATCTTCCCCATCATGCATATTTGGTTTTATAGATCATTTACACAACCTGATATTGCTAGAAACGTTTTTGAAATTTTCGATGAAAAATGTTGATAAATATTTATATGTAAGACCAAACAAACACGCTGCTGGCCTCCGCTAATGCTACCATGCTATGACGTCATCCCACTATGACGATCAGGTTGGATCCCATCCACCTTGGTGATACCTTGGCAACATAGATATGTTGCCAGGGTGTGCACTTGTTGACAAACATTTGTTGTCTTTCCCCTTAGTTCCCCTGATGGGGAGTTTAGGGGAATACTATTTATTACCCATTTCACCCAAGACCATGAATAATGTATATTATTCATGTGTCTTGTGTAAAAATGGTGGTGTGTAATAATAAATAATACTTCCACTACCACAGTAGTGTTTGGCACAGCATGGTTTCGGGTATGGTGACCCTCATCAGGCAAAAAGCTGAGTGACAACACCCTTTGTCACGGTGGAAGGCTAGTTTGGCCCTTTTGAAAGGGGTCTCACTAGACATCCAAATATGTGTAGGCCTCTCTGTGTATAGAAATACACAGCCTCCAAGACAGAGGTCTGGGAGGGTGGGAGTGTCATTTTGGATCCAGTTAGGGTTATCCCGACACCTAGAGTAGCATGTCAATTCGATGGAAATGACAATACACCAATCGTCCCTAAGAGAATATATATATATAAGAGAAAATATTTATATGTCATGTTTGAACTGAATCCATACCAGCATCCACGTCATGAAAATCCCCTATTGTTTTATTACAGTATAGTGAAGTAATACTTTTATAAAATGTGATTTTGAGATATGCTAGTCCAAGGCTCATTGTACCAGTTAAAAAGTTTATATCTAATTCATATTGAACTATACTTAATTCAGACACACTACAGATTGAAAATGTTTATTCCTGTAGATCACGTTCAGCTATGGAAAGTCGTCCTCTCACAGGTTAAACGTAGTAGATGTGACAGGCTTCAACAAAACAGAGGATCCTACCAGGTAATATACGCACCCACCATGTAGTCACTGTATTGTGTTGAGTGGCAGACATCATCACATACTGTTGTAATGGATGTAACATAAAGGAGTGAAGATTCGGTAGAGTATGAACCTGTCTTTTATTGCCGTGTAAAATGGTAATATCTGATCATAATGGTAATGGCAAGTAACCTGCCGGTGCGTGAAGCACCTGTTATATACCTGAAAGGATTACCTTCAGGACCTAGCTAGCCTTCATAGAGGAAGGAGCTATAGCTATATAAAAATTAAAATTATTGGTATAAGACAACGAGGTATAACAATACATTGTTTCTCCATATATCACCCATGGTCCTGAGTGCTTTTACACAAGCTGATATTGTTGATACTTCTGTACCAAATGCAAGCAATCTTAATATAGGATTTGACATTTCACACAGCCTGTAATAATTTCCTTGACAATTATCAAAAAGAAGTACCGTACGTTTATTAATCTCATGCCCTTTTCCTGTTTGCAGGTTCAGATCTATCCATTGTATGCTGTACCCCAATCTTCCAGGATGCCCGCCCAACAGATAGCAGTAGCTGGGCGTCTAGCCCCTAGACTACCATACACTACCGTTACAAGACTTATCTTGGCTCAGCGGCGATTTCCTCCTGTTACACACGAGTTAGCATCGGGCATCGCCACAAGCCTCTCCAGTCATCTCTTTATCTATTATCCATTTACACCTTTATCTTGTACCTTCTCCATTCTCAATGTATGAGATCGGCAGTGCGCTGTGAAATGGTGAACCAAATAGGACGTACGTAGCTGGTACCACTTAGGGCCCTGCGATACTAAACATAATAAGTCTTAAATTAATGTGCTATTTGTAGGGCAAGATGGTTTCTTCTTCCCCTATGGTATTGTTGTTAGAACAGATAATATGTAAAGATAATCATAAGCAATATACCTCAGTATGGAATCAAGGAGGCGTGAAACCGCAAGGTATTGTTTCGTTGCTGAATGTAGGAAAATTCCGATGTAACACGTTGTAAATGTCAAATCAAAAGGTAACAATTATATACGCCATGGTACGTGCGGGCTCGCTCAGAAAGTATGGGCGAAATTCATGCATAATTAATTAGTTAATTGTAAACTCAAGCTCGATGTATTAATGTAATATAATGTACATCGGTATAGTTTACTAAAATTCAAGGCAGGGTTGTTTTATTGTACTGTTATAATTATTAGACTTGGAGTAATATGTCGCGCAGTTTTATTTTCAGGAAAAACACTGATATTGGGTATTGAAAAATACCTCTCACGTATATTGAGACGGTGCTTAAATTGTGTATTTTATTCCATATGTGAGAATCTTACTGGTAGCAGTGATAGTACCGTACAAACTGTTATTATTGAAATCCATTGACTATTATCCTATCTATTTTAAAGAAAAGTTCAAAGTGGAGCTATCGAGTAAAAGACTGCTGTCATAAATATAACCTGTCCTCGCTGTATTATTTACAAATCCTCCCCCGGATATCAATAATTTCTGGGTGTTACGAACAAAGTATTGGATTTTCTTTTCGGGTGCTAAATATTATTCTAAAATATCTAGCCAGCAGTATTTTGTCAAAATGAAGATGTACCCACCGTGGGCTAAAAATGCCCCAAACCTATATAATTATCCTGGTTGCACATCATTATCAATTGTTCATCCATTCATTCATGGTATTAGAAAGCTTAGCGCTGGTCGCATGGAGAAGTAATCCTTCCATTTTGGGAGAATGTAATCTAATATACATCCTAGTTAATATAATACCCCTTTTTCACTTAACACTACCTAAAATAACAATTTGACCCTTCTTTCTCAAGCCATTCCCCGTTTGTATTGTGGGACCAACACATCAAGAGTTAAAACATTCCAGTTTCAACCTATCTTGGCAAAACATATCTACTCTGTTTTAAATATGGTATGTTCAAAGTAATTAATTACCGTATTCACATAGCACAAAAGATAACTGGCGTGCATAGATTCAAGGCCAAGATCTTCGTATCAAGTGTAGCACACAGGTGTATTATGTAAAATCAAATCCAGAACGAATTTACATCACCGAACGTAGTGGGGTTCGTAGATTCTACTCATTAAATATGCATTCTCAGCTAAGTAAAGAAATTTTAAATATTTTTATTGGCCACAAACATGGCAATGGAAGTCTTCCAATTCAGTATTTTTCAAAACTGTCGAATTTCTCCAAATCTCATTTTTAACCCAAGAATATTCCACTAAAAATATCTCAAATTTTCAATAACATTTAAGGAAATTTGATTTCGTTGAAACTTTAAAAGGTTTGACAATGCTTTTCACAAATTTCCGGATGACGGTTTTCCCCGAGAAGCCCCCTAAGGTTGCTTTTGCCCAAGCCAGAAACATTTCAGTATTTTTCATCATTTAGTAGACCCAAACAATCTTAAAGTCTGCGGTTGGAATATCGACATACGCGGCAATGAAACGCTTGAATATGATTTTGTTGTGGACCTAGTAGGACAATGAACAAATTATTTCCTATCAGTCACTTTCTAAACGGTTAGAAAAAATAAACCAATCGAAATAAATTGTTATCTTTCAATCAAATGTACCCGAGAATAGCATGTTTAATTGGGTGGAATTCGTCGGTCACCATGTGTACATTAATGGTCCGTCAGTGTCCTTGAAAACGTAGACAAGATCAATGAAATAATGTCGTTTTAATCAAGAATAGAAGACAATCACAATCATGCTGACCTGATTTATTTACATTGCATAGTTACACTTCAGCGCTATTTTTCTGGTGTTATCCCTGGATTGGCGGTTCATGCACCTGGTATCTCGGGACACCACAGAAATTGAAGATGTAACTTATAGTCTGTTTTATCCTCTTTAGAAATCTTAAGAGTTTCAATAGATTTGGAGTTTTATACGAAACTGATACTTACAGTTTATTTCAAGATTGTTTTGATCAACTCGTGTACGTCTTTATGTATAAGACTTGACTACTTAAATACTGTCTAATGCCATTTTGTTTACATATTGACCTTGTTATTTGCATATGTTGTTAACAAAGACGTATTTTGCATGTACATACATATGTATATTGATACTTTATATACTTAGGTTTATAATTGTTCATACTCTTGCATTATATGTAGTCTTAAGCTTCTGCATTTTAGTTATATTCCATTTTTTCATCATTTTTATCAGTATTAGTTTCTGAATGTTGAGTCCGTGTGGAAAGAATGTGACACAATGTATGGCTACCAGTGGGAAATATGTGTGTATAAATTCGTATATTGTGGGTTGTCTGACTAATATCCGATCGCTAATATAAAGGAGTATCAAGGAATGCTCGCCTTGATATAATCTCCTTCTATTTTCTATGCTAGAATTTAGTTACATTCCTTTTTTTACTCAGAGCAATTAGCCAAAATGATTTGCCATCCATGTCCAAGTTCATGGGCAGATCGATCTTCGCTTCGTGTGCCAAGGTCTTGACTTTGCGCATCGGTTTCAGGGTTCCTACAGTCTAGGGAGACTGATGTTTAAGGATTTTTTAAAGCTCAAAATAAGGACTAAATATAAGTATGGTAGTACAGTGGTAAGGTTGTGATATTTTATTTCCTGAACCTATAAATGTAGATTTGCAACATGGAGAATATCAAATGAAAATGTTAAAACTATACTCGTTAAACGATGCCTTCTGGTGCATTTGAACTGAATTATGAAGCTGATGGGGGAAATTATCAGGTCACTAGTTTCTAAGAACACCAATAATGAACTTTAATGGCCTTACTCATTTATTTTCCTTTTGAATGACGCGTGGGAACCCTGATTTGTTAAGGCAGTAAGACTTACTGAAAATCCATTCAGAACTTACAAGGAAGTGCTTGTGCAAGTTGCATGCATCTACCGTTAGAACTCTGCAGTTCATTGTAATATTTTGTACAAACTTTACCAGATTTTACCTCATTGTATTGTGTATCTCTTGGGGGAGACATTAGAATACTTCCCTTTAAATCAGTTTCAACTCTTGTTGAAATGCAATATGCAGCAGATAAAGTTTTGTTCTAGAAACATCTTTTCTCCGGTAAAAGATATTTCAATTTCCGGTCGTCTGTATTGCGAAGTTTCATTAACACATCTACATCTACTTAATAAGAACATTTAAAACTCGTTGATAAGATCGAACGAAATTAACAAGCCTTAATTTGTTACCGTTAATTTCGAAGCAGTTGGAATGTCTGAACTTGCTCTCGTTTTCTGCAAACATGAGTAATTAATTGATATCTCTCTTAATAACTGGATTTTTTTTCAATTTTAGTATATATTTCAGCTATATGTGCTCTATATTATGGCAAAAATACTCATTGAAATAAAACTCAAATGTTAGAAAAAAACGAGCCTTATATTTATGACTTGCTTAGTGTCCTTGATCAGTTTTTAACTTTGGTAGCGATTATGTTTTCTAGCACAATTTTATTATGTTTAACATATCTTAAGAAACTTTAGAAAAATAGAATATGGATTTTATCTCGTTCATATTCTATATCCTCTTAAACTTGAACAATTATCTGAAAAAGAAATGAAAATCGTGGCACGGGGATTTACTGCACTATTCACTATCGCGCTACCCCAATATAGGTGAGTGAGATTGGTTGCTTTACGCCCTTATCAACACATTTAATATGGTTATATCAAGGGCGGGGGAGCTGAGAGGGAGGCAGTTTATGATCATACCAAGGAAATAGAGATAGAGAAGAAGGGAGAGAGAGACAGAAAGGCACTTTATGGTCATACCCAGGACCAGGCTACCCCAATATATTTTTCCACACTGACATTTTGCCATGTCAAATATTTTGATGAGGTAACCAATTTGGGAGAAATGCCAGAGCAGTCCGTAAAAACCTAACAGCAGTTTTCCCAGAAATAGAACGGTGCTGATTCCCGTATAACTCAGCTGTGAGGAAATTATATCAGGCTGGCATTTCGTCATGGATAGCTTTCAAATATCGGATTATTCGGCCACACCTGTCTTCCGAGTGAGGCAATAGTTCGCCCAAATTAGACAAGTCTTCTATAACACGAAATATAACCTTCTGCAATCTACCATTTAGGCAAATATATCTACATGCATGTACATGGGATTCATGATGGCGCATAGGCAAGAAAAGATCATATCCAAGTGTTCATATGTATACATTCAAAGCCAACCCATCAAGGATATAATACATTTATTATAATTGTTAAAAATATGAATTATCCTAAGAATGGAAATGCACCAAAACACCGTTAGTCTACTAGACAATCTACAATAGCGTCTTCCACTAAATGTGTTAGTAGACACCAGCGCCGGAGAATGCAAGAGTTCTGGGCGACACATAGGCCTTTCTTCAAAGCTTCTAATTTATCAATTTCTGCCTGATGCTCCTTAGACAACCTTTCACTTTCCAAATTATAGACTTCCAGCTCTGTCCGAAGGTTCTTCTCCGATATATCTGGAAAAAAATATTCAAAATAGTATTATTCCTCTCACGCAACCTTGTTTCATAATTGTGACAAATGTGCGAAAACGGCTTTGATTTAAACAAAATATCTATATATAATATCTATACTATATAACATTTCCAGTCCGAATAAAATGTTATAATATGCCCGCAAAATTCCTTGAGTAAAGATTGATACATTGTAAAGAAGTCTAAGGGTTTTTAGCCCATAGGTTCAGTAAGATGAAGAAGTGAGACAAGAAGTCCGAGGTTGTAGTTCGTCTGGATTCGGCCTAGGCGGTGGTGACTCAGCGAGTACCTAGGTCCGAGTCTTTCACTTTATTTTATACTCCAAAATCATGAATTATTCATATAATCAAACCCAGGAAATATTCCACTGGCTCTTCCCCTTCCCTCTAATTGGTTGAGGGAGAGAGGATCTTCCTTGCCCACACGCCGACCTCTGCTCCCCAGGCAGAGACCATAAATGGAGTGCATGCAAGTTGGATCCCTCTCCCCAGCCTTCCCCCTCCCACCCCTTACTCATAGATCCCGGGGCTCGTGCCGGCCCCCCCCCCCCCCTCCCTCTTAGCCCTTCCCCCCTCTTGATAAACCCAGAGCAGTGTATATAGTAATTAGGTCGGGCTGGGGGAGGCGGGGTGAGCCCTGAGTGGCTCATCTCCCCCTCCCTCCTGGCCAGGCCATGTGTGGCGTGCATGTCCCGACCATGATCAGGGCTAAATAGGTCGGATCTTGGGTCTAAAGATTTCAGTTCTTTACATTCGTCCCATATTTTATTTTTGTTGAAAGCTTTCTTTCGAACAAAATATTTAGCCACTGATCAACCCAGTCCAACCAAACAAGAGAAATAGAAATAAGGTTACATAGTTTACACACGCAAAATCATAAAAAGGGTAAAGTAAAAGTATTATAAATTATTATATCTGTAGACCTAACGGGTCAAGATGGAAAGTTTCCAAAGGGAGTGGCTCTATTAAAAGGAGTGTTCATTTATATCAGAGGCCATCACCCTGCACTAAAAAGTCTTTTAGTCGAATATTATGTAAGAGAAGTCTCTGTGTTTTTAAGTGTGCTTCTGAACACTGTTAAATGTCTTCCTTTGTACGGAGCTAGTACACACAAAGTTCTCAAATACGGTCGTCACCGCCGTCTCCTCTGCCCGGCCGGTCAGCCGAGGCCCCCGCTGGACCTCGTCGCTGACCGACAGGACGCCCGTCTCTTTCTCTCTCCTCCTTTGGCCATGGAGAGTGAGAGCGGTTGGGTAGTCAACACTACAATATTTCCACTTTTAACCTCAAACACTACAGAACACATGTCGACTTTACTGTAGCATCACGTATAAACTCTTATTACTTGGAAAAATACCTCTTCAAAGCAGAATGGTCGGGGACAAGGTGAGGGCTTCGATTCCATGGTGCTTCCTCTCAGGCTCCTCTGTCTCGACCGATTCTGTTTGTGTAAAAACAACTTCTCACAATGAGAGTTGAAATAAAAATACCTTTTTGGGCTGGATCCTTGTTCACGGATTCCACCATTTCCTCCCGAGAGAGAAAATGGATTTCACCCAGGTATACTACTCTGTGTTCTGTGATCTCCCTCGCACCCGAGAAGAGGACAGAACAAATATTAATAGTAAATATTAAACAAGAGTAAGTTACAGACAAGTTCAAAAAGTGTTTGTTACCCCAGAGAAACCAAATAAACATTGGTAGACTAATTATTTCATCCTGGTCAGTCCGAAATTGGCAGCGTAATATGGTGAGGCGGGGGAGGGGGCAGGGATATGCTCGAGGGAACGAGAGCCAGTCCTAGCGCCTGGAGTGGCCTCTCCCTCCTCTCGATCTAGGTCTTGGAGGGCTAGGGCTACAGGGTGGTGGGTTGGGGGTCCTATTGGGATATTCTCTCGGGGCTTAAGGTTCCTCAGACAACACAAAAGGCTGACTTTACCTCTTGGGGCGAGCCCCTTTCGACGGAGGTAGATTATTCCCAGGGTCATGACTCCTAGGAGAGTGGGGATGAGAGTGGCTATACCCCAGATAGAACTTTCAGACCAAGGGGTGGAGGAGATCAGGGGGGAAACGGGTTTAGGAAAATCTGTCAGGGCTAGTAAGGGTATTTCAGCTCTTGGCAGGAAGGTCAATTGCTGATCTAAATGGGGGTAAAGGGATAATTTGCCATAAGTCAGATTAAACCCAGGGAGGGGCATAATCTTGGGGATGGGGAGTATTATATGGGACTCATGGCGTTGGATGCTACTTACACGCCAATCCTTTCCAACCAGGAGACAACCGCCTTCTAAAATCACCCTGGCATGCCGGTGATACGTTTGTATCACTGGTTTCTGCCCAGGGCACCTCAAGATTGTTTCCAGAGGTTCATAAATAGCCAGAATTACAGAAGAAATGGACTCTCCCTCTCTAAACACTTGGTTTGTTAAGTTATTTCTTTTTACAATCTGCGCCTTACAAAGGTCTGGCTTTTTACCTAAAATAATATTTGTTTCGCAGGTCGGGGTTAGATGCTCTATTGCAGCTGAGCAAATCTGGGGTTCAAACCCGATACAGTGCTGAGGAAGAAATGACGTGCTGGATATGCTATCTAGGGCCACCTCCTCCTCTCCTACCAACTTTCTCAGGTGGTCAGCACCATATGGGACCGGAAAATACTTTAATCTATAGTGTAAAAATTGAGTGCCTGAAACTGCCGGAATTACTGTCTGGTATATTAGCTCCTGTTCGTCGTCTAATAATAGTCGAACGTTCAGGTGTCTATAATACCAGCGGTTATCTTGTGGGGTGTAATGTTTCCCTTCTTGTAATTTAGACAATATTTCTGATAAGTAGGCCAGTGGTAAAATCTGGTCTGTTAAGAATCCCCTTTCCAGCTGAATGCGCTGGCGATAAAATAATTCGTTTTGACGGTGGTAATTTTCCACCGCCCTACTCACTCGCTGCAATAGAATATCCACTTCCCTTTTCATATGAATCCTGTGAATATCTTTACTGAAACCATTTAACTGTGCTAGAATGTCTGCCACTTGGCGGGAGATGTTACTTGCTGCAGCTTGGAGCTGCGCGATGTCCAAGCGGTTCTCTGTCATGTAGAGCCTTGTCTGATTCAACACCGACACCATCTCTTCCTGACAATGGGCCAATGCGCTCTCGCTAGCCTGAGCTTCTTGTACTGCAGATCTTAATTCGTTCACCTGTCCTACAGTAGCGGTGCCAAACAAGGCACGGCTTAGCGAGCCCACAAAATTGAATAGGCCTCTCTTCCTTCGGGTGTCTTGTTGGACTGGTGTTGGAATCTCTGCCTGGAGGAAACCCATGTGCTCCTCCCAGGCACTGACATCTCTGTCTCCCACAACCTCCGCCTGTCTGAGTTCTCCAATTCGCCTTCTTAGGACGGAGACCCAAGCACTGACAGGAGGGGGCGTGGGGGGGTGTAGAACGATCACTGTTGTCCAAGTCGCGGTCAGGGCTCTGACCTCCCCTTCCTCATACACCAACACCCCTTCCTCCTCAAACAAATCGCCATTAGCCATCATAGCCAGGGTGATTATGAGGAGGGACTGGAAGGTGTAGGTTGAGAGAAGTCCGTCACTGGTGGTGCCCCTGGGTCGAACTCCCATGGTTGGGGCTGTGGTGGGGGTGACGGTGGGGGTGGGGGTGTAGGTGGTGGTGATGGTGGTGGCGATGGTGGGGGTATACAGGGCAGCTTCCTCGGCCTCTGCACGGGTGAAGTGGGCGTGGCTGGGTTTGGTGAGGAGTCAGGCCTTTCCCTCTTAGTAGAGCCTAGAGGGTGGAACACTTTGATCCTCTTTTCCGTGCATTCAGAGGTGGTGGTCAAAGCCTTGGGTTTAGGGCACTTGGTTGGGGTCTCTATCCTCCCTCTTTTTGCCCTTGACCTGGTAACAGGACCTGGTGGTGGTGTGCGCGGGGGAGCAGTCTCCACAGCAACGGCTGGTGGCAGGGGTCGGCGCAATGTAACTGGCTTAGGTGAAGCTAGTACTAGCACCTTCTCCCTCGGCGGTCGCTGCTGGGGTGGGCGTGGCACTTGTTGTGGTTGAGGTGGGCGTGGCACTTGGTCCTCGTCCTCCACATGCATGTGCTCGTCCTCTGGTTGCTCTGCTCTCGCTTGGTCTTCCTGTTCTATCTGAATTGGAGGAGGCATGTTTGGTATGGGTAAATAAACAGTGTCGGGCACTGCCCTAGGCTGGGGTGGGGGAGGTGGTGGAACATGAACTTGTTGAGCTTTTTGGGCTTGTCTCCGAGCCTTATTTCTCTTTCCTTGACCCGCCCTCGGTTGCCTAGTTCTCAGTACATCCCATTCTATTTCCCCAGATACCATTTTTACCCTATCCCTATTTATACGCCTGCGTTCACCCTGGGGTCCCCTCATAGTTAGGGTGGTACCCCTTATCCCCGTTATTACATAACCATGATCCCACTTGGGATCCAATGGAGCGCTGGTGCCTGATAGCACCACCACATGATCCCCTATTTTTAGATCCTTTGCATTTGCTCTGGCCCTTAATCTCTCATAATTAGCCACTCTACTGGCCTCAGTGCGCTCAGCAGCTTCTCTGAACGCATCTGTTAAGGCCTGTAGGCGCTCACTGAGTACGGCATCTTCTGTTCCCTCTGGAGTGGGGAATATTTTAGAAAAGGGATATCTTGGATTGGTGCCGAAAGTTAAAAAATATGGTGTAAAACCAGTTACACAAGAAGTGGAGACTCTATGTGCCCAGAGGGTTGGACCTAAATGGCTCTCCCACTCTGCTGGTCTTGCATTGATGAATTTTCTTAGTATATTTTTAAAAGTTTTGTTAAACCTTTCAATTTTACCATTTGTCTGGGGGTGAAAAGCTGTAGAATGCCTTACTTCAGTGCCTATGGATTTAAGGTACCCTTCCACTTGCTGGTTCATAAATTCGAGTCCCCGGTCGGTGATGAGCACCTCTGGGGGGCCATACCTAGGGACATATTCATTAGCCAGATAATCAGCAATGTTTTTAGCTGCTTTGGAGGGTATGGGTTTGACTTCTACCCAGCCAGTTGCGTGATCTATTACAGTCAAGATGTATCTATTACCTTTATCAGAGACTGGGAAGGGACCACAGAGATCCATTCCCAGTATCTGACCAGGATATTTTGCTATTGGCATCGCAGTAGGAGGTACACGCGCCCTACCCACTCTGTTTACAGCACACCTAGCGCATCGGATTAAGACATTATAGGTATCTCTTCTCATGGTGGGCCATTTATAAGCCTCTTGGATCCTATCTAGGGTCTTCCTCATGCCCTGGTGGCCTACTTCAGTGTGGGCGCGCCTCACTACTCTATGCCTAGCTGAGGGTGGCAGGACCAGGCGGGGGTAGGCTGGCTTGCCTGGGGGAGGGGTGAGAGTGAAAAGCATGCCATCAATTATGGTGTAATCCCCCTCATCCTCCATCCCCTGTTGAAATTGTTCCAACTCCCTCTGTTCTAATCGTATTTTGTCTTTCTCGAGTTTATCAAATTCCCAAGGAATTTCATCTATCTCCTCCAAGGCACAGACTTCAAGAGAACTGAGAGTCGGCCCTTCCTTCTTGGGGTTTGTTTTTATTCGAGAAAGCATGTCTGCCCTGATATTGTTTGCCCCTTTTCTATATTCAATGGGAGCCCCAAACTCTGCTATTAACACCGCCCATCTTTGAATTTTGGTGTTTTTAACTTCTCCCACAAACAGAGACTTTAAAGGCTTGTGGTCAGTGTAAATTTTGAATTCGCTACCCTGTAGATAAGGTCTGAGCTTATTTAAGGCATACACGATTGCATAAGCTTCCTTTTCAATCGTAGCCCAATTGAGTTGTGGCCCAGAGAGTTGTTTAGAGATATACTGAACTGGCCTCTCTATGCCTTCACTATCAGACTGGACCAATATGGCCCCAATGGCGTAATCACACGCATCGCTATAGAGACGATAAGGCTTATCCAACTGAGGGTGCGCCATTACTCTATCTGACGTTAGTAATTCCTTCAGAGTTTCAAATGAGCTTTGCTGCTCTTCCAACCATTCGAACCTGGCGTACTTTTTGGTAAGTTTGACCAAAGGATGAGCTACCTTAGCATAATCTGGGATACATTGACGGTAATACCCAGTCATTCCTAGGAAGGAGCGAATTCCCCTCACATCCTCTGGAGGCAGCATATCCCTGATAGCACTACATTTATCTGGGTGGGAATTAATTCCATCTTTTGAAACTTGGTAGCCGAGGAGATCTACCTTCTCTTGTTTGAAAATACATTTACTCTTTTTGACTGTAATTCCGTATTCTTCTAATTTATCAAACACCAGAGCCAAATGGTGATCATGCTCCTCTTCAGATTTGGAATAGATTACAATATCATCTATGAAAGTCATGCAAAATTTGCCAATAAATTCCGAAAACATTTTGTTCATTGCCCGTTGAAAGACGGCTGGTGCGTTAGTGAGTCCAAAAGGCATCCTACGGAATTGAAATAGGCCCCTATGACACACAAACGCTGTCTTTTCCATGCTATCCGGGTCCATCTCTACTTGCCAGTAGCCGCTTTTTAGGTCGATGGTGGAAAAGACAGTTGATCCTGCTAAACTGTCAAAAATATCTTGAATATTTGGAAGTGGATGAGCATCCTTTTTGCTTACAGAGTTTAGTTTTCTGAAGTCGACACAAGGTCTATTGCTCCCATCTTTCTTTGGGACCAACAATATCGGGCTTCCCCATGCTGAGCTGCTGGGTTCTATTACTCCCAGCTCCAGCATTTCATCTAATTCTTTATCTACAAGTTTTCTCTTGGCCAGGGGCAAACGATAGGGGCGTTGATTAATTGGGCGCGCATTTCCAGTATCTATGTGCATTTTCACATCTTTAAAGGTACCTAATTTTCCCTGTTTTCCTATGCCAAAAACAGCGGGGTATTTTTCTTCCCATGCTTCTGCCTCTGTGTGGATAGAGGCGAATTCTTGATCTGCACTACCCACTTGTTGCCTTCTGTAACTTTTTCCTTCCAAAATTACCTTTCTTTTTCTGAAGCTAATTTGGGCATCTAATATAAATAAGGCATCATCCCCCAGAAGCAGTTCATGGTGAAGTCTTCTTACAATATAAACTGGAAATGAGCTACCCCCCAAGTTAACTATCGCCTGCCCTTCAGTTTTGAGATCATGACCAGAGAGTGATTTAAGAGATTCCCCCTTTGTCAATACGAGAGGCCGATGATGGGTTTTGCAAAAGGCTCTCCATACATCCTCTCGCATTAGACTCCTTGACCCGCCGGTATCAATGAGTGCACGCATCTCCATCCCCGCCACTGAGATGGAGAGGCAGAACCTCTCATCCGGCGTTTCTATTCCCCCTGGTTAACATATTTGGCTGGCTTTTGAGTGGTAGAGGCCATCTGCATGGCCGCCACCACTGCAGCCTGTACATGTGCATAGCGGTGGGAACATTCTCTTGCGAAGTGTCCCTCCTCCCCACACTCATAACAGACATTTTTACCCCTAAACCTCTTCCCTCCTCCCTGCTTATTTTTTTCCGGTCCTGGATTATCATTTCCCTTCCCCTTCCCTTTCCCTGGGTGGTTTACTACCTGAGAACTGGCAATCGGGGGTGGGGGATAGGACGTGTTGAAATATGGGGGATACATAGGCAACATGGGTGTCTGAAAGGGGTACTGGGGTGCTGCACCTGATTGGGGAACGATCACTGTGGGGTTGGATGGTTTCCCCGTCTCCATCCTTTCTACTAATTTTGTAAGGTAATTCACCTTTGACTCCAAATCAGCTATTAGCTTCCAATCTGAAGCATCTGTAGGATTTGGCCCAGAAGGGGCCATTCTCTTAGGGAGGATAGCCCCAATTTCCATTGGTTCATCCTTCCTATCCCCTCTGGTAGGTTGCCCTGCCAGAGCGAAGGTGTGAGCAGCAGCTGAGGCTTGTCTTATTGCCTCAGCCAGGGTATCAGGGCGAGCAGCAAATACGTCATGACGTATTTGCTCATCCCTGAGTCCCAACACAAAATTCCTGACCAACGTCTCTTGGACTATCTCGTGGTCCAGGTTATCCACGCTGTAAGCCCTCTGAGACGCCAGCTGGAACTTGCGTCCGTATTGCTTCGCATCCTCATATGGGAGCTGATAGAGGTCGGTGAGCCTTGCTCGCAGCTGCTGTTCCTCCTCTTCATTCATGAAGAGGCGGAAAATCTCAGCCCTCGCCAGATCCCATGTCCTATTGGCCGGTACCTGTAGGAATCCTGCCACGCACCTCGCTAGAGGCCCGCTGGCAAGAGTTCCCAAAAGCTCTAGAGTGAGCGTATCATTCGCTACACAATAGGCCTTTGCCCTGCTTATCCCATCTAGCCACTCTCTCAAGGTGTCCTTATTGGACCCATCATTTACTCCTAGCATGGCGCCATGGCGTTCCATGCGCCTTCTGACCTCTTTGATAGCTGCAAACCTGGCCCTCCTTTGACCCTCGTCAAGCATGGCCAAGTCCGCGGCATTGAGATCCCAATTGATGTCCGCCATGTTTTACACTTTGATGAGAGAGAGAGAGTAAAGAGAAAAAAAAGAAAACTAGATGGCGCAAGGTACAGAGTTATAACCAACAGAACCCAGAACCTAGCAAAGTTTTTACCCCGAACATTGCTCACCCACTCTCCTTGTATTATGAGTGTTTGAGTGTGATCATTCTCCCAACCCTATACAGTGGCCCAGATCCACCCTCCACACATCCCATAAGTATAATTTATGAGCTCAATCAGAGTTTTAGAGTTCCACTCACCTACTCTTCCAGCTCATCTTGCCTCTCCTAGGCTATGTCTCACTTCCAGTCAGAAGATTGGGTTGTTGCTCAACTTAGCAACAAGTCTCTTAGTGGTTCGCCAGTGTAAAGAAGTCTAAGGGTTTTTAGCCCATAGGTTCAGTAAGATGAAGAAGTGAGACAAGAAGTCCGAGGTTGTAGTTCGTCTGGATTCGGCCTAGGCGGTGGTGACTCAGCGAGTACCTAGGTCCGAGTCTTTCACTTTATTTTATACTCCAAAATCATGAATTATTCATATAATCAAACCCAGGAAATATTCCACTGGCTCTTCCCCTTCCCTCTAATTGGTTGAGGGAGAGAGGATCTTCCTTGCCCACACGCCGACCTCTGCTCCCCAGGCAGAGACCATAAATGGAGTGCATGCAAGTTGGATCCCTCTCCCCAGCCTTCCCCCTCCCACCCCTTACTCATAGATCCCGGGGCTCGTGCCGGCCCCCCCCCCCCCTCCCTCTTAGCCCTTCCCCCCTCTTGATAAACCCAGAGCAGTGTATATAGTAATTAGGTCGGGCTGGGGGAGGCGGGGTGAGCCCTGAGTGGCTCATCTCCCCCTCCCTCCTGGCCAGGCCATGTGTGGCGTGCATGCCCCGACCATGATCAGGGCTAAATAGGTCGGATCTTGGGTCTAAAGATTTCAGTTCTTTACAACATACCAGCATAAAAATGTTTTCGAAGAGCTAGAGTGTGTTCATTTTCGTAGAATTTCCCCGAGTCCCCTTTTAGGCGCTGTACTGGACTCAACAACCTGGCGGATTCCTCCTCTCTCTCGTCCAACGTTGTAGAATGGACATGGTCATATTCTTTGACGGCTTCCACTGATATTTTCTGAAAGAGCAAAAAGCCCATGTCAGTTAACAGTAAAGGGATGATTATAATCAAACGTTTGGCAAATTTCCATAGAATGAGTTCAAACATCTTCCCGTGTTATATACCTAATTTTCTTTAACTTTCCTGGTCAAAAAGTCTGAGATTCGATTTTATAAGTTTGATTTATATTATGAACATTTATTTTCTCCAACCTGACTAAAAACTGTACATGATATATAATATAATGTTATTCAATCTATTTGATTCAATGCAACAAGGGCGCATTTCTCCAGCTAGTGGGAGGTTTTCAAGTCCTCTATTGTTTCCTTACATTGATTTTAGTAGTGGGCAATGCCACTTTCGTCATTGACTGAGATGGTTAACTATTCATTCAGTTCTTAATTATATATATCACAATAATACCGACATCCCAGTTTCTCGCCGGAAATCTAGCTTTCATCCAGAACTCGGTAACACTCCAATTAATTATAATGAATAAAGTTACGAGTCCATTCATTTGTATGGATTCGTAACTTCATGCAACACTCAATTATAAGTAATTCAGTTTTGCTGATTCAGTTTGGTCAGGGGAGAGAGATAGATCACAGACAGAGGGACGGAGAGAGTGGGTGGCGGAAGGGAGGGAGGGAGAGAAAATGGGGGGGGGGAAGTAGAGAGGCAGAGAAAGGGGGGAATGAGGGAGAGAGCGAGGCAGGGAGAGATAGATCATAGAGAGAGGGAGGAGAGAGAGGGAGAGAGGAAGGCAGAGAGATTAAAGATTGGAAATAAAAGTTACCTCCCTCCTTCCCTGCCTACTTTTCATCTGGTATAAACCGCCTATTTATTTATTTATTTATTTATATATTTATTTATTTATATATTTATCTATTCATTTATTCATGTATATGAGTAGTGTGTATGTGTGGGGCTGGGGCTGCTGGAGTGCGAACATACCTCCAATGTCTTGTATTGGAAACAAGGGCATTCTCCTTTGGTGCTGTTGTAGACATCGCACATCTGTTGCAGAATGGAGCGGTACGAGGCCAGCTGAGATTTCAGTTCTTCTATTTTAGAGGCAAGAGTTTTGTGTTCTTTTATGAGCATAACTTTCGTTGTGAACTGCTTTATTTTTGACCGATCGTCATCTGAAAGAGAAAGGTGGATGACTGGAAAATAAAGTTAAACTTTACAAAGGATATTTCATGTATGTTTCTCAAATGATTATATGAATGGAAACCGCAACTGAGGCTGTCATGTCATCGCCAGGTGGTCCCATTGTTTGGACTCACCTATATGAGATATTTCGATCTATTCAGTCTAGGCTCACAGCCTCTCAGATCAGATAGGAATGACATGCTAGTGAGTGGACGCCTACTGCGCTCATGACTTTCTCCGCCCTAGATTTAGGCGTCTTAATTGGATTATAATGATATGTTGCGGTTTTGAGAGAGAGGCTTTCCCTCCGTTTGGAGGGATTATCTCAACTCTGAGCCTATAGCCTATAGACTGTATTATATCTTTCAATCCTATAGCCTCCTATTGTTACTGACAAGCATTCCATGATTATTATGAACTCAGAACTATTATACTTCTGTGTTCTACTATTATACTTCTAGTAAGTTGTTACTATATATGCTTTACTAAACAACATATATATGGACTAAAACTGAAGGAGGGCCATTTTTTGTCTCTGTCTTGAACGGTTCCAGGGCCATAACCACCTGAGGCAGAGACTAAAGGGATTAATAACTTCCATATTGAGGGGCTGCTAGCTGTTATATTGATGATGGTGGTGGTAGTGGTGGGGATATGGGGCTCCCTTCCATGACATTATTACTATTTAAATATGTTTGTGCTGGTGCCGTAGGTGGAGAGGTGTGGATCACTGGCCTATTGATTTGGTTAGAGTCTGAATTAAATATTTTATTTTCATAATATAACACTGGGGAGGACTTGAGCTATTCACTTTTAACTTTCTACCTTATTTGGACAAAGGGAGTGATACAGCTAAGCCTAAAATGCTGATGTCACACCGTGGTACGTATACAGCTGCACCTGTCTATATATATGATGTCATGGATTGAAAAGTGCTGTTACTGGGTACCATCAAAAACCGATTGAAATAATGAGAAGCTAAATGAAACACAAAGTCAAATTGCCTTTTCCCCATTATTATATTATATATTACTATGTTAATTATAATTAATTCTTTTTAATTATATGATTATATACTGTATATATCATTATACAAAATCGTATGATGTTGAGCTCAATGAATTAATTATTAATTGCGCTGCGGTGTAAAAGTCGCTTGAGAAAGTTATGTAAGACCACAGCCCCAGTCTTGAGTGTAATCCAAGAATATATGATTATAGAGATAGTCACCCTCGTCCTTGGAATCCGCGGCTTCTTTCGTATTGTTCTCTGTGAGATTGTCAAAACTTATTTCCAAGAATTGTTGGGATTCTATGTCTACGCCTGGCTCTGCTGATTTCTGGAACATGCGGGTCAGACGTCGCATGGCCATTGCTCCTACACATGAAATACAAACTGGTGGTATAGTGTCACACTGTTTTAGACATTTTAGACACATATATAATGATGTTAGAGTAAGAGTTACAGTAGGCTAGTTACTTACGGCACGCGGTAACTAAATATGCAGTCTCTGGTTAGGACTAACTAGGCCTAGCCTAGTATTAGTAATGAGTTGGTTGGAGAATAACCAACAAAAACAACCATATATTTTGTTGCGTATATTATCCATAAAACTATACCCCGCAGGTAGGCCTACTAAGGTATTTCTAATAAAGATAACATTTCCCGACTAAATTTATGAATAGATTCTTCACCTGGCAGGTAATATCTTGTCCTATTCTTTCTTGTGTCCTTGTCTTGACTCGAGGCTTCAATGCTCTGTGTACTCTGTGTGGATTAGGCTGAGTCAAAACACGGTGCTCTATAGACAGTAAGACTTATTCTTTACCTGGGTACCCTAATTAGATCCATGTAATAATTAAATCAAGGAGGTCTATGACAATGAAAAGGTTACCGGCACATGAACCTTTACTAAAAAGGCACAGGCTACGCTTACGGTCTGCTTCACGTCTTGGCCTTGCTTGGCCTTGGATAATAAAGATCGACATTAATATTTTCCTTTTTAATTTAATTTGTCCTCCGACATCTTTAATATATTTTTCGGACACACCCTCAGATTATAATCTAGGCCTATAGCTAATCTAAGCACATCTTTACTCGGCTATCTTCATGAAAAGTATTTTCTGTTAATATATATGAACGCAAATGAAAGCCTACCAGTTTTAATCGCACCGACCGTTTACGTCTGACCATGGTGACGTCGTTCACGTCCTCCTGTCGCATTTCCGGTGCGCGATTCGATCTGGCTTGGACTATAGATGGACAGATGAGTTAATAATTTATTGTTTGTTGTCACATTTAAAGATAACCTCAACACATATAGAATCTACGGAAGACGAGAGCGCTCACACATGGAAAGTGACTTTTTGTTTCATTTTTTACCTTCTCAGTAAAACTGAGAAGGTTAATGATTCGGGTACCGTAAAATGGGGTAGGCCTAACTTTGACCTATATGGGCAATGGGGTAACATTGACCTACACTCAGGAAAACATTGTTTTTCTCTCTTAGATAAAGGTTTGTTGGTAGATTCTTAATTTTATGTATTCAAAGTTATATTGATGAGATAAGCTTGTGTACAACAGGGAAATCTTGGGATATACTCCCTCTTTTGTCGCTAGGGGGCGCTGTCGAATAACAAAACAATTGGTACAATTGGTACAAAACGTTGGTACTTCGCCTATTTGGCGACGCAACGTCATCGACGTAGCAACGCTGCCTAGCAACATGCCTCATGGTACAACTACAAGGGTTTTCAGTTTGAATCTACACATTTGGATTTCATTTTGTAAGATCTATGCGTTTAAACTGCTGGAGGGAGGAGACTGGGGGAGATGGGGATGGGCATGCAACATGCCTGAGATAGTTTGTCCACTGGCACTGCTTTCCTGCACGCTGAGCATTGGGCCTATTTATTCGAATTTGGATGGATTTTATATATAGGCCCTAGGCTACAAATAATCCAGGGGAGTATCCGCGCGAGAATTCGTGTGTACGATAACTGCTTGGCTGGTTAGTTTAGTAAGATTATTGTCATATCTCTCTATTTGTTATATCGATAGGAATAATCAAAGCTTTTAAAATTATGGTTTCGGCGACTGCAGAGCCGGGGGACCCGGCTAAACTGACACGAGGGTTGCCTGGACTCGGTGTTTTTGACGAGGTCTGCAGGCGTCTTTATGGCAACGCCATAATACACCTGCACACATTAACATTTTAGCAAAAGAATATATATTTCGTTACCTTTTTAATGGAATAAATGATAATCCCGGAGTTTATAGCTTTGTTTATCTGTTAGAGCTAGGCCTAGGGCTTCCCCGACCTGCCGCTATATATGACGTCATTGTGCCCATGGTCATGTGATCGTATCTGATGATCTGATTGGCTTAGAGTCGCAGTGGCTCTTTCTTCCATCAACCTTCTGTTTTGGCGGCCATTTTGAATTCTCCGGCTCCGCTTCAAGTACGCGGTTAGCGAGAACTTTTTAATTATCGCTCAAATCAATAATTTTTTCAAGGCCATTGTTATTGAATTTTTGCAAGCCAGCTTTTGAGACTACTTAAGGAGGTTCGACCTATGACGAAAAGTGGAGTTTGAGGCCAAAAGGTAGGGGAGCCGCTATGTAGGATCGACCTTTTAATGGCGGCGTGACGGACCTTAGATTTCGTATAAGCCGCTGGCTTTTTTTTCAAAAAAGCGTGGGGGTCACATTTCGTCAAGGGGTGATGGGTGGGATTGGAAACAGGGAAAGGAGAACAAGGGAGATGGAGAAGGAGGAGGGAGGAGATGGAGGAAAGGGGAAGAGCCTAGGAAGAGGGAGGGGGGAGGGATTTCTGTGTCACCTTTGGAAACTACATTTTAAATACCTGTTTCAAATATTTTAGTTTATAATTACTTTATGGGCTTTTTTGGACTTTTATTTCAGTTCTACCCATTTAAATTGCCCTCTGTTTTCCTGCATACTTGGAATTTTTTATTCGAACTTCTTACTTTATAATTAATTTATGGGATGAAACGTGTAATGTGAACAGGGGCTGGTGGGGAAGGGGGAAGGATTGAACAGGGGACCGATATCTAGACCTACCCGTTGATAAACGGGGGCAGCTAGTATGACAGTATATGTGATGTGTCACATAGACACAAGTCGCAAAAAATAACTTTTGAGATTTGCCCCCTGTTGTGCACAATCAGCTAACATGTTGCAGACTTAACAACTTATCATGCCTGACAGCTGCAGAAATAAGAGTACAAAGTAAATGTGCCAAGAGTTGAATTGAATAAAGTTATTTCTCAAAGGTTAATTGAATGAAAGTAATTTTTAAAAAAAAACATTCTAAATTTTACAAGAAAGTTACAAACTATTTAGCCTACCTAGCTTCTACTTTTTTGTTTTAATAACACTTTTTTTTAATACCAACTTTTTTTTCAACTGTTTATTTTTTTACGACCAACTTTTTTTACGACCAACTTTTTTACGACCAACTTTTTTTTACGTCCAAATATTTTTACCAACTGATTTTACGACCAACTTTTTTACGACCAACTTTTTTTTACATCCAAATCTTTTTACCAACTTTTTTTACGACCAAATATTTTTACGAACAAATTTTTTGACCAACTTTTTTTGTCCAAATTTTTCTACCAACTTTTTTTACGACCAACGTTTTTTACGACCAACGTTTTCTTTGACCTTTTCAAGTAACATTTTTTTCCATTTTTCAATCAATCTGAGCTCCACATGCATTGTACAAACACACATTGAATTTGGAACAAATTTTGCAATTTAATTACAATTTTTACTATATTTAATTGAAAAAAAATCTGTATTTTTGCTAATTCATATATTTAACGCCCTCACAAAAAAATGGATGGTGAAAACTTTTTTTGGGGGGAAACGCAGAATATATACATTAAGTTAAACTGATTATAAAGTTAAATAGAAAAATAGTTGATTAAATCATTGATTAACTTAATAATTAGTAAACTTATAACTTGTTAAATAGAAAATCATTTTCATTTCCAAAATCTTTTTGAATTTCAAAATCATTTTCCATCTCATTTAAAAACTAAAATTCCTTTTGTTTTAAAGTATGTTTCAAAAGACACAGGCGTTTTCATTTCCGTTTTGAATTTGATTTCAAGACAATCTAGATCTCGCTAGAACCTTCAAGTGCGTTTTCGTTTTCCATCTTGAAATGTAGGCCTAAATGAAAATCTATGAAAGAGACTTGAAATGAGAGGAGATCTCACGAGATTTCACACACAAAATGGCAGCCCCCAAAGGTGCCGCCATCTTTGATTCCTTCCTCAGGTGAAGTGCAAAGTTTTAGTCAATAATGCAATAATGGTGCTATGAATATGGTATTTCCATCAAAGAGTGCAGCACTTTTCAGCACATAAGAATACTGATTCAGCACATTAAAGCTACTTTCCCAGCAATTTTCTATAAAATCTCAAATTTCACTTGGTAATTTAAGCTAACTAATACCCTGTCCCATCTTGTGCCAATCGTTTAGGTTTCTTTCTTAAGGTTGGAGTTTAAAGTGGCTAAGAGCACTATTTGACTATATTTAGAAATATGTTTGTAGTTTTCGATGACCTGCACAAGTAAGAACATTTGTGTGGAATACCAACTCTATATATTCCTTAGATTAATTGATATTTTGTTAACGAAGAATGTGGCAGAGATTCCATTGGGGAATTCAAATCTGAGAGAGAAGTAACTTGACCATAAAGTGCTGCCCCAGTGCATGGTGAAGGGGTGTGAAGTACAAGCGAGGCAGTAGGTACATACTGACATATATACCCTGTCCCATCCAGGTGTTATCACTTAACCAATTATGATAAGAGGTGTCGGGGACGTTCCCTAACCAAACAAATTCGGTCTGGCAGTTGTGTCAGGGTGCCTGTGGCACCCTACGAAATTGGAGTTTTAAACTCTTAAATACACAAAATATATGTAATTCCTACATTAATGCTCCCGGGTATACATTACAAATATACTAATCTAGAACATAGTTGAAATTCAGGCAAACTTTCCCCAAATCGGGAGCTCAGTGATATGTGTCACTTTAATATTTGAGAAGAAATACTTGTCCTCCTATACTGGTGGACAAGAGTGTGACCTACATAGCCTTGTTCCATTCTGATAGTCGCCACGCATGCGTTGAGAGGGAAAATTCGTCTGCAGAGAGAGAGAAACATGGGGCTTGGCCTGGCACAGAGGCGCCATCATGTGTCTATTCAGTGCATCTACAATACATTGACCATGGCATGAACGCTCATTTCTGTGTCTCCCCGATCATAAAATCACAGAATTTAGACATTTATTTTACTTTTCATTGAAAAAGAGATTGATGATATTGAGTTTGGGAACTAATATGAATGTAATTCCACAAGAACCACTCAATCTTAATTCCTGGGAAGGCAGCTTTAAAGTGCAGCACTGTGCTGCACAGCACATTAGAGTGCAGCACTGTGCTGCACAGCACTCTAGAGTGCAGCACTGTGCTGAGCAGCACTTCAGAGTGTAGCATTTTTCAGCACATTAGAATGTTAATTCAGCACATTATAATGCAGCACTGTGCTGCACAGCACATTAGAGTGCAGCACTGTGCTGAGCAGCAATTTAGAGTGCAGCACTTCAGAGTGCAGCATTTTTTCAGCACAGTAAAATGTTAATTCAGCACATTAGAGTGCAGCACTGTGCTGCACAGCACATTAGAGTGCAGCACTTTGCTGCGTAGCACTTCAAAGTGCAGCATTTTTCAGCACAGTAGAATGTTAATTCAGCACATTAGAGTGCAGCACTGTGCTGCACAGCACAATAGAGTACAGCACTGTGCTGCGCAGTACTTTAGAGTGCAGCACTTTAGAGTGCAGAATTTTTCAGCACATTAGAATGTTAATTAAGCACATTTCAGTGCAGTACTGTGCAGCACATTAGAGTGCAACACTGAGCTGCACAGCACATTAGAGTGTGCCGCACTTTAGAGTGCAGCACTTCAGAGAGCACAGTGCTTCACTGAGTCTAATGTGCTGAAATAACATTCTATTGTGCTGAAAAGTGCTGCACTCACTCTGAAGTACTTCACTCTAAAGTACTGCACTCTATACCCTAGCTATGTTAATCTATACCCTAGTACTCTTACCCTAGCTGTGCACGACAGTGCAGTACTGCACTAAACATTGCTGGACATTCATCAGATGGAGCGCAGGGCAGACCCTAACCCTAATCCTAACCCTAACCCAATCGGTAAGTTCCGACCGGTAAATTTACCGTAGACATCGGACATTTTCAATGCTTTCTTTATGGTGTATTCCTGAGCTTTTTGGTCATCTAAACATCCGATTTTGCCATAGTATACGGTATTCCATAGGAGGAGATCGAGAGGATCGGAGCAAAGAAGGAAAAGAAGGGAGGGAGAGGGGAGGTGCAGGGGCAAAGGAGAGGTAGGCCTAGGCCCGGCCCGGGCCTAGCCCTACTTTGCCAGGCCTAGTGTTATGTAATGCGTTGGTCCCCCCTGGTAGCCACCTAGTGGCCAGTGGGCAAGGTAGCAGGGCACAGCTGCCTATGCAAATTAGGGAGGCATTGTTGGGACAGTGTCCATGGTTAAAAATAAACAGTAGCGCGTGAGTCCCCAACAGGACTACATGTGTGAAACATAGCTCTGTGTTATTCCTTTATTAATTAGCATTGGAGTGATAATTGGCTATCAATTATCACTGAGCAAACAACGATCATCTATAAGCATAACATTTGGACTATCAATTAGCATGTAAGTGCTAATTGATTATTAATTAGTGTGTATTGGAACCTTTAAGAGTAAACATCAGTACCTCAATATCAAGGATCACATCAAGACATCATCCTCATATTCATACAGATCCATACTTATCACTAGTAAGTAGCCTACTACATGAATAGGCCCAGGGGCCGCCTGGGCCTATATGGTCGGTTCTCACGAAATGGGGTCACTATAGGGGCTATTTTGCGGTCAAATGTTAAATTAATTGAAACTACTTATGATCTTTACACCACGGTAGGCCTACACATGTTTAACAATCCACACCGAAAATTGGAAACAATCTTAAAATCTGACTGTGGCAGGCAATGGGCCTATATATCATGAAATTGCCTTGAATTGCCTTGTGCTGTGTTCCAACGCCCTTGGATATAACATTGAAAGTGAGATAAAAAAAAGTTTTTTAGTTTTCAGCGATGTAGGAAGCGGGGGAGCCACAGGGGCTATGCCCCCCCCTACCAATCATGACCAATGTAAGTGGGAGGGGGGCAGAGTAGGCCTATGGTTTGGCCTAACCGAGAATCCTAGCCCGCCCTTCCACAGTAGGAGGTAGACCTAGAGATAGATACTCCGTCTAGCTCCCCCCTCCCCCCTACACACACACTATTTTAGCTTCATATCAATTTTCGAAATGCTGTAAAATAAACCAAAGATTCCACCAGATAGGCCTATAGAGTGCCCTCTTTCAGTAGGCCTAATTTAAAATGCATCTAAAGTTCGGGTAAAGCCAGAAGGTTTTAACCTTTGCAGTGTTTTATTAACATAGATCAGGAGAGGGTGGTTTCTCCTATCTTACAAAACTAGAACTTCAATTTCCTCCAATAGGTGAGTTTGTGGCAAGCTTGGCATGTGCATTCTCAATAACTAGAAGTCTAGAAGTACAGTGGGCCTAGGTCCAAACTTGGTATTCTGAAATGAAATCCAATTCTGATTATACCAATTCCTTGGGATAGTTACTTCATCAAAACAGATGTAGGACTTCTTCAGATGCACTTTGCCCAATATCAATATTGGTCTAGCCTTTGTGCCATAAAATGTGCTCTCTTTGCATTTGACATCCTATGTCTGGATCCTGTTTCAACTTTCATGAGGAAATTAATAAATCGAGAATGGTGTGGTATTACCCATAAGCAAGGAGGACAGGGAGTTGTTATTTTGGCCTAGGCTAGTTAATTGTGGTTTGATTTTATTGGGTTCCAACGTTTCATCCAATGTACCGCCTTTATTATGGAGGATAGGTGTTACATATAGATCAATGCCTTCTCAGGAGTAGGCCTACAAATGTGCACTCTGGTTGCCATTGGTCCCACTGTGTGTTTTTAGCCCAAGTAGGGAAATATTAAATTTTGGGGGTCCCAGGTTTTCTTTCCCCAAGACGATAAAGTTACAATGTTACATAACTATACTTTTTATTATTGTGATGATTATATTAGCATAATACATAACCAGGAAAGAATATTTTAATAAATGTCAGGGTCTTGCATTATTTTTTTTATAAAATCCCCCACATTTCTGAGAAAATTTGCTGAGAATTTATGTTATAATCTAATAATTTTATGCAATTTATGTTGTGTTTGCATAGATTCTGATATAGCCTATACCCTGACAACTCATCGAAGACATCATGCAAACTCTGTTTTAAGGGCGTGGAATTTCTACTCATACCCCAAATGCTTGCATTGTAATGCAAGTCCCACAGCCCAGTCAATGGCCAGATACTGTACAATATCATTTATGCATTTCTTCATTCATGGATATGAAAAAAAGTCGCACAGTCCTGAGCGCAACCGCACCAACCTGTCTTCTACTTAGAACTTCTAGACAAGGACCACAGTTAGCACGCTATAACAGTTAGCATGCTATAACAGTTAGCATGCTATAACTGTACTGTGGTCACTGTCCATATTAAATGTGTTAATAAGGGCGTAAAGCAACCAATCTGACACTGCCCGGCCCGTCGCCGGGCGGAGTGAGTAGGCCTAGTAATGTACGGTGAAAGCCCCAAACTAGCTTCTGCTCTATCAAAATGGGAAAGCGCGCTAACCAGCCAGTGATCAAGCGCATCAAGAAGCACCACTCGACGGAGAAGTGCAAATTAGCCCCGCCCCATTCCGCATAATCATAAATGATACATACTAAAGGTCAGTATATATACGTATGTAGGAGCTAGAGTATCCCGCATTTCATCTACATCTGCCTGGACAACTGAATGGATATATATAGGCCTACATGTAATTATATGTTCCTGCTGGGAACTAACAATTCGCTAGGATGGATTTCAACGCGACTGGCATCGCAATACAACAACACTTAGATTTGGATTTGTTGAATTTAACTTCTGGTGGCGTCGTTTATTCCTTGCATAAAGCATGCAATGTTTTAATTCTTTTGATAATTGCGATTGCTGGAGTTATAGGAAATGGTACGTGCATCGTCTATAATGCTTTGATCAAGGACCGGCTGAAGCTTAAAGCATTGGAAATCTTGGTAATTAATTCGTCGATAGCAGATTTGATAGCATCAGCAGTAATTGTTCCTGCTCTGGTAAGTATACAGTGATTCCATTGTTTGGTTTTTTAAAACTTGTGTTCATTAAATTAAGTTTAATTAAGTTCGTTTGACGTGCTCAGTTATAAACCGGGTATTAAAAGTATGCTTAAAACCGAGCTTAAAATTTAATGATTAACAGTCAAAATGTCAAAATTTAATGTGGATCAAATCAGATTACAAATTATTTATAGGTTCAGAGCGACTTTTATTGTTTACATTGCATGATCAATTTATTGGGATTTATCTAAAGTTCGAAATTTAATTTAATTAATTTGATTTTGCCACCTTACTTACAACATTATTTCATCTAACTACAACACCATGTTCCCATGTTTTTATTACTAATTTTATTTATCGGAATTCGTTTTTATTATAGAGTAAATTTGCCAATGATTATCCAAACATACCTGTTAGGGATGAGCTGGAGTTAGTTTGAATGAGGAGACTAATCATCTTGTCAATTAATATTAATTAAATTGAATAGAAGCTAAATTAAACACTAAAGCAAAAATACATGTAATAAGTGTGAAAGCGCAAGACTGAGGGTTGCACTTAATACCGCATCGACAGACAGACCCCCCCGAGAAAATATATGCGATGTGTCACATGAAAATGAATGTCAAGTCGCAAAAAAATAACTTTGAGATACCATCGTATCTTAAAATATGGGATCAGGCCCATTCCAAAGATGTTACCACATCAAATGAGGGATTTTATATCTTTGTATGATCGAAACAATAGTTGCTGATATGCGCAAATTTAAAGTCTTCGCGAATATTAAGGAGGGATTAAGAAGGGGTAGTTGGTGTCCGCGCGAATATGTGTGAAGAAGGCCAATGCGGGATAATTTAGCAGCGCGAATATATATTAGTTTACATTACTTTGATTTTGATTTTATATTTCCATAAGCTATTCTCAATGCTATTCTCATCTTAAGTTTCAGAAAGAAAACTTCAGATTCATATGATTATGTATTTATAATTATATAATTATACTTATTATATATCTTTATGTTTAACATTAAAGTCCATGTTCTTGCGATCTATGACTCATTTTCCTTTTACATATCACATTTGTATATCTATGATCACCGAACCCGATTCTCAAATCGGATCGGATGACCATCAGATAGTCACCCGATAATACCCGATGATAATTAAACATGCTAAATATAATCGGATTATTGTTGAATTCTCGTCCGACGAGTGTGTGGATAGTAAACATGATGCAAGCTATCATTATATTGTGTGCGTCTTTCACAAACACTAATAGACGGGGCAGAGTCGGTAGGATGAGGGGACGACACCGGATTTGGTGAAATCTCAGCTTCCTTCTGCGTCTGCAGACAGGTAGCCTAAGTGGCTCCTTTGGCTCCTTTGGCTCCGTTCACATTACTTTCAACCATATTGATAACGAATAGAACAATCATAAACCTGAAACAGGCTAGTATATGTACATGTAGTTCAAGGAACCGCCATGCACAGGGAACTATCACTTGGAACTCTGAGTATCTTGGGAACTCAATCTTGGCTAATGACCACTACTCATTTTACGATTCATAAGCTGGGTATATAGTTTAAGTTGCAGCCATAGTAAACCAATAATTAACTTACTTTTTTTAGGATTTATTAACAGGCGGCTTTCATAGTTTCTGAGTCAGTGTTGCCTGTTCTGTCTGGGAATAAACAACAATAAACATACTGAATTCAGTTCGGGCTTAAATTGTCTAAAGCAGAGTCCGTTAATCTTTTAAATTTTCCAATGAAATCTAATTTACTGAACAACATCATGTCTATAATATATTGTCCATGTTTCTAAAATTTATGTTCGTATGATTGAAACGTATCACAGAATGTGAAATATCTACGAAATAAAATTTGTACATACTTAACCTAACCGAGATTCGATAGACGTAACTGCGTGTAAACCCGCTCATCCCATAGTAGTATAGGAAAAGTGTACTTTGACAATGGAGCCCACTCGCTACCCAGTTCCCAACTCCTAATTTGAGGAATTTACACTTTAACAATACAATAATTGATAACTAGTACAGGCACTTTAGCATGGAACCCGGAATAAAATAATGTAAGGCTGATGGTCTCGATGGGACAAATCACCCAAATCAGGCCATTATTGGCCAATATTTATCATTGTTTTTTTGCAAGGAATATAAGATATATAAAATATACTGTACAGGTTGGGGTTTAAATAATCATATCACAACATAGCAAATAGGTACATATGGAGATTCCAAAGATGTATGTAACAACATAAAATCTTTATTTTTTAATTTTGTTGACATGGGAACGGCCAGATTTTGGTGAAAAAGGCATTTTTTTAAAGATCAGGTCATCGTAGATGGGGAGTTAATTGTCTGCATCGTGCACTTTGTGACACCTTTTTGAAATTTAGCATGGTGTTAGATCAGGTCTGAAATTAAAAAAAAACACCAGCTACAAGTTGGTAGACACCCCTGGTGGTCAGTAGCTGCAAAGTCCAAAATGGCCGCCAACAAACACTAAATATGCCCTACCTTGGCATCTATTTGCTGGATCATCAACTATAATACCACTTTATTGGTGTTTTTGAGAACGAGGAATTCATTTCTTAACGTCATTTTATTGGTCCAAGGTCATTTTCAAGGTCAAAATACAATATGGTCGCCACTGAATAACAAGAACGTTATTTCAGCACCCATTGTATATACAATGTGTGTACATATCGACGTACAATAACAATCTTTCCAGGTGCACTAAAATAGCGGAATAAATACTGCGCGAACATTGGTATGTTTAAAGTAATCGATTTATACAGCCTTGACAGTAAGATACGCAATATACCCGACTACAGGGCCTTCCAACACTATCTCACCACCCACTACACTGACAACCTGTGAATAAAGGTTTATACAATAATTAAAAGTCCTCGTGACTGGGGGACATGGCATTATTATTACGGCTATTATTATTAATATCATTAATATTTGCCAAGTATACAGTTTATAACATGTACAGATGCCTTCTAGCGACTGATGCTAAAGTTCCAAAAATCTATGGATACATAATTACTACATAGCTACTTGTAGCTACAACCAGAAAATCCCGACAATAGTCGGACAGGGTGCTTGCACACCTGCCTGTATATATATGTACACTTATGTACACATTCTTTGTACCTTGTACTTTATCTTGTATTTTGTATTCTGTACCTGATAATTTACTATAGTTTACTAGTCAACTTGTATCACCTAGTACCATTCTTTCTATCAGTATGTAATCAAAAATTTAAGGGGTGTTCGGAAGAGCTGTGACATTCACAGACAATATTCCTTTTCCATTCTTTTATTTAATTTGTATGACAACGATTGTATATGTGAAATGGAAATAAAATCTTATAATAATAATACACTAAGGGTCAGCAAGGAATGCAGGTACATGGAGATGCTCTCCGGAACGGGCTCAATCTATATCTATAATAAATTGTGTAAATAAACTATATACAGGGTAACAACAAGTTGGTTGAAGGAGAGTGATATTCTAAGCAACTGACACCATTGAGTTAGTTAACTGTTTTATTATATATATGCTTTTAATAATATAAGTAGGAAACATTTCCTAATCATAAAGTTAAATTTTGGCCGTAAAAACGGTAAAAAAACGCATTGGTTGCCATGACTACCATACATAATTCACTGGTGACAAGTCTCTCTAGGTATGTTGTTTTCGGAGCAATGCATATAATAAATGACTATATCACAACATAGCTTGTTTTCACGTTGGCAACACATTTTCCTTATGCCATGTGCTTTCTGCTGAGAAGCAAAGGTGCTATTGTTCTCACATACATGGAAACAATGTCGGGGAACTACTGCACAAGATAATTTTGTGATTGAAATGGGTTTTTTTTCCCAACACCGGGTCTTTATTCAAGAAGTAGACAGAGTCAGCAGTTCAGAGTGTATTCATTAATACAACACTCTTTTTTATGGAAAAACAAACCTGCCTATAATTAAGAGGCGCATAGCTTATACCATGAGGATATAATAACTTTCTTTGGTACACTTCTCTTCTTTTACCTTTCCTTTATCACCTGTTACACATAATAAAACCGTTTTGGGACAAAATATCATTTGTTTGGATCTTTTTGTTTCTTCCCAACCTCGCACGCTTGACTTTCTTATGTAAGCATTGTTGTTATCCCACGCGAGTAGTGTGTTACATGTCTATCAGGGGAACAAACATTTATTATGTGACAAGACCAATACCTTCTTGGACGGTTGTTGTGTGCGTTTACCTAATCTATTAAAAGGGGAGACCTTCATAAAGCATCCCATAGTAACATCTTATAATTCATTATAGAAGCCCTCCCATAATTTGAATTCCTTCTCGTTTACCGGACCATACCTAGTACAGTCACTAAGTGCACGTATAGACACTTTAATTTCTCTCAAGAATTCGAAGAAACACACTCTGTTTGAGTGAAATAGCCTCGTACGGTAGATATAAAATTTCGCTTTTAGAAAAATATAATTCAATCTTCTGTGTTTGGTCTCGCTAGACGGAATACCTAATATTAAGTGGGCTGCATTGATATCATCCAATATTTCACAATTAAAGCTGCATTCCCTAGTAATAATATTGAATGGTTCTGTTGAAATTACATTCAAATTAGTTTCCAAACTCACTATTATCTATCTGTTACTTAATGAAAAGTTCAATAAATGTCTGTATTCCATGATTTTACCATCACGGACATACAAGAATAAGTGCGGCTGAGTTAGCAATAGTAATATAGGTGCGTTCAGTAGACACCAGGGGTAGACACTATCTAGAGGTGAGGTCAGGATCTCAGCCTGGGACACACTAAGTGCGCCTGCGTGAGATCACTTACCCATGCGCAGAACGTTTAGACTGCCATCTACCAGGTCTCTTGGGAATCAGTATCTCCATTGGTGGACACCACAGCCCTCCGAATACAGATTCGTCACATTTAAACTCAAATATCTATCTTCAACATTAAGACAGAGACCCAAATTCTTGGGACAAGGTGGGGCAGGGTATTGATCTTCTAAACAAGTGAGATCTGCGATTTGTTTAGAAATTAGCAGGGAGGGCAGCTTTAAGCCATCTGTTGCGACTGGCCCAATTAATTAATGTGTGCCACAGATTATTGACATTCTCGCAATCTATGAAAAAGTGGAACATGTCATCGACCTCCTCACAATAGTCACATAAAATCGATTTTTTGAAACCGAACTTTTCAAGCTTAAGATTACACACTGTAAGTCTATTAACCACTCTATATTGGAATGCTTGTAATCTAACGTTTCTAGTACATGAGTATGGTATTACGTACCACTCTTTGGGCTCGACCCCTGATATATTGATGCCCTTGTTGGCAAATTTCTCTATCCAAGTGGCATTTCTTTCCTCTTTTGGGATAATAACAGATTTTATAGCCGTATATAATTCTTTGGACCAGGTGGATAGGATGTTAATCCTCTCACCGTTAAAATTGCATACTAGCTCATTCTTAAAGTTAACTTCTGAGCCATCATTTAATAGCACCCACCATTTTCTGGGAATGATGTCCCTAATCTGAAATCTCTCAACAAAATTGATTTTGATGTCACTTTCGGACCGAAACTGCTCGACTGTTTTCACTTTGTTGCCAATGACTATCTCTTTCAGGCTTACATACTATTGATATTTAATAATAATATATTCATGATCATATAGGTTACTTCACTGAATAAATATTAAATATATCTCTAGCAAGGGTAGTGGAGGAAAGAACTATGTCCATGTCAATTAAAGGCCTAGGGTGGATAATATTCTATGTTTTAAAGCGCTTCTCCAGAAAGAATAACATATAGAGAAAGTACTTTGTAAGTCCAGTTTATTCCTTTAAATCCTTGAGGTGAGGTTGAGGTCCTTGTTCCCAACCTGACAATACAAGAGTTCCGGGCATAGGTCATGATTATTTCAACAAGTAACATAAGGTGTGTACAATATGAATCAGGAATACACAAATAAATACAATGAGCAAATAAGTATAAACTTCATCATGAATTACAGTAATATATAACATAAGAGATGGTCGAAGTCTGGAAGCTCTATCATTAACCAATAATTAGTTATAACATAATGAACTAATACAAGCAGAGAATAGCAGCAGTTCTTGATATGTAGCCCCTGGTGGCAGCCGGAGATATCACAGAGGTTTCCCGGACATTTTCCCGGAGATTATTCCAGTGATTTCCCAGAGGTAATTCCGGAGATTATCCAGACATATTCCAGTGATTATCCGGACATATTCCAGAGGTTTCCCAGAGCTTCATAGAGTCATCACACATTCATAACAGAAACACCACTCAGGGTGATACACACGTTTCCACTTATTGTGTGACAGATACGCTCTCTCAAACCAACTTATCATTGTATTCCTTATAAGTATTTACTGTTTGTATTGTCTGAAAACATAAATGTATGTAGGATATGTGTAATGACCTTTTGGGGATCATGTTGAGGAGGAGAATTAATGGCGATGACACCAGCCTCCGTAGCTCAGATGGTAGAGTGCGGGACTCTAGGTTCGGAGGTTGTGGTATCAAATCCTGTGGTCGGCAAGGATTTAAACTATACCACAGTCGCCCCCAACCCATGGGAGAGAGCTGGCCATAGGCTCAATTGGGTAGACTGTCCACCAGGTCGAGGGTCACTTACTATACAAGTGCGACTTTGAGGGAAGGCTCTGACACCCGACACATAGTCACTTAAGTCACAACCTCCACAGCTGTCAGTGTTTCTGGGCCTGATTAATCAGGATAACCACAGGCCAGGGATGGGCGACCACCCACTTACCTGTGGCTGTGATAGCAATCATGAAGGCGCAACTGGCAAGATATGTCTCAAACTGAAATGGATCCACTACAGTCACATATATATGAGGAAAGAGAGGACCAAAACAGAGAAAGTGAAGAATAAGATATAGCAGGTGATATGAGCAGATACAACACAAGATAACAGAGATGGAGAGAAGAGACAGATAATGTGTAAACTATAGAAGACCTTAGAACAGACGAGAGAAGGAGAAGCAATGTGAGGATAGAAAGAAGAAGACCTAGAGATCAGAAAGAGAAGATAAATACACTCTAGGTCCCAACCTTTTTTTTCTGGCTCTGATGGGCCGATTATGTAATACCATTCGGCAACTGTATATTATGTATAACAGGCCATTACAGCACCCTGGCTGAGTGCACTGTCACACCTAACCAAAACCATGTGTTTCATCATTGAGGCATCTCCCTCTCTCTCTTCTCTCCCTCTCTTCCTTATAAGAATCCACCCACTCAGTCACATCACAAATACAAAGCTTAAATATCTTTCCTCATAGTCGTCACACATTGATGAAATAAAGATGAGAATAGTTCTTATGGCTAGGAGAATACTTCCAAAAATGATTTAGTTAGTATATTTCACAATTTAAAAAAAAGTTTAAAGATGGGTGGACCACCTGCTAATTGATACTGACACCACTTGCATTCGGGGACTAATTGATACATGTTTGTGTTAGGGATTAGGGTGGAGGAAACTTCCCCCTGCTGATAGTTCTCTGAGGACAAACCCTAGACTGAATAAGAGAAAAGAGAGAATAATAAGAAAGTGAAAATAATGGTGTGTAAAAAAAACCCCCAAAACAGCAATGACAACTGTCTACTATTGTTACTCTGGTTTTATTTCCGAGCATTGGCGGACAAGGCTAGTATTACACATAGAGGTGTTGCAGTCAATAATAGAAGGTTTAATCATGGAAAGAAGCTCCATCTAGTGGATATATCGCACACTTGTGAGCGCAGCAGGCGTTCCCTGTACATAAACTTCATGAAGAGTGCGCATGCATGTATTTATACACAGTAAGGTAGAGAAAGTATATGAGTAGTATAGGAAAAGTTAACATTTAACATGGGTGATATGTGGTATTTATTTGTCCTAGTCAGGTATATTGAAAATGGTGCAGTTTCTACATAATATACCTTTAAAAAATGCACAAAACCTTGAATTCCTGGAAAATGATCCAGGTTTTGCCTAATGAATAATAATTAAAGTTTCCCCCTTATATATATTTCAGATAAGTGTGGTGTTGGACAGGAATATCGAGGCGCCATTGATCCTATGTAGATACTTGCCAGCGTTGTGCATCCACCTGACTGCTGTAACACAAGGCTCCAACCTCGTCATTGCTGTTTACTGCTATATCAAATGCATCGCCCGTCCTACCCATGTTTTTAGTACCAAGAGTGCAGCTGTCAACGGTCTCATGGTTTGGCTTGTGACGTTCATTATCACCCAACTGCCATTCTGTGTTGGATGGGTAATAGCGAAGCCTACACCACCAGACAATAATAGATTCTTTTTTTGTTTGAGTGATGAGCATCCCAATTACCGAAGATATTTTATGATATGCATTGGTTCTACGGTGCACATTCCAATAATCATATGCATGGTTGTATATCTATTAATCCACTACAAAAATAAAAACCTTATCTCGGGTTATAATCAGGTACATAATAATCGAGCTGCCATGGCAATGGCTGGTATCTTTGCCATTTTCTGTGTTTGTCTTTTACCGATAACAATAATCAAATTGTTAGGCCCTTTAACGGACTCGGTCCCAAATCTTGTCAAATATGGTCATTACATTTACATATTGAATGTGGCTGTTAATCCACTGTACTACATGTTGCGTATACGAACATTGATGCCACCAAGGCTGACAAAATGTTTCCTGCGAGCAACAGTTAGTCCCACAAGCAGTACAAACAAGCCGATTGCATTAAATGCAATCATTAAGTCAAACCTCAACCCCCCTCTTCATTCCGGACACACTGTGGGATAAATTATTTTTATGGAATGATTTACCAGATAAAATCCAACAAATCCCTTCATTGAAAGAATTTAGGAGTTATCTAAAAAAACAAGTATTTTTTGGATTATGAACCCTACTTGAGCGTTAGCCAAGAAAAGGGTATTGTGTGAATAGGTAGTTATACTATCTAGTCCAAAGGAGGAAAACTTTTCTTCTTTAAATAGCCATCTCACAGGTATGTAGTCCTGTTATGCAAGATCGATATAACGATAGTGAAGACATTTATGTTAAATGATCTGTTGTGAAAATAATATTACCAAAAGATACTATTATATCACTTCACATCATTGAGGGGGGGGGGGGGGATATTGATTCCACTAAGCAAAACAAATACTGTTGTTACCAAAATGTAAATATCAAATTACACACATGTGCTTAATAATAATTAAATGTTATCGCAGGAAATACAAAAGAGCGAATTGTTTCAAAATTACATGCTTAGGGAATATCATTAGGATAACCCAGGGTATTACTATGTATTGTAAATCAAAACTGAGTATAAACAAGCGACATGATGTACTATTCTTAATACCAGCTTATTATGTCTATTCAAAGACAGATTGTTGTGTACACCTTAAGTTTCGTTATTTTCCGGACTTGCTGAAAGATCTATTCGTAGATGTATTCGTCCAATTCTGTAAACTTTATTTACCGAATAAAAGATAAAAATTCTCTCTATATATAAATGGCCATTAAGGACAAGTCGGACCAATCCCTATATTAGGGGATTTGCATGTGCCACGGCACATGTCTGCTACAGTGCATGCTGGGTTCAGTACAGGTTTGGCATACAAATATTTAGCAACATTTGTATCGAGAATTGCCAGAATGTTTTCACCAATATCATAGCTTGTGTAAATGATCTATGAAAATTAAATGCCTCATGGGAAAGATGGGGACTTGTGTCATGGAAACAAGTATAACATATGGATATTGACATTAGAGCACCGATAAATATCCCATGCTGAACATGAGATAATTTCTATAGACTTTACATTATATTATAATTTCATGATACTATGTGAACCAAGATTCAAGGTGAACCCGAAATATGTGAGAGTGTGTTTTCCCGCTGTTATCATTGAGATAATTACCGTAATGACTGTATTTGCACCAACGTTTCGATACCTCATAATATTGTTCATCTTTGAGATAACCTAAGTAGTTGTACGTGTATGACATAAGTCAAATTTGTGTCCACAGAAACTGAAGTTCAACAAACGATTATTGTGAAATAAAAAAATCGCATGTCTCACGTTTGTTTTTCTCTATCAACACATTTTCTGAAGTCCAAACTTCCATAATTTCACGAATAGGCCTGTGCATAACGCTTACGTAGATTTGTCCTTATAATATATATGATTTTGTAAGAATCAGATGAAGCAACTGGGTTTATTCCCTGATATATTACATGGATTTTTTTTCATTCAGGAGAGAAAACATGGCATGTGCCAATGTTAGGTTTTGGCTATGATTATGATAATGCATTTCTCATTAATAATGATAAAAGCAGGTTCTTTGGTCCCAACACAACTTCGAGGAAACCTTGGTCTGTATTTAAAGATTCAAAATGTAATCCCTTTTGATATTAATTCTGATGAGGCCTTCTGAAGGATGGGTCCATTTATTAAACAGTAATTTTAAATTAGGTCAAAAAACCAGCCACATTAAAACATTATTTAATGGATGTATTGTTTGAAATAGCTTTTATTCAGGCTGTGATATATTATGAATTAATATGTATATAGTTTTGAAACTAAATAAATACAAAAACATAAATACCGGTACCCATTTTCGATAACTCCAATGTTCTCTTATGTCGCCTATAATGATAATAAGATAACAGCAATATAGTATTATCTATTAGGCCTTACATAATCCTTTTAGGTATACATATTATGTTGCAACACGTTTTAAAACAATTCAAATTCCGAATACTAACTGGCAAATTATCCCAAAGGTTAGAACCTACATATTGAGGGCTCCAGAGACTTGGTTTTCATTGTTTCGAATATAATACCATCGCTAATCCTGGTTGGTCTTGCATTCTTGCATTGAATTTCCGCGGCGCACAAATCTTCCTCCAGACGGCAGCAGGGTAAAATACCATAGCATAGGTGTAGATGGCAGCATGGTATAATAGCACACCATAGGTGTAGGAAGTATAGGGAAAGTGGGGATATTTAATAGAATGTGGTACGTTCCTGTGAAACAATGTTGAGTAAATGACTACTGCCCAATGACTTCAGAGCGGCTTATATAATTCAAATAGAATAAACAAATTCAGAGCGGCTTATATAGTTCAAATAGAATAAACAGATAATTCAAAAGGCATCCAATGAATGTCAAAACATTAGTTGGTTAGTATGTGTTAGTAGTTAGTAGTCCGGTTAGTTCTATTTCGAAATCGCCTGTTCCATAAGTTAAAACCATTATTAATCTGGTATATAAAGCGTGAATAATTATATAGTCATCCGGGATAGTCAAGGGCAAATTTAAGGAACATGGCCATCAATATATGGGGAAGATATATACAAGCATGTGAGGCAAGCTTGCAAACACTCCTGATTCACAATACAGTGAGGAGTGTCAGCAGACACGGGGATGGTAGGCTCGCATTTATCAGACGAACGATAATCATGGCCACTTTCCCAGAGGCAGTTTCTTTATCCACTATGTGGGTCATATTTTCTGAAAATGTACACTTGGCAGCTGTACACATTTAGTAAATTCGGCTAAATTAGGCTGCAATTTGATCAATACTAGGTAAATTCGAGTATGTTTGGCATTGCATTGATTGTAGCAATCTGTTTGGTTGGATTAAACTGTATTTTGAGCTTTATTTTCTTCTGAAATTCGGGTTATTTGAGGAGATTGGTGAAGTTGAATTGTACATTTTCTGAAAATCTGACCCATGTGACGCCACACATATTGATGTTTGATAATGAAATAATGAAGATTATACAGTAATTGTTAAGAACGTTTAATAAAAAAAAGTTGTTGCGGCTCCACGAAACTGAAATATGTGAGTATATAATTATGACATATGGATTATACCAGAGTTTATAGATCTATAGAACCTGATGAGAATGTGGTACGAGGGATACTATTGCACTGTCCGAGATGTTTGTTTTTCTGTGGCCCTAATGCTCTAATGCCATTGTATATTGTTATATGTTCCTGATGAAGATGTCGTTCAGTGTTACCATGCGCCCGTGTATAGATGTCTCTCCAGTAGGCATGGGTTGGTAGTATGGAGCATTGGTCTCTGCTGGAGGAGTTAGCGTCACGGGTGAGGAAAACTCCTCCTTAAAGGAGAAACACTTAACTGCAGTTTTAGGTGTGTTTTTAAGTAAAATCTCCTACTGCGCGCCTTCATATGAATGTCAAAGTTAGATACAAGGACAATAAGACATACAGGAACTCTTTAATTTGAGTAATAAAGAGGTAATTCGATTATAATTGCCCTCAGAATGTCACAAAATTCATCCTCAACTATTGTCCTTTTGTGGGTTAATAAACTCCCTAAGGCTGCGATTCCACTGGTTCGCTCTTTTGGTCCGCTCATATTCCGCTCTTTTTTATTTTCCTGAGCATCTAACGAGCGAAGTTAAAGCGAAACAAGGGGTCCAATGGAATCGTTTATTGCACTTTCTATACGCCCTTACAATGTGACGTTGGCGCTTCTTTTTGACGTTGCACTAATATCTGATGTGTTTGATTTGAGCGCAGCAACACAAGCCTCTTTCTGCCTGTTAAAGAAGTGGGCCAATAGCACACTGAGAGCGAACCAATACTCATTTCATAAGGAAACAAGTGATCCAGTAAAATCGCCCTGTGCTTCTATTGCGCTAAATATAAAAGCGGATGATGAGCAAATGAAATGCACACTATAAATAAGCGAAGCAAGAGGGAGCTAGCCATGAGCACAGATACAAGCGATCCAGTGGAATCGTACCTTAAAATGGCTTATCCACTTACACGACAATCGACGACCACCGACAAAGGTGACCGACAATTCGTTCCCTACCATCGTCGGTCATCTTCGTCGGTTCCCGGTATTTACTTGCACGACTAAAATGGCTCATTTGGTCACCGATTGTCGGTCCCCGGTATCCACTTGTACGTTAATCGTGTCCCAGGTTTATTTATGTAATAATAATGTCTATATGATTGTCTATATCAAATAGGTTTCCAACGTGTGATTACTACCAGGGATAGCTCTGCTCAAACAGACTAAATATGTTATCTATAGTACCAAATATAGGTTTTAATATATTTCTATATGTTCTTTGATATTTTAAATAATGGAGATCGATCAAAGAACAATAGCAACAATAATACAATTATGAATTATGAACATGTATTGTGTGGACACATAGAGAACATTTCCACAATAGTTTTGCCTCGAAATACTTAAATAGAACTTATATTTACCTTCATAAACAACCAATACAAGTATTCAAGTCATCTTAACAGGAAAATCAGGGGAAGAATGTTCCATACTTTTGTTAATTATAAATATAATGGGTTATATGTGTATATGAGCAGCTATGTTATATCAACGGTTATATGTGTATTATGACCATTGCCGCTGCCATGCATGCGCATTACCATTATTATTTCGTTATTTGGCTGTAACCTTTCTTCTAGTTGGAATATTTTCACAAAGTAAAAAGCATTATGACTCTTATGTCGAGACCTATGGATTGCACAATAATTAAAAACATTATATGCATATTTCTTTTTATTTATTTCTAATTTATGTAGAAATATGTACACTTCGTCTGTGCCCTTATCAGCTAGTTCCTGTCACAGACTCCACGAAGCTGCCCTGACTACAATATTCATTAATCTTCCCAATTTCGTCTATATTATCAGCAATATGTGTAGTTTATGTATGAAAAATAATAAATCAATAGAAACAATTTAAAAAAAATAAGAATTTTCGCCACAACTCTTACTACGACTAAGTGGGTGTGGCGATAGTTTAGTCCAAACATGAAGATAAGGGTACACGGATAACGTGACTCCTCCCACTTTGACATGAGTATTAGTTAAATCATTAATCCGAATACAGGTCACTCTCATAAGTTAGAGGTTCACCTGGGAAGTGTTGAAATTCTATATATGTGATGTGTTTCAGGAAAATGAGTCATAAGTCGCAAAAAATGGATTTTGAGATACCATTATATTTGAAAAGATTAGATCAAACCGATTCCAATGATAGTAAACAGTCTAATAATCTAATAAGTATTTCTAGATTTTAAGTTTGATATTTTCGTTTTCGAAAAATATTTTTTTCAATATTTCTGGGAGTCAATGAACAGTAAAGTAACTAAATGTAGTCCATATGAGGACCTTTAAAACGAAAAGAATTATTATGTAGATTATCCTGAAATTTGATACATCAGTTGATATAGCTATAAGTGATAAACCCTTAAAAAATTAGTACATTCCAATAATGTGATCTTGTAAAAAAAACACCTTGAAATTTATCAATTTTGCGACTTATGACTCATTTTTCTGGAACACATCACATATACCAACAATACCCTACTAACCTCTCTACAATAAAAAACTAGACCTTCTCACACATAATCCTACAACATTATGTGATTCGAAGCTATTTTTTCCACATCTTTTCAGTCTAACATTGATTCTCCCAATGGTACGGTCCAAACAAGTGTTGACCCATCTTACGAATTATTATTTTGACACCATGAGGCGATATAAAGCCTTTACTATCATGTTAAATCTTTATAACATAGAAATCGTCAATAGTACGGTACAAACAATCATGAAGTCTCTCTCACAGTAAGAGGTTATCTTCGACCTTGTCTTTTACCTTTTGCTTACTTATTATCCTATGTATATAATCATTCTATAACCCAAGCTGAGTTCCGCCAGAATATCCTACTCCTCTTGGAGGTGATGTACCCAGTGAAAATAAAATCTTAGAAAAAAAAAAAAATAGATCACAGAGAGACTTTACTTATATTATTGTTGCTATTGTTCTTTGATCGATCTCCATATTATAACATTGATATTTACCTTCGCCATGATAATTAGTTATATCATTATACACAAAGAACATATATGGAAATATATTAAAATCTATATTTGGTATATTTAATTAAAGAAATATTAATCTAAATAAGTATGCTACAACGTGGTGTCCCATACTGTACGATTGGGAGATTTTTGAAGTCGAAATATTCGAAATAATCATAAAAAATGTCCAATAAATAATTATAATGAATAATAGAAATAGTAAAAATAAATGTAAAAAATAACTCCACACTATTCACCAAAATCAGGGCCCTGCAAACCACGCACAAATCGAAATATTCAGTAAAAATGCCAATTATTCTATATAAATCAATTTAAACGATAAAAATAAATGTAAAAATATACCCTAAACTTTACAGAAGTGAACAGCAATGAACAAGAGGTTCATCCACATCACGAGCACCACTAAAATGGCCATTTAAAATGAATAAATAAATAATTTAGGGGTCGCTAAAAAAATTTAGGGGTCCCGACAATCGTGACCCCTCCCGACGATTACTAAAATTTTAGTAATCGTCGGGAGGGGTCACCGACTGTCGGGAGCAGGTGACCGATTGTTGGTGACCAGATGACCGATTGTCGGTGACCCACAATCGTGTAAGTGGATAAGGGGCTTAAGGCCTTGCTTGCCTTAGAGATAGGCTTTGCTCCTGCACCTTCACCCCAGTGCCACCTGGTAGTGTTCCTTTTAAACTCCCTTAACAAGTTAAGTTCCCATGTCTCCCATGTCATTCATTGAGGGAATGCGGAAGCAATGCTGTAACCTGCCTGCAATTGCTTATACTGCAGTCGATTAGCCAAACAATTGTGCATCTTTTCATAAAAGCATGAAATTTGGCATATATAAGTACTTTTTGATGTGCTGATCATTTCTGGCTATTGACCCAATCAGGATTTTTGTTTTCTTGGTCACACTTGCTATGGACACATTCTGATATGGAATTTGACATATTTGGCCAGCATTTCAGGCCAGATGGAAGAAGTTGTACCTTTTCATCAGTTTTAAATGAGTGTTGCTATGGACACATTCTGATATGGAATTTGGCATTATATGGTCAGCATAATGGAAGAAGTTGTACCTTTTCATAAGTTTTAAATGAGTCTAAATGATTTATGAAAATAGAAAACAGCCTAAAACATAAATCTGCTTGTTGCTATGAAAGATACAGTTGCCTAGCAATTGGAAATTGATGAAACAAACATCCAAAGGAAATGAACATATTCTGCTCGATTTGGTTTGGCTTGCACTAAATCTAATATCAACTTCAAAATATCCCGGAATTCTAATGTTTTTCTATATTTTATTTGTGATTTTATTCTGTTGCTTAGCAACAACAGTGGTCACAGTTTTCCTCTAGTTACAGTCCTTAAAAAGACTCCAACTGAAAATCTAAAGATAACATTACCGGTATCATATTACCGGTATCATATTAAGGGAGTTACAATTTAACTGAAAACGTCGAACTAAAATTTATACTGAAAACTTTAAACTGAAATGTTTTGTTTTCATAGAAAGTAGTGATGAATATATGAAATATAATGGTAAAGCCATGTCTAGTCGGTAGGAGAAGGGAACGGGATAGATAGCTAGACAGATACTGTTACCTTTAGTATAGAGAAAGAACAAATAAGAATCTCTATCACTTTCAGTAACTTCATTGTCCTATACCTTTTTTACCGTATTTCCTTGATTGAACCCTTCCATTATAGTCAATAGACAAGATTCGGAATGGGATAGGCTGACTGGTACACTGGGGCCAGAGTAGAGGAGGATGGGAAATTTTGACCGGAAGAGGGGTCAAGCCACCTGTGTTTATATTATGAGGGTGCAGGTTCCAATGGACCCAGAGAGGGCCCTTCATTAAATGTAATTATAGAGACAGAAAAACATTTAATATTGCCACGAAACTTTAGTATATATGAGACACCACCATGCCCTATCTTCATCTTACTTAATGTTCCTTTAATAATTATGGAAAACAAATAATAGAACAAATGGTGTGTGTAGGTGCAGGTTGAGTGCATGATGCATGGGCTCTCACTGTGTGTAAGCGAGTATGTACCTACAGCTGTGGTCAGTGCCCCACCCACCCTCAGATAGGCCCCGGTGCCTGTTTGAAATCAGTGCCAGCGCATTTCGACCTAAAGAGAGCGTTTCGGTTCTTGCCTATTATACTGCATAATAATTGTTATGGTAGGCAGATCAATGGGAAGTCAGAAATCTCACATTGCTTATTTACTTGCAAATTGAAATATTTGATCACTTAATAACTACAATCTTTGAAATAGTCTCACTTGGTATTGTATTCATACATGACATGGATATGTGTAATTCAAACTTGTTTCTACCCTGTGTACACTCTATGAACCTATAAAGAGTATATCAAATCAAATCAAATAACATGTAATGCTATGCCTTACCTGTCTATTCTCACCATAGCCACGATAATAGTTTATCATGTATCTAATATCATTTATTTTGGATACGAGTGCACTTTGATTCATCTTAACATATCACATTGCCACTTTGAACATTAAATCTTGACATTCAAATTTAAAAAGTACTTACTGTAAGTGAAGTAATAACATAGCTTATTATTTCTCTCACAAGTATGGGCCTGACATGCCTTTGTCTACGCATGAGGATAGGCTTTTACTGACGTCCATTGGTAGGCACTTTTTATCCAAACTTTGACCAAATATATATGTCTTCGGAGATCGGGTGCAAACTCTCCCTGGTCGGCAAAGTAGAAAACATAGACTACTTACTGCTTGCCTCTATGATAGGATAAGATTTTAGACTTTAAGAGTAAAAACAATATTGTTTTTAATGTTGCTAAAGTATTTTGTTTTTCGAATTTCTTCATAAACATATTTTATTTTAAGTTTTTAATTAAGATTTTTAATGGTGTTATGGAAATTTATCTGCTGGGAGTATTAAGCTTGGTCAGGGAATCGAGATCGGAGATGGATTTACCTGGTGAAAAAATACATTAAAGATCTCAGTCTCGGTCAGTAATACTTGTCTACTCAAACGAACTGTTGTTGTAACTTCTGTTTATTTTGCCTCTTCCTGTGTTCGAGGGACATTGTTTGCATTTATATTTGTTATGTCATTATATGGAAGGTGTAAGAAACATGAAGAAAAGACAAAAAAAACTAGCATTGGGGCCCTAGCTAAGACGTTTAGTGCAGGCTATCATGTAATTAGTAGCAACAATTTTGCACATTTTATGGACAATTGGTTGACATAATTATAGGGTTGTAGCATGACTGAACTGCAATGAATAAAAGTGCCTCTTTCTCTACTCACATATGCTGAGTCAAACAACTCAATGCAGGAAAAAATCACCATGACGTATAACTGTCATGGTGAGCAAAAAAAATGCTATGTGCACGGGGTTTAGTTTCATTACTTAGGATTTAGGAATATTACTTTTTACTTTCAAGTGTTTTAGGGACACTAATATAGGCAACTTACTGCCTATCTATTAAGATTGCAATAAAACATGAATCTCAGAAAATATTGAGGAAAATTATTCCTTTATTTATATCAACACAAGTCATAGCATACATCAAGTATAGTTTAGCACGCAGAGTGTTTTGCATGATTATAGTAGGAGGATGTACCATTGTCTCCACCCCGCCATATTATGGTTATATATATTATGTTGCGGTCGGCATCAGCTGAAGTCTATCTCAATACTTGCAGCAAATAGAGGAATCTTCAAGTACATGTAGCTTTCTTTCTAGGGCAATTTCATCACAACTATGGTCATCATCCATTCAAAATGACTTGGACAGTTGGAAGTAATAATTTATGGCATACCATTGCTAGCAAAATAACATGATAAATATCAGTTTCTAGGTATCAGTATCGAATAGGGTGACATGAACACAGCTGCCAATGCGGTGTTAAGGAAACATAACTTACTCACTCCTCAAAGTTACACTAGTAAATCTGTTGATCTGTTGATCTCTAAATCCACAGTTTTAGGTTTGGTAATGCTGTTACCAGGGAAATTTAAAGTTACCTAGTTGGCTAGGCAACCAATGCATATGAGCCAAAAACCGATGCTATTGTGTGAAATACTCTATGGATTACCTGGGGGTAGGCATCTTTAGATTTTCAGTTGGTGTCTTTTAAAGGTACATGTTACTATAAGGGAAACTGTGACCACTGTTGATGCTAATAATATGCTAAACATAATAGAATCACAAATGAAATAAAAACACCATTAAAATGCCTGAATATTTTGAAGTTAAAATCAGATGTACTTGTGACCAAACCAACTCTTGTGAAATATACTAGTAGTCATTTCTTCTGGATGTTTATTTCATCAATTTCTAGATGCTAAGCAACTATAACTAGCATAGCAACCCGTCTATTTATGTTTTAAGCTGTTTTCTATAATCATAAATCCTTTACACTCGTTTAAATGATGAAAAGGTACAAAATCTTCCATCAGGCCTTAAATGCTGACCCAAAAATGCCAAATTACATATATATATAACAACTTTTATTCAATAGACATGTACATCAATATAATGCATTATCGAATGGGGAAACGATCCCTCTCAGAGTCGCAGTGCGTTACAGTGAGTTCTTCCACGGGGTCCCTTAAAACAAAGATATTATAATGCGGTACAAGCGAGTGAATGGAAAATACAAGTTAGTTCGAGAAGTTTCGCAATTAGCGATTTGCTGTAAATACATTGAGTGATTAAAGTTTACAGTGCTTGATTTACTATAATTACATTGTGTGATTAAAACATGACTCACATTCAATTATACATCTCCATTCAAAGATATACTTCTTCGAATATGAGAGAATTTAGGAAATTTTTATAGAAACCCTTCTACTAGGGAGACTTGACATTTTCAATGTACATTTTCAAAGGGTACTAATTTTAACCTGAAGATATGGATACATTCTTCAAAATTCAAATAGCAGCTAACCAATTTACAGTAAGCTTACAGTAATATACAGCCTAACAGTCATGACAGCTAGATCTGTTAACAATCAACTATATAATATATATATATATATTGAATTTTTATTCCATAAGAATATACAGAAAAGGACAAAAGCCTCAAAAGATTGATCTTCCGACAAGCCCTAAACAATAGAAAATGATGTATAATCTCAAGCTTACAAATTCTCATCATAGATGGTTACATTACATTACATTATTATAGTTGTCGTTTCAAATTCTACTTGGCAGTCAGGCTGTGTGATATACATTTCAGACTTTACAATTTTACATTTCAGACTTTACAATTTTACATGAGCCTGTTTTACATTTTACCTTCATTACAATGTTATGCGCATTGACATTACGTGTTTTAACTTATTTTTTTAAACATTCCTGCAGATTTCAGAGTAGCTTGTAATAAAGTATTGTCTTAACTCTAGTATGCAATGTTAAATCATAATATTATATGATAAGACCTTTGAATAAAAGTCACCCCTTATATACAATGTATTGTGGTTTGAGTACAAATTAAATATAATTGAAATTAACATCGATATCTCGATCTTAAATAGGCATTATGCGCCTTTTTTGGTTTCACCTTTCTCCGGTTATATCTGACTATTCCCATCTTGTAGGTATTGGTCAGAATTTACAATGTATTGTTGACGTAAGTAACGTCTAAACTCTTTTCTGTTGTCTAATAGTTGGGCTTCAACTGGCAAACCATTCCATAAACTCGTCATACTGAATATATACGATCTTTTAAAAATCTCGTTTTTGGGGTGTGGAACTATTAATTTCTTTCCTTTTGCCAAACCTCTAATATTTATTTTCCTATTATCGGTATTTTCCACTTTCCTCGATCTCAAATATGCGAGGTCTAGAATATGGGACTCTCTTCTAGTCTTTAACGAGGGAATATTTAGCTCCTTATGTATTTGTACTGTATTTGTCAGTATTGGGAGACCAAGGATTATTTTCAGAGCAGCATTTTGAAGTGATTGAATCCTTTTTAAATATTTTTGGCTAGAAGATGAGTAAAGGATGTCACCATAATCAATGTGTGGAAGGATGGTTGTTTTGTAAATAAGAAGAAGTGTATTCTTATCACATACCTTAAATAGTTTAGATAGGGCTTTGATTTTTACTTTAATAATATTTATTTTCCTTTCTAAGAATGTTTTATAGTTCAAATTACGATCCAGTTCAACCCCTAGATATTTATAATCTTTGACCGATTCAATATTTTGATTGTTTATAGAATAATTCGCCATGTTATGAGCATTTGGTTTTGAACATACTGAAACAGTTTTGCATTTTTTAATATTCAGGGAAATTTTGTTCTTCCTGCACCATTCATGAACATTATTTAAGTCTTGTTGTAAAGATTCAATTGGTCCTGAACTTAGAGGCCTATCTCCATGTATCACCATATCATCTGCAAATAACTGTGCTTTACTAGATTGGATAACTTCCAATAAGTCGTTTATGTAAATGATAAATAAAATCGGCCCTAAAGAGGTGCCTTGTGGTACGCCACATTTCACAGTCTCGGGTGAGGATAGTACCCCATTCAATAATATTCTTTGTTTGTGATTTGATAAATAATCCCTAAACCATCTTTCTGCACCCTCCGAGATTCCATACTTCTTTAGCTTTTTTATAAGATAATCATGATTCACCGTATCAAATGCTTTACGGAAGTCTAAGAAAATTAAATCTGTAATCCTTTTACTATTAATATTTTTGTATACCGTTTGCAATAGGTTATCATGGGCTTCTATAATTGATTTACCCTTTCTGAAGCCGTATTGCTCTGGGTTTAATATATCATTTTGCTCGAAATATGCAGAGAGCTGACTTTGTATACAGCTCTCCAGAATCTTGGCGGGTAGAGAAATGCAGGAGATAGGCCTATAATTTCCAGGGTTTTTCTTATCTCCCTCCTTGTACAATGGTGTAACTGTGGCATCTTTAAATGCTTGTGGTATTGTTGAATATTCTATAGTTAAATTATATAAAAATGCAAATTGGTCACTAAGGGCTAGCATGCAAGGTTTTATTATCTTAGTTGGCAAATATTCCATCCCTGAAGCTTTATGATTGCCTATTTGCCGAAGAGAGATTTCTACCGCTCCTTTAGTAATAGGGATCATGTGAAATTTATTAGGATTTTTAAGGTTCTCAGCTCTGAAGTACTCTTCGTCACTTTCCTTTGTATCCAGATTTTTCGCTAAACTGGGGCCAATATCAACGAAGAAATTATTCACTTCATTAGCAACTTCAATTCCTTTTAGAATAATGCCTTCATTATTTACTATTTTTATTTCACCTTTTTCACCCCTAGCTTTATCTGGGGAGATCAAGGGTTTTAGTATACTCCATAGCTTATGAGGATCTTTTCTATTTTCTGAAATTTTTTCATTGAGATATCTGTTTTTTGCATCCTTAATTGAAAGATTAACCTTGTATCGCAAATCCCTAGCTATACTCCAGTGTGAATTTACCCCTGTTCTTCTTGCTCTCCTAAACGCTTTATCTCTTTCTTTACTAAGGGAAATGATTTCTTCTCCATACCAGACTGGTAATTTTTTTACCATTTTAAATGTTTTTAGCGGACACATTCTATCTACATATGTAACAATATTTTTATACAGAATATTCCAGGCTTCTTCGACACATCTTTTACTATAGAAGTCTGTCCAGTCAAGATTACTAAGAATTTCCTTTAGTATTTTTACATCAAGAAATTTAGTATTTCTTGCGGTAAAAGTTTCATATTCCTTAACATTTCTGTCTTTTTTTATTTGAATATATACAGGTAGGTGGTCACTAACATTATTTTCAATAGAACCACTACAATTGACAGTGTTGATATTTGTATATATATGATCGATAGTCGTGGCCGACGATTTACTAATTCTGGTTTTTGAAGAGATCATTTGGTGAAGATTGTGTCCATGTAACAAGTTCTTAAACTTTTCGGCCCCACTTGAGCTGCTTTCCTTTATAAGCTTAAAGTCATAATTAAAATCCCCTACCATTATTATCTCTTTGGATTCGTCCAATTTTTTAAAAATATCCTCTATTTTCTCAATAGCTTCTAATAATCTTCCCTGGGGAGGCCTGTAAATGTTTAAAATGATTTTATTCTTCATAAATTTTTTTGATATTTCGAAAACTTGTATTTCAATATCCTGGTCTGAGTAGTTCAGATCGTAGTATAAATCATCTATAATCTCTAGTGTGGAATGAACATAAGTTATTAATCCCCCCCCTCTCCTCCTCTTCTTGCGGTCGAATCTTACTATATTAAAATTTGGGATTGATACTGTATTGTCATTAGTTTTACTATTTAGCCATGTCTCCTGAACGGCTACAACTGCAGGTTCGGAGTTAGCAAAAAACTGTTTTATTTGGTCAATTTTTGGAACTAAGCTACGGGCGTTCCAGGACACAATCTTCAAACCCTTTAGTTTCTTAAATGCATCAATATCAACTATATCACTCTCCATTTGTTAAGTTTTCTTTTGCTTCCATATTGGAAGATTGAACAAATTTTCAAAAATACAATGGTAATTCCCCCTTTCCTAACTATCAATACACTTTTTCCCACTATTGATTTAGTGGTTCCCTTAATTACAACATTTTCAATTTTAACAACAAAAACATTCTTCGAACTACACATTAATCCTGTCTTCATGTTGACAGTACTGGCAGATTTTCACAGATAAAATCTACATTCGAGGAGACCCAGGGGTGGTCAAATAGGGACTTATGTACTTTGGTTGGTGTTTTTTATGAAAGTCTGGCCTTAACATGTCCAGAGACCAAATTAATTTTGCCCTATTTTTATCTAAATCGCATCTTATGGAGTTTCTAGTCTATATTTATGTCAAATATAATACAGTAAAGAATCATGCAATAGAAAAGTTAAGTACTTTTGTCTTAACCAATGAGTAAATAAATATGACAGAATGAGGAGAAAGACAATGCTTTAGTAGGGCTCGGGAAAAGCGCCGGTCAAAACATCTTCCTATCCCCATCCCATCATAATTTTCATATGTATTGGATAAAACATTAGTCCATTAGATTTATACTTTATGAATGGAGCACTAAAGCATTCCCATTAAGTCCTGAATATTTATAGTAATTGTCTGCTTTACTATCTTGGTCCAGTTCACTTTGTCATTGTTTATAAAGTTAGTATATAACTTGTAGTCATCGACTCACCACTGTTGCAAGTGTCTCTTTTTCATTTATGGTCGTAGCTGCCTTGGAGTTTTATATAATTATAGAAGAATTAGGGGACAGATAATGTATCAGTAGGGCTCGAGAAAAGCGCCGGTCGATACATTTTCCTATCCTAATCCTATTCAAATAGTTAATTAACCATTTAGAGAAATTTTGTGGTATGTTAAGAGAAGTAACCGTGCTACTTTGTCCTTGATTTTAGGTGTCCAATGGCAGGCGTCTTCGGCAAATAGAAATCTTTAAGACAATAAAATAAACTCCTTTGATATTAGGAGGAAACACTACAGTGAAGACTGTTTCAATCAGTTTTTCCATATTCCTGATTCGGTACAAATTAAAAATATGAATATTTTGTTGGGTTAGATACCGTTATATCGGTCTTAATATTCTCAGGACTTACAGACCTTTGATGATAACAACTTTATCAAGTTTCTATTTGCTACTATAGATTAAAGTAGCACTCTTACTAAGAATTCATAATCACAATATGATTACCCACTATCCCCTAAGTTTTTCCCTTTCCCCTTCTTATTTTGTAGGTGTATCATTGAAAAATGTATCAAAGTCTTGGTGATAAACATGCTTTAAATAATATCTGAACTCCTTAAATGGAACGATTTGTATATTGTCAGGAAGATTATTCCACAACGTAGCCATTTTATAAAGATACAATCTTTTGAAAGTCTCATTATTAGGAAGCGGGACCTTCAACTTCTTTCCGTAGGCTAGTCTCCTTAACTTGACTCCTTTTCTTTCTACATAAGATTCATTCAGTGATCTACTATGGGCCCTTTCCAATATGTGTTTTCCTCTCCTTGTGGCTAAAGAAGGAGTATTCAATTTGACATGTATGTCTTTTGTACTCATTAGGTTGGGTAATTTTAATATGATTTTAAAACATGAATTTTGCAAAGCTTGTAACTTTCGCAAATATACTTGTGGGGCAGAGTCATAAAAGACATCCCCGTAGTCGATGTGAGGGAGAATCATCATTTTGTATAAAAGGGTCATAGTTCTTTGATCACATAAACCATATAGTTTAGAAAAGGCCTTAACTTTAGGTCTGATAACATTTGACTTCCTTTCTAGGAATTTTTTAAAGTTAAGATTATTGTCAAGTTCTATCCCTAGATATTTATAAAAGTTCACATTTTCTAGTTCTGATCCTTCAATAAAGTACCTAATGTTTTTTGTTAACTTAGGTTTTGTACTTATACACAATGACTTACACTTTTTTATATTCAATGATATCTTATTAATGTTGCACCAGTTAATAATATTGTCTAGATCTCCCTGTAATACCGAACCATCTCGCTCCTTCAAGTCCCTACTTTTAAATAAAACCGTGTCGTCAGCAAATAATTGAACTGAGCTATCCTTGACTACTTTACTTAAATCATTTATATAAATCAGGAACATTAATGGTCCAAGAGAGGTCCCCTGTGGTACACCACAGGTCACCTTTCTAGGGGAAGAGAGTATGCCATTAGCAAGTACTCTTTGTGTTCTATTTTCTAAATAATTTTTAAACCAATTTAGAGAATCATCTGTGACGCCATAATCTTGTAATTTATGAAGAAGAAGCTTGTGGTTAACCGTATCAAAAGCTTTACGGAAATCTAAGAATATAAGGTCCACAGCTTTTTTATTGTTAAGATCGTTATAAACATTTTCCAATAAATGATCATGGGCGTCCACTATAGATGTCCCTTTCCTAAAACCATATTGACCCTCACTAAGAAACTCATTGTCCTCTAGATATGACGATAGTTGCTGCTGGACACAGCTTTCTAGAATTTTTGCTGGGAGCTTGATACACAAGATGGGACGGTAATTCCCAGGTGTACCTCTAGCACCATCTTTATACAATGGGGTGACCGTTGCATTTTTAAAGTCATTGGGTATCGACGATGTCTTAATAGATAAGTTATAAAGAAACGCAAATTGTTCAGAAAGGGCAATCATGCATGGCTTAAGTATTTTGGTTGGGAGTAGCTCAATTCCCGAGGCTTTGTTGTTACCAACCTTCCTTACTGCTGATTTCACTTGTGTCCAAGTGATCTCAGAAAGTGTGAAGATTTTTTCAGGGGTTGTATCAGGTAGAGTATGTGAGATGGGGTCTGATTTAGTGTCATTCCCTATTTTCTTGTCAATAACCTTGGCCAACTGGGGCCCGATTTTTACAAAAAATTTATTAAACTCATCTGATATATCTTTCCCTTCAAGTTTTATACCATCTGGAGAGTTAAGTTTAATTTTATCTCCTTTATTAGCCACCTTATCCGGTGACATTAGAGGTTTTATTATATCCAAGAACTTGTTGGGGTTTCCTCTATTTTCTTTAATTTGTGGTCTTATGTAGTTGTTTTTTGCTTTCTTAATTTCCTTATTAAATTGGAATCTCAGGTTTCGAGCCACTACCCAGTCATCATCCTTATTGGTACGCCTTGCCCTTGCGAACGCCTTATCTCTCTCTTTAGAATGTTGCATAATTTGTTTATCATACCATGCTGGTAACCTTCTAACTCTATTAAAATATTTTATCGGACACATCCTATCCACATATTTGATGATGTATGACATCAGCACTTCCCACGCCGCCTCCACCTATCAGAGTGTTTCCAGAGCAACTGTGACCAAGGAAACAAAATTCCAGATTGGGTCTATAGCAAAAACTGATCAGAACGTCACAAAGTTCTTCGAGGCCAAATTTCATGCTTTGATGAAGAAATGCACAATTGTTCCTATATTTTGGACTAATCTACTGCACTATTATAAGCACGTATATATATGTCTCCCATAATAAGTGCCAACTTCAGCTCCACAGTTGGCCTATGTATTAAAATTTCGTTCAAATCTACACGTTCTTACACTTATATATACACAAGAAAACACAAGAAAACGCTTCATACTCTTCCTAACTTTGTCAGATTATAATTTAAAAAAAAGACCCATACTGTTGTGCCGTGGTGGTGACTTATGGAACTATGTTTAAGAAGTATACATGCAGAGTAAAGTTCGCCAGTTGTGCTGCTACAAATATACATAGTACCTCTGTTTACTGACTCTTACCCGATCCCTTCACCTTCTGACCCGTTTGAACAAAAGTAAATGAATATTTTACATGGAATGCGACGATGAATGCTCCATCCACAGATCATGAAGCTGAAGGTGACGGAATGAAAATTGTGGTGCGGAAAACCTAACTAACTAATGGTGGGAACTAGGAGATTAGAACATAGATCTGAGCTAGGAGAGCAACTACTTACAATTAATAATTATATTATAATAATAGATTTTAATTTCCATATCACGTTTGCAACTGGTGTCACACACAGTTAAAGAGGAAATTATGGAAAGAGCTAGAAAGAATCTCTGTGATTATAACAGGTCTTCCGAGTGTTGTTGAACTCGGCTATCATATCATTCTAACTAACTACATTATCACAGATGATGAATCCAAATCCTTTAATTACATTAAACCATTTACATACACCTTGGACACAATATCTTTGTGCATTATTCCGTTATAAAGAAGAATTGTTTCAGATCATTGGCTAAAGGTGAGAAGGTGGAATTCGACTTCAAGTGTTCTAGTAAAGGATTCCAAGCCACATTTGTATCTGGGCCAGGTAATGCTGATTGTAAAGGAGCTGAATACAGCTCAAGGAGAAGGCACTACGGGAAAATCAGGTGACAATAGTGGTAATTTTGGATACCTCGTTGCTGCTAAGTGTACTTGTGGTCATCCAATATCCTTACTTGGAGAACAGGAAATCAAATATTACAAAGGGATTCTCAAAGCCTCCCCATCATGGATCGAAGAGAAGGAAGGAAGAGCACAGAAGATTTGGACATTTTGATAGATTCAAAATTTATCATAATGTGTAATTTTACGCAACAAGGAAGAATAGGAAATGAATTAATTTGTGAGAGATTAGTGAGTCTATACCTATGACAAGTGAAGCTTTATTGAAGGTAGTATGTGTAAGAATATATCTGAGGCGTCACCATGTTTATTTAATAACTGGTATTGTTTGTTCTTTACCTTTATTAATATATGCGAATTATTATGGTAGAAGTCTTGATATGTGATTTTATAAATGATGATTTCTATTTGTGAAATTTGTGAAACGATTGCCTGAAGTATACTCGATTTTTCAGCTATTTGCTTTATCTTATGTTCCATGATCCAGTACCTATGTATACTTTTAAAGGGTCCGCCCCTATGACGATGTTCCTTGGTACAAGGTTATGATTAAACATTTTGATATATGTGAATTTTCTATTTGCTAGATGAGCAGCACCCCTACCGCTATTCTGCTGGGAATAGCTATGCTATGTTTCTCAAGTCACGTGACCGGTGCCCTGACCAGAGGGAAAGAACGACGTATATACCAAACCTGCCTATCATCGACCTGTTTTCATGCCTTTTTTGTTGCTGGAACTTTCTAACCAATCCAAGAAGCTAGCCTGAGTCAAGTAGAGCAAGGTTCAAATGGAAAAATGTTTCATTTAATGAATAATTAAAAAGTTATCACTAATTAACCGTGTATTCGAAGCGAGGGCTGTTTAAAATGGCCGCAAAAACAACAAGTCATATATAGCGGCAGGCAGGGGAAGCCCTCCGAACAGAAAAAACAAAGCTTATAGGCAGGTAGAAAATCTGGGCTTATCATTTATTCCATTAAAAAGATAATGAGATACAGAATTGAATCCTAAAATCTAAATATCTTATGAGGAATCATAAGATCGACAGGAGATCTAGCAAGGCAAAATGCCTGACAACTCTTGGTCTGATTTTGAACATTTAGTTTAGTAGCTGGGAAACTCCTGGCCGCGAAGGCCGTTTTTGCGACGATCCTTTATTCAGCTAAATATAAAAACAATAATAGGCGTACAGATCTTGAGAAATAAAACCAAACTACTAAAATAATAATCACTTGAAGCGGTATACTTTTCTGGACTCCCCAGTCTATGTGTTTGTTTTATTGTTATATGATTTTCCAGCATAGTAATGCTTAACTAGTGTGTGTGGAATAATATAAAAAGTTATATTTGAATTAAGGATATATAATATATTGAAACTTTATTTGGTATAATTTGATATTTGGTAATAAGTAAGGTTAGCAGACAAGCTAGGGAATATCTCCTGTGTATGGGGTGGCTAGTATACAGGCTTTAGCATTGTAATAGCCTAACAGCTACCCCTCTATATTTTTCTCTGTTTTACCTTGTTCAAGGATCATGTGACCCTTGTACTTTCTTTTCTCCAATCATAGATTAGCTTTAGGGAATTCTCCCCGGTTACTCCTTGGTTACTTTAGAGTACCAGGATGTTAATAATATATGTAATGTCTGTTTACCCTAAGTATAGAGTTAGTTAGAAAGTGGGGAATTGAGCGAAAACAGAGTCAACATGGAGTGAGTTAAGCAAGTTAATATCAAGCTAGTTCTGAACTAGCCATAATATGGCTAGTTCAGAACTAGCTTGATATGACGACCCATAATATTATACAGCAATATTATTGTTGTATTTAATGTGCTTTTGATCTACTGAAATACACGTTACTACAAACAGGATTTGACTCGTCATTATATTTCATCATCATTTGAATGTTGTTTTAACATAATTAAATTAATATTTCTGATCATTTCCCCATTTGTGGAAAGGTAAACTGTAAAATCAAAACCCCCATAGTGAAACGTGAATACAAGTGGGTGAAGACCCAGAGAAGAGAGAAAGTTGATACATTTAAGGCCTTGCTAAATCAAAAGGTATTTACTATTACGGTAACAAAAACAGGTGCGTTGGGGAAATGTGGGATGAATTTATTACAGACATGTGTGAGTGTGATAGACTCTGTTTTAAGATGAAACGCATACAAATTAGGTATCCCACTAAGAAATATATTGACAATGAGGTCAGAGAATGTATAAGGAACCGTGATATGGCCTTCAGAACGGCAAGGTTGAGTTCTAATTTGGAGGATTGGAATATTGCTAGGAGGATGAGAACTGATGTCACCAAGTTAATTCGAACTAAAAGAAGAGAGGCTTTGGTTACAGCAGTGTATGAAAATAAAAACCAGCCAAGGGAGTTTTGGAAGAACTTAAATAATATTTATTCTAACAAGCAGACTGAGCGTGTATTCCTAAATGAGTTCAAGAAAGGGGACAGTATTTTGAGAGGCATTGAGGCCCTAGATCATGCCAACAAGTTCTTTGCGAATATTGGAACAAATGTGAATGAAATTGAACTCCCACCCAAAAAGGTACCAGATAATAAATTTGATATTTATATTTTATAATATTAATTATAATTTATAACAGATAGGATGGGTGTCCTGAAATGTGTTTGATAGTTTGAATGGACTAGTTTTGACGATTATTATAAATCTGTACTTTATGTAAGTCTGTGGGGAGGAGAGTTATCATGCAGCATAGCAAATCTAAACAATTAACAAAGACAAGGTAACATTGGCAAGTAGAATATAGCAGTATAAACAATCCATTAGATAGGGCTAGGAAAATATTTTGATATTGATAGAATGCAATAGGCATGTTTTTTACCATATATGAATTGTGCTGATAAATATAGATTTATGTTGAAAACAATGTGCATAAATTGTTTGAGCATGTGCGTAGAGGGCAATTCAGTATCAATTGTTCTTTTTTTGTTACCTAACTATTATTATGCTGTCAAACTTCACTATGATTATTTGACTGAGATAATTCTACAGTATTCCCTATTATGATATTATTTTATAAATGTAATATTGATCAGGATTAGCTGAGAACAGCAACCAACGTTGTAATGATTTTCACTCAATACATGTATATGTGATTGCAATACATGCTGTGCATGCTTCTCATTGCCTTTTAACCGCTTCTTCAGCAGTCTTTCTCTTGCCAGGTTTCGGGGCTTAGACTGTACCTGGTGTTGTTCAAGAGGTGCCCCAGCAGAGCTGATCAGGCTCCACTTAGCAACTGCAGGTTTCTAGGGGCAGCGCCATATGTGGACCCCCTTCTACCTACAGTCAGTCCATTCCAGATGTTATCCAAGGCAATGCCATTCCTTCGAAGTTGTGGTATAGGCTGTAAGCACTTTGGTGTGTGTCCGGGCTTGTCTCCTATTCTGTCTCACATCCGTTTCTGGACTGCATTTCACAACTTAACCTCCTGTGCAGCCCCATGGGTGTTCCGAACCATGTTTCATGCCCGCAGAGCCCACCGGCAAAAGCTGCACAATTTGAATCCAGTCTCTCCCGGTGTTGCTAGTCTTTCCCAGTTGTCAACTAGCCTGTTCCTAGTCATCAGTCAGCCTTTCCCAACAGTCAGCCGTAGCAGGTTCAGTGATTGCAATACATGCTGTGCATGCTTCTCATTGCCTTTTAACCCCTTCTTCAGCAGTCTTCCTCTTGCCAGGTTTCGGGGCTTAGACTGTACCTGGTGTTGTTCAAGAGGTGCTCCAGCAGAGCTGATCAGGCTCCACTTAGCAACTGCAGGTTTCTAGGGGCAGCGCCATATGTGGACCCCCTTCCACCTACAGTCAAGGCCATTCCAGATGTTATCCAAGGCAATGCCATTCCTTCAAAGTTGTGGTATAGGCTGTAAGCACTTTGCCAACAGTCAGCCGTAGCAGGTTCAGTGATTGCAATACATGCTGTGCATGCTTCTCATTGCCTTTTAACCGCTTCTTCAGCAGTCTTCCTCTTGCCAGGTTTCGGGCTTAGACTGTACCTGGTGTTGTTCAAGAGGTGCCCCAGCAGAGCTGATCAGACTCCACTTAGCAACTGCAGGTTTTTAGGGGCAGCGCCATATGTGGACCCCCTTCCACCTACAGTCAAGGCCATTCCAGATGTTATCCAAGGCAATGCCATTCCTTCGAAGCTGTGGTATAGGCTGTAAGCACTTTGGTGTGTGTCCGGGCTTGTGTCCTATTCTGTCTATATATATATACCTTACTAAACTAAACTAAACTTACCGCCAGAGAGCTGTCTTTCACATTGCAGACAACCAGCCCCAACCAGACCGAGTGCTCTAATCTTTTTATAAAATAATTGAATTAAACAGATATTCAGTATAATTAGGCTGGTAATGACAAAGCATTACAGGGCATTGAATGGGTGGCCACGACTTATAACTGAACTATTCCCGCATTCGGCACACACGCCACATGGACTCTCGCTTCCAATTGATACAGAGCGAAATCCTTGTTTGAACCTTCTGCTATGCCTCCCAAAGGGTCGAATACCGCCGCAAAAGCCGCTAAAAAGGCAGAAAAACTTAAGAAACAGGAAGAGGAAAGGCTCCTACAGACTCAGATAGTAGTTGACGACCAAGGGCATGAGGAAGAAACTTACGAAGAAGGTTTCACGCCGGAGGAAAGGGCCGAGCACGCTAACGCCAACATGGCGGACCACGAGGAGGAGCATGCTTTGGGGGATACTGCTGGCGGGGAAGATGATGGACTGCCTCAGACACCCAACAAAGTAATGCCCATGCCAAGACGAGGTCTAAGAGCTAGAAGAAAGACAATTGTGACTCCTTAAAGGCGTGGAAGGCCCAGAAACGCCCCGAAAACGTGAAAATCCAATGCAGCAAATGTCCGATATCCTGACACAGACTTGTATGACAGCCATCCAGACTGCGTCAGCCGGCGCAAGCCACCATGACAGACACCTGAGGCAACAACACTCGCCTCCTCCCAATCAGGATGTGTATCGCACGCCCAAAAGATCGAGAAGGGAAAGTTCCCAACTTGATTTTGAACAATCTGCTGACTCGGACGATACCATAGTCACTTTCAAACGCCCCCGAGAACGACAATACACTAGAGAAAGCCACCGTCACCACTATGGATGGCGGAGAAAGAAGCATTGTGACTGTACTGACAGCCCGCCTCTACGCAGCCGTCACCCAGCCAACTCATATAGATCAAGACAGCCGGCTGACACTTTGGAGGAGTCCGCCTGGATGGGGACTCTCTCCCTTCTCCTCGGCACTTAACAGCAAGATACTGGTCATCGAAGGTTGTAAAGAGAGCCCTTGATGCACAGTACAGGTCTATGAGGTAGGGTTGAAATTTTCAATGCACCAGAAACATCCCTTCCGCCAGATATGGTGGCTCATATAAAGAAACGGAAAAGAGAGCTGTCCCTTGCAGAGTATACCTGCGGTTTTGCCCAAATGACGATGAACAATTGTAAATATGGGTCTACTGCTTGGTTTATGCTTCACCATCTTGCGACTCTTGCTGAGGACACAGCCCTCCGCACCTGGGATTCAGCGCACACATGGTCTCAGGCGTGCCTTGATCTTATCTTGGAGGATCAGAACAAATGGTCCCACACTGATGTATTCAATGATTACCGTGTTAAAATGGTCTGGGATACACAAGGCACAAAAAGTGTCGACACTACCAAAACAAATAATCAAGCGATCTGTAGAGACTATAATTTTGACAACTGTGCGCATAAGAACAGCCATACAGATGGAAATATCAAGTTTCTCCATGTCTGCGGATATTGTTATTTCGCTATGAAAGAACGAGAAAACACCCACGCCGTCAAAGACTGCCAAAACAAAAGGATGGCTCAGGCCAATCTGCACAACGGTGATAGCACTGGTCGAAGGAATAACCAACAATTCCAAAAGAAACAAGCATCTCAGACGTCAAAAAACTCATAGGCTCCTGTTCCATGATACAATTACAACCAATCGGTGAGTTGACCAACTTTCCAGACAATTTGAATCGTGCATATAACTCAATACCTAACGAATATGTTGGCGTCAAAACATATGTGCCACGCCCCATCCAAAATGGCGGCGCCCATACTACCGACAGCGGGCAAGCCAATATGGCAGCCGCTTCTCGGGTGAAATCTTGTGTCCCACGCGATTCTCGCAGGGAACGAGACCAGATCCAAAATGGCCGACATAAACACAAACACTCTGACAGAAGCGATTCTGCGGAGGACAAATCTATCTCTAGAGTTTATATGAACAAAGTTGGCTCGACTCAAAATAATGAAAATGTGAACAGGAGGAAAGGTGAAACAGTGGACAGTTCAATGTGTATATCTAATAAGAATATTCTTAAATTCCAGCCAGAAACACCGGCCGACGACCGAGACCAAGTCCGAAGCTAGTGATGGCGAGCAAGCCGCGAGAGAGGTGCCAATCTTTCTTCGAAATATCCAATATCCACACCATGAACCAGTGTTTAATGAACAGGAACTAGTGGCAAGTGAATTAGACGTCTGTGAGTATGAATTATCTGATGGTTCCTCCAAGAAAAATGAAAATGACAGTCCGCAGAACATTGCCTTTGATGCATATACAAATTGGCCATACCCCGATATCTATAGGGAATCCAAAATGGCTGACATATATGAGAAGGTAAAAATCTGTAACGTTCCAAACTTTAAAGGTGCTAAAATTCCGATCAAGACTACACTAAATATTGAAAAATGGGATGCTCTTGCTACAGGCCACAAAGGCGACAAAATGGTCTTAGAAGGCGTGAATTTTGGCTTCCCGATACAATACGTCGGCGGGCCTCGCTACTACGCCCAGTCAATAGTGAATCATCCGTCAGCACAGCAGCACATGGCACATGTCCGCGCGTACATAAAGGAGGAGATGGAACATAAAGCGATATCCGGACCTTACCAACGCCCCCCTTTCACGACATGGCTGAACATAAGTCCACTTATGACTTGCCCTAAATCAGACGCAAGTTCAAGAAGAATTATCCTAGACTACTCCTTCCTGGAAGGGGGCGTCAACGCATATATACACAACAATCGCTATAATTGTGCTCCAGCATATCACCAACTACCAACAATAAATTGTGCAGTTGAAATTATTCGAAGAATGGGCGTGGTTCCAGCCATGGCTGTCATTGACCTGAGCCGTGCTTATAGACATTTTCCTCTGTGCCCACTGGACTGGCCACTGACGGCCATATGTGTAGACAACGCCTATTATATTGATAAAGTTCTCCCGTTTGGCGCTCGCAGCTCTGCCTTCGTTATGCAATCGGTGGCCGAGTTTCTTGTATGAGCACTCCAACACAAAGGAATAACAGCAAAACAATATTTAGATGATCTGCTCATAATAGGTGAATCCACCGAAGTTGTACAAAAGCAAATGGACATTACCATTCAACTCTTCACAGATTTGGATCTAAACTTGCAGAAACAAGTTCCTGCTTGGCATATACCCTGCGTCAACACCAAATAACAACCAGCGCCATACAATCAGTAGTGGGAAGGATTGCCCATGTCGCCAAAATTATTGCCCCTGCACGCCTTTTCATGCAAAGACTCTGAGCTGCAGGTGAGAAGGTCACCATCTCCACCTATATAAAGTCAGACCTCAAATGGTTTCTAAAATACACTGAATCATTCAATGGTAAAGCAATAATCCCCCATCACTAAGTCGTGGAAAACATATGGGCTGATGCGTGTCTCAAGGGAGGAGGAGCTACCAATGGTCAGCACGCCTACATGTACTAATTCACGTCTGAAATGCTCTCCGAAAAAGTCCATCAACCACCAGGAGGCAATCAATTGCCTAGCAGCTGCCCACTTCTTTACGAGATCCAGGCACGCTGGGGGCGCCATCAGGATACACTGTAACAATACCGACGCGGTGTTTGCTTACAAGGACGGTAGAGCCAGAGACCCTACCCTCGGTGCCTGCGCCAGGGCGCTCTGGTACCATTCGATGAAATTTCAAGTCCAATATGAGTTTGTGCATGTCCCGGGCGTCCAAATGGTGATAGCTGATGCACTGACACGGGCAGCTCTCTCTTCTGAAGAACTAACTAAAGCTAGAGACATTGCTAAAGAAAATGACATTTATATTTCCTCTGCTCGTGATAATATGTTCAATATTGATATGTTCTATTAGGCAGGGAACCCAAGCACCTCGTGAAAGCTGCTCAGGCCAGACAACGCCAAGCACATCGCCCGGGGACTGTCGCAAATAGGCATGCGGCCGTCAGAAAGTATATCGCATTCTGCTCAGCTGTTGGCCACGATTTCAAGCAACCATTCCCCGAACTAATATGCTGGTCCATGGAATATCTAGCTAAGTATACTAAAGTTCCTGCCTCGATCATAAACACCCTTACAAGCGTAACTTTCTTCAAGCTGACGGGATATGACTCTGCGTCTCTATACCATCCACGGGTCGCCTACGCCATAAGGGGCCTTCAACTGACGCTCAGACATGTCCCCAGCTGAAGCTGCCTGAGACCCCAAAAATATTGAAGAAGATTCTCATGAACATTTATATACTTGACTTCCCTACACACATCGCCATACTCGTCATGTATATGGGCATGCTGCGTCAGAGCAATCTTGCTCCGAGATCGGGGGCCCCTTTGATGCCACTAGACATCTGACCAGAGGAGACTTGAGAATAGCTGCCAACGGGACATATATTTCCATTAAATGGTCAAAATCAATGCAGTCCTTGCGCCAGGCCACTGTACTGTTCGTCCCAACGACGGATGATCCCATCTTCTGCCTCCGCAGAGCCATGGTACGCCTCGACAAACAGTCTCCCCATAGACAACTGAACTTGCCCCTCCTACAGTTTCCTGACGCGCGACACATGAGCATCAATTATATTCTGCAACAGTGGAAGGTGCTAATAAAAGTCTCCCACCTCGACTCACGCCTCTTCTTACTTCACAGCCTTCGCCGAGGGTCAGCGTCATACGCATACAACACTACCGGGGCAGCACTCCAAGATGTGAAAACACATGGCACGTGGGTGTCCGATGCGGTGGCATCGTATATACGCCCCTTCTCTTCCACAAGAACTTCTGTTCACCACGCCCTAAAGAGAATCGCATAGCGAATCCCCTTGGTTATTTATTTTAATATTCATCCTCTTACCCAGCAAACTGCAAACTGAGACAATGTGATATAATATACCTCATCATTTATTCTTATTCAACAAATGCTTTTACACAAAATGTTCATCGCTGGATCATTTCTTATATTTCATCCAAAATAATAAACAAATGTATTTTAATTATTCTTCGCCTGCTCATTTAATAAGGCTGGTAATGACATTACAGGGCATTGAATGGGTGGCGCCACCTTCATGACTTATAACTTAACTATTTCCGCATTCGGCGCACACGCCACTTGGACTCTCGCTTCCAACTGATACAGAGTGAAATCGCCCACCCTCCGCCCTAAATCTTTTTAACAAAAATACTTCACCAAAAACTATCCCACAAAGGGTTATTTATTTTAATATTCATCCTCTTACCCAGCAAACTGCAGAGACAATGTTATATAATATACCTCATCATTTATTCTTATTCAACAAATGCTTTTACACAAAATGTTCATTGCTGGATCATTTCTTATATTTTATCCAAAATAATAAACAAATGTATTTTAATTATTCTTCGCCTCCTCATTTAATGAGTAAAAAAGTTACACAGTTATAAGACATTATAACAAGTATCGTCTAGCCTGGGAGTAAACCAAAGATTATAAATAATACCACCACACACCTTTCATCGACTCGTCATCATCCTCACTCCCAATGTGTTTTCTAAAAATCAAGGTATATTATATGGCCAATTTGTATATGCATCAAAGGTATTTCTGCTATTCGACACAAATATCTTTGCTTTTTTATACAGGCATTGCTCTGAAAACAACGTATTATGAGTCAGTTACGCATAGTGCGTATTTCACTAGTGAATCATGTGGGGTTGTCATGGCAACCAATCTGGGTTTTTTAAAATTAAGATTACCTCTGAAATTCAACTTTATGATTCGATGTTTTTCTATTTTCATGATTGAAAGCATATGTAATAAATATTGTTAACTAACTCGCTGGTTTCTATCTGTCCCCTAGAATATTGCAATATTCATGCTCCTTCAACCAACTCTTTAGCTAACCTAGCTGTCACTTTGTTATTATACATAGATTTAATGACAGGACAGCAATAACAAGTGGTATCCAGCAATAACATATTGCCCACTCCGTTAATATAAAGAAATATGATTAGAATCTGTTGGGTTCCTTCTCGACAAACAGCAGCCAATGAGTGCGTCCGTCGTCCCATCCAATCCCATCCCATTTTCCATTTGACACGATGATAGGTCCATCGGGACTATATTAATAACTTCCCGCCTTACAAAGACAACTTTATCCTTCGCTCTTGGTAGTGCAGTTGACATTGCAGATATCATCGCATACTCGTTAAAAGGTGAGATGTTAATTGTATTTGATATGATTTGAAATATCAACCTTTGAGTCTATGGCTATTTTACATAGGGATGTTAGTTAGCCTTATCTTGGATATAAGCATTTCTTACATTACTTGCTCTCTTTCTTAAGCTTTTTTGTCATTGCACTTGTTTAATTAAGCATGACAATTGCATTTCTAGACGGAGCATAGCTTCTCAGAAGTTAAGATGAACCTGAGTACAGAAATCATGGATTTGGCTAACAGCTCAGAGGCTCCAGTGGGAAATAGCACCGGACCTGGAGAGGGGGAAATGATCGGCCTGGATGCTGTTAAGGCGCTAATGGTGCATCCTTATCTCAAGGTGAACCCAGATGCAGCCGTTCCCTATGTAGCCTTGGTATCTATTGCCTTCTTCGTCGGTACAGTGGGCAACATCCTCATCATTGGTGCCTATGGTATCTCAAAGAAAGTGCGAATCGTGGGCAACGAATTTATTTTGAATCTGGCCATCGCAGATCTTTTCATCACTGCTGTTGCTGACCCGATGTGTATTCTAGGTAAGTTCATTGGTTGGATGGTACTAGTACTATGTATATATAGAGATACCGTCATATTTGAAATTACTAGTAAAGCAGCTAATCATACTCCATAGAATGACCTTAGAAATGCTAGGATATGTGTAATAGCGGAACTCCACTAGAGGAAAAACGGCGGCGACAAATTTTGTTGTTGCCCAATAACATCAGTTAGTCGCCCTATTACGCTATCTTGAAATTTGGGACATGTATTCAAACGACTCAAAGCGCTATACATATCTATACCCCAAAATTCAGAACATTCCAACAAAGATATCTTGTGGACAAATCCCTTTGAATTCTGCGACTTATGAGTCATTTCTCTGTAACACATCACAACTTATTTTATGCAAAATTCTGTGTATAGACTTATTGTAATAGCCGAAAACAGTATGTATGTTTTGGATTCCTTTGCCTAAATTTAATTTAAAAGAAAATTAACGTAGGGTAGGTAGGGTAGGGTAAGAGTGTTGTCGTGATAGTGATAATGTTCCATTGGGATTTTAACTGTTAGAAGAATTGCGTCCTCCATAAACCAAACAGGGGTAAGTCTGGTTATTAGCCAGTTCTAAAATTTCACCAAATGTTGAAATCATAGTTCTATATCTGAGGAGCTTTGGCAATGCATATTGGTGATAATATATAATTATGGTCATACCGCTGGGGAGAATTTTCCATTATCCACATAATTATATAAACATTTCATATTATACACGTTTTGCGATCGTCGTTTAGAGCCTCCCCACCGACTGTCAGATTTGGATATGTTTCTTTGGCAATAAACTGTTTGAACGTTACGTGGCAATCTTGAAAGTAATAGTCGTTTTTTCAGCTTCTTAGCCATTGTTTTTTCATTACTTAAATATGAGCGATAGAAGTAGAGACAAGTAGAATCGTTTGGATATATTTCCCTCCAAATGTGTAAAAATGCATCTGCAGGCGAGTAGAGTTATACTTTATATCATCAAAAACTTGAGAAAAAATTGTTCTATAACCGCGAGATTATTAGGAATGTTCCTATTCTTAGAGTAGGTTTGACTGAAGCCGAGATAATTAGCTGAAACTTTCGGACATATCATGATCGTCATACGAACTTGGAGAGGTTCGTATAGGAATTTGCGGAAAAGTTGGGAATTTAAAATTGTTACATGTCGATGTAGTTACGAAAGCACATTAGCGATGAAATGCGATTTCCCTCCATGTGGTTAAGACTTTCGATCGGTGGGCTGCAAAGGATATATATTGACAATGAAAATATTTCAATGTAACTGAGAAAAAAGGGACTATTACTGTCAAACATGTGACATTTGTAGAATAACTAATTTCTATATAGTTGGGGATTTTTTACGATCCCGATCGGTATCTCTACTGCTAACGACCTTTTCGTCCCACATTCGTGTTGTCCAATTCTCCACAATGGTAGAAATCATATCATATAAAAAGAATAATTAGTGTCATACAAAACTGTTAAACGTATTGCAGAATAACCTTTTTCACGTCATCCCTGAACTTGACCATAATAATTAGAGATGGTACTTGTTAATGAAAATTGTCAAGTGTGTACATTATTTGAGAGAGTTTTGCGATGTGCGGTAACGAGGGAAGATATTATATATATATTGTACTTCCGAAGAAGTGTATCCCAGTGAAATGGCATGGAACCGTTTTAGCACAAAAATTAATAATATTTACTTGAAATCATGATTATGGGAATTGATACCAACCAGGACTTGTTTATTTAATTTAATATCGTTTTGTAATGCGCGAAAAGAACCAGGTATACGGTAAGAATATAAAATTAACGTGGGCTAGCTCAATAGTTATTACTTTTGATAGTATTATCAAAGTGCCAAAGTATACCACAGATTAGATACATGTGAAGCCTTATGAATGTATCAAGGCTAACACTGTCGGGTATAGAATTTAGATTGAGTTGTTTTATATTCTGCTGGTATGAGCAAGGTTACATTTTGTATTTTTCTGTTTCTCAGGAGTCACGCACGGTCGACAATATTTCAACGAGCGTCCAATTCTTTGCGAATTGATTGCTTGCTTCTGTCTCACTGCGTGCTTTTGTGCCTTCTTCAACCTCAGCCTGATCACCCTCAATCGCTACATCTACATTTGCCACAACAGATTCTACGCAAACATCTTCAGCCGAAAAAAGATCATAGGAATGTGCTTCGGCACATGGGTCTTGGCGTTTCTTGTGGAAATGCCCAACTTCTTTGGTTTCGGTGGCCATGGCTTTGACGTGAAGAACCTGCAATGCATCTGGATGCGTACTGCCACTAAAGCATACACAATAATAGTCGGAGGGGTGCTCACTGGCTTGCCTTTGGTACTTATGACTACAGCATACATCCTCATCTTCATCAAGGTAGAGAAGTCCAAGCGCAGGGTCTTCACCCATGTGGCCTTCACCGGAACAGACACAAAGAAACGTGAACTGAAGGACAGCATCAAATCTTCGCGGTCTCTCTTCGTCGTTGTCATGGCGTTCCTTGTCTGCTGGACACCTTACGTCGTGGTAATCCTGGTGGATTTGCAGGACAGATTGCCCCTCCGTACCCACCTCTACGTCACCTTTCTCGCTCACTTGCATTCCAGCCTCACCTCGTCCATATATGCACTCACCAATCCCAACTTTCGCCAGGGATATATCAAGTTCTTGAGAGTCATCTGGAAAGGGAAAGTTGAACCTGAAAATTCTGATACGATAAGTGAACGTAGTCCGAAACCTTCTAGTACCAGTAGTCCGAAACCTTCTAGTGCCACAGTTAACACAGTTCAACAAGTGCATAGACTGAGCGTCATTGAGGCTGTGGAGCTACATAATCCAACAGTCAGTGCTTGATCAAAGACCAGACAGAACTAGAAACATTCCTATCTGTATCTCTTGTATACATGCTCTGCATGTAAGACATGTCAAGGAATGCGTCCGCGCATGAAAAAAGATGGCCACCCCGAGGACCCGCATATCTCCGAAAAGTTGCGAACAGGGTCTGGTGCCCAGCAATTTTTTGTCCCGACTCCAGCTGTAATGCATCGCATTACATATTATTGATTCTTAATGCTTATATACTAAAACTTACCCTAAACCTAACCCTAAAGCTAACCTTAAATTGGTTGTCTTAAGTCCGTAAACACAAATGAAGACTAAAACTAACCCTAAACCTAACCTTAAATTGGTTGTCCTTAGTCCGTAAATTGGTTGTCCTCAGTCCGTATAAAGGGTCTGGTACCCGACAACGGGGTCCGCGCTACGAAAATTTGGGTCCGCACTCTCATATCCCACGGACCCAAAATGAGCGGGCGCATTCTTTGGCGTGTATGCTGCATGTATTCCAAGGCAAACAACGACAGTGTTGGTATATAGTAACGGATATAATATGAATAATAATTCACTGGGAATACGTTCCTTTTAGTTTAAGTTATGTTTAGTCAGCCAAGCATTGACCCAGAAAGATACTATTTTCAGCTCGTTCTGACACAAGTATTAGGAAATTATTATAAAATTGTATAATCATATAATATACCTTTTCATTACAGATAATACGGAAATAATATTTCCTACTGGTTCATTCAAACAAATGATAGATTCATTTGATATATTTACCTGTTACATGTGATATAATTGTATTTCACATTATTTAAGTCATAGAGCATAAAAGTCATATCACAGCCTTTTACCAACGATCCTATAGCTATAGGATCGTTGCTTTTACTGCAGGAACAGTACCTTGGCTTTTATTTTCCACATATATAAGCTGTTCAACATTGATATGTCGTTGTATAAGACATATCTGGTGCGTTCATATATGGTAATTGTGTTCTTATATTATGTCGATGCAGGAGACCACCGCGTTTCATTTATTTGGAATCCTTCTGAGTCTTAAGAATGCAATAACTGTTACTAAACAGTGATTCCCTGAAAGCATTAGCTACAGTGATTTATGATGACCATGATGAAGGATGGAAGGTGTGATCTATGTGACACTTGAAATAATTTATTTCATGTCATTGAGGATCAGCAGTATCTTGCCTTATTTCTGTCTGATTTTATTTGATAGAAGTTTGACCATCAGTATTGTTAATCTACCCAGTAGTTTTTAAAAATCCTTGTTGCATTGGATGTTAATAAAAGTACATCTAAAACTCATCTGTTGCATTAGGTGTTGCTTTTACTTTTAAGTTATATTGACAATTAGAATCAGAGTGTATAATATCCCCAGTATATTGAAAGTACAAAGTATGATGTATGATAGTGGATACAGTGATGTCGGAACCAGGGGCGCCACATGGGGCCATGCCCCCCCCCTACCAATGATAGTATGGTGGGGGGGGGGGGCAGAGTATGGATTGCCCCCCCCCCCCGCCCCCCACCTGAATGCTGAAAAATAATTCCTCCAAATAGAGAATGCCCTCTCTCAGTAATATAAAATGCTAGTAACCTTCTGTAACTATAGACAAGTTGTGGCCCATGCAAAAACCGTTTTCGCTGAAAATAAACACAACCTTAGCAGTCTAGGCCCGAAGTTGAGAAAGTCCCTTCCAGCAAAGGGAAAGCCTCTCACCTCAAACCACAAAGTGCCTTCATAAATCCATTAAGACCGCAAAATATCATTATATTCCCATTAAAATGCCGAGTTCTAGGCAGGGATACCGATTAGCAAAGTAGGCTGACATACCATTCTTATCTGATCTGAGGGTTTGGACCTAGAGTGTTGGGACTGCCAGCCATGCCTCTGGTACAGATTCCCTAATTTTCCAGAACCCCATTTAACTCACTTTTCTTGCTTAATTTGATCTTAGCATCTCTAATTCTTTCCCCAATCAAGGAATGACATCAATAACTAAATGTGTGAGTTTAAAAGAAAAGGGAGCCCAAGATATGAAGATATTAGTGAAATTAAAGAATAAAATGACTTGAAAATGAAGTGGACAACAAATAAGTAAATTTCATCATTAAAACAGCCATACAGGGTAATAGAGAAACCCTACATTATTCAATGGATATAAACAATGACGGACATTTTGTTTCCGTGCGCATCTCGTCTGCGCATCAACACGCTGCGGCCAGAACGTTACACGTCACTTGTTATAAATGTATAACAAGCAATGCAATAACGCAGGGTAACATAGTATTTAATAATCCCTTCCACTTTTCTACAGGGAAGTTCTTCAGCTGGGTATTATAAATTATAAATAATACACCAGAAAATGATCCGAAGAAGGCAGTTGGGCAGTGTAACGAAACTTTAAACTATGGTGTGAGATATGTCATAACATCATACTATTCGATGGGTGGAGGCCACTGCATTAAAATAGTCTCATATTGGCAGGGGAGTTGACAAATCGTCTCGTCGTAGGGATCGACTCAGCCACACGCACCTAAAATCTTCTGTCCCACCCTCCTCTTCCCTCTTCTCTCCATGATATTTCATATCCTCCTACTCCTTTCTTCCCTCCTGCCCATTTCTATTTTCATCCGAGGAAGGTCAGGGAATTCCAGATGCCAGCATAGTGAAGGAAAGGTGCACATTTAAGGGAAGTTTGTGTCCTTTCGGATTCATCAACGTGATTCTGAAATTGCAGGGAGCTTGCAGGGAGCTTCAGGATCGTACCATTGACGCATCTTGATAGACGGGGTTCGACGGGAAGGAAACACATCATGTGTGAACAGAAACATAATTTTAGAGAAAGATTGAGTTTTGATTGAGATTTGATGTGACGGGGACGGATTGTGTGAACAGGTCTGGGAATTTCGGTCTAAATATTGTGATGGATGGAGGATGGCTTCGAGAAAAGAGTCTCAAAGAACCATGAGAGATGTCGAGAAATTGCCCCCCCCCCCACCCTGTATCCTTATTCCCACTCCCTCATCCTCGACCCCCCCCCCCCGCCCTTCCTCCGTGAAGCGGGAGACGCAGTGTAGTCCTGACCATGCATGCAGTGTAGAGTCCTGACCATACCAGTCTATTTTTGACGGACACAGACGGACATAAATTCGTGACATGACGTAGCAGATGCCGGACCTGTCCATCAATTTGAATTTCCCAAGATGGAGTCAAATATATCATGGAAGGAATGAACACAAAATAAATGTAAGGTTAGTAGGAACATAATATTTGACCGCCAAAACATAAAATAAATAGATTTTTTTTGCGCCTTGACCATTGTTTCGATTATGCAACCGCGGCATATGATTTCAGTCGCATAATCAAAAACATTAAATTGTCTCAGGAATATGGAAACATCGTCATCTAATCCTATAGAACATGTACCATAGGAATAGCTTCAAAGGTAACGCTCTGTTTCTTGAAATTTTTAACTCACCCATCACGACATAACGGATCGAGGTAGATACTTCTGTTAAAGATAGTTTTTTTTTGTGTTTGCGATGTGACATGATATAATGTGAATACCTTCTCTCCGTTTACCGGTCCAACATATCTTACCCTTTTTATCCACACTTGTTTCTTTTTTATTTGTTTGCATTCATAAATGTTTTTGTCATTTTTATTATTTATCAATCATGTATTGCTTTAATCTAAACCGAAAGCATCCAACTGTGCACGGGTGACTCTATTCATAGCAAAGAAAAATGAATTGGACATGGCAACCTCTTAGATCAGGTAAGAATGGTATGCGATTGGACATCTACTGCGCTAATGGCTTTCCTTGAGCTGGAGTAGTGCTCTTATGGGTTTGTGATTGCATTTTGCGGAATGGCATTCCGGTTATAAGTCATCGAGTGCAAAGACCACATCATTTTTGTTGTTGTTTTATATCTATAGGTATTTGTATTTGTTTCCTCAACTCTGGTAGTATTGACATGGGTTGTGTCCTGATATTTAACAGTGGTCGTGTTAGTTCCGGTGCGAAATAAAAGTTACAACTCATCACCACAGGGACGTAAAAGGGACAAGATGTGATCAGACATCAGTGGGAAGAATAATTCATTCTAAGGAAAGATAAATATTCGTGAATTGGATAAGGAATAATTTTTGTTTTCTATCAGTAAAAAGGTATCCGATATGCAATCAACTTCGAAATTATTCAAAGGCTAATATGTGTACTATGAGCGCAAATAGTTTGGATGGGATTTCTTGCTGGCCTACACATAGAGAACACCTACGCCATTTTGATAAGCTTTGATAGCTCAAATCGGTCAAAAACTAAAGATATTCTAATTTTTGCTCCGTTCGTTTCCAACCCATTGAAAAGTGAGTTGAACAAAAGATTTGGAGGATTTTCTCCGGTTGTTTCTGCTACGAGGCAAAGTCCACATTTATATTTCGGAGGTCTGCCGGAATCTTTTAATTCGTGTGGTGACTTCACTTATTAACGCTCACCGGCGGCCCTTTTCTCTCGGCCGATTCGATTTCAAATACGTGTATATTAAACATAAACTATTGATGAACCCAGTCCTAGAAGTAATATTCTGTTTGTCATAACAGCTGAAAATGTAATAGATCTGGTGATATTCTGTTTGTCGTAATAATAAGCTGCGAACGTAGCTTTAACTTTCCCTCATTGGCTGTCCTGAAGTCAGTGAAGTGTGACTGGTGTAGTCTACACTTCAGGTAGACGAATGCAACCGGACATGTCTCTGTGTGTACACAAGTGTGCAGGTAGATAAATTATAGATCTCTGCTTTGAAAGGTGATCAAAACCTCGGAAATTCAGTTTTCCGTGGGTAATTCCATTCCAATTTACCATTACATTTACCACCCTTTGAAAGGTTATCAAAAGCTCGGAAATTCAGTTTTCCGTGAGTAATTCCATTCCAATTTACCATTATATTAACACCCTTTGAAAGGTTATCAAAACCTCGGAAATTCAGTTTTCCGTGAGTAATTCCATTCCGATTTACCATTACATTTACACCTTAAATTCCTTTTCACTCATCAATACTCACACAAATAGTCAATAATCTGAAACATACATGTCACTTATAACTGCGTTTACAAATGTAAAATAAGAATAAATGCATTGTATTAATTTGTATGCTCTCAAAGTTCAAATGCTGTCGAACGATTCAAAGGATCTCGGTTTCCAAAATTGAACCAATTCACTACGAGAAGTGACTTCTTTCATATTTAAAAAAAAACTTGTATCACTCAGAGATGTACAAACAATTTATCAAATAAATTAACAAGGTGTTGTGTAATGCAGGCCCGATCTGTAGGCAGATACGCCTATGTACACGATGATCGTACCGCGATGACTAAAATACGCTACGGTCACGCCTGAGCGCGTCAGCCGGGCCAAACACCCCAACTGCTTACCGTGGAGCATTGTGGGAGGTCAACCACTACCAGCACGACTCATAGAGACAACTCCCTCTGCCGGACTAGTACCACCTCCTCTGCCGACGTCAGTCCTTCAACTTTACCCTCCTCTCCGGTCGCAAAAATTGGGGGCCCTTTCTTCCATACAAGAAGACGGAGAAGGCAGAAAGGAACGGGAGACAATACGGAGAGGAATTAATAACCATATATATATAGAGGACGAACCATGGAGAAGCATATCTTAGGAGTTTTAAGCTTTTGGCTGCTGGTCGGCTTGAAGTTTAGCACAGGTGAGTGTAGTGGCGGTGTGGGTAGTGAAGTAGTGTAGGGAAGATCCTCTCCCCATTCCCATGCGTTGCCACATTTCACCCTGCCGCATTGGAATGAAGGGGTAGTCAGTGGTTGGGAACGGGGCGGTGGGCGTGAGCGTGTCAAGTTTACCAGCTAAACAGGCCGGCAATTGCCAATGCAGGTTGTAGTTGTAGTGCATGGGAATTGGTAGAATGGATCCTACAGTGTAGCCTACTCGTGGAGCTCCACCATGAGTGATGGAAGTTGTATTACCTTCAGTATTTCTAACTTGACACATGACCATCAAGAGGGTTCCTGTGGTAATAAGTATATATAGCCTCAGGCCTTATTGACACCACAGAGGATCCAAACTTGTAATTTATGAAAATCTATGCCTGCCCCTATTATACCTATTCGTTACAACCTACTCTTCTGAGCCTAATATTATGAACTGTACGAATACAAATATAGTGGTATCATATATACGTTTCCTGCAAGGAAAGAACAAAAAGAGGGATTAGTTGGAACATCTGTCAGGAAAGGTCCGGAAAGGCTTTATATTGTGTACCCAGTATGGTTCACAAAGACTTGGCCTTATCCCTAGTACACCTTTAAACTCTTGTATATACCTGTCGACTGAGTCATAAGAAGAACATTCCTCACCATAACCGGAACAGAACTTGACTATTTATTTCCTATAAGATTTTTCGAGTTCCAACAGTAGACTTCCAACAGCAAATAAATCAAATGCTGAAAAGTGATACGGTATTCCTATAGACCAGCGGTACGATGATAAAACCTGTTATTACCTTAGATTTCTTCTGGGAATATATTGGCAAAATTTTCTTTTACACCGGACATAGCTGTTCATGCACCTATTAATGTATTTCCCTTGTGAGCATGAGGGTTCACCAAGTTAAACATTATACAATACTTCATTTAAACCCGTCATTTGTAAAATTATATTGGAGAGTACAACATATATCTAAGTAGTATAAGAAACACTGAACATGTAGTCTAAATTACCAATATTTTCAAGCTATTCATATGAATAGCCTACTAATTAGTGACTTTTGCACACAAAAATCATACGCATGCTTGCGTCACATGTATATACGACAAACCCATAATTGCAGCAATTGGGCGCGTTTCAATCATTGCATGAATCTAATGCACGCATTAAAAACTTTGGAGTATTGTGATTTGCATGTATTGCGTTTTTAATTGGCCGGGTCAGTGTGTAAAGCTTTTAATGAATCCCAACGAGACGTTTGCTTCATTATGGTGTCAAAACCCAAGTGGCATGTGCATGTACTCAATTAAAACAGTGTGATTCACATGTGCATTGTTAATGCAAGGAATATAAGTTACATCTAAATAGGCTGTAGAACCACAAACTCAAACCTGGAGGTGTTGCCAGGTCCAGTCTTATACCTAGGTCATCGTTAAATATTTATTCTTGGTCATAACATTTGATTACAGCGACCTACATACGCTAGCCTGCGTGCTGGACATGCTAGTGGATACGCATGAATGGAAAACCTGTCTGACAGGCATGCATGGAAGGCTACAAACACTCCAAATGTAGGCCCGAGCAATGAGGGTAGTTCGAGTGTTCCCCACATATATAATTATATATACATATATATGTGCAACGTTTGCACACGGTACAATTGTGTCGTACATACATCTTGAAGAGCAAGCACAATTGGGTCATATGCACGCTTTATGCTTCCATTTCAAAATATTTCCAAAAGCACAGTGCTTCCTTAGAATGTGATATCATAGAAGCATTCATTACTGAGTGGCAGTGACTTTTCTCTGATGTCGAACACTTGCAGAATAATGTGCAGGGGCTATATTATATATACATTTCCCCTCTGGCAACATCAACTAGGAATATTTAATAAAGTACAACTCTAACCCCCATGGGTTGAACGTCCTATGTTAGACCATGCTAAGCCTTATATATATCATGTATAGTGGTGTCACTTCAAACCCGAAAAAAAGAAATGTATGAAAAGCAAATCAGAAATGTCTATGTGCATATTGACTTAAATATAACTGAGTAAATATAAATGCTAGTATCCTTGGGCGGATCAAGGCTTTCTCAGGGAGCCTTCCCTGTACAAAGGTTTCACGACTCGTGACCTCTGTTCTATTTAGAGGATTGGTCTATAAGAACTTGGGAGTAAATATAAAATACGCCCTGAGCCCAATTGGTTAAGCGCTTGTCCCTTCTAGATATATGTCATACTTACCTTTACTTTTTGTGCAAATATCTTAACTGATTTTAGGGAAAGTCAATAATATATACAATTAAAGCAATATCCTATAGGTCTTGAGTGGATGATCCATGATCTTTTCACACACCAATTCCATGGAGTAGTTTCTAAAGTGCTTTGAATTTTGCTTAAATGAATATGAAACAGTATAACTGTTGGGGGCGTACATAATCAAAGTGTGATGTCTGCCTATTATTGTGGTGTAATCCACATGAGCATTTGCCCACTCATATATTTAGATATACCCAGTGATGCGGAAGCGCACTTGTAAGAAGTTCCTATAAGGGTTTATCACTGTTCACTTTGAAGGCAATTATTAAAGAAAATACATCTTAGACTTCATGCTGTTTTCAAAAGCGCTGATCGTAGTCAGCTCGGTGATCATGGTTAAACATGGCCCCTGCTTTATCAACAATGCAGTTATTAATTGAACCATGGTATAAAGGTGATTTGTAATGGAAGTTTGAATTACCACCTGAGGACTATGGGTGGAGTTGGATACTCCCCTGCTTTGAGTATTGTCAACTGTCATACTTTATTCTCTAATTCAATTGCACCAAACGTCCCCTATTGTAGTTGGAGGAGTTTTTTCTATGAGAAGGAAAATTCCACAAACTGTGTAGATCTAGCACTAGAAATTCTCAAAAAGAGGAATGTAATATACCCGAACATATTTGTTTTTTTGAATAACCTTTAAATCAGCATTCAGTTCCATTGAAGAAATAAATAAATGCTTCCGTCAAAACATTCCATTTGAAAGGAATTAATAAAAGCATTCCTAATCTGTTCGACCATGACCACTTATTAAAAGTGTTAAAATACAATGGCCGAATATCGCAATTGGCGCAAACGGTAACGTGTGTCAACAACATGCATGAAAAGTATTTGTTTCCAAAAACTATGAGTCATATCTTAATAAGTATTTTAAGAAATTCACCACCTACAAATATTACACGGTCCATTATCGACTTACTAAAAGTAAGTCGCAATATACAAATTGCCTTTGTCGAATTTGGAATGTAATTGCTATGCATTTGCATCGGTGGAGCCCAGCGCTAATTATTTAATATGTCCTCTTTGTCATCCCTGCGATCATAATTGTATAGGTGCCATACCACTACGTACGGGAAGAAGGGAGGGGCACGCGAGGGGAGAGACTACGTGGACATTCGGAGCTATTCGGGGCGTCAAGTTAACATCATGTGTACATATAAAGTGGCATTATTCACCACCACGCTATGTAATATTTGCCTTGGGAGTTATGCAATTATTTTTTTGTTGTAGTATGTTGACCCATATGGTCTCATTCATATTCACCACCACTAATGCATTAGGTCATTCACCAGTCCAAGTCAATTTTAACTTGACTCGGCTGTGATAAATACTTTCCCTGGTGAAAGGAAGAAGCGTCCCTCTTTCTGTTTTTGCACAGAATATTGTCTTGTATGTATACTTTAGAGAAGGGGTGGGGCGGGAGGTCGGGCTAGGAGAGGTCACACATGATATTTGGAACTTGAATCGACCGATCAAATGCCCTGCAGATATCCAGCTCACCTCAAAGAGAACTGTATAGGTGGAAATAAGTTTACCTGGAATGATATGACGATACTTTCGTCCTCTTGACTTATAAATGCTCCAAAACAAATACCTCTCACTGAACAAAGCTCTAAGCCTTCATAACTCCTGAGCAATTGTTTATTAAAAAAACTTCTCCTCTTGTGGGCGTGATTCCATTCCAAGTTCTAATCTTGAGTGCATATCGCTACACTTGGTTGGCCTGCGGGTCCGGTGGAGATCATTTCTATGCTTGACCTCGCATGTCTTCCTGTTCTGTGTGTGACAGAAATCAGACAAACCGAGGCCATCCTGTCAGTGGGTTATCGTACTTTTAATTCCTGTTTCTCAGTGGGTTTGAATTCAAAATAAGACTGAACGGAGATTCCCATGCGCATGTATATTAATTGGCAATAGACCCACAAGAGTCGACCCCATATTTAATGCTAATATTCTAGGATACAAAGTGATATATTCCTCTTGAATTCTCATAGTCTTGGGTCATAATCAACTCTGGGAATTCATGGCGCCCTCGAGTTCGTTTTTCCCACAATTACTTGTTGGATGTTGTCATCCAAGTCTGTCCTTTCCATAAGTTTAATGATGTGGGAGACACTTGTATACCCGTATCTTGCACATGTATTATGCAGGACGGATTACATATGCTAATCTCTGTTCTATAGTTTATTCAAATCTAGCTTCTTTGTTAAATTCTGTATAATTCAGAAATGCAGGTTAGAATTTTGTATGTATACACATATTTTTCACGTGTATATCTAGGTTTGGTTAAAAAGATCTCCGATAAAGGATTAATGACCGATATTGAGAGGCTGCTGGTGCCCTGTTTGGTGTATAATGCCAAGGCAAAGCCTCGGGATTATGCACAAACACTGCACCATGAAGGTTATCAATCTGTTTAGTCTCTGCCTACGGGTGTTAAATACTAAGACGATTTTCTCACGGAGCGTGTATGTTTTTTGGGTTGTTTTTTTTTGTTTTTTTTTTGTTTTTTTTTTTGGGGGGGGGGGCTGAGGGGGGCTTGGGTAGTAGCAACTGTGTAACGAACCCAACGATCTTGACGGGAGGCACTATGAGATGACGGCTGGCAGTCAGCTGACTTCATTTCACCCGACTCCTGTTTCTCCCCTGACTACCCAACACCCACACCCCAGGGTGGAGATAATCGGCTCAGTAGATATGGTCTATTAGTGGAAGTTACAGCTCCATTATGCGCGTCCTATAGTCTGTCTAAAAAGTAGTTGACACGTGATTCCTTAGTCCCTTTAAGGGGAGGGAAAAGTGGGAGATTTTGGACGTCAAACTATTGCCCCCTGAATAGCCGTTTGCAACTGACCATGGCCGTTTGCGACCGACCATGGCCGTTTGCGACCAACCATGACCAAATGTACAGCTGTACTATATTGTGCTGTCTCTGTTCTATGTGCAGCAGCCGTTGTTTTGCTTAAAAGGAAGGAAGAGCTGGTTATAATAGCCCTGTTTCTCAATGGTTGATTGCAATGAGCGACTCACTGGGCAAAGAGTGGACAGGTCCTTGTCATAAATAGAAATCAGAAATCTCCCACTTTTCCCTCCCCTTAAAGGTCATAAGGAATCACGTGTCAACTACTTTTTAGACAGACTATACACTACAACAAAACAATACTAATCTTAGTCGTGTGGTGGCGCCCTATTAGCACAGACCGGAAGTGCACTTCCTTTGCATTGAGTCATGGATTTGACATCGATTTCCGTTATTTATTATTGATTCAAATTATATTATCCAGAAGTCCTAAGTTAATATAATCGTATTTGATATGACAGCTAGCATGTAAAGTGGAAACCATTTGTTAAATGTATTCAAGTTATAAATACCCCAGGGAACGCATTTTACATAATTGATCCATTTTAAACAATAATACATGGTTATTTGTTTAAATTTGATATAATGTTAACTTGCGTTTCGAGTCTCCTTTTCTAGATATCATAGCAAGAATGACTACGTTTGTGCCTAGGGAGACCTTATGATATACCCGTTTGAAACAGCTCAACATCGCAGATAACTTTCAGAAGCAAACCTTGCATAAACAGAGTTCTTTAGTCTAGTTCTTTAGACTGCATGCATTGAATGGTTCATCGGCAAATCAGATATGTTAATTACTCCTGAATAACGCGTTATAGATTCTGGAAACTTAATGGAATTATCCCAGATGTACCTGGCAGCCCAATATACTTAATTACGAATGTTTCATTAGAGAAGTTCGAGCCTAGCAGTACAGGTCTATGTATAACTACAATTAAAATAGAAGTCGACAAACAGTATGCCTACCGTGCAGGATGTATTTCTCCAGTCACAACGAAATAATGTTCTTGCACAGAAGCCTTTTTTATGGAAATATATAGATTTTTTTTTATCAATTGCCAGCTCTGAAATCAGCCAGAATATCGTAAAAGTGACGGATAATCTAGTCCATCAAGAGCTTTTAGACACGGTCTAATAGGGTCGTCGGAAAATGTACAATTCGCCTTCACCAATCCTCCCAAATAACCCTCATTTAACAGAAATGAGGTTCAAAATACAGTTCAACATAACCAAAAACATTGTCTAAATCAATACAATACCAAATATACTCAGATATTCATAGTAGTTATAATTTATCGTCTTCAGGGTCACGTTTTATCCAACAAGTTAATAGTTCCATTTCAAAATCAATTAAAAAATAATAAAATTAAGTTGCTTGTTAGTGGACTTGGGCCATTTTATTTCTTTCTTCTTGGTGATTGAAAATTCTCTCCATTTTTATTCTGGACTCATTACCCACATCAATCAGGCCATGATCGTAGATTGTATTTTTAAATTTGGAAGGATATATGTAGGACTTACTGCCTCTAAGGAATCAGAGAAGTATTTTAAGAAGTTGTTGGAAAGTATTATCATGGTTTCCTTAGTTTAGCCCAGATTACACTTGGTGTATTTTGCCATTACTTTGTGGTGAGTCGATGGATAAGGATTATGTACTAGAATATCGCGGCTTACTTCTCTAGTATCTAACCTGATGAAGTTGTCTAAGTACCCCACTTTCTAATTTGAAAGAAACCAACGAGGAAGAATTGATTTTCAAATCAAACTGGTTGAAGATCGGATCTTGTAGTTCTTTGGGTTAAAATGTGTGACCTCAATGCACATTAACAATTGATGCGTGTTAAAACCACCCAACATGATATATACTTCCCCATTGATAATTACTTGGATTTAATTCCAACTTTCACTTCCCTGTCGTTTGTATGATGAAAATCCCGGGTATTTGCCCTTACTGAGGTCGATTCTTTTTGCCATTGACAATATATTTGAGATTGACTAAAAGTCTAAGTGATCAACAAGGACGATTGCCTTTACTTACAGGGTGTTACTTACTCTGCGGGGATTACCGAAAATAGCTCACGAAGCAGGAACTTTATTTGGGTTCATTGTATACGCGGTAGCCTTGTCCCACACACCCACGTAAACCGATGTATATTCACTGGAAATCTACCTTATATATGGGTGAGATTTTCAGATGATGTACAATTCAACTTTGCCAATCTTCTCAAACAACCCAAATTTTAGACGAAAATAAAATTCGAAATACAGTTCAACCCAATCAAACAGATTGCTACAATCGATTCAATACCGGATATTCTCGAATTTACCTAGTATTGACCAAATTGCAGCCTAATTTTGAAGAATTTACTAAGTGTGTACAGCTGCCAATTGTACATTTTCTGAAAATCTTACCCATATAGTATTACATTGTATACATTCATTTATGAAATATCGACACATGATTGAACAATGATATCAAACATTAAACAAGGATTTTCTTATAATTGTGAGGACACCACTCCTCAAGATATTACACTGTTTACAAACAATACCTTTTCGGAGAGTTCCTCACAATAGAGTCCATTATCTTCTTACGTTGGTAAGGAAATTCTATAGTGACCATTCACGCGAACGGACCTGAGGTTTTGATATAGTTTATGCCCCGACCAGATGTGTTAAGATATGGATATATGATTCATTTAAGCAGGTGATATGTGCACAATACTCCCCTTGATATGGTTCACTGACCCTCCTACCCCCGGTGTCGGTCATATTGGAATGTTTGTAATCAGGATATTGGGCCATTGCATTATTGATGCGTTTGCCAGGGATTGTGCTGTTTCAACATGAATATTTCTAGATGCAACCACCACCTCCCAAAAGTCTTTGCTTCTATCTCAATACGGGATTTGCTGTTGCAGTGCATGCTAGGATGGATTCAGTTCAAATCTGACATACAAATATTTGGCAACATTTCATCGGAAAATGCACAGATCTTTTCACTTGTATAAATGATCTATAAAAAACAAATGCATGGTGGGAAAGATGAAGTCTTGTGTCATGGAAAGATGTAAGACACATGGCTATTTACATGAGATCAGTGCATGTTAATTATTCCATGCTGAACTTAACATGTTTTCTACAGCTTAACACTGACATACAACTCACATTCCATGCGAATCAAGATTCACGATGGCGGACATGCAAATCCCCTATTACCTGAGCTTGTGTGTACCTGTCGGGGAACTGTATGAACTGAAATGATGATACTTCTACCTTACTACAAAAATAATGAGCGATTTGGCTTCCACATTTGCACGAAAGATTTCATTACTCGACTAAGCTTTTGCCAAATGCTAGTTTGCCAAAGTACTCCTAGTATTCAATCTGTTAATATGCTTGATCACGACTATAGGATATTTTTACCATCCAGCTCTAACAGGATAGAATCGTCCCTTAATTAACAATATATTCTGAAAAATAGCATTGTTCTTTCGATCATCTTAGGTCTAGCCCCTTTGATCGAGATCTGAAACGCAAACAACAATGTCAGTCTTAGTCATCAGCTCGATCAACTCTGCATCTGACATTAGAAGGAAATTGTGTTTTTTTCACATTAGAAAGCAATTATATATTTCCAGAAAAACATCTATTTAGATTAACTTGAACCTCTCACGAAAACCTGGAGCAAAATACTTAAGTAATGGAAGGATACCCTAATTGCCATAACAATTAACACTGTGGAGGTGGAAACAACCTCTCAATTTGACAGTGATGTTCCTTTATTAATGATATTGTTTTTAAACACACTGATATAGAGACGATCTATTTACGGTACTCAGTTTATATATTCATCCAGTACACAGTAGCTTCTAGATGTGGTAAAAAATGTTCCGATTTTGACCGACGTTAACAGACAATTAATGCAGCTTTAAAGCTATATATTTACCACTTGTTCCATTCTTTTCCAACATATAAAAAAGTCATTTGACCAAAATTCTGTAGGAATTTAAATAAATGATTTTGCTAAAGGGTTTCTAAAATGTCATCATTTGTATTTTGGAGAACCTGCTCGAATCCTTTCATAAGATGACTTCACTTATTATCGCTTACCAGCGGCAGTTTTCTCTTGTAAAAGTCTAATAGCTCATGATAACATCATGATTGACGTGGGAAGATTGCCTTTGTCGCAATAGCTGGGAATGTAGCTTTAAGATGAAAGTATGTAAATGAATAGTTCAACGATGACCCCATACTATCATACATGCATGTAAGGATATATGTGCCCCTATGACCCCCCCCCCCCCCCCTGCGAGTTAAAGCCTGTCTTCTTGTTTAAATCCTGACAAACATCCACACCCATTGTTCTTCCCACCTTTCCCCAGAAGTTGAGTTACCTGTTAGTATAGACATTGGACAACAAAGATATCCAGACTTATTTACCTTTGGCTTACTTTTGTTTCTACTCAATCGTTTAATTGTAAATACTAATAACACTATATATATATATATTAAAGCTTAGTAACAGCTGGGACAAGTTGCCTGAGTGAACAGGACGAAGACATGGTCGCATGATATGTTATAAAGCATATGACTTAAAATAGTCCTGTAATAAAATCGCTGATGCCTTTCTTAGTCACGAGCAAACCTCCCCCTAGCTATTTAATCAAATAAATTACTCGTATCCAATTGGATGTAATTTATAAGTTAAAAGGGTACTATTGTTTGACCATACGCCCACTATAGCATCAGTATCCGGGTCTGCGATTGACCAAGGAAATAGAAGAACCCATATGTCATATGTGTACATATATGGGTTTCTGTAGCTTTCTGTAGCACCTCAAACCACTTTGTTAAGAGGAAACTGGTCTATTGACCAGTAAAAGATTGACTGGTCATGTAATGTGTGTATATATATATCCCACACACTACTAAATGTACTAGTCTCTGCCAACTAAATAGAACTCTTGCACTGACCTATGCCCACCCACCCATAGCACCATATACATTTATATGTTCCTCATCGTCATAATATTATATTCTTGTGCCAACTCCAGCTAGAGATTCCTTTCTTGGATTTTGTTTATAATATACTTTCCAGTGTCGCTTTGTACGCGGGACGTCTTCTCTGTATTGTTTTTTTAATTGTCTGTGCATTCCACTCTAGTGTTTCTAGTGGCAAATGTCTGAGATAATTTTGCATGACAAAGTTAGATCTGGGTGTATGCAATGTAGAACTAGGGGTTAGTATACAAATACCAATGGGGAACACTTAATTATTATGGAAAGGAAGGAAGTTCTGTGATTGGTGATAAATGAAATAGGTGAGGGACCAAAAAACTGTGCCGTACGTCGCTGGCTATCCACCTGAGTTCTTACCATGCCCCATAAATGTGCTCTTTACTTCCGCACTGAACACAAAACTGTGTAGGGAGCGAGTACAATATATATAGATGTTCATGTTTCCCAAGATCACATGTGCAGCCATGTGTGTCTAAACCAGCGAACCAAAGGTGCATCTAGACCAAGCATACATAAGAAAAGTAAAAGAAGAAGAAGAATGGGGGCGAACGGGGCTGTTTCAGGTTCCTCCTTCGTATTTTATCTACCCATATCTATAGACGACCCTCGTACACTTATGATGTATTATAGTCAACACAACCCGATATAACTCTTACTATACACTTGTTCTGTATGAGGGGTGCAGTAAAGGGGGTGCAATAATACATATTCATATTGGACACGTACCACATGTGTTCGAATTTGTTTAATCTTATTAAATTAACGCCAATAAACCTGCAAAATGCCAACTTGATTCGTTCCCATGATTGTTTTAGATGAGTTGCCTTCCCTCAATGTTTTAATCTTATAACTTTTACATACTTTATGACGATTCGGAATTTAAAAAAACAAAGGTGTATACTTATTTCAATTTTCGTTATTACTTTAAGGGAATATAGAATGGGAGTCGCCGAAGTAACCGAAGATTTACCAACCAAGGTCACCATTAATTTTGACTTAAACGATCGGTAGAGTTGAATCAGTAAGCTCTTGATCACAGGTGTGCTAGCTTTAGAACCCTGCTCCACCAAATCCACACGTATGGGGTAAACAAAAAAAACAAGGTTTTCTAATCCATGTGAGAGGGTTTTCTGATTCAAAAAGAGGGATTGCGTCTAGTTTAGCAGGTCTTATTCTTTGTTGTGCCATTACCTGTGAACACTCACAGTAATGAAAGCACAAAGAAACATGATTTTAAGAATCTTTTTCAGACCTATGAATTAATTAAACATTTTATTTCCCTACAAAGATCAATAATTGGGCGTAATTACTATAACAACTATAAAATTGACATATTGTATCAAAGATTATGTAACTCCATAATCTTTGATTGTATGCTAGGAAGACTATTTTGGTAGGCAACAAAGAAACTGTCATACAGTCTAGGCGCAGAGAGTCCCTTCAAACTCAGGGAAAGCCTCTCGCTCCAAACCGCAAAATGTCATTATAATCCCATTAGAATGCCTACTCTAGCGCCAGGAAATCCATCAACGCTGTAGGCGTCCAATCACTGACATACCATTCTTATCTGATCTGAGAGTCTCTGAGCATAGACTGCATTATACTCTCATATCATTATGCTAAGAATTGTAACTGAGGGTTAGAACTTAGATACATGTATGAAATATGATAATGCTGAATTTAAAAGCCATTGGCTTGAGTACGATACAGGTAATTCTCAAGAAATAATTTGACCGTAGAGCTAAAAATTTGAATTTCTTCCTTTACCTTTATCATCCCAAGACTAAATATATAAGTAAACAACTTTATCTTATCATCATTTTCCAGGTGTCAGAATTCTCTTGTCCGCGTTGAACCAAATTTGTACTTAGGATTTAATATTAATCCCACTATGAAGTCAAAATTGTTCTGCTTCGTGTGCTTAATTTCTATACCGCTAACTCTCCTTAATCCGATTGAACCCTAATTGGATAATATATGTCTTATCGTAATCACATCTAAGACACAATTAACCGGCTCGTTATAACTGCTGAGTGTAAAGTATTCTATTGAGGGTTAATTAATTAATGAGCTTACATAATTAATATGTCTCCAAAACCCTTCTCTACACCAGCATACATTATCATATTGTGTAATAGTGCTAAGAGATTAAAATCATTTTGCTTGAAGACAACATTTAGGATGAATCGACTTACGGATATTGCAGGAAGTTCAGGTTTAGGGATATTACATTAGAAATTCTTGTACAATATGCTTAGCAATTTTCATTCTTTAGTTTTCGATGATCCGTGAATGACAACCATTCAGTTGGTCTTAGTTATTCCAATGGTAGTTTCCCCCTACATTGACACAACTTATAGCTGTTCCAAGGCAACATCAAAATTTTAGGATTTGTTTTGAGCACCGCTAAAATAAAAACAGACCAGTAAGTCGGCATACCCTTAAATATGAAAATCAAGAACAAATCAAGGCTTAAAATGTATGCTACAATTTGTATGTTCTTCTAAAGTGATGAAAACATTATTATTCTTCAATGGAGCCCAACGGTTCTTTTATTTAACCAAAACAAAGCACATATTCATGCGTGACAGTTATATTTTGGGCCCCAGGCTCCTGTTGTTGTTATTTTACACAGTGTAATATACAGATACACAAATATGAGAATATCTAACATGTTAGATGTTTTAAGAAAGCTTATGCCTTTAAATGTATACATCGGCGTGTATGAGTGGTAAACTGCATATATATCATAACCCAGTGCATGAAGGTATAGTCAAGGTATTTCCCATTATTGTTCAAGAGAATATATAGTGCCTGGGAAGACCGACGACAGGGAGGTAGTTATTTAAGAAATGTATATGACAGGCTGACCTTACCATACCGCCGTATGTGATGAAAATAGAAAGTTATTATAGCTTGGGTTTCTGACAAGACATTAATTTCTATCGAGACAGACTTTGTGTCCAGCACAGTACGGTAAACTTCCAATAGGGGATGTGCATGTCCGCCATCTTGAATCTTGATTTGCATGTTACCGTAACACAATCCTCCATTTTTCCCATCGTGCATTTGGTTGTTATCGATCATTTATACAAACTAGATGTTGGTGAAAACATTTTTGCAATTTTCGATGAAAATATTACTAAATATTTGTGAGACAACCAACATAGATAATTCATATATTAATGAGTGGTCATAATCCCCTATTACATGTACATGTTAAAACATTTAATTAACCACATTAGCCCTATGAAGAATCTGGATCTAATTAATAAGAATATTTTGAATTACCATGACATTTGCAGCATTATTACATGCCTGGAAATTTAATTAACCACATTCGTCACATATAGCTGTTTATATCTTTTGGTTAATAAAAGTGAGTTAGCAAAGAACAGGTGCACTGTATTTGACAGCCTTGGGTCTAACAGGAATATTTTCAATTACCATGACATTTGCAACATTCAACCAACATAGATGATTCATCCACTTATTCAATGCTATCTGGATAATGTTGTCTACAACACGATCATATTAATTATAAGTGGTTTGCTTTATCATATAACATTGTGAACACTTTCACATTAACAATTGTTATTCCATCTTGCCTCTTCTTGCAAAGGAGTCGATATTTCAGATTTTACATAAGGTTCTTTACCGTTCGGAAGATGTTTAAACATTCATTTATACATGCATGATTCGTTATATATACATGCATACTTGGACTCTGTGAGATTATCATTGAATGAAAATAGATCCAATAAAATTTCTTAAAAAAAATATATACCTTCATTTGATCTAATCATAATGTTTAATATCCATATACAGTCCATAGGAAGTTCAGGGAGGATCTCCCATAGTAATATTTGAGGTTTTCAGCCTCACCTTGTGTACTTACAAATTACATTTGGGATACAACACTGTTAGATACACATTACAGTCTTCTCGGTGAGCCCAAGAATTGTATTTGTTTTTTCCTTCTAAGAAACGACCAGAAGATATATATTTCCACATACACACACTCGGCTATGATCTAAAGTTCACAAGGCTAGTGATGTCGCATCGCCGCCAACGGCGCCTCAAATAGCTATTTCCCCATTTCCCCTAGCAGAAAACCAGTTCTTGAAGAATCTCCAAATATAAAACGGCCGAGTATTTACACTGGGTCTTGGGTGACCAGTCTTCAACTCCCACCCATGGTTGAGCACCCCTCTCTTTGAACCAGTGGTCATTGCGTGTGTACTATATATTCCAACACTCACTATACATTAGGGTACTTGTACATACATGTATACAATACAATGTAAACAGTACGCCTTGAGCCTCTCAGATCAGATAAGAAGGGTATGTCAGTAATTGGACGCCTACTGCGCTAATGGCCTTCCTGGCTCTGGAATGGGCGTCCTAACGGGATTCTTATGGCATTTTGCGGTTTGGAGCCAGAGGCGTTCCCTCACTTTGGAGGGACTCTCTTATATCTGAGCCTAGACTTCTGGAGTATAGGGTCACTTCTGATATAGGTCATTTGACATTTCCTTCCCTGTATATCTATACTGCTCTCTAATGCTAAGAAAGTTTATAGCTGTAATTAACTGTTAATGATACATTAAAAAAGCAAGGTGGAGTTCTAAGATTTATGTTAGAAAGAGAAGTTCACTATTGATGTGTAGTTTACGATTTGTCATACATTCCTGTTGCCTTTGTCGCCTTTTGATTCAATAAACGGCGCGAGGTTACCTTGACTTCGATCTCCCCTCATCGACAACATTAGCGCACAACTTAATTAACCTGACCTAGCTGTTATGATCAATATGGGTCTGTGGGTAATAATTGATTTTGATCACTTGGAATGAATTATGATGGAAGAAGTGAATAATAGGTTTGGGTCACATCTGACATTGAGAGGTAGGCTATCCCTATAACTTGGTCTTCCTATATTGCATATGGTACATTTGATATTGAATGCGATATATTAGGCCTACATTAAGATGCACATGTCGGAAGGTATGCATATGATATAGATCCCAAGTCAAGGGTAGGGAAATCATTATGGTAATTATGAAAGGAAATAATTCTTAACAACTCATCGATGAAAAGATGATTTTTCACCCAATTTGATTTGAAAAATAGTAATTCGGGCAATGGTACAGTTTAATCATCTTTAAAACCTAGCGAAACTTTGAAAAGACGCATTTCTAGGACACGCCACATATTCCCATGCGTTAATTTTCTATGCGTAAATATACCAGTGACCAGAAACTTTGAATTTCATTCAGCAACTTAGTGCATTCCTATGGGATCGAGCGTACGCCATTGTACATATATTATTCCTACATCGACCCGATTTCTGTGCTTGCAAGACAGGCCTCAAATGATCCGGCAATCACTGGGATAATATTAACTCTTTTGAAACTCAGCAGAAATGCCACGTCTGACTAATGCTTGTATAAATATAGCATACGTGGGAGGGAGTCTTAAGCTTTGGCCTGAGAGGTGCAGCGAGTCTAGCTATAGGCCTAACCTGTGGGAGGCTTGTTACTTTTGTCGCTCACGCGTTAAAACCATGCTGCGACCTAATAATACGCACCTTGACGGCCAGTTCCCTGGGTAATTACCTTTTTAGCATGTAAAATATAGAATATACATGTATACTGGGGAAAGACATTGCATGGGTCTTCATGCATGGAGGGACGGTGTACTTCAGATAACAGTCCTTTATTGAGATGAACATTGTAATGAGAGAAACAATGTCCCTGTGAAAAAGTGTCACACAAGGTCACTGTAATTAAGGTCCTAGGACTTTTTTTAGGGGAATGTCTATACCTTCCTGGTCATGCTAATCAGCTTACAAAATTGGGCGGCGATTGGAGGAGGAATAACTCTCCAACAATAATTACTATAGCAATAAACTTTACAAATTTGCCCAGGCTTGTTCGACCGATATGTATAATGGTCCCAGAATAGGAATCCCATCTTACAAAACGCATTTCTGTTCTCAAGACTCTTTTCGCACTTGTTGTCAGTCATTGAGACTGTATATATATAGAGAGAGAGAATATATATAGACACATCTTTAGACAAGATATATACTTGCACTGGTATAGGGTCTCGCAGTTGGCATCATTCCCTGGGGACCTTTCAAATCTGATGATACCATTCCAATAATGGGTTTCGTACTTGAAACCAGTTCCATTTTTTCTTCTTGAAACCAGTTCCATATCATACCTCTATACTACCCAAATGTTTGTAACAACATTGAAATATTTGAATACTATATAATGATTGAGGAAGTGTTTCGTTTCAATATATTATTCCATAGGCGTTGGCAGCTTTATTAAGACTCTTCTTATTAAATAAATTGTACATAGTATCGTAACGTATCTAGAGTGGTTTACGCATAGTGCGTATTTCACTAGTGATTTATGTGGGGTTGTCATGGCAACCAGTATGTTTTTTTGCTAAGATTACCGGTAAAATTCAAATTTATGACTCGATTTTTATCTGTTTTCATGATTAAAACTGAAAGCATGTATAATAAATCTGTTAATTAACTTGCTGGTTTCAGTCGCTAAGAATATTGCACTCGTTGCTACGCAACTCGTGCAATATTCAAGCTCCTTCAACCAACTTCTTAGTTAACCTGTTATATATACAGCTCCCTATCCTGCTACAAGAATAGACTTAATTTCAACTTAAATAGATCATAATGGGCATCATATATATAGTCATATTTGCCAAGAATGTTATGACGCACATATAGTTCAAACCAGGAAACCGTGTCCCCCGTGTTCAACTATATGAATGCCGATCGCCAATTCCCGTTGGCAGTACATACGATCGCATATGGAATACCCACACAAAACAATTCCTTATCAAAACAATTCATTTCCTCGACCTAATTTCGGCCAACACATGTATTGAATACAGACTAGGCACATTGGTCTTTCAATGGTGTGTGGCCTTTAGCAATGAAAACGAAAAATCTTCGGTTGTTTGTCGGAAGGAAATTCGATTGACTATGATTTACAGGGCGAGTAAAATCGTTCTTGATAGGTTTTGGGGTAGTAAATAGCCTTGGCCGTTGTTCTTATGATTAGCTAACCCCTGGCCTTGGGAACTAATTCTCATAACTTTATTTTGATACGTGCAGCAATGTTGATATGGGACATATGCAGGTCTTCTGAAAATGTACAATCGGCAGCTCTACGCATTTCTGTTCTGCTAAATTCGGTTAGCTTTGGTTCTAGGACATTCACCCGCCAACATTCTCCCTGCCGACAATCTCCCCGATCCCTTATCCCCGCTGCATTCTCCCGATATACATTTCCCCGCCAGATTGTCGGCGGGGGAATGTTGGTGGAGGAAACGCCGGACACCGCTAAGATAGGCGGAACAATTATAAATTAGGTTCATTTGAATATATTTGGTATTGCTTTGATTAAACAAATTAGTTCAGTTATGTTGAACTGTATTTTCAATCGTATTTCTGTCTTAAATTTGGGTTGGTTGAAAAGATTGGTGAAGGCGAATTGTACATTTTCTGACGCCCATAGACTCCCTCACTCCTATAATACCATCTGGTCGCACGCGCAACAAGTGCTGAATGCACCCTTCTGTGAATAATTCATTATATTAGAGTCATGCATGGTTGCCATAGATACAGAAACAAACACCTGTGGCGTCCCTTCTGCTCACTGAGTCATCTAAATACCTTGAGTGGGGATGAATGCTACAGAGGGATCAATAACAAATGCTACCACCTCCGTACGTCCGGGCCCTATACTAATGATGGGGAAGGATGATGATTTTCCTATAAATTACAGGCACGATGTGGGTGAAGTGGGCATTCGATCTGATTTGTCTAGGTTATAATGGGTGAAATTGCCAGAAAATGCACGATTCACCTTCACGAATCCTCTCAAATTATCAAGATTAAAGACAAAAATGAGGTTCAAAATGAAGTTGAACATACCAAACAGATTTTTAAACCATCACAATACCAAATGTACTTAGACATACCTAGCAGTGGCCAAATTTCAGTCTAATTTAGCACAACTTGTTAAATGTATAGAGCTGCCAATTGTACATTTTCTGTAGATCTGACCCATACATTTTACAATGGGAAAATCCAATATTGATATGAAATACTTTATTATGTTAATGCCCATTATATCAATGCCCATGCTGAATGGGAGGTGCAATAACGGGACGCAATAACAAAATCGTTATTGTACGCCAAATCGAATTTGTTTTTCATTTTACCTTTAGACACTTTATAAGGCGATTCAGAACTGTAAACACTGGTTTATTTGTCTATTCCTCTTTGCCAAGGATATGTAATAAAATAGTGAATGGGACTCGGTGCAATTAAATGAATATAATTGTTTTTAACAATATAAATTCCTTTGATTCGATTCCGAAGTTGCACCTCCTACCTGTTGCTCTATATGTACAGCGGATGACATTCTGGGGCTTCTCAATATGTGAATGATTCTTTCTAAATGGAAATACTTTATATCAGTTGGAATAATTTATTCGGGGAGACTGGGGATCATAGAGTTGCTTAAACGATAATGAAGGTGGAGAAATCAGTCGATCTCTGGGGCCTGCGTGATACATGGTAGTCGCGTATTGACCGATGATGCATTGGTAATTAGAAAAGTTGTTGTTATAACGTTTTTTATTCAATATTTCATTTGGTATATATATATCATATAAAATCTAGTCTAAAGCAGGACGGTACAATACAGAATCATTTCCATTAGTTTTATTTCAATAATTAACAAAAAAACCCAGAAAAATTATAAGAATTATTTCTCCTTAGAATATATATTATCAACTGCAGTGCATTCAGTTAGTATTGTGTCAGTATTTCTATTTAATTTTAGTTCATGTTTCCTTTTTCAAGTAAGAATAATATTTCTGTATTACTCATTATTCTGCATTGACTTTTACAGTTTCATTCAAAACCTCATCTGCCGTGTTAATCTATATTTAAGATATATAGCTGGTGAAAAGATAAATTGCTGCCATCCACATTTGTCCAAAATTACCCCCCACATCATTTGTCCCAATGCTATTTAAAGGACTTGTATCTCTCTAGCTCCTCTTTCCACCAAGAATCTGTTTTAACCAGCTATTTCAAATAACTTTTTTTATAATTATAAACTGGTACGTACTGGCTGTGTTTGTAATATTTCACTTGTTAAAATTGTTTAACAACATGGGTTTTACACATGCTATAATTTTATTCATTCATCTTTTCAGCACAACAGTGTGACACTGTAAACGGATACATGCCTATGGGCAACAGTTGCTTCAAATTTGTTGACGGTAAGGCATCTAGAACGGTAGCCGAACAAACGTGCTCGTCCGAAAATTCTAGACTCATAGCCCTTGACAGTGCTTCAAAGGATCAAGTTATACGTCAGGAGCTCTCCAATACAAAAAGTGCACAACCCGACTGGGATTATTACTGGACCAGCGGAGAGGAGATATTGTCCAATTGGTACTGGGCAGAAGGTAATTTCATTCCACTTGTTCGTTTACTATCTGTGCTATTTATTTTACCAACCCTATGATTGCTTTTTACGTGGTCCAGGAACGGGGTGAAAATTCAGGTCTGATACTCAGTCTAGGCTCAAAATTGGGAGAGTCGCTCCAAACCGCAAAATGCCATTAGAATCCCATTAGGACGCCTACTCCAGAGCCATAAAATATACATCAATGTGAGACATGTATTAGTATTATTATGTGAGGCATTATGTGAAAAGGCTGTAGCTAACTGTGGCAAACTTGAGGCTGAATGCAAATTTTAAATCATCATGTTTCATAGAGTTTGTATATACTGCCCCATTCTCTATGGGCTGCCCGCTGCAGCTTACCAAGACAGCTTAACTATAAGGAAACAGAAGGAATAATATGTGACCAGCCAAGCAGAAAGGGGACTCCAGGGCCAAATTTTCGAATTTGGGTTTCTTATAGATTCTGAATCTGCATGTCCTCCTGAGTCAATAACCGAAAAAAATAGTTGAAAATTCCCAGAATTTGCCGAGATATGGGCTTTTTGTAAAGTTATGTCAGTTTTCAGTAGATGATCTCAAATAGGTTGGGGGCGTGACTCATTTTCTTGTGACACATCACATGTACAAAAAATAAATATTAAAAAAATAATAATAAATGACAGGGGTGTACAGAAGGGGAAATGAGCATTATAAAAGTGAAAGAATTTTGTTGATACTCCAAAAAATAGTAAAGTTACAGACTTTCAAAGTTACCTCCCTCTCAGAATTACTAATATAAACATTTGTGACAGTGACGTCATGAATATGATGTGACTCCTAGCGGGAATACCAGGAACTATAACTCCCGCGGGAAGGTCCCTTTCTGCTTGGCGGGTCACGTATGTTTCATTCCAATTATTCATTAATTAATCATTTACAACTAATAACACTTTTGTATTTTGACCTGCAGACAATACTGTCATTGGACCACAAGGGTGCTATACCATTGGCGATAGCTCAAGGAGGCCCGATGAAAAAGGATTGTATGAAATGACGAGCTTTTCAGACGCGAGTGAAATAAATCCTATTACCTGTCACCAACGCTGTAAAGACTGGCTTGGAGAAGGGTATGCTGCAATAACTCAAATAGACATTGGTCAAGGTGATTATAAGGTAGGATCGCCCATTAATTTATTCAATAATTCCCATTCTTATATTATGGTCTATCACCATGTCGTAGATGTATTCCTCACTATTCAAAGAAGCCATTGAGTAGCATGTTGGGACGGGGATGAGGGGGGGGGGGGGGGTCAGTTACTGTGATAGTACCTTTTGTAGTAAATCTAATCATTCTCTGCATATCAAAAGAGAGCATTTCCTCCATGTTGTTGCCCATTGCATGGCTCTACCTCAAACATCCTGAACCCCTGCATACCGTTCGAACAGACATTTTGTGGTAATTCTATAAATGGGTTTTCATTGCCCCCAGTTCTTAAGTATCAAAGACATTGGTAATAACAATACAGTAATGGTTGTAAACAATTTAGGGGGTCGAGGGTATAGAATAATTCTGGGGGGAGGGGGAAGGGCAGAGCCAGGCAAGTCAGGAAGGAGCAAGGGAGGAACATCCACAATTTACTGTCTATAATGAGTTTATTATGTGTGTCTCAGTTAAATCATTTGACGATATATATATTTTTTTTTATTCAACATTTTTATACAGCAAGACATGACTGTTTGTCAAGACCAAAGCTCACAGCATCTGTAATGATATTTTGCCTGGCGCTGTGTCTAGTGTGGTTTTATTTTATTTATTTTATGGTAACATTTGTAGTAAAGGAATCAAACGTGGGTTTGTTATAACCACATCAATTCACAAATTGTCTTTTAACAACAATGTATAAACTAAATGCATGGATAAACCCCTGTATACATGTCATGAATATAGACGTTGATGATACTCACTATTCCTACCTTCAGAGCAAGTGTTTCTGCGCGCGAAGTCTCCAGGCCCTCACACTGACCCCCCGGATGTGTAATAGCAAATGCGCCATACTGAAATCTAATAACTACGAATACACCTGTGGAGGCCGTGGTGGACACTTTACCCTGATAAAGGTCGATGGTAAGTAGCTGGGTGGTGGACAAGGCTCCTGCGGGAAATTCCGCAGCGAGTTTTCCCGCGGCGGGAAAAAATGCATGTGTATTTTTTGGTGGATTAGGCCCTTGACATGGATAAAGGCATGTAAATCTAAATCTTCTCTTCACAAACTAGATGGGGCAAGTAAATGTGGGACCTCCCCACCTTTGGTACACCACTACAGAATAATAATGTTTCATGGTGTTCCAAATAAAGACATATATATACTGTATGTAGTTTAACTTACTGTAACCTTACTGCCAGGTAACCACGCCCCCCTTGGTCCCGCTTATGACGCCTCCCCCGTGTTTACATGTGACGTCATAATCTCCCTTGTTCCACGCCCACCTATTCCTTCTACTCTTTAACGCTCCTCCGCTCTAGCTGCACGTACACATTTTTTCTTTGTTGGTATGTTTCTGTATGATTATGGGAAATAAAACCTCCTGAAGCAGGTTTTAAGGCCATCTCCTCTCTTGTGTCATCTATACGTTAATTACCAGGCGTGCGAATCACATATACTGTATGTACTTTAACTTACTGTAAAGTAATAACTATTCAATATTGTTGTAAAGTAATAACTGTTCAATATTGTATTCAAATTCCTATGGGATTTTTTGGAAGCCGTAGAGAAAAAAAATGAGTTGTAAAGGTCCAAATTTCAACTGTTACTATTATACATTCAATACTTTATACAATATAGTCAGCTACTGTGCACCTGCAGTGCCAATCTCCACTTATATACAATTTGTATTTCATTATAACATCATAGCACCCACCGGCTTCGGAAGATGGGTTAGCAACCAGCCAAACAACAATGACAACAACCAGCGATGTCTTTCCTTGGGCTATGGCAATAGCTTCAAATGGATCGATGAACCATGCTCCCTAAAGATGAGACACGTCTGTTCTTTTCGTAAGAATTTTTCTTTGGCAATTTATATCTCTTTCATGAGGTGCCATACATTGTAATGTATGACCTTCTTGGTGAGCAACATGAAAACCACTATGAGAGCAGAAGTAGATGCCATACGACAGATCCATGGCATATTGTATTGCTTTATCATGTCCTATTTTATTTTATTATATTCCAATTTAACTCAATTACGTGTGATGACTTACCAACATTCTTAAAACTGGCAATTGAGGGAGAAATATTTGATAGATGCTATCTAGTAAACTATCTTCTAAATACAAGTACCTACGTCAAAATCGTCTGAATTTGTCTGAAATCTAAGGATATTATGATAAGAAGTAACATGGTTTTTCAATATTTGCAGGTCTCAATAAGGAAGAATGCCAACGCTATGCAAATGAACGCCTACAATGGTTCGACAACCCCAACACTCCCAATGGAGTCTGCTATTTCATTTCCTCACAACTTTCCAACTGGTTTGAAGCCAATGAGAACTGCAAATCTACCGCATCTGGAGGAAGCCTTATTTCTATTACGAATTCTGTAAGCCATATCATGATGTATAAAGGAATCTATAGTTTTGATGAAAAGGTTTTTTAAAGTTTCCCCCGTCGACGGCAGTACAAGTGTTAATGTCTGTAGAGTGGGGACACTACAATAAAGGATTACTTCTTTGGAATAGAGAGTTACTGTAAATAATCGGATCTCGCGGGATGTATATATAAATAGGGATAACTTCGAATGGATTGATGTCTTGAATGGGAATTATGCTTGGCTTGTGATGTATGTAGATATAAAGTAAGGCGTGGAGTACAGAATGGCTTCTTTTATTAGTCTTCCAATAACACAGTTATCATGTATAGCAAGTCTGTTATATCATGGTCAGTGTTCGAGGTGGCAGGGCTTCCAGTCAGTCAGCTTAGATCTTCATTATACAGCATTGGGTAGTAGAGCTCTCAGGAAAGGTCTGGTTATACAGTGACTGGGAACCCTTATATACTCTAAACATTGCAACAGATTTTGGATACATTTCATCATCCTTTCTAGGCGTCCTGCAATGTACAGTGGACATTTTGTCAGCAACTCATGTTGCTGAGTGAGCACTGCCCATTGCATCAGCCTCCAAGTTAATGGCGGAGTAGCTCACATGCAATGTCGCTGGGGGATTTCATCATCCAGCTCCACTGCATCAGCTCGTTCTCCCCAGGGGTCAGACCACCTCTCGACCAATCGACCAAATAATACAATTAGATAAACAAGTAACACACATATAAATGGATAGGTACAATTACCCAAATATCATTAAAAATAAAAGGAACATTATCACGAGCGCCGAAGACATGATTCAGCTACATTCGTTAGTAAAGGGCGCAGCAACAAATGTGTAATATGCTTACATACATACACATACATACATACATACATACATACATGTACATGTATACATAGATACATTTTATTTACTTTAAATCTTGATGATTCTAGGTTTGTGGCCTACCACTCACATGGTTATTTATCATATAGAGTCATAAATACAAACTACTGTTTTTAATATGAGATTTATGGAATGTCCTTGCATGTATGATTGAAGTTGATAGCCTTGTGCTCCGGCAATTCAATTAAATTATAGCTTGTGAAAAGCATTCCAGTTATTAAAACCATTGTTGTTGATAGGGGATTGTACAGTGGTAAAGGTCGGACCTCCCCACCTCACTCCCACCGAATATTTGATTGTTTGATGAGTGCAGTTACTATAGTTTCCCTTATGTCCATAAGATGTACAATGAGGTAGATAGATTGGAGGAAATAGCAAATTAGTGAATTACAAACCGGTTGGACTGCAGGGAAACTATAGTAGCCATCATATATCTATCTATTATTATTAAGTAAGTAATGATAAGTATTCAATGATGTTTTAGTTTCACACACTTAGTTCCTATATGACGAAGTCTTTACCAGATACAACTTGTTTTAAATTGTGCTTTTTGAATACATCCTGATGATTCAAATACAACAGGTATAGTATTATATCTGACTTTAATGTTTTGACACAGGCATTCTATGAAAGTTTGGTGGACAAGGTTTTAGAAAAGGGACCCCTAGACCCTAACCAAGCTAGTGGAATTGCTCATCGTGCTGACTTCTGGATAGGTGGCAGACAAAGCAAATTGCAATGGAGAAATGGTAAGGATTCATTCTCTCTGGTATCTAATATATTTCTTTATATCTGTGGGTTCTCCACCTGTGTCATGTCCATATCACACTGATATAGATATTTCGAAAATAAAATAAAAATATGACAAATTTGTAACTATGTATTGTCTTTTAGGAGCCAACGCCCAAACCCTTGGATATTCCAACTTCGCTCAAAATGAACCAAGGGATATTAGCGGTTCCAGTTGTATAGCCGTGAGCAGGCACTCCAATCCCATCCAATATCAATGGGATATGAGGGAATGCAACGAACAACATCCATTCATCTGTGAGAAAGGTATGTTCATAGTCTGTTACAGGAGGATTTTCCCTATGAATTCGTATAGTCTCTTCTCCCTGTATAGTTTATGATTTATTTAACTAATGATATGTTTTTGATAACGCTTGTCTTTGTTCTATCAAAATTTCGTTTGACTTAGGGGTTCAGAAGCTTACTTATCCAGGTTTCTCAGGACTTCTTAAATAATTGATGAATTACTGAAACATAACATCATTCTATGAACAAAATAAGAAGATACGTCTCGGAATGAGTGTATAAACATCTCTTTTATACTGCCTAGTATTTCTAATCGCCTTTATTTCATATATCATTGTCATCACATTGCCCTCAAACAAACAAACAAATTGGATATGATAAGAATTCCAATAGTCGTCATACATATAAACTGATCTTATCTTGATACTGCTGAAAGTATCTGATATTACATGTTCAAGCAATTATTCAAGTGCTCCAGTCCCCCAATATCCCTCAAACGCACCAAAGCAGAGCCATAAGACCCTTCCCTGCGGAGTTGCTTCTCCGGACAGACCTATGGAAGACGACTGAAACACTCGCTTAGCTCAGCCTTCACTGGACCTCGTGACTGCCTAGGATAGCCAATAGGAGCCTACATGCTAGTCAAGTGGTCATAATATGGCTTGATATTATGACGGCGATGGCCCCAGTGGGTCTCAGCTATATTGACTCAGGTTGTGCCATGAAATTAACCATAGATCACTGAAATATTAATGCTTTTACTATTCTCTGCTCTCTATAAATTAATCTATAGCAATAATATAGTCATGCAAACTATTGACGTAGATGCTTATCTAGGGGGCTTAGAAGGGAAAAATAGCCTGCAATAAATATTAATTCCTTGGCTTACTCTATACCTTTTATTTGCTGGCTTGCTAGTTGTTTATTTGCATCAAAACACTGCTTTCAAATGATATGCTATAAAACCACATAATAAGGACATATACATAAAACACGCCGATAATACATCGATATAACAAATCAATATAAATATAACGTAAGGTATAAGAAATTTAATATGCAACGCCGTCAACTGGATGCATTTGGTTTGGTTCACTGGTGTGTAGTGTAAATATGGGATTTATTTACTGTTGGTTTGCCACTGATGTATAATGTAACAACTTAAATAAGTAACAGAAATGCACATAGTATATATATATTATAGAAAAGGGGAAACTCCGACACGATGAAGCATGAGAAATGAATACTTGATCCTTTAGAGATCCCATCTTTTTGCCACCCAAAATTATTGAAAATTTCAAAATTCTTAAGACAGTACGTACTGTGATACCTCTATGTACATGATTACATATCAGTACGCATTACATGAAGCTATTTCGTAGAAATAGTTCAGGCCTCTATGCATCTGAATCTTCTTCACTGCTTTGATTCTGCACTGTCGATATGAACTCTTAACTTATATTAGTCCCTGAATTTGATCTCGCCTAAAGAATTTTTCACGTTTCCAAATCACAGCTGTCCAGAATAATGCGATTGAGATTCTCCTTTTTGCATAGCTATCGCCAAAATCATGTACAATGAGTTCTAACAACAATCACCCAACGATGTAAAAAATTGATTACGCAGTTACTCAAGGACATGAATTGCTAATTGCTAATTAAAGAAGGAAGTGTTGTCCTAATTTTAAAACATTATACTTCCTTGAAAGATAAGCTTTTTTAAAATCATTTTATTTGGACTCTTTTTGGTGGTGCAGTTTTGTTTTATTCAAAAATGGCATTTATCTCGAATTTGTTTTATTTTTGTTTTCGTTAATCCAAAGTATTAGATCCATTAACATAACATCACCAGTGCATTTATCAGGAAAGAAGACACATGTGTGGCATTTATCTGATCATTGGCAAATAAATGAAAAGAAAATATCTAAGGAGCACAAAGCTATCGAGATCAATCTAATGTTAAGATTGTTTTAACAACTGTCTACTTTCATATGCACAAACATATATATATTGACTGCATCTTAGTAGTACTTCACTACGCAAGCGCTCTTCATATATATAATCGCATTCTACCAGCCAGATGCAATCCTCATCTAATATTTTGACCAATAGACAACAGACTGTATAAACAACAATTGTTTGATATGTGATGTGTCACAGAAAAAAGAGTCACATGTAGCAAAAATGATATTTTTCTTATGTTTTTCCATACGAACCATTTCTCAGAATGTTTTCGCCTTTAGGGGGGTTAGTGTTGTTAGTAGCATGGATACACGTACCAAATGGCAAGACTATATTGAATATATCTATGTATATCTGAGGTTATCCTAAGGATTTACTACTTTACTACTTTGCTAGTGATTGACTATCCAGAAATATCGCAAACCTTTTTCATGTATAGAAGATATACGTAGTACTTATTAGATGTCCTAATGTTTGGGCACTCATTGGAATTTACTTCATCCCATCTTTTTAAATATGATATCTCAAAATCCATTTTTTGCGACTTATGACTCATAATTCTGTAGCCCATTACATGTATAAAACAGATAGATGGTGAGAAACACACTGAATTAGGTCATTATGGTCTGACACTTCCCATTACCCATGGATAAACAAAACACAAACTTTGTTCAAAGACGACATTTGGAGAATATCATGCAGACTCTGTTATGAGTCGGTTATAAGACTTCAACATGGACACATTATGCAAGAGATTGATGACAATAGTCGGAGCTGCAAACACACTATTGCAGTCTATTTACACAAAATATAAGCATCATGGACATTCAAGACATCAACATTGAAACGACCACAGTATTGCATGGAGCCACGTTATTTTTAGTTTACATATTCCGTACATTGTTAATCATCATACTACATTAGTTGATCATGTAATAACGTATACCGTAGCTTCACCCCTGATCGATACCACAGACACTTTTCATTTGGTTTCGTGTTTCCTTAAGTTATAAGATAAGAATGTGTCCACAACTTATGTTTAAGACATGTTTGATTAGGTTGATTACCTACTGTAAACTTATGTGTGGTTTCCTACTAAAATGCTATTGTAATCCGCATGTGAAAAGTGAAGAATATATCCTTATTGTTTTCGGTAGTACGTCCTCCTTTGCAACAATTGTAATAGTTCTCGGATGATTGGCTTTTTACTGTGGATTATTATGGTTCTATTTCATTAATCTACCACTCTTCTTAATCTATGTAAGGCTCCAGAAATCCAGAGACACCTTAAGTTTATTTAAGAATTCAAAAATTAAATACAAATTAAAACAGTGATGCTTATTTATAGTCAGCAATAAAAATTTCATTTTGAAAAGTTCTTTCCATTTACTTAAAACCTCTTCAAGAACAGAAATTCATCATTTTCATATTTTCCCTGACTCAGGATTTCTCATTTTTCCAAATATTGATAAATTAAAGCAAATAGTAATGGCACAGCCCGATGTCAATTGTGTTTCAGCTCCTACACCAGCCACGCCAACCCCAGAAACCCCGCCAACCCCGCCTACCCCGCCAACCCAGCCACCCCGGCCTACCGTGCCTATCGTGCCTACGGTACCTACCAAACCTTCCACCACTACTCTCCCTTTCCCAACCAAAACCAAAACCACTACAGTTTCTACCACCACAACAGCTCCAGTCATAACGACGACTACGCTTCCTCCAACTACTACTACACCGGCGACTGTCCGTACTCCCTCCACGACTCCCAAGAAGATCAAGCCAAGCCCGGGTGTAACTTCCCCTGCTACTCCAGGCTCGACCACAACCACAAAAGGTAGGATAGCATCTATAGGGGATTTGCATGTGCCACTGCGCATGTCTGTTACAGTGCATGCTGGGATAGACTTCAGGTCTGATATAATTAGCAACATTTCTATCAAAAAATTGCAAAAACAAAGTCACCAATCCCATAGCTTGTATAAACTTAATTATCTATAACAAATACACGGTGGAAAAGATGGATCCGGCTTGTGTTTTGGAAACGTGTATATTAAAGCACCGATAAATATTCCATGCTGAACATGGCATGTTTTCTATAATTAATCAGGATATAAGATGTCCCCTATTGAGGGAATGGCTTAATATATATAAAGTCCAAATAGAGTTTAGGATAATAAGATTAATTAGATAATTGTTATGCCCTCATAGTGTGATGTGTCTTTTCTTAAATATGTTAGGTTAAGTTATGCCCTACTACAGGGCGGGAAAGCCATTAGCGCAGTAGGCATCCAATCACTGACATACCATTCTTAATACATCTGAGACGCTGTGAGCCTAGACACTCAATACGTGTTTGTTTAATCAATGTTTATGTGGTTTTGTTATAGTGCAAAGACAAACATCACTTTAAATAAAACTTGTAGGGTAAAAACCAAGCTAGCAATTTCATACTCTACTTTACAAATCAAATATTATTGAATACACTTATATTTTTTACATGCAATTCTATTTCTCAGGTATCAAGTTAAAAAACACTGCTATCACGATCATCAAACTAAAGACCTACAATTTTGAACAGTCCAGTTTCACTTCTTTTACTCACAAAGCTAAATGTTTACATCATTTTATGATTACATCTTGCAGATAAACCTACCAAAAAACCATCTGTCCCTCCCACTGGACCAGGAACGCCAAAAACACCAAAAACACCAAAACCTACCAAGCCGGGCAAAGATAGCTCGACCACCAGATCCCCCAATGCCTTGCCTGTGGGTGGAACTATCGAGGGAATGTCACCAGGTACTAATTCTAGATCCAACTTATGATTATTTTATTTTAAAAAAGGATGTTTTTATTACTATAGTAAAAATAGATAGTTAGGTAATTAATTTGATATAGTATAGATGTCAGGATCGTCTGAGAAAAGCAATGTAATGTTGTAATGCTGATTCCTGGATAAAACCATTTTTCAAAAAGATCTTGTAATTGACTATAGACTGCAAATCTTCTTAAAGTGGCACTCTTGGTCAAAACTTTGCTAAAAATCAAATACTTTTTACTTTTTCTTCCACTCATTTCCGCTGGAATCCTTTCCTGCGGTGTTTTCACTCATCGCTCACCGGTGGCCTTTTCCGTTCTTGTAGAAACACATAACAGCAGCATAGTATTGATAAAGTCAATTCTTTAAGTCAGACATTGAATAAATGTAAGATTTTGTTGAGCATGCGGCTTTAAAGTGAATATTTAGTATACTCATCGTACGCTAAATATATCCAGGAAAACATACACGTATACTTATCACTTTAATCTGGCATATCTCTTTCCTGGGTGCTTATTCCAATGCCATGCTAATTGATACTTAATTAATAGCTCCATAATTGCTCCATCTGAATGAGCCGCCAACACTCCATACTTCGTTATCTGAGAGGCAAGCGGTAAACAAAACAAAAAAGTTTTAGAAAATATTCAAAGTTATTGTGGAACTATATCTATAAGATAATATTATATAATAGTATTTGGACTTTTAACAGCTTTATTGTATATGCATATATACGTTTATATGAATTGTTATCTGCTGATAGAAAAACACTGGGCAAGTTAAAAAAAAACCCTGTCTACCCTGGTCTACCCAGTATAGATAAAATCTTAATTCACATCTGTCTTGATATATTGCAGGAATCATTGCAGCCATTGTAGTTGTCAGTGTTGCTGTGCTTGTCGCCCTTATTCGTCTTATAGTTTACTGCGCACGGAGACGCGCAGAAGAGTGAGTTTTCATTTTGATTCATCTGACAAAGGCCCAACTATATTTATACAATGTACTTGCATTTATAATCTATTCTATTTCGAAATATACGATTTCTACATCCGTTTTATTAACGAAATATGTGTGCAATACAGACCCTTCCCAATGGTACATCTAGTCTAGTATATCTACTACATTGGAGATCTGGTATTTTACTTCTAGCATACATGTGCTCCTCTCTTATCTTATCTAGATCAGAGACAGGCAGCTGTCCATTCTAGTCACTGAGACATTTTTCGGATGATAGACATGCAATTTGCCCACAGAGATTATGAGGATTATATGGAATACAGCCATCATTTAGAGATCAAATTGTATGGAATATTGAAAGGATATTCTTGTGCAATTTTCATCTTTTTGTTGTACTGTGTGGCAGGCAGTAAGACCGCTTTTGTTTCGTTGAAATATGACAGATAGATCATTGTTTGTTTACACATAATTTATTTATCTTGTCACTCAATGCAAGACAACACGACGGGGTAGGAAAGTGAATAGTTGAGTCGATCTGCTGAGAGAGTCATAAACTGAATTCTTTATTCTTTTTGATCCTGACAGAAAATACTGATGGTGTGTAACAATTATTTTCTTCAAACAAACCCAACAGTCCCACAACCCATTTCTCTTTAAATGTACTCCTACCTCATGACTTCACGTTGTTCATGAACGAAAACTAACAAGATAAACGGAAAAGAAGTATGGGATGAATAGAAGTATTGAAATTAGTCCCACATCTGTAAGGGAGGAAATGCTTCAGGTCTTATGAACATCGAAAACCGACTAAATTGTTTTCCCAGTTTTCACCTACGGTAGCACCCGTCGAAGAATGGTATCATAAAGTGAACACATAGTAGGACGTCAAGAAATATCAACGAGAGTAAAGTCTCGTTGGAAAACTATTGATATTTACTATTGATCTCTGAAACGTTAATTTGTTTGAAAAAAGAATTCAAAGACGTCGAAATGTACATGTAACGTTTCTATTGTTATAATTTTAGGGTATAATGCATTACAAATTGATCCAATAATGCTACATTTGGGAGTGATCTATTTATTTTTCGTTATCCCAGTTTGATTTAGTCAGTTGGCAATTTTCAGTGAAGTTTCTATCAGATATCAAGTCATGACGAAGTTGTACACACCCACAATTTCTTCAGCTACAAGCTTATTAAAGAGCATTGCATCTAAATAACAAACTGCTATGTAGCCTTTTACAAATCTGATTCGGTAGATCTGCCCTTCATGAAGTAAAAGAAAACCAAACAAAAACCTTTGAAATCTGTCTAACACTGGCGGTAAAGGTGCTCTACAAATGATATATATTTAATCTGAAAGTTTCTATCAAAATACCTGAATTCTTATCACCATGTAAGGCTATGCAGACTTCCTATTACAATTACCCAAAGGTTTCCGATGAATTGTATCCCATTCTTATATTCTGGGAATACATCTTTTAAAACATGATCACTGCCATCTATCTATCTTCAGCAAACTGCTTTGCCAGACTTAGCCGCCAAATTCTATCCTTCTGTAATGTGTACCGCAATAGCTTCATTTAATAGATAATTATCGTTCGTGTATGCAAAGCACTCAAGGTTCGAGGATGGAATGATAAGATGCCCCACAACTTGTACTACTGGCCTTTACTGATATGAAATCAATTTGACTCCTCCGTCAAATTATTAAACAGATATATGTTTAATCACGATTAAGGCATGGGTTAACCGGAGAATGGACTCTAGATTCAAGTGCTGCTCCTATGTCACAGAAAGCTTTACCCAAACCTTTAACTATACAAATGTATACATATAGGCTAACTATTCACGCATATATAGGAATAGAACAGACAATACAATATTACTCAAATTTAAAATACTACTTAATTTCATTGCATTCCAATTTTGAATGTATCATCTCAGAGCTCCAGCTCATAAGAATTATTCAGACAATTTTATTCCATTAGATCATCCATTAATCAAAGAAAGGTGTATCATGATGTAGTACACATTTTTCAACCAATATTTCTGCTAGTCCACAATGAAACACACACATAAGTCTATTCAAGTATAGCATATATACAGACACAGATTTACAAGGAAATGGCAAGACCAATTGCAATGACTAACAAAACATGATTTTGTTTGTTCCTATAGCGATGAAGCAAAGCTTGGTTAAAGGATGACCAAAATAGAAATCACCGTGAGTGGCCTACTTTTTGTATTGTAGATTGAAAACGTAGAAGGTTGGAGCCGCATTTAACTCTTTTTTTAAGTGCTAGAATAATATGCCACTAACTGGATTATTAAGACTACGATGGTGCACCACTCTATAGAAGCTATATCCATGAAACACAATTCACCCCTGAGACGATTAGGAAACGTAGGAAAAGATACCAACCGATCGGTCTCACAAGTGCACAGCTCTATATATTAGTGTAACAGTGTCTTGTCCTGTCTTAAGTCATAACGAATTGTATGTGTACCCAAACATGAACACATTCATTTAAAACAGAATAAACTAAAAATGCTTTGTTGTGAAGCTTTAATCATAAACTGTACGTTATTCACCGTGAAATCACACTCAATCCTTAACACAAATTGTGTAAAAAAAATAGTCACAATTCTTTTGTAAAGTGAATGTTCCAAGATGGATGATTGGTGCACCGTAGAACGTACTAAATGGTCATTATGGAAAGCTACATTCCGATTTACCCCTTTTATTTCCTCAACTAATTACTGTGTGAATCAATGTGTAGGTTGTAACTGTCCAATGATTTATTTCCTTTTTCAATCTAATCCAACACGCCAACCAGCTGGTATATTTCTAATTAAAACGGTTTCGAACTTTAACACCCCTTTGCTTCATAAACTACTGGAATCTCAAAACTCGCTGAGGTGTGGGAGTTATACATACCTCGTATTAATTTCCCTTTATTTTGGGCAAATATGAATGTCTTCAGTACTTTCTAACACAGATGAAGGGAAATATCTATTCACTCTCAGAAGTATATCTATAGGATATAACAGGTTGACTAGATTGTATTTTTTTATTTTGTCGTGACAAAGTAACCACCACAATTGCTTATGTGACAACATATAATCCATTACATTCCACCTTCAATTTTTTATGAAATCCCTATCCCGCTTTTACATTTCCACCTATACTCTCATTAAACTTATGGAAGTTAAAGTATTAGCTTCATATAAGAACCAATATAATCCATGTAGGTAAAATCTTGCCAATATCCACAGGTGCAGGTATTTTAGTTTAGTAATCTAATTAAGAATTCAATTCATGCCCCATAATCATATATACGTATCTATTTTAGGAGAACAATAACATGTCGCCCACATTCCACCTGAACAGTCATTGAAATGAGTTCCTACAAATCAGACGACAGGCACGGGCACATTCATATATATATATATGGCTTACTTACAGAATCGAAATTGAAAGAATGACCGGTCAGATATAAGATCAAAGCCTACGAAAAAGGTTGCAGAAGAATTTATTCCAAAGTCATTCTGAACTATTAACTTCCCAATATCCCACCTTCAAGGTATGAGTAAATTGAGCGTGCTAGACGTTTCTGGCATTTCCTCTAGCATGAAAACTTCCGACCCCAACTGTGATCGCGCAGCATGTCAACATCTAATATCCTGATATTTTTTCACCAAGACCATTCCCATTTTCATGTGCAGTTGATAATATTTTCAAGATATACATAAAACAGTAATGGTTTTTTTTGGTATCAAGTATTTCCTTCTCCTTAGGACTCGATTGGGCTAATTCAATATTAGTTGTTGGGTTTGAGGGCTGCATGGTTAATGTGTCGAATGTATATTTGTCATGGGAATATCGCCTTTCAGGACAGTGGTAGGATTCACAAAGTACTGGGATGGAGAGCTTTTTCTGGGGGGTCACTCTGACCTTAATCTTGATTATTTACTGGAGAGTATGCAAATACATCATAACTAATCTTACCAAAGACTGTGGTGCCTTGATTTGTTTTGTTAATGACGTCCAATGTATGGGATATATTAAGGACATATCAGCGCCACAAGGCAACCCAACGCGGGGGTTATATATTCATGCCAATTATTTCTGATCATTCATTGTGGAAACCTTTGTCCTGTTTTGAAACTCATCTACATACATGTACATAGAATAATATAATTATTATATCTCTCTGAATAACCCAAGTCGGTCTTCCCTCCAAGGCTATATGTTCGTCTTCTTACACACAAACGGGGCAAAATAAACTCTTTCTTAGACCTGAATGTATATCCACTCCCTGCTTGCTTCACCCCAAACGAAGCCTATGTAATAATGGTCCGAAGGGTCCTCTTTTGTTTCAGTAAGGTATGCTTGTTTACAATGAAGGCAAAACAATGCGTAAACTAACCACTCATATTATTTTATTTCTGACTTTTACAACACACCAGATTCCCAGTGGACAAATACTAGCATTGCAGTAGGTTTACTTCAACGAAACGAAATATTTTCCCTTTTATTTTTCCAATGTTTGTGTTCCCCGTTAATAATTCCTGCAACAGCATTATCATCTACGCCTCTAGCTCACTATAGACATAGACACAAAACTATTGGTTTTAAACATTGAAAAGAAAACATTTTTTTTTCATTCTAACACCAAAACCTTGCTGTCACCCCCAAATTTTGTAGATGGATTAGTCTGAAATCCTGAATGCTTTTCCATTGCATCATTGGACACAAAAACGTCAATGCGTAAGCCTTTAGACAAGATTTTGCATAATATTTGAAAAGTTGAAATTTACGCCTAAGTTTGTTGAAATATGCAATAAGAAGTTCAATGGAAATTCATTTCCTCCTATCCAAGCAATTGTTCGGGAATGTTGTGGTTATGCAGGTTTTATGTATCACTTCGCGTTAAGAGAGTTGAACATTGACATGAACAAATATATAGCCCGTTTTGTACACCTATTTCAATATATTATATTTGTTACTAAAATATGATACAAGTCTAGGCATGCAATACTTGAGGTGTCGTCCTTTGTCCCGTTATAATTTGGGATTCTCTTTTCCTTTGAAAGGTTTGGTTAACCATACAAAATAATGGCATGCAACTGTGTATGTATACATGTACACATGTGTGTTTGGTGTTTCTTTGGTCTTTTTTAAATGTGAATTCAACATTTATATCCGTGTGTATACCATGGCTCCTCAAGTTGACCAACAAAAGTTCAGTTTCAGTGGCACCCCAACAACTCCTTTTATGAAACAATTACAGTATCCAATTTCAAAATTACTAAACATAACAGTTCTTTTGACACACCATTATACGATTTCTTGAATGTCGATATATACTTTCAAATAAGATTAAAACAATGAATGCCAATTAGCGTTCATGTGAAGAAAATTACATGACAAATAAAATCTCACTTGGATCAACTCTAACATGGTGTACACACTAAATGAGGAAGGTAACGGTTCTACAATCCCCAGGCTTGAGGTCGCCCCTGTTCAAGTTGTTTGCATGAATCCCTTTAATAACCCCAACTAGTTGGAAACCCATTGCCTTTCTTTCACCCTAACTGTCCCTATCTCACTGGTTAATATTGTGTGGCACAAGTTGGTATACTTAAGGATTTTTGTGTTATCGGTACTATTTAGTCAAATGTATGTTTAACTTGATTTGCAATACTGGACTTAGTATTTTCTAACTTACAACGACCAAAAAAAGCATCCGGTGTGGAACAGCCTGAAAACATGAATTTGCTTCGTATTAACTAGACGATGTTATTTGCATCGCTTTCATATTAATTACTTACTAAAGACGCCTTATATTTACCTCCACAAAGAGGAAATGCTCTCACAATCGCCATTTCTGCCATTGGTATTTGGTGCTAAGTTCTTTTGTCTTTTGTAGTCCTGGTCTACTCACTGATGATGAAAGAACTGCAAAGCAGGAGAAATACCTCGCCAACTATGAGAATGCTGGTTTTGACAATGGTGAAGCTGGATCACGTGCTTCGAAGAATCGCGACAGCTACATGTCCAACGGTAACGGATATGCTAGCTTCGGGGAAGATAACGACTCTAAACTAAATTCAAATCGCGGAAGCAAATTAAGTGGAAACAGCGAGACGGGCGAAAACAACCGACATTCGGACATCATCTATGCATACTGATGATGTCTTTCCTGCTAAATTACATCCAGCAACAACATACCAGCATCCTGAAGTGTTTGATAACGGAATTTAATATACGAGTTTCCACCCAAGTGTCAGACGATATTTCTCAATGGAAACTTGGTGTTCGCTCGCTAAGAGCTGCAGTGTTAATTTAAGAAGCTTATGCAGCTCAATTATAGTATAGTATATATAATGAATGCATCCTTCGTTTGACTCTTTGATTTATAATGTTTAGGAATGAAAGGTTGCTCTATTTTTACTCGGAGAGTAACATATGTATACCTGCACATTAACAAGAAATCTCATACCCATACTTTTGCACTTATATGAATAAGTAAGATATCACATTTTGAGTTTATTATATTCATGTATGTATGTTATTTTGATTGTGAACTTATGTATCGTATTTTTATTGACGATGAATTGCTTGCTTCACACATTCCATGCACTGAGATACAAATCAAATTAAATTTGGTTATGTCATGGTTAGAGATGGAAAAAAGATCTAGTTTGAACAGGCATGTACGAATAGATTGAGGTAGCCGTCAATGTTTGTGACGCGTTTATTTTTTATGACAGCGGGATTCTGTCAGTGCTTTCTGAAGGTATGGAGAAAAACTGCTCAAGTATCTTTTTTTTCTTGTGAGACCTTTAATTAAATATAATAAGACTCACCTAATGCATATACATAGTAAGGAGACTATTGCAAGTCATGTGTGAATTTTGATATCAATCCTTTGCTATTGAAGGGTACTAATATTACTCAAATGAGTTGTACGCCAGCTAGGTTGCATGTACATACTCCTATACCAAGTGTGGATATACACAGTGAAGAATTTCGCCAATATCAACATTTTCTGAACCAAGGGTGATTGAGATATATATGTATGATGGTAAATGTTTGGAAATAATATACTGTCCTGTATCACTATCGTTACCGCTATTATTTTACGTCATTTCCAATACCAGAAAGGTAAAAGGTAATTTGAATGATTCCACTGCATGGAAATGGTCCCGAACAGGACGGCGAGTTGTGATATGGAATCTGGAGTTACTTAATTCGAAGCACACAATAGAAACCCTAAAGGTAACACACACTCTTGTGAAAGTTTCTATGTTCAGATATGAATTTAAAACTTGTAGAAAATCTATAGTTATCAAAAGTTTATACTCAACGATACGTTTATAGTCGGTGATAAACGGATTACATTTCGCATGAAAAATTGCAATTCAAAACCGTACTTATCCCAACATTTAAATTTCTTCGAAGTTTCGAGCTGAATATTGCTAAATTGACATGTAAAATGCTTAAGATGGAACAAGTTTATTTGCATTCATGTGTACACCCATAGAGATACTGGATAATTATATTATTGACCGCCTATAGTGGTTTGACTTATTTTCATATACTCAGAAAGTGTGTGTGTACATGCAGGCTTCAAGAAAGGATGCTACTTAAATTAATGTTATCATAATACGATAGGGTATGAATCATGCGAATTGTTTTTGTCATGGTTTCATGTTGAAATATATGTATATCAGAAGTTGGATATGAATCTCATTGTATGCATACTCATTGTACAGTTTATGTTTAATATTAATATATTAAGATAGTGATGATTAACCAGTATCGAATATCAAGTGTCGAGATACAGGAACCTTAGCACGATTTTGCTCTGCTTATATATTATATGCGTAGTAAGACCTTTCGGAATCTCTTGGGATTGGGATTTCAATTAATTTACCTTTTTGGGGGAAGTTTTATACAGTTTTTCACGAGCTTCTCCTTAGATCGATGGAGATTTATTGACTTTTTTGTGAAAGTCAACCAGTATTAACATGAAAATATTAAAATGTGGGATTTCCCATACACTATGTGGACACAATATGAATGTATCTGAGATATAATTCCTTTTTCAATCTAGATCGTGATGTTCTGTTAAATAAACGGTCATTAGTGGTACTTAACATATTTTGGCTGAATTTTGGTTGACGTACACCTTTGACGTCCTTCAAATTTCACTTTGCACTTTTTGATAGTAAACTGAATTAGTATACGTATTAAACGTATAGAAAAGACGGATGCAGAATAAACAATGGGTTTGAAAGTGAATATTCGTGAACCTTGAAGTGGAAAGGAGATTGCCAACATGATTTCACCAATATAAAAGAACGGCAAAATAAAAGGCCACTTTTGGAATGGTCGAAAGGGAGTCTTACTTTCTTACTTTAAAGACCAAAGATCAATCCACGTAGTGCCTGCCTAGAAACAGACTTATCTCCCTGACTAAAACTCAGGGTAAGAATTGTATTCATGTACTTTCATTAATCATTTATAAGCGTTACTTAAATTGAGATTTAACAAGGTTCCAGAAATATTCCCTTGTAAATTGCATGTCATCAGAATGACGCACGTACGGCCACACTGTGGTCATTTTGTCCATAAATATGTATATTATAATAAAATTTAAGAAAACGTTGACATGCCTTTGTCTGATTTGTGAAGAATAATGGCAACTAAATCTAATTAACCTTACTTACTGGAGGTCTTCCATTACTAACTTGGCAGGGGGTGCGGTGGAACGACGGTCTCACAAACGCCCAGATTGAGGAGAAGTGCTACAAAATATAGAATTAATGACTGAAATTGAGAATAGACACTGCATGGTGTTGATAATGCCATACGCACATGGATGTCTTTAACAAAAGGAAAATAGGCGCTGAAATAAAGGTAAAATAAAAGAAGTACTAAGCTCACATTTAACACAAAGAGTTGTGGTTATATTGTTTTTTTATAGTATATTTGTACTTCTGAGTATAGCACCTCAGCAGCAAGACAATGAATGGTGCGTTATCGGAGCTGTAAAGTTTGTGAAAATGTTCCAGAGTGCACACGGTATTTAGACTCAAAAGCACCTTCATAGATGACGCGTTTCTCTAAAGTCTTATTCTATGGCAGACTTGTTTTTTGTTTTTAAAGATGTTTATTCAGCAAGATGAAATTATGCAGTTACACACTATTCTCATTCGAGGCTGACGTTAGAAAATTTTTTAAGCATATAAGTACATTACGACAAGAAAAAGAAATATTACGAAGTGATAAGAGAAAAAGAAGGAATTTTTTAAATTTGAAAAAACATTTCGGCCAATCGAGCCCAGATAATAATACAGGGAAATACATAAAAACCACCACCAGGGCAGCATCCTTTTACTACATTCCTCAGAGATACAAGATACTATTTCTTCTTAGACATACACAAATTCATTTGCAAAGATTTTCAAGATCTATGCATACACGATCGAAAGGGCAGTCAAGGTGTTACCACGGAAAAAAAGGTGTCAATGTGCTATTCAAATCATCATAGATACCAGAGTTTACGAAAGGAGACTAATTACACACCATGGGTTGTTTACAGTAGGTCAGGTATTGACCAGATGTTTTGGCTATTCGAGAAAGCATTAGCCACAACCGTTTTAACCTGATTTCTAAAGAAGGTTTGTTCATTTGCATTTTTTACATCTCTGGGAAGTGAATTCCAGATAGTCTGAATCCTTCCAAAGAGGCTCTTTCTAAGCTTTTCTTTTTTCCATGGCATAATAATCAGTCTATCTGCTCTCATATTATAGTTATGATGTTGTATGTGATCTTCAAAATTATGACAATTCCAAAAAATGGTTAGGAAACGCTGGAGTCGCCTATAACATAATGGCAAGATATGATATCTCTGATGCAGATCAATGTTATTAATTCTGAAGGCACCATTTCTGGTTCTAATCCCTAAGCATAACCTAAGACAATTATTTTGTATGACTTGAAGTCGTTTTAGATCTTGTAATGAACCCAGGTCCATTGTGAGACAGCTCGACTCAAGGACAGGAAGAATGTATTGTCTTATAGATCAGGACAGCAATATCGTTACTAATACAATGTCTTATTCGGGCCAGGCACTTAAATAACAAATTAGCTTTAGTACAGACATTGTTAATATGGTATGACATTGTAAGACTACTATCAAGGGAATAACCCAAATACCTGAAATTCTGAACAGTTTCAACCTGAAAACCGTCGTAATAAATGATATACTCTCTAGGATTTTTTTTACGTGTACCATAAAAAACCTGAAGTTTTGTTTTAGAGCGATTGACAGTCAGCCCGTTCCTTTCCGTCCAAACCTTAAACTTATTTACATCTTCGAAGTGGTCCCAGGATACTTCCCTGGGCCACGCCAGCATGAAGGAATAACCTGTCTGATGTAGAACCATTTAAACAAACCAACTGTTCCCTATTTACAGAGTAGGAGTTTAGCAAGGATGTTAAACTGGGACCAAAACCCAATCTCCGCAGTTTGTACATTAGAATTTCAATATTTATCGAATTAAAAGCCTTTGAGAGATCAAAGTAAGTAGCCACAGTATCTATACTTTTGTCTTTGTTCTCGACCACAATCTTTATAAATTCGTATATTGCCGTATCTACACTCTTTCCCTCTCTAAAACCATGTTGGAAGGTCGAAAGAATACCCAAGTCATGTAAATAACTAGAAATCTTCTTCGCCAAAATTTTTTCCAAGATCTTACTGGTGAGAGGGGCAATGGAGATGGGCCTAATATCGTTGATTTTTCTTGAATTTTTTTTCTTTGGTATTAATGTACTGAGCGAGAGTTTCCAAGATTGGGGAAAAATACCTGACACACGAATTCTATTTAACATAGCCACAAAATTATCCACACAAGACAATAGGGCATATTTCAGAAAAGTCGTGTTAACTCCCATTACACCGCTTGATTTAGTTGGATCAATGCTCTGGATATGCTTTATAACATCTTCACCAACTATTTCATCCACCCATTCAAACATCTGATATTCAGGAGCTGGTTGATCATAATTTGACAGAATATTTACAGAAGACTTTGGAAGAATTTCACAAAAATACCGGTTCCCATAGTTGGCAGCATCAGTACCTGATAATTCGTTCCCATCAGTGTCTACAACATGTTCAACCGATGCAAACGAAGCACTACTTGTCCCATAAATATTAGATATGTGCGACCAAAATTTCTTTTCATTCCTGCTAAATCTCTGGCAGATGTTCGCCAAAGCATCTCTTTTTAATTTTACCACCATTCTTTGCACATCTATACGTAGGGACCTAGCCAGTCTAAAGTCATCAGCATTTTTGCTTCTCATTGCTTTCTTAAAAACCCTATTCTTTCTCATAATAAGTTGACGAAGCTCCCTATTATGTAGTATCCGGCCTTTCTTAACTATAAAGGTTTGCTCAGGGTATAGATCGTCTTGTACTCTTTTAAGCTCTTCCATCAAGTTGTTACTAAGTCTATCTATATCTGGTTCTGCCCAAAGATCATCTTCAATAGCAACTACATGGTCTCTAATCGCATCAAAAGACATATTAGTTGTTGGTCTACATGTGTATGTAGGTCTACCTTTGTCCGTATGTTGAGCCTTTCCCTTTTTTAAGATAATAAAGACTGGGACATGATCACTGATGTTTTCACTGATAGAGCCTGATTTGGCCACGTTCTTACAGTTAGAGGCGATAAAGTCAATCGATGTACTTGTGTTAGAAGTAACCCTAGTCGGTTCTGAGATATGCTGAATGAGACCATACGAATCCAGCAAACTTACAAAACGCCTACTGTTAACATTTTGTTTTGACAAGTCAATGTTCACATCCCCTCCTAGGATTTTGTTTGTATTACGATACTTTTTGTTGGTAGACCCCAAAAGAAGTTGGTTCATAGTTGTAAAGAAACGCTCAACCGAACTACCAGGAGGCCTATAGATAGCTGATAATAGAATCATCTTGTTTTTGCCTGCCTTGATTTTACATGATAGTAACTCACAGTCAGTGGTGTTAACACAAAGGTCATCATCTAAGCTAGCATTGAAGGTGTCTTTGGTGTAAACAATAATCCCACCACCTCGTTTTCCACTAGTCCGGTCCTGTCTAAGCAGGCTGTAACCGTTAATGTGGAGCATATTATCTGGGATATCTGTGGTCAACCAACTCTCTACAATACATACAACATCGTACAGACCGTTCAAAAATTCGCTCCTCAAATAACTAAGCTTGTGAAAGAGGCTACATACATTGAAAAAAATTATTTTAAGCCCTTTCGTCGTCGAAATATCAATATTCGGAAAACAATACATCTAGTATAAGTGACAATGGCGAAAGTGCCCATGTTAAAAAGAAACAAAGAAAGTTGCTGGTACAACTGACAGACTCACAGGCGAATGTATATATTATGTCTGTGAGTGGTGTTCGGAAAAATACGGACCACAAGGCTATACGCAGCTAGGTGAAGACAAGCAGTACACATTTTTTTTTTATAATAAAAAAACATACCGGAGAACGAGTCGGCGATCCACATGGTCCGCCATCTTGGAATGTATTTACATATCTAGAACTCATTCACGACCCGTCGTTTAGTAACAAGACGTTCAACAAAGAAAAACTCTGCGATAAACCCAAATATTCGATTATTAGTTTAGACATCTATGAAACTGGGAGGTTTGTATCATTGTATAAGCATAGCATTCCGCAAGGCAGTTTACGACATCAAGAGCCTTTCGTCAACATTCAAAATGGCTACCATCAACATCCGCACAGCGATATCAAGCTAGTGTAACAACAAAAAAGCAGAGATTACGGTGAAAAATTGTTGCAATATAACAAAAATAGTACATAACAATGTTCTCAGGTGTCTTCTGGGTCTGCAATATCCATAGCGGAGACTGACAGATCAGCGATATTCTTGGAAATATCGAAGCGAAGTGGTTTCAGCTGACGGCGTGACCGATTTGCTGTATGATTTGCTGTACATGTTCTTATCAGCATGAAGAAACAATATTATATTACATCTAGATCTTGTACTCAAATATAGTATAAAAGCAGTTAACACGATTTGTCTATAGAATTAAAACGGGCAAATGAACGCGATTCTGCGCGATTTTTAATGCGCAATCATCTCGCCAGAGTTCTGTAATGAGCGTGGACCCTTTTCACGCAATAATTATTGCGCAATGATCGCGAGATGGTCACGCTATGTTGGAGTCAATATCTTTTTCTGCGTATTACACTAGATAAAAAATCATCATCAAAATTGCATGTTTACTTTTGGGCTTAAAAAAAAGAGTTCTGCAGAAGTAGACTTAGAGGCGTTTATATAAAATGGGGTTTGTTATGCCAACTGCTCTCTCAAATATATAAAATAAGTATATTTTTGGAGTATTTTGTTTTTACCTTTTCATTTTTAAGGTGATAAGATGTATAACTATCAAGATTTTCACCTGAAAAGAATCTCAGTCTTTCGTCTCAGTCTTATAATGTCACATCGATGAATATTGTATGATTAGAGCAAACTTGGTCGCGTTGGAATCCAATTAAACGCCCATTTCCTATTAAAACAACGAAAAAACGCGTGAAAAAGTCCGATTTTCTCATTTGAACTTCTGTTGTTCTAAATGGCACATGTTCAGACATTATTTTTAACGGACTATGGCGCCGACGAAGAATGGCATTTGTACAGAAATTAAAGTAACCTTCCTCACCACATTCTATAATCATGAAATCTCTTGAAACCTTTTCAGCTAAATCATATAGGATGGATATAGGCTATGTCAATATTTGATATTTGAATTAGGCCTACAGAGCTCTACCATAACATTGCACTTCATTCAATAGTGCTTGAATAATTATAATGAATGGGACAGAAGGCTACAACACCATATATATGGGTTAGTTCATCACCCGACACACCCAGGTGCTGTTTTAACCGCAGTTTGCAACGCGGCAAATTCACTGCAGTCATCGCGGGCAGCAAAGAGCGGCAAGCGTTACTCGTCGTGACGCGATCCCATCACCGCGGTCGCCGCAGAAACATGTGAACGCGGTGATTGCAGTATAACACTATAGGGACGTCACACATATGATGCTGTTGGACCGCGCTAAATGGGGGTGGGGGTTTGGGTGGGGGCGGGGGTGGGGGTGGGGTGGGGCAGGTATTGCGCAATATTGGTTTCATGCTTATTATTTATGCTTTTATTCAGCCTTAGAATATCATCATTTCATCATTTGGGTTCATTTGGGTTCATTCTTGTCGCAGTAGCCTCATTTCCTCATATCATTTTCTTGTTGAAATATTTCGTCATACCAGCATCTACAAAGAATGAAATACAGCTATATTTGGTAAAATTTATACACAATAATCAGGGTGCAACAAGATCCAAATTATCAACCTGCCCCCGGGCAGGTTGATTTAAAATCTACCTGCCCACCTCAAAATTCCACTTGCCCAGCAGTTTCATACCCACTTTAGCCGAAACATTTACATGACATCTTTATTATATCTGAGACTCCCTATATATGTCATCAATATTGCTTGATAATAAATCTAATTTCTTTAGTGTTCTAATCTTGAAGTAAGTCCAAAATCATACACATTTACCTATATATTCAAGTGATACATAAACATAATTAATAGACACATGCCTAATGATAACATTTATTATGAAAAAAAGAAAGTTAAATTTCCTTGGGCTCAGCAGTATAAATTGCGGGTAACAAATGATGCTGGTGGGTAAAACGCCAAAGTTACCCGCCCTCCGAGGTGAAGGAAAGGGAGTAAGAGACAGAGAGACAGAGTAGAAATTAGCATTCATAAAGCGTTCGGGAGGCGATCTTGTCGCACCCTATAATGATTATTTCTGCTCATTATCATGTCATATTTCATATCAATTCTCCTTGATTCCTCCTTAGAAAAAGGGATGAAAAACGACCCATTGGTCTGTAGATATTTCAGCCCGGCCCCAACACTCATATGGTCTATATATATGCCTGCTCCACCCCTCTTTTGTGCGGATTTTGAGCTAAAAAGTACCCCGTTTTCAGGCGGAAAAGCTTTGAAACACACCTAATCCTTGGTCTACTAGGCCTAAGACAGCAGAAATCCGTTGCATCCTGTTATAGGATCTCCTAGTTTCTTGTGTTAACAGCAGTGTCCTGTAATCTGCAGGGCAGAAATAACTAATGGCTGGTTGGTCTTTATATGTAAGGAGTGTGGGGGCCGGGTATTTCAGTCTCTCCTTCTTCATTTCTTAAAAAAACAAAAGTTTGACAATGTTAAGTATAGTATATGTAATGAAATTGAACAATGAGAAGAAAAGATATCTTATTTACCTGTGTGATGCAGACACATATGATAATCGCCTTGAGTCATACCTGAAATAAGAAAATATAATACAAAACCTAAATTCATCAGAGAATAAATGCATGTATCAAGAAAATATGATGTTCACAATTGATCAAATGAATCTGAATGGCACATACTTTACACAGCTTACCAAGTATGCTTCTATATATACAATACATGCAGACATATAGACACCTACCCTCTGTGACTGCAAGATCGCATCTGATGTATCCACGCCAATAATTCCCGCCAAAACCATGAATCCTTTGTTCCTAAGCCTTGTACATAGGGGATGGCTGTTGCTTCTATTTCCGCCCTACCCTGCATGGGTTGTTGGTTCAGGGCTTAAGGAGTAGAGGGGACTTTTCCAGATTGGATAACTGATGGTATTAATTAGAAGGAGAAGGAACAATGGGGTGGCAGAGGGGTTATTTATGTAAACTCTGAACCATGTAGAGAAATATAGTAAGCCTAGAGAAATATCTAGGAAGTAATGAAATAGCCTAGGAATTGGTGTATTACCTTGTCAAGTACCCCTATGTTCCAATATTGCTAACAGGGACCATGGGTTTTTTGTTTTTTTTAAATATTTTATTGGTTTTAATATACCATCCATCACAGGTTAATCATGGTACTGACACATAAGATTGGTTTATTCTAATAACAAAATAAATCATGTAAATCATGACGATCATTATGCCCAGAAAAAGAACCTTCCAATGACTGCAGTAGAACCAGGAAGCCGTGTGATTCCTGACTGCAGTTCTACATATCTCATAGGTAGGTATATGAAGTGCATCAGGGAATCACACAGCTTCCTGGTTCTACTGCAGTGACCCCCACACAGGCAGAGCATTATAAGAGCGGCGAATGCGCGGAGAACGGGGACTGCAGAGATGATGCAGTGAGTGATGGTTTCAACGCACGTTGCCAATCTCTGTGTGTCACTCGGGCAGTGCTGCACCTTAAATATTAGGTATTAGGCCAAAGGTATACAGGACAGTTCAATGAAAAAGAAACGCTCAGTCTAATTGCCATAAAACTTTCAGGGATTGTTCCTTACTACAGAAGAAACGAATAAATGAAAAAGAAAGTTATGTTACCCCGTTGGTTTTTTGGTAGTCATTTGAAAAAAACGGTGGTTTACTGTGGGAGTCTATGAGAAAATGTGTTTTTTTCACGTCTTATGGAATAATAAATAAATGTCTGGTCCAAATTAGTTCAGATTTGCTACACTTTTATTTGAGGTCATATCCCACAAATTAACAAAAGAAAATCATATCTTACCCAATCAAAAAAAAGACCTCTAAAGTTGACCATGTAGTCCACTTTTTGTGGTTGGTCTGGCTGATGCCATTCTTTTCACATTAATATTGGCCATTGCACAGACTTTTTACTCATTTACATGGAGTGCCGTCATCAGCCGAAGGGTTTTTTGCAAAATGTTTATTTGCCATGGCAATAATAGAACCTATGCGAAAGTGATTGAAATGAATTTTGGTTTACACTATAGATACTAGGGGGACAACCGCTAATAGATGGGAACGACCATGGCTATCATAGTTCAACTAGGAGCCGCATAGGGTCGTACTTTCGGACACACCCATAATATACTTTAAGTTAGGGACTTTGCTTTATTTCTCATTCTTTTACCTAAATCCTTGAAGATTAACACGTTTTCTTTGTTCATAACACTAACGATAGATACTAGGAGCCAGAATTTTGTTTAAGTTTCAAGTGATTATGACTTTTTTTTAAATTGACTTCGAATTTAGAACCTTAAAATGGAATGTCTTTCTAACGTCTTGTTCAGTTCTATCTACTTACAATCACAGCTTTTCGCTTAAATGTTCATTTTTCAGTGAAAAATGGTCAAATTTGGGACATTTCAGTTTTCAATTCTTCCCACTGAACACGGCGTCAAAAAGTTAGAGTCAAGCTCTTTTTCTGGGTATTACACTAGGAAAAATATTATCATCTGAATGACATGTTTTACTTTTGGACAAAAGACAAAAAGAGTTCTGGAGGAGTACACTTGGATACAGGGGTTTATATAAAATATATTATATACAATATCCCATAATCTAAGGAATATATAGCTCTAATATTCCACACAAATGTCCCTACTTATGCAAGTTACCGAAAACTACAAACATATTTCCAAGTGATATAGTCAAAATAGTGATCTTATAGCAACTTTATAAGGACGAGGAATTGTATACTGCTACTTAGATTATGATTAGATTTCAACCCAGACAATCTTGATTACGACAGCATTGATTGTTTTCCCTCTTCTAATGAACCGGTATGTCTTCAAATCTCTTCTCTGTCTTCATTTTGGTCCATACTTAGAATAAAACAATATCTATTCATTCTTGACCCGTATGCAACACCGTGGGAATAGGTGGGTATGGGGAATTCGTGCATAGGGGTAGTGGTTGTTATGGGACATCCAATCCATATAATGTAAGCCCACAAACATGAATTCATCATCGGACCATAACTATCAACTGAAAGTTATTTTTGTGTCTTGTATTTTCATATACCGTAGATCTACTGCCAATGTTTGAAAACGATCCAAAATGTGGAAGAATTTCCCATACATGTGACCATGATTCGAATTATCTATTATTAACGTGTTTACAAAGTATTATTTCTATGACAAATTATATTCAGATCTAATTTCTTTTATAGATGGTATATAGAGTATGACACTTGTGGTTTTATGTTCAAATATGAACTTGTAATTTTAGTATTCGGTACCTTTTATGTATTTATAACTATTTGTTATACACGCATTGCTCTGAAAACAACGTATCTAGAGTGATTTATGCATAGTGTGTATTTCACTAGTGATTTACGTGGGGTTGTCATGGCAACCAATCTGTTTTTTCACTAAGATTACCGGTAAAATTCAAATTTATAATTCGATTTTCATGATTGAAAGCATGTATAATAAATCTATTAACTAACTCGTTGGTTTCATTCGCTTAGAATATTGCACGAGTTGCGTAGCAACTCGTGCAATATTCACGCTCCTTCAACCAACTCGTTAGTTAACCTGTATTCATTTAATGGAGGGGTGGATATAAGAAAAGTTATGATCGTGAATTCGAGTATTTATGGGATTAAAATAAGATACGCTAAACAGATAATTTTACTAACTTTAGTCTTATTATCTTTTATCTTATTAGTATAATCCCATAAACATCTAGCAAAAGTAAAAGTAAAATGTAAAAGTAATTATATTATCAGTCTTCCACAAAATGTTATTTGGGGAACAAAACGGTTACAATCAAATAAAAAAAAGACTGTAGGAGTTGTATTCCGTTTTCATCTTGAGGCACATACTTGGTCTTCCATGCAGGAAACCATGTATTGTTTATCATAATATGGTTGCATGGTTTCAGCTTATATTTATACGAATAACAGATTATCATGATTAAATACTAACGTGCTAATTATTATGAAAATTAACTATTTTTTATGAAAATGCCATTGAGCTATCTACATTATAAATGCCTTGTGTTTTACATTCCCTGTCCCATAAGCAAACCGCAGGTTGTACTGACCGAAATCTGAGATACCCTCATAAATACTCGCAGATCGTGACATACTGGTAGGGTTATATATTTGATTGGAACGGGCCCATCAGGACATGATTAACATAAAACAATAAAACTGTGTTATGGAGCTTCTTTCGTCTGAGGAAAAGACATCCAAGAATTCGGTCGAGGTAGTGGGAAAAACAGTTGGACAGCAGGCACCGGAGGAGGTGGAGGAGTATCTCTGCCTTCCTTAGTGCTCATTGTGTGGTATGGATGGCCAGGGGAAGTGGGTGATCTGATCAGGTGAGTTAGTCTGCAGCATAGAGAGAGACACTAGTAAAGGTGAGAAATTTATGGGAATTTATGGAATGGGATTCCAGTGGTATCATGCATGTTCCATGAAGTTATATTGTTACATCGAGTATCAGTCTGTAAATGTATAATGCCATTTTTGAATCGATTATAAAGTAATTTTCCATCGGTACCTTTTTAATTACTTCAACAATGGACAATCCGCTTCATTAAGGTATACGTGCTAATAGTTAATACAGATAGCATGAGCAGATATATATATGTATTATACACGCATTGCTCTGAAAACAACATAATCTAGAGTGAGTTACTCATAGTGCGTATTTCACTAGTGAGTTACGTGGGGTTGTCATGTCAACCAATCAGTTTTTTCACCAAGATTACCGCTGAAATTCAAATGTATGACTCGATTTCTTTATATTCTCATGATTGAATGATTGAAAGCATATAATATAATAAATCTATTGGTTAAAACTCGTTGGTTTCAGTCGCTTAGAACATTGCACTTAGAATATTCCCGCTCCTTCAACCAACTCGTTAGTTAACCTGTATATATTACATTTTATGCGAGATGGAACACTGGGCAAAACCTGCTTTGTACTACGGACTGATTTTAACTTTATCCTCGGTAGCTTCTTTTGATCAATTCAAAGGAGCCCATTTATCTTCTCCATATTACATGCATTGTAAGATGTACTATTAATTAACGAAAACGGTACACTTCTCAAACTTGACAAACTCATTAATTGGACCCTTTGACTGAGAAAGTGATAGAGACTTATACAGAACCACTTGAACATTCAAATCTGCTATAATGTTATCTATATACACATATATTGCTCCAATTGACATTGCCTTGTCTTTGTACCACACTATATATGTTCACTCTCATAAATATCCCACTAAGAAATAAAGACGCTCAAGAAATGATATTTTAATACAGTAGGTAAACTTGATAGGGCTGGATTGTGGACCTGGACTGAGAAAGTGATAGAGACTTATACAGAACCACTTGAACATTCAAATCTGCTATAATGTTATCTATATACACATATATTGCTCCAATTGACATTACCTTGTCTTTGTACCACACTATATATGTTCACTCTCATAAATATCCCACTAAGAAATAAAGACCTTCAAACGTAACTGGTTGTTTATGTTTTAATGGGACCCTTTTTTTGTAAGCATAAAGGGCTGATTCTCATGCGATTTTGCACCGCAGACTCTTTTTCCACTAAATTCTGAGAGAATCGCATGAGAATCGGCTAAGTGGACAAGGGCCTTTAGTTTAAAAAAAAACAGTGTAAAAGGTCAGGTTAAAAAATGACTAATTTTCCAAATATTGTTTTTCTTGTCTTTGAAGTTAATATTTGGTGTTAAAACATATTTTTTCAGTTCTCAGAGTTTTTTATTAACTATATTTCGTCCCCACCAAAGTCGTAATGAGGAATGGGTATCATCTCCGTTGGTTTCGATAAAGTTACTGATCCAAGGAATGTTTCTGTTTTCTAGATTAACAGATTATATATATTATTAATCGACCTTAAATTTAATTCCCATTTTCATTCAGAATGGCAGACAGTGACGTGAGAGTGGTGTTGAAAGCGCTAGTTTTACTAGTGATATTTTCAACAGTGGGCTGCAGGCCGGGTCCAGAAAAGAAGCTTTCAAGAGTGAAAAGGCAGAGTAAGTTATCCAAGCACAACAGAATTCACCAAAGGATTGTAATCAATAAAATTGTATTCACTAAGATAGCCAAGACAACTCCACAATGTGCAGCTCCATTCATCTATGAATTTGTTTTGATCCAATCCAATGTTATTGATGTATGGTATTAACTGTTTAAAACGATAAATGTTAAGGAAATAGACTCCGAACGATTGGGGTCCCTTGGACATTGTGTTTAGTATATGCCCGACGCCGGAGGCGGATGGTCATTAAGGTCCATTCCCATATTGCCACGACCAGGCGGCCGACTGTTATACTTTAACTTTTTTTGCCGTGCGGCGGCCGTACACCAAGTGGTAATGGTAATGGAATGGCATTTACTCTAGTCTACGGTCATATTTATATATCAAATCTTAGAGTTGAGTGCCTCTTACTCTAAGATTAACCACTACGTCCGAGGGGCGCAATTGTGTGAGCATAATTATATTATATGAAGTTATATGGCCGCAAAATGGGCCAGGCATTGGCTAATAGGCATAATTATATTATACATGTACATATATGCAAGATGTTATGGGCGAGTACGACGTCGTTTCTTTCTATAACATAATACTTTATTAGATTTCGAAACAATACAAGACATTCTCAGGTATTCAATTGGAATTGTTGTCCTTATTTCCTCATCATTACTTTTAACATCTACCAAATGATGCCGAATGATGATTACATATGTCTTAATTTTATTTCCATTATCCTTTCAGGTGTGTTCTGCACACAGAAGGCTGATATTGTCTTTGTGCTAGATAGTACTGCGGACCTTACAGCCGAAGGATGGGATAACGTTCTCATCTTTATGCAAGATTTAGTGGAGGAAATGATTATTGGACCAAATGACATCCAGGTCTGTGAATCATTATTATAGAAATTTGGTACGAGTTTTCTTCTCAAAGGCTTTTCAAGCCTTTCCATATTGGTATCACATATATATAATCTACTTATACAATTAGCTCAAATCATAAAAACAAGTTCGATTCCTAGAACGCTCCCAGGCACTTCACATGAATAAATACCAGGAAGATCTCAGCGTAGAAAGTCCATTGAGAGTATTTCAGTATTGCATGAAACGTCGACAGATTTCCGAACTGTATTTCCGCGTCATTCCGCGTCACTTTGCGTACATTTTTCCTTATGAAACAACCATAAAAGGAATGCCATAATTTGTACTGACTGACACGGCGAACGACGTAATGAAGGAAGGGATGATTTTACCCAACTGTACATGTACAAACCCATTCATATTGTATGTGGTCGATTCCCGAAATTTATTGCAATTTTTGTTTTTTCACGTTTTTTTTGTGTATACATGTAACATATCTTTGTCAATTCTATCGTGTAAACCTATACATGGTATGTACATATATTCCTCAGGACATGCTCCTTATTTCGAGATACATTTTAAGATTATATGAATATTATGTCTACTGATTTTCTTAACTCATTGCTAGTACACTATTGCAATTTATACTTGACAAGGCTGTAATAATCTACCTTTCGGCGAAATAATATTATTGCACCTGAATTCAGTGAATATGTATGCTGATATCTCGACGACTATTTGAGATTTTTTACAAAATGTCGAAACATTAGATATCCCGACATGTTTTTCTGACTGTCCTAAAGTTGTATGGTTATATAACTATTCTATCTATTAAAAGAAATATGAAGCTTAGACTTTGATATTTTGCTTCCACATGTAAATAGAGACCTTGCCGACGTTTCATCAGAATTGGCTGAGGACCATTAAAGTGTCCCTTTTCGCTTTTTTTTTTATACCTCCAATGGAATTCCTCTACCCTCTACCACATACTTCTATCAGTAAAGTTCAATTCTATTAGCGGTTACAAAGATATTGCAGTGTAATATGATGATGACTGTACGAGGTTTCTAAAACTATTTAAAGTGTAAAGGGCCTAATCCACCAAGCCGATTCTCATGCGATTTCGCGCCGCAGAGGACTCTTTTGCACTAAATCCTGTGAGTATCGCATGAGAATCGGCTTAGTGGACTGGGGCCTCGAGGGTATTTATGCAGTGTTTATGATATTACATGCTATGTATTCATGTATTCACTACTGCCTGTGAGGTAGTTAGGAGTGGTGAGTTATGGAGCGACGGCCAGGCTGGACTTCCACCTCAATGAGCATGACCGGGTAGAGACAGTCCTGGAAGGCATCGCGCTCATGACGTACATGAACGCGGCCGAAGTGAACATGACTGGAGCCATCTGGTGAGAAGCAACCCAACCTAATCATTCCTATGTTCTCCCAACACAATTTAATTTTTCATTTGAATTTTTTATTTTTTATTTTCTTCATTTCTTTGATAAATTACGAAAGGTGGTATTTGTATGTGGTGTATTATAGAGAAAAATGAGTCATTAGTCGCAAAAATGATATTTTTCAGGTGTTTTTTTCCGCCGGAGATCTGTTTAGGATTTTTCTTATTTCCTTTTACTCAGTCGTATGAATACATGTACCAACTTTTAAGATTAATTTATTCATTCAGATCTTCCCATGTAAGTCCATAGACCCATATTGTCAAGTTAGGATAGAGCAATACCACGATGAAAGAATATGCAATATATTATTTGGAGAATTATTATATTTATATAACGGAATTGATCAAACCTGTATTATATTTTCGTTGAACGAAAGCTTGTTTGAAAGAGATCATGCAATGTACACGTTGTGAATGGAAATATACAAATTGCAATTTGCCCTTTTAAAATGTCGGACTTATGCATGGAATGTACCGGTAAGTATGGAATGTCTATTTCCATGCACATAATAATGACTCTAGTGCATGGAATATATAGTACATTCTATGCATAACATCATATTCCATTTTTTATAACAGGACGATGCGGACACAAATGTTTACATCAAGGTTTGGCGATAGAGAAGATGTTCCGAATGTAGTTTTCATCGTTGCTGGGTCGACCCCAACACTAGACCGGGGGCTGACTATACCCTATGCAGAAGATGCCAAGTCCGACGGTATCACCATAGTGTCAATTGGAGCCGGTGCGTATCAGTACGATTTATGAATTGGACTTGATGGCTTAAATAATAGATCCAAAGTTTATAACGGCTCTTATAAAGAACACTATTCTTTAGTCCCCGTTCATTACGACTCACTGTTCATCGAGGCCTGCTTGATAAGAAATCCTAAATTCCAATGTCCTAATGTCCATTCCCACGGCCGCCTGATCCTTACTTATCTATTGTCCTTGCATTGCAGCTCGTAGGAAAATCTAAGGGATGTAATTTGCTATACACACAATGCTATTTTTATTCCCACAGTACAAAAATTTCCACCCACTAGGAAAGCTGGAATATTTTAAGTAAAGATCTCTTTTGAAAAAGGCGTTCCCTGACTAATAACCGAGTATAAAGTGTTTTACTAACATTATAGCAACATTGAAATAATTATTATTGTGTATTATTTCCATAGTGTAAAATACAATATTGAACTAATTCTTTATATCGCTTATTCCATCTACTTGGTTGACTGACAACTGAGGGAGATTTCTTATCAACCTCAGGGAAATAATCATTGGATTGGGAGGAAGCAATGGTATAGATTCTGTAATAACCGATAACTTCTTCTTTATACGATTCAGTCAAAAGGAGTTTCTCCTTTTATATTCCAAACACATTTATAAGATTTCGTTAAATAAGAGTAAAAACATCCAAACCGTGAAAGGAGCAGTCGTGGATTACGGTTGCTGTATTTGTTTATTTAAAAAGTACCGACGTTTCTCACCTTATTGCCTCAACATCGGGGTTTCAGGGTTGACAATATTCTTTTATGATAGACGGGGCTTCTAAGCTGTAATGAATTCTTTTAGAGTTGACAATTAACTGCACTATATGTTCATCTCATGTTTTGAATTCATCTTTAACCAGGCGGTTCAGTGGATAATATGATCATGGAAGGCATTGCCAGCAGTGTGTCCGACCATATATTCCTTCTGGCAGACACAGAAACTCTGATTGACCAACGGGACACAGTGGCTGCTGCTGCATGTATCATTCCAAGTAAGAATACAAGTTTAACATTATTTAATTTAACTATGCACACTAATGTTACGTAATAGTCAATATGTATATCACAACTCCCCACATCACTAACAAGGAAAACATTTCTCCCCCATTGCTTCAATGGGGCGCCATTGACCGGAAGTAGAGCTGACATCACGTGACATTGTTCTTCCTGCTGACCACTGGTCACTTCCTTTTTCCCCCAGTTCCCTCCTCCAGTGAGGCATGCTCCTTTTAGATATGGACAGATATATGGAGCTTATATAACAGTAGCTCTGCGATCTAGTGTATGCAGAGGAATATAACAACATAACATGAGCATATTTCAAGCCTTATTTAATCACAAAGATATTACGTAATCTTTGGAAACCATTATGAATATTCAATTTCCATAATTAATTTCGTTAATAATCACCAATTATCGAATTTATGTATAACATAAATAGTCTAGATATTTTGTTTGTTGGATCCTTTCTTATTAATTATATACTCAGGCAGGTGGGAACTGCTCATAAATATTCATGAGTTGGATCGTGGCTGTGGAATCCCAGCTGACCCTTGATCAATTCATTCACCTATATGCCAGACCCACTCTGCCAATTATTTATAATGTTATTTTCTCCCCATTGGATCCTTAATGATCCACGGGATCCAACCTATGTTACAACTAACCATAATTATGTGAGACACTTGTAACTTAACCTTCCAGCAGAGAGGTTGTTCCAGTTTGTCTCCTACTGTGTTGTATATAACATAGGAAACAACCCTATCTCTCATGCTGTTGTTGCCTGGTACAAATCAACATATCTATACTACTCACATAGTTTCGTACTATGCCATATCACTACTGCTTCCCTAAGCAAATGACATAAATTGGGGAGAACTTGTTTTTTTTCACTTAATCTCCCAGTAGTGAAGTTGTTCTACCTTGTCTCCTGCTGTGTAATAGAAAATATAGGAAACAACTTTCTATCTCCTTCTGTTGTCGCCTGACACAAATCAACATCTCCATCGTTTTATCGCTATACCGCTTCGATATTGTGACATGTGCGCAAAGTCCTCACAAATTATTTCTCATCTTCTCACATGTACCTCTCATAAAAATACAAATCATAAATGTATAATTTATAATAATGGATTTTTATTTCCATGTAACATTTACATTTGTCATTCATTGTATCAGTAGAAGAAAGAAGAAAATGATAGAAATAGGAAACGATATCTAGACAGAATCGACTATCAGTAGACAGTGAACTAAGTCTACGAATTTGAGTTAATTAAAAGTTTTCTGCAAAAATAGATCTGTGATCGTGTCGTAACCCATTTCCACACTTCTAAATAAGGATTATTTAGAAGTGTGGAAATGATTTAGAAGTGTGGAAATGACTTTAATTATTTAAATAATCCTTATTTAAATAATCCTTATTTTTTTCTCTTATTGCAGAAATAATTGTCACTGAATATCATATGGATATGGAAACACTGGAAGGTACAAAATTACTAGGGTTTAATATCGAGGGAAGGTTAGCTGTTGCTGGTGAACTCAGAATGGCAATCATCAACATGGGCACGTTTTTCGATGGCATCACTCAAGTTCTAGATTTTGGAGAAAGAAGACAGGTAATGCTATTAATATCAACCTATATTAATGTCCTATAATAGGTTATTTGGTCCTTACATTATACAAATGAACAATATAATACACAATTCCTCACATAAGGGTCCAATTTGATAGAAGCGTAATGACTAGATAAATAACTTTCCAATCATCATTATTTTGTGGATTAGTATGAATAACATATCAAATTACAGAATTTTAGAGTAGCAAAACTTTGCCAGTACATATAGATCGACTTCATTAAGTTCTCAAGAACTGCCTCAAAATCTGTTATGATGGCTAAAGAGCCTAGTCTACTAAACCGATTCCCGTGCAATTTCTCGCCGCAGAGGACTCATTTCCACTAAATTTTGTGAGAATCGGCTTAGTGAACAAGGGCCTTAAGTATCAAAATTCAAATTAGAGGTGTGGGGGAGGAGGGGGGGGGGGGGGTAGACTAATAGGAATGTTCAAACCATTCACCTAGCAAACCTCATATGTACCTTTAGGAGTGCTTTGGTAACTTGGAAGTCTGTCCAAACGGAATGACACTCGCATTCTGGGTATGGATTGGCAAACTGGCCCCACTGGGATATTTCTTCTCATCTGGCGCACAATCTGACGACTCTCATGGATTAGCCATCTACATGGAGGTAGGTTATCCTGTTCGGGCTTCTTTGCACTCAACATTAATCAGGAACAGAACTATATGGGTCAGGTTGTCAGAAAATGTACAATTCGCCTTCAGTATTCATCTCAATAACCCGAATTTAAGACAGAAATACGGTTTAAAATACAGTTCAACATAACCAAAACATTGTCTGAATCAATACAATACCAAATATACTCAGATATACATAATATAGTAGTTATCATGTGTCAGCCTAGTTTAACTGAATTTACTAAATGTGTAGAGCCTATTGTACATTTTCTGACGATCTGACCTATATTATGCCAGCACATTTCTTACTTTTAAACTAAAGTGTCCAAACGGCATAGAGCTTTATACTGAGGTGTGATGGGAAACTGTTTTCATTGAATATCATCAAAATGTAAGAGGTATGATGAAGTTCAAAATTCACCTTTCATCAATTTGATATTCCTCTTCAGAATGGCCAGTTGATGGTTTCTGCGAGCACAATGACAATGTCCTGGGGACCAATAGGTGTCGCTGTTACACTAGAAATGTGGTACCACCTGACAGTCACGTGGCATTCCGAACGCGGCCTCTTCCTGTACCTAAATGGAATGAGTGGCGCCACCGCCGTCGCCGGCGCTGCACGTGCGAATGTGAGTTGCCTCAATGCTAGTCAATTAATTATTCAATGATATACAATTTGTATTGGTGGAATTTAATTAGAAGTAGTAACTGGTAGACAAAATGTTGGCCTTGGACTCTCGAGCTGTATCATTGAATAACCTTTGTTTTCCACATTTTCTCATGTTTATAAGTTCATTGGGAATTATATTAAATGTCCCTATCACATCAGGCTTTGAACAATTATTTCAAAAATCAGCTACCATTGAATTAAGATTAACCAATTGCTTTGGGGACAAAAGGTGGGAGATGTATTTTAATATTATCAAAGGCTTGAGGACAAGCATTTCCAATATTCAAGATGAGAATGTGAAACACGGTGACCAAGGTTGATTCGAGATTTATTTCATCTTAATGATTATTGAAATATGAATTTTCATACTTCACCCTGAATTTTTATGATGACTGTACATTCCACATATGAAATTGCTGAGTAGTAGGTCAGAAATCTGGGTCATCTATTTCTCCCCCAGGGTGGAATGAGCGATATTTCCTCATGGGACATTATATCTTCCCTTCCTACACCTTGTCACTTCCAATTGTGAGAAACTGTGGTATAATTTGGCTTAAAACACAAGAAATGAGTGATTAGGATGCACCCTATTTGCCCTCTCCCTTGCAGACCCACAATGTCGCCACAGGGAATATTCCTACCAGCTGGAAATGTCACGTTTTCTTTCCTATAATTATAGGTGAAGGAATTCCCACATAACATAATCAAACCCTTACTCTGCTTATACATACAATATAATTATACCACCTTTAACACTTCAGATATAACATTTGTGCATTTCTCATCCCATGAAATCGGCGGTTACTGGACAATAAAGCTAGGATAATCGCTTTTAATAATTAATATTTGATATACCTGAGTAATGTATCTTCACATGCAGGCCATCATTGCCACGACCATCAGCAACGTGCTCGTAGGCAGGCGTAATGACATTACCGCCATGTACGGCCATTTTGTCATGGACGAGTTCTACTTCTGGGACACGGAGAGAAAGCCTCAGATAATAAATGATTTCTACCTCAGCTATCAGTATGGTGAGCGTCTTTCCCATTTCATAGTTTACAAATTATTCTCCATGCAGTTCGATTGCATAGCTCTCCTATACAGGTACAGATATGTGGGGTGTCACAGAAAAATGAGTCATTTATATTATGTCAAAAAGTGTATTTTGAGATACCATCAGTTTTTTTTAATGAGAGTAGGCCTAAGTGGATTCCAACTATGTGAACATTTAGAAAATCTAAAAAGTATTTCTTTATATAAGGTTTGACTATTTTTATGTTTGAAAAAGACAGTTGGAAATATTTCTGGGAGGACATTAGTGAAGTAGCTGAATACACTCCATAGATTGACCTTAGAGACGGAGAGATATATTTAATACAATATGTCTTGGTACATGTATTCATACGGGCAAAGTTGCTAGATACCCCAAAGATGAGAACATTACTACAAAGTGATCCTGTGCATAAAACACTTGAAAAATGTCGATATTGCGACTTGTGACTCATTTGTCTCTAACACATCACATATAGCCGATAATGCATGCGCCAACCATTAACAATTCTATTTTCTGTCAGAGCACGGCATCTCATTCCATGTGTAATCTTTCTTTGCGGCTTGCAAGCAACTAAATTAATGTTTGTTGTAGCTTTGTCGACGATCGTTCTCTTAGTCGAAGGATTTTTTTCTAATTGAAAAATACAGCAGCGATCTTGAGTCATCATTCTAGAGCGCGTATTCCAAGGCTTTAAAAATGTATCCAACTTAACTTCAAACTCACACATCGATACTCAATTGATCAACTACAACTATTCTATTGTATGTGCCTTTAAAGCTGCATTCTCAGTTAATGTCAGTAAAAAACGAAATATTTTCTACTTTTTCTTCCATTATTTTCCAACCTATCTAAAAGCCATTTGACTGTTTTGGAGGATTCTGTTTGGTTGTATTTGCTACAGGGCTTCTAAAACGTCCTTACTTGTATAGGATGACCCGCCCGAATTCTTTCCTATGAAGACTTCACCTATTATCGGTCATCGGCGGTTGTTTTCGCTCGGCCGATTTGCCTTCAAATTCATGTATAAACACATAACAGCAGCAGAATATTGATAAATTCAGTCTTATAAGTCATAATATGAGTAAATCTGATAAGATTGTCTTTGTCATAATAGCTGAGATTGCAGCTTTAATAATCTAAAAAGCTTATATGTTCTTGAGAATGAATAGCATGCATGTGCAATGTTGCGCTGGCGCTCGCTTGGCTCATGGGGACATTGAATTCTACTGCCAATAGTACACCAGCTGATGATCGATATAAAATAGCCTACTTGGGCTGTATATAGTAGCTATAAGTTAATACGAATGGTTCAGATTGTCAGAAAATGTACATTTGGCAGCTCTATATACTTTAAATTCTGTTAAATTAGGCGGAAAAAAGTAAATTGAAGGTATAATTATTTGAATATATTTTGCGTTGTGTTGATCTAAAACATATTTTGTTTTGTTATATTAATCTGTATTTTGAACCATATGTTTGGTCTTAAATGTGGATTATTTGGGAGGATTTGTAAAGAGAACTGTGCATTTTCTGGGGATTCCACCTGTATACATGTATACATGTACTTTAGGCTCATTTGGACAATATTGCCTTATGAAGGCAACCCTCCGTATGGACAAATACCGAATTCCTGATTTATTTAGATAGTAACATGATCTGAATGACGATTCATTCTGTTATACTCTTGGCAGTAATTGCGGTGGCGCTAGTAACATTCATTCACGACACAAGAGATGCTTTTACTGTGATGAGCAATAGAAGTATTGGACTAAAGTCAAATGCTAATGCGCTTTTTATAAGCATTACTTCAGTGCCCCCCCCCCCCCCCTGTTTCCTTTCGGTGCGACTTACTATCAGTTCCTTCATGTACGTTTATATGACCATAAAGTCATCAACTAAAGGCCTCACAAGCTGTATGCTTGATATACCTTACTATTAACTAAGTTTCAAACGTGGATGAATGTTCCTGATAGAGCTAAGGCACAGGCGCAGGTAAAAGGTCAGCGTTCTTCACGCATCTCGCGCCTGACCCTATCTAGTTTTGCTTTCTTCCATGCTTTGGGAACAACAGTGCCAACAACAGTGCCAACGACAGTAGCAGCAACGACACCAGTCGCAATGGTCAGCTTCGTATTCAACATGGACTCTAATATGTTTACAACCGCTATGGCCGGTGGACTAACTGGTACGTTCAGTGTACCCGCAGTTTATGCCACAGGAGTTGATATGCAATGTATCTTTTTTGATGGCACCCAGCAGTTAGATTTCGGAGATTTGAGGTTGCAGTGTTTAGGCAACCCTGAACGTTGTCCCTATGGGTCGGCGTTCACCTTTTGGGTTTGGATAAGTTCGATTAAATGGCAAGGCCCTGGTAGGCAGTATATTATATCCAGTGGGGCACAGGATCCTGCATCCTATGGTATAGCAGTTTACATTGAAGGGGATCAACTCAATGTGGTCGTCTCAACCACTAGCTCCTCTTGGGGGCCCGTCTCAGTCCAGGTCACCTCTCAGACCTGGTACATGATAGCCTTCTCCTGGAGTTTGACCCAGGGTCTCTGGATCTATATTAATGGAGTTCAAGTTGGAAGCGCCGCGGTTGGAACAGCCTTTGCTACTGCAATTCAAAGTTCCACCCTCAACAACTTTGTTATCGGAAATTCGAACGATGCTGCGACCAATTTTGGGGCTTTCTACATGGATTACATGACCTTCGAGAATCAGTATAGGGAACAGCCATTCTTTGCTGATCTGTATGCCAATTTCAGCTACAGTAAGTAAAGGAAACGCATGGGATATGTATGGGGTTACTGACCATCTTCATTTCCTCTGCATGAACAAAACTAACAAACAGTACTTATCGAAACCCAAGATCAGGCCTGATGTATATTGGAGAAATGATCCCTCAAATGATAACGTTTGCATGCCTGGTGTTTGAAAAGCCCAAATGTTGAATTTACTTTCCCATCATCACCGGTTCTCATTACTACATTACATAATTCGATTAATCAATGCATGCTAAAGTTCCAAGGTTAGTGCGTGCATGTGCAGTGGTGCATGTGTATTGAGTCTTGTATAGCTCGTCAATGTGATATATCATGCACTTTCATTTTTGCAGTCACTACGGGTGACCGACTTCCTTCATTTCGCTCATAGCAATGACTGAGGGTTTGATTAGCAAATCTAAGTGTTCCGGGTAAACATGAGTCTGAGATAAGCTGACAATATTCCTCCAAATATGATTGGGCTTGAAATGGTTTAGTTAAAAGAATCCATGATATGGACCGATGGGTAGCTTTATATATAAATGAATTTACTTGTGTACAAATCTTTCAATCTTTCAATTATATCCTGTGCCGTGAATATTCATCGTCAAAACATGATGTGACCTTGGGAATATGAATACATGTGATCTCCCCCACCCCATCCAAATAATCCATACTTCTCATAATATTAAAGTAAAACCGCTTCCCTTTATAATATATTATATTCCAAGATAAAATTGACTTGTATAGGAATAAGTATTAACATTAGGAAGAATGGTAGAAGAAAGTCTAATCCACTAGTATCATATTTTAATGAGAAAAAACAAACCTGGATGTTAAAATAGTGTATGGTTTTGTCACCAGTGCCAACCACCGTGCTACCAACGAGTGCCGGACCCACATCGATGATACCAGTTGTCACTATTGACCCAAGTATGTATGATTCTCTACTCTCTTCACTTTATTCGTCTTCATAATATAATGACCGCAGGTAGGAGAAGGAGGAGAAATAGTAACAGAACTATTAAAGCCTATTATTACTCTAATTTATTCAAAAGTTGGACGGATAATATTGTACCAACATATCAATAGGTGTAGTACATGATCAGGTATAAAAGAGGTACAGAAAAAGTAATAGAAATAGTACCATACAGTAATTAGCTCCACCTTGTGGAGTATTCAAACATAATATGCACCCAGATATGCATGATAGGCAAACCTTGATGAACACGCAAGATACATATATTCTAAGACGTTAGTGCATATACATTTTATACTATGGTAGTGCCTTAAACAAATGCATATTCTACTATACTACTTACTGTGTGTAAGTAGTATAGTAAAATATGCATTTGTTTAAGGCACTACCATAGTATATTCTCTATGAATGAGCAGATAAGTATCTCTGGCGGGCGCAGTTTCCAGGCTAGCGGATAAGAATATCAGTATAATGATTTTACTGATGTTTGTATCAGCTAGGTGTAGGGTGATGAATGTGTTTGCAGATTGGCGCTATCAGTAACAACCACGAAGGGCATAGTTCTCCAGCTTGTAAAACAATAATCAATTTTGCAAATCGACATGTTTTTGCAGCCTCATTAAATGTACGATGTGATATGAAAATATATTACCGGATGAAAATAAATAACTATAGATTCCAAAACTGTTTTACCAATGGACTAGCATGAGAATGTCTCATAACTTCGATAGAATAGTTAAGAAATTATTTCTTTATTTTACTGACACAAGTTGTACCATTCAATTCTAGATGCCTGTCACTATGCTGATATTATATTTGTACTGGACTCGAGTGGTTCTATTGGAGCTGACAACTGGATCGCCCTTATTAAATTTGTTCAGGATGTCTCCAGGCTGTTCCGTGTTGGACCCAGAGATGCAAGAATTGGGGTCGTCAGTTATGGTAAGAGAAAGAAGACAGCTGCTGCTAAAAGACATTCTTGTCAGTTGAGTCAGTTTCTGTAGAGCTCCATCGCAAACCCCTCTTTAATCTCGTTTCATCTCCCGTTGATTTTACTGCAAAGATTATATGCATATCTTTATAAACTGGTAAAATGGTAACTATTTCATTTGTTGATGATTGCTATTCGTCGTTTCTTTCTACTTAAGATGAAAATCACAATATTGTAATATAATGCTTATGGAAAATCAAGATCAAATCAAATCATCTACATTAACAATGAGAGTTGCCTTTAAAAGTAGAACTCCACTATTTTGTTTATGTTTTAAAGAAAGTCCTTTGCGATGAAATCCATCAAAATGATAATTAATAAGAAAAAAAAATGAATGCTGCCGTGTGTAGGTTTCAAAGATTGGAATAATAGGGACATGCTTCGGTCTCAGGCTAATCCTGTAGTTGCCCTTCTTCATTTGTATAGTAATTATTATTATAATGACCCTATATAATACTTGGTGACATTGTCTCTATATGACCCTCTCTCTCATTCTCTCTCAGGTAACAAAGCAAGACTGGAGTTCCACCTAAATGCACACACAGAACAGGCTGACCTATTGGCTTCAGTGGGAAAGGTCAGTTTCCAAGATGTCGACTAAGAATTAAAACTCTTTTTACTCCTTTTAAACCTGTCAAATGCTAATTTAAATATTGATAGTGATTATGTTGCAGTTTATTTTAATAAGGCTGAGATTATGATTTGACTTAATCATTATTTAATTTGATATCTTGACACTCATGGCTATATTTTTTAAATGAAAGGTCCAATGGATGGATTCTCGAACCAATACATCGGGAGGTGTATGGTTTATGAGAGAGGTCATGTTCACACCAGAAAATGGGGATAGGCCCGACGCTCCCAATATCGGCATTGTGATCACAGGTAGGGAAAACACAATCATTATCATATCCAGTTAATCCCTTGGTCAAAGGACACCTTACATTGATCTCGAATAGTCATAGACATCGTATGAATAGGATTATTGCCAGTTTTAGCTGACATCTTTAATAGAGGATTTGCATGTCCGCCATATTGAATCTTGAATCACATGGAATCATGGTTAGTCGGTGTAAAAGCTATAGAAAACATGATATGTTCAACATGTAATATTTAATAAGGATGTCATTTAAATAGTCATGCCTTTTACCTGCTATGATATCAGTGAGAAGATCTGTCAATAATAATAATACTAAATAAGTAATCACTATAACATATATAATATGCGTAGTGAGACATGCAAATCCCCTATAGAACGCTCTGCTATTGAAGCCAACATTCTATCAGTCTTGAAAGTAAAAATTCAATCGGCAGTTCTAAGATAACATAACGGTATACATTTGTTAAATATATTGTTGTCACCGTCTCGCGCGTCTGAACTTCTATTAAATAACCCGAAAGACATTCTGGTTCTGTTGTTTTGTTACTGGATTCGTCTGAGTTTGTCCACGTTCATCTACGTTCATTCACTGGTCATCAGTTATCATAAGTTATAATATATGGGGAAATTGTGGGACCTAGCAGAGGCTATAGCCTTCCTGGTGGGGATCGCACACACACAGGGCTCTCTGTATCAGTTAATTAAATGAGTTGGGTGGGACGAATGCCCAGCAGGGCCGGTTGACGTCTATCTCCGATGAATGTAGACTCAAAGTTGTAAAGTACAGTTAGCGATCTTGCTGCTCTTTATTTCTTCAGTTATTCAAGGGGGCTCTATCGCATTCCCTGCCTGGGCTCCAACTGCCCTTACCCCGTTTCCCACCCCTATTTATACTCCCTCCCCCCAGAGACCCGTCCTCGCTCACAGTACGAGACCCTAGCGCCCCGTGCGGCGGACGAACGTACCCTATACATCATTCGTCCACCGCTCCCCGATCCCTCTACTACACTATGTATAGCATGACTCTACTGTAGCATACAAGAAAATAGAAACTGTACATGTAATGTGTCACAGAAAAATGAGTCATAAGTTGAAAAAAAAATGGAATTTTAGTTACCATCATATTTGAAAAGATCAAGTGGATGCTAATGATGTTAACATTTAAGGAAAAGTATTTTTATGTTTTATGTTTGATTTTTGTTATGTTGTTATGGTTGAAAAGTATTGCTATATTTCTGGGTGGACAACTTCTGTAGTAAAGTAACTAAATAATCTCCATAGGATGATCTTAGAAATGCAAGGATATATTTAATACACTGTTGAAATTTGATACCAGAAGTGCTAGAGATACTCCAAAAACGAAAACATTCATACAAAGAGATCTTGTGGTCGAAACACTTTGGAAAATATCAATGTTGCAACTTAGGGCTCATTTTTCTGTAGCACATCACATATTACTGTCGTGGGAATCTGAAAAAGAACATTCTTTACCTTTTCCCAACAGATGGAGCCTCCAACACTGATCCAGACCTCACGATTCCCAATGCTATAGACGCACACAATGATGGAATAACATTGTTTGCCCTTGGTGAGAAGAACAAGGTTTTTACTTCCATCTATAGCAGAATATATATTACTTTTTGTATCGTATGCACAGTCTGAGAAAGATTCCGTATTTCTATAGCTCCCATGATGACAAATGCTGGTCATAGTTGTGAATACCGGCGTTGGGAATCTCTTTGACATTCGACAACTAAGATAAAACAATAAATCAGATCTGCAGAATGACTTATGAATAATAAAAATGGCATGAAAAATATCATATGTTGTATGCTATCGTATAGGACAACATGAATCAGATATAGTAGTTGAAACAATTCGAAAAACGGCAAATTGTCTAGAAATATGAAGTTAATACATGCAAAGGAATTTAATGTTTATATATGTTTTGTTTTAGTTGTGTTACTTGATATGGTACATTCGCAATTCGCAACTACTATTCAATATTCAAATCCAATATTATTCAAATAATATAAAAAACTATGATTCTGCCTATTATTAGCAATATAGTCTTATGATCTTTTTTCATGTAGTTGCAAACAGATTTAAAACAATTCAAATGATTGACGCTTTCATTACTAGGTATTGGAGCTGGGATTGTGGAAGCCGAGTTGGTGGGCATTGCCAGTCAGTCTGACCTCAAGTTTGAAGTTTCTGGCTTCGCTTCACTGGGTAAAATTCAGAGCAGCATTGTCAATGCAGCGAGTGAACAATGTTTGCAAGCAAGTGAGTGATTTTATCCTAAACAAATATTCCCAAAATGTACTCTTGCTATGTCTTATATGGGACTGATTTCATCAATATCCTGCTGCTGTTTTATGTACATACAAGAGTTTAAAGTCGAATCGGCCTAGAAAAAACGGCCACCGGTGAGCGATAATATAAGTGTAGTACAGCCACCACAGGAAAGGATTTCGGCGGGCCTCCGACATAATGTGAACTTTTATGAAGCCTGTAGCACCTCCTAAAGTTTGGTGAAATGACCTTAGGAATGGGTTTGGGAAATAATGGAACAAATAGGTGAAAATCTTTAGTTTTTGACTGTCATTAACTAAGAGCGCAGCTCTAAGAAGTTCAGCTAACCAGACTAAGGGTGTGCATGACGTATGAACACGTATGTAAAATGAAAACCCCTTATAAAAAGCTTTTCTTTTCGTGCCTCTTATTTTGTTTATTTCAGTGACCACACCTTTGCCGGCCACAGCAGGACCGAAAGGTTTGTTTGGCTACCAATAAATCCACCATAGATAATAAATAAATAATCGATTTAAACTCTTCAGAGTTCATAAACCTTTATTGAAACGACTATACATGTACAATCACTTTATAGATTGCAGTTTGGCTGATGTCATATTTGTCATGGATTCCTCTGGATCGATTACCATGAATAACTGGATAGTCATGTTGGAGTTCGTACAAGGAGTCGTGCAGAACCTGGAGATATCACCCTTGCACACACAAGTATGTAAAAGTACAGTCATCTTAAAATAGTTGTAAAGGCAGTACCACGGAAGTGAACCACTCAAATCAATACATTTCTTTACATGGGGTAATAGATCAAATCTGGGAATTATGTGAAACATGTAGGTTCTAAATACGCACAGATCTGTTGATATCAGTCGAGGCACAGTTGAGAGAGTCCCTCCAAGCTGAAGGAAAGTCTATCGCCTCAAACCGCAAAATGTCATTATAATCACATTAGGACATCAGGAAAACCATTAGCGCAATAGGCGTCCAATCACGGATATACCATTCTTATCTGATCTGAGAGGTTCTGAGCCTAGACTGATATTTACTTCAAGTTATTGAAAAGAAGCATGGTGGTATCCACACACGTTTTGTTATCCATCACTTCCTTAGGTCGGAGTGGTGACCTACGGCTCACAAGCCCGGATCCAGTTCCATCTGAACAAACATGAAAGTCCAGAGGATGCGGTTGAAGCCATCAAACTGATCCCATGGCTTGATGAAGACACCAATACTTCCGGGGGCATCTATGTGATGAAGGACATCATGTTCACGCCTGAGAATGGGGACAGATCCAGGGCTCCTAATATAGGTGAGCCAAATAAGATGAAACGAAAAGTGGACCTTTTTTTTAGTATTTATATAGCTGAAACAATTGTCCGCCATCTTTCCCCCTGGGACCTGTGGAATTAAACGTTAAAGTTGCATCATTCCCAGCTCAATCGAGCCAAAAGCTTTTTCCATTCTTTATTTCGTTGATTCTTAATTAGAGCTGTATATTGGAACATTTGGTTAATACCTAATATGAAGAAAATTAGTATTAACTCTGTGTGTCAAGAATTAATGGCTTATCCTCGAAACATACATTAATTTTTTATTTTGCTGTTCTACAATGCAATCGTGTGAAAAGTCTTAATAACCTAATTTCATAGCATCTTGATATACCTATCTACGTATTTCTATTTTAACATTATCAATTTCATTGAGGATTCCCTAAGTTTAACTTTAAGAAGATGAAGCACAATCCTATTGAAAATAGTGGGAGCTGCATATATATATATTCACTGGGGATTATTTGGTTTTACATCAAGAACAGACATGAATTTAACTGCTATTATGTGCACGTGCATTAAATGGCCATGAATTTTGGGGAATTTTATATCAATTTTTCCTTGAATTAGCTCTCTTGATTAATTTTCAAAGGTATTGTTATGACGGATGGCGCTTCGTCCAGAGACGCAGATAAAACAAAGCCATATTCCGATGAAGCGCGACAAGGAGGAGTGATTCTGTTTTCTATTGGTGAGAATGGTTTATTTATTATACCTTTGGTGGAGTTGGTATGGTACTCCCATAGGCTTAAGCACTGAGCCTCGTATTGAAAAATGCGGGCAATAAAGAGCCCGAATTGCCCGCATTTTTGTCATATTGCCCGCATTTTTTGCCCACAGTTTTCCCGATTTTCTCTCGAAATAATAAAGCTAGGTAGTCGAAATGAAAAGTTCAATGGAGGAATCATATGTAAAAATGCGATTTTGCTAAAGTATATTGACGATAATAATTTATTTCATTAACTAGCCATGACGGCGTGACAGGCTCTGTCTGACAAGTCCTAGATCAAAGCTATAGGCCTATAGCTACGGCGTGTGTGTGTCAACGCAGGAAGAGCAGTAAAATATCACTCAAATGAAGGAAATAAACTAAAATACTTTCATAATTATCGAAGTCTACCTGTTATCAAAGCATTAGTTGAGGTTTTAAAAGATTTAAAGCTGCAAAAAGGCAACAAATTGAATCGAAAACGTGATGTTCCTGCAGCAACTAACTGACAACAAAATATTGTTTTGTTTACTTATGTACAATTGAAATTTTTCTCTTATATCTGCCTCATTTAAACGCTGAACTTGATATAAAATCATATTTAGGGGTAGAAAAGCATGCTCTTTCTGAATTTCAACATCTTGGTAATGTATTTCGATTAAAAATAGCGATTTTCATCAATTTGCGTGAGCGTAAAATCACCGCGAAGGTTGCGTAAAATCACCGCGAAGGTTGACTGACAGTGAGCTAGTCACTGAGAGGGAGGTGTGAGGGGCCGAGGGGATCAACATTTAGACTATTTTTCATCGATTTTCACCGTTTTTTTTGCATAAAATGTCGGAAAAAGGTATAATAAACACAAGAGTGACCTTGGGCGATCCCTCTGATGCATATTGCCCTTGGGCTACGTGATCTCAGCTCGTGCGCTCACGCGCACTCACTGAGATCACGTAGCCCTCGAGCAATATGCATCTCCGTGATCCCCCTCGGTCACTCTTGTCTATATATGTTATTTATTTATATGATGTGTCTATATTTGGTCATGGTTGTTGTTGTTGTCGTTGATGCGCTGGTTGTGTAGGTGGAGAGGGGTGGCGAAATCTTCCCTATAATGTTTCATTGACCTTTTGATTTGGTTAGAACCTGACAAAATGACGAGGAAGGTTCCGCCGAGATTTGAACTCGGATCGCAGGATTCAGAGTCCTGAGTGCTAACCGTTACACCACGGAACCATTTCATGCAATTACCACTTCACCAAAACACTTTCCTTGTTCGGAAAACGCATTGCTTCCTTCATTTAAACAGACTGAAATATCGCGGACTTCTTTCGACATGTATCTGACCTTAACTCCTAGTTTAAGGGTAGCTAAAAATTCAAAGAAACAGGGATGTTAATCCTCAGATATTTCACTTAAACTGTTCACATTAGTTGATGTTCTATTTGGGATTTTTTGGGATGTGATGTGTAACAGAAAAATGTGTCATAAGCCGCAAAATTGATATTTCTCAATTGTTTTAATCACATGATCTTATTGTAGGAATGTTCTCATTGAGGTATTTAGCGGTTTAAGAATTTCAAGACTGTATTAAATATATCCTTGCGTTTCTAAGGTCATCCAATGGAGTATATTTAGTACCTTACTAGTAATTGTCCACCAATAAATATTATTATTATTATTATAATATTTTTATTCATATCAATAAAGTACAGTTACATGGTTTCTAGGAGCTTAATTCGAACAGGTTAAACCCTCTGCTCACTCGCAGGTTTTCCTGGCTGACCACAGAACTGTTACTCCTTCAATAAATGAATACAGTTACAATAAAGTACAAAGTTTTGCGTAATAAAATATTGCATTACAAATGCTTCCTTTCATTGGATACTAAATTAAGACATTACAGGTAGTTTTTATAAGATAAGTGACATCATCCTTACAATAGTATGATTATTTTGAGCTTTGCAGAATAACTTCGTCGCTTTTATATCATGGTTACTGAAACCCCGTTTGCTATTACATTATTGCTTTTTCTGAAATGTATACATACTTAACTTTTTGAGTTATTAGTGTTCTCTTTTAAATATTGCAAACTATTTAAATATTGCAAACTTCTAGATTTCCTAAATGTTAACATCGTTGGAATCCACTTAATTATTGTTGAACAATACTTTTTACAATCTCATCTTTCAAATATGGTGGTATCTCATTTTATTTTACTTTTGGCTCCTTTTTCTGTGACATATCACATTTATCTGTATAATATATATTACTAATAAACAATCCTTCCTTGAACATAGGCATCGGCGATTCCATCAATAACGACGAGCTTCTTGCCATTTCGGGAGACGAGTTAATGACGTTCCATGTGGCGAACTTTTCGGCGCTGGACACTATACGTTCTCAAATTAGTAATTTGGCTTGTGAAGTACCGGCAAGTGAGTAATTTTACTTTACCATAACCCCCACCTACATATTGATAAACTGCTAATTAACTGGCTACACGTGTACAGCCCCAGGGTCTACAATATCGGTGCTATAGGCAGGGCTCCACCAGACCGCATGCTTACTGCGGTCAGTATGCGGTTTGATAGTTATTGTCATATATATTAATCATCATAAAGAATCTATATTGCACAACCTATCAAGACTCTCCTCTGATCAGTTCCAGTTGTTATTATATTTGGATGTACTGCAGAATAAAACCGTAACGACCGCAGAGGGAAACAACGTCAGTGGCGTCAAATCTATACCCTTGACCCAAAGTTATCATTCACTGCATGATTCTACCGCATTACTGCTTGGCAGATTGTGAAAATGATACAGGCCTTGGTTTCCATTTGTTCTCTTCATGGGAGAACTACTCTACTTAAAAAATGGAGCAAGCCTCACAATTAACCTCACTCTTATTACAGTAGTTTGATAGAAATGATAATGGTGGAATGAATTAGATGTTTATGAGGACAATGCGAATTCTTATTTCCTCCATTCATTCATTTATTCAAGGGTTTTAAGAGTGTATCGCTTTCGCTAGGCGAAAAAAGACACCCCAACAACCATGGGGTGTCACCTTGCGCCGGGTTATGTAAATGATGATGATAGGTGATATATGAGTGGTGAAAGAAGTGTGCAAGCAGTGATATGGGGACTTCAAGTAGTAGCGGCGAAGGTGAAAGATAGAAGGCCCCTGTGAAATAGAGCCTAGGTCGCTAGGACTCTGGAGTGGGGAGGATAGGCTGGCTAAACCAACATGTGCCGATCTCCCCTTACCTTCTTCTGAACATCCGGTTGCACTGTCTGGATGTGGCTATTAAAGCCCTCTCTCTGTTGTTGAAGTTGAAGGCCATGAAATATAATGTTCGATAAGTCTAGTAACAACTGGGTTTATAAGGTGTCCAAGTATATATATAAGAATGTAAAGATAGTAATGCAGAAAGAGAGAGTGATCTGGAAATAATATGAACTCTATGAGAGAGAGAGTCAGAGGGTTAGGTAATGAACAGAAAATATGAAATAATAAGCAAAACAAGAAAATTAGGTACAGTATTATTGAATCTGTTATAAAATACAGCCACGTTGGCAGGGGTTAAGAATAAAAGAAATGCCATCTCTCCCAAGGGGTTAAGCAAATTAATGGATGGACATAGCGTATATAGAAGTATATATATATAGAAATTGAACCATGCATTAGGCAAGATTGACGTCATAATACCATCACATTTTAGAATAATATTATATCAAATCAGTTTTCTATTCAGTTGTGTGAAGCTTCTATTGATTTGAGTAGGTGTATCAATACTGTTATCAACTTTCAGTGTGTCCAAGTATTGCCGATATTACCATAGTACTAGATACTTCATCAAGCATAAGGACGAAGAACTTCATCAAGATCAAAAACTTTTTGAAAGAGGTTCTTGAATTCATTAACATCGCCTACACGTCATCGCATGTCGCCTTGGTGACATTTAGCACAAAAGCAAGGGTAAGATCAATACGTTCTACCTAATTGTGTAAAAGGAGAAGTCGCCTTTCCCAATCATTTTATTTCTAATGCCTAACAATTAGAACACGGAGTTTACCCGGTACCTTCAAATTGAAAAAGAAACCCCTTGATAGAAGACCTAGTCTCTCAGTTGTGATTAGCCTTTGTTCATTGTCATTCAAAAAGCTGCCTACTAGGAATGGCTTTTTAATTCGCACTGTCAATCTATGACAAGAAGCAAACACTTCAAATGCTTTTTGATTAAACTTTGGCTCTTTTTAGGTGGAATTCTACCTAAATGAATTGGATTCGCGTCTTCTCATCCAAGAAGCACTTGATAACCTTCGGTATTACAGAGGCTCTACAAACACAGCTGAAGCTCTACGGCTTACACGGGAAGAGATTTTCAATGTGACAAATGGCGACAGACCTAAAATAAGAAACATTGCAGTTGTAGTCACAGATGGTGGTTCAAACGATTTCAGTGCAACGGTAAGGCGTTTGTATTTTCTTTCAAATTCTGCTACAAAATGATGGTGATGAAGATAGATATTGTGTATTATGATAATTCTTTTAAATAAACAAATTCAGCAACCATAATTGACGAATACTCCTTTTGTTACACTATATGTAACAAAAAATATTAAAAATCAAGATTTAGTATAAAGGCATAGGGCAAACCCTACGGTTTTGATGTGTTATTCTATTATTTAAGATTGTGTACTATATTTTCCATAAGGAATTTCGATTATTTCAGAATCTTTTACTCGGGTATATTATAATCTAAATAAGTAATAGAAACATCTTATGTCTTAGCCTGATCACAAATGTATACATTTCAAGTACTAAATTATAACTCTCACCAATGAGTGACGAGAGCTACAACTCCAGGGAGTAGGGGTGGGGATCAATACTTTATTCCATGATTTGGCCGTGAGCGTACAATATAATTGATATACTTGCCGCTCACAAGGTGTACAATATAAACTCACTGTATTGTACAGTGACGTCACGACCGTTCGAGAGTATAAGGATAACACAGTTTGATGAAATTAATGCAAATAAAGTTGTTTTAGGGTAAGAATCATGGAATAAAAGCAAGAATAGCAAAGTATCGCGTCTTTGGGGGCCTATATTCTCCTCGTATGGCTGAAAAACAACTCGGCCTACGGCCTCGTTGTTTTCGGCCATACTCGGAGAATATAGCCCCCCTCATACGCGATACTATGCTGTTCTTGCTATAGTAGATTATTTTCACTTGATCAGAATTGATTGATTGAAAATCTTCCGTCAGGGGTCTACAGGATTAAAGAGAGTTATGTCACAGGAAAATGTTCAATAGAGAAAACAATACACTCGCACTGTTCATATCAGACAATTGTCCAATATTTTAATGTGTTGTGTGCCAAAATTAGAGAAATCATAGTCAGTTGGTATAATCATAATTATGCACTAAATACGTAACATCATGATTAGCTTAACCCATCAAAGGAAAAATAAATGGGTAACTATCTCACCCCAAAATCTAAACACATAGATCTAGTAAGAAACAATGTCGCTCATTAACAGGGTTTTACTCGTGTTTTCTTTTCATCAAAATGAAAAAATCGCTAAGTTAAAATTGCTGCAATCATACTTTCAAGATTATACATGAGTGTGCATATTTTGATTTATATTGAGATAAAATTTATATAATTTATAAATAGAAATATCTGAGACTGAACATAAGTAAGTAAATAACCTACCTCAATTGTGCCAATTGTTCTTTCATCTGAATTCTTTAACTCAACTCTACACAGAAATGTGTAGATGTACCTTAACACGCATGTAAGATAACGACATACGGAATCCAACCTGAATACTTCCTTCAGCTAGAAATACACAATCTTAATACAAAGATGAAATAAACTATACAAGCAACACCACCCCCTGTAAATGGGAATGCTGCGTGCCCTGATAGGGTATGGTGATATCCAGGCATATCCTCAATAATAACCTTGCTTAAAACCATATGAAGTATCGCTGTTGTTTTTAGCATTAATATACTAATATCATTAAAAACCATAATAAACTGTGTGCTCGGTAATTAATCGTTATTCCTGCTTTAAAGATGCGTATATTATTGTCTAGGTCGAGCAAGCAAAATTAACAAGAGCTGCTGGGATCAATATTCTCGTGGTTGCTATATCAAAATGGGTAAACTTCATGGAGATTCACGAAATGGCAACCGATCCTGATGAGGCCAATGCGTTCATTGTTGATGACTTCGATGGTCTGGAAAAAGTAGTTAACGGCTTAGAGATGGCCATCTGTGATGGTAAGAACGACTCGGAGGCATTTGTGATGTGTCACAGCAAAAACAGTCTAAAGTAGCAACATTGATATTTTTCGAATGTTTTCCACAAAAAGTGGTTTGTTAGAATATTCCTGTTTTGGGGTGACTAACGCTGTTTGTCGGGTGAACACATTTACCAAATCTCAGGACAGTGTATTGATTATCTATGTGTTTCCAAAGTCTTCATAGGCGTAGCCTAATTTATTATCGATTTCCACCCAGATATATTGCTAGATCTATCCTTTTTTCAAACATAAAATATTATAGAAGCACTTATTAGATACATTTCAAGTTTAACATCGTTGAAATCCACTTGGTCTCATCTCAAAATATATTTTCTGCAACATGAGACTCATTTTCCTTTGACACATCACATTTCATGTTTAATACATGTAACATGAGAAGTTGTGTGTTTATCTGATATACTGGTGTTGTCAAAGAACGGCGAGCATATATGGACCATAATCCTGTCTTATATTGATAAACAGAATGGTTATGTCGCCAGAAAATGTACAGTTCGACTTCTCCAATTCTGTTTCATAAAGGCATAATAATAAGACAAAAGATGAAGTTCAAAATACAGTTCGTCATAACCAAACGTATAGTTTATCCCTGCATCAGCCCATTACCAAATATATTCAGATATACCTAATAGTTATAACTTTTAGCCTTAATCAGCAGAATTGACTTGCTGAATGTAGAGTCAGAACAAAATTAGCTGGTTTTTGACATAACAAACATAAGGATGTTTCAATCAATTCCGGATGGTTCTGTCAGGTTGTTTTTGCTGCAGGGCTTCTAAACCGTCCCCATTTATATTCGGATGACCCGCCTGAATCATTTTCTATGACTTCACTTGTTATCGCCCACCGGCGGCTATTTTCTCCCAGCGGATTCACCTACAAATTCTTGTATAAACAGTAGTAAAAGATTAATAAATTCAGTTCTATAAGTTATTATATGACTACAATATATGAGTAAATTTGGTAAGATTTTGTTTGTCGTAATAGCTGACTCACCCATTGCTTTGCCGACAGAAATCAACGAGTGTGATTCCAATCCGTGCTCCAACGGTGCCACGTGCGTGGATAATGTGAACAGCTTCAGTTGTAACTGTCCGCCGGGTTTTGCAGGGGAAACGTGTGAGCTAGGTAAGAAACTAGATTTAACCATCTCTTATTAACCATCTCCTTATTAGTGTAAAAGCTATAGAAAACATGTTCTGTTAGGTACGATCATTTGGGTAGATTATCACAGCTATGCATTTAATAGATCATTTTGATATTTGCAAATATAGTTTCAGTGGAGTTGAGTTGCTGGGTCAATTCAAATATGGGTCAATTCAAATTTCCCCAAATCAGAAACGCAGTGGCATGTGTCACTTTAAAAAGATGGATGTTAGACAGGGCAAATATAAATCTGTTATGGGTGCCTGACAAAACTATACTGGAGCAATCAGCTTGCAGTTCAACATTATTTCATGCAGTGGGAATCGAAGATGCTATAAACCAGATGTATTTTACAATGCATATCCAATATATACCTCTACAATTTATAGGTGGTTGTACAAATGGTATGGACCTGGTTATCTCATTGGATTCTTCAGGAAGTATTGGTAATCTTTCTGCATTCTCGATCCTGATTGTATATTATATTATAATTTTCATTCGGATGTCAAAACATTCGGATTACATGGATAATTATCACTAAAAACGCATATTTTAATTTCATATTAATTTTCTTCTAATTTGCACTTTGACCAAAAGCAATAAGATTTGGAAGATTCTAAAGTTTTAGATTAATATTTTCCCTTCCTCCTATATTTATGTACTTTCGTTAAACTTTTTAATATTTTACTATATATATATATATGTGTGTCTTCTTTGGCAATTTTGGTAAGCGAAATTCTAAAGAGGTTGATGAAATAGTTCAAATCTGTTCAGTTGTTGGATACATATCATATTATATATGTTTATAACATATGCATGCGGAATAATTCAGATATATACCGAGTACAAAATCAACTAAAATAATTCGTTGCGAATGATTTTCACATGTTTAAGAAAACAGATTAACTTGGTCGCATCTATTATTTTTCCGCAATAATTGTCTCTAACATAGACCAGATTAATAGTGAATATTCCGTACATTCACGATAGTATAATTAGCAAGTCTACTGAATGTTTAATTCCATTATAACAATACAAACCATCTTCTTGATAGTAGCGTAACCACATTTGATGATAAAAGATAAAGTACTATTTATAGTAAAAACGTATTTTTATATGAAAAACGATTTGTCTTTCAGGTCAGGCTAACTTCCGTCTGGTTTTAGGATTTGTGAAAAGCCTAGTGGCGACATTGAACCCCAGCACAACACAAATTGGATTGATGACCTTTGATACGCAGGCTAACCTGAAATTCCACCTTAATGCCTTCTCGGATACAAAGTCAATCATCAATGCTATCTCCATCCCCTACTTGTAAGTTCCCAATCGGACCAACAAGGAAAATAGAATAAAAAAAGCAAGCATGCACTTTCATATCTTTTGTGACTAATGAAATGTCCACTTAGGTACATTTCCACAGAAGTCTTTCTGTTGTAGTGTGATGTAATATCATTGATTAGGCCATCCTCATTCACCTTTTTTTCTGAATAACAACTCAATCACCAGTTATCTATCTGATCTACAGCGGTCGACCCGAATGATGTTTTAGCACAGCTCTTACTGCGAGCAATTATCAGTAATCCTAGTTGCTTCAACCATGATTATACAGCCGAACATGGCTTATTATTTATTGCTTAACATAATTGTTTCCTACACATAAAGCTCGTATATCATAATTGCTATATATGCGTTTTACCAACAGTGGGGGAACGACCAACACATCAGATGCCCTCTATCTAATGATGCAAATGTTCGCATCAGAGAATGGGGACCGTCCAACAGTTCCTAACGTGGGCCTTGTGGTCACGGATGGACGTAGCAACAACAAAACAGAAACGTATCAAGCAGCCATGGTGCTAAAGAAAGCTGGAATAAAAGTCATGGTTGTCGGTGAGAATTCTTTTTCTTCAAATGTATGATTCGGGCACTGGGTAAAGATATTGCTCACAATTCTGGTTGAAAATAACAATCCTTTGTCTATCCATAGTTTACAATTTAGACGGATTGTAAGACTCTTTGGGCATTCTTAATAAATCCTCACTTATATTCTCCTTCTTTGGCTACTTTCTTGGGTCATCAGCCGATAAGGAAAATTTAGGGAAGGAATTGGCTATACAGATAATGCTATTTTCTATTCCTACAGTAGGAAGTGCGTACGGAAACATGGAAAAATAGCTAAGCAAGGAACATTTTAAGTAAAGATTTGTTATGCAACAGGCCCCTGGCCTGAAAACATGAAGAGAACAATGAAAAACTCCATTTGCTATTTTATCCAACGGTATTAGGATGAGAGATTAAAATATCTTGCGCAATGTTGCTTTCCTACGTTTCCAATTATCATTCGCAATTTATGCCTATGAATTCAGTATAAGCAAAGCTTGTAGTGAAAGCAGTTGGGCTGGGCAATCATAAGCTCCATCAAAACTGTAGAATTCATTTGTGGTGATAGTTCATCAATGTGGCGGGAGACTGGAGCTCTCCTAGCCTACGTCATCTACGTCAGCCTACGTCACATCCTACGCAGACGTCCTTCTTTTCGCTCGTTCATTCCCTGATGATTGGGAAAGGTTTTTTATTCCGCCCACCTCCTCTAAAAACACGTTAATTCACTTTAAAAGGGGAATATTTGCTTATGCAATGTCACTAAGTCTACAGGCTCGGATGCCAGAAAATTGACAACTACCTCAAGAACTTGACATTTTACAACATTCACTAAAAATATCATAATAATCCCCATAATTATTGAAAATAAAATGGTTGAAACAAGTTTCAATCTTCCGTCTCATATTGATATTGTTTCAATTCCAAGTCAATTATGATTTCGCCCAAGGTTCGCTTATAAAAGTAACTGAAGTAAGATCTAATAGTTTTATCTCTAAGGATAACCAACTAGTGCAAGGCCATCCTCATTCACCTTTTTTTCTTTCTTTCCGAACCCCGGGTATTTATTCCACCATATTTAATAGTTACCTATATATATAATAATATAATACCATCCAACCGTTTGCCTCCTGTTTTATCTTTTTAGTGCAATTCTACTTATAGATCATTTGAATCGTTTGATCCCATTTGGAGGTTCACCTTTTTTCTGAATAACAACTCAATCACTTATTATCTATCCATCTACAGCGATCGACCTGAATGATATTTTTGCACAGCGCGAACTGCGGGCGATTGCCAGTGATCCTAACGAGGTGAACTTGATGAGCGTTGATGATTTCTCCACATTACCGGGACTCCTGGACAATCTAACCCAGATTGTGTGCAATGGTAAGCACTGTGTACTGAAAAATGAGTCACAAGTCGCAAAATGGATATGTTTCAAACTGTTTTATTTACAAGAACTCCTTGTTAGAATGTTATCATTCTTGCGGTGTTCGGCGCTGTTTACCGTATGGATACATGTATCAAATTTTAGGACTGTGTATATGGGTGAAATCGCCAGAAAATGTACAATTCACCTTCACCAATCCTCTCAAATAACCCAATTTTCAGATAAAAATAAAGTTCAAAATACAGTTCAACCTAACTAAACAGATTGCTAATATTAATACAATGCCAAATTGCAGCCTAATTTAGCAGAATTTACTAAATTTGTACAGCTGCCAATTGTACATTTTCTGAAAGTCTGACCCATATATCTGAATATCATATCAAAGTCTGTGATGCTTTGGGCAGAATATTCCACCTAGAGCCATTGTTAAACTAAGGTCTCATGAGGAAGTGTATAATATATATATATATGAGAGTGATTTATTATTCCAAATATAACTGTTCATGACTTATAAATAATGACTTCTGTTTAGTTATCTATGATAAAAACTCATGTGACAGCATTGCATTATTGATCACTTTATTATTGATTATTGCTTGATAATATAAGTACAGTATAACCAAGCAAAAATGAATTTGAAATTGTAATGTTTTGTATTCAACACTATGGATAGAAACAACCTAGCGCGCTCTTAATATTAAATAAACTGCTAAACAAAATTCACTGCGAGATATGTGCAGATGGTTGTATTCACCTTCTTCATCTTAATATGTAAACCATGAATGCAAAGCGATGAGGATTTAAGCTCCCTGGAATTCACATCCTGGTTGATCTCCCGGATTTCCCTATTCAAAGTCTGGGGCTATTGAACTAGCGTTCCTATTACCCCCTTTTATTAAATTTCCAGTATTTGACGAGTGCTCCAGCAACCCGTGTACTGGCCCCGAGAGTCGATGTGTACAAGACTTCAATAGCTATTACTGTATTTGTGCCAGAGGCTGGAGCGGCAGAAACTGCGAGCGACGTGAGTTTCCCTGAGTTTCTCTAAAATATATATTATATGAATCTTTACTTCCACTGTTCGTACTTGATAAATAATAACCTATAACTATGTGGAAATGGGTTATTAGTTTCTGTCATAGACAGTTCTTTCAACAAAACCCTCTATACAAACTACTAGTATCATAATTTAACAATAAAGATTAACAATTATAGATACTGAAGAAATAATCTTTTGTTGAATGTTAGTATTAGCCTGTCTGTTTTACATATTAGTGTAAGTCGATCACATGCTTACATATACTGGATGTACTGTTCATTAATAATGATATTCATGTTATACATGTGTCCAATTCGTGCAAAATGGTAAAGTGACTCAAACTTCAAGCTAATCAGCTAGCATAAATATCTGAAATCCCATCTATTGTTCAGCTTTTTCAAAATGTCATGTATTTATTTGACGGTATTTATGGCATCACAAAGAAATAGATTGTCTCATAATTTCGAGGCCAGAATGAGATCTAACGCGAAAGTGCCTCTGTGTAATATTCTTAAATTTGAATGCAATGAAATTTGCCGATCTTTTTCACTTCATGTATCTACCAAGAAAGCTACACGTTGTACATATGATGTAGTCTAATGTATTTTGCATACACATGTCAAACTACAAATATTAGTTTTTATTCACATATCACTTCCTGAAATATTATCCAGCAACGATTCGAGTTTCTATTTCAAAATCTACAAAATTCCAAGTGTTTTAACATTCCACCGTGATAGTTAATGGAAGATGTCTCTCTCCATTATCTATAGGCCATAACCTAATGAGTTTTTCAAAATGTTACCTTGTTAGTTAAGGGTGATATTTGTCTGTCTTTTACCCAGGCTGTGTCCCCCAAGCAGATATAGCTTTTGTGGTCGATTCCTCGGGTAGCATAAGGCAAGAGCGCTTCAGGATGGTACAGAACTTCATCATGAATCTGCTCGGTGAATTTGCCATCAGTGAGACTGAGATGAGAGCAGCTCTAGTCATGTTCTCTGACAATGCAACGATTCAAATGCAGGTATTGTTGTCCAGATCTTTTATTGTCCTCAGTGGGGCTTTTAGCGTCTACCGGAGCTGGTCTTCAGCCAACGCCCAAAATAAATGACTTATAGAACAATTAATCGTCATACCGTCTACACAAGCATTATACTTGTGTATCTATAGCACCGTTCGCAGTCGCATAGATGGATATTAAGATAAAAATTAATGGACCCATCAATTTTAGCAAAATGCTGGATCTCTGAAGGTGGCTATATAACCTACCTTAAAAAGGCTGAGGTGGTTATCTCTTGATGTATGTATGTGGTATTTTATGTTGCGTTGGTTTATTATGCTTTCAAATCTTTTTGTGTGCAAATTCGTTATTGGAGTGCTTACAGTTACATCCGAATATCAATGTCAATTAACATGAAGTAATACATACCCATGCAACATAAATGAAATACCTATCTGTTCTCTGAATAGGAAAACTGTATTCGTATCCATTTATTAAAAGTACTATTGCATTTCTTAGTTCAACAGTTTCACCACCAAGGAAGACACGATCCAGGCTATAGATATGCTAAAGTACACAGCCGGTAAAACAAATACCGGTGCAGCCCTTAATCTAGTTCGTACTCAAATATTCACACCGGAGAATGGAGATCGCCTCGATGTTCCAAACTTTGCTATTGTTATCACTGATGGTCAGAGTAATGTGAACCCAGAAACAACTTTACCAGAGGCTATACAAACACGTTTAGCAGGGATACAAATTATCGTCGTTTCAGTGGGTAGGTATTATATTATACAATCTTCAAATACAAGGTGGGTTTGCTCGATTGTCATTGATCTTCATATGGCCTTCATATTTAATTGCTCGGAATATTAATGTGAAAAATCAATACAAGGCGAAGAAAACAAACTTTATCTCTGGCTGCTCTAGTTGGATATGTATGATATTGTCTTGGGTCAAGGACCGACTGGTCATAAAGCTAGTGTTGCGAATCTTCTTTCCATTTAATTTGTTATATAGTGGGGGAATCAATTGTATGATTTAGAGCATGGTTTATATCTGCATAGACTAGCCCTCGTCCCTAAGACTGTTATTTGTAGGGCGTTAGTGCAGTCTACTGCTCCCCATTCACTGAAAGTATAGTCCTCAGCCGAGGCAGCAGTGACTCTATAATATGATGGGTTTTTTTAAATTTCGTTTTTAAACAAAAAGAATTTACGTCGAGGCAGTAGTGAGTCTAATATTCCTTTGGAAATCTAGTTCTTTAAACATAAAACTCAAAGTCTTACACAATTCTAATGCTGGAGGTCTTGAGTATGCGTCTACAGATATAATACTGTATACTTATTTGGAGGTGTAAGCACAAAAAGTCTCTGTACAGCGTCGTGTTTATATGCATTCCCATTAGCGACATACAGCAAAATAAAAAATAGAAATACAATTCTTCCATTTCTTTTTGCAACGCTTTATCAAACACCTCACCTCTCTTCGGGACTTTAAAGTGATGGTTAAATTCACCCTTGAAATCATAAAAGAGATGTCACACATATTCTTTTTTCGTCTGCCTACTGTAAAAAAGTGCAAGAAGCATATATCCCATCTCATTTAGATATACCTATCGTTTCAGGTATTGATACACCAAATCTGGAAATAAAGGGAATAGCATCGGATCCGGACAGTGTGAACATTCTGAATGTTACTGATTATAATGATCTACCAAAGATCAAAGACACGCTCATTGCCGCTACTTGTGACGGTGAGTATATATCGATATTTCATCCGATGGATTGCACTCAATTTCACTTACTCTAGAATGTTTATGGTTAAAAGTTTATGTTATCTACCTCACCTATTTTAGACAGTAACAATATCCAATGCGCCCAATTACTCCACATATAGCCCAATTCCTTAACCAAATTACTAACTATTGTCAATAAATTATCCGTTAACAGGCCAGCTTAAATATTACTTCAAACCATAAGGAATAGACTATAGAGCAGAGGAGTTTTTCACATTGAGGGAAATTGTTAATCTTGATCGCTTGAACGAAGCACCCACACTTGGAAAGCATTTATTTACAATTCGCTTCTATAACCTTGAATTTGTATTAGAAACTACACAGCCCTTTAGACGTATTTCGTGTTTTTCTTTGTGTAGGAGGGTCACGTTGTTTTTTTTACATTTTGTTAGCTTATAAGTTGTGTATCAGGATATTTCTATATTATACAACAGGACAAATATCAGGCTGGACACAGGCACGCTTAAATCATGGTGGCCCTGGTACTGACTCAAGACGCCTTGACTGAAAACTGGATTAACTTTCTAAAATGTGTTCTAACTTTCTCAAATTTATTCTACCTTCGCAATGTTGGTATCAGGGCCCTCTCTCATAACTTGAGTATCAGGATATTCTATATTAGGTGATGAGACAGATATCAAGCTTGATACAGGCCCACTTAAATCATGGTGCCCCTGGTACTGACTCAAGAAGCCTTGACTGTAAACTGCACTAACTTTCTAGAATGTTTACTAACTTTCGATTATTCTACCTCCAGAATTTAAGTATAAGGCCCTATACTATAGATTTTTACTCATCCCTATGTGCTAGTCTATGTGATGTCAATAGTGAGGCATTTCAAAACAGTGACTATAAATAAACATGGTGTTTGTAAACAAACATGATGTCCATATACTCGCATAGACCCAGGTGCGTTGACCAAATCAACAGTGGACACGTGCATGCATCCATAGCCAAGGCATCGAGAAACGAGAACCCAAGTACATAACTGCACTAGATAAGGCCCATGACGTGAATATGATATACAATTTTACCCTTTATCCGGAATGTGTTAGTTATAATTTGGTATACTTATAATTTTAGAGCCAAACTTTAAATTTAATTTGTTTTTCAGAAAATTGAAATCACTGATGTAACCATGGCAACCAACTAAGCATAACTATTTATCACTATTTGCAAATGTCATCACTCTGATCATTTCTTGGGCTATATTAGCCATTTAACTAGTATTCCAATTGCATTTACATTAGTTTAATTTGCTTTCATTTCTCCCTAGAGTCAATTATTTGAGAATTAAATACCTACAATACATCATGTCATTAATCAAATTTGGACATCATCCTTATAAAATAGGCTGGGTGGTCTATCTTGGTCATTTTTTACCATTTCGACCCTTGACTCATACTTTTGTTTATTCCTTGTGACAATATTGGAATCACACATGTGATATATCAACAGATGCAGAAATTTGTTTACCACAACTTGCAGAGATAAAATTAGTTTTCATCAATTTTTCATGAAATGGGAGAGATTTGATTGCCACAAGGTCCTTATTTTTTTACAATTTCAAAAATTTTCCGAAACAGTTTCTAAGAAGTGACAGTTGTACCAAACTGTTCCCCACATTCTAAGCTCTGGTATATATACTTTTTCAGAACTCGTATAAAAAAATAAAAAGCTATCAGGATTCAATTGGAGGGAATAGCATACCCGAATATAAGCGAATACCGAATACTCAGCATACCCGAATATAATCGCTCTGCTACCAGAAATATATTATACCCGGAGCCAGATACTATTCCCGCCTGTGTACTACCAGTCGGCATAAAATGTGGTTTCTCGGAGATTAGATATAATTTTGACATTTTACTAAGGGATGAGAGCATCTCTAGGCCTATAATGGTAGTTCTAGTTCAAAACTTTGTATTCTTCCCCGCCCATGAGATGTCAACAGTGAGCCATTTCAACACAGTAACTGTAAATAAACATGATGTTTGTAAGCAAATATGATGTCCATACAAATGTAGACCCATGTTGTTGATCATACCCAAGGCACCGAGAAATGAGAGCTCAGGTACTGGGGTATTAGATTGGTCCATGTTTGGGGCGAGAGGGGACTGCAGAGCAGGGCGACTATAGTTTAGCGCTCCTTTCCTTTAGAGGGAAGTGGGAAGGGGTAGATGGAAGGGGAGGGAAGGCCATATATCCATTGGTCATTTAGGCGTCATTTTATGATTTTAAGTGCCATTATAGGTCGCCTACTTGATATGTGCTATTATGACCTGGCTTAGAGGAGAGAGGATTAAATCTAAGACAGGAGGAACTTCCCCCAAAATTGGATCGAGGGAGGCGAACCCAGCGGTTTTTTATGGGGATGTGAACTGATTAACAGGGACTAATGGAATATGCCTTCTTCCACACCTCGACATCAGAGAGAAATCCCCGCTCTACAATTACCCTGCCATAAACTATACTAAAGTATTTAGCTCCTGACAGTGTTTGGCCAAAGGTAATTAGCATCGTTTTGTCAAATCTGTGGGCGATTTTACTCCCTCCTAGGCCATCACTCATTCCCCACAAACGCCAAAACACCTGCACGATTGTTGCACCTGTACTATTTGGCAGTTAGAGCGTTGTGATAGTGGTGTTGCCATAATCAATGACATAAGGAGTGAAAGTTTCCATATCTAAGTTGGTTTGTGCCAAAGGTAGGCAAATCTGAGCCATTTCAATAAGTATAAAACAGTCATGTAAGGGTTGTAATTTCTCACTAGAACGACCTGCACCAATTATAAGTTGCGTTGGTTGCAGCAGTTCATTCAAGCACTTAAAGTGTCATTAAACGGGTTCAATGTCACTTTTATGACAACAAAGTTTACGGATTCATAAATACAACACCCAAGTCTCAATTTTTTAACCCCCCCCCATTTATGTCTAACTTACAGTCTTTTACAGGCCGAAATTGAGAAAGCTTAGTTGAAAAGGTCTGTTTTTTATACCAAATGGTATGATGTAGGTTTATGGTCGGGTCCAGAAAAGTATACCGCTTAAAGTGATTATTATTTTAGTTAGTTTGGTTATATTTCTCAAGATATGTATGCCTATTATTGTTTTTATATTTAGCTGAATATAGGATCGTCGCAAAAACGGCCTTCGCGGCCGGCGAGTTCCCCAGCTACTAAACTAAACGTTCAAAATCAGACCAAGATCCTCATAAGATGACAGCAGATATTTAGAGTTTAGGATTCGATTCTGTTTCTCGTTACCTTTTTAATGGAATAAATGATAATCCCGGATGTTCTATCTGCAAAAAGAGCCTATAAGCTTTGTTTTTCTGATCGGAGGGCTTCCCCGACCTGCCACTATAATATTATGACGTCATTGTGCCCATGGTCATGTGACCGCATTGCATGATCTGATTGGCTTAGAGTCGTAGTGGCTTCTTCCCATCTACTTTGTTATGGCGGCCATTGTTGACAGCCCTCGAATACGCGGTTAGCGATAACTTTTTAATTATTCAGTAAATGACACATGTTCCCATTTGGACCTTGCTCCCCTTGACTCACTCTAGCTTCTGGGATCGGTTAGAAAGTTCCAGGGAAAAAAAAGCATTAAAACAGGTCTTCGGAAGGCAGTGTCAGTATAGTATCGTTCCCCTTTCGGGCTGTCCACCGGCCATGTGACTTGAGTATCATAGCAAAGCTATTTTTGCTAGGAATAGCGGTAGGTGGTGCTCGTCGAGACAAGCTGCAGAACGGAACAAGTCCCAAAGGGACGAGTTCCATTCTGCAGCTTGTCGAGACCCGATTATAAACCGTACAGAGTTGCTATTTGACTTTTTAAATAGCACCCCTTAATAGCACCCTCGAAATCACATACTATGTAATAAAGCACAAGATGGCCCTGAGAGTATTGTGTGACATTCCAAATTGAGCCTGAAATGTACATTTTAAACCTACCTTTAACTCAGTCTCCCAGCAATTGAAAGAATCGTCCAATACAGGTATTTCAAGACACTAAAGGAAACATAGCTATGTTAACTTTCACTGTCACTGCGTTCAGCCATGGCCCAGAGAACTATTTCTGTAATACAGTTTGTTTTGGTCTGCTCATCTGCATTGGTAGCACTCATTCCACCCACCCCTACCTCCTTTCTTTTAAGTGGCAATTAGGAGACTTGTTTTTTATGTATGTTGCATGGTAATTCCAAGATTTAGGCGCAATTTATGACATAAACAAACGGCGGTGCCTTGAATCGAGTGTTAAAGGCAAACGCTACTATTCACTGCCACGCCCCCCTTTTCCATATACCAAATATACGGGCATTTTACGTACTATTGCTTTAGCACTGCAGTCTATGAGGAAACGGCCCATTTTTTCATGTTTTATAGTATAAAACAAACAATTAATGGCTACTCCTACTGTCCCAAAACTTTCTACACATATAGTGCAGGTTATATACTACATATTAAAAGGAAAAAAAACATATGTCATTGAGTTAGATTTTTTTTTATAGCTGTCTGAAATAGACATGTTTGGGGAACTGAGCTATCTGTGGGTACCCTCAGTTGTACCCATTTAGTATGCAAGTCTATTGGGAAGTGCTGCATTTTTCTTTCACGGTTTTGGGAATAAAACAAAAATGAAAACTCCTAATGTCCCAAAATTTTCTACACATATAGTGCAGGTAATATTCTACACATATAGGGAAAAAAATGTATGTCATCATGCTAAAAAAATAATTGTAGCTGTTTGAAATAGACATGTTTAGGAAACATAGAACACATTGAAACAGCAGATTTTATGGTTGTCATGCCATGTTTCAAAGCCCCATAGTTCAGAAACTAGCATGGTGACCCATTATTTTTTTTCAGTTTTATGAACACACATACTTCAAGAACCATATACTAAAGAATCAGAAAAATGACATTTAATTTCGATGAGAGAGAACAAAAATGTTTTTATTAAATTAGTGAAAAAAAAGTGGGTTTTTTCGAGTTTTTAATTTAAAATTTGCATTTCATATTTTTTGTTTTCAGAATAAAAATAACCATGCATTCTATAAAAAAGAGGCATAGAATTATTGGCAAAATAATACTCTCTCTAAAACTGTTAACCTTACTTAAATTGAGGGAATATAAATAGCAAATATGAACTATGAAGTCGAGGTACTCCAAAATGAGCCCCCCTTTTGATCCTCATTGGTTCTTTGGAGATACCAACTTTTGAAGCACTCTAATTAAAAATTGAGCACGATGACCCATTGATTTTTTTCCATCTTTATGACCAGAAACACTTCAAGAATCAAATTTCAAAGTTTCAGAAAAATGACATTTATTTTCATTTTCCACTAGATAGTAGCGTTTGCCTTTAAACTGTAGAACTATTTTTTCCTCCTTTAAATGGGTAAAACTTACTAAATATTAGGTCTCATTAAGTAAAACTTGGGCGATTACATTTGAATGATAGAAGTTGATAAAGTTGATTTTCTCATAATATTTTGGGGTTTTGTGACACTTTAATTATGGTTACATGATGAAATATAATGAGAATAAATAAGATAAGATACCAGGTAGTTATACTGTTGTTGTGTTTGTCACTGGAATAGCGATTTTGCTAAGGCTAATGGACCCCCATTGAATTCAATGGTGGGGCCAGTATTGGTATAAAGACCAAAATACCAGTTACAATATTCCTATGTCCAGACAGATAACTGTGCTCTGTGCGTTTATTATATCATAAAGAATGGTGATGGAAGGTATACTGCTATACAACCTGAGATTATTTAGAATGATCTGTTTTGTGCCAGTCATAATGTACGTGTAGTTACAAACATTAATTCATTGGCAAGTAGCATTACCTACATTTGGGATTATGTAAAATCCATTAACTAAATAACCAGACCCAATCTAAACATAATCTTATATAACTAATAATACTCTAGTATGAAAATTAGGATGGAAAAAGAAACATAATGAGGGGTAGTTAAATACTAAGACTTCACGCCCATAACACATTCACAAACTAGAAAGTGCGGTAGATAGTTAGATTACATTAACTGCCAAGAGTTATTCCCATGACATGATATGACATGTTTAGTTTAGTTGTAAAATAACTTTATTCGGTATTCGGTAATTAGCATTTCCTGATGTAATTCTCAGTTAATCTTGCTATAGCTGAGGCGAAACAATTACATCAAGTAGTGTAACAATCCACAGTAAGTCAGTAAACATGTAAAAGTGACCCCAGTCACGATCGTGCTAACATAATGTTTATAACATCAGTCTGTGTGTTTAATTATGTAAGTACATCTCTACCATACCTTTTCCTCAGACATCTATAGCTCCGTTGGTAAAGGTCACTTACCCGTTGTACAAATATATATACATATGTGTGTATGTATAAATAAATATAATTTACATACATAATGACAACAGGACACGACGAAAAACACTATAATAGTGGGAGTGTTAGTGTAAATATTGTTTTCCTGAATAAAATACGAACAAACTACACGTTATAAAAAAAATGCTAACCTTACCTTACCTCTGGCCATACTGGTATCTTTTACTGTTTCTATGTACCTCTTTATTACCTCGTATTACTCTCTTAGCTTAAACGCCTATACTAGTAACCGTAACTCAAGCCAAGATCAAGAATAGGGCGTTAACTGGAAGAGCTGTTTAAAGATGTACATTCCTTCCGTCATACTCCCAGGCAATAAAGAATTCTTAGATCGAATTGAATTAGATATTACTGGGAAAGATATGGTTGTAATGCCATACACAGTCCGTCCCTGGATAACTTTATCTAATCAATTCAGGGGTTGTGTATCAAAATACAACAACATAGGAGTATAATAGACATTTACAATAATGTATAAGAAAAAGAGTCTGTTTAGTACTTTTTAGTTTTTATACCTATACACCGGTGTAGAAATTATTATTATTAGTCAATGGAGCCCTAAGATTGTTTATTTCACATAAAAAAAACGTGTATACATATAAATGAGTTAAATTCGTGGCCCCAGGCTCCTTTGTGTTGTTTTAAAGAGTGTAAAATAAAGATACAAAAATGTGTATTCAACACTAACTGTAAATAAACATGATGTTTGTAAGCAAATATGATGTCCATATATCTAATTTATCTAATATCTAATCTAATATTTTGTATAGAAATTGTTATAGTATTGTTACTATTGCTATGTAAGATAGAATTGGGCTTAAACACTTATTAGTATTGTATAGGGCTCCAACTACCACAGAGATTTATAAACATTTAAATAACAACCAGAAGTAGAATTCCTTCTCTAAACGTTCCAGCTGCTAAGCAAGGACAACTAACTATATGCAAGGACAATATTAAGTAATGATATACTATCAAACAGGCTCCAGACTTTCTCAGATTCATACAATCCGTTTATCTAAATTGTGAACAATGGATAAATGAAGGATAGTTTTTTCATCCAAATTACTTTAATTCCAACTTTTTTGTACAATGGCTGGTTGATAAGTTCCGTCTGTGTTGTACCTACGTCAATCCTTAGCAAGGAAAAGTAACAACGGGAGCAAAATCTTAATCAATCCTCCTGGACAAAGGACTAATGAGTCCGAAACGTTGGAACCCCAATAAACAAACTCCAAGATACCAAACCACCCCTTCCCTTCTGTGTTATGGGTTGCCTCCATTTACTGCGATCTTAATAACGGTTTGATATGCAAAGGGCCCCTGCTCATTTGTACTAGAAATATGATTACTGATTTATTCATTTACATTATTTCTTTAGATTATAACGAGTGTTCCAGCAATCCCTGTCGGAGCAATGCCCAGTGCATGAATGGCATACAGAATTACATTTGTGACTGTCAGGACGTTTACACCGGCGTCAACTGTGAGAGAAGTAAGTGCTTTCCCACCTTGTTCCTTCAGATGTTGTTCATAGTTTATAAGTCATGTCTTGTCTTTTTTTATTTCTTTTTTCAGATTCTTTATATTCATATCCTACAATCCAGGCTTCTACATACTAAGCAGACATATATAATATCATCAGCAATAATTGCTGTAAGAAATTCACTCCTTTATATTTCTACACAATATATGGGATATAATTATAATTATTCTATAATATAATACTAATCATAATTTTTTGTTCATTCTGATTTCACCTTTATAACGCTTTATATCTACTTTACCGTATTTTGGTTTGCCTTTCTATTTCCAAAAACATCTATTCTTCTAATATTTATCACCTTTATGGTTCCTTTTCCTTTAATGTCTTGATTCTTTTTCAGGTCTAACAGTTTGAAAGATTTAAACTTATTGCTATTTAGTATTAGATAGATCTGAATGAGAATCAGTGAAGGGATGGGGTTCGGAGAATAACAAGGCTTAGATTTAGATTTAAGATTTTCTTATTCAGGAAAAACATGCATTTCGTCAAAACGATATTTTACAGCAGATCCTGTACTGTTGTTTTACAGTCAATCATAGTTTTAAAAATGCAGAAAGGTTGGTTACAAAAATATAACAGAAAGCATTATTGAGAAATACAAATAATATGATACAAGTATAATGACCAAAAAAATGTAGATAGGTACAATATGATGCAATCCGTGAAGCTAATAATTCTTCTCAATCTATGTGGCCTAGATAAATAATACAGGTGCAACACCATAAACGATGGAAAATAATTACCAAGATTACAGAGCACTAGTATGAAAACCCTACACCAAGTACACGTGCACTCACACATATTCCATTTATAGCTACAATTCAAGGTTCAAAAAATGTTTTAAGAGTCCATAAAAAATTGATATTTGTATGCACAACAGAGTCATTATATAGATTACCCTAGGAATTGCCAGAGATTGACATTCAATACTGAGTCAGCTACATATATCATCCCTACCCAATTGGACAAAATCATTATAATAACTTTTTAGGTATAGCTTAAAATGTCTTAATTTAAAGAATTCCACTTAGTCACCTCATACTTTCAGGATGAGTGGACACACTATGATTAGTGCTCTCTGGCAGTTGGCATGATATTCTTTAACCTACTTTCTTAAAATATCCACTAACCATATAAATGAGGTTGCCGTTTTATCCCCATTCGTGAAAGTGGTGTACCTATGTGAACTATGCATGTAGGGGGGATCTTGCCACCCCTCTCTACAGAATCAGCACAACAACTTATAAATGCTAGAAAACGGAAATTATGAATGTTTATTGGTTTGGCATTTTATGATATATTGTTACCAAGAAAGTGGGGACCAAGAATCTGGGAGGCGTGTAGGTTCCAGTGGTAAAGTACTGATCCCATATACTACTAGGGCCGAGTGGTATGCTCTAACAGCTATAGTCGATATCTATGAGGAATTCAACCCAATAAAGACTGGATTCTGCAGTCAAGGAGTTCCATATTGTTCTAAGACTTAACCACAAGTGATTCAGCACAAAAGGAATGTCCCCTTATTTTATATACAGAATTAGATACACAGAATTCAGCCTGTTTCGCCAGGGTTGCCGAACTCATTCGTCCTCCGTCCACAGTATGGGTCCGCATCTGTCGAACCAGCCCTCCCATTTAATTCGACAAGTATACATGATATCATATGTCTGAAACTCGTTGGTTGTGCTTTATCCTTGGAAGCGGCGTTACATTTCCTATGTCTGCCCAAGTCAATATTATACAGTATACAGTGTCAATAGAGGACTTGCATGTCCGCCATCTTGAATCTTGATTCGCATGGAATTATGGGCGTTGTATGTCAGTGTAAAATCTATAGAAAACACGCCGTGTTCTGCATGGGATATTTATCGGTCCTCCAATGTGAATATCCATACAAATGTTATACAGGTTTCCATACACAAACCTCCATCTTTCCCATCATGCATTTGGTTTTTTTAATATAGATGATTCATACACGCTATGATATTGATGAAAATATCTTCCAATTATCGAGAAAATTGTTGCTACATATTTGTATGTGAGACTTTAACTGAATCAATACCAACATGCACTGTCAGAGACATGCGCAGTGGCACATGCAAATCCCCTATTGCTAGGCTGATAGCATATCCCTCCCTCCATTCCACTTCCCCACTCAAACGAACATCCCAACAGCATCGGTTCAATGTTCTTTTGCCTATCCTTTTTGAACCTGCGAAAACTAATACATGGGAGTTTCTTTTTGTGTAGTCTTCTTAAGTTGCCAAATCCTTCCCAATAATACCTGTAATGATGTATACTCTTATGTGTTGGACAAAACGTTTGTACCATTTTACTTGGATATCAATAGTTCCATTGTATGTTGATATCTGTCAATGCACGGAGAAAATAAGACTGAAGGTATAAATGCTTGCTGAAAAAAAAACAGAATGAAAGAAGTGGTTCCTTAGCAATCCCTCCCATTATAAATATCATTCACATTTCTGAATAATCGGATAATGTAAGAACAACAACAAATTACAAAATACCGAATATCAATTTACGTGTTAGCGAAGACTTATGATGTTATATTTAATTTCAAATGTGTTTTGCGTTAATAAAAATAAATCATAGAAAAGGGCAACATCCAGGGTCACTGTTTTGTAACTATTATAAGAATAAATTATTGTTCTTGTTTCAGGGTGTAACAAACGCTACGATGTGGTGTTTGTGATCGACGGGTCGGGTTCCATTGCTGGCTTAGAATACACCTTTGATCTCAGTCTCAGGTTTAGCAAAGAGCTGGTCATGGGCTTGAATTTTGCACAGGGCAGGACGAGAGTCGGCGTGATGACCTTCAGGTGAAAACAGAACATTTACAATTATGATTTAACTGTTATTTTCTTTCCTTGTAATTTATCACCATTGTATTACCTATCAATAGAATTTATTAAAATGGGACGCAAGAATACAATCACGATATTAAATGTCTACGAATTGAATGTCTACGGCCAATGAACGTTTTTGTTTTTTTTAAAATATCAAGATAAAAAGTCCCAATTATAATCTAGGCTCAGATTTGAGAGAGGAATGAGGGAAAGCCTCTCGATCGCTCCGAATGGCAATATGCCATTAGAACCCAGGAACTGCCAGGAAAGCCATTAGTGCAGTAGGCGTCCAATCACTGACATACCACTCTTATCTAATCTGAGAAGCTGTGAGCCTAGACTACAATGATTAACTGGTATGAAGATAAGGACTACATTGTGTCGTATAAGACCGCTGTTAGACGAGATTTGATAACAAAAATTAATGTTACCCAGTTAAAGTATTCCAGACATTAGTGACGATTATGAATTTATTGTTGGCAGCGACGACCCAAAGATCCGCTTCAACCTAGGGGACTATCTGGACAGGCAAAGCATCCTCAATGCGTTGGCTTTGACACCAGAGTTTGGCAAAACGGCGACCGCCAAAGCCATGGACATGGCTCAAAAGACCATGTTCTCACCACCAATGGGAGACAGGGATGGTGTGCCTAATATAATGATAGTTATATCAGACGGCTATTCCAATGTTGACCGCGAAACCACCATACCTACAGCCGATGCTGCAAGGGCAGCTGGAACGACGGTATGTCATTACACCAACATTAATTAAGGGGGTAATCCATTGGTGCGATGTGAGACGCGATAAACGGGCAACATGTATCGCATCAGTTGAGCAACAAAAATGTTATATTATAATGTCGCTTCCATATCACATTAAATGAATACATGTATGTATGTATGTATGTATGTATGTATGTATGTATGTATGTATGTGTATCTATACAGGTTCATAATATGGCATCATTTTTGTCGCATACGATATCACACCGTGGAGTACCGTCTTTAGTTACTTATTCATTGCATCTATTTATATGCTCAGCATCTATAATTATTCCGGTAATGACCGACGCTGAAGTCTAATACAACTATACGGTTTGCTTGAATACCGGTACCTTCATGATACCGTAGTAAATTTACTATAGAGTAGCGCATTATTAATGAGGACGCCTACTTTATGACTCTTTATACCATTCTCTTCCAGATATTCAGCATAGGGGTTGGCCACGATGGATGCTTGGATCCAGATGAGATTAGAGGCATTGGCAACAGTCCTGACTACCAATACAGTTACATAATGCCTAACGACACCTCAATTGCTACCACTGCCCAAGCAATTCTTGAGCTAATATGTGATAGCTAACAGTTAGATACTTGACTGTATTCTTAATTTAATAGAATCATATATTGTGATATTCTAAAACATTAATGTGCCATAACATATTGTCTTATTTACATTCATTATAGCGTAAAGTTGATCTATCATACACGGACCATCTCATGTTGGGTTTAGGAATTGTATTCTGCGTTGACACAATTTTTTATTAATCGCATTGTCAAAGTTAACCATATCATACAATTGATAGGAGAATACATTTGTATAATATAATGCCAATGGGCATGAGTAGTGCATTCATTTTGCAAGTGAAATTAATCATGAGAAATTAAATTAAGCGCCTGGGACTTCGTAAAAATATTTCGTAAAAAAAAAACTACCATGAATGTAATTCCATCAAGCCAATAGAAGCATTTAGGTGATGAAATATAAAAGGTATCAACTCTTTATTTATATCAATGGTTTCTGCATCAATAGTCAACATGATGATAGCCTTGATGGCTTGAGCAGACTATTCATGCAATATATCATTGGTATAAATGACGTAGTTGCCCGGTAATGAATCTACTTGCCTCTGTAAAGCTTAACAAATTAGAGAGATTGGGAATCCATAATCAAGCCAGCTTCCACGCTTCATATAATTCTTGGTTTCAGGTTCAAGGTTTCTTTTCAGCCTGGCCTCACAACCTCTCAGATCAAGTAGTCTATGTCAGTGATTGGACACCTACAGCGCTAAATGGCTTTCCTAGCCATGGAGTAGGTGTCCTAATGATATTTAATGGCATTCAGTTTGGAGGGACTCTCTCAACTCAGATCCTAGACTGTTTTTCTCCAAAACTATGACACATTTCGATTGGTTCTCTATCGCAAACGGCCTCCGGGATACAACTTTTAACCCTGTTCATTTAAATGGCTATCGAAGGTGCTTGCAGAGAAGCTCCTAAAAAAGTGAGGAACATACTGAGCCGATTTCCGTCGGTCGGTCGGTCGGCTTAGTGTGTCTTGTCCTTCAGTCTTGCTAAAACGATGTTTAAAAACAAAAACCATCAGTTAAATGGGGGAGGGGGATTCAAATGTTACTAACTTCGCAAATCCCTGTAAAAATAGTTAACTCTACATCTGTTCGTATGACCTTTGTCCCTGTGCAACTGTTCGTCACAAGATCATAAATTGGGTTTATTGGGTTTCAATAAAAAAATCTTTAAAAATAGGTGTCTGTGTGCAATCGGAAAAAATATTCAGGTTCTCGTGGAAAATAACGTCAAAACCAAGGTTAAGACTCTAAATCACCGTACTTTGTTTTACATTCCCTCCCTGTCTTTAAATTGTTATTGCTCACAGCGTTGGATGGATCGTCATGATATTTCAATTATGTATTAATTTCAATTGTCTTTTATGGAGGATATGCGTTTACTAGGTAAACGAACTTCCAGTCACAGAACTCAAGGGGTTCTGTGTTCCAGTTTACGACTGAGCTTTTATACCGCATTGTAATAAAACCTTAATCAAATCGACTTGTGTATCTGTTGTGATTTTACAGTTTCCTTCTCCTTATACCCCATCGTTGTGCCCAGTTATGGAGAGATTGGTCCGTTATCAGGGTGTTTAAAACCCTTATCCATTGCCACGGTCGGCCGGCCGAATATGATACTTTATTATTGTGCCGTACTTAGCTCGTACACCAAGAGTACTTGAGACGGCCGTGGCTCTACTAGACCGCCTGTTTATTACGGCTAATCGGAGGTTTGATAGTTAGTCATTTATTAATTAATCTAAACAACCTACACAGTGTGATTATACTCAAATATGAGGTCATGCACTATATTGGAAAAGAAGACTCTCCTCTGACCAGCTCCATAAATGCGTTAATCTATTCAGATTGAGATGCACTGCAGAATGAAACCGCAATGACCGCAGAGGGAAAACGCTGTAAGAGCGGACTGACAGCAAAATAACAGTAAATAGAGAGAAGCGCAATCTCGCCCAATAAATATTCAATTTCTAGCACCTCGTTCCATTCAAGTGCTATTGCCCCTAGGACTAGCATATATTATATAGAGGCATATTGAAATATAAACCTTTGTGTTCGGTTTTGAACCGTAATAAATTATCTAAAAGCTAAAAGAAAAACCGCATTTTTATCGTACACGTATACTATAAACTATTTCTTTATCGCACTCACTCCCAAGTGTAATTTTGATTTTGATTTGAAAACGTTTTTAATATTCCGATTCTCGGTTATGCCTTCCGGATTTCTCCGTTTTCCCGTCAGTATCGCATGTAATTAACCTTTATATAACTTTCTTGATTTGAAATAGACTGTTCCCTTTACATTTCTATCCTAGTTCATTTGATGGGTTGATTATTGTTAATATAAGCGTCATTTTGGTTAAATCTAACGTTCGTTTCCGTTTGGCGTTCTTTAAACAATATGTACATGTATGTATATAGCGGATGTATATAGTACCGGTATATAGCTTTATTAAGTATATAGCTTAACCTATACACGCATTCAATACCGAGGCCCTGACAGCCGCTCATTACTTGTAACGTGGTATTGGACCAGTACATTACCGGCGCGTTGTCATGGCGACGCAAGGTTGCCGACGCAAGTTTGCCAGTGCCAGTGCTTTCTTTCTCCATGTTTCAACTGTTTCTAGTTCCATTCCTCTTATACGAAACCAGATATTATGGTAAATTATGTTATTATCTTTTTAATTAAGCACGTTTTACATGCAAATCTAGGCATGTAGGCAACTTATAGGACTCGTTGCCGCACGGACGCGTAAATAAAGGACTCGATCTTCGATCTCGTCATTAAGAGAGAGAACACAACAAGTAAATTTATATGAATGAATTTTAATTATCTTTGGAGCAGTGGTAATCTTTCACACAAGCAGTCATTATGACACTTCTCTCTTCAATTTTAGGATGATTGTTTGTTTTACTTAATATAGATCTGCACAGATAACCTTGAAAACCGCTTAAATTTAAGCGAAGTGTCCATCGGCATTTTTTGTGATATAATTATGAAAATAAAAATCTTCAAAATTGTTTTTAATACTTGCTCTCTCTCTCTCTCTCATAAAGAATTGCAGCTTCAGGAGTAACCCTGTTGAATCCTCGGAACGACGAGTTAATTGATGTAGCCTACAAAATAAACTGTGAAGAGTTAATAAGCAAGATGAAAGAACTAGGCTATCAACGAATGGAATAACATATTTCTTACCCTGAAAGGAAAAATCCTAATATGTAATGTATTTTTGCTACCTATTTTTCAACATATTGTTCTGTAATCAATGATATAATGTTAGAATTAGTATGGAAGAACAAGTCTCACAAAATTAGCATACACGCTCAAAGGTTTCTAGAGGCACGAGTCTGAGATTGATCTACGACATCTACGAAACGAATAGAATTATGTGGATGCAAAGGTAGAAATAATGCCTGGTTTAAAGCTCTCGAAGCATTTACAGATAGGAAAGTAGAGGATATATATTTTTTTTTATAAAAATGAGGGTGCCGCCCCTGAAGAGTGATCTTTTGATGTAATTAGGCCTATATGATAGGAAACAAGACCATAAATCTGATCGAGTGTCCTTCTAAGGTTATAATATATCAACAGCTTATATTGAAAAGAAAGCTCAACAAAGAAAAAATTAATAAATGGCAGCAGTTATTGCGCCTACTTGACGACCAATTCGACCAATTCGATTGGAGGGTGGTCTTTATGTTACCATATAAAGTGTCGATGGAAACGAGAATTCATGTACTGCAGTATCGAATTTTGCATGGAGTGATTACTTGGAATGAATACCTTAAAACATTACCAAAAAAATAATAGCAGGTGCGATTACTGTAGAGAAAGCGATGATAACGTCCACTTTTTTGTTAACTGCGGAAAAACAAAGCAGTTGTGGAGAAATGTATTTCAATGGGCGTATGATATATAGTGGCTATCTAAATAGCGACGCGATCGGTGATATACAGAGAGAATAATCAAATCCGGATTTCCCCAATAGAAATCATGTTTGGGCTCAAATTAACGAATTTAAACTCTAAACTCATTAACTGGGTTATATTACATCTGAAAGCCTTCATACACAGGCAAAAGCTCTTTCGTGAGGGTCAAATACGACGGCAATGTATGAACTAAAAATGAGATGCAAGGTGCTGTTATACACGCAACTGTAACTATGTCAAGGTAACAAAGCAGGGCATGAACTGGAAGAACTCTAATTTGAGAAGTTCGCAACCTTTTTGTCAACTTCACACCTATTATTATTTTGGTTTGGAGGGAAGAGTCTTATGGCATGGGATAGAGGACGAGCGATAGCGAGTTCTCTATCACATGTCCATAAGGCTATTCCCTCCAAACCACAACCTTCCAAGTCCTTTAGGGGTCGACCACAGACTCTATCCGCTGGTATGAATGTCCGTTACAAGGGCAATTTAGGGACAAAACTGGACCAGAGACCCCTAACCGCTGTTAGGATTGTCCGTTACAAGGGCAATTTAGGGACAAAACTGGACCAGAGACCCCTAAATATATACAGTGTCTCGGTATATAAGCTTTGAAGCAAAATCGAATTGTGAAATCTAAAGAATCAAAAGGAATAATTAAAACAAACCCAATATTGTATTATGTTTAGCATTGTAAAGGCCAAGAAGCCAGCATATTATACTGAATAAACTCGCTTTGCATAAACAACTAAAAATAAGATATTTTAAATCTCGTTGGTCCTGGTAAAACTAAAACAATGGTTCTAAAAAACAATCAAAACACAATTGTTATCGCGGGTCGTTCCCTACATAAAGGCCATTGGAGACAGTGGAGTTGATTTAGAAGTAAAAGTAATCTCTGTTGGCCATTAATTATCCACCTGGCACTTTCCACGTTGGGATACACAATCTTCTTGGGGTAAGTTTAGTCAGTCCTACTCCCGGCAAAACTGAAGACATATTGCCTTTACACGATCCCCCAAATGGAGGTGTCTACGACTGCAACCGGTGCAGTTCTTTAGCATGTAGCTGCTAAACCAACCTCCAACGAGATTTCCGAGACCTATTGACTTTAAGTCATATCAAGAGTTCTGTCCGAGGGATCGGCGGAGAGTGATCGGTCCCGAGGGGTCTCATAAGTTGCAGGTAAACTAGCTAGTAACCAAGGCGATTCCCGCCACCAACATACAGGTGCAACTACATCAATTTATATTTGTATTGTGAATCAATACTGCACAATATTCAGAATGCTTAAGACATCGAGCACGGGAAGAATCAAGCGGTAGATGGTAAATGTATAATTTCAGTGATTTTATTGGGATAAGCTCAAAATTTACATGCAACAAGTTACGATAAAAACGATTCAGTAAAACGTTATTTACAGCGGTTGTAAAAAAAAGCGAGCCCAGTAGGATTATTGTTTTCTGAAGCAAACAAATTAATGCTACAAATTAAAAGCATATCATACATATCTGCGGGATCTCACTGAACATTATTTAATGACATTAGTAATATTATATTCACACAATATAGGTACTTCGTGAGATAAATTTGGCGAAGTCGCGGATCCATGCAGTCTAGGTTCAGAGATGAGAGAGTCCCTCAAAACTGTGGGAAAGCCTCTCGCTCCAAACCGCAAAATGCCATTAGAATCTCATTAGGACGCCCACTCCAGGGCCAAGAAAGCCATTATCGCAGTAGGCGTCCAATCACTGACATACCATTTTATCTGATCTGAGAGGCTGTGAGCCTAGACTGGACCCAAAATGTACAATTAGTAAAGTAAGACCCGCATGCAAACGGCGGAGCCGCTTTAGAAAATGGAAACTACTACTGACTAGCTAGCACAAAAGATAAAGGTTTCTTTATTCACGATAAATAATAGTTGCCTTGCGTACTTTTATATCTTGACTGGCTATGAACGCATATAGTCACGGTGAAACTAAATTTACCCTGATCGAGTCGTTTCCTATCGTGTGTGATATCATCCCGTCCATCCGGTATAGTCATACATTACACGATATTCATAAATACTCAATTAATATTTTGTCTTCTGTGGGTTAAATGATTTAACAAAAAGATATGCTATTTCTTCCCAACGAATTTCTTAATTACACTTCTGGTTCACCATAATATTTACACTTATCAGACTAACAATATGTATACTACATCTATATAGACTATATCCCTTATATCAATTCTGCGTTTCCTATTTGTCATCACCTTTACAGAATACTTTCTTCAAATCATTCCTGAATTTCTGCCCTGCCAAACAATACAAGAAGAAATTGATGCTGTAGTTAATGTAAAACCATTTCCCGCAAAAGTTATACCAAAAGAAGTATACTGCAAAAGATGTTGGATCGTTCTGATAGTCGATGAAGAGGTAGGCAATGTAGCGCACACATTGGGGCATGGTAAAGATGAGTAAGGCTGTAGTAACGAGGAGAAGCATGGTAACCAATTGTCTGTCGCGTCCACTCATCTTCCCTTCTTTCCCAGCGTCGCCATCACCACCACCACCACCACCGCCACCACCTGAAATCTCATCGTTTCCGAAAGCTTTCCCGCGGTTCCTTATTGTGACCATAATGAAGCCATTGAGGACAGAAATCACCGCAAATGGAATGAGAGAATTGAGTGCTGTGTTGAACCAAACGAAAGCCACAGCCCAGTCGTCGTTGAAACCGAATCCTTGGCATGTGCGACCGTTCTGGGCGAAGTATCTGAGATGGGGGAGCTGGCAAATCGACACCAGGATTATAATCGCTGTAACGATTTTCTTGCCTCTAGCTGGGGTGCAATATTGGCGGGCCCTGAACGGGTACCTGACGGCGATGAAGCGATCAACGGTCACAAACGTCACCACCACGACGCTGATCATTGCGAAGTTGCTGAAGAAATAGCCGGCGATTTTACATTGTTGATCAGTCCACAAAACCTTGATCCCATCCGTAGTTGACCAGTAATTGATGACGACCAGAAGTAAACCAGTATCACACACAGCCACAGTGGCCATGTAAATACAACATGAGATTCTCCTGTTTTGCGGTTGGATCATCACGATGAATGACAAGAAGTTGCCAACCAATCCAACCCCAACGAAAATTGGAACACATATTGTCTGTATGTATCGCCCTACCTTGTACCATGTAATTTCAGTGGCCAGTTGTTTGATAGACGGAGCAGCTTCGGTGGTATTGTCAACTTTTTCATTCTCGGCTAGAGATTGATTTTGGGAAATTCCTAGCTGGAGGTCCGACACAAGATTGGCAATTGTCGGTTGGCTGTCGTCAGCGTTTGTACTGTAGAAGTTAGTAAGCACGCTAACTATAAACAGGAAAATAGGAAAACTCCCACAGAGATGCATGTTGACCAAGTGATCTGCCGAAACTATTTAGGCCCAAGGAACTGAACTGGTTTATATATCCGCATCATCCCCAAACGACACCTCCCCCTTCCCTACCCCCACCCTCCCCTCCCCTCCCCCTCCCCCAATACACACATATTCCACGCACAGTAGCAGATCTTAACTCCAACGGAGGTGGGTCGGTGGGGTTATGTGGGTTTCCATGCCATCCTGTAAAGTTATTAAAATCTCAATGTCTTCCCACCTTAATTGCATTTTTGGGGAAGACAAATAAAAAACTTCTTATCTTATCTTAATAGTGGTTGAAATTCAAGAAAACTTTCCCAAAATCAAGAGCTCAGTGGCATGTGTCACTTTAAGCAAAGTCACTCACTCACTCTGTAATGCAATTAGAATAGACATGTAAATATAAATATCATGACTCTATAGGTAAGTTGGGGAGAGAAAGGAGACTGGCTGGGCTAAAAGGGTGGCTGGACTAAACAAAAACAGGGGGACGCGCAGGTCCAGAAAATTACCGCAGCAAGACATTTATTTGTGGGAAGTAAATTGGTTGTATTTCACCAGATCTGAACGCTTTTAGATTGTTTTTATATTTAAAAATAAAAGATTGTCCCACCCACCCACCCTGTCTCTACCCCTCCTACCTACAATATCCATTTGATTTAGTATCAAATAATGTAGCCTCCACAACACCAACATGTTGGGTAGGCTACAACACCCACCCTATAAATAGCCTACATGTCAACAAGCTAGCTGTGAGTATGGGTGTTATGTAAGGGTGGCAGTGGCTAGTAAGGGTATATATATATAGAAGTTGGGTGGTTGTAAACATGGCAGGGCTGAGTGACAACAGGTAGAGGGTGCATGAATGTTTTCACAATAGCATTTCTGTACAATGAACACAGTAGTTTTTCCAGACAAAAGGGTAGCTAACTAAGTCAAGTTTCTCTCAGGCGAATTACAGGTGGCCACTTACAGGGAAACACATTAAAAATAAGGCCATAAGGAGGGGTCGTTCATATATGGGGAGAGGACGCTGATTCAGGGGGCGACAGGAAGAATTTCTGATGTGGGATTCCACCCTCATAGAGGGCGGGTCAGTCGCGCCTCGTCAAGAGTGAGAGAGTGTGCGGGAAGAAGGAGCGGGAGATGAGGAGAGGAGTATGAGTAGTGTGAGTGACAGCTTGTCTGTAATCAGAATGATAGACCACCCAGACTATTTTATAAGGCTGATGTCCAAATTCGATTGATGACATGATGCATTGTAAATATTGAATTCTCAAATAATTGGCTCTAGGGAGAAATGAAAGCAAATTAAACTAATGTAAATGCAATTGGAATATGAGTTAAATGGTTAATATAGCCCAAAATATGGTCAGAGTGATGACACTATCAAATAATGATGAATAGTTATGATTAGTTGGTTGCCATGGTTACATCAGTGATTTTAAATTTAAAGTTTGGCTCTAGAATTATAAGTATACCAAATTATAACTAGTAACCCTATCCGGATAAAAAGGTAGAATTATAATTATACCAAATTATAATAGACATAATGAGATAAAATAAGACAAGTACAATCAATACATGGTTTAATATTTTCCACTTGCATCGTGGGGACTGCGTAACCCTGCCGTAGGTCAAGATGATAATAATAATGTGAGGTAAGACTTACATGCCTATATAATAACTGTGTTTTGGAGGAATTTTCCCAACTCTAACTACTTGTTATAATGACAGTAACTGGGAGGAAGTAGGTGACTCGGGGGAATTTTCCTCTCTCATGTCCAATGACAGTTACATATAATTGTAAATAATTGATTCTTAAAGACATATTAGTTTCCTGGGCATACTAGCATTTTTTGGGTTTAAGGCATGGAATCCTCCAACAGTTCAAGCACCCCCCACCCCCCCACCCAACCGACACACACACACACCTCTCCACACACCCCGCCCAACAATGGGAAATCGCCAGACCAATCATCGTTTTATCAGCAATATGGGATACAAGAACATCGCCCCGCCCTTGCAAGATATATGCATTTGTTCGCATCCCAAGGTGCTTATTATCACAGAGATAATTAATATAACTGATCGACACTGTCGTCCCTTTGTCGAGAAAGTCTTCCATGGCTGATCCTGCCCTTTACTCTGGCGGCTTTTTGTTTGCACATAGGTAATCGTTACGAGCTTTCTTTTTCTTTTAAAAAAGAGTAAAATTGTATGTATACCCAGTCTAGGCTCTGAACATCTCAGATCAGATAAGAATAGTATGTCGGTGATTGGACGCCTGTTGCGCTAATGACTACTGGTCCTGGAGTAGGCGTCCCTAATGGGACTATAATGGCAGTGTTTGCAACCTTCCCCGTGACTGTATTTCGGTACAATCGGAATATCGACCCGAAGAAATATAATTTATAGGCCAGCTTTTAATGTGTGTGTTTACAACCCCTTTAAAATGCTTCCCATAAACAGTCATTGTATTATTATTATTATTATTTTTTGTTTTAGAAATGGTGACCGTTTGAAATTCTAAGTTGTCTTTAGAACAAAAAACGACATAGATAAATCAACATAGAACGGGAATTTCCCATCGAGTTAAAACACATTAACAGGATATTTCTCTGCTCATTAATATTGCATCAACCCTATACTAGATATATAATCGTTTTTATTTCTATAAAACATCATTACAGAAACATGGTTGGCACCCTCTGTGAACAGGTCTTCCAGGCGGGCCATAACAATTGAGAAACAATTCATGGCAAAGGCTTGATGTGCCGGTAGATGGGAAATCAACATCAAGATAACAGCACAATAATGGCCTTTCAGACCAATGTACACCGTTGGAAGTCGCAGGACAGATTAAATTCAAATACTGGCAGTCAGAACTCGAGAGTGTACATCGACTAATTCTAAAGAGCTCATGATGCTGATGTGAAGATCAGCATGAACATCAGAGTTCGTATTATCCGATAGGCAATTCATATAGGCACATAATACATTATGGTGCCAAATGGTCTTAATCAATTCACCTGTACTTATTCATCCATCGATCATTATACTATTAGAACTTGTTGGGAAGTCTGACAGTCCTTCGGATTTAAGAAGTGTAGAGGAAATGTGGTGTTGTTGATGTTGATGTTGATGCTCCAAATGAACAACGATTACATATTATTTTCAACTTATACTTATAACAGGGAAATTCTCCTTGTTGACATGAGTGTTGTAGTCATTATAACCACAAAGTATTCTTCTTTATTGTTTGTGCTGTATTTATGCACTTGCCTATATAAATTATGTAAATAACATGATATAAAAGTTTCTTAAAAATTGCTAATTTTGAAATCCGCTCATTGATGATTACAAAGAATCATGTATGATGGATACTAGTACTAGGAACAACATTCGCAATTTAATTCACTTAACCAGGATTGCAATATATTATCTCTATTATAAGTTTAGATTCATATGTAAAGAACCGAGTAGTGAACTCTACAAAAACATAACATTTTAGGTATACAAGTAGGCTAAGACAAATATAACCATTAGCCAACTAAGAAAATGATCATTCAATATTCTATCATAAATCCCTGTTGTCTTATGGCTGGGAGATACAATTGCTCTGTAGTATATAATATAATACTTTCTCTTTGTTATTCTCCCGGACGTCAGAGATCACTGGCCAGGATTCTGACAGGAACTGGTATATAGTCCCGCTGGTACTTGATCACTTGGAGTTTTATTATCTGATGTAATCATATCATATTGCCTGCACCGGAAGAGACCATTGTTCAGTAGTGCATGTCCTGTTGGTCTTTTAATGTCTGTAAATGAAGAATTTTATTACTATATTTACACCTTACCCCCACATTATATAATATCAAACAATAAATAAAAAGGCCGTTCAAGGGAATATCCGATAAGTCACATCCTCTTTCTCATGGCCAGTCTTAGCTTTGGAATTATTTTCTTGCCCACTGACGCTTGACCACTAGACATGCTGAGCAAAGGAATCTAAATCCAGAATAGAAGGAATTAAATTGAACTTCGTCTGTGCCTCGCCCCTGAAGACAAGTTATCTGCAGGCATATACAAATTGTGCTATTTGTTTTTTATTATTTCATTTAAGGCCAATCAATTTTACATGAATGATGAATGAATATATTGTAAAGAATTGATTTATTAAGGTATTATGTTTAATACATTCTTTGCTGGAAGTAAGATTTATGCCACGAATCTATCCATCTGAGCTCGAGCACTTTCTCTCCTGGCAACCTGAAGATCTACACGAAACCCTCTCCGATACTGACCGATTGCGCCCTCTAAAATTTACAATTATATCTATAATGGAGGGCGTGGGACAGGTGAACATACACAGGGAGTAAGCGATTGCATGACTGTAAAGACAAAAATATACTATAATACTTGTTGTCCATACAGTCAATCCCTTCCTCTAATATTTTTTTGGGAAACCCCCTCTGTGACTTATAGAGGGGCTTTCCCAACAATATCATGTGACCGTTGTGGGGAACGTTCCTCGTTTGGGGAAAGTTTGCTTGAACTTCAACCATGCATGTTCTAGATCTTTATGTCAGTAAACCTGATGTTTAATCTAAGAGACAGGTTTATGTGGAGTTTAAACCCCAAATTTGATTTCTCCAGGAGGGCTGGAATATTGTCCCAGGCATGTCAGTTTAAAAGGAAAGTCACAGCTCCCCTTGTGTGTTTCAAATTACCTTACCATTACCTTGCCTTACTATGTATGTGTAATAGGGCACTTTTCACATTGACAGTGGCGCCATAGAAAGAGCTGTGGAAACGGCCCGAAATATGAGCTATGTGGGCAGTGTCACAGAAGCCTTATATCTTAACCATAGGCTTCTAACTTTCTCCTTTTTATCCCAGAATTCTAGTTTTTGTATAATACTGTCTGCTATCGGCTATTATGAGATGATATGTTAAGATTAGTCATGCCTGATACCAGGACATTTCATCTGCTAGATATTAGTATATGGCAACTTTTGTAACAGTGTATCAACAAAAACAAGTAAGCGTAGGGGTACAGGCTGCAGTAGGTCAGCGGCCATATATGGTCATAGGCACACGTACACACTTCTTGGCCTGTCCACTGGACAGTGGAAGCCTGGGTGGAAGGCGTACAGTTTGGCCTGCATAGCCAGGTGGGTCAGCTGAATTGGGCGTGCCCTCAGTGGTAGAGGTTAATCCCGCAGTCACTGCCAGTCATTGGTGGCGGAATATGTGAAGTAGGCTATTGCCTGTATTACCCACAAGATGGAACCACGATTTACAAAGCACTGTTTTGTCATTCCTTCTTCCTTACCTGTATTACCTGAACAAGATTTGTATATACACACTACTTTATATGCCTCTGTAAAACTGCCTAGTCTACTCTCATAGTCATCATTAAACAGAATAGTAATAGTAGACGTTTGTCCTGTTATTATTTCTCCTCCTCAAAGAACCAAGGGTCATTACATATGTGAGTGTCATCTATTGGTTTGATATATCGTTAACATTCATGGGGAATCTTAAATCTAAGACTCTTCAAGAAGTATCTTACTATTTGTTATAATGGCCGTCATAATCGTTAATTACCGTCTGAATCAGTTTTTTAATTCATGAAATGATATATCGATGTATTCATTTCAACATTGCCTCGGAGATTTTCATTAAAAAAGTATTAGTTGGTGTGGCACACAAATAATGAAGCACTCTATATGTGTAAGCATTTCAACGATGTAACTTACATTCCTGAAGATATCCTTTCACCGAGGAACCAAATTTACAGAAGCTAGCTTCATTCACAATAGAGTGCTGACAATTAATAGTTAATGATAGATTATCTATTAGGGTACAATGGCTCCCTCTTCATGAGATGTTATTGAAAGTGTACACTTCCGAAAATAAAAACCTATACATACATACATGTACATTTGTAATGAATGGTGCGCGCCCTCTAGGACGCTCCTACATAGTGTAGCGCAGGAATAGCAGCAATGCGTCCCACACGTAATCCTGCTGCAAGCCAGTCAGCTGGAGGGTCCTATAGTACCAGTAGATACTGCTAGCCAGTGTCACATCGAAAAAATTACCCTGTCCAAAAGTGACCCAGGGGTTGTTTTTCGAAGTCCAAATTCGACCCAGGGGTGTTTTTCTCAATCGAAAAGTGACCCACCCTATCGAAAAGTGATCCAGTCATTTATGCAGGGTTATAAAGAGGTAACTTTAACCCAATATTGGTGGCACCCTATTTAGGTAATATGTGTTCAATTGTTTTCTAATTGATTCATAAATATCAAGCTTCTACATCAGTTTTGAATGGTAGAAATTACAGTTAGGGGATGGGGGAAATATTTATTTCAATTAACGGCCAGGTTTAAGTTACACATAATGACACCATATAGTGTAGGTCAAATTCATAATATCATCACTTCATACCTTTGGAATTATAACATTCTGTAATACCTCATGTAGTATATTATAAATGTGGTCTCATATTTTTGGCCATTAATTTATATTAATACATATGGTGTCGTTACAGCTATAGGGGTGATATCGTCTCACTTTCCCTCTGTTGACTAATACTCCCAGAGTACTAATTGTCCCTCATGCACAAGTCTTTATGAGACATATGATAATAAACCCCTAGAATACCATATATTTGTGAGTGTTATCCTTTGTGATGCGTAATAAGATTAACCTTGGTCTCACAACCCATTACTAAAATACAAGTATTCAAATTTATCTATAGAATTCTATTGTAAGATTATATTATTCTGTCAGATTTTAATTGACCTGAGATTTGACTGCACTCAGATTTTGTTTTGAAATCTCAAATAATATGATGAATAAATCGTTGTGGTAATCCTCCCAGATGGAGCTAGATGGCCGTACTTATGAGACTTCGATTTAACACTGAAAACGGTATAACAGACAAAACACATTTTAATACAAGGTACATCACCAAATGTCAGGATGGAATTGACTGTCAGCGATCTCCACATCTCCCTGACCACTGCCAGTCTACGATCGAAGTTGAGAGAATCCCTAAGTAGGGCATATATGCCTTATACTTCTTCCCTCCAAACTGAGGGAAAGCCTCTCGCTCCAAACCCGCAAAATGCCATTAAGACTGTTTACAAGTATTCGTATCTGACCTGAGAGACTGTGAGACTCACAACCTCTCAGATCAGAATGAAATATCAGTTATTGTACGCCTACTGCACTAATGGCTTTCCCGGCCCAATAACGTCCCAATTGGATTATAAAGGCATTTTGCGGTTTGGAGGGAGAGTTTTCCTCTCATGTAGGTTGGAGGGACTTTCAACTCTGAGCCTAGACTGGGCCCACTCTTTGATGTCAATCCTTAACTTTTAAATACTCAACTGTATACTGAGTCAAAAAATGAGAGGAAGAGACTCGTTAAGATACATTTGATCGTTTTAGTGGAACTATTTGATGAGATATTCTTGAGATAAATGTTAAATAGAGGATATATATGGCCTATATTGTAGTAAATAGCATAGTATATATGGTAGTGAATAAATGGAATATATATATTGTGGAATTCGTTATTTCAATAGTGGTGGAAACTTCAAATAAAGAAGGCAATGAGTTGTTTTGTTGACATGTGCATTGAAGGTTGAAAATGGCGTCTCCTGAATAACTTGCATAATCTTTTTTTTATTATCATTTAGAATGTTTTTACAGCAAATCAATAAGTCAAATCATTTCACGGGTATAGTCAAGTGCAATGAAGATCTATAGTCATTTCGCAAATCAGTTTTAACCTAGACATGGGCTCACGGGTATATACATTCATTGCTGAATTCCATGGTTTTCTGTCCACTGCTGTGTCTAACTACTGACTCACACTGGTTCTATAGTTTATCTAATTCTAGTGCTATGATGGAGGACTAATAATATCGTATCCCGTGCGAACAAGGATTTATCAGATACAAGTGGACGATGTGATCCTGAGTGATACGTCTGGGTGATATTCATCTAGCATATCTGGTAGCCATTATAAAAACATGTAAAGGGAGAACGGGGAGAAGATAAGGTGATTCTTTATTTCATATTCTATATTATCTTTAAAGGTATATTATGTTTTGCTTATTATATATAGCGGGGGTGTAAACCTTCTAGTTTCATATTTTCAAATATCAATAAGTACACATTCGAGGGCAGCTATACTCAAGCGAAAACGTTATATTCAACCGGAAATATTAATTTATAGTAAATTTACCATCCAGTTAGTTGTGTATATCAGATATTATATAGGCCTATAATAAATTGTATTTAACACATGCCGCATGATGCAGTGCAGTAAAAATCAGGTAACAGATAGAAGAATTTATCATTCTACCTGGGAATATAGGCAAGCTATATATCCATGTTTCCATGATGCGATGGGAACGGAGAGTTATCAAAACCGCTAGCTGATAAAAGTCTACTGATAAAGATGCGTGTATATTAATGGGTCGGCAATTATTTATACTCAGGACATAATGATCGTTCGGCCGCATGCTATAGGCCTACCATTGGACACACCATACAGCCACATTGGTAATATATTACAGACCATATGCAAAAGAGGAATTATACGATCTTTTCAAACCAACTACATGGCTGTAACGAATACAGTGGTTCCTGGCTTCAATATAATAGGTTAACAGGTGGCTATTCCGAAGGCAATAAATTGCTGCATCACCCATTATTGCCATTACCCTAGGGATGTTCTGGAGTTGCGTGATATAAACTGCAGCTACACATGCAGGACTACCACTCTCATGGACGTACCCTTTGCTCTGATGAATAAAAAGTTTGCAACAACATTCAACAACAGCACTCCAACATAGATGAGCGAAGGTGCGTTCTTGTCTTTGATAACAAGTGCCACGCCCCCTTTGCAATGCCGATCGATAGCCATGTCAAGCCCACGCACTGGATAAGAATCTATGCAATAGGATCAATCACGCATTAAAAGTTGTCATCGAGATATCCCTGTAAAAGGTGGTGTTTGGCAAAGACAGAGCCCCGTCGCCGTGCCCCAAGGGGGCTTTCAGTGGATGTCCTGAACATATGCTGCCTACTCACTTTTTCTTGGAAAAGGCCCATATCGTGACCGCACGTGCGACAAATGCCAGCGGCACCAGGCTGTCCTTGACGCTTCTCCAATCACAAAGGCTGTTACATGTGTCCCGCTCGATTGGACCAATCCGAAAGCGCCTTACACAAATGTGCTAATGTTTTGGCGGAAGTGGAGAGTTTGACCTACTTCGCAGCAAGATGGAGGCCTAAAACTCAAAGTTGGATCACTTCTGTAAAGATTTCGCTACATTTCGTGATCTGCGTGAATATTCGATTTCAATAACTGTTGACACACCTACCACAAACCTCCCGTTCTGCATATTTGAGCAGGTAAGTCTTTGATTCTTCAAATAGCGGGCATATTAGAGTTGCTTTCCAGCAAAAATGATCCCGATCGAGTGATTGCTGCAATCACTTGCACTTCGGTGGCCATCAACTTTCGAGCATCGTTTTCTGTGGCTGTGTATTGGGGCGTTGCTCTTATGTTGAATTGTTTTGCCTGTTTGATGATCATATCTGTGGCTTTCTAATCAGATAATGTGACCACACAATCCCTCGATGTGTAGTAGTCGGTTTGTCCTGTGTTCAATACCGGATGTATCGCTGGTTGGCTTCGGCCGTGGTTGTTTATTAGTCGACTGCCACTGCCAGTTGCAGAAGTCATCGGGCTTGCCCTAGCCAGCTTGCCCCTACTGAACTACAGTACCGGGGTTATATAAGACTCGCTCTAGCTAACAGGCACTGATTGTCATGATGAGGGGTTCGTCTGTAGAGACAAGTAGTAGATGACTATCTATGCCAGAGTGTTCACTCTCTGCTAGCTTCTACCCCCACTGTCAAGTAACAAGTATCGATATTAACTTCAAAAATCACTGCCAATGCAGTGGCTATCAATGGCAACGTCAATGGCTCTGCCAACGTTGGTTTAGCCTTTAGGCCGCCACTCTGAACTGGAGACGCAAGCTGCGCAGCTGCTGTAATGAAAGCGCACGACTGCGTAACAGTCTTTTTAGTGCCTTCTGATTAGTGACTACCGTATGTAACATTATATAATTATAATGTCATGTAGGCTACATAGCTTTCCTGCCTCCTGGTAGTGATTCCACCTCTGTTCTTCTAGACTAGCTGCTATCTAGTTTACCATATATATGTACACTTTTAAAGTGACACATGCCACTGAGCTCCCGATTTGGGAAAAGTTTGCCTGAATTTAAACTATGTTCTAGATTAGTATATTTGTAATGAATACCCGGGAGCATTAATGTATTAAATATGTAGGGCCTATATCTCGAGTGTTTAAGAGTTTAAAACTCCAATTTTTAAGGTGCTGCTGGCCGGTTGTGTCTCACAGACCCACATCTGTTGGTTAGGGAAAGTCCCCGACGCCTCTTATCATAATTGGTTAAGTGATAACACCTGGATGGGACAGGGTATATATGTCAGTATGTACCTCCTGCCTCACTTGTACTTTACATCCCTTCACCATGCACTGAGGGCAGCACCTTATGGTCAAGTTACTTATCTCTCAGATTTGAATTCCCCAATGGAATCTCTGCCACATTCTTCATTAACAAATATCAATTTATCTAAGGAATATATAGTGTTGGTATTCCACACAAATGTTCTTACTTGTGCAGGTCATCGAAAACAACAAACACATTTCTAAATGACATATAGTCAAAATAGTGATCTTAGCCACTTTAATAGTACAAGAAGTGAGTGGAGCTTAAAGCAGTGATTCCTACATCATTTAGAAGTAGCTTTGAAAACAGGTCTCACGTCCTCATGTTGTATGGTGAGTGAGTGAGTGAGATCGGTGGCTTTACGCCCTTATCAACACTTTGAAGTGTTATATCAAGGGCGGGAGAGCTGAGAGGGAGGCAGTTTATGATCATACCCAGGAAACAGAGATAGAGAAGAAGGGAGAGAGAGACAGAGAAAAGAGACAGAAAGGCACTTTAAGGTCTTACCCAGGACCAACTCATGTTGTATGGTGCATACATTTAATTTTAATGGGTATAATTAGGTAAGCTCTTTATTTATACAAGACACTGACGTGCATTGTCTGCTCACTAAATGGTGCATGTCCTCAGTAGGTATAGGTATTTTATGTAAGAAACCAAAAGACATTTTTTAAGTTAAATTAAGCTTATTTTTTTATCAGCCCCATATGAAAATCGATTGGAAGAATGTATTGTGACTGTCCACAAATGTTCAATAAAGGGAGTTGTTCTAAGGAGCATCACTAAAATGAATAATATCATGTACCTCTGCCTTCCCATTTTATTTTATTCAGTGTTTACAGAATATCGAGAAACCTAAGCCAACATCCGAAATATTCGATCCACGAACATTATGCTACTGAGGTTCTAAACCAGTTACTCCTATCCGCGGCAAGAGAGTAATATAATAGTTAAAACAAAATATATGGAATTGTGCATCATTCTTTATGATGGAACCATTATTTCCCCTGATTTTGATCTGCCATTTGGACCAAAATCTGTGGCATATCTTAAATTGTAATACATACATACATCCCTGATCCAGTGGTAAAATATCTGTAGTATTTAAAGAAGAATTTTATTCAGCATGAACATTATGTAAAGTACACTATTCTCAGCTTGAGTAGTAAACCCAGTGGTGCTTTTATTAACAGTTATAATGACAACACAAAAGTATCCTTAGGCTCCCTTATTCTACCCAACGCCTTATGGCTTGATGAGTACACAATACTGGGGACAGCATGCTTGGTTCACAGAGAAATTGATGAGAAAGAAGACCCCTCGCTATAATGCAAGAGGTCCTGCCAGTAGCTGCTGTTCATGTCTTGATCTTGCATAGGACAGCTGCAGAAAAAGTCGGGTGTAACCTTGTCTCCCTTCCAGTAACATCCAGGAATAGTCCTGCATAGGTCTTGCATCACTGGATCCCGATCCTGGACCAGGAGACAGCTGGAACATCGTCCTTCACTGGAACACCCTGGGTGCTGACTCGGGCTGCCCTCTGGAAGAATCCAGTGTGGCCATCTGTTGGCACCTGCTGAAGCTGGGTCCTACAGATACATATTATATAAATGGGGATATTGTCACTGTCGTTTGTTTAATGATGCAGTAGAGATTGAGGGACTGAAGGAAAATATTTATTTTTTCCACAATTATCACTAGGTCCTATTCCTTTAGAGCTCATGTATGATTGATGTGCCTGTGTGTATATCGCTAGACATACATGTCTCCCTGAATATACTGTGAAAATAATTTCAGAAGGACGTGGCAGGCGTAGCTAAAGGAACAGAAATTCATTATTTACTTCTAAAGGAGTCAATCTAATATGATATTAAATGTAGTGTTGTATATTGGTATATTTCTTCATCCATCGTAGTCAGATATAGATTATCTCGATGCAGTTTAAACGGCTTATCTCACGGGCTGGTATTTTGGTAATCCTGTAATATTATTATTCATGAATGGGTTCACACAGGTCATAGAGAATGTACTCTCTTTGCAAATATATCTGTCTGCCCAATACACAATATGGAATCTGATGAATGTTTGTTAAATTGTGTGGTGTATAAGGGGACCTATTTTATATACATGTATGTGACACTCAGTGCTTTCGCCGAAATCACCAACTATAACACCGATGCAGCGATGATATATATATAAAACAGAAATTGGGCATTTTATCATGAATATTATATGCAGGGAATGTATAGAAAATATGCCTGTTTCAAAGAATTCGATGTGCATATTATTTACCTCTCCGTTATTGGCTTAGCAAATTCCCAGGGCCTTTGTAAAATAGTAACGAGGAAAATTGTATTTTCTTGGAAATTTTTGACATTTCAATTCATCAACTCCATATTTAGTTCTTTGATTTGTGGTTCCGGGTATTGATAACAGCGTGTGGCTACAATACTGCCGCTTGAACCATTCCCTTTAATGAAACCTTTCCTTATGATAACACACTCCTAGTCACTGCGCCCAATATTTATGTGTTTGTTCTTGTGTTTTATTGCCTTTATCGAGGAGTACATTTATTCTGCCTCTCAAGGAGACTTTGTCCATGGTCAAGCATGTTTGCATTTATTAGATCGTGCAACCTGAAGATAATTATTAGTCTCCCCCTCCTCCTCCTCCCTCCTCCCTCCTCCTCCTCCTCCCTCCTCCTCCTCCTCCGTCCTCCTCCTCCTCCCTCCTCCTCCTCCTCCCTCCTCCTCCTCCCTCCTCCTCCTCCCTCCTCCCCCCCCCCCATTCTACTTCTACTTCTTCTGCTTGCCTGGTCAGCCTTATCATGTTCACTCTGACTCTGACCGTGTCAGTAAACAGTAGGAGAACTGGCAATGGCGCTCCAGTGTTCGTTTTTCATGGACGTGAGTTCAAATGCTCTCTATCATCAATATCATTTTACCAAGGAGGCATGTATATATACCTCTCGTGTTCTACATTGTTAGCTCATCTATACGAGCTCACACAAGATACATGCGTCTACACATCAAATTGTATTGATTCGCGTCTAATCTTTCATCTACATCTCTGTGATCTGTGAATTAGTAATAATGGTTTATTTACAATCTTATTTAGTATTTATGGATTTGTCTGCTAACACTGTTTGGACAACGATTGATTGAGTTCACGGTTTGCGGCAAAAAACGATCGATCCTTAAATGCATAAATTATATTGATATTAGTCAAAGTTATTTCAAATTAATTATTCAATTCGAGCTAGAATAGAAAAGCAATTCATCAATATACGATACTGTAAGACCACCTGTTTATCTCCGAATTGGCAGGGTGTCTGTTGATGTATGATGCTTATGTTTACAATGGTTTAGTAGTTATCACACTATTATTGATGCTGTTATTTCTTTCGAAGGATAGGCATCAGTGATGGAAATTCGGAACTATCGATAATTCGATAATATCATTGTAGTCGTTTTTAATTATTGCTAGTCCGCCAGTTTTGATCTTCCATCAAAGGGATAACTCAATAAAGAGATTCCAGAAATATCAGCATCCAAACACAGTACATTAAACAGTTATGACAGGATATTTCTAGCTTACATTTTAAGAATAGGGTGAATCGATTTAATAAAAATGCTGTATTACACACTCTTGATTCAGATATAAATCATAGGCCAATTTCCAAGGCAATGCAAATTGCTCTCATTGAATATAAAAATGTGGTTTTTAATTTAGTGTATGGGTTCTGTGTATGGGTTCTGTGTATAGGCTCATACCTATTTCAAGCTGCGCCATATGTGCAAACCATTGAATCCATGCTCAGAGGCAAAGCCACACTGCTTTTGGCCAGACATAGTAGCAGCTAAGTGATAATCTATCCTATAAGATGCGAAACAATGGGAACGAACCCATGGCAATCATTTTGCATGTTGGTTGATAGATAATTAAATCTGAACACATATAAATTATGTACATGTATTCATGCCAGTGAAATTCTTTGTTGATGCAAATAATAGCTAGAAATTATTCGATATCTACCAAAATTATAAAAGAATGTGAATCAACTAGTCCACAATTGATTATCCTTCTCCAATATTTGAGTAGCCAGAGTTCATGTAGAGGTGTGCGCTGAACTAGTGGTGTGTCACTGTGGTAGCTCTTAGTTACCCCGTCACCTCTCTGTAAGGTCACTTGGCCCTTTATCCCTCATCTATTTATATCTAAATGTGTGTGTTCGGTTATATCAACGATATAGCCGTGATGTTGGCCGTATTATCTGTATACATGGGATTGTAGACTATCGGACAGATTACCTGACAAATACCAAGCTTAAAATATATCTTGTCCATAGTTCAAGGTGGTTATTATTGTTATTATTATAAAACTTTTATTCCATATCAACATATACAAATGACAATAAAGAATAGGGCTATTGCTCCCTCTCCACTGGCGATCTTCCTGTTATCCCTTAAATAAACAATGATTAATACAAGAATGCGAGATCTTAACTAATTATACCACTGAAGAAAATATCGTGTCTCTAGGTTTTTCCTAAAACAAATTGTCATTGGTTATGGGTGAGGGCATTCAGAAAATGTATCAATCGCTTTCACCAATCCCACCAAAATTCAAAACAAAAGAGGTTCTAAGTACAGCTCAATATAACCCAGGGTGGACTGTGTTGATCAACACAATACCAAAGATATGCAGCATACCTAGTATATTATTTGTTTAACATAATTTAGCAGAATTGACCAAATTGTACATTTTCCGTCGCCCTAATATTGCTTTTTTTTATTATGCATTTTCGTCCGTCCGCACCTCTCTTCTTGATTTTACTTCTAAAATGTCTTTATGTTTTTCGGGTTCATTACAAATAGATCCTAGTTATTATTATCACCACATTATTCATTTTACAGGTCATTGTCCCAGATCGCGGGTTTATATTTATGAATGTCTGCTGTTACAGTTATATTTATTGCCCTGGGGTATAATTGGGGCTGGATGGGGTGGTTTTATGTAGGGTACACATCATGCATCCCCCTGGTTTAAAGGGTTTATTCTGAGCGACGCAGTTCATGCATGGTTGACCTGTGTTCACTACCGTGGATGCGCCATATGTTTGCGATGCATTCATAATGTTGATGCCACCCAACGAACCTAACACCTAACACATGACTAAATTTCTTTAACGTTTTTTAAAGGGAGAGGATATTTCTTATTAATGGAGAGGAGGTGCCTTGTCACATACCACTTCAATTTCTTTCAATGTTTACAATTAATCTTCCTTTTTAATAAAAGATGGGTCCATCGGAAATAATTATGATTTAAAAAATATATTTTAGCGCATTGTCCATTGCGCTAATATACTAATGGTTTCATTTGGAAAATTATTTTAAACCATACATTTAACACCACAGGATGTTTTTTTTTCTATATTTTAGGTGGTAAAAATTCCACTGGGACATGTTTCGCTAACATGAACCACAAGGGGTGGCGCAGTGGTCAATGGTGCTGGTTTTGAACCCAGAGGCACTAGTGGGTTGTGGGTTCGAACCCCGCTGTGGGCACCATTTCTCCTGCACCCCAGTGCTTGATGCATGCTTGATGCATGGGTTATCATTGGTGACCAGGTCATGTATGTGGCACTATGCACGTTGAAGAGTACAGTGCTAATATCAAAAGAAATAATAGGGTAGTTGCACTCGGATTAGCATGTTTCCTCTCCACAAAAGGTTATAGTATAATACCAATGTATATCAGATCTAGGAACCATAGCATTAACCCAGAGAAACATATTAGCTCGTCTCCTGATCTCCAAATGTCTCTTAAGTAATAATTTAGCCATGTTTTAGTCAGACCCGAATATTAATGATAATCCATAAAACGCGCAATGACATTATACCCCTGGAATTAGTGAAATATCAGCTAAATGGAACTGCACTGATTCTGAACAACCTGGTATACTATCATACAGGGTCTCTGTTTAAAATCACATAATATTCTGCCCACGTATTTCAGAACCCCTATATTTCTCCTCCTGCTATTTGGCCATAAATCTCATACAATAGATTAGCACTTTACCATGAACCATAGAACAATACAGCCATAGATGAACTTAAAACTAAGTTGGGTCGGTCCACGAACGCCACTCTCTATTATGCGGTGACATTTTAGATACCCTTCTGTTGCGCTTGTGTAACTGTTATGATAACCTACACAATACACAGAAGAGCAATGACCGCGCAGTAACTGCAGCAGGCCTGATAAAAATGTGCTGCATTTGACGCACATTCGGGGGCCAGTTTGTTCTTTCCCTCCCACTCCCAGACCCATTGCTATAAAGATCTATGTTGGTATTCAGGTCAGGAGTGTAGTAGGGAGAGTTGGAACATTGGGCCCAGTCTGTGCTACAGAAGTTCTTAGGTCTAAGTTTGTATCGGTTTAAAAGTGTTTGGCAAACTTTTTAATATGAGCTTACCAAGGATATAATATAGTGTTTACATGATAATTATTACTCAATGAGGTCATTAACTATGCTTATTTGCCGCACAAATAATCATTTATAATAATGCATTACTTCCTTCTTTATCAAATGGTTGTCTCTGTGTTTTGGCATGGTGTAAACACACCGTTGAGATTTGTGTGGAACACGAAGCTGTTACCCCTAAACTGTGACTTTTTTTATTCTCTACCAAACTCCCTTTATACCATAAATTAGCCCGATAGTTTCGCGCAGATAAATTTGATGGGTTTATAAAGTGACAATTTCGCAGCCTTTAAATTACGATCAATATATTTTTATATAATAAGGGATTTTGTTACTTTTCCCCAAATGTTGTGGTTTTCTATTGATCAATTAATATTTTTGATATGATGTTGAGATGTACTATGGGAAATCTTCGTGGACATTAATTTTCGCGGTTTCAGTGGTCTTTAGTTCCGCCATAATTTCAGGTTATATGGTATCTACAGTCTAGGGTCGGAGTTGCCATTTTATTCCCATTATTTAAGACGCCTACTCCAGGGCGGGAAAGCCATTAGCGCAGTAGGCGTCCAATTTGATCTGAGAGTCTGTGAGCCTAGACTGTCTAGTTCAATTTTTAGCCCCTTTTGTGTAACTCATTTTCGTCCTGCCAACTCTTGACACGGCCCGAGAACGATCTAATATGACGTGAAAGCTCCGGGTCAAAGCATCCACACTTGTTGAACAATATTCACGCCTCATGCGCCAAGTTGGAGAATAATTTATGTGTTTATTGATGAAAATTTAATGAATTTTACAATGACATGTCCTGGTTTTCTCCCCAAGGGTAAAACCTTCGGGACATGTTCGAGACTAGATCTCTCTCTGTCGCCTTCATTTCCTTCATTAGATGGCACCACTTGTCATATAGAAAGCGTCCCTGATGGCTTTACCACTTCTGAGTTGGTTATCTATGGTGTCAGGGAAGTGAGATGGATTATTTATATTTTCATTATGAGCTTCTCCTAATGGGAACTTTGCCTTGAAACATTGCGATGAAGTCTTGGGAAAGTGTCTTGTAGCTTCTTGTCCATATAGATCAAGCTTAGTTTTCTTCTTGTAACATGTACACGTCGACAAAACACTCTGGCCGAGATTGAAGTCCTTTCAAAGATCGCGTATGAACTGTTGGTTGGTAGTTAGTAAATGTCATGATATTGATAAGTCATAATTTCCCTCCCAGCAAAATTAGGCATAATTTTGGTGTGTAGGGTTTCGAACTAACGATAAAAGGCTGTGGACCAACGCTCGACTATTTCAAATGACTCTTGGAATTCCTATTTTATATTTTACTCAGGAAAACAGGTACATGAATTCTCGTAGACAGTATCACCAAACACTATAACTGTACAAGGCGATATCGTCACAGGGAAATATGGATACTGGATGAAGCGGATGGTAGTAGACATAACCAGGGACGTAAACTGAATGCGTGAAATCTTCCATTCTGGACTCTTAATATCTCATATTGTTATGTAGATATATAGAAATCTAGAGCAATTGGCAATAAATAAAAATGAGCGCGTCTATGAAAACTGAGTTTATTGGCGCTTAGTGACGCTATATGTGTGAGGCGTCGGCGTCGGCGTCGGCGTCGGCGTCGGCGTCGGCGTCGGCGTCGGCGTCGGCCTGGTGACCAGCTTTGGTGTGCGACGTATTCATTGATATCACTATATTGTAAAATTGAGACAAAGTTGTCTAATTTATTAAGTGAAAGTAGTCTCATTCAGACCTCGCTCAACGACTGACCCTGAACTATTACGAAGAATGACCCGCATTTCTTCAATATCATTAGCATACTTAGAAGCTATGAAATATTAATGCTTAATTAATAAAATGCTTAGCTTACGCAGTGTTACGTAATGGTGACGTAACAATATCACGAATGACGTCGTAGGAAGTCTTGAGTGAGTGATTGTCACGACTGCACGTTCAAATCTTATCTTAGTAATTTGTCAGTTTCATTTGTCATTCGATCTCCTTTATAAATGTGAGACTCAGAGGATCTTCTATTTTACGTAGATGATTTGGCAGATTAATCCTCTGGACATGACTTGGATGAACGTGCAATTATTGCCTGTCGGTATGAGGTCTCTCCGATATTTAATTTAACTCTAGGTCTAACGGTTGTACTGTGTATCTTTGGGTAGCTATGAATGAATCACACAACGGGAATTTAGATCATTTCCACTTGCTAGAAATATTAGTATGACTTCCTATCCCAACAACCCAAAGAATAAATGTCAATCCCTGATTGAGATCCTCAAGGAAAAAGTACATATTTCTTTGTTGAAAAAATAAGTTATTTCTCCCAGTTAAAGGCTAGCTGGCTTTTGATCTTGTTCTCAAAAGAATCATAAATATCGTGTAGCACTGTATTTAAATGACACATAGCAGTTTATTTACTGCAGGCACCACCATCCGCATCCCAGAAAGGAGGGTGTTCTGCCAATAATAAATTATACCTGTTTTCTAAGGTTCTTAGAATTTAATTCTCTGTTTATGCCGCGCATGTGTCATATTTTCACGACCTTTTAAAAGTATCTATTAATCTAACCGTTTTTTGACTCAATTTTTAGCATCACTTTTGACATTTCCAGCAAAGTAACTAATACTTTAAAGGCACATAAAAACTACTGATTTAACATTTACAGTCTAATATAGTTGAGTTATTTCTTTTTCAATTCTTGTTCAATCGGATTTCAATCGTGGTGCAGTGTCCCTGACAATGGACGGATTCGGTGAGACATAAATAGAGACAATGGAACGAGATGTCTCCGGAATCACGTCCAATAAATATACAATTACTAGCTACAAGTTCCATTCACTATTTATTATATATATATATGCTCTTAGCAAATTTGAAAAAATAAATCGTTGTTTTTCATTCTGAATCGCTGTAACGTATTGTAATATCAAAAGAAAAACAAATTCGAACTCGGAACAATATAATATGCCCTTAGCAAATAAGAAAATAAACCTTTGTTGTTCATCATTCTAAATCGCTCTAACATATATATATTTATGTTAAAAGAAATTCCAACTCATATGGATATGGAACATAAGAGTATTCTTTCGACCCCCCCCCCCCCCACACCACACACACACTTTATTTTACCCCTCGTGGACATAATATATATTTTGAACGATTTATATTTCGTTTACTTTCAGAAAAACAGGGGGGGGGGGGCGCATCGCGTTTTCATGGTTACCATGCCTGATCTTTTTACAATGCAATTCCAATACATGTATTTATAGGAAATGAATACCCTTCTACACAAATACATTGGAGATTAAATATAACATTTAAATTATTTTTATAATACTGTAGGGGATTTACTCATAGTGTGCTTCTGGTGAGAAACACCAGCAAGTGCCACAGGGTAATCCACGCTTGGTTTACTCTTTATATCATAAGGGCCTAATCCACTAAGCCGATTCTCATGCGATTTTGCACCACAGAGGACTCTTTTCCATTAAATTCTGTGAGAATCGCATGAGAATCGGCTTAGTGGACTAGACCCATTACATAAAGGGATTGTGCCTCCTTATTGTATTTTATGCTAACTTTTAACAGCCATGTCAGGCTTTATGGTTTATTGTTCTAGATTCTAGTTGTACTAGAATCTTTCCTTCTCTTATTATCATTACTATTACATGTCCATGTATGTGCAGGCACCACTATTATATGCACTCCCTGAGAGTGAAGTGCTCTCGGACACTGGTACTGATCAAGCTTCTGGTGAGCTTCATGTCCGGGCAGGAATAAAGAAGGGAACAGAGAGAGTACGTCTGTGTCTTCTTTATTAGGAGGGTAGCCTCTAAGTGTTTTTCTGTTTTAAGTTGTATTTCGATTGAATGGGCGCAGCCTCCTTTTAGTATCACTATAGGAAAGGTATACTCTATACTGAAGGCTCTGTCGCACCCCTGGCTTAGTCTAAATTGGAGGGGTGGCCTGTCAGTGGCCACATGGGTTTGTTTTGACTGTGTTGGCTGGTGCTGTTAAGTGGAGGAGTGTATTGGCTTGGCCTGTTTGCTGTGAGTGACAGGGAGGGAGGTATAGAGACTGAGTGAGTGCTGTGAGTGACAAGGAGGGAGGTATACAGACTGAGTGAGTGAAGCCTGTTGGCTGTCCTGTTGGCTGTGATTGACAGGGGGTTGGCTACTAGGCAGGGGGTTGGCTACTAGGCATTCCTACTAGGCCAGGCCTACAAGTGTGATCTTACAAGCTACATCCTGTAAGATCTTTATCTTTGGATCTGTAGACTGTCATCTGTACATCTGTGTCAACTGATTTCAGTGAGAGGAAATATCTGAGGAGATCATCAGATAAGTTATGTAACTGAAGTGTAACATCACTGTGATATGCCTCCTGCTGATTGTGGCCCAGAGTGGAGGAGGCCAGGTTTGGAAGTGAGTGATGGTTGCCATGACAACATCCATGTGGAGTCATATTCATGGCAATGAGGGTTAGTGAGATGAGATGAGCAAAGTGATTTAGTTTTGTGATTTAGTTTACAGTCTAGCTGTAAATGTTACATACTTCTTATACTTTCATATTGTAGGGTATTGATGGGATAGAGGTAGGAGCACAGGTTCAACTGAGCAATCCAATGGAACACCCAACAATCGCATGATCCACAAATTAATACGAAAAAAAGAAATACAAAAAAAGAACTATATACTAAAAATTAGAAGCAAAAGAAAATAGCAGTTAGGCAAATCAGCTGGGCTACCCTCCTAGTATCGAAAGATACTATAGCAATTGGGCAGTAGTGTGTTGTCTTGTTAGTATAAGAACTCGAAAGCCGAACTGGTAAAGTGGTGTGAAGACGAAAACCACTACAATACAATATATATATATATATATATTTAGTAGTAAACTTGAGAGGAAGAACCATCATAATGTTTAAGTTCCATTTATTTTCGATTTTCCATAGCCTACAATTCCATAGCCTACAATATATTATATATATATAATAAATTAGGTAAAGCCATATACATGTTGACAAGCGGTGATGTTCATTTGATCATTTATGTCAATTATAGACTCGAGTCCAGGAATGAGAGCATAGGAGATTGTGAGGAAACTTTAGGAAATACGAGATTTCTTGTCTTTAGTTACTGTCACAAACTAGCGCTTTAATTGACACTTGTGTTGTGAGGTCCTCATTCGACTGTCAGCGCTGTGAAGCATCGCGCTTTTTTCATGTTGAGATTTGCTATATCAGAATTTCTATTTATAAGTGAAAGCGTAATCGTTAGAAGACCTGGATTGTTCAGAAAAAAGCTATCGATTTCCATTTGAATTGAATTAAATGGACATATATTGAATTCTACTATGCAGGCATATTTTATTAATGCTTGAAGGCAGGGGCAAATCTAGGGGGATCAGGGTGGGGGTGGGGGTGGTGGGGTCCCTCCCCCCCCCCCAACCTGAGAAATTAACGTCATGTATTGTAAACCCAAAGGGCATCGATATAAATCCCAGCTCTATCCTTGATTACGAATTATGTAGGGTTCTAGTTGAGCTGAGAAACTAGCAGGTTATGTTCTAATTTCATCATTGTCAGATATCACTATCATCTCATTCATCTTGTTAAAGCATCAAATCCAATCCTCTAGATTGTTTAAGAATGGTTACCGGATAGACCACCGAAAGACTGGGTTTCTCGCCGATCCGCTGTTCAAGTGCGACTTTTGCTCATGCCATCGTTTGATGGGTCAAAATAGCGATTTTAATCACTTGCAACAATAGGATCTTTTTAGGCAGCATGCCAAAGGAACACCTTGTCGCACTGGAAACATTTAAAAGTATATATAGCACGAAATGTCGGACCCCCCCCCCCCCCGCAATAAAACAACCCTACAACTGAAACTGAAAGTCCACATAGCTCCACCTGAATCTAGACTGAAAAGGTCCATGCAAGAACCCTTAATTCTTAAATTATAAAGTCGGTGTGCGGCTTCTTATGAGATTCTCATAACATTTTGCAGTTTCGTTCTGCGAAAGACTTCATTTCCCTCAGTTTGGAGGGACTCTCTGAGCTCTGAGCCTAGAGTGAACAGTGATACAAGTGTTACTGTAGTTGTGATAAGGATGAGTGGGGGCGGAGTGTCGAAAGCTTGAGGTTGTGATGTTCCCCATGCAAATCTTCCCACCCAGAAACCTCTGACCTCCGCACTCAGTTTTTGGTTAAAGTGACACATGCCACTGAGCTCCCGATTTGGGGAAAGTTTGCCTGAATTTCAACTATGTTCTAGATTAGTATATTTGTAATGTCTACCCGGGAGCATTAATGTAGAAATTACATATATTGTGTGTATTTAAGAGTTTAAAACTCCAATTTCGTAGGGTGCTGGAGTCACCCTACCCAACTGCCAGACAGTTAGGGAAGGTCCCAGACGCCTCTTATCTTAATGAGAGTTAAGTGATACCAGCTGGATGGGACAGGGTATATATGTCACTATGTACCTCCTGCCTCGCTCTTAGTTCACATCCCTTTACCATACACTGAGGTCAGCACCTTATGGTCTAGTTACTGCTTTCTCAGATTTGAATTCCCCAATGGAACCTCTGCCACATTCTTCATTAACAAATATCAATTAATCTAAGGAATATATAGCGTTGGTATTCCACACAAATGTTCCTACTTATGCATGTCATCGAAAACTACAAACATATTTCTAAATGATATATAGTCAAACAGTGTCCATAGCCACTTTAACCCCAGTATGAGAATGGGAGAGGGAAGATAAACTGTATCAGAACATGGCCATACGTTAGAAAATATGAAACCCGGATACAGTGAGCGCGATTAGTAATCAGGTTTCTGGAATTCCCTCCAGATGGAGTGGGTATTTATTTATAGCTGCGTTGCAGATGACAGGATTGCTGATGGATGGTGTCCGTGATCTGGTGGCCCTGCGGTTACTGGGAGCCTAAACAGACACTCCTCCATTTAGACAGCGCACGGGAGAAATAGCTATATGGGTCAGATTTTCAGAAAATGTAAAATTTAACTTCACCAATCTTCTTAAATAACCCAAATTTCAGACGAAAATAAAGTTCAAAATACAGTTCAACCTAACCAAACAGATTAATTCTCAATGCAATGCAGAATATACTCAAATTTACCTAGTATTGACCAAATTGCAGCCTTATTTAGCAGAATTTACTAAATGTTTACAGCTGCCAATTGTACATTTTCTAAAAATCTGACCGACCCATATAGACATGTGAGAGAATAAGACAAAGACCTTCTTTATTTTTAAGGCCAAGATTAAAATAGGTGTGTTTCCGAGTTACCCCCCCTACCTAGAAAAATATATCCCATCTACAATTTTTGTTTACCTTGCATAATTTTGTTGGTGATTTTTTATTATAATAAAAACCGGAAAAAAGTCATCCTAACCAGGAACCTTTAAAAGGTGTATGTCTCTTGTTTAAAAGAACTATTGTAATGAAATAGATTTTTTCCGTGCTTAGAAGGTAGTTTTCTAAAATAAATGAAAGAAAAATGAAGTTACTACCCCTACGCAGTTTCCAGCTATATAAATCGAAAACACCTATCCCCCCTAATAACTATGAGCCCACTTATGATTAGCCATACGGCTAGAGAGGGGGGGGGGGTGAATAGAGGGGTGACTTTGTGGGGGTGAGGTGTAAATGAAATAGTTATACCTGATGTCCAATATACACATATATCTATATTTACGTTTTCACCAGTAGTACTAGATCAGGTCATACAGATTCCTCTTCCCATGTTCCGCGTAAAGAGATGGATAGCAAAAAATAGCTACAATACTACAGGTTCCACAGAAAACCTTCTTATGAAAGAACAATGAAGTATGATTAAGGTGTACGTACACTTAACCCAGAACATCATTAGCCTGGATCGTTATATCCGCGTTACCTTCTGGGGAGGACAGTGATATGGCATCTATGGGTTGTTAATGAGGACTGGCCTGCTTGTTACATTTACTCATGGATGTGGAACGGGCAAATGATAAAGTGTAAACAAGTTACCCTTAATTAGCTTTATGTCTTCCTGTATGTATTATTGTAAATATGTTAAAATTTAAGACTCGATTTGTTTCTATTTTTATGATTGAAAGCATGTAAATAAATCTGTTAACTAACTCGATGGTTTCATTCGCTTAGAATATTGCACTCGTTGCTACGCAACTCGTGCAATATTCACGCTCCTTCAACCAACTCATTAGTTAACCTGTATTTATTATACACGCATTGCTCTGAAAACAATGTATCTAGAGTGATTTACGCATAGTGCGTATTTCACTATTGATTTACGAGGGATTGTCATGGCAACAAATCTGTTTTCTTTTGCTAAGAATACCGGTCCTGTGTAAGACCATAAAGTGCCTTTCTGTCTCTTTTCTCTTGTCTCTCTCTCCCTTCTTCTCTATCTCTATTTCCTGGGTATGATCATAAACTGCCTCCCTCTCAGCTCTCCCGCCCTTGATATAACCATATTAAATGTATTGATAAGGGCGTAAAGCAACCAATCTCAATCACTACCGGTAAAATTCAAATTTATGACTCAATTTTTTAAAAAAATACACGTATACATGCAGAGGAATGTTGAATATAGGGATAGGGGCTTGTAGATATCAATGTCCGCATTTCTCTGTGTTAAAACATGTTAAAACATAACCTCCTGCTCTTCCTCCGTTTTTATACATACCAGAGGAATTCCAGGATGTATGTAATATATACTGGTATATAGCTTTGTCCCTATGTATAAAAATGAACATCTCAATCCCAATATGTGATTTATTTATATTTCAGGAAAATGAGTCAAAATTTGCAAAAATGATATTCTAAATATGTGTTTTTCCCCCACAAAAACTTGTTTTGTGTTTTGACGTTTTGGGAGTTTAGCACTCCTAGTCGTGTCAATTACATGTAGCAAATCTCAAGATTGTATATTTAATGTGTCTCTCCGTTTCTAATGTCATGCTAAGGGAGTATATTTAACTATTTACTAGTACTTGTCTATCCAGAAATATCAATAACTATTTTTTCAAATATACAAAGATATAAAAGTACTTTTTAGGTTAACATCGTTGGACCCGGCCTAATCGCATCGTTTAAAATACGATGGAAACCGAAATCCATTTCTTGCCACTAATGACTCATTTTCCTGTGACACACATGTACATATATCCCCTGCCCCCACCGCAAATAAACTCATCTTGAACGTAAAAAAGTCCATGTGATAGGCTAATTACATAAATGATGTGAACCACATGATTTCCCTTTGCATACGCATTAAAATTATTATATAGAACAACGAATATCGATTATATGATATTTCTCAAAGTGTCTTCGAGCTACATGATGTATTATATAACTAGATCTCGTTGAAAAAATGTAGGGTATATTAATATAAATGCCTTTTATCAGGACCAGCTGAAAAGAACGCCAAATGATGTAATAAATGCTTTTTCTAAAATATCTTAAATGTTATTGTATTTATTGGACGTGGTATACTTGGTAATATGAGCGACAGCTGAGGGATATAAAAATGTTGATGAATGCGTATAAATTAATAATGACCTACTCTCTCCTGACCCACGGGGACGTTAACTTTTAGTTTTATGTATTCTGGATCGCTGAGATCCGAATGATTACCATATCCTGTGACCGTGCAAAACATGTCCCCATTATCACCTTCGTACATTTATGCAGTGAAGGCCAACTCGTTCTTGCCTTAATTTTGCCGCTGTTAGAATTTCTTGCCTTAATTTTGCCGCTGTTAGAATATTTGGATAAATACAATATTGGTAGATAATTGGCACAGGGCAGTTATGTGTATATAGAGCTGTGTAAACAGTGTATATAATTGGTGATGTATTTGCGCCAGGGTTTAACAAATAAATGTGAGGAATCTTTTCTTAAAAACAGGTAAAATAAATATCGGTTGCGTCCTTCTTCATGATATATTATTGAAATATCTATTCATTTAAAAGTGTGGTAGTCAGCTTTATAGAAGGATAAGTTTGTGTATGCGTAATGTTCAGCAATTCTTTTACATCGCTCGTGATGACACATTCCAGATTAGTCTATTTAACTATTTTGTACTTTGATATTTGTAGAATAACCTTTAGGAGATTCTTATTGTTAAGGTTACACGGTAATGTCATTCAACTGTTCGACTGTTGTATATATGAAACACACATATATCCATCTAATATACGGGAAGAGCGATTTCTACGAAAAAAGGTAGAAAAGAGGGGTTTCTTTATCCATGTATCTCACATGTGCTCGAAATTTGTTGTTTTACAAACCTTTTTTTTTTTATTAATCTGTAGAGTTCTGTCCACCCTCTCTGGAGGACGTCGTATGTGGTTTGTGAAGGTATCTGGGGTAGAAATGTGATTTTGAAGCCTTTTTAAATCGGGATATCCACACTCTTATTTATACCCTGGGAAAGCCCCTGTGAGATACTACGTCAATAGCCACAAGCTACTACGTCAATTCAACGGGGATCCAACTATATGCAGAGGAGTGGGAGGGTGAGGAAGAGAGGTGGGAGAAGGTGGGGGTATTGGAGAGGGGGAGGTGAGGAAGAGGGTGTAGGAGGGGAGAATGAGGCAAAGGGAGAGGGGGAGGGAAAGAAGAGGGGCAGGGAAAAGAGGAGGAGAGGGACAGGATGTATGGGAAGGGACAGAGGGAAGGGAGAGAAAGCGAGGAGGGGGAGCACGAGGAAGAGGGGAGGGGGAGGGGGGTATCGGAGATGGGGTTGGGAGTGAAAAACAGGTATGAGAGACAGAGAAGAGACGGAGGGAAAAGAGGGAGAGGGGGAAGTGTGGGGAGAGAGGGGGACTGGAGGGAGAGGATGTAGGGGAAGGGAGAGAAAGCAAGGAGGGGGAGCATGAGGAAGAGGGGAGGGAGCAGGGGGGGGGGGAATCGGAGATGGGGTTGGGAGAGAAAAACAGCGACAGAGAAGAGGCGGAGGGAAAAGAGGGAGAGGGGGAAGTGTGGGGAGAGAGGGGGAACGTCCGGAGGACGGGTACTTTGCTACTATATATTGAGTCTATAAACTCATCAAATTGTTCACATTCGCCTCTACCAAAACCAGTTGATGAAACGTATAGATCTATACGCAATATAATTCCGATTATGATAACGCAATGTTCTTTTACACAGAAAACAGCCATTATATTGTTTACAGCAATCTGATTGCGTGTCAAAAAAGGAATTTAGGTTATGCAGTCTAGGCTCAAAGCCTCTCAGATCAGATAAGAATCGTATGTCAGTGATTGGACGCCTACTGCGCTAATGGCTTTCCTGGCTCAGAGGATGGCGTCTTAATGGGATTATAATGGCATTTTGCGGTTTGGACCGAGGGACTTTCCCTCAATTTGAAGGGAATCTCTCAACTGAGCTCCTAGACTGTATATTTTATACGCATGCGCAAGGAATCTTGCTCTAGTAACGGCAGACGACACTCGTGCACTTTATGATTATCACTTGTCGCCGCCGTGCTCACTAACCTTCTCATGCATGATTAATTGATATTGGTAACAAAACTCCATATTTAAAACATCCTGTATTGACGTGCTCTCCCACATGCCACTCCCAGTCATGCAGTAAGCACACTATTGACCCAACTCCAACCTGAACGTACTTTGAATTGATTGTTTATGTAATTCTGTAGTCACTGTCTTATTATTAGCTGTCGTCTGTCCGAATAATGTCAGGGTATTGATTGGTAATTAAAGAAAAGTTCCAATAACGCGGTGAAAAGCAGGCCTTATTCTCGTCAAACTGTGAGATGGATGGCCATGAGTTGTATATATGATATAGCCGGGTTAAGTAAAAAATTGATTAAAATTTACAATATGTTATCGATAATATAATATATGTATATTATATCTCTGAATATCCATCGTGTACTTTTATTTCGTGCGACGCTCTATAAGTGATTGTCCTGTCATTAACATAGCTTTCATTTTGCGATTTTCAGATGTTTAGTTATGTAATAGTAATTTTTAATCACCGATAGTTGGTTGCTGCGTCTGGGACTTTCATATTTTATTACTAATTAGGTGCAGTAGCTTATGCGGGAGAATGTGGCAAGATATGTTAGCTTTAATTATCTCTGTGTAAGTAAAGATAGAATATGATTAGATATTGCATGCACTTTGTATATATTCTGAAGTGAAACATTAAAACATTTACAATATTTTCATAGATGGACATATTTTATATATGGATGGAATATATTAGCATATATTATTACTTCAATTCTTTTGGACGTGATTAAAAGTCGGCCTGATTGCCTTACTAGCCTGTAATAAAACCCATGAAAAAGTCTTGAAATTTTAAAAGTTGGCCTTAAATGAAAAAGAAAAGAAAAGAAAATTTAGCATACATGTTTCCCTAGATCAATTGGAACAACCTTGGAACAATAATTTATTTTACTCCAAGGAACAACGTACATGTCCTTAAAACGGCGGTGCATCTTTTAATAGAGTTGGGCTAATAATAGAGCCTTTACAGTATGTATTAACTCGCACTTCTCTCCTCCTCCGATGTCATGCCCGTGTATAGTTTACGTAATGCATGTGTTTGGTGAGTTAAGCATCTCCGCACCTAGTAATCTCTTGTCACAAATTATGTCCTTGATATTTATCACTCAGTAAAATATGCATGTACGGTACCTACTTACTTCACACAAATGAATCTATAGTTTCACTTCCATTTTCATATAACTTCTTTTCTTTTTCTTAAGGAAAGTATATTAAAAGGATCCAATTGTTAACAATCTGCTTATAGATGGGGAGGTATCAGGTTTGATGTTAATATTAGGCCGGTTCAGCAAGTGTAACGTAAAACTGAAACGTATCTGTATCTCTGATCATACAAACGTACGTTAAAAGGAAGAAAGAGGTTCAGCAAGACATGAAGGGAACAAGAAACGGTTAACAGTTAGTATACTATACTTTTTATGTTTTAAAGTTTTAAGATTTGTGTCAGCTTGATTTAACTAATTTCCGTTTCCAAGGGAAACGATTCTCGATTTCAGTTACTTGTGGTGGATGTCAAGTGATAGTTAAAAGTAAAATGTTTCATCTCAATTTATTTTTTATACATAAGAATGCGACATCACATATGGATATGGTTATGTAATTGAGATAGGTTTGCTTGCGGAACCTCCCTATTGAAAGCATGGAGTATTCGAGGACTGATCATTTGTATCTCCTACTCATCTCCTCCTATGTATGTCTTGTCATCCTGGGGTTGTTTAGCATGCAGACATCGAAATAAGACCATGAATTAATGACAAGTTTGATGAGCAGGAAAGTTCCGCTTGAGGTCCGGAGTCACTGTGTATGAGAAACTGATCACTCTAGTCTAGGCTCAGAGTTGAGAGGGGGAGATCTGATAAGAATGTTATGCCAGTGATTAGACGCCTACTACGCTAATGGCTTTCCAGTGAGAAGGCGTCCTATTGGGATTATAATGAAATCTTGCGGTTTGACGCGAGAGGCTTTCCCTCAGTATATGTAGACTGTATATAGGAATATGGAGGAACTCTCAACTCTGAGCCTAGACCTAAGAAGTAGAACTTGGCAATAAGTGTAATTTATAGATATATGTCTCTCACCTCACGCTGTCACACTTAATGACCTCCCTCCCCCTCCCCTCGATATTAATATCAATGATCAAAGAAACTTGCTGACCCGCCGTGGAGGAAAGTTCAAAGTAGAAAACACTATTATACAGTCTTAAATGCTATAAGAGGATTAACGTATAGTTCCGTGTGGTCTGGACCAACTATGGACACCAGTCCAGAGTTAAATGATTTGCCAGTTTAGAAAATGACGTACAACTGGGGTCAACTCAGGTTTAGGAGACACAAGTTATAGCAAGGTCGCCTTGTATAAATGGAATATTGTTTTATTGGAGGAGACTTAAGGATATTGAACGAAAAAAATCGGTTTGTCTTCAGTGTTCGGGCGATGAAAAGGAGGCCAGGAAGGAAGCTTGGTGTTCATTTCTAAAAGTGTGATAGTGGTGTAAGTTATACGCGAGAATTGTTGCTGCCTTCTCGACAAGACCAGACATGGTACTTAGGCTAATGAAGTAAAAGTAAACGCATTTGTGTCGAGGATTTGAACGCCCATTGTCTAAGAGTTGGAGAAAGGGAACGAGGACAGACAGGTGGAAGAGGTGAAAGGTAGAGAGAAAAAAAAGGAAAAAGGGCATTGAATTAGGGACGATTTTTAGCGACCATCTCTGCCACTTCTTCTCTCACTCTCACTCTCACTCCTCCACCACCATCTCCACCACCACCACCACCACCACCACCACCACCGCTCCTACAACTACTATTACTACTATAGAAGAGAGCGGCAGCGCCTACCAACAGGCATAACAGGAGACTGGAGTGAATGGGCACAACAACATGCAGGAGTGAGTGGACCTCCCCGATCCTCTTCCTCTCTTCCACATCACCTGCATCTCCCACTCTCTGTCATCAGACCGCCACCGTCTGGATCATCATCATCATCACCACTCAGTACTTACAAGTATTACCCAAGTGACTACAACTACTCCTTGGCCCTCATCTACCCCCACCCCACTCTACCTCAGCCACCAGCTCCTGCTACTACCACTACTTTTAGTACTATTACTACTACATGTACTACGTAAGGCTACATTATATACGTAAAAGAATGAAGGAGAAGGATGTGATGGAGGAGGAAGGGAGGATGACTATTGTCATGTACTAATCCATCAACTTCTCTCCCGGTACATGCATTTTGTCAATACTTGGATATAGTCCTCAGCCTTCGATCCCCCGTTTGGAAAGAGAATCCTGCATGGGAAAACAACCAATCAAGGATATGGAGAATTAGAACAGAGACAGCTTGGATGTGTCACGCAGAGAGACGCACATACTTACATGAAGTGGGATCTTGTGTACATGTGTGGCGAAAGGCAAAGTAGCGAATGCAATAAAAGGTTTGAAAGCTAGAGGGAGGACTGATAGAAGGACTGACACATTGGAGATATGATTACTCAACTCTTAGTTCGCGTATACGCTCGCTTTAGGAATACACTTGACAGTTGTGGATAATAATATTACTGTGTTTCTTTTGCTGTGGACTTTCTACAGTTCAACTGTGTCGCAGTCGTCGCTTTGCTTCGTGTTTCTTTCATCAATCGGTAAAGCTTTATGTTACAAACCTTCACAGAAGGAGGAACGGATATGTGCTTAAGTTCTTCTATTGTTTATCCTCATTACTGGATGAAGCAAATCCTAACATTATTTACTTAATGTGGAATGTACTGGCTCCGTTCTGTCGACATTTGACTAATGGTCTGTCTTTTGATGACCCTTAAAGGAAGCACTTCGTAATTGTAGCTTCAAAGTGTCGTCGGTACAAATTGTCAAACAGTTATAGTATTTGTTGAAATATGCGACTTTTATTTCTGGATGGAATTATCACATCATCTGAACGAAAATAGCGTTTTTTGCAAATTTTGTTGTTCAAATCAAAAACAGCCACACCCAGACCATTAATTTCAAGTGTTCTGTTTCAAGTGCATGATGGACCTGTGAAGATTGCAATTTTAGAAGAACCAAGACTTTCTTGATCGAAAATTGAAGTATAAAGGAATCAATTGAGACTGTTACATTGGTTTGTTTTGTGTTGAAAGCTTCTCGCCCAACACCCTCGTGAAAATCCTGTTGTGGCTGAGGGCGGATCGAGTCATGAGGTACAAAAGGAGCTGACACTCCCTCGTGTTTTCAGTTTATGTCCAAACACAGACGCAGACACAGGCAGTCCGCTTTCCGACCTTCGATCATCCATAGCAACTTTTAGACGTGAATTACCCATAGTTTTATCTCACATCTTGGGAGTGAGAGTGTGTGGGTGTGGGACAGCATTTTATTGGTGTTGTTGTTGCTGCTTGTTTTAAATTAAAAAAACAAAGACTTGACTTGTAAATTATAAGTGCATCTACCCCGTGCAACAAGCGTGCGATATCACCATGGAAACGGACGCGGGTTACTACGGCGACAAGCGCGGTGTTGCCCCGCCCCCCTGCGCGGTGGAACACTCCCCCTATACCCCCCGCGGAGCACTGTTGGGGGACCCGGTCCGCCCTGGAGGTGGTGGTCAGCAAGCTTACAGGAGTTGTTCCAGGGTTCAATACAACGATGGCGGACCCAGGAGGGCTTCCGATGCCGGTTCTCAGAGAGATTTCTTTAACATGGGACCACCTTCTGTATCCTCCTCAGACGTTGACCCCACAGAGCTGAAGTACAACCCTATGGACTCCTGTAGTGGACCTCCTCCTCCACCTGCAAGAGGTACTGGAGGAGGCACTGGAGGAACAGGCAATGGACACCACCACAAAAGGAATGGGGGTGGTTGTGCCCCGCCGCCCCACCCCTCCCCTGGACACCCCATGGACAGAGAACATTACCATGGCAACAATACAGGAGCAGGAGGAGCTGGAGGAGGATCCTATGGAGGGGGAGGAGGGGCTGGGGGATACCCTGGAGGACCTTGGCCGCCGGGCTATGGTCATGCCCTTCCCGGTGGGGTCATCTGCAAACTAGAAGCTGATGAGTAAGTGAAAGACTTTTTACTATAGTCCATACCCGCCTTTCCGACACTTTTTACTTCACCATTAAAACAAGCTGAGGTTTAGGTGCATTTTTATACCCAAACTGTGACAAGGTGGCATTATTTACGAGCAGTGGTGATAAGGTTATGTACGTTTCAGGGGCGAATTGTTTACATGTTCCTCCCACCTCCCCACACGTTGGCCCAGACACAGTCATAGCACATGTCCGGGTTGGCTTGTTTGGGTGAACTTTTTTTCTCTGCATGGTCCGCCTCCTCTACCGAGGCCGAAGGTTGGGCTGACGTCGTAGTATCGCCTACACTATAACTTGGTTGTGGTATCCTGTTCTGGTTTCAGGACTGATTCAAAACACATACATAAACCTTGTTATCTCTCAAGTCCGTGTCTCATGTAATGTCTCATACACATAATCTTCATCTTGTTACATAGAAATACAAAAATACAAATATATATTCGACTGGGTCTATTGAATCACTATAATGGACTCTACCTACCTCTGCTATAATTAACTCAGTATATTTCTCGGAATTTGTTATTCATCATAAACTTATACATATATATATGGTATTGACAACGAGGATATGCTCTTCTGAACAACAGAGCACTCCTCGGTTAGCATATATATTTTGAAGACAATGCCTTGATTCGATTCAATTCAATTAAAAAATTCCAATGGATCTACAATAGGTCGGTCAATTCTGTCTGAGACAGACAGGTCTTCCCATGACTGCCGACTTTGGTTCTTTGAATGTTGTTACACGTATTATTTGAAGCTTAATGTTAACATGTATAGAAAACTGAGAAGAAATGAGTAATTACATTGATGAACATTATGAGGTTATTGAGCAGGAAGGAGACCAACTGACACATTTGACACAAGATAGGTATTCATAGATCAATTAAGTACACACCTAGCAGCGTTTTAATATCGAATATAGGCCACTGAGAAAAGTTATGGTATACAAAGCTAGGCAGAGGTAAATACATAAAGTAGAGAGAATGAGCACTTTTATGCGATAGAATAATAAACGGATACTTATTCAGTGTAGGCTGAGGGATCCTAATTGGATTCAAATGGCATTTTGCAGTTTATAGCGAGATGCTTTCCCTCAGTTTGGAGGGACCTGAGGGAGCTCTGAGCCTAGACTGTAGTCTATTTATTTATATAGACCCTGCGTGAGATGGTAGAGTAAGGACCCATCTATAAGTTGGTAGATCGAAGCCCAAAGGGCGTCTCGGATTCCTTATATTGGAGCAATCCAGAGATGATCTACTTATTAAGACCCTGATATGTGGCCAGCCCGTACTTCCACTTAGATCCATACTAATATGAACTTGAAGGAGTCTGGTCCCTCCTCCCCGTCCTTAGCCCTCACTCTCTCTCTAAGTCCCTACGTTACATCTCGATTACCTCAAGGGACGCACCCCGGATCTGCTGCTCTCCTTTCCGACAAGCTCAGATACATGTATTGGGGAATGCCAGCCACTACCCATATACTTTATGCTTGGAAAATGGCACTTGAGGGAGGAATTTATGTTAAGGCACTTGGTAGACATTTGCTACATTATGCTCATCTTACTCTGATTAAAGTTGTAGCGGTTGTGCTGGTTCGCCCTACTCGCATTTCTAGTCCTAAGATTATTTCTGATCATATTGATAGATTTATGACCGCCTCATACTGATAAGAATACAATAGAATGAAATAAAAGATTCCCTGATGAAGGATTTCCTACAGATCAACTTAATAAGTTATCATTATTTCACCACCGAATGAAACTACCAATATTAAGAAACTTTTAGTTTTGGGGATTCTCCGACTTAAGATATTGAATAAAATAATATTTGTTTTATCCAGCATAGTTGACAACTTGGACAAAATATGTTGTATGACTCTCTATGACTATGATATATTCTGTCATATATATGCCCGTGGGATAGGGAAATATATTATAGAGAGATGAGATATTTAATCAAATCTTTATAGAGAACCGATAAATACTTATAGGGATAATTGTTCATACATTTTCTTTTCATCTCATTCAGGCTGATATAATATTTAATAATTTACAGATAGACGCGCTATCCTTCAAGGATTATCTCAGGCGTTGCCGAGACATTGTTTGCCGTAATTTATTAGTGCTATATTAAGATTTAAGTCTATACGCTAAATATATAAAACCTTACTCCACATACCCAAGACGAATCTGATCTGGAACTAAATGCTTTCATCCCCTAGCTCTGTCTGGGTCTGTTTTGTAAATCTTCCACTCCCTCTCCAGTCTGATTCGGAAGTCAATAGGGGATTTGTATAGCCACCATCTTCAAGGTTCCCACGGTCATGGAAAGTCATGGGATTAGTGATTTGGTTTTCCAGGCCTGGAAAGTCATGGAATTCTGGACAGGTCATGGAAAGTCATGGAAAATGAAATTCTGAATGTTAAAATTAAAATTCTCCATGATACCACTGACAAATTCTACGTTTTGTTCCGCATGACATTTGTCCAAATTGGCCACACTCTTCCACTGTTTTGACTTGTCCACCATTTCTCCTCGCTGTCGGAAGGCTGTTTTGACCTCATTTGCAGTGCTGCCAACTTCTATGATTTCACTATAGTCACTTTGATTTCAGCATCAAAATACAATGCTATGATCTGTAGGCCTATGACCTAAACCATAATTTTGTGGCAATTTAGGACCAAAACATGTTTTAGATGAATAGTTTAAATCCCCCCGCCAACACATCAGCCCTACCCTGTTTATCAACGCCCAAAAGTTTCCTGACTTTTGAGCAGATTGTAAAAATGACTTCTGAATGACAACCCCCAACCCCCATTTCATGAGAATCAACCATTTAAATATAGTTCCTTGTTATACCTGCTGTTATACATAGATTTCACTGACGTCACGGCCCTGGCCATGTTTGGGGTCAAGTTAGATGGCTATGTATGCTGCGATACTTGAAAATATCGTTTTCTGGCTGTTTAAACCTTTACCAGTTTTAATCTGCCACAACAATAACTTCATGATAGGTTAGATAATCTACCTTTAGTGTAGAATTACCCAAGTATCTACTCTTGTGAAGTTTATCAACTTTGTTTTGATACCTCCGCCATAGACGGCAAGCGTAGCAGTGACCCCAGACATGGTAGCCACTGCGATACCCCGGCCTACTGGGTGACGTCATGTGAAATCTATGTATATACTCCTTAATTATCATATCACTCGATCAGGGTCTTAAAAATATAGAACCTCTATATTGTCTTCCCTCCTTTTTAATCGCCTTTTTATCATGTGGTAAATAAGCCATTAGTCATATTTCTATTTAACTTGATTTTCGCCTACATACATTTAAATATTGTGCAAAGACATTTGAAAATATTATGTTTTTTCCAGCATTGTCAAATCATTAAGTATTTACTTTGGAAGTTCAATAATTGTCATTTAAATGATGATGAAATAATCAATGGTGGGTCACTATGGAAACAATCCTAAAGCAATCATTTTCAAAATTCATCATTTTTTACAACCATACATTTCATTCAGAATGAGAAACCGAATCAATGAAAAATGTTCACAAAAAAATGTACATTTCGATTTTCTTTTGCCAATTTGACCCCCAAATTTTTTCACCCTGCACCCTCCCCTGAACTCAGTCCATGAGACAAACCCCTAATGACCCCCTAATTTTTAGGGACCAGGTGTTTCTCATTAACTCCTTGTCGCTCCTTCCAGACAGGGCTTTGCCTTCAGTGAGGCTCTTTATGGATGGGTTGGGAAGGCAACAATGTTTTTAGCAATTTCTATTCAAATTTGACTGTTTGAATGCAAATTATTTTTTCCAAATAGTACAAAATCCTTAGAAATAACGTTAATAATAGTTTATGAGTGTGCATTGCTCTCCTCTCAACCTCCTATAACATTGCCTATGAAGCTCGCCATATCCACCCTGGCTGGGGTAGAGAGCCCCACAAGGAGTAGGATGCAGGATAGCCTTGTGGTTAAGCTTATCACTATAGACTGAACTGAACTGTTTTTAATCTCAATTGTTGATAAATTTTGATCTAAAAATATTTAATCTGATAGCTATTTACTATTGCACCTGTGTGCATATTCAGGCCCTATACATATACCTGAAAATTCAGGTTCAGGCACCCTCACTTGCCAAAAATTTTTAAAAAAAATTAACTTTATCTACTGTGTGACTTAAGAAATCCACACATTTCAAAAAGTCAATTATGAAGTAAAACTACTCCCAGAATGCACCATTTGAATCCTAATTTTTAAAAAAAATTCCTGGGGGAGCATGCCAGACCCCCCTAGAATGGCTTTGCGCCTTTGTTGCAAACAGCACTCAGCTCCATGTGACAGACTAGGATTTGGGATCTTCATAGATTGGCAGCTCTGCATTTGTGCCTCATCTCATTCCCCTCTCCTACCTCCTACCAGAATGGACAGCTTTACTCTGATCATTGAGGGTCATGGAATTTTTCATTCATGATCATGGAAAGTCATGGAAAAGTCATGGAATTTGAATCCAGATGTTCTGTGGGAACCTTGATCTTGTATCCTGGTTTGCAAGGAATTGTGGGAGTTGAATGTGAGAGTGGAAACTAGAGAAAACAGGCCATGTTCAGCATGGAATATTTATCTGTGCTCTTATGTCAGTATCCATGTCTTATACATGTTTCCATCTTTGCCATCAGTCACGCATTTGGTTTTTCATAGATCATTTACACAAGCAATTATATTGATGAAAAGATGCTAGCATTTTTCGATAAAAATGTTGCTAAATACGTATATGTCAGATTTGAACTGAATCCATCCCAGCATGCATTGTAAAAGACGTGAGCAGTGAGACATGCAACTGCCCTATTGAAAGCTGAACTTGCTTTCAAGATAACACGAGATAGCTCCAGGATTCTAACGGTAACGATAAGATGTTTAGTGTGAGTGCAAGCTGTATACATGTGTACTAGGTTCCTGGCAGCAGTGGAAAGTAGGGAGTAGTGAGGCTTGGCATTATAACAAAGGCTACATTTAAAGCTGCACTCTCAGTTACAGACATGAAAGACTTCAGTATTTAATTATTCTGAAATCATTATTTTTCAAACCTTATGAAAATTGTCGAATTTCACCCAAATTCAATTATTTTTAACCCAAAATCTTTAGAAAAAATTCTCAAATTTTCAAAAACATTTCACAAAATTCGATTTAAAATTTGTTCTCTCGAAAGTTTCCAAGATTAAAATCATCAAAATTACTTTTCAAGTTCCCTCCGAACACACGGTTCTATACGAGCATGCAATCCTACCAGAGACTTGGGCTTTTTCTGTTTAAAAACTTGGCAAATAAAGTATACTTGTATCTTGTAATTAATCCTTTGGGTATGCCACAGAGTAGAAAGATAATTTGCTTAAGGGCAGTTGGGTAAGAGTCGGAGAATACAAAAATAAGCTTCACATTAAATGAAGTATGGTTTCTTTCATGGGTAAGATATTATTTTGTCAGTTTCATTTCATTCCGACGGATATTATAATTATGTTATATATTCAATATCAATATAATATATACGGTATATCATTGGTGTTTAATAAAATACAGTATTTTTTATCCAATCGTAGCTTAGACGTATATACAGTTAGCATTGTCACTCATATTGCTCCCTGTTAGTATATATTTAACATGCATTTTGAGGTCGGTTAATATAGTTACAATATGCCACAGGTAGCCTGGGACTCTTTATCCCACCACTTGATGTAAGCTCAATGGGAAATAAATGTACTGTAGTACATACCTGTATAAAGATAAAGTTATACACGTCTAGACAATACAATATTTAAAAACAACAATCGTAGGTGATGTATGCTAAACATGATCAGGTTGTATGAGCATCTCTCAATTTCCTTTATGTCTTTTATTTGGTGTGTGTAGTTTTCTTAGTTGAGGGAGTTAAGTTAGTAGCGAGGGCGTAACCTTTCTTATCTCTTATTCCTACCCATTATCATATTTTTTACACAATAAACCATGTTAGATTTAATTTACATTTGGACAAGTTTCTGGTTATGGTGCTATTCACATATAAATGAGAAATCACACGTTATTTAAATAAAAAAAGGTCTAGGCTCAGAGTTGAGAGAGTCCCTCCAAACTGAGGGAAAGCCTCTCGCTCCAAACCGCAAAATTCTATTAGAATCCCATTAGGACGCCTAATACAGGACAGGAAAGCCGTTAGCGCAGTAGGCCTCCAATCACTGGCATACAATTCTTGTCTGATTTGAGAGGCTCTGAACATAGACTGAACAACAAAATTCCACTGCAGCTCCTGATGTTCTCGTGAGTTGATCAAGCTTGTATGTGAAATTATACTCTTTGCCAAACATTAATTGTCCTCTTGAACACTGAAATTGTTCCATTGTTAAACATTCATTCACCAATAAGCCCACCACCGTATTATTGACTGTAAAAGGCTGACCAGTCAGGTCCAGAAGGCAGTTTTGGACTCATAAGTTTTAGGGGTCATTAACACTTTTAGCCTATGTCTTAGCCTTGTGATTAAGCTTATCGCTGGATGTGGAATTGAGGAATGTGGCCTCTGGACGGGACTGACAAAATGTAGTTATGTTGGGCGTTAATTACATGACTAAACCATAAATACTATTGATCTTCTCACTGTTGCTGTCTGTTGATGTTGTAGACACAATACATTGCCTCCCCAATGCTTTATCAGTTGAATACTTTTCCTTTCCTAGATTCAATTATTTACCTTTTACTCTAAGGTCTCACACAATGCCATCTACTCTCTCTTGCTCCTTTCATATCTGGTATACACTTGTTGCAAACTTGTCACTCAATTCCAAACACTTTTTGGTTTTAGACCTAGACTAGCACCAAGACCCTTAGCTTATATATCTCAATGGGAACATCAGTTTGTGGCTGGTCTCGGGTAATCTCTTCAGTGCCAGTGAGGACCATAGTGACTCAAATATGATTAATTATCATTAACCTAAGATTTCGTGTTAAAGACTTATGCAACATTAGTACTTCTGCTCGCCTTTGGGTAGCTACAGAACGATGATAATGATGATTAGGGGAGGGGGAGGAGGAGGAGGAGGAGGAAGGCGATGGAGAGGCCATTTTTTTATGTTCCAGCTATGTTTTGGCGGTAAAATCAAGGCCGGAGATACGGCGAAACAAACATGATTCCTCCATTACCGCTGACCAAAGCTCTTCTTCCGATGCTTGCAATGGTTTTGGTACTAAAAACCAGCGAATTGTCAAGTCCTTGATGGCATGAAGCGATTCCATATTGGCCATATAGGCTATCTTTTTGTGTTATTTCGTGTCTGGCGGATGATAATTAATATGCAATGGGTTCGCCCACACATGTACCTTTATGGGGATGTTAATGTTTTTAGTTTGTATGCAAATTATTACTACCCTCATAAATAAACACTTTCTCTACATAGTCGTACAGGTGCGGTTGGTATAAAATGAATGAATCATTTCAATTCTCTAAGTTAAAAAAATAGATGGTGCATGATAGAGGTTCGTCCTTGGAAGGAAGCTTTGTGCCCCAAGCCTTATCACTGTAATAAGCAATATTGGATTTATCTTCTTGATAATATTACCCGTTTCTTATGGCCATATGCTATCTCGTTAGTATACATTATCAGATTCACTGGCGCTTTTGTTCATGACTTAAAAGTACATTTATGCTTTTATTACACTGCTCTGTGTATTACGGCATTTATCTAATTTGTATGTAATATAATGATATTACCTCTACTATCTTCACAATATATCTTATATTATGTACATATATGCCATCGGGCTAGCCAGGTTATAGCTGCCTATATGCATGTAAAAGAACCATGCATGGCTAATATTCGAAAAGAGCAGGATATCCCCTAGCGTGTTTCCTCTCTGGCCCTGAACGGACCAAATACGAATGTATCAAAACAGGGCGTAAGACACCCCCCACCCTTATGTATTTTCTTTGTGCTGAAATTAATAAATAAACTAGATGCTCAACAGACGAGAAACAACACTATGAATAATTATTAAATAAACTAAGGATATTTATAATATCAGACTTACGACATGAACAATTCCAACTGATAGCACACGAACAATACCAACTGACAACAGTCTGATATACCTAAACATGTGAACGTATGAAAAGTTCTCTATCATATTCTATTCTGTATTTATTTCAACTATAATTAAGGGTCTGACTGGAAGACCTGCATAGCAGAAGTTCTTGACCATTTCCTTTACATTTGACCTACGGAATCTTCATATAATGTTTTATACTGCAGTTAACGTGAGATCATTGAGCTGGTATGCATAAGTATTCTGTCAGCATTATACACATTAATAAATGTTGAAAACATCATTCAGTGCACGCCCAGATATAGGTCATCTCTTTGTTTCATAGTTTTCTCCAAGCACAGTTTTTATCACTATTATAATATCTGATTCACTTGTTAGAGATACCGCTTATGACATATATATTAGCACTCTAATTTCACTTTCTTGTGTACGTCCCGGCCTAGGGGATTAATAATATATATATATATATGTATATATATATCGGTACCTGATCAATGACAGTGAAGCACATATAAATGTGAGTATTTGAAAGACTATTTTTCACCTGAACTGACCTTGGGAATCGAGACCAAAGATCGCGTGGTAAGAATGGCCACGGGGAATTCATTTTAATCCTGTTACTTAATCCTGTTACATATTTATATAATTTAAGAGAGATCTGTTATTTGTTATTTAGGATGTTTATAGCGTATCAATGTGAGATAACAATACAGTGTCGTGATAGATATTTCCGATTGTAACTAGCTACATTTGGAGAAGATGATTTCATGTTCCATACTGACCCATATTTTATTCTTGTTGTAAAAGTTTTATTTCCCGAACATTTCACAGTTGTGATACATTTCATTGACTCATACTTGACTAACAATATGTGATGTGTCACGGGAAATTGAGTCAAAAGTACCAAAATCAGTTAATGGGAATATAATGACATTTTGCGGTCTTAATGGAATTATGATGGCACTTTGCGGTTTGAGGCAAGAGGCTTTCCCTTCGTTTGAAGGGACTCTCTAAACTTTGGGCCTAGTCTGTTTGGTGCTTTTAGCAACTTTAGGCGTATAGATGCACCGACGAAATCTCAAGACTGGATTGAGTATTTTTAGTTTCTAGTACATGTATATCCGTGCGTTTCTGAGGTCATTTGAAGCTAACTTTTTAAAATCAAACATAAACACGGAAGTACTTAAAAGACTTCCTATATAGCGGTTAGCATCCGTCTGATCTCATCTGTTAAAATATGATGGCATCTCAAAATCCATCTTTTGCGACTTAAGACTAATTTCTCTGTGACACATCACATATTTTACAAACAGGCTATGCACGATCAATCCAATATTGTCGGAGGGAATCCTCGCTCTTATAATTTTCTCTTGCTTTTCATTCCTGATTTTTATCTGATCAAATGACTGATCACTGAAGTTATTCTAAAAACTGATCGTAATCTCGAGGAAAACTTGAAAAGAGACTCAGTCGTTTTTATCAGCGGATCTGCTCTTTGATCATTCTGTGGTAACGGAGGTTTGGTAAAGAACGGTTCATTTCTTCGGGAGTTACGTAAAAAAAACTATAGTCATCGCCAAAAAAGAAATGAAAAGTCGCAGCAATGTCGAGGAAATTTGTGAAATGAAGGAAATCCTTAAAAACCAGGTCGAGGCTCAGAGTTGAGAGTCCCTCTTAATTACGGAGAGCCTCTCGCTTCAAACCGCAAAATCCCATTAGGACGCCCACATCAGGACCAGGAAAGCGATTAGAGCAGTAGGCGTCCAATCACTGACATACCATTCTTATCTGATCTGAGAGGCTGTAAGCCTAGACTGGGTCATTATGTTCACAGTAGTCTTTTTTTTTCTAGAAATACTTGTTTATCTTTACATCAAATTGTCCATAAGATGACCAAAGCAGAACTGTACATAACATAAGAGAATCATATCCCCGTATCAAAATGTGGAACGTTACATATCAAGTAAGTAATATGATGTCAGCTAGGTTTTATTATGTTCTGCTTTTTTCATCAAGGGAACAGATATATGGCACGTGGCTTCTCCACAGTCGAGGCTATTTCGGGTGCTCATCTCAGTGCCCTGAAGACAGCCAGAGGAGTAATAATGCACGACGTGAATGCCATGTTAATCTCACAGTTTGATGAGACTTACCAATCTGCAGTAAGTCGATATAAAACTGGGATTATGCGATCTTCCTTTCGTCAGGAGCAGAGCACAGAGGAGATCCGAGCCGTCGTACCACGTGACTACGTCTTCAGTATTTTAAATTTAATAACATTGAAAAAATTCCTGATGATCCTTTTTTGTATATAAAAAGATCGTTCTGCGGATAGAGCACAGAGTAATAGAAAAACATGATATGAGAATTATTATTATTATTAATTGTATTAAAATAATAAAACTTTGATATCATGATAGCCCTTTTTTGGGAGGGGGAAGACAACTTTTTATGTATGTAATAGTAATAATGTTGTTTCCCCTACGGGTGGGCCTCTGTGCTCTGCTCCTGACGAAAGGAAGATCGCATAATCCCAGTTTTATATCGACTTACTGCAGATTGGTAAGTCTCATCAAACTGTGAGATTATGCTTCACTTCCTTGTCGTCAGGAGGCAGCAAGCACATAGGAGATGTTTAAAGTAGTCCAGGAATTTTTATGTTATTCCTATGAGACCAAGATATTGTTATTTTCGAGAAAAGGGAATATCTGGTCTGTGGATTTTTTATATAATTATATCTAAATGTAGATATCATTGTGAGAAAGAACAATTAAGTCGAAATTAATCAACTCTTGTCTTTATTGAGCTGTGAATAAAAGAATGAACTTTGTAAACAAGTATGAGGGTGCTACAAGACCCCAAAAGTTTAGATCCATACATGAGGATCGCATGATAAGAACAACTTTAATTCTTTGTTTGTGAGGAGCATACGCTCTTAGATCAATGTTTTAACAATAACACATAACTGTTGCTAACGTAACGTAAAGAGGGGTAAACCTCTACACTTCAAGTGTGTCTCTGAACCTTATTGACTTTTTTCGTATTGCGATAGGCTTTTAAGATCTGATTAGTCGGATCCACCTCCGCTACTGGCTTGCAGTAGTACTGGCGAAACGTCGACTCAGTTTTCCAGCTTGCCTTCGCCATTATGTCCTTGACAGGCACATTTAATCTTAGCATTTGGGATGCTACTGACCCCCTGACACTATGTGGGGTAAAGACTGACGTGTCAATGCCTGCTCGTGTTAAAACTAGTCTGGTCCACCTCGAAATGGAGTTAGTACCGACTGCTACATATGGTGCTATAAAGCTTAAAACTAAATTATCTTTTTTGTCTCTATGACTCGAGGTCCTATTGATGTATTCGTTTAGGACTGTGACTACGCAGAGTCTTCTGTCCTGTGGAAATGGTTTAAAAGTAAGAACTGGAAGGGATCCAGTGGAGTGATGCTTTAGTCTGTCTGTGACTCGGAACATTACATCGTCTTTTCCTCTAATAAGGTTGGAGAGTTTTAACACACAAATAGACTGTACTCTCTGACAACTAGTAACAAGTAGTAAAGCAATGAGTTTCAATGTAAGGTCTTTTAAAGACAAACGAGATACAGGTGATAATTCCCTTAGAAAGTCTAGTAAAATATCGACATTCCACATCGCATTCCAGCGGGCTAGAGGGGGTCTGTCATTTCTGATGCCCCTTAAAAGTAAACAAACATTCTCCAACTGCCCGACTTTTTTACCTTCGATTGGGGTACAAACATTGGATAATGTAGACCTAGCCGAATTTACACTGTTATATGAATGGCCTTTTGTGGCCATAGCCGCAAGAAAATTTATGATTTGAGCCTCTGTAGGACTCTTCTGGTCGACTTCTTTAAGAACACAATAGGTGCGCCACTTTGTTTCGTACACAGAATAGCTTTTTAGCGTGTTTGGCATCCATGCATTTGCGATGAACTTCGTGGCTTGTGGGGACACCCCCATGTCGTTGATGCGTTTGTTTAAAAGGGGATTGCCCCTAATGGGGTTTCGTTTAACAGGTTCCCCTGATCCCGAGGGTCGTAAGGTATAAGATTGTTCTTTCTTTTTCTGAATAGTAAGGGGCTTTCTGAGGCGACGTTCTGAAGCGCCGAGAACCATGGCTGTCCGTTCCACCAGGGGACTACGAGGAATCCTCTTGGCTTCTCGACTCGAATCTTTTGGATACATCTCAGTATTAGCCTGAAAGGAGGGAAAAGGTATATTGAGTTAAACTCTGCCCAATTTACAGAAAAGGCATCACAGAATTCAGCTTCAGGGTCTGGACCCCAACTAGCGAAACGGGGTAATTTGTGGTTTTTTCCCGATGCGAAAAGGTCTATGTCAGGGGTACCCCAATTCCAACACAGGGCCTTAAATATCCTATCGTTGAGCCCCCATTCAGTGTTCTCCGTATGGTGTCTGGATTCAAAATCCGCTTCTACATTTAAGATACCAGGGATATAGGATGCCGTCAGCCAATTGTTCCTATCTTGACACCACTGCCAGATCTTTCTGGCGGCAATGTTGCAGTTGTGGGACTTTGTGCCCCCTCCCTTATTAACATGGGCAATGGCAGTAGTGTTGTCTACTCTGACATGAAAATGGGTGTTGGTAACCCCGTGAAAAAGACTGTCTAAGCAGTGGAAAACTGCTAGAACTTCTAATGCGTTTATATGTAAGAGATTCTCTTCTCCTAACCAAACTCCGTTAGATCTGAGGGCGCCACATACACCACCCCACATGTATTCTGAGGCGTCTGTGTTTAGAATTATCGATGGAGCTGTAGTTCTAATCTTTCTGGACCCAAACATTATGTTTTGTTGCCACCATAAAAGGTCTTCTCGGCCTGAGGCCGAAATAAGCATAGAGCCTTCAAACTGGAGGTAACCTGCTAAAATAAGAGCATTGTTTTTGTCTTTTTCGAGTTCTTTTATATGGGCTTTCCCATAATCTATACCCTTAGTCAAGTCATTCAGAATGCCAAGGAGTGAGGCTATTTCTCTAATGAGGAAGGGACCTGGGGATAATGCTTTTGCGATAAAATCTCTCGTGAGTAACCTTTTGTTTTCCGTGGGTGTAATAACCATCTCTAATGAGTCTATAATGTAACCCAAAAAGACCATAGAAGTGTGTGGAAAAAAGGAAGATTTCTTGATATTTATGAAAAACCCCAGTTTCTGGAGTAAGTCACACGCTATCGCTACTGATATTTCACAGTTTTCCTTTGACCCTGCGACGATAAAAATGTCATCAAGATAATTTAAACACTGTACTCCCAGTTCTCTCAATTTTGCCATAACAGGTTTCATGATTTTGGTAAATGTCCAAGGGGCTGATGTTAGTCCGAAAGGCATTGCGTTAAAGCAATAGAACTTCCCTTCCCATCTGAATGTTAGAAATTTCTTATATTCTTCTGCGACTGGGAGGGTGTAAAATGCTTCTCTAAGATCTATAGAGGCCATATGAGAACCTGGTAGAACAAGGTGGATAGCAGTGGTCAAATCATCCATTTTGAAATGTGGTTTTTTAACCTCTAAGTTAAACTCTTTCAAGTTAATGATGAGCCTGTGTTTGTTATTAGGCTTCGGTCTTAGGAATATGTTAGATACGTAACAACCATCTGGATAAACCTCTGAAACAATTTCCTTCTCGATGAGCTTATTTACTTCTATCTGAACAAGGTCACGTTCGTGAACACTAAAATCATATTGATTTGACTCGTAGGAAAGAGGAACATGATCTAAGAATTCGATGGTAATACCGCTAATCATGGAAATGATCTCAGGGTCTGAGGTCAGTTCTCGCCAACAATGTACATAGTTTAGTGTGTTGCCCGGAATAAACATATCACTAGGCCAAAGTTCAGGTAAGAAAGAGGGTAATTGTTCGTTTTCAACCTCACCTACTGACGTCCGCCTCTGCCTCGTCCTTTGCCCCTGCCTTTGCCTCTGAAGCTGCCGCGGTTGGGAATGTATTGCATTTGTTGTTGCTGAAATTGTGGAGGAGGCGGGGCATGTTGAAAACCCTGTTGAGGGAACTGTTGGTACTGAGGGAATTGCGTTGGCTGTTGTTGTTGTTGTTGGTGGCCCATGTACTGCTGTTGGGAATAGAAGCCTGTGGTCGTCTGAGGGTTCTGTTGACCCTGGTTTTGGTAACCGCCTCTCTTCCCTCTCAAGGGGTTGAAACGTCCGTTCCCCCTTTTAAATCCCATTTTTGTGACCAGCTTGTCTTCTTCCGATATGGTCGACACGACCTTGGCTAGGTCGTCTCCGAAGAGATTCTCACAAGAAGTGAGTGATTTATCCGTGGCTAGTTTCTTGAATGAGCCAGGTAAAAGTGGGCGCAGTTCTTTCTTACGATTCCTGATCAGTTCATTGTTATTAAGGTACCCAAGGACTAGCATAGCGTCTTTTATGTCGTGAACAGCTGCTCCGACCCAAGGAATCTTTTCTTGGCCTTTCAGTGTATTAGAGGCTTCAGAGAGACAGGATATAGAAGTGATCACAAGGGCCTGCATGGCTTGGAAGCTGACATCTCGTTCTTTTGCTTTTCGGGGAATTTTTCCCCAAACCCCTTCGTTAACTCGGGGTACTTTGAAAGCGGGACAGTTCCCTGGGCGTTTATGTACATCTTTCAAAATCTGTAGTTCTTCTCTGGAAACATAAGAAGGATCACCAACACATTTTTGGCTAAAAATAGCGATTTCTGGATGTACATCATTCCCTGCTAGGGGGTCTTGTTCGGCACCAATATTATGTGCTTCAAATATGCCGTCGGAGACTGACCTGACGTGGGCTTCTGGTTCAATGTTCTGCGAGCCCGACACGTGGTCTTCTGACTCCTCGTGGACCGACTCTTCGTCATCAACCACGACCTCAACAGCTGGAGGGGGATTTTTCTTTGTCTCTCTGATTTCTTTCACTAATTCTTGGAGACACTGATTTTGTTGCGCCATAGCATCTGCCTGTTGGTTCAGAGCTCTTGATACCATATCTAAAGCGCCATTGCCCACAATTTCTCCATCGAGTCCGATCTCTCTCTCTACACGAGCTGCGCGCTCTCTTTGCTCACGCTCGAACTCTCTTTGTTCGCGCTCAAAACGGGCTTGATCTTCCCTATCCAACTTTTCTTGAGCTTTCTGTCTTTTCACTTCATCGGCCCTAGCTTTGGCCTCCGCTTTTGCCTTTTTTGCTATTTCCTCTTCTAATTCTCTATTTTGTCTGGCTTTCTCTAGCTCAGCTGCTCTTTGTTGGGCTCGAAGTTTAACACTTTCGGCCGGTCGAGCTTGGGTTAAGTCCGCCATTATGCGCGTGCCACGAGGGCCGTCTGGGGACAGAAAAGAAAAGAACTTAGTTAAAAAACAATAGTAGAGAGGAATTATATAGACCAGAAGGTTCTATAAGCATCGGTAAGGCATCCGATAAAATATATACAAGCACAATAACAAATTAATAAGTAAAAACTTACTTTCGGTAGTGACTGTGAAGAAAAACGAATGCACGTGGTAAAGATGACGGTAAGTGACTGAAGACGTAGTCACGTGGTACGACGGCTCGGATCTCCTATGTGCTTGCTGCCTCCTGACGACAAGGAAGTGAAGCATAACCCTGTTATGTGCATTCAAATCCTGCTTGTCTCTTTATTGGCGGGTCATTTTGCCTTCTTGGGGTCGTTTTACTTGTACCCTTTTGTTTGCGGTCAGCAAATTTATGGCCCTGCCTATTCTTGTACCTACATATAGCAATAGGTTTCAGCGAAACCCCCAGAATCATCCTATTCAATTTTAGTAAATCATTGGATGCACTTTCACATTGGACAATTCTGTGAATTGAACAAAAAAATTTGTGATCAATGACACTACTAGATATATTATATTATATTTGTCAAAAAAATGATATTTTATTATATTCAATTTAAAAATCTTCCTTAATCAGCCCGAAATCATGGAACCCCCAACAAACAAACGCCAAGATAACAAACCTCTCCCTCCCGTCTCTGTTATGGGTTGTTTCCATTTACTATGATATATACTATCTAATCATCAGGTCCAGACGGCCACATTCATCGATTCCACACCCAGCGATAAGCTTAACCACAAGGCTAAGACTATAGCTAAAACTGTTAATGACCCCTAAAACTTAGGGGTCCAAAACTGCCTTCTGAACCTGACTGTAATGGGTTTTTTCAGGGAGGGTAGATACAAGTCTACTGATACACATTGCACTAAATGATAAACATGACAGGGAGGATGGTAAACTAAGTCATATATATATAACATGGGAGTTTTTTCATATTTGATGTAGTTATACATAGGTCTATATATATATGTATCTGTAGAAGACGTGAGCGAATCTATTCTCCTACGTCAGAGGTCACAGAAACTGCCTTCAAGGCCTTGCCACTTTGTAGGCGCAGAATCGTAATTATGTTCTGTGCATGATACACCTCCAGAGCAAATAACATCGGCCGAGGTGCGCCAAACTCTAATTAGCCTAACCTTGACGCTGCTTAGTCTTGTTTTGTTGGTGAAATTTGGCCGTAGGTTTTATTTTCAATCGCTGGTATTCCATGGGTTTCAAGTCTCCCCCATTCACTCCTACATTTGGTAGATGATTGATTGATTGACTGAAACCTCTAGCTTGCTGAGTTAAAGCTCTTTATTCGATTGATCTTTAGAGTAAACGGATTAACTTTGATTAGACTCACTTGAGTTAAGGGTAAAAATTGCTGAATAAGACTTTGCTTAATTATGGGATTACAAGGCATAATTATGATAAATAGGAATTGATCATCGTTTTGTTCTAGGATGGGATCAACTGGGTTTGTTCGAGGATGGAATCAACTAGCATTTCGATTGATTTTAGACTAAAAGGATTAACTCACATCACTTTGATTGGACCCACTTAAGTACAGGGTGAAAATCGTGGAATAAAAGTTTGCTGAAGGCATATGGATATTAGGAATCTTCGTTTAATGGGCTTGGTCTCATAGAATCAACTAGCATAAAGCCAGAAATCTATCAATACTTATAGATGTTATGTTCAGTCTAGGCTCAGATGAGATGCGATCAGCATGTCAATGGCTTTCCCGGCCCTGGAGTAGGCCCAACACTACCGTCCTTATAGGATTTTTCGGTCAGATTCCCTTAGTTCGAAGGGATTTGACAGGCTTTGAGCCTAGACTGGTTCTGGGGATCGGGGTGATTAAAAATAATCAAGTATTAATCATTGATTTATAATAATCAATAAATGAAGAGGTTGAGGTGGGGGAAGAAGGGTTGGGGGACTTCTTTTGTGATAGTATATTGCCTGTTTTCAGGCAGAGTGTCAGAAACCTTACGCGCTAGAGCACTAGGGCCTGTTCAGGAAGCCATAAGAGTATATCTCGTATTTCGCGTGTTATTATCGGCAGGTCGGACTGCCTGCTAGGTACATGAAACCAAAAACCTACGGACTGTCACCGGTGTCAAACTAAGTCTCTACAATTGTGATTTGTTGTACCGCTGAAAGCCACTTCTACGCCAACCTCTGTCGTTGGTCTTCGTTTTAGTAAATAATTTATGACAAATCTTGGTGACTATGACTTATTATTCACCTGCACCGATTGCATCCGATTTCTCAAAGGGCTATTCCTAAGGCTTTGGCCGCGTGTTTAGCTGAAATTTCATACAGAATGGTGGTGAGAAATATATGAAATGGGGAAAAAAAGACAGTTTGGCTTTGGATGTTGGCAAGCCTTGCACTACCATCTCCTCTTCAAAAGTTGACAAGATTTACTAGGCAGGTGTTGATCCATTATTGAATATATTATCTGTCTCTTCCTTCCATACTCTGCTGAAAGATGCTCCTGACATATTCCACATTATTATTCATTCCTACACTTTTAAAGTCTCACATGCCTAGTCAAGTACATATTGAGAAGCGCAGAAACTCACCTGAGCTATGGACATGCATTAACTATGGACATGCATTAACATAAATCGAGGGTGCATCGCTGCTATATACGCACTCCTATCGTCGTGCGTATATATGCGATCACCCACGATTATTCACCCTTCTCATACATTAATCAATACCTACCGTATATTTTTTAGAGTATTTAATATAATTTGCTCGATATAAATTGCCTTAAAGGCAAATTATCCTTACTCCTAGCCATGTAATTATTAGCCTAGACCGAAATACGCCAAGATATATACTTGCATAATTCAGAAAAAAAACCCGGAAAGTCCTGTGTCCTTAGCTTCGATTATGGAAGCAAAATTTCTTTGGGGTTTCTAAAGTTGCTTGTATATTGATGTTACCAGGGGAATCTTATCTTATGTAACTATGTTTACCTAGACCACGAACGAAAACATTGTAAAATATTTACCAGAGAGTTTCCCTATAGAAATAAAGTTTATCAAAAAAATCAATTTCAAGGTGAGGTGAGCTAACGGTATTTGCAGCCGCAACATTATAATGCCTTCGGGTCCCAAGCCAGTTCAGGGAGGCAGGACATAGAGTGAAAGGGACAGTGAAGGAGACAGGATGCAAGATTGAGAGAGAGAGGGGTAGACTGGAGAGACAGAGAAAGACAGCTACATATAGGGACACCGGACAGATAGAGAAACAGGGAGAAAGAGTGAGAGAAACAAGACACAGACAGACAGAGGGAGACTGGAGACTGTTCATCTTTTATATGTGGCCTGGTGAGAGAGACACAGGCAGACATACAGACAGATATATATAGAGAGAGACAGAAGCAACGAATAAAAGAGAGCTTCTCAATACACGGGAATTAAGCGACAGTGGCAACCAGCAGGTGAGGTGGCGTATAATTAAGGTGGTGGAGTGTAGGTTGAGGCCCCTGTCCTCTCTCCTCCAGTGTCCTCACTGGAGGAGGTCACATTAGCGCAGTAAATGTGTGTCTCCCATGTCACCTCACATGTCAGGTATTCCACTCCAATCTCCAGCCATAGTTAAACACATTAATTGTCATATGGGAGCAAGCACCTGTTATCTTTCTACTTTTGCTTTGAAAATAAATCTTTGACGTCAAAACGTCATTTAGGAGAAATGGCATTGCTTGAAGAAATTGCATTCATTTGATTACCCCTCCTTGAGAGATACACTCTAGGCTCAGAACTGAGAGAGTCCCTACACATACAAACTGAGGGGAAAGCCTCTCGCACCAAACCGCAAAATCCCATTAGGACGCCTACTCCAGGGTCAGGAAAGCCATTTACTTTCTTTCTTTTCATTTAATTATCAGGGAGCCTCTGGTAGAGCAATGGCTACCATAGGAGAGGACCGCTCCCTTTTTCGGCGTAAATTTGTTACTGTTAAATGTTATTTGTACTAATTTACAATACAATACAATCAGATCCAATCTAGGCTCCAAACCGCAAAATGCCATTAGAATCCCATTAGGACTCTGTCTCCATTAATCTCACCTTTCATTCTTCAGAGCTATAGTAAACTATGCTTTGCGGTTTTGCACTACTTGATCCATGTTCTGGAAGTTTTGGCCTGATCTTTATGGCTTGCATGTCGGCTCAGTACATCGTCTTTATAATTTCCCATACAAGATATTTCAACGAGTTTTCTACCAAAGTACCAAAATACCTTTGAATATATCTATAATCATAGCAACCACACCACAAACATGTTGGAATTGCTTGAAATGTTTTTTTTACCTGTATACAAACTATATACCTGTAGAACTAATGCCAGGAGTTGGGGGAAATCTGCTTTGAAATTCCATCCGCCCCAATTGTGTTCGTGTTTCACCTAACGAATATTAGTATTGATGGCTAAGGAGCTCAGGTACCAGCCATGATATAACTTTCTGCTGCATATTCTGCGAGTGGATGGTATTGTTGGACCTTGGCTCCACGTTAGTTACAACAAGTATTTCATTTATTTCTTTTGCGCCTTTTCAAGTGTGGTATTTCACTCAGTCTAATAATAGAAGACTCTTATTTAGGAATAATCTGCATCAGCCTGAATAATCAATATGAGCTTGTTAGGTAAAAGATATTCATCTTTTATATGACTTAAATGACTCATTTAGCATGTGGCCTGGTGAGAGATACATTTCTCGTATTTTGATATGAGTGATCGATTTTGAACGCGTTTCCAACTTCTTATTCATAAAATAGCTCTTTCTTCTAAACCCATCCCATGTTTGAGTATTTTCTGTTTTTGCTATACGACTGGCTATTTCCACTTTAAGTAGATACATAAATTACATACCGTCCATTTTTTTTAATTTTTTTTTTTAAAAAGGTGTTCTTTTCAAACTTCTCTTTCAGTCTGTTGTCGTCGGAAAATTAAACTTTTTTTGTGTAGCCTCTTGCCCAAACCATTCTGCTACACGATAACAATTGTAAACATGTGTTTAACTTTGTTTAACTTGTTGGTCCGCGCTTGAGGGAACAACACAGTAATCCCAGGGTGGGAGTGCTCGTAACAAATCACAAATGAAGTATCTGACAGTCCAAGCATCATCCTTGATTCTGGTGACAAGTCCATGTCGCTGGAACCATAATACGTGCGTGTTCGTCTGTCAACCCCATTCCTGTTTTGTGTAATAACTTCTGAATATTCTTTAATTGATCTTCGCAAATGTCAAAACCTTTCCAGCAGTCACAGTCATCGTAACGTGGGTAACGAAACAGTTGTCAGGCATTGACATATAACATTCTATCTTTTGGGATTTAATATTGCCTTAATTGACATTAGTTTGAGTATATCAGATATATTATTAATACTAATACTAAATACTAATGCAGAAGACATTTGGGTTGCTAGTAGGGTCTAAGTCCTAAATACAGTAGGACCTTGGAATTGACCATCAGCAGGGTCTAGTCCACTAAGCCGATTCTCATCCGATTATGACAGAACTTAGTGGAAAAGAGTCCTCTGTGGCGCAAAATCGCATGAGAATCGGCTTGGTGGACTAGGCCTTTATGCGAGACGAAAGGGTTACTAACCGAAACATCACATAACTCAACGGGTTTCTCCTTCTTTGCTACCTTTTATTACACTTTTCTAGTGGATAATATGCATATGGAACGCCATAGGCTACAGCATTGGCGCACATGCTACAGACCCCGGGTAATACGGGCTGTGTATTACCCGCTACATCCACTTCCAAAGGCTGGAAGAACCAGTCGCTTATAACACTTTATTCTCTACCTGTATTGTCATCTGAGTAATGTTATCGCGATTTCGATATTTTTCTTCCACTAGATATTAAGCAAAAGTCAAATGATACTTTTATGTGTCATAGACTAGAGCCATCCGAAGAAGACATACATAATACTTCCAGGAACAGTGAAAAAGGTGAACAATTCACCAAAAGTATAAATAACTTACACTGTATACAGTCTTGATGCTGTTAGTCTTTGCAATTACTTACTTTCATGATCACAAATATACCGTACACTACAGTAAGACCACATTGAAACTTCTGAAACTTGATGTCAAAACATAAGGCTCAATAAAAAAGACCCTTATCCAAAAATTTCAATAGAGCTTCCATGCACTGCATTGCCAAGTCTCTAAAGAAAACTTCATGGTTATGTCCATCTATGGAGTCCCTCCAAATTAAGGGAAAGCCTCTCGCTCCAATGTACAAAATGCCATTAGAATTCCATTGGGACGCCTATTCCAGGACCAGGAAAGCCGTTAGCGCAGTAGGCGTCCAATCACTGACATACCGTTGTGATCTGAGCATATAAGAGGCTTGCAGCTCGTTAACATGATTCCATGGAAGGAATGAATCACTTCCTTGTGTGCGGCCTGTGTGTAAGCCTTGCCGGGCCAGTGGCGGGTTAACCAAGGGATATGTTCCTGCTGATTTGATGCAATCTGATATCTTCCGGAACAAGTGAAATCATTCCTTGTGGAGTTTGTCGCCTGATGATGCGTCAAACACTTGCGTCATTGCGTGACATTGGCAGAAACATCGCGCGATTAAAAGTCGCTCCCTCGAGTAAAATTTCCCATTGCAGATACTCATAGGATAAGTGTTTATCTACGAGTATAAAATGGTACATTCTATTCTCGTTAGTGTAAGATCTGAATGTACTTTCTGTTTCTGGTATATTTGTTTTCATTAGGAAGGGTTCAGTTGTTAAAGCTGTATTCTCGGCTTTTGCGACCAAAAAGATCTTAGCCAAATTTACTTGCTGTTTGACCTATATGACTGAAGTTCCAATTTTTCATACATACACAACTTTAAAGTGGAATTTGCCGAAAAAACGCGCCCCGCGAGCGATAACAACTGAAATCAATGGTCACTGCAGCAAAGTATTTCGGCGAGCCACCGAAATATAAACTACCGAATCTAATGAAGCTCTGCAGCAAAAAATACCCTTCCGGGTAAAATCCTCAAAAACTTTGGTCAAACTTTCATGTGTGTATGGAACGGAACAAAAAGTAGAATATATTAATTTTGATCTTAAGTAAAATATTTGATCTTGGGTAAAATGTTTGATCGATGTTAACTGAGAATGCAGCTTTAACGTAGAAGACTGTGGATGACATAGATCTCTGCAGTTTGTTTATTCAGGCTGCGATGTGGGCTTTCCTTTATCTGGCAGAGTCTACTCCTTTCCACCAGGCAATCTCCTCTCCTCTCCTACCAGTTCCAGAAAGTTGGATAACATGAAAACTTATATTGCCCGTATTTGCAAATAATTCTGAACTTAAATCTAGAATTTCGCTGCAAAGTTGGGATAATTAGTTTTCTTCAGTGTATCATCTCTTGGACTAACTATGTGAAGAGGCCTTAGTTAGAAGAGCGGACCGTTACCAGTGTGTATGTGATTACAACCTGTTACCGACACACAGGTATCAAATAGATGAGATTTTACTTCTCGTGCAATTCACAGTAAACCGAGAACTGATTCTCAGGTAGAAGTAGGTGTATCCGAGAAGAACTCGGACAAACTTTGTGTACGGGTTAAAATTTCCTTCCCCGCCTCATACGTTTACTTGGATTGCCCCCAGATAATTAGGTGTCCGAATGAGTCCCTGCCTATTTGATGAAAGCTTAGGGTTGGAGTGATTGTGTGGTGTTGTATTCATACGCAAAGCTTGCCTGGTATGATGCTATAAGATATGCTTAAAAGGTGAAATATGTTCAACTACCTGGTCTCTTAGTGTCCTTTGTGTGCAGCCAATAGATTCCTATTTGTGATACTCTGAGCTTGGCAACTGTTTAATAAACTGATGATAAATATTTGATGGGGAAATTTGGTTTTAATTGTTTTAGCGGCGGATGCTAGCGCAAATAATCATTTGAATACTTGCAAATAGCATACACTTAGTTACTGAACACGAACAACACTTCCTTATTAATCTGAACCTTTTTATTTGATAAACTTAATTGTCAGAGAGGAAGGTAGAGATGGTATCCTGTGGTGCAGATCATAAGAGATCTCTCAGCCTAGGCTGATTTTGCATTACCGCATCCGGGTTATTTGGCCAAAAAAAGGGTTTTATTTATCTAGCTGAAAACTAGGTTGGCGGGTAAATTCTTTTTTCTTAAACTTTTTTTTAAAAACTATATTCTGTATCTTTCATAACAATAGTTGTTTTTAAACATGTGCAATGTACATTTTAAGAGTTTTCTTGTTAGAAAGACTTGTTTTCCTGCTTTAATTAGCTTTTTGGTCAACAAACCATTTAAAAAATTTCTAGGTGGGGGTGGGGGGGAATCGGAAACACCTATTTTTGGGAGCCATTACTTAAAAGCGTGGCAGAGAGAGTCCCTCCAAACTTAGGGAAGCCTCTGGATCCGAACCTCAAAATGCCATTAAAATCCCATTAGGACGCCTACTCCTGGGCCAGGAAAATCATTAACGCAGTAGGCGTCCAATTACTGACATAACATTCCTATCTGACCTGAGAGGCTCTGAGCCGAGACTACTTATAACTAAATATAGAAGATACTAATTGTATGATCACACATACATCGAAATTCAACAATTCAAAACAGCAGCAAAATAATGATGAATTAAGCAGGTACAAGTGGCAGTGGAAGTAACAAAACACTTTCATTTACACATTCGGTTGATAATGGGACCATCTTTCCTATTTGTTTCCCAGATTCCCAGGCTTTTCGCACTTTCCAGTCAAGACTTTAGAAAAATAATCAAAGCTAACAATTGACTTTACAGTTAGTTGTTTACTCTTGTTGTAATCTCACGAAAATATGGCATGGACATGGCATGGACATGGATATATATAGAAGCCTGATTCTGTGTCCAAACAGTACTTGCTTAATTAGGTCAATGTTCATTTAAGTAGCCGGTCCATGGTGGCTAGGTGGGGAGGAATGACAGGTCCGCAGGCCCAGTGAAAGCATGAATAATTGACCTTAGCACACATCTAAAAGTGCCTTTTGGCTGCTTTCCTAACGTCCCAGTGCCTGGTGTTATGAGATGCCACCATAAGTTCCCCTCTATGCTTGTTTTAGCGCTAGAGCTTATGTCAGCCTTATATGATTGAGCCACATGCTTCGTCTCCTCGCCTCCAGAAAAACTACTAAATTCACGTGCATCAGATTATGGTATTATTTTTAAACAGATTTTATGTTCAGGATAAATATTCATCAGATACAGGCTCACTTGTGCATCCTGTGACAGCACAAATATACTTCGTTATAATATGCTATAATAATATATCTAATATGCTATAATAGTATATGGGGTGATGTTCCAGACATTGATTTGATTTGATGATATGACTCTGATATAGGGAAGTAATTCTTCATATTTAATATCCTCGGATTCAGATATTATCGAGGTTGATTCCATGAAAGGGTAAACTATCAGGTATTTATTTGGAAGAGTAGAACAAAAATATATATTTGTTCTAAAGTATAAGTCATCGGTGGAAGAAAGGGCCTCCAAAATTGATATTAAAATTAGACAGGACAAGGGTATCAAAGTTATTAATGTGTTAAACAAAATAGAAACGAAGGTACTGCAACATGCTGATGATATGCCATTTTTTTTGTCTTATAGCGGTCAAAATAGTTAAATAAATGTTTTCTAAATCTAAATCTAAAATACCCTGTCACCTTGTAAAAAAAGATAAAGCACCAGTATAGATATATCTTATATGCAAAGAAGAAATAGGAATCACCATAACAGTTTCTTCTTTCAAGGATTGTCCCAAAATTAAGGTGGTTGATATTGGTCCACATTTCAAAGGATCAAACCTTCGTAACTAAACTCAACATGTAGCCCTGGGCAAACTAGCTCTGCGCATGCGTCACTCCTATAAATGGACGTAGGATTGTTGAAATCTGGGTCATTAGGACTATAACTTTTCATCGTAATGTATATCAAATTATGTTAACAATATATTGCATAATTCATAGTATGCTATAAATGACATGTGAAAATGACTATATGTCAAGGATAGTATACTGTTGATATTAAATTTATTTTATTGGATCCAAATGTGTATTGCTAGGCCAATGATTTTAAATAGACACATTATATATTATATATTTCTGTTATTATGTACCTATAACAAATTTTATAAACTATCTTAGTTGTAGGTTTTTGATGCAATTCACGTATTTTTTCTTGGAATGAAATTAGCAATACTTGATTGCCTGTGCTGCCCATCGCACAACCAGATAACATCTGTGATATATGGTGTATTTCATCCATATAATATATCCGTTTTTCTTTACCTGTCACTTTTTGGGTCCTAATAAATACGTCTACCTTACATGTCAGACACTGTCTTGGTCTTTCTTATAATGGTAACTCACATTAATTGTGATCTTATACAGTAACTAATGTTGGAGCATGGTTGTGTGCGGTCGATCCGCTAAAAATTTTCTTATTAATATTTAGTTATTGTTTATTTCCAGTCAATTATATGACAATAATTATCTAGGTGTAAGTGTAATATATTCGCTTAATTCGATACTCAGTTTCCCAGATATAATTTCTTTATTTTCCCAGATATAATTTATAGTAATAATTAGTCTGGTGTCTGTTATTGACCGACGTCTCAAGCTTCTCCACCATTGATGAAGCCAATGATTCTGTCTTTGTTGATTTCCAAGTTAATCTTGTTCTGTAATAGGGTCAACGCGTGTGAAAATGTACAATTAGCCTTCACCAATCCTTTCAAATGACACAAATTTGAAACAAAAATGATGTTCAAAATACCGTTCAATATAACTGAACAAACCTTTTGATATAATTAATGCAATAACATATTCAAATATTCCTTCTGCCTAATTGAACAGAATTGATTAAATGTGTAGAGATGCCGATTTGTTTCCTGAGAATCTGACACTAGCTGTGGTCCAGTCCATAAGATTTAATCACTATCAAAGCCTGAGGGAATTGAATATCATGTATTTGTCCTTTAGGAAGTTTATTTTTCTTGTAGAAATCTAGCCAAAACTGTGGTTATTATAAAGTATAATTGAATCGTAGAGTCTCGAACACTAACGTGATGGACGAGACATAATATAATAGCTTTTTAATCAGTTGATATGCAAGAGTTCGCACTTTTCTTCAACAGAAGTGATTTATTGATACATGGCATATTACTTACACTTGTAATGCTACCTAATTCTTTTCCTGTATCGCAAATAAACCTAAAAGGCGTGGGGAGTTATAAACTTAAGCAGATCTCGTTTGGTGTACCTTATTCTCTTCTCAGTGTTACTCCCGTTTACCTGGTTCCCTTCCCCAATCCCTTCTCCCGTGGCTCCTTTTTGGAGAATATCTAAGGTAAACCGCTCTTTTAATTTCCGGACTCGCCTGAATGTTTGAGTGAACATCTTGTTGGCCGAGGCCTCACGGCTGTATGTAAATGTGTTCACCACCGGCAACTTAATTACGCCGCTATGGGAAGCTTGCTTCTTCCCGCCCTAGGCACACCTCAGCTTTCCTACCCGAAAGCCTCCATTGAAAAATAACCATTAATTATTGATCAAATATGGCCTGGTCCGCCACATGATCAATTTATATGAGTCAGAAGCTGTTCTTGAGCAAATTTATAATATATTTTTGTTTGTTACAGATCTACTTGACTTGGGTTTTGTAGGAGTCTTTTTGATGAGGTCATATTTCAGCGTCTGCCACTCTAGTTTGCAAATGAATATTTTTTCTCATTTAAATTCCTCTGTTTTTAGTATATAAGTCACAGCAGCTTGGGAATCAATTTAGGATATACTAAACCAAAATATGCGGTGGATTTGTGTGTTCCTTTAAAGAGCGCGAATTTGCCTTTAGGGGTTGGAGCGTAAAGGGTTTAATTATATTTGTATGAAAACTCGTGCCTTGGAGACATTGTCTGAGTGATGAATGACCGGCCATATTCATGTTGCTCTAACACCTTGGAACATAACATTCCATGGCTTTTTGTCTTTACTCCGCTCTGACCTGATCTTAAATCTTGACTAATAGTGTATGGTGTTTACGTTTGAAAAAGTTCGGCGGCTTTAAACTGACAAAATCAATTTTTAAAACTTTTTTTTTATTACAGTAAAGACATATTTTACCGTTTATTCTGAGAAAACTGAAATAAATAAGATGTTATTTCGAAAATAATCTCATCTGTCTTTTTTTTAGAATGTTGTCATTTGCATATTAATAATCTGGACTCAGAGTTGAGAGAGTCCCTCCAAATTGAGGGAAAGCCTCTCTCTCCAAAAAACAAACAGAATACCATTAGAATTCCATTATGACGCCTACTTCAGAACCAGGAAAACCAATAACGCAGTAGGCGTCCGATCACTGACATACCATTCTGATCTAAGAGGCTGTGAGTGCGAGTCTAGACCGTAAAAACTAAATTCATACGCATTGATACTCATTATTGGGTTTGGTTTGGATTTAAAAGTTGTTTGTCAATACTGCATATTCTGGTTCACTCCGATCTGAAGCAAGAAGTGAATTATCACGCAATTATCAGCTAACTCAATTTCAAAGGTCTCCTGGTGAACATATAGCTCGTGCTTAATTATCACCAATTACGAATTGTCAAAATGTATGAAAACCCACCAGAAAATCATTCATTTACGTTTTAATTCTTCCCCACTATGTCGATGTAACTTAGTAACAACTAGGTAAGTTTTCCCTTGATAATAACCGAACATCCGGGTTATAAAATAGTTCAAAATCAGCCACCAGTGGTCGCTGCAGCGTGGGATGTATGTTTACTAAGCCTCGGTACTGAGCACATATATCTTATTTTCCGAATCACTGATTCAATTGTTGTTGTTATAGACATTAACTAAAGCTGCATTGGTTGGCTTCTCGGCTGACTTAACATTGTATTATCGTCCATACCTCTCTAGCTGATATTATTCCATATTTACATGGGCAAAATCACCCGCCAACCAGAACACAAGGATGCATCACAAAACGCAACGCTTTACGCTGAATCAATGGGGCTTTGAATCATTAAATCTAAACATCAATTCGATGTTGTTATTATAGACCCAAAACTAAATCGACCCAAAACTTGTTTATCTCAAATTAAATTCTCATTTAGATACTTACTAAAATGAGGAGGAAACCGCATTTCTCTTGTTTTGCATGAATTCATGACTTTTTCTCAAAAGTTTAATTATTTTTGTGTATTGCACAGTGGCAGTTTCGGATTAGCTGTGCAGTTTGGTTATCCTCTTGATATATATAGCTCTCTGGACAGTGTCTATTCTAAGATTTTCAACTTCAAGTTTAAGACGATTATAGAGAGTCATATTGAAAATATTCTTCCGGATGTGTTCAGTGTTGGGAATGATTATAGGCAGTGTTCTACTTCATTGTATATGGTCTTGGTGTTCACATTCTGATTAAAGGGCCTGGTCCACCAAGCCGATTCTCATGCGATTTTGCGTCGCAGAGGACTCCTTTGCACTAAATTCTGTGAGAATCGCATGAGAATCGGCTTAGTGGATAAGGCCCTAGTCTCACTGTATCAAAAATGATAGATGGATTATAAGTTGTCGAAATGGTCCTCAACACATGTCTCCTCCCTAGTGGGGAACACAAATAGGGGGAGAATTAAATATCGAAATAGAAATTTACACGCCACTTTTTTCAACCCGTCTCTCCTTGCAAAATATACTTCATTGTCGTAGCTGTAATTTCCCAGTAGAAGAGTTATAATTCATAAATTCATTGCCGTCTCACCTGTAGCTCTTGGAAACTCTAGAAAGAAGCATTAAGTCCTCCCGAAAATAAGGTCCTACCTAAATTCAAACACTAAGAACGAGAGCGACGCTCCTTTCCTTTGTGTTTTAGACATAATAAGGCGCTCAGAGACTCTATACGAAATAAAATGGATTTTCCTACTGGCATTAAAGTGTGTATTTGCCCCGGGTATTTGTACATTCTTTTGAGATGCTGTAGTATTATACTTACCATATTGTCAGTATAGAATAAAGTATAGTTGATACGAGAAAGTCCCTTAATGCATTAAACTGCTGACTCAGTTTAATCATTATATTACCCAGAATGCAAGAGGGCAAAAGAGGGCTAGAAAACCTCCCATATGCTGGAGAATCGGCCCTGTACTGCAATCAGGCATTTGGATGTGCATGTCTATTACAGTGCATGCTGGAATATAATCAATTCAGATCTGACCTACAAATACTTAGCAACATTTTTATCGAAAAATGCAAGGATCTTTTCACCAATATCACAGCTCGTGTAAATGATCTATTAAAACAAAATTCATGATGAAATGATGAAGTCTTGCATTTTGGAAACACATTGTAAAACACATTGCTATTAACAGAGATCGCTGTTAAATATTCATACCTAACCTGACATGTTTTCAATAGCTTTTACACTGACATACACTCTGTTTGAGACCTACTTAGAGTAAACATCAAAGCGACCCAATGATAACCCTATGGCGAACCGCTCCATGTAGATCTCAAATGGAGTGTACAACTCCCATAATTCCATGCGAATCAAGATTCAACATGGCGGACGTGCAAATTCCCTATTTAATTAAATGCACGATCACGATCAACGGCGACCAATGGCGACAGGAACAGTTGGACCTTGACATTCCACCTTTTAATAAAGTAAAGTGGGAAACAGAAACAAAGGAAAATATTCCATGTACCTACTGGTTTTCAGATACATAATTGCACTCAAATTTTTGACATCATAACCTAGACCTTAAAATTAAAAAAGAAAAAAAACAACTTATTATTGGAAATGTACGAATGCCTGCATGTATAGAAGTACATATCTGGGTTATTTCCTGAGCGCATATTTCCTGCTATATTCCTCACATCTCTTAGTGCGGGGAGCATTGTTCGGGTAACAAAATCGTCCTCCAAGAGAAAAAAAAGAATTTGTCGTCCAAGAAGTAAGTCATTGCTTCAAGGCCAGTTCCACTTGGATGTGGCAGGTTCGCATGCGGCCGTGACTGGAACTAGATGTTCGTTCACTTCTTGTTGTCTTGTAAATCATTGTAAATCCCACTGTAATGTCTGGAGGACGAAGTACGTTTATATTCTAGTGGTCATCGGGTCGGACATTAATAATAATATTATACAATTTGTATTCCTCCATAATATACAGGCAAAGGACTCATGCCTTCTGTAGAACAGTTTTTCCAGACCTCTATTTCTAACATGTATGGTTAGGATTTATTAGATTATAGCAATGTCACTTAATTGTTTGATTATGGTTCTTCATGGCACATGACAATGAATGCATGCAATCCACCCAAAATAGTGCGTAAAATTGTGTGTAATTACACTTGATATTGTGTTAAATTTTACAATTGCCAGAAAATATCTAACAAATCAGTCAGCCTCATAGCCTCTCAGATCAGATAAGAATGGTATGTCAATGTCTAATCGCTTTCCCGGCCCTGGACTAGGCGTCCTAATGGGATTCGGAGCGTGAGGCTTTCCCTCAGTTTCGAGGGAAAGCGTGGTTTGGTGTGGGAGTGGTTATCGGGTAGTGAAGCCTCCCCCATCTAGTGCTACTGTTACAACTTGTGTAACAAAAGGTAATTGTAGTTTAAAGATGGTTTATTCCTGGTACAGGTGAGGTAATGTGATGGTATAACCTTGATGTAATACGGCAGTATTTGTTTGCTCAGTATTATATTTTCGCGATTTCGTGCTCATAAATACGTGAATTGTGAGTGAATATTTTGTGGTATTTGTATAGAGCTCGGTATAGATTGTTGATACGCGAATTTAAGTCGGCACAAACATGTGTTAAAATAGACCCATGCGCGAAGATTTGCTGCACCAAATTTATATATTTCTACATCTAAATTATACTATAGGTATTGAAGTGTCACTTGGTCATGTTTTACTGAGTACGACACATATAGTTCTTCATTACGTTACTTTTGATAATCTATTACAGAACATATAGAACTAGACCCACTATTTCACATATAGAACTAGACCCACTATTTCTATGTCTATTACCAGCCCGAGCGCTGGGGTTGGGGGTGGGGCTGGGGATGTATGTGTAGGGCGGGGGAGGCGGTGTGGTGGTGTGGGGGGGGGGGGGGGGGGGCGTAAGTAAAATTATAGCCACACCCGGATTCGAACCCACATCGTTCTCATGTTGCAAGTTCGGTGCATGTTTGTCACTCAATATCTACACACATATCGTTTAGTTTACCATGAGCTATTGGCCTACTGACTGAAGCTAGGGTGTGAAGGAGGAGGACGGTCTCTCGCCTTATTCAATATAAGTATTGTGAAACTGTTCTGAAATTGAATATATTTATATATGTATAATATTTACCTTTTGATTGCAAATAATGCAGGAATGATATTATCACATGGTAGTGATGATTATTTCAGTCAAGCATATTGTAGATTCGGCTGATGAGCTCACCTTTTATATGTTATATATATTTTAATTTAAATATTAAGTCATACAATTCACATTACTGGTTTATACTGCAGGACCATTACATAAAAACCAGATGTCAAGAACATCATCAGTCACTCGAGATAAACATACCACTGTTGTCCCAAGTGTTTCTTTTTTCCACACATGTCAACACATCAACACATTTCCTTGCTTCAAAATAATCCATACGGTAATTCATGGATGAAATTGTATTATATAATTAGTGATCTCTTTCATTCCCTTGGATGTCACCAAAGTATGCAGTGGTAATTAAAAAGAATAAGTTGGGGATTGTTTACATAGGAGCAATCGCACTCTTTCTAGAGACGGAGGGAGGGAGGCTGGGTGATGGTCGGGGTGGGGGGGGGGGGGGGGTAGGAGAAGCGAGTAGTGGTAGTAAATAAGTTATAGTTCACTCCGATGCACCCTTCAGCTCTATGTATATTTGATCGCCCGTCTGGCGAACTCCTGGCTCGGGAGGGTCTTCTGTGCTTAGTAATGTCACCTCTTATCTTCCAATATTTAACGTTATGTGCTATAGTGTAATCAAAATAACAAATTGAAGAGCACTCTGGCCCAAGGCCAAGCAGCAAACCCTATCGTCAATATTTGATCTTAACACTCCTTTCTACCTTCGTTCTAAGTTCAAAGGGTCTGTTTTCCCGATTAATTAATTAGTTAGTGAATTAAGCGCATATTAATCTCCCCCAGGCTTCATACGAATTATAAATATAGAGAATTTATATAAATTCATCCCCATGAAATATATGTGTTATTTTTGGTATCAATGAACACCCACGCCTTTTTTATGAATTTTTATTGTGTGAAAAGATTTTGCTTACCCTTAGATTTCTACAATATATTCACTAACACAAAGTCTTCCATTGGTGGTTGGGAAGATGAGAAGCTAAAAATAACGCGTTATAAATTTATATATCATAGCATAAGGTACCATTAACAATCAGCCTCGCTCTGGCCATTAGAGCGATGAATGTTTGATCTAAGACTGGATTCTGAATTCATGATCTCGGTTCAACGTCCTTTCATACAAACTAGGTTCTCTCACCCATATCAATATTAAATTATATAGCCACTCTCTTCGATCTCTTGTTTGTCTGTCTCTTTCTCTTTGTATTTGCCTCTCTCTCTCATTCTCCAATTTTCTCTTCTCTCCTTGCCTTTGTCTCTCTGCTTCGGTATGCCTGCGTCTCTGTCTCCCTGTTTCTCTTCTTTCTTTCTTTCTTTCTTTCTTTCTTTCTTTCTTTCTTTCTTTCTTTCTTTCTTTCTTTCTTTCTTTTTCCTTTCTTTCTCTCGTGACATCCAATGACATCTTGACATCCGAGGCGCAAGCTTCGCCTACCATGCTTTATTTCATGAGCAAGAAGTCACTCATACCAAATGCAGGTAGAAAGGGTCATATTGGCTCCTAATGTTCCATTTCCGTTACTGAAGGATATATTTTCCACGGCTTTCTTTCTCTCGGTGTCTCTCTCTCTTTCTCTCTCATTCTCTTTTCTCTTCTCTTCTTTTCTCTTTCTTTCTCTCTCTGTCTCTCCTCTCTCTCTCTCTCTCTCTCTCTCTCTCTCTCTCTCTCTCTCTCTTTCAGGGGTATATTTGTTCCTGTTTAGAAATTTTGTAGAAATATTCATAGTAGTCGATACGGTGGATGAGAAGAGAACAACACCATCTCACTATAACATCCTTCTTTAGTAGTTTGTGAATGGAAAGTTTGATCTTTACCCCGCGGGAAAGTCTCTGCGATCTGGATCTAAAGGCATATTTAACTAATGTAGTCGCCCAGAAATAATAACTCGCGAAATATTGATGAGGTGATCGTATTGGATAGCCATAAGAAATCATGTTTGGTGTTGCGGTTCATTGCTCCCGTGCATAAGCATGAACATAATTTAACTTAGTTGAACTTGTCCTAAGCCTTAACTTTCTAGATAAGGTATCATCTGTTTAACTGTGACGTTTTCAACCCTAAAATGTCTTTAAATTTGATCTGCATTTAAATAGACTTTCTTGGTCCCAATTTAGTTGGCTTTCTTGTTTTTTGTGTCATCAGAATTCACCAAATTACGCTGTAATTTGAGATTGAGGTTATTCTACATTGGCTGGATTGCTTTTAGACGGACTTTATTTGTTTACTCCTATTAATCTCTCTTTTTAAATATATATATTTAAAAAAGACTGTAAAGACTGTACAATTAATTCATTCTGGTCGGATCGAATCATCGTAGTTAACAAACAAAATCTAGTTTATTGGTAGAAATATTCAACAGATCAAGGGGTATACTTTTTAAATGCATATATATATATTCGCCACGTTGAAATTATACCTATGTATCTTTTAAACAAAAATCCATTACTATTTCATACAAAGAACTAATGTGTTTTAAGAGGATGGAGTATCAACATTTACACAGGACCCGACCTATGATGTATTCATGTAGCACATACATCAAGTGTTGTCTAAATGGGTAGCCCGGGGCAAAGCTCCCATCCCACATACTACTTGGAGTGACATAGCTGAGCGAAGAGTTGCAGTATTTAAGTGTTTGAAGTCATACGCCTGACAGAACTTGTGGCCATGGTGTCGCATTTGTGTTCACACGAGCATCGTGTCCCACCTCAACTGCCACTGTCTTGTCTGCTTTCTGTTTTTTTTTCTTTTCTCTCTCGTTCTCTCCTCTCTCTCTCTCGTTCTGTATTTCTGTCTTTTTCTTTTTCTGTCTTTCTCTCTCTCTCTCTCTCTCTCTCTCTCTCTCTCTCTCTCTCTCTCTCTCTCTCTCTCTCTTTCTTTCTTTCCTCTCTCCTCAATCCTCTCCATCCACTCTCCTGTATCATTTTGCCGCTGTATCTACTTTTTCACCTTGACATCTCTTTCCATTTTGCGTCATATACATGTGATACCGACGTCGATTTGCTCTTTTCATCTTTTGATACCTTTTACTTTTTGATTCGGGAACTAAATATTTTTGCGAAGCATATTGGCTGTAGTCGATCATTATATATAATATATTCCTTATATTTCTATTGAAGAGACAACATCAATCACTCTCGGAGACTCTCCTCCGGTATTCTGCTCGGTAGGAACGCTGGCGCGGGCAACCTAAGCATGTAACTTGAAGTCATCTTAAAGCTAATGAAATTTAAGATCTCATTCATTCCATCCTCAGGAGTAATGTCTATGTACCAGTTAACTTTAACTCGTGGGCGTGGTGGTGTTCTCAACTCGAGTTGTCACCTTTTAATATTATACCTCTGTCACATAACATAATGTTGTTAGTCATGACTGCAAGTAGTTTAACAAGTTCATACGCCAATGTTGTTAGTCATGACTGCAAGTAGTTTAACAAGTTCATACGCCAGGGGTTCTACTTAGACTTTTAAATGACAATTTATAAATCTACTTTTTGTACTAACGGGTACACGAAGGACTTTAAAAATGTTTTTCTATTTCTTATTTCTGAATGTTGCGAGTGTTAATTAGGGCTGGGAGGGCTACACTGTCAAATAAGTCCTCACTCGGAAATTAATTAACGGGCATTTACCAATCCGTGGTGTAATATTATTACCAATTATTGGTATAAAGTTGGCTACCTCGCTCTCTCTCTCCAGATCTGTTTCAGCCATCTTGGCCAATTAATTATAAACGAAACCACGCTATCAGTATGTATCTTGTTTCATTGTAATTAGACATGATAACAGGGGTTTGAAATCGGTGCTGTAGAGATTTTCACTTGCCCAATCAAACTAACATTAAATTTTACTTGCCCAGAGCCCGATTTTAGTTGTCCCGGGCAAGTCGCCAGAGACATTTTTTAGTTGCCCCGGGCAAGTAAACATAAGTTGTCGACCTGTTAATCAGGCGAATTAGATCTAGTAACACTCATTGCTTGGATACTCTGTTCTTGCGACCCTTTAGTATCATTATAAATTGATTATTTATATATAAGGGTAGGCTTTAATCAGATTTTCTCTTTGCAATATGCTTCTAAGTGCGTAGCGGTCTCTAGCGCTTGCATGAATGGGAGAGAAATCAGACTAATCCAGCAGTAGAGAGCAATGGATGGGAAACTGAGGACAGGATGCTACAATAGAAACAAAATCATGTCATCTGACAGCTGCGAGTGTTGTAATAATAACAGGTGTTGCTAGTCTCAATTGTGGACAATCAGCTTGGCCTGGCATGTATTACTGCATTATGGCCTGCTGTGTAATACTATCAGGTGTCGTGATGCATAAACGCCTCGTCCCCATGCCACAGTGCCTGATGGCTGGCTGGCAATTACCTCTGCCTCTAGCAACCAGTCTGAGCTCAGAGCTAAGATAATCCCTCCAAACTGAGGGAAGGCCTCTCACTCCAAACTCCAAAATAATTGATAATTATAACAATACCAACGACATTTTTCTCACTAGTTAGTATCAAGCACAAACTTTTAGTAAAAAGTATACAGCCTAGGCCCAGAGTTGAGAGAGTCCCTCCAAATTAAGGGAAAGCCTGTCACTCCAAACCGCAAAATGTCATTAGAATCTCATTAGGACGCCTATAACTCCAGGGTCATGAAACCATTAGCGCAGTAGGCGTCCAATCAATGACATAATATTCTTTAAATCTTATCTGATCTGAGAGGTTGTGAGCTTGGACTGGAACTGTTGACGCTTGTGTCGAGGCAACCGACTCTTCTGCTCCCCTCTTTTTTCGCTTTTCAATTACTCAAGAACAATTTCAGGTAGATCCTTTGGGTTCTAAGACCCTATCCTAGGGAGAGATATACAGAGAGAGTGTATATATCTCTCCCTAGGCATAGGGTCTTAGAACCCAAAGGATCTACCTGAAATTGGTCTTGAGTAATTGAAAGAGCGAAAAGAGAGAAGGGGGCAGAGAAAGTGGTAGGGAGAATAGGAAAAAGAGTCGGTGAGAGAAAGAGAGAGAGGGGAAGGGTGTGGGAGACAGAGACAGAGACAAACAGAGACAGAGACAGGGAGAGGTAATAGCAGAGAAGGATAAAGTCTGAACAAACTGACAAAAAAGATATTCCAAAGCCCCGCTCATAGGACAGCTTGAGGTTTATGTACACGTTCGTTTATCTGAAGCTGAGCGCAAGGTTAGGGAGCTATGCGGGCCCCGCTTCCTAATATCAGCCTCAAATTCGTATCCCTTGCACATCTTAATGGGTCTCACTTTCATACATAATTCACAGTCCAATGAAAGCAGGTAATTCGAATTTGGGTCGACTGGAGTCCCATTCCAACTGAAGAAATGTAAGCACCTGAAGAGGCAGAAGAGGTTCCAGGGTCCACTGGACGTCACCGCCAGGACTTAGCTAACTGCCAAGCGGTGAATTTTTAAATTGTATGGGTTATCCCCTGAAGCCAGATCATGCCACTGCGAGTCCCCGAACAGTTACTCAGCCTCGCCTAATATACTTAGCCCAGATCAAGGAGGGCAAGGTGAGCGCAGTGAATAATGCTCATATTGTTTTTATGAATTATCTTCTCATAACCTCTCACCATGTTGTGCTTGGGAGATGGTCCCTAGGGCTAAACTGCGATGGGGTGAGTTTTCAGGCCAGCATGCTATGGATACTTTACAAGGCTGAAGTGGGTTTCTAACTGGATAAATTGCTGATGGCCTTTCAACTTTGTGTATCTTTGCTTGAAGCTGTTGGTATGTGTAAGTAGTGCATTGAATTGTTTGAAGTGACTTTATCAGGTGAAATATTTGGGTAGGTGGTGTTCATGCCATACCGTCTTATACATATCTCCAGCTTCTCTTGTTTATCTCGTGTCCACATCTAACCTAATTCAGTTGTTACCTTTGGCAATCTCTTGAACATTAGTTTTGAAATTCATTTCGATTTGAATTAACCTTTTTTTTTACCAAAAAGCCCGACGATTCTCTTAATTCTCTTAAAAGTATCCATCTCCTTATCTTAATATTGGCTCGATTCCAAGAATCAGACTGATTTTCAGACACATGTGCAGCAACAACTTCCCGGGATATTTTCCAAGTTATATATACGAAAAATGTTCTGCAATGAGGGGAATTCGAGCTGAAACCTTCAAAGAAAAATCTTTCACCCCAAAGAACTTTGACGGCTCTTATTCTCCCATCAATATGGACACCCATCACTTAGCCTCTTTTGAGAGCCAAGGAAGGACGTAAATAGGTAGTCTATATTCGGGCTTGCTGGGGCACACTTCTGATCAATACCTCTGTATTGTATTACTCTCATGTCAGAGGGAGCGATGCCATTCAGACAATCATATTTAGGCTCCATTTCGCCTTATGTAGATGCATAAGAGGCATATTATGGGAAGGGGAAACCACATCAGCCCTAGACACGATAATTAAACTTCTGTTCGGGAATGTTATCGTTCCAGAATCTTGCTCGGGAATCTTAATTAAAATCCGAAATAATTAACTTGTTTTCGCCCGGTCTCCGTCGTCACAACCCTATCCATGAGAGGATTTTGCTTAAATAATGTAAAACTGAAAATTTGTCAGTAGCGTTGTCTGTGTTCGTGTGAAATTTGAAAGTTGAAATATGCATTCACATTTAGTGTGGAATTTTCTTCACATTTCGGGTCCTTCCTTGGTAACGAACAGATGTATATTTTGTGTTCCATCTTCATATCCTCTTGTATTAGAGGGGAAATTATTACCACGGGTAATTATTATCGGTGTCATGCATCACCAACAGTTTCCCCCTTTCCTTACACCCACTGATTTGTCATTTTCGACACAATCATGCCATTCAACCATTATCGAATTAAACAATTCTATACAAAAACAAAAACAGTTTCATGTTAGTCATCACTAAACGCACCATTTTTCATTTTTTAGTTAACTTACTTTTTTTGAATAAGGCTTTTAGCTTCGTCAACATGGGCTTTTAAAATTTTTCTTATGATATGAACTTGCAGACATAATCCATTTACTTAGGCTTTTGAATAAAACATCACACCTGACCTTGTCACGGAATCAACGCTCTTCGGAGGCTACACGTTGACTGGCGAGTGGCAGATCTGTCAGGACCGACTTGCTCATAATCTTAACATTTCATAGTCTCCTTACCCAAAGCCACACAAGGTCGACAGCTCTCATCCCTTCGAGTCCTTTCTAACTTTAATGATTATTCCCATTACTTGTCTTCCTTGCATCTCCTTCTGTTTACATACAGACCTCTCCTCTGGCCTTGCAATGAATGCATTCGGCCGTTTTCTTCGCTTCGAGATCCCTCGGTTGCGTTTTCTATCTGCCAAGGATATGCCTCCAACCTTTCCTTCTCCAATGTCATCTACCCACCCACGTACTTACCCATTAGCCTTATAAGGGGGAGCTCTTCCTGCCTAACTTCTCTAATCAGAGGCGGCGGAGGAATTGTGAGGGGACAAAATCGTAATCTGTTCCGTTTAGTCCATGTCATGTTAGATCTCGCCACTTTCTATGAGTTATTAACTTAATATTCCTAACTTTTGCTATGAAAAACAGGTACAAAGCCGGTAGCCGAGAACTACTGGTGTACTCCAGGATTACGGTGATACTCTACAATCCTAATTGAAATCTTTGCATTCTATGTATTGTTACCAAGTAAAGCTTGGTGAAGATATTGGATTGAATTTGATATTCTAATTGGATTATACTACTAAGAAGATCATATCATGATAGTGGTGATAGAGACAGTCTTACAGATCGAGAGGAAGAAAACGCTTCTGTTCCACTGCACCTGTATATTTCAAATTAAACTGCTGCTGCCCAAAACGATTCAATTCGCTTTTGGTTCTGTTCAGACTAGCTCAAATAACATTGGGAATGCGAATCGACTTTTAGACAAGAATTCACTTTGGAATCACTTTGAGGTGTAGTGTGTACAGAATCGAATTGTAGAAAGCGCTTCTAATCACTTCTGACCTGTAGTGTAAGAGACGGGGATAGAAACATCGAGCGAAGAGACAGACTGACTATAAGAGAGGAAGAAGGGACAGAGTGAGATAAGAAAGTTAGGGGGACAGAAACAGACAGACAGGCAGATAGAAAGGTGATATAAAGTCAGGTAGTCAGGTAGATCCGACAACATTGAGTTTTTTTAGCCAGTGATGAGCTTTATGTGGCACCAGACATGACAGATGTCATGTTTACTGCACAACTCATCAAATATCGTATTTCTACCCTCATTAGCGTACATATAAATGTTAATTCTTTTGTCCTGTTCGATGATAAATACTTCCCAGTCAATTTTACCATATTTACCTATGACGTTCTTTGAGAGGGAGCTTGATTGCATGTGCCTGCTTCCTAGATGTTGATGTAAAATGTTAATCAGGTCATTAACCTAATTAATACGAGGTGTCAAGTAGGAAATACCCACAGCTCACTACCTTGATCCTACAATTAGAGAAAACAACATTCACTGAGTATAAGTGCATAAGTGCTTATCAGTATGTTCTTTCTCCTGTGCAGTCAAACCCAATCCAGTGGGGCTAATTAGAGTTCTATATGAAATACTAGTCTAATTATGTAATTGCATAATGCTTGAAGGTTTAGTTGACAAGCTATTTAAATTATAAAGTGACACATATCACTGAGCTCTCGATTTTTGGAAAGTTGAATTTTCAATATGTCCCAGATGATTATGTCAGTAATCAATACCCTGAAGGATTAATGCTAGGAAAAAGTGGATTTGGAGGATTTAAGGATTTAAAACTCAGATTCAGTTGCTGACCTAATTGTGTACTGTAAATAGTTTCTTGTGTCACGCCAATGGGATGGTACTGGAGTAAGTGTGGTGGGTTTATGACAGACTCCTACTTGGTATATCAAATATATCAAATATCAAATAATCTAATGAATACATAAGTTTGATAATCCTTTAGAGTAAGAGTACACTTACTCTAAGGATAATGCAACCAAATGATCATACCTATGTAAGTCATAGAAATACGCAATTACATTTAAAATTGACATCCAGTCAACATAGTGATCTTAGCCACTTTTTTTCTGTTTGTTTAAATCTTGGCCACTTTAAGTATGAGGACAACTTGCGACATATACATTTAAGTAGTTCCAGGTCGTCCTTCCGACCAGTCTTGAGGTTGTTGTTTTCTACATGTTACCATTATTTAACCCTTCAATAGGTTGGTGTGGTTAATTTGTGTTGATGTTATTTCATTTCATCATACACGTGTTTGATACCATATATCTCATATCGTGGATTTGCAGGCAGCTGGCTTTTTATGTGGGCACTCTGTTAACATTTTTTATTAAGCGCATTTTTCATATGCACACAACCTGTGCATAATATAAGGGCGCTTTACATGTCTTTATTCAATAAAGCGAAAGTTAGCGGTCTTATAATTCTCCCTTGACGGTGTCATTTCTGGGTTGAAAAATAGGGCATTATCTACTACTGCTTTTGTTGTCATTTGCGATTAGCATATATGCAACTGCAAGTCGGTTAGCTGATCGCTCTCAGATCAGATAAGAATGGTGTGTCATTGATTGGACGCCTACTGCGCTAGTGGCTTTCCCGGCCCATGGCAAGGCTTTGCTGTTTGGGGCGAGAAAAAAATCGATTTATCGTATTTTTTGTTTAGAAATTTATTCATTTTTACTAAGTTCATAATTATACCTTTTAACAGCCAGTAAATATCACTTGTTTGTTGAGTTGACTTTTGTTTTGTTATGACTACATTTTCAAATGTTTAAAGTACCTATCTCTTTATCATTTCAGCATGTCGCTTTGGACTAAGTCCCAACAACTGACCGGGGAGCCCATGAGGCAGATCCGGGCAGTTTACGGGGTGCATTTTCCACTAGAAGTTCGGCATTTCTTTGCTCAGTGGATCGAGAATCAGAGATGGTATGTATTCATTATTATTATAGCTTGCTTTTCTGGAATTAGAGGAATTCTGAAAGGCAACAAAAATCAATTAGTGTTGGTCCATTAGAAATAACATATTCCTACACCGCATTCCTAAATTATGATTACAAATCGGATCAGAATGGTATGTCAATGATTGGACGCCTACTGCGCTAATGGATTTCTAATGGGATTAATGGCATTTTGCGGTTTGGAGCGAGAGACTCCCTCAAGGGACTCAGATTTGAGCCTAGACTGATTATATGCATTTCCTTATATTTCGTAAGAGTCTTTCGGCAATAAGCCAAAGATTGAGAAGAAAATGTCATTTGACAGAAAGTGGATTTTCACTGGCGATGGTTGGATGTCTATGTGTGTGGCTTTTAGTTAGTCTGATATTTCCCCAGCTTCTGACTATGGCCAGGAGTCTGATATTGTACAGACCAGTAGTGAAATGCCCGATACTAGAGAGGCTTTAATCTGTAAAAGAAATTAATGACTAGAAATTAGTGAAATTAGTGTGGTCATTATTATTCATTAAAATCACCAAGATAAAATATTAAAGTATTTGGCCGTTCTTCTTGGTGCAACGCCAAATTATTCATAAATTTCGGCTACGTTAATTATGAAATGAAATGATTTATGTTTGAACATCAGGCCCCATTTGTACATTGGAGCATTGCATCTTGCCGGGGCCACGGTTCGCTTATGACACTCAAATATTTCCTTCTACTTCTGACTGAGACTGCCCCATATCGATTAATTAATAAGTCATTGATATCATATATCTACGGTCTAGGCTCAGAGCTGAGAGTCCCTCCAAACCGGGAGAAAGCCTCTCGCTCTAATCCGCAAAATGTCATTATAATCCCGTTAGGACGCCTACTCCAGGGCCGCCAGGAAAGCCATTAACGCAGTAGGCGTCCAATCACTAACTTACCATCCTTACCTTATCTGATCTGAGAGCTTCTGAGCTTCCTTCGATTAGTCATATTCCTTTAGTTTGGAATGTCTGGAATCTCATAAAGGCCACACAAAAACTACTCTTATTGCTATTTCTTTTTATAGTACTGACAATGATATAATAATAACTAACTTATTGATCCCAACTCTTCCTTGCAGGTCAGAGATCGACCTTGACAATTCTGAACACGAACAGTTCGCAGCTCGGTTAAGGGACGAGTTATTAAGGATGCTGGATGAGAAAGTGGCCGAACTGAATTCAGAGGAGATGTTCCTCATTAAGATGAAGCTACAGGAGACTTCACAGCAGTTCAGGGTCAGTCCATTTCTTTTACTTCTTTTAAAATTTATTTCAAGTTTTACCTTAGACAAGATGTAATGATTAACCTCTCCCTCTAACGTTTGGCTCTATCCATTTATAGGTTTATATATGGATCCTAATTAATGTGGATCCTAATTAATCTTATTATTCCTTGATGGAAAGAAGGCCAATGTCCCAATCACTGCGGAAATTGCCCTTCCTGCAAAGAGTGCATTCAGCAACAGATGAACAGCCTTCAGTTCATTAATGTTTTTTTTTATTATGTGGCCATTTCACTTGAGAACTGGATTCAGAGGAGTAAATATTTCTATCGTATTTGGTTTTCTTTTAAGTTTTAGGTTATACTTTGTGGCGATTCAGAACAAAAACAACGGTTTATTTTTATCTTAATATGGTTCTTTGCTATTAATAATATTATAATAAATAGTGAATGGAACTCGAGAATCTCGTCCGATAAATATTCAATTAATAATACCTCGTTATATTCTCTCTATATAGTATATTCTGAATACTCTTAAATTCTTTTAACCTAACTTTTTCTTTCTTTTTTAAAATATTATTTTTCACGGAATCAAATGAATGCAATCAGCACTATTCTCTTTATGTACCGATATATCAATACTCTAGTTGAATTCTTTATTGACGCTTATTGTCATAAGACAACATTGGAAAGACGCTTTTGTTTCCAGGTATTCCAGTGTGCAAGTCCTTTCATTTCTTTACATATGTGTGATCTCGCTATTAAATAATATTACTTTTTCCAAACTTTGTAGGAAATGTACAGCAACAACCCGATGAACTTCGTACGTGTGGTCCGGAACTGTCTTGCCACTGAACAACGGCTGGTCCAACAAGCAGAAACGGTGAGTGGAACACCATTTTACATAACCTATATCTTCCTTATTGCCTTTGAGCAGAAGCGAAAGCATTTGCTTTATGGGTCGATATATTAAAGGAGCGGTCCTTATACCGGGTACTGATCAATGAGTTAGAACCCTGTACTAGGTGGGATAGGAGAAGTTGATAAAGAAGTATACCCTATATTTTCAAGTTGTAGCATAATTATCAGATTGAGTGTGCATGTGTTGAACTACCAAAAGACAGCTACAACTAAACAAGCGCAACCGTTAACAGTAATCTCAAACACTGTTATAACTTATTGGTAACAGTCACTGATACATGTTATATTCACACGGCTCTATTTTGACAGAATCCTCTTGTCCCTATAGCTCATTTGGCCATATGTTCGCGAGATAGGTTGTCATAGGATCACTGAAGGAAAAATCAATTCGTTCTTTTAAATTGTGTAGGACAGTTCTTAGACCAGACTTTGCTTGCCTTCTTCGAAGAATCCTTTTGAACATCACTTGTTAGACGGTCCTGGGTAAGACCTTAAAGTGCCTGGTCCTGGGTAAGACCTTAAAGTGCCTTTCTGTCTCTTTTCTCTGTCTTTCTCCCCCTTCTTCTCTATCTCTATTTCCTGGGTATGATCATAAACTGCCTCCCTCTCAGCTCTCCCGCCCTTGATATAACACTTCAAAGTGTTGATAAGGGCGTAAAGCAACCAATCTCACTCACTCACTTGTTAGATTCAAGGTTGTTGTCTAAGTTTGCCATTCCTTCGCAATAAAACACTCTGGGAGCTTCACTTACCTTCTCTCCGATTGTGTAGTCTATAACATACTACAGACGTGACATAGGTCACCAAATGCACCAATAAAGTACGTGACAAGATGGTTTCGAGGTTGTAGATGCTTTATTCAATTCTATACAAATCACCTTAAACGTTTAGCGCTCCGATGGTCTTTACCAGATGTCTTAAAATCATATTGATGTGAACGATGGCAATGGTCGTGTGCACTCGTGGATTAGGTTCCTATTGCGTGGCCGAAGCTACAATGTGTGTAACCGTATTCTCCATTTGCTTCTGTCACTTCCCAGTGCCTCAGTAAAGGTCAAAGTTTGTGAGCAATGAGTAACGCTCAGCTCTAGTCTCTTATCTGTCTGTCTCTCTATATATGGTGTGTGTCTCTGTGTCTGTCTCTATCTGTCTGTCGGTCTGCTTGTCTCACTCTCTGTATGTCTCTCTCTCTCTCTCTCTCTCTCTCTCTCTCTCTGTGATGTCTCTCTCTCTCTCTCTCTCTCTCTCTCTCTCTCTCTCTCTCTCTCTCTGATCTCTCTCTTCTATCCCTATCTCTCTCGGTCTCTGTCTGTCTTTGTCTCTCTCCCTTTCTCTCTCTTTTCTTTCTTTCTTTCTCTCTCCCCCCTCTTTCTCTTTCTCTCTCTCACCCCCCTCTCTCTTTCTCTCTCTGTGCAGACAAACAGGTAAAGTCTATAAATGTTGGTAAGTGTGCTACTACGTGCAGCAGAGATATTACCACAGAACTTCTATCATTAAGATAACAAACTCTTTGATATTACTAATTAAGGGAAAAACGCTGGCCAAGGTTGTCTATTAATGTTGATTTCTAATTAGAAATAGTGATAGAAGTCTGGTACCTTCATATTGGCATCTGTTTTTCTCTTTAGGAATGGTGTGTCTAGTATTTGTGATATGATGTAAGAGTCTCTTTTACCAGCAGGCCTTCACAACTTGTAACGTATCAAAGTATTTGCTTTGGAGAGGTAACTTCTAAAAAGTGATTGAAAATTAAGATATTGCTGAGTTGATACTTTTCTAGGAGTAGCTGTGAATTTTTAAAAATGTTAGCTCAAAACATTGTTATTCACATTTTGTGGCAGATTCGCCAAGGATTCATAACATATAATGAGCCGTCTTAATGGTACTAGACGGAAGAGATATACTATCTTCCCTTGTCAGTATCTAATACAAAAATAACTAATGTCTACGAAATCGGTGTAATATAAATAACATTAGTAAGAAATAACTAGCCTGGACAGGTACAGGTTGCGTTAACAAATTTGTATTGTTTAGGCCAAGAACGGTCTCGCTGTTTTCTAAGAAGGCATTGAACAGATGTGCTTGATTTATCAGGCCTAGCTTCCAAATCATATCCTTGCTTTGAATGTTTTGACAATCTTCAATCTTGGTGTCAACAGTCTAGGCTCAGAATTGAGGGAATACCCCCAAACTGAGGAAAAGAAAACCTATCGCTCGAAACCGCAAAATTCCGTTATAATCCCATTAGAACGCCTTACTTCCAGGCCGGAAAATCTATTAGCACAGTAGGCGTCCAATCACTGACATACAATTCTTATCTGATCTAAGAGTCTCTGAGCCTAAACTGTCATGTGTTGATTTATTACATGCTTGTAAGTGCATATGTTCGGTTTGAGTAAATAGTGTAGGACTATCATTAAAATTGTATATTCATTTCTCAGCATGTTCATGCATTATGTATGAACGTGTACTGCATCTACTATGGAGATGATTAATTGGCATCAGTCTGTCCTCACTTAAACCTGGGATCGACTGAGCCGGTTATCTCGATGGGTGGTAATCGGGGGAGAGTCAGGCCAGTGGACAGTGGACGGGGAGAGGCTGAGTGCCTCCCGTCAAGATCCGCCGTTTTCCCATCCGACGATCAAATTAGACAGGAGAGGAAAACGCTGGGATGCAAGTCTTTTAGTATTTCCCCTGAAATCAGTTTTTTGTTCAAAACTTCCAAATTTTTAAAATTCACTTCAAACCAAATTTCGTCAGAATCAAAAGAAAATCTCAATCTGATTGGGCCAATTTCGTCTACATGATCAGAAACTCTCTTTGGTTATCAAAATGTTTGTCTTCAAATGTATTCAATAATACATTATACATGTAATAAAGGCACTAAATAAAATAATTCACTTTCTTTTCGTCGACAATTTTCAGGCATGATCTGACTTGCGTCCCTGGAAAACGGCCTAGTTGAACCCCGGCTTAAATGTGCAAGAAGTGTCGGACGACATTTCACTAAATCTTCCAGATGCAATCTCCATTGATATTCAGCGCATTTTGATTGATGCACATGGCAATCATGTTTCTAATGATGTAGATAATTACATAAAGGTCCTGTAGCTTACCTGTATTGTTACTACACACAATGGCAAACAGGACTTTAGCCCGTGCTAATGCATTCACCACTTATTATTTGATTTGTTGACTTTGCAGGTCGCAGGTGATAGCGGACAAGCCAATCTTCACCGACAAATCACCCAACAGTTTGAAATATTGACAACAGCTACGCAGGTATGGTGGTTGCATCCTATAGTGCCATTGTTAATAGATAGTTTCACTTCCTATTAAGAAAATATAATATATTTAACATAGTTTCCATATGTACTTTCACTTTCTATTAAGAAAATATAATAATATAATATAATTTAATGTTTCCCCCCGCCCCCGCCTCCCATTTCTGCGTTGTTTTTCAATACACTCTCGATAAGGAGTCTCTGAATTATATATGTTGCATGTCACGCGTGATACATGATACCTATAATGTATTTACGAAGTATCTGAGGTGTATGCCTATTGATATTATTACGATGTAGATGACTGTATTTATCTGGCTTTACTTGCTAGTTTGGGTTTCACATCAAAACTTGAAGTTCCTATGTAAATCATGATTTCTTTTAATTTGTTTTTAAATGTTAATTTCCAGGTCACTTTGGTCCATTATCACTCTTGGATTTTAAAATTATGATGTACTATTCTGTAAATTTGGTTTTAAAACTGTGAGAGTACATTAATGTACTTATAATTAAACAATGTATTATACCTGAAAATGTATTCGGTCTGCAGAGTCCTGTTTGAACCCATGTGTAAATTGTATTTGACGTGCCAAGGCCCTACGATAACTAGCACGCGACAAACATTTAACTTTAAATTAACATCATGCATCTTATGATTCAGGAAACGGAAGTAGACTTAAGGCAACTGCAACAAAAACAGGAATCCTTTATTATTCAGTACCAAGAAAATTTGCGAATTAACTGTAAGTATTTAGTTTCCCATTATTTAGTTTTCTTTTTTTTATTCATTTAGAGGCCTAGTCAGTAATTACAATACAATTGTTACGAAAAAACGTAATGTCGTTCAACGACGTGTTCCTATGTTGGCTACATGCTACTTACTTAAACATCACATGGGGAATTAATTCCTCTTATATCTTGAAAGATAGAGTATATATACATCACTTCAAAATTTAAAAAAAGAAGAAAAATTCAATCTACATCTACATCTAGTTTGAAGTATGTCAAATCAAATATTGGTCCTCAACAAATATAGACCTAAGCATCTCGTACATCCCAGATAACGTTACGAATAACTGGTACAGAACAGATAACGCATACATTATACTCATTAATTCAGTTTGAATCAAAATTAGAAAAATGAGGTAAATGTGCCACATGCTAGCCGTTCGCTATGCCAATCGAGTGGTAGCAGTGTTTTTACTTTAACATTTCAACAGGGCTGGTTCATTCGTACCATCTTAATGATCCTTTTGTCTCAATCTCATTAATTGGTCCAGAAAAAAATAAAACATTGTTTGAATATAACTCATATGAGTTCTAATTTAAATAATTTTCAGTGTCGTGCTAAGATTTTCGTGATTCAATTTTTCCGTGATAATGATTTAATGATAATGACTTTCGTGAAGAAAACTTTTCGATGTATTTACCTAGTAAAGGGATAATATTCTTTAAGATAAAAGCACACTAGGAAAAAGCTATTGTTAAGAGATGTATATTCTGAATTCAATACAAACTTTTAAAAACAAACCGTAGTAAACATGACCATTTTGTTTTCAAAGCTGAGTTGACCCATCTACAGAATCAGCCCAACGGGCAACGTTCCTTAGAAGTCCAAAATAGAATCGAGCAGTTAAAGCAACAAAAGCAATCAGTTGAAGGACAACTCACAACCAAAGCTCAGGAGCTTCTACAACTTAGACTGGTGAGTCCGAAGCATACATGAATCCTAATAAATCCCTCTCTTATGATGTTTTGATGTACTTTAGATGCAAAAGTCAAAATTGAAATTTAGTAGGCTTACACATATTTACACATGTAATAGCTTGTAAAGAAATATGTCAAGTTTTCATCTAATATTCTGTAGCTGTCTGTATTTGCATACGACGAATTTGCCAATATGTTTAAATAGTGCCGAATGATAAATGAATCATAATAACTCCTTTCTTTTGATGTTTTGATGTCCTAAGATGCAAAAGTCAAATTTAAATTGAGTACAAGTCTTATGTAGTAGCTTGTAAACAAATATATCAGGTTTTCATCTAATATTCTGTAGCTGTCTGTATTTTCATACGACGAGTTTGCCAATATGTTTAAATAGTGCCGAATGATAAATGAATCATAATAACTCCTTTCTTTTGATGTTTTGATGTCCTAAGATGCAAAAGTCAAATTTAAATTGAGTACAAGTCTTATGTAGTAGCTTGTAAACAAATATGTCAGGTTTTCATCTAATATTCTGTAGCTGTCTGTATTTTCATACGACGAGTTTGCCAATATGTTTAAATAGTGCCGAATGATACATGAATCATAATAACTCCTTTTTTTTAATATTTTTTTATCTCCTGTAGATGCAAAAGTCAAATTTGAAATTGAGTACATATGCAGTGGCTTGTTAACAAATGTGTTATGTTTTCATCTAATATTTTCTAGCTCTCTAAATCATAATTCGCCAATAAGTTGTCACATTGCCATCTATAATCCTAAACACTCATTCTTAGAAATCATCAGAGCAAATTGCCACCATTTGTAGACACTAGCTGTAGCACTTCTCAGCTTACCCAATTTGTTTTTCTGCACTTACCCAAATTATTTTCCAACTGTCTGAGTTGTCCTTGACGATCATATTACCACTATAAATACTTTAAACAGGCAGTAACAGTGCGCTTTCTTTATTTTTGTGCTCAGAATTTGGGTGATAAGCACCATGAGACATTTAAGAAGTTGGACAACGTGAGAAGAATAATCTTGGATGAGCAACTGATCGGCTGGAAGCGTCAGCAGCAACTGGCAGGCAATGGCGCACCATTCGAGGCCAGTCTAGAACTGCTCCAACAATGGTATGCATTACTCCTCTAATCTTATTTTTTTTACCATATTTTTATTCAGGTGAATTTATACAAAGTAAGACATCCCCAATGTGCACATGCGTGTTTTGAAAATGAATGTTAAATGTATCTGGCCTTAATAGTAATAAATAAATGAATGAATACATAAATAAATACATTAAAAAAAATTCTCGTTTCTAATTACTTTTTTTGTCATACCCTGACACAATGCTATAAAAATTATAGTAGTGGGTATATCTAATTACAGTTTCTACATCTATAGAAATGTTTTAACATGCAAAATATTATAAAAGTAATGGCAGACGTTATGAAACATTTATTTAGGATGCTTGGATGATATGGTTTATATAATTTTGAGATGATTTGATTAATTGATAGTCCAGCCTTTATTATATATATAATGGTCTACTTAGTGGGTGGTTAAGTGGTACTGTCGATTATATCATACATCTATGAGAATAATATATGTGAAATTGGAGGCAATAAAATGTATTATATCGGACCATTTAATACAAATTATGGGGTCCTCTCTTGTTTTGTTTTTTGTTTTTTTTTTTCCTCTCTTGTTTTATTTGCGAAACTTTCTTTTTTTTTTTAAAGTTTTCTTTATTAGGAATTGCCTTGACCTTTCTTTAAGAAATTTGACACAGCTAAGATCGAATTAAGATTGTCAATTGTTACTCCATTATAATGTACTCGTGTAGTGTAGTTCACACAAACAAGATACGAGTGATAGATTCTAGGCATTTAATCCAAATTAATTTTTATCAAACAAACTCATGTCTCGATCTCTCTTTTTTTAAAAACAATAAGCCCTAACAGAATTAATCTGGCACGTCTTCCCTGAGTAAAATGTATTCAAATAAGCATTTAATGATTTCTCTTGATCTCTCTTTAGATAATAATATGGCATGTCTTCCCAGAATAAAACCTCTGAGAATGAATAATTAATTATTGCTCTCTTCATCCCTCTTTAAGGTGTGAAACCTTGGCTGAGTTAATCTGGCAGAATCGCCAGCAGGTGGCCAAGCTGCAGCCCCTGTATGAGCAGCTACCTATTGACATGCCCATCGGCCGACAAGACATGCTCCCCAGACTACAGACCACCATCACAGGCCTTCTCTCCTCTATAGTCACCAGGTAGGCTTATTCTTGTCCTTTAATCACTGCCTTGAAGGTCTTGAGGCTATTTTTTTTAAAACATATTTTATTTCAGAAGACAATTCCAACAAGTTGGTACGTTTCGTCCTTTAAAATTCGTCCTTATGCACGCACCACTCCTTTCCTTCTATAGTAGTAGGACTGCACCTAACAGCCCCTGGCGGAAAATCATGGACAATGCTAAATAATAGCCCCCGTGAGCCTTGTATATCCTTATCACTTATGGCTGTATAAATATGTTAAATAAAAAAAACAAAAAAAAACAACGTTTCAGGTAACAACCTAAGGCAGAGATTAAAAAGGTTAATAACCTCCATTTCGGGCCTGCTGGTGCAGTATTAGTTGTCTTTTAGTTCCCAATAGGGGCTTTCCCAGGCTGTAATTAGAGTGTGGAGATCCTGATTGAAAAGGGCGTAAAAAGCATGCTATAACCCCAGATACCTTCACAAAGCCCATACATTCAGGATAAAGCGTTGATGGAATTGTATGAAGCAGAAAGACGGTTGGAAACATCACAGATTCCAAGAACATCTGTGACAAAAAAATCGACGATCACCTTTTATATAATAGATAAGGATAATAGGGTAGCACGTAACAAGTAGCACGTGAGAGAGTCCCTCCAAACTGAGAGAAAGCCTCTTGCTCCAAACCCCAAACTGACATTAAAATTCCATTAGGTCGCCTACTCCACGGCCGGAAAAACCCATTAGCACAGTAGGCGTTCAATCACTGACATACCGTTCTTATCTGATCTGAGAGGCTCTGAGCCTAGACTGCATTGGTCCTGATCAAATACGATCTCCGTCGTACCATTACGCTAATGATTTAGCACGTGGTTGAAATCTAAGCTTTCCCAAAATCGGGAACTTAGTAGCAAGTGCCTCGATTTTTTATGAAGCTCTATCATTATACAAACCATTTTATATCAGTTGGCTTCATGAACGACTGCCCGCAAACCAGTCATGCTTCTCAGTTCAAATCAAATTAGATAATTTTGTGTCAGTACTATAATGAAACAACTCATCTGATTCTACCGTTGTAAGGCTTCTAACCAGATTTTAAAGTTCCAATCAGTCGATCGGTTTATATTCACAAGGGAATATTTGTAATCATATTATCCATTTTTAGATAGATGTATAGGTATTAAATTTTAATGAAAAAAGTGTTATAGTATTATCAATATAATGGCACACCAGCCCCTTTTAAAAGAAAACGTTGAGGCCTCATCTTTCATTCACTACCATGAGGTGGGTAAGGACGTATGAATACGGGAGATGATTTCTCGGGGACAGCGAAGCCCCTTTAGAACTGATTACCATATGTAGGTTGACGTCAGACTACCTGTTGTGAGCGAGAGATGATTATACTTTAACCAAGCTGTCTTACCCAGGATATCCATATCCTATTGGTGCCATTTAATGAGAGGAGCAGAGCATGTGTTCCGAAATCGTTAGTATTACTGCGATAATGCTACCGAAACCTGGTAAAGTCACCCCAGCGCAGTAGTGGGATATTGGCTATCTTGTGGAATATTAAGCAGACAAATTGCAAGGTCGTTTTCCATATCTGAAAATTCTTTTTATACTGAAACTTGTTCTTGACATCAGAGAGGTCTTAGGAATATATGTACTTATATGGTTGATTCCACCGTTGGCGAGAATTCGGCGAAATCAAGAGTTTTTTTAAAAATAAGCTTTGTAAAGTCTTCCTACTGTCACCAATAGATTCCTTGGTGAATTTCCTTTTTTGAGGAGAAAATCACTATACTGTGTTATAATATTATCAGTTATGGAGAATGTATGCTATTCCCCCATATAAAACCACTATGCCTTTCCTTCTTTTATTTTTTTTTTTCATCGAATCCTTTTTATCCCTAAATTGCCACTGTGGAACCGCGAAATACAAGAAATAATGCATATTTCTTGCAAAGCTTTACTGTGGTAAATATTAAAGAAAATATAAAGAGTTGAGAAAAATAGTTTTTGGTCGATTTAACTGGGTATGCAGCTTTGAAGAACTGCCTATGGATATCGTGGTTTGTCTTTCTCTGCTAAATGTATAACGTCTGGTGTTTCAGTACATTCATCATAGAGAAACAACCACCTCAGGTTCTCAAGAAAGATTCTCGTTTTACTGCCACAATACGCCTCCTAGTGGGAGGAAAATTAAACGTCCATATGAACCCTCCTAGTGTCAAGGCTACAATCCTCAGGTTAGTTTTATTTCAGTTTCTTTCTCGTTAAAATCGGCATATACATAGCTGACATTAATGAACTAAAAATAAAGGTATTAAGAATGTATACCTCCATAGTGAATGGTAGTAAACTTCAATTGTCCCTAGAATATAAAATAATGTGATAACATCCTTTTATTTTGCTTTTGTATTCACCCAACCATGTTCTTTCTCATGACGAAGTTTGAAAAAAATATTGTTGCTCCTATTTTTTCATGCATTTTGATTGGGAATTTTGAATGTGTTTGTGCTGTCCCCTGGGGTCTTGTCTCCCCTCTGTCTGTCTGAGTGAGTGTCTGTCTGATTCCCTTCCATCTCTCTTTCTCTCCCTCTCTCTCTTTCTCTCTTTCTCTCTTTCTCTCCCCTCCCTCTCCTTCTGCTCCGTCTCTCCTCCCTCCTCCCTCCCTCCCTCCCCCCTCTCTCTTTCTCTCTTTCTCTCCCCCTCTCTCTTTCTCTCCCCTCCCTCTCCGTCTCCTTCTGCTCCGTCTCCCCCCTCCCTCCCCCTCTCTCTCTCTTTCTCTGAACTAATATAGTTTATTTCCATTACCCAACATTTCTTTTTATATCCAATTAATCCATCTCGTCTCAATTTTTCCAGCGAAGAACAAGCCAGGAATTTAATGCGCAATGTGAATGATATGAAAAAGGAGTCGAGTGGTGATATTCTCAACAATACAGGCACAATGGAATACCACCAGGCCAGTGGCCAACTCGCCATCACATTCAGAAATATGCAGCTCAAGCGCATTCGTCGGGCAGAAAAGAAAGGAAATGAGGTATTAAAGTGTTTTATTCAGCCATTCCTTCACTCCCGAAATCGCACTTGGGTGAAACTCAATGAGTGATTTCATTTTTGTAATTATTCCCTGTAACTTCATACCACCCCCTCCTCTAACTGTTTAATATATGTGTGTAATGACCCTCGTTAGCGTTTCAGTGTCTTTTCTCACACGATTTAAGATGTAAGCAGTATAATGAAATATGCATTTGCCTAAGGCATTTCATATGGAAGATGTTGGCATAAATTAGTTACTAAAACCCATAAGGCACCAGAAGGACGGGCCCACCTATATACAATATAAATACTGACGAAATTATTTGTAATTATTCAAGGTGTCCCCTCCCTCTATATATGCATATATTGTCTATCGCTTTTCATCAGTGGAAATGCTTCCTATTTTGCAGGTTGTCACGGAAGAAAAGTTCTCAATTCTTTTCCAAAGTCGCTTCACAGTTGGTAGCGGTGAACTTGTATTTGAAGTTTGGGTAAGTTCAGGCTCACGCAGTCCTAATTTGAAGTTCGTGTTTTAGGAATGTGGGAATTTAACCAACTATTAAGACCAACGGCAATTAAGTTACTTGTCATTGTTATATCCTTTTTTAACACTGGTAACAACGGTTAGTGTTATTGAACGGTAAATGCTCCATACGAATATATAGGATCTCTGATACTTTTTCAGTACTTGTAAATTGAATTGACGTATGTGTGGTGTGTTATCAAACTTAGCAATAATCAATCTTGTTAATTCCGGCAGACATTGTCCCTACCAGTGGTCGTTACTGTCCATGGAAACCAGGAATGCAACGCATTGGCTACAGTTCTTTGGGACAATGCCTTCTCGGAACCGGTAAGTCTTCGAGTCATCTCTTGATTCATTTCTCGATAAAATAGAAACAATAATAAGCATAACTGAGGCAATGGTTTGTTTTTTCCTTCACAACGGTTGGTAAATCGTTAAGGAAGTTATTTGATTTTTGTTTTCCCATCGGCCCCGAATGCTTGCTTGTGCTTCAAAAGTGTCTTTCTGCGAAACAAAGAGTTGCCCTTTCTGCTATCATTAATTAGCGTTTGCTTTGATTTTGTATGTTGTAGATTAAAGGTTAGAGGTTGATAAGTCCTATCTTGGCCATCGCGAACGATTATGTTTACGTACATAAGTTCATTCTTAACATTAATGTCTGGGGCTGACTGTTAGATAGTAAAACATTTGACGTTCTGTGTATAATTGCATCCACTTATCTTAGTTTTCGTCACCAAATCTACGACACACACACCCTTATATATGTCGTAGTATACATAATAGACTATATCAAATATTATCATGTGTTACTCTAAATATGCTTTTTTTCCAAACCGAAATGTGGTAGTTTATGAATGTGTAACTTCGTTTCTGTAACCGTTATACCCCATTTTATGATTTTACGTAGCGGAATCTTAATTCTATTTACTTTTCTGAAGTTTCTTTCCATTTTGTTTGCATGCTCAGGAAGACATTGTCAGAAGTGGTCTACCAATTGTATATTAAAAACTTGACGCAATAATGAATTCCATGTTAATAATAGTAATAGATAATAATGATGTTGATTGTTCTGTAGGGCCGAATACCGTTTGTGGTACCCGACCGCGTGGTGTGGGGACAGTTGGCTAGTGCTCTCAATACTAAGTTCGCCTCTCTCTGTGGGCTTGGACTGACAGAGGATCACCTCCATTATTTAGCCACTAAATTATTTGGTGAGTTCCCATGTAAATGTCATTATAACACTACATATGTATCGATGGCATACATGTGTATTCTTTTGGTATGTTTGCACTGTACTAAATATTCACTATGTTTATGTATCTTCTAAATATTTGAAAGAATTATTGATATTGATGCATTAATGACTAGATTAGAATATGCATGTAGTTTTAAATGAATATTGTCTTAAACTTCTAACGGAAAATTGATGGTTTTGTCTGAGAACAGAACATGAAATTAACGACCAAATAATCACGGACGAATGGTTACGTTATGGTATAGATATACATTATTATAACATATCAATTGATGAACTGACTTTGCATCTGGTATTCTGAAAAGTGACAAAAATTGCAGGCAATATCATTGTGAACATTTTCCGAAGTAGATTTTAAATAATTTGACATTTTGTTTTGTTTATAACTTAACACTTGCAAAAGGTGTTTAGGAAAGGAAGGACATCAAATATATGTTCCTGTCTCTAATATATTACTGTACTCAGACTATTGAGCTAAATTGTAGTTGGCCTTTAGAAATATAAACAGAAACAATATCTTTCCAGGCCCTGGTGAGGACTACACCAACCATCCTGTGACCTGGTCACAGTTCAATCGCGAGCCCTTGTCCGGCCGCAACTTCACATTCTGGGAATGGTTCTACTCCATCGTCAAGCTGACTAAAGACTGGCTCACTGGCCCTTGGAAGCAAAGGTATTAGAACGTACTTTTGTTATATTTCTCCTGGTTGTTTTAGTTGTTCCAGATCGTTTTTTTCTATCAAATCGTTACTATGTATGGTAGTATGTATTTCTATTTATGAAACATTATATGTTGTAAGGCCCATGTACACTGCCACGGTTGGTGTTTGACGTGCAGCGCATGTACACCATATGCACACCAGTCTGCTGTGGGAGTGCACACATGGCTTTAAACGTGGTACTCAGACCAGTTACTTGTACCATGTTTCAAGAATTCTAACGAAGACACTTCTCAGACGTGAATTAGGCAGGGTGTTACCCAATGCCATTCTATTTTTTGCATAGTCAACTTGGCCAGCTTGATTACTGTGATGGTAAACTGGGGTTCCTGCGTCACATTATCAATCTCTTTTGTTTACTATTCAGGCTCATCCTTGGCTTTATCAGCAAGCAAGAGGCCCAGGACCACCTGATCCGCTGTGCATCTGGAACCTTCCTTCTACGATTCTCCGATTCTGAAATCGGTGGAATTACCATCGCATGGGTGGAGAATGATCAGAACAATGCCGGTCAGTTTGATATATTATGAAGTTGTAGGTGTGGTAGTTTGTTGTATAATACAGTAAGTATTATAGACAATGTAAAGATATCCTTCTAGTCTAGAGTTTCAGTCTCTACTGGATATTTATTTAAACTTATACATTCGTAAGGCCCTAGTCCACTAAGCCGATTCTCATGCGATTTCGCGCCGCAGAGGACATTTTCCCACTAGATTCCGTAAGAATCGCATGGTAACCAGCTTAGTGGGCAAGTGTACTGTCTACTGTTACACATACTATTGGCTGAGAGGGCTGGGGGCTACACCTCTTCCTCCCATGAGTAAAACGCTGACGTAACAGTTTGTTTCACTTTCTGGATGATCCCTCACTTTCTCACATGTGAATAAAGAAATGTAACCCTGTGGAGGGATTAATTCCCCTCTTGAAGGTCACCTCATGGACCGAAACGTTGGGAAAATAGATTATTTTTTCATACAACTATAATACAATAATTCTATGTTTCTCTAACGAAAATACATACTACGATGTAAGTTATTGATAATGATTATGATTGGTGTGAATAAATCCTTTTAAGATTTCTGAAATGACCTGTTTTCCACTGAAAATGAACGGATGAATATTGAATTCTTCAAATTTAAGTTTATCTTGTAACTATTCTCTTTCGTTTGAAGGTCAATTATGTACCCTTCACCTGGCACCATTCACGGACAAAGACTTCAAGATCCGAGGCTTGGGGGACAGACTGAAAGATCTGAGTCAATTGGTCACACTCTACCCCAACATCCCCAAGCACGTGGGCTTTGAGAAGTTCTGGACACAGGTACCAGACTCGAGCACGAACGGAGGCTACGTTAAGCCCGACCTCAACACTGTCATCCTTGGGTAATTGGATTTATTAGAGTCATTTTTGCTAGTGTATAATCAGTCGATCAATCATTTTGATCGCAGTCGCAGTCGCCCATCTTCCTTATGCGTGCAGGCGGTGGTAGGGTTTACCAGGGTCTCTGTGGAGCCTGGAAAAGCCTTGAATTTGGCATAAAAGGGTACGAGTAGATGATTCACATGGTTGGGAAATATATAGCAGGAGTTTAAATTAGTTTTATTTCTTTGATGGCACGTGTGCATCTGCTATTTTCGAAAATAAATTCATCCGCCCTGCTCCCACCATACCTTGAGTGATCCACAAGTAACTGTTAGATAATTGTGATTGGTATAAAATCTGAATGTAAAACTTGTTGAATACATTATTATTTCTTTTATTCGTTTCTTTTTCTGGGTCTTCCATTGATTTATCTTATGGTATGGAACTGGGAAGCTCCGCATTACAGGATACTATTAGATGATTCACAAAGTTGGGATATATATAGCAGCAATTTAAATCAGTTGCATTTTTATGGCACATGTGCATAGTGCGTGATACATATAATGCTGCCAAGGTACACTCTATACTCGTCCTTAACATTAGAGGGCTTTGATGTTTACTGCCTACAGGTCGCGTATAGAGTGTAGCAACTTCTTCAGTTCTGCTTTCGAGTTGATCTTAATGGAGCTGAAACTTAACTTTGCAGGCGACCGGCAGCACCCTTGAACTACGACGATCCCCAGACGCCCCAGGCGATGAACCCTCAGTCCCCACCTTCCAACTTCGACAGAATGAATGCTAACGGTTCAGATGGCTCTGTGTAAGTGGTTTTCTCACATCGATAAAGAAAAAGATGAGACGATTCGTTATTTGTCATAAAAGGTGCAGTGTTGAAAATAAAGTTGTGGATTTCTCGAATTAAGAGTTCTTTCTTCCACTTCGTGCCCTACTTGCTTACCTTAACATAGTTACAGTTTTGTTGTTCTAACTCTAATTTTATACTACATTTCTACTCTGAACAACGAAGACATTTAAGATTTTGACTTTGCCAATGCTTGTAATACCTTACGTGTATAATAAGACATAGAGTAAGTAGTTCTTTACATTGGTTGATTTTTGTGTACGAATGATAACAATATCATTGCTTTGTCTTACCTTACAGGAGCATGGAGCCTTCTATGGATCGGGAAAATTCAGACATGATGCCCGATTTCGCGATGGACTACAACCCAGAAGACATAGACCAAATCAATGTTAACGATTTCCTAGCAAATTACCGGCCCGACTCTTAATTATGCATCTTAAATTGGCCGGCAAGAAAACGCATGCATTGTACATCGCTCCAGTCATAATCAATCTCTCCATTAGAACCGCCATTTCATATATAGTCGTCGTTATAGGTACCGGGGAGGTATCAGAGATATAACGGAAGATTTTACTTGATTTCATCGACTTCAAATAGAAACATTTTAGATCTAAGATCTTCGTTGTCTGCTCCCCCCCCCCCCCCCAGGAAAGACTCATGCATGTCCACAGTCTATATATTATAATATGCGATTGTATTTAATATCTAGATGGGAGGTCTTAGGTTTTATAATAATTGTTTTGAAAAAACAAAACTCAGACCTTTTCAACTTGTTGAATTTCAGTCCAATGTGCTGTAGCGCTTATAGTCAGACTTGCAATATTGAGCTTTCCCCATGTGAACGGGTCTTGTACATTTTTTTTGTAATCTGAAGGACGATGTTCCTTTTTCCATCGATTGTACGATTATTTTTTACATGAAAATATAATGCTTGAAAATAATAACATAGACAGTTGAATTGTATCCCTATAGAAATAGATTTCAACAAAATGTGAATAACTTGTTCTCATAATTGCTTCATTTGCGATCTTAATCAACAGGTAATTTGTTAATTTCATGATATCGTTTGCTCTTTCCCATAAGAAAGGCAGGAAACGTTAATTAATTGCCTGGCTCGGAGAGGACTTTACCTTTTCATTGTTTGAGTTATAAAATGTTTTTCATCGAATAGACCAGTCCCGGCTGCGGGAAGGCGAATGCCCGGGTTGGTTTTTTAATTAAGACGCGTGCTTGTGTTGTAAAAAGGCGTAGGATATCTGTGGTGCTGATCTGTCTTCTGTCTTCACATGCTTTCATGTTGAGATGTAAATGAGGATGTTTCTTCCGATTGTTCGGGATTAATATTACATATCGATATATGTATGAAGTTTAACCGAGCCGATCAAGTTGATAAAAGTTTCATATCAAAGATTCGCCACCTCTATTCCGGACCATGAAGATAGATATACATGATTATTTTTCGAATTGGATAAGCATTTTCTTCCAATGATATATATGTTTCTGATTGCTAAGAATTGGTCACATCGATCCTACTTAAAAGTTTTAAAAATATGAGTTCACATTGTTCTTTTTCAAGGGTAAAACTCTTAAGCTACGTCCTGGTAAATTCATCAGTATTTTGTATGAAGTATTAAAACTGTGAACTATTAAGAATGATTTAAAAATCAGATAGATTGTTGTACATGGCCTAATTTGAATTTAATTCTCGCATGTTCGTTCAGACGCGATCACTTGTGTCCAGAAAAGTTGCTAGAGGCGGCATCCACACTTGTTTAAGTGCTGTGTATATTGAATAAAGGGAGGCAGAGGGAAATTGGTCAAGTCTGACATAATATGAGTTTAACGCTTTCTTCCCCTTTGAATGTTGGAAGGAATTGGATGTAGAAGGGATCCATTTCCTATTTAATAGCAGTCTATTGCAGAAAAGCCATCGACGATCTGATCTGTATTTGATTCAATTGGAAGAGCACCAAGCATTGTATATTACATTTTAGTAACTATAAAATTAATGTAGATTGGATCACTGAGGGTCCGGTCCTGTTGATAATCGGTTGGAAAATCGGTTAAATGTTGGTCTTACCTAATGGTAATCATAATTTTATAATATCTTAGATTAAAAACAAGACATTAGTCTGATTAGGAAACACGAACATAAACTTGGCGATACCTCTCTAACTTTTCTTCATTATAATAGATTTGGACTGATCCATCTTTTTTCGTAAACTAATCTTTAGATTAGATTGCTAGTCTTTATTGACAGTTTATATTGCTATAGTCCTAGATGCTTTGGTCTTGAATAAGGAACAAGCGAGTTCATGTCCCTATGGTTCATACAAATGTTGGCAATGCATAATATACGATGACCAGCAAGGCAGTTTTAAGGTTCCCATGTATTTTATCATACTTTCTTTTATGTCATTACCCCGTAGCTGGTATTTACTGCAACTGTTTTTTTTTCACTTGAGACAAATTATACAGATTTCATTTGTGTTCGATGAGTATGCCTCCTAAAATCTGGTTTCTGGTCGACAAGTCGGATCGTCAGTTAAGGTTCCCATTATTTCAAAATTCTTTGAAGTTCTTTTTCAATTTTATGGATGAGTGTAGTTCACACTTATTTGATATTACTCTGGGAATAAATTATTGAGTCATATATCTAGTGCCCCTTAGGTCAGCTTTTCTATTGTGTTATTATCTTGGCATTGATGCTAATTTGAACTAAACTAATAGATCTAAATTTCTTAACGATTTTCTATCTTTAGAAACGTAAAGAAAATACCACCCCACTTGTTTTCATTTTAGCCGACCAAGAAGGGTATTATGAAAATTAGCCTCGCCTATATGATAGCGGTATTGATAGCTTTTGCTGTGGTTGCAATATGAACTGGTCCCATTCAATGACAATTTTTCTACCTGTCATTTTACTGGTTGAATATAACTCGTTTTGGTTCTTTCTGTTTAACGAAAGCTGAAAGAACTCTGGGCCTTCTGGAAGAACTACGATTGTTGTAGAAAAATAAGTCACATTTCCTGCATAAACAATTCTGTTTCATTAATCTAAGTGGTAATGAAATACTAATAGGGAGAGATATCCATCCAAAATGCCTGTCCCTATAACAACTTTTTTATAATCAACATTGATATATATACATGTGGATAGTTCAAAGTTCATATTTCCTCTGAACATAACAAGGTATCTTGTTGATGTGTTTCCACCCAATTACCACCCATTTCCGTATACTGATTGGTGATGAATATTCACTTATTTCTACTTGCTCACAGTCATAGATTTATATCACTAAGCTGTTGCTTTTTATATAGAAGAATATTCATGATTGTTATGTAGATGTGCACGAAACATTTACGACCCCAGACGTAGAAAGTTGATTGTTATATTTAACACGGTGATAATCACTTGTTACATGAAGATCTGATGATCTATTGATTTATCTGTAATAATAATTGTTCTGTACGCAAGTAGATTTGTTACGATCGAGGTGTTGGCTCATTAGACCTGTTACGATCAACATTATGTTTCCAGTTCTCTGTACATTGTTTTGCAATGATGTTCTTCTATTCAGTATATTTTCTATTCGCTAAGCAGCCCACTCTCGATTCACATTGCGTAACATTTTAATTGACTGTTGAAAGGCCGTTCTTGGACTTAATTAAGGTCTTATTACCTTTTTTGTAAGATTATGATTTACATATGCCCAGGAATATGGTCTCAGTTATTGTTATGATATAGTATACCATTCCTATGGGTGGGGATGCCTGAAGAGAGACTGAACATGCAATTGATTTATTTTTGGTTTTAAGTTCTTGACTCGGTGCATTTCGGTGTAATGGCTGTATTACTATCTTTGGTTAATTTGTGGAAGGCTTTCTGCAGCATGTGAGCTCAGTCCCTTGAATGTACAAGACCTCTATTACACAATATCTCAAACGGTAAAATGCCTATTACAGCAATGCTTTACTTTGATTTCAAAATGCTTTAACACTTTCTATGAAGGGAAACTGAATATCAAGTTGACAGTAAGATGTTAGTCCCTATGTAAAAGTTCCCTCCCTCCCAGGAAGCACGTTTATATTGTAACAATATAGATTGTAACGCTAGTGTACTCGATTATTATATGTATATTATTATAATACGTAGGTTGGGGTTGAATTTCCAGTGGCGGAAAAAGAATCCTTAGATCTATTTTAGAAGCATGAGTGTGTTCAAAATGCATGTTGAGAAAATGCGTTTATTTTGTACAGATGCCATATATTAATAGTATTATTATGTGGAGAAATGATATAGTGAGATTCCAAGACAATCCCTTGTATAATGGGGTGGAGTAACCTTAGCGATCGAGCCAGATTGACTTACTACGCTTAAGCCTGAGAAAAGCATTAACAGTTGAACCGACTGAAACTAGTGTGTGCTAATGAATATTCTTTAGAAAAGCTAATTAATATTTATGAATAATTCCTTGCTTTAAAATGTACATGAGTAACTAATCGCCGTAAAGACCCTATAGGTATACATCTAAATCTGTTGAATGGACAATATATGAATACTTTGTACTAGATTATACACAATGTATACCCTCGTTAAGACTTGGAACATTGCCCCCATAGTAACTTATGATAAGTAAGTATATTTACCCTGTCCATATATATATACATGTGTACGGATAAATTACTAAATACAATTTTATATTTTCTCTTACCCCCTTATGTAGGCATCGAATGCCTTGAACCAATGTATGATGATTATTATTATTGTAGGGAGCTTTCTACTGAAAGTTTCAACCCACTTTTTATCTTCGCAGAATGCAGTTGTAGAGCCCTGAGTATAAATAATTGCTTGGTTATGGAGTCTTATATTTGGAATAGAATTAGTACAAGTCGGGCATCGTCAGGATCTGTTTGGGCATAACAAGAAATGTTTTTATCGTCGAGAGGAAGACTCTCATTCTGCTCATTTATTTATGCTTCTTCGAACACGACCTAATTATACACTAAGTTCCTTTATCAAGTTTCATCTACAGCCCGTAGCACAGAAATGGCATATCGTTGTTACAATTATTGTTATGTGTATTCTTTATCAATATAGCACGCTATGAAAGCCCTGAATGATGAATTGGTGTTTCTAGGCATTGTTGTGTAAAAGCTATACTGGGCACAGGCTGACTTGACGAAGCTAAAGAGTATTGTATTGGGAAATATTTCTATCAATAAAATGTGTGTTGAAACGGAGGTTTTGTCTTTGATGTTAAACTTTCGTTCGACTTATTGACCTTGTAAATCTACGGTAGATTATACCTCTTGAATAATGGGCTCTAGATAATGCCCATTGTTTACTTATAGATCCCCGAGATAACCATTTTCTCGAATATATTATAAATTAGTTTATCTTAAGGGCGTAGTCCACTAAGCCGATTCTCATGTGATTCTCACATAATTTAGTAGAAAAGAGTCCCCATGCGACGCAAAACCGCATGAGAATCGGCTTAGTGGACTAGGCCCTTTAGGTCTGGTTCTGGTCTACTTCAGATGAGAGGCTAAACCATTAATAATGATGATAAAACATTACCTAAAAATCTTATAAATATGGATCTTTAAATCGATTCACTTAACTTGATGTAACTCCAGTGACTGGAGGAGAGGCCTGATTAATTATTCATGAATTCTCGAAAATTGGGAAGGATGTGGCAGGATGCCTGACAGAGAGGCGAAAGAACGGTCGGCCTGCTTAGTGGGGGATGGGCGGACGGTGCCCTGTATAGTTCTGAGTAGTATATGGAAATGTGACGTTACATCAGGAATAAATCCCTTGGGTGTACAAAAGCTGAGGCACATCTTAACCAATAGATCATTGTTAAATAACATTTTATTTGAGTTCAAAAATACATACATCATCTATACAAATAACAGTCTTCATTATCAGAAGAATTATTTGGGCATGGACTATTCAAATGGCAAGAAAACACAGGGAACGTTACATCTGTATAACAAACAAATGTGGATAAGGGTGGTCTGTATTCAATACCTTAATCATAATACTACAGGCGTAATTACTATAGCTAAAGCAAAAATATCATAGATCAATCACCATCAATCAAATTAATAAGCTATGAAATGATTGGAAAATTGAGTATATTTGATTCAGAGGACCATATGTGGATATCCAAGGTCTGATCATTGTGATCTGAATTGTCTGAGACCTTGAAGGAAAACTGCCTTGGTTTGGTCCATTATTTCTTGGTAAAGCTGAAGGTCTTCTTCCTTGGCTTTCAATGTGCTTTGTAGAGCTGCCTTCAATGCAGCATTTTCATCCTCTTGTATCTCCAGCCTGGAAAAATAGGTTAAGTCTTAATCAGCCAAGAAGGTTTTTATGTCCTAGTACATTCTACATTCTACTGAACTGGTCATAAATGAATTCGACTGGACTGATTTATAAATTCGACTAGATTGGCCATATATAAATTATAATGGACTGGTTACACATCAATTATAGTGGACTGGTTATACATCAATTATAGTGGACTGGAATGTTCCCCCACGCATTTTTCAGTTATTCTAGTTCTATTTGGGAAAATAAGAGACAGAGACGGACACAGGTGGACAGATATAGTAAGACGGATAGGTGTCTTGTATTCACGCCATTGCTATATAGGCAGGGCCATATCAATAGCAAATAAACCTTTAAAGTGAACACTTACAAACTTGGACTGGCCCTGAAGAAGGACTGCAAAGTCCGAAACGTCGACCAGTTAAGGTCCAATAAAAAAGTGTAACATTCAATCCACAGCCCTCTCTTTTCAACAAAAGTATCCTACTCAACAATTGGAATTTCAAACGGTTGGCAGCCCCCCTCACAACAACTTACAAACTTGACCGCTAATGGCGTTTTACATCAACATTTGCCAACGGTTAAATTACTGTTTGAAGTGGGGCAACAAAGTTCAATGAAGTGTAAAAGTTGAAAGGATACCTCGTTTGCAGTTCATCAGTGTTGGCTGCCGCCGAGGCCTCGTCTTCTATAAGGTCGTGCAGTGTTGCTGTGCTACCTCGCATCCGACTACTTCGCTTTCCTGGAAAACAAAAAAACAACAACATAATGTCAGACTACTGTCCACTTATCACATATATTTCTTGGAACAAACCAGTCAAACATGTGTATCTTGTTCACGAATCATCAGATACAACTTTATCATTGAACATCAGAATAGAAAATTAATGACATTAGAATCACATGTTATTCCTCAGATCCCAAATGGCATTTTTCTTGAGAAAATCCAAACATTTAAAAATGGCGAAATACAATATTCTCCAGGATAAACGATGATGATGACAATCGAGATTAATTTTGTTATTCGGGGTTCCTGAAATCTCTACTTGACAAGCTGAAATATAAATTTAAACATGGCTTTTTTTTGCTTAGAAATACGGGCACATGGTTGACAGACACTCTTCGATGACAAAATGTTGTTAAAACATTCTAAATATTAGACCAAGGATATCAGAACTCAAGTCCTGATACAAGCGAACACTGTGATATTGCTAGACAAGAAGGTGGAACCACATTTATTAATATATCCATCAACAGATAGTGAATGTACATTCGAGACAAGAGCTTCCATGTAAGTAGACATTGGTAAAATTTGTATTGGCCTTTCCCCCTAAAATTGAAGAGAGGGGACATGCCAATCTTGGCATGGCGACCTGGTAAAATGTATTATAAGGGGAAACAAGAAAAATGTTTTCGTCTGTTAAGATAGAACATGCAATGAAATGGCAAAGATAACGAAGATTATAACACATGCACTAGTTGTGAAAGTATTTTATGAAAATGAGATTAACATTCTTTACATTTGCTCGTGAAACGCACTTATTTTCACATTAACAATAAACTGGAATTGTTCAAGCAACACTCCTGTGACTGATTCATATGTTCAGTAATTAAAACGCCATAACCTCAAGTCATACATTTCTACAGTAGAATACCCTGAAAATCTTAAAGCCAAAGATTTCAAACTGCCTCCGATGGTTAAGTGAGAATTACAGTAATTCTAAATCATGTTATTATGGGTTATCAGGAAATCTGAAATTTGGAAGGTTCTGTTAAATAGAAAGATGTTCTAAATTCAGAAGATGAGGTCAATATCATGGGTTATCAAAAAATATAGATTTCTGTAAAAGAACTGTTCTAAATTCTGAAGGCAGGTTAAAATCTAAAAGGGTATCAATACTTCAGGATAACAGTAATAACATCCAGGTTAAGTTTACAGGGTTACAACAATTTGCTTACCTCGCATTGATATTTTCGGAACACTCGAGCGTAAGGCTTTCATATAGACAACAATAACTTGGGTTTTACATTGGATGCGAAACCATTTTTACTTTATCCACACATTTAAATATTATATATAGAAAGTCACAAGTAAGGTGAGCACGGACATCTATATATAAATAGGGTGCTATGAATAGTTCAATGCAAACATGGATGCAAAGTAATCATTTTGAAGAAGTATTATAATCGGTCTGTCAGTACAAATAATTCCATTCCGTGATTCAACCAAGTATGCACTGAATTATGCACAGGTCATTCGTACAAAGCGGATATAGTTATATTAACATGACACTGTTTGAATGCTCATAACAGTATAATTAAGGAGCCCCCTCAGCCTATCCCAAAAAGCGCCCAGCCTGGGCTTCAATTATGTTTGGGCCTCGATTGGCTTTGATTCCTTAGCCAGTAGTACCTCTACGATAGTGACGCTAATATGCTAACTTTTTGGGGTTTTTTCCTCAAGATTTCGTTTATTTAACAAACAAAAATAAAATCGAAAACATACACAATTAAGGTATAATTTGCTTCTCGTAACCGGGTGGCCTAGTGGCTCCCCCTACAAATTTCATTCTTGCAAGGCCGACACTAGGACCAGTTTTGACTCCCTGTGGATATAATAATATGTAATGTGATGTTTCTGAGAAAAATGAATCTTACATAGACAAAATGGATTTTGTGATCATATCATATCACATATCACATGTGAAAAGATGAGATTAAGTAGATTTCAACCATGTTAACATTTATGAAATCTAAAAAGTATTTCTATATCTTATGTATGATTTCTTTAATGTTTGAACAAAAGGTTTGCAATATTTCTGGGTGGACAATTACTAGTAAAGTAGCTAATATACTCCATAGGATGACCTCAGAAACGCAAGGATATATCTAATACACTGTCCTATGTATTCATACGACTTGAAGCGCAAGATACCACAAATATGAAAACATTCCTACAAAGAGATCACATAGAAAAATATGAATTTTGCAATTTATGATTCATTTTTCTGTAACACATCACAAATATACATGTTATACAATGATGGTAATGATGGGACAGGCGAAAAAACCCGTAAGGGGACCTTTCGATCCCCAGTATAAATAAAATCTTAAAAATAAAAAAAAAATATGTTTCATCTTATACTCACCAGATGCCCTGCCAGATGTTTGCTGTTCCACCTTGGCCTTCCCCAGTTGTTTCTCAAGTACAACTGATCGCCGCTTCTGGTTCTGAGCTTCTTGCTGTGCCTCCGTCGCTTGCATTGTGAGATCGGACACCCTGTGCGAAAAGAAACCAAAAGGCTCAGAACTTTCCAGTGGAACATCATCAAGTTTCTTTCTGTAAGGTGTTCACTGGGCCGATTTGTTCACCACTAACTGCTGGACATTAAAACGGCCAGACGATTATAGTCCATACGAAAAGTATTCGAAAAGTGGAAAACGGGATTCTTTAGACTTTAAGACGAGGAAAAAGTGGGGGGAATTGGTTTTACACCATGGTCGATTGCAAAGAGCGACTCGTGGGGCGAAGGGTTGACATGGCATTAACATAAATACAAGTCAAATATCCCCCCCTCGTCATAAAGAATCCCGTTTTTTTCACGTTTCTACTATACTTTTCGCATGGACTATAGAGTCGTCGAACCAATCTTGACGCAAGTGAAACATTGTGATGTTTCGCGATACAGTTTTCCTTTGTCTCGCTGCCTTAAAAGATTCACGCTAATATTTTGTATTGTTTCGTGTCATATGGTCTGACATAATCGCCATTTTGACCCACTATACGTTCTACATTTGCCAAAACCTCCAGTAGAAGCCGACCCTGAACTCCGGCCTTGTCTTTAGAGTAATTTTAAACTGGAAATGTAATACAAGCTGCGGCTTCTAATACAGGTTTGACGTTATTCGCAAAACTGAACCTTTTAACTGACGAAACGTTTAAGTAATAACTATATATACTTAATTACTCTAAAGAATGTTAATTGATTTATCCTCGAACATTTGTGGTGCAAGACGATCGAGGCGATGTGTGATACCAACCCTTAATTTGTATGACCGCAAATGTTTTTGCTCATACAATACACACAAATATAACTCCAACCCAAACAAAAGAATTTGAATCACTTATCCTCGGACATAGTTAAACCATATATTGCGTCCACTGGAAGACCCGAGTTCCAGTCACCATTTTGCACTGGCTTGTTGATAAAATAGAGAATGAATTCAAATACTATTTTCTCTATTACTACCTCTAGTCTACCATTAGAAAATAAAGTAAATACTTTTGTTGATAAAATAGGGAATTAATTCAAATACTATTTTCTCTATTGCTACCTCTACATAACACTGCGTAAATAATTTTGTTGATAAACTAGAGAATGAATTCAAACATTATAAAATGAATTTCAATACTATTTCCTCTATTACTACCTCTAGTCTACCATTAGAGATAACGTTGCGTACTTACCGCTTCTCGAGGACCTGGACAAGCTGACTGAGCCTGTCCCGTTCTACTTCTGCCGCTTGACTCAAGGACCTGTACTGCTGGATCTGAGCATGGAGCTCTTGCAGCTCTGCCGCCGATATCTGAGGCACACCCGGATCACCACTGTAGACATTCACAATAGTACATCAGCAAAATACATGTAGAGTTATATTCACGGTATTAAAATAAGAAATAAGCAGTTTTATTCCTCAATGGGTCACGACACCAAACTGTTATGCCCCAAAGTATATGTTGAGGAGGAGAAATAACAACGTACAATGTACAATGTACAAAGGCGCACAATTACGGAAGTATAACAGAAGAAAGTAGTAAAATCATGAACGTAGTACAAGTGCTCCGGCTTGTGTTAAACATTTAAACATAATATACGTGAAATACATACAGGGTAACTATAGTTTGATGAAGGAGCGTGAATATTGTGTAGCAACGAATGCAATATTCTAAGTGACTGAAACCAACGAGTTAGTAAACTGTTTTATTATGCTTTTAATAATAAAAATAGAAAACATTTTTTAGTCACAGTTGAATTTCGGCCGTAAACTTGGGAAAAACACATTGGTTGCCATAACTACCACATATAACTCACGAGTGACATATGCACTGTGCATAACTCACTCTAGATACGTTGTTCTCAGAGCAATGTGTATATTACTATATAATAAAGTAATATATAATTCCCGCGTACGCAGCGTGCGCACGGAAGATAAACTTCTAAACACACATACATGTACACTAGTATAAGAAGAGATCGTAAGCAGTATAGGAAAAGTTGACATTGCGGAAGGCACTACACTAGCAATATATGGGTCAGCTCGTCGAAAATGTACAATCATCAGCTCCACACATTTAGTAAATTCTGAAAATGTATAAATAATAGGTATATCGGAGTATATTTGGCATTGCATTGGTTAAAGAAATCTGTTTGGTTAGGTTCAACTACTGTATTTGAACCTCATTTCTGTCCGGAATTTGGGTTATTGTTGAGGATTGGTGTAGGTATGTTGTACATTTTTTGACGAGCTGACCCATATGACCTATGACAGTGACTATTGAATGCGCGCTGGGAAGCGACCAGGGTCTTTTCAATGCAATCGATAGCTGAGTCATTCTTAAGCCTCGAGTCCACTGAGACGATTTCCCAAGGGAGGCAGTTGGCTGATTATAATAGTTGAAAAATTGCCTGACGATTGGATTCGTCCAATCTTGACGGGAGGCGGCTGATGGCATCTCCCACGCATGTCCACTGGCCTGACTGCCCCCTGTTTCTCCTCTGACTGCTCTCTGCCGAGATAATCGGCTCAGTGGGCACGGGGCTTTACATAGCCATAATTTAAAACAGGGATCAAACTAAACTATCAAAAAGTACGGTACTATGTGCCTTGCCGTTATATTTTTAATCAAAATTACTGAACTTTGGCAAAAATCCATTATTGCATGGAATAGTTTGACGTATATTGCCCCAAATGCAATTTTCCATTGCATTAACATTGTTTTCTGCAAAATCAATCTAACCGGTTTTCTATTGCACCAGTTAGTAGTGAAAACTCCCCATTCTATTCTTATATTTGTGTGGTTTCAATTAATTCTAAACCCCAAAGGAGGGTTTCCCTGGCTTTCAGCCCGGGTTAAGCCAGGGCATGTGTATTGTTCTCTAAAACAGAAAAACTAAGACCTTAAAGTAAAATAGATCTATATTACTCTAAGCAATCTCTCTAGCAATCTGCTTCTAATAATTATAAGCATCCGTTATTTCACTCTGGAATTATTCCCGCCACCAGGTTTAGCGAGTCAGTTCAAGTATGGCCCAGGAACTAGCGTTCATTTTTATATACTACTTACACCATCCCGCCAAGTGTGGTCCCTATACATAGTATTCGCATGACGTCACCCCAGTCAGCGGCTATCCTCACTGGCAGCCATACTGTGTGGCAGCATAGATAGCGGGAGACACTAGATCGACAGGATTTCCCGTTTCAAATGTTTGCTAATGGCAATTATACTCATTATTCCATCATGACACACTAAAAAATGACCATATAACCTATCAGCATACTGTATATAACATTCTCTAAAACTTTCGGGGGTGAAAACTGCATTTTTGAGTCGTGGAGCACTCATGTCCAGCTAAAGTTGACCCACATTATGGCAAGCCTCGGCTAGCGCCGTGACGTCAGTGAATACTATGTATAAAGATGCATCACTTCTAATGTTTCTAACGCCTGCTAACATGTCTAAGAAAACAAATAAGCGCCCCAATACTATTCCTGGTAGCATGTCATTTTGATAGGAACGAACGCCAAGAGCACTTAATTAAAGTGACACTTCTCACTGTTGTTGGCTAGATTATCGAGTAACGGAATTTCTACTTCATTTTCTAGTATTTGGTTCACCTTACCCTACCTAACTAACTCCTGTGGATATTGTTATACCTATCATATATGATTGCACTGACAAAGTTTCACAAGATTTCATTACTATTCATTTGAACTATCTTAGCCACTTTAAGACAAATGATAGATTACCTTGAATTGGTGGGATGGTCCCGGGCTGACTGCTTTCTTGATGAAGGCCGCTCACTGTGATTTGAAGGGGGTCGGTCGCTATGCCTGAAAGAAACCAAGTGACAGAGATTGTAATGATATAGCATCTGACAATCTGTAGAACTTAACCAAAGTTCAACAATACTGATCAAACATATTAACCGTATTACTTCCCCTGTCAATTTTCATATGAGAAAATCAGGATGCCAAAAGATACGCATAAATATCCAAGCACATGCATAACCCTTCCAGCAATATTATAATAATACAATTGCATGCCTTCTTTGAACATGATAAAATCTAGTATAGTATAGTTATATATCACTTAAATCAAATCGTACATTAAACACAATTAACGAGCAAGAAATTCTAAGCCGCGTCCATTTGAAATGTGCTGAACACTTATTTGGACAGTTTCTGATATCCTCATGCACATGTATACATGCAGCATAAATGAGTTGAAAAATGTCCACTCAAGTGTGACTGGGGTGACAGCAAGCAACTAAGATCTGGAGCTACCTTGATGTAATCGGCCCAATTATCGGCACCATATCGTGTGTGGACGCTGGGCCGACTAAAGGCTCGGGAGAGGGTGTATACAGGAATCTAATTAGATAATGACACTACATTAAAATGTACTATATATATATAATTATATTAAAGACTAGATGAGGATAACATATTTTTCTTTGTTCAAACATTTTTATTCAGGGAAGATTACATATCTCATTCAGTTGAATGGTTTTCATTTGTGCCCTGCTATATATGTACATGAATACTATAGGGTGCGATGATTTTCTTAATTTCATTATACAATAAGACTCTATATATATACAATTATACACTTTAGCGAATTTATAATGAACTGTAAACACCACTCAAGCCTAAAACCCCTAAATATTCAATTGGGCAGGTACATTAAACAGTACGAGAGGCATGGAAGGAGAGAGAGTGTATGGAGTGGGGGGAGGGAGGGAGGAAGGGCAAATATGATGGTAAAATGACAGAGAGAATATATATTTATCAATTTGTCCAATAAAGGGGATCCACCTAATGATGGGGTCAGCTGCACATTCTTCTACCGTATTTGAAGACTTTGAACAATATTTGTTTGGTAGAAAAGTAAAAAGCTAGAGGAGAGAGAAAGAAAAGACAGGGAATGAGCTAGAAAAGTTACCTGGACGGTGCAGGGGAAGGAGAGGAAATTTCTAAACTGTCCGCTATAAGCGCAGTGGCTGGTGGCCTGTTGCTAGCCGCAGAGGATGCCCTGGATGCAGCTCTCTCAAACAAGGCGGTCACACCCTCAGCTTGAGCTCTCTGCAGATTCTAGAAAGTAATACAATTGGTTAATATCGGTCATTACCTTTTGTTCTGACAACGCTAACAAACGTTGCCATGGGTTAAGTGAGGTATTGGTTACCAACCACTGAAGAACGACGTCATATGACGTCACCCAAAACCTTCAGAAGCACGGTAGCACAGAGACCCATAGGAGCGCTGTAGTCACGTCCAATAATATCGATCATTACATTGGGAAATAATGACTCAGAAACTGAATTAAACGGCAAGTTCGGTCTGTCTTGAGTTTTATTTCGAATATGGCACACACATCCAGGCTAAATTTACTGTTAAACTTCACATTTTGTTAGCACAAGTCATATCCCGACGGGCACTGAGTGCAATTGAGTGGGATAGCACTGTGATCATTTTGTGATTGACTGCAAACTAGTGAAGTGTGATACTTATGGCTATGAATCACAGTGAAATGGACATGCCATTAGCAACCATTATGTGAAATCCATTGCGTTTATTTCCTCCTATGTTGTTGGTTGCCTCACACTTGTGTTGGATCAAGTTCTCATTCATATTTACTTATGTTTGTATTAAACATGTGTTACTCAAACAATTGTATCTGGGAATACATGTTTTCTTCAAAAGTCAATAAGATGGGTGTGATCTCAATTGCGCATATGATGCGCAATCAAAATCGCGTCTAAATACTCATCATTTTTTTCCCAACGTTGTTTTTTTTATTCAGACAGAAAATAACTCAGATTATAACTCCTCACCTCTGATATTTAAATCGCTTCAATGCTATATTAAAGTAATTTTTATCCTCTATTCTTCTCAATTCTTCAGGTAAATTATTCCCCGTTTTTGATGTAGTATATGGTCGATTCCAGAAATTTTAGTGCGATTTTGAGATTTTTGGTAAAAATCAAAATATTCTTTGATTGTTTCCATATTTATAAGGAAGAAAGGACCTAGATCGGGCTATATGACCATCAATTTGCCACGACCTGGGTCAATTATTTTTTCAGATACAAGCCTCCAACTCATTGGAGCCTGGTCAAAGATTCCATACGAATACATGTATATGTATGGAGTGGGTTTTTTTCGTCATAACCCAATTAATTAATAATCCTGATATAAAGATGTGGACTTTTAATACCTTTTCTTGGGAATATATGTTCAAAACATAAGTACCTTTATATAAAACCCCAAAAGCGTTTCCAACGAATACACCATTCCATACGAATACACCATTCCATACGAATACATCAGTGCAATAATGTATTCGTATGGAATGGTGTATTTATTGATACATGTTTTCTTAATAAAAATACCTTAATAAAAATGAAGTGAATAGTAAATCCTTTCATCAGGAGACAATGGTTGACAATAAGAACACAGAATTTGTATTTTACAGCCAGTTTTTGAATGTGTATTCGTCGGAATCGTGTATTTGTATGGATTCTTTTCATAAAATTATAATCTACTGATGGAGGAATTAAGTTGGAATGATGAGATTTGTTCTGGATATTAAGCTAATGATTTTAAATGTAAATGAAAAAAAGAGTTGATCAAATATGAAAAGTTTTATTTTAATAGAGGTTAGAAGATGTATTCGTTGGAACGTTTTATTTTAGCCAAAATAACATTTCTCATCATAAGGACGAAAATATAAGCCAATCTGAAAATTTAAAAAAATGTATTGATAGGGGCAGACATATTCTTTAATATGGAATATCAAAGTCCATACAAAAGTTATTAGTTATATTATTTTTTCTCACTTTTGTGTGTATTCGTATGGAATCGTGAAAATGAAAATGCTCAATAAAGTATATGAAAATCTGTTAAAAGAATTGAAGCGGTATCTAGTAGTATGCAGCATACTCTAAGGAATCGATACATATGATTTGTAAGTTTATACGACCATAATTATTAACGTCATTGAATAAAACGTGAAAAACATCAAAATCGCACTAACATTTCTGGAATCGACAATATACAAAACATTTACAATCTTTTTCATTTTTGGGGGCAATGGATTCATAATAGGCGCATTTGCTTGCCTTGTTGCACAAGCAGGGATTGCTCCTCTTCTAAATTATCCTAATGCAGCCACAACTGGATGCAATACCTGGCACTGCTCACCCAACTAGCATTCACACTTATTGTCGCACATCTGACACTGGATTCTCTGACACTTATACTCAGTTTCTGACACTGAGTCATAGAAACCCCTACACACAACTAAACAATGTAATGGTACCTCCATATTAGCTAAATCATTATTTCTTCTCAACTTCTCCCACGGATTTAATTCACCCTTTTATAATTGCTTAAAAATTATTTATTAAATATGCGTAACATGCGTAACAGTTACGCGCAGCGCTAACGCACGCCTGCTACAAGTGAGACCAAAATTATGCATACGGTTAGATTCCTTATTTCCTCAGCTTTCTGTAGGTATAAGGTTTGTGCATGTTAAATAATATTTAATATGATAGAGCAGTTACCAAAGATAATAATTTATTTCTGAAACCAAGTCAACGAAATTTGTAAATTGAAAATAATTCTATCATATATGTTCCAAATATTGGGAATAGCCCATTACCCTTAGCCCTTACCATTATGCCACTTGTCCTCACCAGGTGGTGGTGCAGTTTTCACCAGGTGGCGCAACTGGGCACTGGGGTGCATTTACAATTTCTTTTACAATAAAAGTGACGTTAACACACTTATGTGGCATTTATAGTACTATAGAAGTTCCACATAATGTACATAGGAATGGTATAAGTGATATACTTCTATAGTTTATGTGTGTTATATAACTGTTTGATATATAGAAAAATGTTGTGATCAAAACACTCTTATGATTGTACATATAGATTGTCCCTAGTGGCTTGGGGGAGGCAGAGCCATCCAACCACTGGAACCCATCAGATAGGAGACTTCTTTGCTTCAGGCTCACTAAAAGGATGGTAGAATTGATGAAAACTAAATGATGTCTATAAAGAGAGGGCAACACAAGCTCTTCCCTAAACCCTCTCTGAAATCTTTAGGGAATATTGGTACCCTTCATACCTTTCTGTGAGAAGAAATATAGTACTGCTGCTAGGACAGGAAAATGAAACTGCCATGAAGTCTGTCATTTATTTCTGATGCTATTGATATAAGGAATCTGTAGTATACAAATATCCCATTCAAAATGCAATAAGAATTTGCTGATTATTGCACCCATATTGCGTTATACCCTTAGCGTGATCATGACGCAATCATTGCGCAATAATTATTGCGTGAAAAGCGTCCACTCTCATCCCAGAACTATGGCGAGATGATTGCGCATTAAAAATCGCGTAGAATCGCGCTCATTTGCCCGTCGGGATTATATCGAACGGTTGATTTCAGGATATAATGGAATTGTAAAAGTCCAAAAGAATTAGTGGGTTAAATTGGCAATGGGAATTCAAGAGTGTAGTTTTTTTGGGGGAAAAACTCACGGTCAGTCGCAACTTCTGAATTTCCTCCTCAAATTCATGAAGTTTTGTTTCCTTTTCCGCGACCACAGCCTGAAGCTGGGATATCGTGTTGCTGTCTTGTTGGGCCTTCAGTTTGGCATCTTTAAGCTTCTTTTCATAATCTGCTCTTTCAGCTGCATCGCTACTTCCAGCTTCATTTATCATCTCCTTCAGTTTGCCTTGTTGACTCTAAACAAAAACAGGTGACTTCATATGAAACAAGATTTTTACAGGGGGTTCGTTATCTCAACTAAAGGACATTTGGGAAATTATATCGGTCAGACAGAAAATGTACAATTCGCCTTCACCAATCCTCCCAAATAACCTAAATTCAAGACAGAAATGAGGTTCAGAACACAGTTCCAACATAACCATAACCAAAAACATTGTCTGAATCAATGCAATACCAAATATTCTCAGATATACATAGCAGTTATAACGACGCTTACCATCAAAGCTGTTATAAGCTCATCATCATGTTTTCCTTTATCAAGTAAAGTTGCTAGCTGGGATTTAATGCTCTTGTTTTCAATGGCTAACACCTTATTTCTGAAGAAACAAATACATCATTAGCATCACAAGCAAAAAGTTTGCATATGGGGATCGCTTATGTCCTAGTATAAATACACTTTTTTGAGTCAGTATCTATTTATAGAAGGTATATGACTAACCTGGCTTTGGCAGCTTCTAATTTTGTCTTTGTATTATCAAAATCTTGTTCAAGAGCACGGAGTTCATTAATCATACGCTGAAACAAACATTTTACACACTCAGTGAGTTATGTATATTCATAATGAAAGAAACATGTGTTTAATTACCATCAAAATTCCAAATAAGGGCTATCAATCAACCCCACTTCTCGTTGTTCCCTACCTGTGGGTAAGACATAATTTATACATTTCACTGACTTATTATGTACACATGCAGTTGGTTTTTTTTCTTTTACAGATACATGTGTCCCTGTTCTTACAACAGATATCTTTATAAATGTACATTTGTTTAGAAGTATCACCTCTTGGTTGTCTTTTCTCTCTTTCTCCATCTGCCTAATCTGTTCCCGATGTGCATCGTTGGCAGTACGGTGTCGAATGGTAGAGGACCCCATCATGGTACTCTCTAAATCATCATCTAACACGCTGTCTGCTGAGGAGGCGTTAGCAGTTTGAAGTTGGGCTTTTAGTTCTGTAACCTATTAGAAAATGGCAAAAAGTGTTGTTTATTTCAAATTTTTATACAATTTTAGGGGCAAAAATTGATTAACATGTATAAGTATGTAATATGTTCTAGTTCAAACTCCCAACTTCAATTTGAAAGCCTTTCTTTAAGGTCACAATTCAATTAACCGTAGCTAATATCCTATGCGAGAGTCTTTCCTATGTGTAAACAAATTTGTTGACAGATGTAAGACATTTGTCCAGCGTCTTTTGAGCAATAGGTTATGTCAAGGTATTCATTATGCATTGATTTATAAATAGGTAAACTCTTAACACATGGAAATAAGAAGTTTCATCCATGTTTAACTTTCAATTTCAGCGTCAGTCAGAAGTGCACTAGGTGCCTATTGTACATTATTAGCACAAAAGTAGAATTAGTACAATAAAGCGTTAGTTAATGAAGCATTTAATAATGATAATGATAATAACCTTTTTCTGGAGGGCCAGTATTTGTTGTGTTCGTCCCCTCCAACCACTTGGAGTGTTCATCAATGACTGGACGGTTATGCCTTCTCCAACTTCATTAGCCAGAGCCTGGTAACATTGGAACATATATTTAAATTTCATGTGTAATATAATAATTCGAATGAATAAAAGAGATATAAAAAGATGGTAATAATGAAATAAATTTACTGTCCTCGTCAAGCTTAACAACCTACCTTTTGTGCCATTTTCAACTCTTGCTTAGACTGCTGAATTTGATTCCTCTGCTCGGCACATCTTTGATCGCTTTGATTAAACTTTTGTTGCATAGCTTTAAATTCACCTTCCCAGTCTTTTCCCTTAAAGTGAGATAGAAAAGGGGTTATATTCTTATTCAAACATGATTTATATATAATAGTCAAAGAAAGATGTGCATACCAGTGCAAAGAATATCAATAAACTTACAAAGGGATTCTGGAATAGTTACCTTGCCATCACCGTGATCATATCCCGTTTGAGACCGGGCAGAAGTGTTTCCCCGCCCTCTCCCAGAAGCACCTAAATCCCCATTATGTTTCTGCAAATGTGGGAAGAAGAATTAATTTTTAATTACGTTTTGATATTATTTTCCGATCTTCTATCATTTTTTATTTCTGTCAAAAGAGGAATTCTAGAAATGTAAAATCAGACACTCTATAAATAAAGTAATCTGTTATTCTTACCTCATTCTCTAAATCCATACATTTTTTTGCCCACTGCTTACATTTTGTTCTTTCAGACTCAACTTCAGCAGTTAATTCTCGAACTTTCTTTGATAACTCGACGATTTTCAGAGCAGCTGTTTCATTGGTACCACTTCCAGTACTTTCTAAAAGTTGTTTTTGTTGTTCATTTTTCTTCTTGAATTGTCTTATTTCAAGGTCCCTTTCACTCAGTAATTTATAAAGACGCCCAGTTTCATCTTTCAATTCCTGAAAAATTGTTATTTCGGAGTACATGTACAGAGTTCAAATATGTGCTGGAAAGCAGTTTCAATAGGGGATTTCAAATTCAAATGAAATTCAATAGTAGAACGTATGATAATAATGTTTATTTATCACTGTCTTACCCTATTTTTTTCCCTCATATTTTGTTGCTCTTCTCCATAGCTATAACTATTCGCCGAAGTAACCGGTGTCATCTAGGCCCAAAAATAATTTGAATAAGTAAGTAATCATTATTGTCAATTGATTTATTGTAAACGCATTGTACATGCCAAACCTGACATCATCTATTTGTTATTATGCCAGTCCATTGTATATGTTGACATAGACGAATAATGAAATGTATAAAGGACTACAGATGAAAACCTGTAAAACAGAGATGTACTCTGATTTGTTCCAACAAACATTTATCTATTTATTAGTGGTATTTCGTATATTCTTTTGGGCAGAAATATTACAGTAGAAGAGTGCAACATTAATTAAGATAATTTGAAGAAAAACTGAGGACCTGATACTTCACATAACTATACAGTATGTTGCCACAGGAGACAATTTGCCACTTGAACAATAAATACAGCAACATCAACAACTTTTATTTTTCTACCTTATAAGAAACATAATTTTACAACCAGCCCTACCCGATATATAGCGATCACCTCACACTCCCTCTATTAAACCTCTTTATTGAAACTTGACACATGTCCTAGTTTATATAAGAACAATTAACATTTTACCTTCAACCCAAGATCATCATCCACCCCGAACGCTGCACTCACGGCAGATGATAGTTGACTTCTACTGGAACTTAATCCATTTGTCGCAGGTGCAACAAATGTCCTGCCCCTTTCTTCGGCTCTCTGTTTTCTTCTCGCCATCTTTTGAGCTTGTTGCTCTTGCAGAGATTCAAACTGCTTCTGCAGTGTGGCGCTAGATTTTTCGTCCGACATGTTTTAGTCGCCTGGGGAAGAGACAATAATTTCTTGGCTTATCAATTGCAAATTCATATATATATTTCGTTATTTTAATTTTAAATATTTTAACTTTAAGAAGCGTTAAACCAAGACACAAGTCACATGGAATTATTATTCACTCTTTTAACATTGCAACTGGGTGTATTCTATCATGTGTGTGTGGGGGTGGGGGGTGATTTTTTTTTTCATGTTTTCATTTTACACTTGGATTGTGTACTCTATCGCTACCTACATCTTCTAGTTGGACAGGGTGAGTGCTGGGGGGGGGGGGGGGTCTGTACTCATTAGTATAGTCTATCTACACAGTTGTAGTTAGTGGGCCCTCGATGTATGGTATTATTGCTATTTACTATTTGTTACTAAGAAATGATACTAGTCAGTTTTTGATATTGTATGTTTTATAGCATACTCTATAATGTAAGAATCTGTTTAATAAGGGTAACTATGATGTCCTGTTTGCTATATAACGTAAGGATTTGTTTAATTAACTTTAACTTGTATTATACCCTGTTATTATGTGTCTTTATAGGCAGTCTCTCTGTTAGTAGTCTGTTAGCGACTGGGAGACCTGGATTTTATCCAGAAGCCTGCATGGCCACCTATTTGTCTAAACTCTGTATAATCTTGGACAAATAAAGTATTTTCAAAACAATAAGAAAGTATCATTGCGTTGACAGGTTTTAGCTTTTTTTCTCTGTAGGCTATTACAAACCTGAAAGTGTATTCTATTAACAAGACATGCAGTGTATATTGAGTCGACAGACTATACTACCAATGGAACAGTCGGTCCAACGAAAATATTTCTTCTGAAGTTCTGTCTTTTCTAGACCACCTAGAATTTCTTCTATACTCCCTGTTTGATTATTGTAAAGTAAAGACTAGACTTAGACGTCTTAGTAATGAATATGTAAGCAACAGCAGCGTAGAGTAATGAGGGTAGCAATAGAACACACAACCCAAGTGTGAAATAAAAACATGAAAAAAAATCCCCCCTCCCCCTCTCCCCCTCCCCCCCCCCCCCCCCCACTCCCTCCCCCCCAACATGATAGAATACACAAAGTGTAAAATGTGGCCTGTTTGGGTGTAAAATGCCGGTTTTTCATATAAAATGCCGGTTTTGTGTAAAATGCGGCTTATATAATTATAATTTATATATAGGCCTACTTGTAGTTATACTAGTGCAACTGCAACCGCATATGTCTAAAGGACAATGTCGGCCTTCCCCCTCCCACAACAGCGCAAACAAAATAATGATCCAACAACAATTAAGTCTTTGAATTTGAGCACAACATGTACATTACCTTTTAACCAAGTCAGAACTTCAATTCAGTTGAACATATACTACATCATGTCAGATGAGCGCCGTATCTTCCCTCCCCTGCCAAACGTAGCAACGGAGATGCAGCGCCAAACACTGGGCGATAATAGGGTGTCACAAAATAATATTAAATATCGCTAGATGTATGGGTGAATAATAGATTAAGAATGGACTATAATAAAACCTCTTTGAATTGTAGAAGTTATGTGGTTGTTTTCAATCGAAAACTTCGCGAAACTGGGAATAAAATACCCACATTCTTGAGTTGTTTACATCGAACAGCGACAGCAGAGGTGTCTTTCGGCTAAAATGTGAACTATACCCTGATCGCTGTGTCGATTTCTACAAAAGATATGAACAATAGAGAAATATAATTATTGTTTAGATATTTAAAGATTTCTCTATGTTTTAGTTCTGATAGCTATATCATTAAGTGATTTAGTACAGAGCTCCTGCCAAAAATATTGCTCTCTCTCGAGTTTTCTCCCCGTGCGAAAAACTCTCTATAGCGGTTCCTGAATTCAATTACGACGTCTGCTCGAATACAACAACACTAGCATGAACCAAATTGTACAATATTCTGACAGTAGTGAAGATGAAAGCAGTAGCGATGACGAAGGAAAAAACGCTAATAAACAGCAAACCAAGTCCAAGATAGCGTTATTACCTGCAGTAACCGAAGATGTTCTGAAACAACCTGAAAGCAAAAAAATGTGAGCGATATTATAAGCTTAGCCTTGCTTAGGCTATTACTATTAGCCCTTATTAAGGCCTTATAGCCATAATATAGGCTAGGGCTAGGCCTATCTTAGCCGTACTGCCCTGAGAAGAGTCAGACTAGAGTACACTGTATTAGTATCAGGCCTATACTAGCTAGCCCTATGCTAGATGGCTATATACTGCAGTTAAGTTTAGAATCCCTAATTAGCTAGGGCTTTCCCCTATAATTATATACAATTGCCCTGTCCACTTGATAATATATCATATGCCCGGCTTTTCTTTTTAGTAGTTTACGGTACATTTTGACATTTTTGGAATTTAGTTATATGAAAAATACATTTCGGTATAGGCTATCACCCTTTATAATGGCACATCTAGCCTATATATCAACCATTAATAAAGGTTCACATATATGTGTATTATAAATTTTATAATTTCATTATCCAAAGGGAATACAAATTCCCCCGACAAATTATACCAGGGGGTACCATTCGATGATGAGTGGACGGGTAGAAAGCTAGTAATCGGGGGAAATAATTGGACCCTAATTATTATGCAAGCTAGTGAAGCAACTATATGAAAATCGTTAGTTTAGTTACCTACATATGAATATTATCAAGTTTCATAAACGCTCTCTATATATTATCCTATAGCCGTAGAGGTAAAAACTATTTTATAGGTGATTATGAATGATAAGTTTACGGGTAGGCCTACATATATGGGTCAGATTTTCAGAAAATGTACAATTCGTCTTCACCGATCCTCTCAAATAACCCACATTTAAGACAAAAATAAGCTTCAAAATGCAGTTTAATATAACAGAACTGATACTTTAAATCAATGCGATACCAAATATACTCAGATGCACCCGATATTCATCATTTTTCAACCTAATTTAGGAGAATTTCCTAAATGTGTAGAGCCGCTAATTGTACATTTTCTGAAAATCTTATCCATATATATGACACAATGATCGAGGTATAACAATAATTTATATACCGGTAGCCGCCTTGATGACCCTGAGCCTCTATGTTGAAAAGATAGCTGTGCAATGACAAGATTGTTGGAATACAATTTTCCCATTTTGAAATTTCTTTTACGAAGGATTTTCTTTTATAGGCGCTTGGAGCTTCCATCTGCAGTGTTATCTATGTTCAAAGATAGTGAAATTGAAGAAGTTGCTGACGAACCCGGTAAACACAAGGGTCGTATTAGGTCGTTCGCCCACGTGCCTGGCAATTGGGCAACCCATGTCTATCTTCCTAGTAAGTTGCTTATAAATAAATAAATCCAGCTGTAAAATCTATTTTCTAATTAATACAATCAATCAATAGATAGCCAACTCAGCAATATCTCTAAGTAAAGATGTTTTTTCCCAACATCTAGGTAAACATGTTTCTTAGCAATTCCAGGGGCACGACCCAATAGGATCCGCGCCTGGAAGCTCATTAACACGTCATAATTAGTATGACGTCAGTCACGTACCATTAAGAGCGTTTTCAAGCTGTGGAATATTCTCAGCCGTGGTAGCACCGTGAGGCGACAGCCATATTTCAATATAATCATAATTAATTATGTATATTATTACACGACAAAGACGCATCTTTGTTTGTATGCTACCATGGAAAAGAAATATTATCTTTGTGTATAGAAGCTGAATTAAAGCAGGTACCCTGGCCCTCTCAGCTGCACTTGTGACACACACGCACACACATGTTAGCCAGGAATTATCATTTGTTCATCCTTTCTCATCAACATAATTTAATTACTTAATTGCATTTAACAAAAATCTAAAGACTAACTAATAGCAGCAATAGCACTGTGTACTATTACCGTTAAACGCTATACCTGTAACCCCACCACTTGATTAAGACACATGAATCTCAGAACACAACAAAAAACACATCTACCGGTATATGAATGTGGGCAAAGGGAAAAAGGGTCGATGCTTATTATAAATATATGGGCAAATATGGGTCAGGTCGTTAGAAAATGAACAGTCGGTAGCTCTACATATTTAGTGAATTCTACTTAATTAGACTGAAAATAATTTGTAACCACTCGGTATATCTGAGTATATTTTGTGTTGCGTTGATTAACAAAATCGGTGCGGTTATGTTCAACTGTAATTTGAACCTGATTTCTGTCTTAAATTTTGGTTATTTAAGACGATGGATGAAGGTGAATTCTACATCTTCAGACGACTTCACCCAGTATAGCATAAAATACAGTCCTGGGAACTCGTATTTAAATTAGTTCATTCGTTCATTCAGAGCCAGCAATATATAGCTCTGGTTCATTCAGTAAAAAGACTTATGCCGTCCGGCAGAATTCTCATTTAATTGATCTATTTAATAGAAGATAGCCTTATTTAGTATCGACTTAATCGATGTTTCAGTTGTATGGGAACATTCCATGGAACAAATGATCGACGAACTCATAGCACTGCTCCCGAGGTCGTCTGAGTGGCACAAGATGGAGTCTCTGCATGTGAGCGTGTCTAAGACGGTTGTCGTGAGACACCATTGGATCGAGTCACTTCGCGAGAGCCTTTCAGAAACTCTACAACACTTGAAGCCTTTCCAGTTCGAATTAAACTCAGTGGAGCTATATGCCAACGAAGAGGAAACAAGGTTTTTACATTATGATTAAGCCTTCGTTTCGTTACATGTATCCAGAAACATCGCATGATATGACTTTATCGTTATTTGGTTGTGACTTAATTAATTGATCCTTTTTGTGTAGTCCGCAGCCATATAGATGATTTGATATGAAATTATATTATGCTGAGTCGGTTGCTTTTTCCCAAAGAGAACTAACCCTATGCTGTCGCTTTAAGGAAAAAAATAACAGGATGAGTCTAAATATATGTATACCTGTCATCATTAATATCTTTTTTCCTTTAACACATGGTGATAGGACTTTCCTTGGTCTGCGGTTAGGGACTGGAGTCGAGGATATCAAACAAATAGTACGATGCGTTGATGGAGTTTTCGATGAATTTCAATTGGACACATATTACAAGGTACTTTGATATCATTAAGCCTATCTATTTTTACTCCCCTTGTCTTCAAATAAATAGTCCGCAAGATGGAAATACTCATTTGGTATAGTTTTTTTTTCAAAATACATGTTGACTTGTAACAAAATACTCTCAGGTAGGTCGGAGGTCCCCAATTATTTCACAGTTTTACATAAAGTGGTCACACGAAATACCCATAGATTCTATAAACATTTGAACTGAAAGTATCTAACGTGCATCACGAATTACCCCCCGAATTTTTTCTCCCCAAAATAGTGTGTAAATTTTATCACATTAAATTCTATGATTTCTAATTATATTTTTCTCATTTGGGGCGATATGAAAACTAAATTAATGTAGTATTCAAATCACCTAATTATATCAATTTATTAATATTTATTAAGTTTTCATTACGAGTTTTATTTACATTGCTCTCGTTTCTTCGTCTATTTATTATCCTAAGTTGACCGGGTCTCGTGGGCGGAGGGGGCGGGGGACAGCCTGGCGATTGGATTCATCCAATCTTGATGGGAGGCATTTAGCTGACGGCCGACAGTCAGCTACCTTCATCTGTCGTGCATCTCCACTGGCGTGACTTCCCTCTGTTTCCCCTCTGACTGCCTGTCCTTTGTCGAGATAATCGGCTCAGTGGCCACTAATGTAGTTGTTAAAAGACTTTGAATAAACCAAAATAATTATTCTGCGATGTTTCTATACTTAATCTCGTTTCTTTTTTTAATACAGGATCCGTCTTTTCATGCCAGTGTTGCTTGGGCATTGGGTGACATGAGGCCAGAAATAACTGACACCTTACAAAATGAACTGAAGGTGAGGAGGAGGAAAGCTTCGTTTTATAAGTTTTTTTTTTCAGGATATGTATTACAAAATCAAAGCCTGACGTTCATACAATTTGTTAGTTTTTATTCAGGATATATATTACAAAATCACAGTCTTGCTATTCTTAACGGCACTATCTCAATAGGCACATCAGGCTAGAAGGCTCAGATCATCAGAAAATGTACAAAGTGCCTTCGCCAGGGTGGAGAGGTCGGTCGGTTTGGGGGAGTGAGGAAGAGGGAGGGGGAGATAGAAGATGGGGGGGAGGGAGAGAAAGCAGAGTGGGGAGAAGAAGAGGTGGAAGAAGCAGAAAGGTGGAGGGGAAAAGGGGATGAGAGACAAAAGAGGGGGAGGGAGTGGGTGTAGGAGAGGGGAGGGGAGGGAGAAGGATGGAAAGACATAAGAGGGGAAGAGAGAGCGAGAGAAAGGAGGTAGAGAGCGCAGAGGGGGAGAGCGGAGAAGGAAAAAGAGGGGAGTGGGGAGAGAGATCAGAGAGGAGGGGGAGAGCAAAGAAGAGGAGGGAGAGGGTGGGGAAATCAAAGGAGAGGGAGAATAGGATATAGATAGAAGAGGGGGAGGGGAGAGAAAGAGACGAGAGTGGATGGGGGAGGGAGAGGAAGAGAGAAAATGAAAGAGAAGAGGGGAAGGGGAGAGAGAAGAGGAGAGAAGAGGGACTGGGATAGAAAGAAGAGGGGAGTGGAGAGCGAAGAAGAGGAGGGAGAGAGTGGAGGGAATCGAAGAGGGAGAGGGAGAAGAAGGGGAGGGAAGAGAAAAAGACGGGAGGGAAAGAGTGGGGGAGACGAGAGGGGGAGGGGAGGGCGATCGATCGAGGAAGAAAGAGGTAGGGAGAGAATGAAAGAGAAGAGGGGAGGGAGAGAGAGAAGATGGGAGGGGGAGAGGAGAGGGGGAGGGCGGGGAGAGGAGAGGGTGAGTGTGAGATCGAGAGAAGAGGCATGCAGGGAGAGAGGAGGAGGGGAGAGCGGGAGAGATCTAACAAGTGACAGTTCCTATCCATTTCTTGAACATACCTTTCATAGAGGATGTCAAGAAAAGCACTGGCGCTTTCCCCTGTCCGTCGTCCGCTAGTGCGACCATCGATTTTGGTGGTCCGTCCAATAGTGCGGAAGAGAGACTACCAAACCAGTCAGTAGTGCGGCACCACGGAGACCGACAGACCACCAAATGGCCAAATCTACATAATCCCGCCCCGCCCAACAATACAGCTGGTCGCTCCACAAACCAAGCTCAAAACAATAGTCGCACTATACAAGCACAGGGTCGGATTATACAAGTACAGGGTAGGGCAGATGGGGTATAGGGACTCGGGATATTTAAAGGGGCCTACGAAGTGTTTCAGATTTAATTTACACATAATACTCTCACTGGATTGAAAGTACATGGTGGTGTTTTGTTTATTGAAGGGTCAAATCATGGAATATGTACAATCGGAAGGTCTACCTACACATTTTGTAAATACTTCTAAAGTAGGCTGAAAAGTGATATATACTAGATATATCCGAGTCACTATTGTTGGTATTTTATTTGTGTTTGTTGGGGAAAAATAAGACTGTGAGGACCCGCCCCCCCCCCCCCCCTTTCAAAGATATGAAACCTTCAAGGTTTAAAAACTTTTTCTGGTCTAGTATTTTTCGACGTTTTGCTCTGTAGGCCTATAACTAAAAAAAGGATCACCCTATGACCCCCCAATTTCCTACACATAGTATGGATCATGTACTAAAGTTCTAATTTTTAAAAAGTTGCATTGTGTTTTAAAAAGTTGTGGTCATCTAAAGTTGACCATGTCACCATGAAGCTTTGCCTTCGGTAAGGGAGGCTACATGTAAATATGACTATAGCAGATCATATTACTAGGAATGACTCTATTACTACTATTACTATTACTATTTCCAACTAAACTAAACTAAAACACAAGACCAAGGTCGCCACGCAAGTCAGTGTTTCAGATTGTACCGTATCTTAGTGTCACCTATTGTAATAAACGTAGCTGTAAGCGAATGTATCAAGTGATTTTATATGTGTTGGGATTATCTTTCTTAATGCTACATGTAAACCTGATCGTATTGTACTGTACTGTACTTATGAGCGATTTAAATCTTTGCCAGATGTAAAGTCGTACTGTACAGTTCGAGTAATGACTCTTCAGTCTTTTCTCATACTTATATAATGTATTTACTATATATCCCTAAGTCATATAGTCTAGTCTTATTCTTACTCTTATATATTATTCTTGCGAGACTTTTCTGAGAATGGCCCATAAAAGTTGTCGAATTTCAATGCCAAAGTATTACTGTATTGACCAGAAAATGTCTTCTACCAAGCACCAGGTCCAAAGTGAACTGACCTAAACCTTAAATTACATACAAACATGAAACACTAAACCTAGTCTTAGACAAGAATCTAAAGCCATGTCAGACAGTGTATTCTGTGATTTACTTTGATGTTGTAACTGACATGGATAGTTAGATAAACATTGTGGTGTACCTAAATACAAGATGACAGATTATGCTGTGACACTTGTAACTGATGAACAAACATTACTAACGGATGTAGCCTCTACAAGAGTGATGTAGCCTCTACAACCAAAGACTTGTTGTAGGCCTCCTCGATATAGTGTACTAAGGGGCGCCAAGTGTCAAGTTAACAATTTTGTTGATTAGAATGCATTTGTGCAGTGCCAAAGTCAATTTCGTAGACAAAATGAATTTTGTGCAGTCCCAAAGTCAATTTTGTGTACAAAATGAAAATTGTGCAGTGGCAAAGTCAATTTCGTCTACGAAATGAATTGTGTGCAGTCCCAAAGTTAATTTTGTGTATGAAACAAATTTTGTGCAGTCCTTTCGTCAATTTCGTCAATGGGTTTTGTGCAGTGCCAAAGTCAATTTCGCCAGTTTCAGTTTTCGTCAGTTTCGCCAATTTCGTCACTTTCGTCAGTTTCGCCAATTTCGTCCCTTAAATCCAAACAGATTGCTAGAATCAATGCAATGCTGAATATACTCGAACTTACTTAATATTGGCCAAATTGCTGCCTTATTTAGCAAAATTGACTAAATGTATACAGCTGCTAATTGTACATTTTCTGAAAATCTGACCCATATAATTATATAAGACCTATTGCCATGTCTCCCTCTCCCATCTCTCCTACTCTTCCTTCTTTCATCTACGAAATAAATATGAAAACATTTAAATACGATAACATTATTCCCCAGTTCCTTTTTCCTGCAAGTTAAGAATCAACGTTTTTTTTAATCCGTGCAAATCAATGTATCCATGTTATCTTCCTGTAATATTTCTTGTAGAATTAATTCTGAAACACAGGCCCCTGATCAGTGACTTATAAATGTACTCAAGAGCTAGAGAGAGTGAAATGACAGACAGAGGCAGGGCGGGAGCGTAGATGGCAGTGGAGTCCCCTTCTGATTATTTATCAATCTAGAGAAGAACAGCAGCAGACGTCATTTCAGCTCTAACTGTTTTGCAAAATCTTTGAAATCTCAGTACCCTATGCACAATAGCGATTTCTCGACATATTGATAGTGCGCCTAGTGGGAGACCAGGCGACCACTAAACTTGGTATTCAATAATTATTCAATGTAGCCTATATTGATAGTGCGCCTAGTGGAGACCAGGCGACCACCTAAACTTGGTAGTGCGCCTATACCGAAGTTGTGTGTTACCCTATGGGCGCCGCCATATTGTGCGCGAAAACGATGCGCAGTGGACTTGGGGGACAGAATCAGGCCTTTAAACATTGGCTATGCATAGCTAAGGTGGTGGCGGCCTTAAATTATCATGCTTTTATAGTTTTATACTGTTGCAAGCTACAGTTTCCATCCTTCTTAGAGCTTCGGCAAGTATATAAGAGCCTACCCTGGCGATTTGGCATGTAAAAATCGCAGTTATTTATCTGTAACACCTTCAGTCAGAGTAACACTCAACCCATAAGTCTAAGTACCAGGGAGGGGTGCGCGACTGGTAGGTGTGAGGCTGTAATTATGATGTGTGAATGCATCACATAGATATAGGCTTAGACATATTTAAATGGTATGTATTTGCAAACTAGATTGTTTAGTAATTATTTCATGCACGTACTAATGAACTAAACAGTGCAATTGTTGCCAAATGACAGGCAGACAGATAGACAGGAGACAAAGACAATACAGAGATGATTCCTAATTATCAATGATATTATTTTACTAGATATAGAATAGAATAGAGAAATCTTTTATTCATCAAGGGCTTTACAATTATTGTGATGAATAGGTCGACAGGCCTTTGGGTAGGCCTACCGTTTAGGCCTACCCAAAGATTTGTGCAGGCTGGTAAAACCACCAAGTTACCCACCCTCCTTGGCGGGTGAATGAAAATGAACTAGACATTCATGAATTGATAGGTCCTCAGGAGTCTAGTCTATGGGCAAAATATCCACCGCTAGAAGCCATAAATCTGACTGTCGTCATGAGAAGTTTGATATACCATGCGTATCCCTATCATATTTATCCCCAAAATCTTTATTTTTACCTAAGAATTTGTTAAGCCTTGAGGGGTTAAACATATATATACATAGACATATTTACAGGGCACGAGGCAAAATGACCAGTCTGGTCGTTACAACTCTTCACATAAAAAGAGGGGGAATGTCTCAAAAGTCGTTGCTAAATTTCTTCCAAAAATCTGTTACTATATTATTTTGGTACAAAAAGAATGGTATTTTATTTTTTTACTTGGGTGATTGAAATCACCTCTAACTTCTGTCATTAAAGTGTAATTTGTGGGCGGGTAAATGTATGTGTGGGTAGGTAAATGTCTGCATTTACCCGCAAAGTTGGCAGGTGGAGAAAAAAGTTAATTTCACACTTTGCCTATTGGAAATATAGCTTTATTTATTTGTTAAAATCCCGACCTAAAATAGGCCCCAATAGGCCCCAATCCCGGTTCCTGAAAAGGTATTCCCTACCCTGTATATAGCTAGTATAGGACTGTTGGACATAGCCTGTCCTGACGTTTATAATTGCTTATTTCCCGGACTCTGGTCAAAATATATATTAGGTTAAATACAGTTTTCGAAAGTTTAAAGCTATGCCTATATGTCTCAAAGGTTTCATGTATGTAAAACAAATATTTCGTGTACATTTGAGTCTTTTCAACATAAGTAAGTCTCAAAGCCACACTCCCGCAATGCTATAACACTGTTGTGTGTATTGACTCATGTCCCCCAATGGCGGCTGACCATAGTTCGCTTTACCGCCGACGGCGCCGCCACCAGTAACACAGGACTTCCCTATTGGAGTGGGAGACCGGGACTAAAAAGCGCTACTAGCTACGCTTCGGTAGTGCGCCGAGAGCGACCATGGTCGCTCCAAGCGACCAGCAAATTCGGCAAATTTTTTCACGCCGGAACGAGTTCCTTGACATGTCTCTTTGCTATAGTTGCATTTAAATCCAAATCCAATGTAAATAAATTAGTAGGACTTAGCTCAGTCAACACGCACCACGCTGCGTGAACATGGGTCCATCATTCAGTCGTGATACATTTGATGACGTCACCAACAGCGCTCTCCCCTTTCCCCACGTGGATTTCACTTGAAACTTTAGCCAGCATTACATAGTTATGACGCATATCCTAAAAATATATCCAAATATCCTAAATTTAAGACGAAATGATGTTCAAAATACAGTTCAACATAACCAAACTTATTTTCAAAAACAAGGCAATACCAAAATTTTAATATACTCAGATATATCTAGTATTTAACCCATTTTAGCAGAATTGACTAAATGTGTAGAGGCGCCGATTGTAGGCTACGTATTCTGACCCATGGATTCAGCAATATGGACACACATGCGTTTCCATCTTTAGGCTTGATTCCTCCAGTGGGGCCAATAGTGACTCTAATATGATAGACTTTCATCAATAGAGATTTTCTTCTTATACACAAGAGAAATCAAAGTATTTTTTATCGACAGAGATGTCCTTTTCAATACGTACAAGAAACATCAAAGACATGCAAAGTCTAAGGAAGTTATGATGCTCATTTTTTGAAAAAAAAAAAATGAAAAATTCATATCAACTTTTTCAAATCAGCTATACAACAGTGATGGCAGTACTTGTAGTATTATGCGTTACCACATGGAAAATATCTACGCTATCATACATTCTTTGTTCTGATACCAACATTGTGTTTTATTTAATAATTATTGAATATTGAGAGGCCAAACCAACTGGCACTTTTGGATTTTAATGTGCACATTGAAATGAATTTGCTCACTATTTTGACAAAATATCTCATATACTACGAATTACATAATTTTGATATCACCAGGGATTAGTTAGGTAGTTTTAAGATGTACCAGACACTAGAAGATTAAGTAGAAATTCTGTTACTTGTGAATTAAGGCCAGAACAGTGGGAAGGGTCACTTTAACATAGCTATACTGAAATATTTACTATTTACTTTTACTTGTTCATACTCATATTCATAATTCTTACTTTATCCGATTCCTAATTTATTTCTGCTGACGTTATGATTGCATTCCACCCTTTTTCTGATGGGAGATTCCATGTCCAGTTATTCCATTATCAAAAAGCTGAGCATTGATATATTGGAACAATCAGAGCTTGGGGTGAGCATCTTGGATATGCAGCTATCGCGTAGGTTGATTAACTATTGCATCATCATTTATGCTCCTTTGTATAGTCCGTTACCTTTATCGCTAGCTAATTTGCACTACTTCCGTATATAATTATTAAATCCATCCGGCTATTATCTCTTTGAGTCATAATGACCTATAAGATCTGGAACTGCCAGCAATTATTAAGAATATGAAATAGAAGGAATGAAACCATGCGCATATGACGCATACATGACGCAATATGGGTCACGCACCATGCACATCCGGTGGTCGTTGACCCATAGTCAAGTTTTGGTCTGTATAATATCCTCTTATAATGTAACTTTATTACACGTTTACATAGAAACTAGAATCAAATTGACCACATTCTGACATTGTCACATTACTTAGCACGTGCATAAGATCGTGAGACTTGAGTGAATTAGGATACTAGAGTAAGTATACCGGAGTGTGGAATATGAGTTGGACAATAATTGCTGAGTAATTAGCCCAGAAGCAAAGAAGCCATAGGCAGAGTTGCTTTTGGGCTGACGAGGTGAGTAGGCTATTGTTCACCAAGTACTCCACACTGTGGTATTCTTTCTTTTATTCCATGATTTCATGTAAAAAATATCAGCATATCCATGCTTTCTTGTCAAACATTTGGTGCAGTGTCTTACGTCTGGTGCGACTTCCAGTGAAAAAAAACCTATACGTCTATTTTCACTTGAAACATCATTTTACCCGATATTTTTAATGTCAAATGTCCACCCCTATATAATATAGTCGACATACTTGACTAATTATTTCAAGTAGATGGGATTGAATTAATTTAAAATCGATAAATGAACTTTCCAATCGCACCAGGGGTCGGGGGGGGGGGGCGCTTAAAAAACGGGACTACTTTTGATACCAGGGGCTTATGAGCCAAAAGTACTTCACTGGTCATGAGAATGAAGTATTTCTGATATACTTTCATTCTCGCGGCCAAATCGGGAATAAACTTGAGTTTGTTTAAAGCTATTACGACAAAACAAATCTTACCAAATTTACACATATAATTCATAAGACTGAACTTAGGCTTAGCAATAGCTAGCAATATTCTGCTGCTGTTATATGTTTGCATGAATTTGAAGCCGAATTAGCCGAGCAAAAACAGCTGCTCGTGAGCGATAATAAGTGAAGTCTTCACTGGGGAGGATTTGGTGGGTCCTCCAAATACAAATAGGGACGTATTAGAAGCCATATTGCAATAACAACTGGACAAAGTCCACCAAAATTTTGGTAAAATAACTTTTAGATGATTTGGACAAGAATGAAACAAAAGGTAGAAAATGTCCAGTTCTTGACTGAGGGCAGCTTTAATCAGTGTCCTGCAAAGGAACTAATTTTGTCTTTTTCGAAAATAACCCCACAAGGCAAAGAAATAGGATGTTAATGTAAAAACGCAAGAAATTTGAAATTAGGAAAGGAAAGATAACTACCATAACAAATAAAAGCCCTGGCTATTCTATGTATACAGCACCAAACTATTTCTAAATAAATTTCATTGAATGGACTTCCACAGGTTTTTATAATCGCTGCCATCCTGAAATAACACGTACGTGGATAAGTTTAACAGTTTTTGTAGGCTGCTCCTCTCTCCTGGTGCCCTACTCGACGTATAGCAAGAAAGGCATGGCCTGGAAAACCTCTTTTTGAGATGACCACGACCTTTTTGTCAAAACACTCTTATGACACATAAAGAATCTTCTTAACTTATCTTATGGAGAAAACCCAGCCACTATGAATAACAAGTTGTGCTATAGTAGATTCCTGTCCTGTTGAAAACAGAACTGTCTTCAAGCGAATACTTTGCACTTTGTAATGAAATTACTGCATGGATGCTAGAATCGACTTTGAGATATGGCATCTCAATTTTTTTGTTTGAGGCATTAATGATAGATTTAATCTCAGAACAGCATTCTTAAATGACACTTACTATCCAACAACCCGTATAGTTTTTTAAGGATAGCTCTTTACCGTTGCCAAAATTGCAAGCTGTTTATTATATTATGATCTGTACATACAGAATAAGTAATCTATACATAACATATTATAATTAATTAAGATCCTAATAATTAATTAAGATCCTAATATTTGAGACAAGCTTGGTGTTTGTGTTACATGTATGTACTACCTTAGTTTTTACTGAGTCCAATTTTACATATTTTAATATATTAATTGTTATGTTTCAGAACGTGCTTCAAAGCTATTTGAACTACGATAGAGGTATGTGTGTCATCCCAACCAATCGAGTGGAAGCCAAATGTGGAAATAAGATATTTTCGTTCAGTATGAAACCCCAGAGATAATGACGCGCCAATAAATTGTTGTTTGTGTGTTGATCATTTTTGGATCATTTACTTTAGAGATGATAGTCCACATATTTGTGAACATATTTTAGTATTGGTTTTGTCTTTGATCAAATCATGTGTTTCTTCGAATCTAAAATCCCTGGAATTAAATGACTTCCATTGTGTAGGGATCTATACTGAAAGTCACACTTCCTATGAAGACGTTCTGGTATGTCCAATGGATAAACTGGGGAGTGAGACATGAATAGTTTTGAATCGAATTTAAATTATGCTTAGTTCCAACTGTGTGTTACCCGAAGCTTGAAAAAACTATTTTTAGCCTGCAGTATTGCAGCACCCAGGGCAAAGAGGTGATCGTTCAAGTGGCAATGTACACAGAGGGCAACTATACTACTAGTGCATTATGTTTAATCATATTTATCTCTTATAACCTGTGATTTATTCAGGTTAGAGCTTAAGTTCAGGACATTAAAGGCAGCATATATATTTAAATCTCTTCTCTGAATGCATGGGTTTCATGGGTATGCGGTGATCGAGAAAACAGTCGAAAATAATGTTTTGTGTTAATTCCCTCATGCTTTATGCTATATATAGGTTTACTACTACTTTATTTTATGCCTTTATTATATATTACTCTTGTATATTGACATGTATGTATGTATTGGGTAGTAACCCCCCTCTCACCTAGTGACAGGCCTGCGTGCCCAGTCACGTGGGTGACCCCCGCGTCACCCACCAACGCAGTCTAATAAACACTCTTATAATAGTCATTGCTGTGAACGGACCTTCTTATTCCATCGCTCCCTATAACATAACATCTGGTGGAGAACCTAAACGTTCCTAAAAACTTTTAAAAAAGTTAATTTAACTGGACATTTTAATTTTACCAAAATGTACCATGTTACCCAAACGATCCAATAGAATTAGCAACCCAAACTACAAGGGAGTTTCCGACTATAGGAAACAGCTTGGACTACGGGCCACTAAACGTACACCGATTAGGAGAAATATTACACCTCAACATTCGTCAGAATCAGAAGTAGAACCACATTCGGATTCAGACGTGTATTCTCCAGTTTTCAAGACTTCTATACAGCAACAAAAGGACGATTTAGTGGAATTTTTGAGGAAAGGTGGGAACAAACCAACTACAATTCCTACCTATTCTCAGGACGATAGCTTCATTGCCTACCGATCTGCTAGAGAATCGGATAGCTCTTCATCTACAGATAGCACCCTGGCTGATACTACTGAACGTTTCTCTGGTTTGTACGACTTTAAAGCCCTAGCAGACCTGGAAAAAGGGGAAGAAAGACGGCAAAAGGAGCTAGCCGATACCCTGAATCAGGAAAAGTTGAAGCAGCAAAAGTTAAAAGCAGAGGCAGCAGAACTAGCACAGGAAATAGAGAAGAACAGGCAATTTAACGAGGTTAAACAACTTCGAATAGATCAAGAAAAAGTCAGAAAGCAACAATTAATTACAGCTATGGGTGAGAATGAAGAACGAGAAAGGGCACAGAAATTAGCTGCTCAGAAACAAAAAGAACAGCAAGAAGCTCAAACTCGTGCCCAAGCACAAGCAGACGCCCAAGCCCAAGCCCAGCTACAAGCCAAGCAGCGTGCCCAAGCACAAGCCGACGCCCAGGCCCAACAACAGGCAAAGCAGCGTGCCCAAGCACAAGCCGATGCCCAGGCCCAACAACAAGCAAAGCAGCGTGCCCAAGCCCACGCCCAGGCGCAAGCTGACGCGCAGGCCCAAGCTAGGAAAAAGGCAAAAGCAAAAGAACAAGCTTTTGGCGAAGTGAAACCGAATATAAACAATTATCCTCAAGCTAACCCAATGGAATATTATGGACAATTCCCACAAAATCCAACTGGAGGTGATATGTACGATGGTGGAAAAATGGGAGGATTTAACCCAAATCAGGAAATGTTTCGTTTCATGCAAATGATGCAAGCCTATAACAGTTTCAATCCTACAACACCAACACCCCCACCTCCACCAGCTAGGGACCCAGACACGGTAATACTTATAGCTACTCTGACTCAAATGATAGAAAAAATGAACCAAAATCAGGAAAAATTAATCGAAAAGAACAATTTGCAGCAACAAGCAATTTTAGATAAACAATGTATCACATCAGACAATGCTAATCAATACCAAGAGGCAGTACAATTAAATGTGGCTGAAGTGATGGATCGCATGATAGGAAAGATCGGAGATATCAGCCGACCTAACACTGCCCCGATTACGCCAAACGATGGGGGCACACGAAAGCTGTTTGCGATTCCACCGAATAGTTTCTCGCACCCTACTGCTCTGGTGTCAGCAGAAAAATTCCTCAACGATTATGAAGCATATGCTAACGCAATGAGAGTCGATGAGGAACTGAAAAGCACAGGCGTTTTAAAATTCCTATCAGGAGACGCTGAATGCTTCTACGATCAGTATAAATCGGTAATGCATGAGATAAATTTTGATACATTCAAACGAGCTTTTATTAAGAAGTTTGAACAGCTAGACTATGATGAAAGCGCGAAGGATTTCGCTATGAGAATGCAAGAAGAGGAGGAAGATGTGAGAGCATATGAAAGGGACAAGAAAATCATGTTGAATAGGGCCCCTATCTCAGAAATGGTCAAAGTGAAGCTATACGTCAATGGCTTGAAGAAAAACCTGAGAAAATTAGTGTTATCAAAAAGGCCAAGAACATTGGATGAAGCCTGTGAGACAGCACGACAGATTGAATTGAATATGGAGGTATATAAGAACGAAAGCAGATCAGAAATTTTCGAGTTGGCTAGCGCCAAGAATACAGATCAGAAGCAAGATTTCCCTAAGAAAGAGGAGAGGAAAGACAGATCAAAGAGCAGAGAACGTGAGAAAGCAAGCGAAAGTCGTGGAAGAAGCAAGGAAAGATATGCTTACCCACCCCAGCCACAATTCTTTCAGGGTCAAAATTTCCAACAACCTTTCCAGCAACCTATGTACCAACAGTCATATCAACAGCCTTACCAGCAACATTCATATCAACAGCCTTACCAGCAACAATTCCAACAGCCCTATCAACCAAGCCCCTATTATGCACCACAACCCCCGCCGTATGGAATGAATCAATTCCCATATGGTAATTTACCCTACCAACAGAGGCCAAGATCATCAAGCAGAGGCAGATCTACAGATACAACCTCTACAATTTCTTCAGATAAATCTAGATCGTCGTCTAAAGAATCCAAGGAGAGGGGTCGTTCCAAGGAGAGGAAATCGAATCCATCAAGCAGGAATTCGTCGAAGGACGGTAAAAACCAATACCGCCCACCGACTCCTCATACAGTGAAGTTAAACTAGTCGACGGCAGCAATGGGAGCAATTGTTGTCGTACAGATGAACCGATCACGGAGACGATCACAGAAACGCCCATCGATCTAGAAGATGACGACGAACATGACCTGGACGGCCACTTGGAACTGAAAAACGGTAAGGGAGATCCTATAATATTGAATGTCAGCAAAGGTTGTATTGCGGTAAAAATTCAGGATTATAAATTCCCTGTGCTAATAGACACGGGAGCTAATCTCTCTTTCATTTCAGCAAGATTTTTCAAAGCCTTGAAGGCCAAGTTGAAGAATATGAACGCACAAAATTGTCATGTAAAAGTTTACATAGCCGATGGCTCGGCGCAGTCAGCTAGAAAAAAGGTTAGGTTTTCTTTTGAGATAGACGGTACAAAATTCAAAAACACTTTCATAGTGGTGCCTAAACTAAAAAGATCTTTAATCTTAGGGGTTGATTTCTTGAAGAAATACCGAGCTAAAATCGACTACGACCTATACAAAAGGGTATACTCCATAAGAGCTGCTAAGAAGTATATAGTAGAACCAAGATCAGAATTGATCTGTTCTAATTATGTAGTCTCGCACGAGAGTTTAAACCATACGATAGGAGTCACTGACAATTTAAGAAGGAAAAAACCAGTGAAATACTTGGTAAAAAGAGTTCTAACGAAGCCAAAAGGGCCAAGTAATAGGATTAATATGTGTGTGTTCAATGGTTCAGGTAAACGACTGGTTATACCAAAAGGTTCTTTGGTGGGAGTCTATTCAGTTCGTCAGGAAAGCGATTTTGTAAAGATTGATAGCAACCTAAATTCAGTCGATGCGGAAAACAAAAACGTGTCAGAGCCTTTTGATCTATCTAAAACCATTGGTAAAGATTTGACTGACTGCCAAAAGACAGATTTGGGAAAATTGTTGAACGCTTATGAAGATCTGTTCGTGGGTAGTGATAAAAAGTTAGGTAGAACAACTAAATATCAACATCCCATAGAATTAAAAGATAATTATCAAGCAAAACAATTTAAAACGTATCGTGTTAATCCTGTCATTAGAAAGGAAATGAAAAAAGCGTTGGACGAACAGGAAGCCCAAGGTATCATAGAAAAGACAGACGAAATTCTGGAATTTACTTCACCAGCTTTTCTAGTAGAAAAGCCTGGTTCTAAACAGAATAATCGTTCCTATAGGTTGGTCATAGACTTTCGTTTCCTGAATTCCCAGATAAAGGAACAAAGTAAACTGTTCCCCTCAGCAGAGGAAACGCTGGAAAAGGTGGGAGAAATTGGGGGAAAGTATTTTTCTAAGCTAGACTGTCATTCTGGCTTCCATCAGGTCCCAATCCGCAAAGGTGACGAAAAACTAACAGGTTTTGCAACTCCATACGGTAATTACATTTATAAAGTTATGCCAATGGGTCTAAAAACTTGCCCTAGAGCTTTCCACGGGGTGGTAGATACCTTACTGGAGGACTTGAACTCAGCCGTGTTCTACATCGACGATATCTTGATAGCAAACGATTCCTGGAGTCAACACATTCGCGACCTGGAAAAATTATTCAAAATTTTCAGGGAAGCAGACATCAAATTCAAGGGTGAGAAATGTGTATTTGGCGTGTCGAAAGTCCCATTTTTAGGATTCATGGTAGACGGCAAAGGTATTTCCCCAGACCCAGAAAAGATCGAACCCATAAGATCTTATCCTAGACCCAAAAATATCAAAGACCTGAGAGCTTTTAATGGATTGGCAAATTATTACAGAAGTTTTATCCCAAATTTCAGCGAGATTATGCATCCTTTGTACAAGCTAACGAAGGCGAGAATTAAGTTTGTCTGGGATAACGACTGTGAGAAATCGTTCGAGCTTATTAAGGAATTGATTTGCAGGAAGGTTACCTTGCGTTACCCAGATTATTCTAAGCGTTTCATTATCTCCTCAGATGCAAGTCAATTCGGTTTAGGGGCCTGCATCGCTCAAGAACATGAAAAGAACATGCTAAGGCCCATTGCCTTTGCTGGCAGATCATTAAACTCAGCCGAGGTTTCCTACAGCACAACTGATCGTGAACTTTTATCAATTAAATTCGCTTTGGAAAAGTTTGGTCATTACGTGCATGGCACAAAATTTACTATCTTGACCGATCACGCTGCTCTTTTAGCCTTGAAATCAAAGCAAAACTTAACTGGTAGGATGGCTAGATACCTTGAATTTTTTAATCGTTTCGATTACGACATTTACCATCTGAAAGGTACACTAAATTCAGTAGCTGACGCTCTTTCGAGAAGAGACTACGTCCACAAAGTTATTATACCAGAGCATGTGTCAAGAGAAGAAAAACACGTTTCTTTTAATCCTGTAAATGCTGTAAAACCCTTCGAGGAAAATGAACTCTGTGAAAATTATCCAACCATAAAATACAAACACAGATCCATCTTGTTGTCGAATCAAGCCGGCGAAAAAGAGATCGTGGAAGATTTCTCAGGAGAAGAAACTCAGGCCAGCTGTTCTGCGGTGGAAACTAGGGCTGAAAAGAAAAAGAAAGCTTTGCAATACAAAAAGGTAAACCGCAATAGAGACATAGAGCTATATGGAGGAGACATTTTAGCTTTAAATCCACTCAGTAAAAACGAAATTAGAACTTTACAGAGAGAGGATGTTTTCTGTTCAGAAATGATGGAATACCTAGAATCTAACGTTATTCCAGAGTGCGAAAAACGACAGAAGGAAATATTGTTAACAAACGATAGTTTTTTCTTGGACGAGGACGTCTTATACAGACTGCCAAAAAGAGTTAAATCTGACCCCTATGAAATCCAATTAGTAGTGCCCAAAGAGTACGTTAAACAATTGTTAACCATCTTGCATTGCAGACCTTTAGGAGGACATGTAGGGTCAACAAAACTCTTAAAACTAGCCCAAGCAAGGTATTATTGGCCTAGGATGTCCAGGGACATTATACAATTCGTGGGAGCTTGTGATACTTGCCTAAAAATTAAAAAAATGAGGCACCCCATCAAACCTCCCATGACTATCAGAGAACAATCTCCTTACCCTTTCGCACACATGGTTATAGATAGCGTGGGACCTATCACTCAGACCTCATCGGGAAATCGTTATATACAGGTTTGTTGCGATTATATGAGCAGATTCGTTTTTGCATGGCCAACCAAGTCAATTGACTCTTCTCATCTTAAACATGAGTTCTATGAGAAAGTCATTTGTAACGTGGGAGTACCAGAAGTGCTCCATAGCGATAATGGGCCCTGTTTCAAAAGCTTAGAATTCGCAGAATTTTGTAAATCTATGGGAATTAAACAGGTTTTTGGCAGCGGATACAACCCAGCTTGCCAAGGTTTAGTGGAAAAAGCGAATGGAGTGATAGTGGAACACCTGAAAGCTTTTGTCTCAGCTAATCAACGAGATTGGGATAAGTACCTAAATTCGGTAGTTTTTGCATTAAATAATACCGACTCATATAGCCTAGGTTACAGCCCTTTTATTCTAGCAACCGGCAGACTAGCAAGAAGCCCGCCAGACGCAGCTTTAGCTGGACCAAATACCCCAAGAACGGTTTTAGAATCGTTAACAAATATAGTTAAGGTCCAGAAACAAGCAGCGTTAAAAGCTAGCAGTAATCTGGAAAATTCCCAGAAAATTGCCAAAGAAAGGTACGACCAAAAGGTTAACACAAAAGAGTTGAGCCCAGGGACCATTGTCTATGTAAAAATACATCGTTTGTTGGACCCAAGCACCAGCAAAAAGCTTCAGAAAAGCTATGCTGGACCATTTTTAATTACAGCTAACAAAAGCCCCACTTCCCTCATGTTAAGAAATCTGAGAGAAAACAAAGATGTACCAAGGCCGGTACACATAGCCCACGTAAAACCGTTGAACCCAGACTTAAATAGGGATTTACTTAATAACCCTAACATAAATATTTCTGAAGAAGAATGGGAAAGCTTGCAGGAGGCTTAGACGTCTAAATCGCCAGTGTGGGTTCTTAGAATGTTTTCACAACAATAAAGCCTTTTCTTCACATGTCCAAACGGCCGACAGACATAACAAGAGTCGCGCAAGCTGCGCGACAAGCTTGTGAGGCCACACCTAAATTATCTAAAAAGCCAATGCTTGGCCAATTATAAACCAAGAAAGCTTTATCGAATAAAATTGTTGTTTCTAGGTGGATGCTGAAAAATATTTAAGCACGGGGAAAAGCCTTAGACCCTCACTTGCAAAAGATATTTCGAAGTAGACACTTGAGCCAATTTCCACAAAAATTTTCTATCTGCTACCATGGCCATCACCACAGCCCAGAGAAATCTTTCAGAACAGGAGAAGGAAGAAATTCTCTTGGAGGCTATCACTAAGAACTTTGTGGAAAACTATTGGTATAATATTAAGGATAATACCCAGGCTACCAAAACACCCGCCTCAGACCCATCAGTTTGGTTAGGCGAAGATTGGGACACTGAATTGGCCGAAACAAACGATAAAAAAGGATTTTCACTATCATTACCGGTAGTGGAGGACTGTGCTTTGCTGAAAGACTCACACAAGATTAAGATAATCTAGGATCCTACGTAAGCCCAATACCCATTTGTTCTTTCTTTCAAAGTTTGCTTTACCCTTGTTTTTTTTTTTTTTTTTTCTCACTCAGGAAACTTGTCCACGCCGTTTTTATTTTTAACAAAGACAGGTAGAAACAAGTTCCTATTTCTGTTTAGCTAAGCCTTTTCAGGACTCTTTATTACTAACACTATTAGCTTTAGTTTAAAAATTCCTTGCCGAGGGAACAAATAAACGTTCTCCAAAAGCTTAAGGAATTACCTTTTCGGAAGATTACCCATAGGGGGGGATATAACAGAATTAAAGCGGGACTAGGACGCCAACTAAGCCCCATTGTCTTACTAAAGCGTCCCCACGCTAGACGCTCACAAAAGCCAAGTTATAGCCTTTCATGTTTAAATAATTACCAGCCAACAGCTGGAAATTAAACCCTTGTCTATAGGATTAGTACAGTGAGCCTGGACTACTATCACATGTAGCAGGTGGCCGGCGAGAAGCTTGTACACAAAAGATAAAGTATGCAAACAGGATTTTAGGGAGGTTGCGTGGGTACTTACACTTGGGAGGGGGTGGTGTCACCATAAGTTAGCTAGGCTTTGCACCTAGGACTAACGCTTAAAGAGGTGCGAACCACTGCCATTGGTCGCACCACTTGGTCAAGCCACACCCCTACTTAGGTCAACTCTGACGAGGGGAGACGCTAACCCTAAGTACAGCACTTCCATCTTAGAAGCGTAGCTAGTAAGAGCTGCACCTGACTTTGGCATCTGGAATCAAATACGAACTTCTATCAACATGGACAAATTCACCATATTTTGGTGGTAAGTAAATTTTCCTAACGGCGCACACTGTTTTGAATGTATTTTTGCATCGGATTATTCAATGATTAGCAAGATTTCCCAGTTGTTCGGTTGATGGACTTTAGAACTATATCAAAATACTTTTCTATTCCGTTCAGGGTTTTATTGACGGTATACACCGTCCACTCAGAAGAAATCCTTAGGCAGAACTATGGCATTGTGTTCAAAAGATTGAGGCACAAACTGGATACTAGAACCAATATTCAATTCATCAAAATACAGATCCCCTTAACGGTTCCGAAACCTTGCCCTATAGACGAGCCATTTGAATCGGCCCTAGACTACTATAACCGTTTCTACGCCGACTTGGCGGGTTTGCAAGCAATAGTGGGGGAAGCCAATAATAAAACTTACGGTAGAATTTCCGCCCTGTTAGAAGGGTTCAATGTTAAAGACGCAAGAGCTAAACGGAGAGGATTTCAGTTTATAGGCAATATGTTGAACAGAGCAGTAGGAACAGCCACTGAGCCAGAATTCGAAGTAATTACTTCAGACATGAATGATCTTATCGACACTATGAGAAAAACTAAGTTAGATGATATTAAACGGGACCGCATACTAAGAGCTAATGCAATCAATGCCCATTTGGTAGCCAAATCACTATATTCTCTAAGAGCAGAAGCGGTAGATGATTTTGAAAAATTAGACAACGATCTAGTTAAAATCGTAAACGATTTGGACGATAAATTCAATTTCTCTAGTAAGAACTTCGCCAGTACAATTGCAGCAAGCGAACAACTAGCCAACGTGGCCTCCCAGTTACAGTATAGACAAGGGGCCCTCGTGTTGCTTAATACCCTCGACTCTGTGGCAGATTCTTATCTTCCACTGTCGGTATTATCAAAAGAAAAGTTAGAAAAAGTGGTAGAAAGATTGACCATTAACATCAGAAAACATTCTACCAATGCTGTACCTTTAGGATCTTATTATGAATGGAGAAGATCGCTAGAATCTACTTTTCACGATAACTTGTTGACAATTCAGATCGCGATTAAATATTCCTATGCGCCGAACAGATATACAATTTACAGACCAGTAATTTTCCCTATCCCTATACATGCTCATTTACACGATCCTTACGGGTACACCTTGTTGCAGGAAGGTGATAATCAACTGTTAGCCCTAAGCGACGATAAGCAGTATTTTATAGAAATGGATAGAGATGTGCAGGAAATTTGTAAACTTGATTATTCGAGCCATTTTTGTACTAAGAATATTATGGAATCGTCTGTTCAGAAACCTACATGTCTGATTTCTCTGTTCGCAGGGAACAATGTTGCTATTATGAAGCAGGATCTATCCTCTCAAACCTTAGTCTACTTCTCGACGCTATTCCAAATCACGGGTTGTAGTTCTGGCAGTAAGATATAACAAACACTCTTCTCCGATACAGTGATTTATAGGGTATTCTTCGTATTTTTACTCCCCGTGTTATAGCTGTTTGATCACGTAACATGTATACTTTGCAATAAAATTGGTGACCCTAATTAAATATGAATTACGTGTATATATATGTACCCTATGTGTTGATGATTTATAAGTGCTAAAAGTCAACCCAAGTTAACCCCTTGCAGAAGTACATTTATATAAGACAATATCACCATTTCTTATTCCTTGATACCACAGAAAAGGGACATATTAAAAAGGTCCGAAACGCGTTGGGTATTTCTAAGAAATAAACACCCTAAAACCCATCAGTCTCCGTGTATTTGTGTGTCATTCTCCTTCTGTACCGTACATCTGAATTACTTAAATCTTTCAGTTAACCTCAGCTGCACTTACTTTCTCAATTTAGAATAATACCGTATTTTAGTTGCAAGAGAATAAATGATGCAGCGTTATTTGTCACTGTCTAGTGACAAACTACGGTACTGCCTACTTGAAGCACGTGGGTGCGACTGATTAGAGAGGCTCTGCCACAGGGAGGAACTCTTCTTACATAAAGGTAGCTATTTCAATGCGAGGCCCTACCCGGCTCCGGAAGTGGCCAGTATTTCCTCTGTGACAGTCGGGACAGGTCCTTAATATCTTACTCTATGTTTAAGTCCCTCCATAGATACTTATGTCGTTTTAAACAGGCATCTTATAGTTTTATCTCTTGGAACAGAAATGGGAAAAATACAGCTAGGTGGCTTTGAATTTGAGAAACAGCTTTTATATATATAAGTGTTTTTATTTCCAATTGCATCACAATTACATTGAAAAAAGGACATGTCACTTTCTATGCGAACATAGTTCTTCCAAGAGCGCCTCAACTGGTGTTATTTTCTCATTCTTAAGACATCTATGTTTAGAAGCTTAGGTTCTGTTCTTTCTTTATACATCTAGGTCTGGTGTTCTGTTTCTTTTGAAAAATACATATATGAAAAATCCACTTATTTACTTAAGACAATTATATATCCTAGAGCAGGTATAAATATACCTTTTTGCCTGGGGGGGGGGGGGGGTCATTAGATTCCATATTGCCCTCGCTGAAAAGTAATCTGTTTCTTTACACGAATCAAATATGAATTAAGAGCCTGAGGTGGTATCTGAAATCTTCAGCTGAAAAGAAATCAACACCAATTTTATGGAAAGAATCTCAGCCGTGTAGGTTGTTTCCATAGTTTACAATTTATTGATAATATACTTCAATTGTCAATTCTTTATACAAGCGACTGAAGAATATTGTAGAAGTGCGCTTTTCAGAAGAATCACATTACTATTTGGAAAGACTTTCTGAGTATTGCAATATACTAAATATTGCAGGCATATAAAATAGAACCATTATTGACAGAAAAACAAATGTACTTAGATCGTGTCGTAAATTGTTTATTTCTCTTGGGGGTGTATCATGCTGTAAATTGTTTTATTTATACAGTTGAGTATGTTGGCAAGAATGAGTGTGGACCCCAGAACTATAGGACATCCGAATACATAGATCAAATGAACAAGCTTCTTAAGGATATCCTGAGGAGGATAATAACTACTTAATAACATAAAATATAGTGACCTCAAATGCATGATTACAGAATGTAGAGTTATAAGAATAGACGGTAGGTCTTCTGGAAATTAAAAAAGCTTTCATGTGTGATACAGGTAGGTAGGGAGGAAGCAGGGAGGGATCGAGGAAGGTATTGCCAATACAGTTCTGTATGGACGGGAACCCCTCCCTTCCCGACCACGTATTACGTAACACCAACATATTAGGGTGCAGTCTAGGTCCAAAGATGGGAGAGTCCCTTCAAACGAAGGAAAAGCCTCTCGTCTCAAACAGCAAAGTGCCATTATAATTCCATTAAGACCGCAAAATGTCATTATATTCCCATTAAAACGCCGAGTCTTAGGCGAGGAGGCCGATTAGCGAAGCAGGCTGACATGCCATTCTTATCTGATCTGAGGGTTTGGACCTAGAGTGGGTGACCCTGCTTTCGTCACAAGTTTTCATCGAATAGTAAATCAGGTGCCCATATTTCCGTAATGTATTCATAAAGGTGACACCACAATTGACTGAAACTGGATTTACACTGTTTTGAAGAATTGTTAATTATATAGTTGTTGAATATGCTGTAAACAACAAAGGGAACTTAAGGGGTTCACTGAAATTAAATTGAATTATGACCAACAAGTATCATTTCCTTAGGAAAAATATCTCATTGAAATAATTCTAACCCCATAGTATTGTGCTTAAGAAGTCGTATTGGGTTGCTGCCTGCTTGAAATATAAAACCGGGAGTTCTCTCTCATTCAAATCTGGAATGTTGCCAGCGAAGAATGCCAGGTAAAAACACATGTATGGCAAGTATTCCATGATCAGATGAGTATGCCTGCCAAGTGAGAAGGAATATAAGATGTTGATTCACAGATTCTTACCAGTATCAATTTGTACTTCATTTCATTCCTTAAATGATCATTATTACAGACCTTGGATTTTAGGGTTCAATCACCAAATCATCAGGCAACGAGCATGCCCGATTTCAGTTCCACAGGGGCCCGTTGCATAACAAATCCTTACAAGTCATTAATGTTTTCCTTCCTTAGCTACTTTTCCTTGCTAAACTTTGGGAAGGAATTTGCTATACAGGCAATGTTAAATTGAATTAAGGAATTTCCGATCTAAGCGAGGAAAGATATACAGCTTAGCAAGGAACATTTAAACTTAAGTAAGGACATCGTTTTCATTGGAGCCCCAACGAGTTCCTTTTATTCAATATTTCACATTATAATAACTTGCGAAGGCTTATCGGACTCCATAATATACCCATATTCCCAGATACATTGAAAAATATCAATTTTGCAACATATATGACTCATTTCTTTGTGACGCATCACAAATAGCTGAGATATTACACATGGTTTTGAATTGTTCATATGCTATAACGTGGTGTAACTGAACACACTCTTCACACACAAAGCCCCAACACTTTTAACGCTGGAGGGTTTCTCTGAGTGCTCGTCTGTTATAAACAGGGTTCCTAGACGTCATTCTGAAAATCCGGGAAAACCTGGAAAATGACTTTCCCTTTTTTATTCCTAGTCCGGGATTTGGAGAAAAATGCCCCAAATCAGGGAAAAGTCAGGGAAACTGACTGGCTCAAAAGTAGAAGTAGTCAGGCGCTCAAATATTTTATTTTGTGTCCAAACAACGAGCGTATCCCCCCGATTATGGGATATACTGATTTTTTTAGTGTGGAAATCCATCTTTCTTTTGCTATGCCCACTGCAGTATCGAAGACGTGTCAAACTGGAATTAGATGAAAATAATTATCTAGGAATTTTTAAAAATTGGGGATTTTGTTTTCATGAAATGCCTAGAGCCCCATCCATTGTTTTCTTTAGTAGTTTAAAGAACCCTTATGTAGAAAGACATTTTACATACACCCTTTTATTCAGAAAGACATTTTGCATAGTATACTATATTCTCGGTTCAACCATAGATTCTGTAAGAATCTATGGTTCAACTATATCGTGCGGGCCAACACGTGTAGCGGATATATATGCGATTATTATAATATAAGCAAACGTAATTCTCGTGACTATTGACACACTGTGCACAGTGTGTCAATAGTCACGAAGATTATCAAGGACATGACATGCCGCATGACATGACCCAAAAGATTTTAATATTAACGTGTGGCGGCCACACCTACCTTGCGAGCGTTGACATTGTTGTGTCCATAGTGAACTGGATTTTTTTAACAACATTTTATTTCAATTAGATATTTCACAATCTGTGATACGTTTCAAACATACGAACATACATTTTAGAAACATCGGCAATATTTTTAATTAAGACTTTATTCATACATTGAATTTCATTGAAGTTTTTTTTTTAAGATTTAACAATTTCTACTCAATTTACATAATCCAATTAGACATATAATAGTCAATGGGAACGGTTAAGCGTTGGGGCCTTCAATGTTCAACAACAACCAAAAGCCCGACAGGGCAAAGACATTACAAAATCCATTTTTTAGTACATTTGTTGGCCTCCTAAAAACATAGTTATAACAGTTCGCTAGGATAAGAGGATATTAAAGAGCACAAGGGGCATCGTTACACAAGTATGCACCGAAGTAGTCATCTGACTACAGAGACATATATATTAGTATATATATACCTCCCTCACTGAATAGATATAAAACATCATTATGTTTAATTGAATTTACTTATTCGTGAGAAAAAGATCATATTTATTCTAAAATAGCACTAATGATCGATACTGCAGGTATTTTAATAGCGGATTTGCATGTGCCACTGTGATAAATCCTCCTGCAAAAATGCATGATCGAAAGGATACTGGCTTGTGTTATGGAAACATGTATAACAAACGGATATTGACAATAGCACCAATAAGATATTCCATGCTGATCATGGCATATTTTCTATCGATTTTACACTGACGCCCAACACCCATAATTCCAAGCGAATCAGGATTCAAGATGGCGGACATGGAAGTCCCATATATTACAGTAACTGATTAATGGAATATTTACTTTAATGATGCAATTCAACCTCTACAGTTCTGATTGTTGAATCAAAATTCTTCTGTCTTTACTTGTTTGTATCACTTCTTGATTCTTATGCCAAAAGAATCACTATTGTGTGCACCAGCATCCGAATAACACTCTTTCCATGTAATAGGTCATTCTTCTTTTTCCCCAGTTCTGCATTCAGTTGGAATTCACATCAGGCATTGAGACACGGCAGCGCTATATTTTTAATTTCGATCCTAGAAAACTGAAAGTGAATTTCTTTCGACTAACATTTGGTATTTTTCAGGGAAATCGATAAAGGTGAGATATATAATATAGCGAGTGAGTGCTAGAGGCTTTGATAGGACATAGGATAGCCCACACACCATTCCCTCTTGGATTGGGAAGGCCACCCTTCGGACAATGGGAACCTACCTCCTCGAGGTTGCTTTTGAAGGTTACTCCTTTATATGAAATTAGTCGGACTGATAAGACCAAGGTGGTGTATGCATCTCCTTAATTGGAATAATGAATGTCAGAATCGCCAGTAAAAAGCCTCATTATGGGAAAGGTCAGATTTAATCAATGGTATGGAACCTATAGATAAAATCAGGGTGGACCTTTTGTAATCTGTAGGTGATCGCGTATTAGATAACGCATCCCAGGCATGAGATACCAACTTTTCCTGTTCTTTGTCTGTGGGTAGTCTACAAATATGTAACCTTCGTTTGAGAATGTTTTATTCACAAATGATTTAGAGCAATCTGTTTGAGGATATTTAGTCAAACGTATAATATTCTATTACAGAATTCTTGATAAATTAAATTCTAATGAAAAGGCAAGAAGAAGAACAAAATGAAGAAGCAGTACAATTAAAGACAGTACAAGCGAATGTATACATGTAGTAAGCCTAAGGGCAATGCGGACCTGCACAAAAGAGAGTATTGTCAATTTCTTGTACATTTTAAAGGAAATTAAAATTCAATATATATAATAATACAATCGGAAATGCGATTCTAAGAAGGAAAATGAATATTGACAAATATAATATTCAATCTTCCAATATAGCAGCCTGGCATCAAACTTTATTCAAAAGTGTGATTTGTTGTGAAAGAAAACACTTGTCACAGCTATTGGTCTATGTGTTGAATAGAGCTAACGAGGTTGTGATATTTAACTGACATTGCTCATGGTGCTGCCTCTTACAAATTGGACGATTTCTCTCTACTGTCAAAGCTACAATCAAAAGATTTTCACAGATTTCAAGCATGCGGAAAATCGCATTTCTCTTGGACGTAAAAATGAGGCGAGTAGAAATTCTGTCATTAGAAAGTGTGTATTACTATGTTGCTTCACACAGTAGTTACAGATGTGTAGAGACTCCAAGGTGTGCATCTTTCACTTTACTCTAGTTTTCCTAGAAGAATCAGACTATCATGTGTTTCTTTGAAACCGATATATGCATAGTAATATAGAGCTTAATTATAGCTAAGCTGGTGGAGGAGAAGTAACTTTCCTTTACTTAATATTACGATGTATTAGGAATCTAATTTTATTTCCTCTTAACTATTGTTCTGTCTTTCAATTTCCTGGCAGGCAGTAGGACATTTGACAATTATAATTTTTTTTAAAATACATTTTATTTATACTCATCGACGATATCGACATTTTCACGAGATATAATTCCAAGATTCCAATCAATGTACATAAATAATTACCAGTCTAACTTTTTTTAATCACACAACTTCCATAGTCGAACATCAATACCTCCACATCATGTTTTTGATTTTTTTGCCTTCTCATAAATCAATTTAGGCCTATATAAACATTATTGAACCAGACGAGTATAATAAAAACAACATGGCTATTCATTATTCTTTTGTTTTCAACTCTTAATGTATAGTAATATTACATAATTTACACATTATCGCATAATGGTATGAACTGTCGTAGGAATTGATGAATGACGTCTAGACGGAGCAGAAATTCATTATTCCCCTGGTACGTGGCATATAGTTCTACTTTCAAGTTCTGCTAGCGCCTGGCCAGAGCCCCACCCCTCCCAGTGTAACAGTTAGGTTTAAATTAACCCCTCTTGGTTCAAATTACCCCCCCCCCGTTTGTTTCTTTGATAATCCTACACCAACAATTCTTCAGCAAACTTTTCTGAAACAAAAAAAGAAAATATTGGGAAGACTTTGGGAGAGAAAGTCACATATGATGTCTAGGACTATACTTATAAAGCCGAAAAAAGATAGACTTCAACTTCATGAATTTTGTATATTCTATTGATTCCATTACTTGCCTCAAATTAAGATTCGTCAACAACCCCACATTTAAAATTGAATTGGACTATTGTAGATTTGCTGATGGGGGGTACATTAGACCTGCTACACCTGCACAAAGCTTAGTTTTAATCCATAGTAATGCATATCATGATTATATTGTTCAGAATGGATAGAGGATATTGGGAACCATAGCTTCAATTCATGAGGAGTCATCATTTTAGGCGGGTGCATTTATTGATAAGGCGTGGTATGGTGAAGGTTATCTTAATTGGAGGCCGATATTACGAGTTAATGACCGACAAGGCTGATACACAGCTTTTTCTAGCGAAATGGAGGTTATTAATGTATTTAGTCTCTACATTAGGGTTATAGTATCCTCGGAGGATAGCAGGCCCAAAATTAGCATAATTATATTAATCCCTTTAGTCTCTGCTTAATGTGGTTACAGCCCCAGGACCTTTCAAAGCAGTCACCGAATAATTAAATCATTTGTTGGGAAATTCGTAGAAAGGGGTGCATCAGTGGGACAGTGGATGCACCTACAGACCAAGGCAGGGGTCTTGTCATTGTTATAGTATAGCGGACCCTAACTCAGCAGGAAAGCTGAAAACTTTATTTTGTTTCCGGTGTGCTGGGTTTTAGTAGAAAATTTACCCCCCTGCAATCAGGTAGTTTCTTTACATTTTTCCTTTCCTTTTGGTAAGGAGGAGGCTGATTCAGCTGGTAAATGGCAATTCATTAGTCGATTGCCCTTTCCCATACATATTTTGACCCTCTATGTATTGAAGTCTTATGCTATTATATATGCGCATTCTATAATGGGGAGTTCCATATCTGCGAACTGATATAGAACTAGTACTATATCGACGGGACTTGTTTTATGACATCACATCTAAAGGAAGAAGTGGGCACATATAGGCCTACTAATAAACTTATGGTACTCGTTTTATGCGGGCAAGGGAAATGCATGTAGAACTCGTTTTCCGGCGCAGTGATACAACACTCAGCCTTCAGCATTTTGTTGTATCACTCCACCTCCAAACTCATTCCACATTTCGCGCCCGCTCTGAACTCAGTTCCATAAGTGGTTAATACAGTATAGCTCTATGTTTGGCATATTTTGAATATTCTGAATGGTGATTAAGGCAGAATTTCTGTCTTAGTGTTGTATGTCCAACACCTTTTTGGATTTTGAAGAGATGATATTAAATTGGAGGTTTTTATTATTGGTTTCAAATGTTCGAAAGATGGCCTGTGTAAACGATAGTTAACATGCATGTATTTATAAACCGAGGAGTTTCTGTTCTTGGACTTCCATAATCTCCTAATAAATGATACCTAATGAAATAAAGACAGCGGTTATAGTATTTAGCTGTCAGCACTTATTGTGTTTTACTGTAATTAGTTGCCATAAAAGGTATCCACAAGGTGGTAATTAATAATTACATGAAACAATAGTATACAACTTATCTCTGAAAACATGGACGGAGACCATGGATTTCATTCAGTTAAGCAAAACATCCAAGAATTAATTAAAGATTTATATAACTGAAGTCAGCAAATCACTTCTCCCTTTGTTGAAAAAGGATGAAGACGCTTCCTCTTGCATATTAAATGTCAGCAAACATATCTGTGTACCCACCTTTAACTTCATTTGAAAGGACCGATGTAATTCATAGGCTTTACTGATCAAATTAATTGAGTAATTATTTGGTACGGAATAAGTTTTGAACACAATAGGTTTTGATGTGGTGTGGTATACAGTAGTTCTAATTCTCTACGACCTAGTTATGAAATGAACTTAATAAAAACGCTCTATAAAACCAAGTAACCTACCCATTAAGCAATACCTGTATACGGAATGTATGAACACTATAAAATAGTTTAAGAAATATTCGGCCTTAGTTGATATGAATTTAATACAGTCTTTCTATCATACTAAAATTATAGTTCTCAGATGAAGAATATCTAGTAGTAATTCTCTCGTATAGAAATCGATCTCAGAATTCCCGTCCTAAGACATTGTCATTTGATTTTCCGTCTTTTGTGAACGTTTTCAAAGGTTTAAAAGCTTTTCTCTTCCATTATCTTAGAAACCTTTTTGGTATTCAACACATCCTTTCGATGCTACTTGGCAATATGCCTTCAGTTGGACATGAAAGAAATATGCACTATTATAAATGGCTTTGTATGATAACAATGTAAACTTATGCAAGGCAAAAGGTGCCCAAAGGGATGTTGTCTCGCATTATAAGAAAATCTAGGGAATAGAAAATGGACCAAGGTGTGTCTAATATTAATTCAGTGCAGAGTTATTGAGCCAAGTTCCAAAATCTTTTGAGATTATGATTTGTTTTATTAATATTTCATACTAAAAGCTGTTACTGATCTTTACTCCATTGAAACTATAGTTGGCAGTAAGATGAAAAAAGAAACGCTTCTTAGAAGGTTGTAAAAAAATCAACATCTGACTGGCCTTAGACACGCACTCTCAGCTATTATAGCAAGAACAGCATAGTATCGCGTATGAGGGGGGCTATATTCTCCGAGTATGGCCGAAAACAACGAGGCCGTAGGCCGAGTTGTTTTTCGGCCATACTCGGAGAATATAGGCCCCCAAAGACGCGATTCTTTGCTATTCTTGCTTTTATTCCATGATTCTTAACTTAAAACAACTTTATTTGCATTAATTTCATCAAACTGTGTTGTCCGCATAGCTCACCGATAGTCTCAAATGGTCGTGACGTCACTGTACAATACACAGAGTTTATATTGTCCACCTTGTGAGCGGCAAGTATATCGATTATATTGTATGCTCACGGCCAAATCATGGAATAAAAGTTATAACAACAATCAAAAGCTAAACATTTTCTACTTTTTGTTCCGTTCTCTTTCAACCCATCTAAAAGTCATTTGACCAACATTTTGGATGATTGTGTCTGTTTTTTCTACTACAGGACTTAATAAAAGTCCACATTTAGCCTACATTTCGGAAAGCCATCAAAATCCTCCGTCCGGTGGCTTTACTTATTATCGCTCACCGGCGGCCATTTTCTTTCGACCAATTCTACAAATTCTTGTATAAACATACAACAGCAGCAGAATCTTTATACATTCAGTCCTATAAATCATAATAGGCCTATGGGTAAAGATTTTTTCTTCATGATAAGTGAGACCAACCCATCCTAACGTCACCAAGGATTTGAGCCTGTTCTTCGTTTCGTTTTCTTGAGCCTCCACTCCCAGTTTATCTAATAAACATCATACATAATCCAATGTCACAAAAAGTTGTATTTATGTGTGAACAATACATGAACAGGAATAGGACATGTCTTAAAGACTTGAAGGTTACAACCATTAACCATCAACGTTCCCAAATTATATACTTTATATTGACAAGAAAAATCTAAATCACTGTGAGACCCCTGTTTTTTGTGTATGTGTATGGTATATAGGCCTACAATAAAGGATAATGGTGTAAGTAATAGGTGTAGATGGCATTAAAGGGATGAAGAAAGAATGAAATAAGGAGTATTTAAATCCACCCCAGAACATGTAGGCCTAGGCCCTAAGGCTTGATTAAAATGTGATGAATTGAGCCTGTTCTTCCTGCATAGGCTACAATACAATTAATTTAAGTCATCTCCCAAATGATCCATTTGTAGATGTCCGGGGAGCGGGGACCCCCATTTAATTATCCTATTATCAAATATCTATTTGGAGATTAAGGCTTATAACGGAATATATCCAATGTCGGTAGAGTTGTGCAGATATCTTAGATGAGCTAGTCAAGTTGTAAGACTAACTCTAATTAGAGAGAGATCTTCTTGGTTTTATTTAATGTATACATGTAGAAATTCAAGGTGTAAAGTACAGTAAGTCTATTACAGATTTCCCAGGATTCCAGTTGTTATAGGTTCCAGTCAGTCCAACTTGGTAGATAGTATGAGGGATCGTTGTTTCAAGTGAAGGACAGACCCATGTGAACACCATAGGAAAGACAGATCCATTCGAACCTTGCAGAAGAGAGCCTGTGGGTGCCTATATCAACCACTACCTTCGCCCACTCATCACTCTAGGTTCCATTTCTGTGAACACCTGCTATTTTTCGATAAGTCTTTTTCATCTTACAATTGGGTAATCCTCAATGAAAATAATAATTAAAATGTCGAGGGCATCATTTTCTGAATTCAAATGTTCCATTCTATAGCGCCAATGATAACATAAATTGAGAACAAAGTTTTCGGTAGATTTAGCTGGGAATGCAGCTTTAAAAAAATAAGGCCTTAATTGGTTATCTCTCATAACCTGGCCCTTAAATAATTAGGATATTTAAATAATGGCTGAAATAGTCAACACTAACAATTCTCCACACAATTCTTCTCCGGACAAGATAGCTAATATAAAATAGGTATCTGAATTATTAAAACAAACCCAGAGTCTTTTCCGTTTTCTCTCTCCTGCAATATGGACCAAGAAATTTCTATTTTTACAAAAACTGTTGAATGATTGGTGGGTTGAATGTGTCAGAGTTGGCTGGTGCTCAAGGCGACGACTGAATAGTCTAACAGGTTACGGGTGTGAGAGTTGATGGAGGGCCTACTAATTAGTTTTGTCTGCAAGTCCTTTCTTACAGTCAAATGTTAGTACCAAATAATAAACAAAATGCTTTACTTATATCTACTTTAAGTTCTATTATATGTTCTGATCTGTCGCATACCCTAATTAGTATTGTAATAGCATACAAAATAGTTATTGCCATGTTAACTGTCAACTTTTCCTATACTACTCATATAATATGTATGAGTAGTATAGGAAAAGTTATACTTTATGTTAGCTTGCGTTAGTTTGGGATATTTGATGTTATTTGCGCACATTGGTAAAACGTATAATTTATTCTTATCCACTAGGTAGAACTTTTTTCCATGATTAAATCTTCTATTATTGACTACATCACCTTTATGTGTTGTATGCCCTAGTCTTGTCTACTGACGCTCGGAAACAAAAAAATATACTGATAATTCAAGTGTTTATCTACACACTGCTGAAAAAAGCAACTTGGGGATTCGCCCAACTTCACAATCAATAGTCAAACTCGGGGTTACCCGTCGTCTATTGTAGTAAACGCTCTATATATAAATACTCATTCTTATGTATTCAATACTAATATCGGAGAATGTTGTAATATCAAATATTATTTGACCTTATGATTTATCGGTAGATTGTACAATTTAATACCGATATATAGATGTAGGCCCTACAGTTTGCAGAACATGAGTATGGGTTTCAGAATGGACTATTTTCGTCTTCCGCAATATAGGTCCATCCCAGGAGGGGCAACTTGCTACAATTTGGAGTCTGTACTTGCAGCAGTCCCTAGCCACCGACGTCTAGCCAGCCATGAAGATAACAATACTTGCGATCCTATAGCTCGCATTCCAGATCGAAGAGAAACAGAAGTTGGTACGGAGAGAGAAGGAACATTGACAGAGAGAAAAAGAGAGAGAAAGAGAAAGAGAGAGAGAAAGGGAGAACGAGTGAGAGAGAGAGAAAGGGAGGGAGAAAGGGAACGTGAATGGGGGAGAAAATTAGGTCAGCAACATCATATTTTTACACAAGGTCAATATATTTCTACCAAGCTTACAATGTATTTTTTTTCGATTAAAACAATCATCGGATTTATTGGACTTACATTGGACTGATGCATGAGTGTATAAAGTGGCATATGATCCTGATTATAAGATATAATATAATGGATGTTCAATACTATTGAAGAAAGTGATTATTCATTCTTTCCAGTTCAGATATTGGATATTGTTTCATGACAAACCAATGAAGAAATTTAGTACATTCATAACAATTAGGCCTACATCAATATCAGAGATGTAATGAGCATATATATGAGGTATCCCTTAATGGATTGGCGTTTTTGAAGGTTCTAGGGTAGACCCCCCACCCCCCGCCCCCGAGATTAAAAGCAGAAATCTCATTCCTCGATGATTTGACATATTTGTATCAGTGGTTCGGATATGTGTCCAAATCTTCACAAATATCTGAGCATATATTCGACGGGATGATAATAACAGGACCTGTTACCCATAAAGAGCAGATGATTCTCAATAGTTATCCGAAGAGGTTCGTAGCTACCAAAAGCCATCAGTGGGGATCCATACTGTAGCATCCACAGGCATAGATGCCCTTCACGTGCACGATGGTTGTTCTTCTTGATTCTCGAAAGAATATCAAAGAAAACAGTGATTTAATCAAGACATATTCTCATCCCCAACCTCCGCTTCTGATGTAAGTACCTCTGAGACTGATTTTAGCGGACTATCTCTATGCCTTTATCTACCGCATCCTATTCCCTGTGGATACAAATACCATCGACCCGAAATATTGTCGTCAGCTCACCGCAATGGATTGCCGAAGATCAGAAGGGGAAAGAATGACAACTCCGATTGTCGCATGTATATAATATGGAGGCCACTTAAATGACGTTTTGGCAAATGTTCTATCTTTTTGGACAAACTATTCACCTATGTTTCGATATCCACCTACAAACAGTATCGCGAATCAAAAACACAATTTTGTTAACAGTCTTTTTATTTTTCATTCAATTATGCAATTAATCGTGTTATCAAAATAGACAGCCTTAAATGACATGGCCAATAATAACCTGTATGGCATATCGGTACACATGGAGGCACTATACACGTCTCAGATAGACCTATTCCGAGTTGCAATAACAGCTCGAATGAAGTCACAATCGTCACATAAGCATCATCTATTTTGATGTTTGGATGAATGGCCTCAATCCTTGTTTAATTATCGCCCACCTACCGGAAGAGAGATCATACTTCAAATACCCTCGAGGGTTGCTATTAAATTTCCCTCGGCATTGAAAGCAGAGTGACTAGACTGAGAAAAGACACAGATTTCCGTAGGTTGTTTTAAATATAGGAATAGTTTCATCGGCAAACAATCTCATTCACAATTCGGAATTACTCGTGAGAATTCAGTACACCTCTGAGTATGGCAGACATTGAATACATAGGGACTAAGTCGCTTCAAACTAAGAAATTTGAGTGCCATCTGTATTTAACATAATTTCTTCTTCGATGTTAGATGGAGGTAGGATGATACATATTCAATTGTATATGCATGTTATATTTGGACTGTGTGACATTTTAGGAATTAGTATAGGCCTACTTTTAAACAAATTTTACATACATAAATGTATACTCATTTTTGATAATTCGAATGCTCTCATGTGTCCCCTATAATATGAGTAATTATCCAATGATAATGATGATCCAATGATAATAACAATTCTATAGTTTAAACAACAGTGTTACAACAATTTCCCATTATCGAATTCCTTACAGACAATATCCTTAAAAATGGTAATTTTGTTTTTTTGTGGCGCCGTCGTCAAGCAAGCGTCAACAGGTAGGATAACATAGCAATATAAAAATTGATGCATTGTCTATTAGGCCTCACATAATACCTTTTCAGCTAGTTACAATTTTTTTTAAAGAATTCAAATTCCCAATATCAACTGGCAAAGTATTCTAAAGTTTAGCACATATATAATATATAGGGACCATGTAGAAATATAATTCTACCGACATATTCATACCGGAGCATATATAATCCGTTAAGTTAAATTATGTTTAACCAAAGGGACCAAACTAGCGCCTGACGAAACCTTTTGAGGTCGAAACACATCAAAATACCACTGATGGATCAGTAAATAAATATAATTACAAAATTGATTTCATCAAATCATCCCATTTCGGTACACATGGAGGCACTATACACGTCTCAGATAGACCTATTCCGAGTTGCAATAAAAGATCAAATGAAGTCACAATCGTCACATAAGCATCATCTATTTTGATGTTTGGATGAATTAGCTTCTAAATCTGTCTGTCATGGGTGGGACTCAGTCCCGGGTGATAGTTTTTATTTCAATGCTTCTGTTGAATTTATGTATGTTAAATTCGAAATGTAGGGTTAACTAACAATGTTGCATTCTTTTTATGTTACCTATAGTTTTTCTATACTAATATATCAGATAATCAGCTAGCACTGAGAACAATGTACCTGATACATAATGCCTAGCTGAAATAAAAATCTTAGAACAAAACAACAGTTGCCCAGTGAGCTGAAGTAGATCATTCGTTCCTGAGGCCTCAGCCTGAGTTGTGATGGGTTACAAGATAATGAATCACAAGTCGCAAAAATAGATTTTGAGATATATACCATCATATTCAAAAAGATGAGATCAAGCGGATTCCAATGATGGTAAACATTAGGACATTTAATAAGGACTATTTTAAGTTTGATATTTTTATTTTTGAAAAAAAAATGCAATATTTCTGGGTGGACAATTACTAGTAAAGTAGCGTAATACACTGTCCTGAAATTTGATATATGTATTTATGATACCAAAAGCGTTAAGCACCCTAAAGATGAAAACATTCCCACAAACACATCTTGAGAATAAATCACTTTGAAAAATATCATTTTTTGCCACTTATGACTCATTTTCCTGTAACACATCCCAGTGGTAGCGCTGTTCCGGCATGCAACACGTCCCATATCAGAACATAATAATCCGAATATGTAAATTAGATATACACTCCGAACACTGTAATATTGTCTAACTTCTTAAATAAATATGTTTCGATTGACCAACTTATGTATTTTTGTTTTCCTCCTCAATTCTACAAATAAAAGTCTACACGAGTAATTTATTTTAAAACGATCATTTTCGTCACATATTTCTTTGATGTCATACTGTCATCAATTTGAGGGTACTCATTTACTAATCATACATACTTACTTGCACCAGGCATTGTTTTCTTTTAAAAATGTCTTAATCACTTTCCAAGTATTATTGCTGATACAACCAGGTAGGTTGTTCCAAGTTATAGGTCTTTGGTAGTGTGGCGACTTTTTAATCTTTCCAGGTGAGGGCCTTTTTAATTTTAAAACATTTTTAACATTCACTTAGAGATCCCCCCCTCCCTCCCACACACACACCAAAGTGGCAGTATCTGTTTCTCCAGGGACCCGCTGGTAAGAAACATTTAGGGAGGGCATTTGGTATACACTGTGTGAGATATTGATTTTTGTGTTCTTGTGACTCTGGTATCCTTGTTTGTAATAATTGGCCTGTTAGAGCGACAGCGTAGGATTATTTATTTCCTGAACTTAATAAATAAAATTGGAATATTAAATGGGCTATGTGTAAGAGCATGGCGCGCACCCATGATAGTCTTTTAATATAGTGTTTTATAGTGTTTTTTCTGTAATATTTACAGGATATTTACAGGAAACAGATTTACTCTGATTCAAATGTTCGTATCTTATCAGGTGTTGTTTTACTATATTGTACTTGTCTTGGTAGAATTTAATATTTTATGAACTATGTTTATTCACCATAGAGCTGGTCTATCATACTTGTTCAGTATTAAGGGCCTGGTCCACTAAGCCGGTTCTCATGCGAGTCTCACAGAATTTAGTGCAAAAGAATCCTCTGCGGCGCAAAATCGCATGAGAATCGGTTTGGTGGACTAGGGACTTTAGATGTTCCCTTACAGTCCCTTCATACTCCGATGATGTATGGTTGCTTACTCTATCTGTATTACTTTTTGTGTAAGCGATGTATATTTATATTTGAAAGGCGATATTTGGGTTTCTGAGCCATGGTCATGGTCATGTGCTTTGGCACCATTACGGATCACTAATGACATATTCTGTACTCTCCCATATTCCTTCCTCACTAGCTCGTTGTCTCCCCTGCAACCTCCTATACTGACTGTCAACTTTTCTTACCCTTCCCCTCCCTCCACACACCTCTTGCTGTCCTTTTTCTCCTCTTCTACACCTGTTTACGCCCCCCCCCCCCTCACCCACACACTTTCTGCACTTTCTATATTCACCATATATAATCTCACAAATATCATGATCAAATTCTATATCAATACAATATAATTATTCTCATTTATTTCTAATTAACTTTAGTTCAATCTCACCAATTTTAAAAAATAATAATATAATAATCTTATCTGTCAGTAGTGGTGAGAGAGATTCACAAGCAAGCATGCCTCTATCGGCGGAATATATATAATATATATATCTAGCTGCCTCTGCGGCCTATGTACTGGTTATGTGCATGCCTTTTGCCAAGTATCTCCTTTTTTACTATACTTTAACGGTACTGGATGAACATTCCGGAAAAGGAATGCATTAGAATACACAAGGATATAAAACGCCTGGGTTGTGTGATCTTCAATCCTGTCCTTCGTTTTTGGGTCAGTTTTTTCAAGTGTGCTGTTTTGCCACATGGGGGTGTGAGAGAAGGGCCAAATTTTAAAATATCTTAAACTGTTTTCCATTATGCTGATTGTATGATACAGGGTTTGAGCTTTCAGGAATGCTTTATTCCAACAAAATCGAACCAGTAATTCTGTCTTTCTGGGCCTTTTGAATATTTTTGCTCAAATAGTGTGACGTAAGTATAGTCTTCATTGTTGGAATTTTTTGAAAACTCTGAATTTTCAATGAAGTAAATGCCATATCAGAATCCTCTTATTAGTTATGATAAGTATGTATAGTCCCAATATCTCATGACTAATATGTACAATGTGGCCTTCAACTGATTTATATTATTTAACCTTGTTTTTGCGGGGGTTTTCTGATATTAAAAATAGTTTTTTTCGCAATTCGTCCTACTGTTCAAGTAAATGGCTGACTATTTAGTTTTTCTATGTATTGTTTTCTGATATATTCTTTTACAAGGTCCATGCTCACAATTTAGGCCACATACATATCACATTTTTTTAGGGCTTCTTTTAAAAACCTCTAAATAGGATATACTTACGTCACAGAAATGTTTAAAAATTCCAATTTTCAAATTTATGAAATAGAAATGAATAAAGATATGTTTATAACATTAGAGTTAATTCCTCAGCTTCAAGTAGCATCATCACAAATTTAAAAGCCAAGTGAAAAATGATCTTGTGTCACAATGCGACCCATTTCAACCAGGAAATACATGAAATTTTGACCAGTATTCCAACTGTTTAACCAAAATGCATGAATTATTGTTTTATTTCACAATAAAACCAATAACAAATGCACCCCATACAGCATTCACTGCCATATATATCCATTTGAAACTAATCGTTCAACTTTTAAACATGACAAAAATGCCAGATGTCTAGCCCACCAAGGGCTATACCTACGTCACATATAAAAGATAAAATACTTCACATGAGCTGAAAATAATAATTTAAATAGCCTGATCATGTCGGATATAATATCAACTGAATAACAAATGCTTCCAGAATAGGTTCTAAAAAGAAAACCTGTTGGAATATCTATTTAGATGAAAATGAGGCACTTTTTAATCTAGGAATTTTTTTGGAATTTGTACGAAATTCCAACATTTCATTAGAAATCTCATGAATAATCATTTTGTTTCAAATGAATACTGTATGGAGCCCACCTGATACACCGTTTGATATCTGATATCTTCTTGAAACCATTGTTTCAACCATTTGCGCAGTGCAAAATGCTCAGATCTATAGGCCAGCAAGGGATATACTTACGTCACATGCTAAAGACAATAATACTTCCCATCAGGTGAAACAATAATCCTTAGATTACAATAGCCTTATTTGACTTTATATGGCAAACATACACCATTTAACATCACATAAAAGAGTTGAAATGATTATCTCAACTATTTACACATGACAAAAGGGTCAAATCAATCGGCCACCAAGGGATATACTTACGTCACAAGAAAGAAAATTAATCACACCATTTGTGAATGACTTCACTTCAGGTGAATTAATCGTTTTAAATTGAAATGACAACAATATGGTACATCCTATACACAATTCAAAGTCCCATATCATCTTGGAAACATTTTTTTGAAATATTTACACATGGGAAAATGGCCAGATTCTATGGCCAGCAAGGGCTATACTTACGTCACACACTAAGGACAAAATACTTCACATGAGGTGAAATCAATAATGATTATATTAGAATAGTGTAACTTCACTGTTTATAATTTAAGTTGATTAACAACGGTTAACAGAATGGATTCTACACAGAAAACCGGTTGAAAAAACATATTGGGTCATGATGAGTCACTTTCTAAAGTGGAAATTGATCAAAATTCATACAAAATTCCACCTGGTTAACAGAAATGGCATAAACAATTATTTCATTTCAAAACAAAAGCTATTTGCAGCACACCATATACATTATTCAATGTTCAATATTCAGTTGGTAACATTATTTCAATTATTTAGGCATGGGAAAAGGGTCAGATGGAATGGCCAAAGGGGGCTATACTTACGTCACAATATACTTCACATGAGGTCTCAACAATAATTTTGAGATTATAATAACCTAATTTCACCCATTATAACTTCAAATGGTTTATTCCAATACGCCCATATGTTATCCCTTATCTCCTATATTCATTGTTTTAACTATTTATGTATGACAGAAGAGGTAGATCTCATTTCCAGCAGGGGATATACTTACGTCACAAACTAAACAAAACATATTTCTACAAATACTGCTATTATATTAAAATGATATTGAGTTTATGCAGTCCACATGATACAGGCGTGGACAGAGTTTGCATCCATGTACAAAATATAGACTGAAACCCATCTGCCAGACCTTTTGGAACTGTAATGTCTAATAATTCAGGAGGATATACTTACGTCACAAATAGGCATTTTGAAGAATATTTGCCCTTAGAATGCATTAATTGAGTATATTTGAAAAAAATAAATGTCCTCCCATTATGAGAGTTTGAAATGCGACCAGGAAATATGTAATTTAATTCTTAATATGTTAATGCCTATTCTGTGGAGTTGATTTGATGATGGTGACGTAAGTATAGCAAAGAAGTTGGAAAATGGGGTTATAAAACTTAAACTGTTCTCACAGGACGAATTTTTAAGTTATGTATTTAATTTTTGTCACATGATGAAGAGAGTATGTAAGACTCAATATTAATATGGTTTCCCGGTATGTGCTTGAAAAATAATAACTTAAAAATGACTTTTTAGCAGGGATATACTTACGTCACAAAATAGGATTTTAAAAGTTGGAAAAATGTGGAAGGCCACGGGGAGTAGTGTTGGGATCTAGACAAGCTCAAATATATAATTCATAAATATTTCAGACCAATGTAAGTGAGATAAAACCCTAATATTATACATTTCTAGGCCTATGTCTATCTGAACATTGTTATTGATCATATGGTTTGTATTTATACAACAAAAACTAAGGTAAAATAACAGTTTTTGGCACTTTTAGATACTTAATATCAATTTGAGATATGGAAAAGTATATGTGGAATGAAAGAGTTCGCCAAGGGGAAGTGTGTGACACAGGAATAATGGGAATTCAAGTCATATAGTCGTTAATAGTCCTGGAAAACATACAAAAATGCAAAACAGCACACATGAAAAAACTGACCCTTTTAGATGCGGTCATACATACGTACCGGTAACTGCTCAAGGTGACTGAGTGAGATTGGTTGCTTTACGCCCTTATCAACACATTGAAAGGTTATATCAAGGGCGGGGGAGCTGGGAGGGAGGCAGTTTATGATCATACCCAGGAAAAAGAGATAGATAAGAAGGGAGAGAGACAGAGAAAAGAGACAGAAAGGCACTTTATGGTCATACCCAGGACCATTGTAACTGTTCAATAAGCCCTGTTATAACTCATTAATTGAATACGCATTGTGCATACTCTATACATTAATACTGATATCACTTTAAAAACATTGTGGGCCTTCATATAGGGAGTTCATATAGTTACATATGTGTACTGTGGCGGTAATACGGTGGAAGAAGAGCCCTATATTTATAATCACCTTATACTCCCACAATGACATCTGACAAGCCTTGGTTTCTTGTTCTGTCGATAGCTTTTGCATCAAATGTAAAAAAAACGTAAAATTTTTCTCGCGTCACCGTAGCATAAAACAAAACCGATACATTCTGGAATATAAAATATAGGTATCATGACAGAACCCTGCCAAACGTTAATTAAAAGAACCTGTCCCAGCATATGTACACCAGTTTCGGAAAAAGAGACGGCAAAAATCGTTTCCAATTTTTCATTTCAGAGCCACCCTCGGAGTTGTTGTGTAGATCTTGGGCATCCTCCGCCCCTCCCTCTTGCATGGTCCCTTCAGGCATTGGGCGAGCTTTGCCAAACCTCATCTCAGCATTTATATGTTCAATCTATTTTGGTCCGACGTTTATATACAGAGTAGCTACAGGGCAACTTATACATTTGAATCTAATTGAAAAGGTCAGCGAAGGCCCGGGGAGATGGTATTTGTAAGGTCAATCATGAAGATGGATAATAGTAAATGTGTAGCATACTAAAGCCACGTGTTTACTTCATAAACATTCCCACATTCGTGTCAGTAAATCATAATGAAGTAATGGCAACTTTGACGAGTACGTACGCATAGATCTGATGAAATAAATGTTTCTTATTCGATTTGGATTGGAGCATTTGTGTGCCAACAACTGAACAATGCGAAAAATGACAAGTGCAAAAAGGGTGTATACCTTTGACTTTTGACCTACAAAGATTTTAGGGTATCATATCAATTGAACATGATTATTATTATACCTTTTTATTCAGATTACGGCCTAATCTTTAATACATAGCCTACGAAAAGACGTGCGTTGCCATAGATTGATATTAGGAAAATTACACTTGACAGAAACAATACATCTCCATACACCTACTTATCAATTACAAAAAAATACCAAATATTTCTCATGTCCAATAATCGTGTCACGTGTGGGTGTCACAACAATAGTCTTTCTTATATAATCCAACTTTAAAAGAAATACAATGTATCCAAATAACATGGCCACGTAGCCCTAATTTTATCTCATTACTTGCAGTGGTAAGTAAGCTAACGAGTTGTTAATTAACACCCACTTCATTTGCTCGACCATCCTGCAAGACGCACATAGCGATTGCATTACCAAATCCCATCGTGGGGACAAGAGAAGACCCCTGGGAAGATACTGATGCCTGACCAGAAGAATTAGACAATAATTAGATATATAAGAGAAGTCAGAAAAGGACATGAGGTCGATTGATCTTTTCCCAACTGTAGTCTTGTTTACATTGCAAGAAGATGTTATTTACAATGATGGTCCCAACCGTATAAGGTGAACTTGAGGTCAGGGTGTTGTTTCATAATGAAGGAGATAAGGACAATTCTATTTAGAAAATTTGTGAATGGTGTTCAAATGTTAAAAAGAATGTCCCAGCCTGGCGTTTCATAATGTAGCAACGAGAATCGAAAATTTTAATTGTCTTCCACTCTCTTTAAAATTAGCCGATTGGACGCGCCCTCCCGCGAGATATAGACCACCACTTGAATCAAAAAGAAATTCCAATTACGGACTGAGTTATGAAAAGAAAACCTTGAATTATTTTCAATTGAATAGGACCAGAAAGTGGTACATACTCCCATTATAACACAACACAGATACTTAAAATTTCAATGTTTAATACTCATAGTTGGCCTTGTGTTACATTCATCCTCCTTTGGCGTGTAGAGTTGTACATGATCTTGAAGTGTACATGACGATTTACATGACATAGTATTTGTTGATATTCATAGCATGTGAGAAGACATATCAATGAGGAGAAGAAGTAAACATATATCAAGTGTATGAAAGATATATTACAAAATGCCGATTTTGAGTAAGAATAAATGTGAATTAGAAGGGAGGGAAGGTGGGAAACTTTTCAGCACCTTGCTCCTCGAAGCGGATTGAGGGAGAGGATGCCCGGGTCAACGTCAGTCCACGTCATAGTTGATGGTACGTTAGGTCATAATGCCAACGACTTCCGGGGCAAGCCCGAAAGCCTAAAGCATTATAACACAACACAGATACTTAAAATTTCAATGTTTAATACTCATAGTTGGCCTTGTGTTACATTCATCCTCCTTTGGCGTGTAGAGTTGTACATGATCTTGAAGTGTACATGACGATTTACATGACATAGTATTTGTTGATATTCATAGCATGTGAGAAGACATATCAATGAGGAGAAGAAGTAAGCATATATCAAGTGTATGAAAGATATATTACAAAAGCCAATAATAGTTTATATATTTGAAGACAGTTGCTGGAACGCTCTGTGTACACTATTCGACAGACCTGGTTGGGGACGGAGATATGCCATGACGGCGTCTGACGCCCAAGTCCCGTGGGCCCTCACGTCGTTGAGTGATGCCCCTCCTTTGTAGAAAGAGAAGGAGGCACCTCCTCTCCTCATACTATGCAGAGAGAAGAGGCGAGAGTCTAGTCCGATAGTGTCAACTGCTGTTGACCACTTTTGGGCGAGGAATGATATAGGCATGGGCCTAGAGTCTGAGAATGTGAAGAGAAGGGCCGTCGGATGATCCTCAATCGCGCTTAGGAGGGTCGAAACAGCGTCGAGAGGGCAGAGGATGGACCCTGGAATGGCGGGGAGGAAGATCGTCGCAGGGTTGGTGCCTGCTTGGAGAGTCTTGGACCATTTGACTCGGACCTGTACACCGTCAGAAGATAGGGAGAGATCCTGCCTCACCAGCTGTCTAGTTGCATCAAAGTGGCGAGAGGATTTAGGACAGAGATTGCTCTGCCTCAAGAAGCCGACGAACATCAAGCTGTATGCAGCCCGTAGTTGCGTGTAGTAAGGGTCGTAGATGAGAGCGCCGAGGGCGCGTACTACCACGTCAGGAGTGGCAGGTTCCTTTTGCAGGGGAACATGTCGGTGTGAGAGGTCGAGGGCTCGAAGAGCTGTAAGTATCATCTGAGAATCAAGCCCGGCACAACTAATGAGAGACACACGGTAGTATGCCTTTAGGCTTGATATTATATTCCTTATGGTGGTTGACGCCCGACGGTGGCTAGCAAGGTATTCGATGAACCAGCACACCTCTGCGGGTGAAGGGGCGAAGAAGTCCAGGCCTAGCAGATGACAGAAGCCCCTGTATAGAATAACTGCTGATCTGCGGTTCGCCTCGGTCCCTGGACGGTAGGCCATCTTCTGACGCTTTGATGCAGCAGCCGCCAGAGATGACTGGAGGTGGCCTAGAAATTTGAAATATCGTATAAATTTCTATGCATTTCAATTGATTTCAGATTATGGGAGTCAATTAGAGCAGCTGCTTTCAGCTTAGCTTTGTCGTCCGTAAACGCTCTGGACAACGCATCGGGGACTTCAAGAAAAATTCCAAGTATATGGGTGAATATGAACTGGATGTTCATTTTAGCTGAGAGAAACCAGAATGCCCTGGAGCAGGCTGCCAACTGATTATCTCTTGCCCTGCCCCCTGCTAGGGAGTGCACCGCTGCAGCGTTATCACAGCATATCTGTACTATATTTCCTTTGTCTGAGTCCGAACACAGGAGCCTTGCAGCTGCGAGGCAGTTCTTCGCCTCCAGTACATTTATATCATTGCAGATGTAGTCATGATCATATTTGTGTGCAAACCAGTAAGTGCCGTCTGTTCCTCCCCCCGCCCTGACTGAGGAGTCGACCCACAGGGTTCGGGAGACTTGCCTGGATGGGAATATGGATTTTCCGTTGAAGTCTTTAAGGAACATCTTGAACCAGTTGAGGTCAGCTTTGATTGGACTGGAGATTATGATGTCTGCTCCTTTTGCTGCTCTCATACCTACTAGTATCCTATTTATAAATGCTCGAGCGGGGGGAATGACTTTTGCCAGGTGGTTTATCTTTCCCACCCCGCTCTGCATCTGCTTTGTCGAGACCTTTTTAGATGAGGAAATTAAGGCCAAGCAAGAGAGGATCTCTTGTACCTTTGAAGGTGGAATGGATAGGGTGTTGTCATTCAGGTCAATAGTAACTCCTAGCCATGTAACCGCACGAGCTGGCATCTGAAGCTTGTGTGGCGCTATAGATAGCCCGAGTTCGTGGATGAGATCTAGAGTTTTTTCAAGGTGCATCTTACATGTCTGAAGGTCCTGAGATATTATGAGGACGTCATCCAGGTACATTAGAGCTGTAATGCCCCTTTTTGCTAGTGCCCGGGTGAAGAAGTCAGATATGCTTTGCATAACGAAGCTGCTAGCTCTCGCGCCGAACGGGAGAGCCTTGTCAAAGTAGTAGCTTTTGTCGACGTATATACCCAGCAGTGGCCAGTCGAGTGGACAGACCGAGAATTGCCTGTAAGCTCTTTCCAGGTCGAGCACAGACATACACACATCTCGGCCCGTCTCCTGTATAAGCTCTACTGCCTGGGATATGGTAGGGAGGCCATGACGAACCATCTTACCATTGAACACATTTTTGGGGATCGATGCATTGACCCCTCCTTCCGGGAAGGAGAGGTCCACTATAATGCGACGTTTATCAGAGTCATTTTTTGGTCGAGTCATAATTGGACTGGTGTGAAACCAAGGCGTAAATGGAGGTACCTTAAATGGGCCACAGATGGCACCCAGAGAGGATTCCCATACAATATATTCAGACACATGTTGTGGAAAGTTGGTACCTGACGCATGGTTCTCTTGACGTATATCAGATAGCATAGGCGGTCCATAGTATTGGATGGGAAATCCGAAGTTGAGGCCTGCTATTATGGTAGCATCCATGTCATGACCACTAACTTCCCTCTCCCGTGCAGAGATATTTAGGTTTGATGGTAATACGCACTTTGCACCGAACATATTAGGTTTTGCATGGGCCCGGACTGTCTCATAAATGTCAACAAAATCCCCGAAAGGGAGAGCCGGGAAAGGCCAGCGGGATCGCTGTGCCCAGTCTAGGTGGCGGGGAAAACACAAATCGACACTAACACCAGGGTCTGGAGGAGGAGAGTCTCCATCGGCCCATAAATCGTCGAAGTTATCACCAAAATTAACTGAACTAGTTTCACTTTGAGACCAAAGAGATGGAATAGATTCATCGCCTCCACGACGGGTTTGTTTACTTTGCACATGACACAAGCTGGCCGCGTACGCGGGGCTAGCATCATGAGTTTGAAACACACTGTTATATTGTGAGATTGAAATATCTTTACTAGCACATACACGGTTGAAGTTATCCAAATCCTGTGATATTGATAGAGGCCTCGGTGATGATTTAGATGGATAAAAGTGTAAGTCATTACCTTGCATTGGCTGATCTCGGTGCTGGGCGGAAGCGCCGCCATGTTGTTTAGAACTCTCCTTGAGTTGAGGCGGAGACACACTGTCATGAGTGGAAGTCTCCTCCCCGGGAGGGAGAGAGACTGGGGACACTTCCGGTGTAAACACAGAGTTTTCGATGCACATGTCGGTATTCATACTCTTAACTATATATCCACACGAAGTAGGCACTTTCACATGTATATTACTGGTTTGATTTTGCACAATATGACCGTCGTGGGCAGATGTCTCTAGTTTTTTGTAGCTGAGCTAGTTGGGGTCTGCTGAGTTTTAGTAGACCACTGATTCGATCCTTTTTTGCCCTGTTGACCATTCTTTTCAGGCATTCTTGCCTTGTTGTTACATGATTTAGCTGAATGTGGGTACTCCTTTCCCTTAGTGAGAAAATAACAAAACCCACAGCTGTGAAGGAGCTTGACTGACCCGGCAGAGTGAGAGGCTGTCTCCTTACACTCATCGAGGTTAAAAGCCGAGCATGGTGTAGATAGAGTGGTGGCGGAGGAAGGTGCCGACCCGCCCGGGGTCTTGGCCCAGCACAGGCGGGACCTTTCAAACTGGAAATGTGTTGTGTCTGCCCAAGTAGCCTGCTTCTCATTGATCTGGGCCATACATGCCTGGGACCACGCACAAATGCCATCCCATTCGAATGTGGAGGCATCTTGGGCCAGATTCTCAATGTGTTTTATCATATAATATGGGACAGAGTTCACAGTGATGAGTTTACTGACCATTCTTGCAAATCCGCAGACATATTCAGCGAGCGATAACTCCCTTTTGTCCCGTCTAACAATTTTATACATATCAGCGGGGAGGCTAGACTCAGGGTTTGAGAAAGGCAACACAAACTTTAGCATACCTCGGGGAGCACCGACCGTAGGGTATTGGCGGTCGAGAGCGTCGAAGGCCATGTCCAAATCCCTGTACATCGAAGAAATGTCATTTGGATTCGGGAGTTGTTCCAGTGATGGGGTGAAGATTGGCTGTATTATTGGCATCCTTTGCTGTTGAGGCGTAGCAAAGCCCTGGCCAGGCTGTTCCGGAGCTTGAGGCGGAGCGCCTTGGGCGGAAGACGGTTGCTTGGGCGGCTGGATGCCCGCGCCTGCGCCCGGGGGCTTTGGAGGCTGTGACGTCATGCCTGGCTGCACGGGAGGCTTAGGCGGAATGGCGTCGGTGAAGAAAGCTCGGTTATGCGCCTCGCTTTGTGGCTGGCCCCACCCTGGCTTCGCCGTATTTGCCTTGACCTCCTGTACCTCCTTGCAGAGTTGAGAGATGAGTGTCTTTACGCCGCGAAATTGTGCCCTAGACACGTATTTCTTCTTTAACAGCCTCTGGCGGGCCTTCTTGGCTATCTTGCGGTGCCTGTTACGTTCCTCCTCAGAGTCAGTGGCGCTGCTTGAGTCTTCGCCGTCGCCATCTTGCTGATCCTCCTCAGCGAAGCGAGGATTCGGCTTGGCCGTTCTGGCTGAACGGCGTGGATTATCCTCCCCCTGTCCTGCTTCTTTCTTCTTCCCCGGCATCCTGATTACTTAGGGAAAAGAATCTGTCTTTAGTTCTCTCCGGGAGAGGCTAAAGTCAGAATAAATGCCAAAAGAGAGAGGTGGAAAAAACTTTTCAGCACCTTGCTCCTCGAAGCGGATTGAGGGAGAGGACGCCCGGGTCAACGTCAGTCCACGTCATAGTTGATGGTACGTTAGGTCATAATGCCAACGACTTCCGGGGCAAGCCCGAAAGAATGGTAGCGAGTGGCTAATGATATATATATATATGGACCTCCATAATTAGGGTGTTAGTACATATTTAACTGTTATTTATTAAATATTTGATATATGTTTATGAGATTTGGTACAAGTAGGGTTTCAAGCATGGCAAAAATTATGGCAGTATTATTTTTCATATATTTATACCTCATTTGCATATCAACTTGATTAATTAATGAGATAATCAACATCTTACTCTAATTGTAGAAGATATATTTGATAGATATTAGTGGTATTTGGTATAAGGGGTTCCCAGGCATTGCTATATTGAAAGCAGTTCGTATTATTAATGGATCAGGAATAATCATAACTCATTTGCATATTAATTAATGGATTTAATATAATTTAATGAAAAATTATTTTTAAAAAAATAGAGAAAAAGGTTAAGATATTTACTACATTTTATACATAAACTAGTACATTAAGATAATCTATGGAATTAAATGTCCAAGAACAGCCCCGATCAATGGATACTGGTTCCAGATTAACCACAAGCAGATCAAGTGTAGAGGAAGGTGACATGGGCTGTGAACTTCTCAAAGTCATTGCAAATCTTTGCCCAGGGCCTTGTTTCAGGGACATAGGAATTAAGTAGAAAAACATCCCATTTAGGATAAATTCCGTTTCATAATCAAAGTTGAGAACTTCTCAAAGATTCGCAGGGACTTCTCAAAGATTCGCAGCCCATGTCACCTCCCTGTCTGCTATTACAGTTATTACATAATAAGACAAACACACATGGCCAGTCCCATGGTCCACCTTCACCCGGTCATGGTTGGGTGCACACTGTTGTGGCTGTGAAGTGCTGCAAAGATGGACATGTGAATGTGTGAATGTCTCACATTATGAAACGCCAGGCAGGGACATTCTTTGTAACATTTGAACACCATTCGCAAATTTTCCAAATAAATCTGTCCATGTCTCCTTCATTATGAAACAACACCCTGATTTATTTGGAAAATGTGCGAATGGTGTTCAAATGTTACAAAGAATATCCCGGGTCTGACCAGAATAATTAGACAATAGTTAGATATAAGAGAAGTAAGAAAAGCTTCACAAGGGATTTGCATAGATCTATACATATGGAATGCTAGTAATTATTACAAAAACATATTCGGGACAATAAACATTGGGGTGGCCCAGCGGTCACTGCCTTGAAAGTCTTGGGGTTATAACCAGCATATATAATATAGGCAGTGATTAAAGGGCTTAATAACCTCCACTTTGCGCCTGCTGGTGCACTGTTTGGCTTCGGCTCGGGATTATACACCACACCGTGCACCAGCAGCCCCTCAATGTCGGTCATTACTCTTTTAATAGGTCGGCTTAGTAAGCATGACTTGCATAACTTTCTGCTTAGATTGTGACCATAGTAAATTTGTTGTTATTGTATTAACATGATTAAATTGTATCCTTAGTGTAATTCTGGTGTTTGGCCGATATAATCTGACTTGTGTGGAATATTGCTTGGCTGTGCCATGTGAATATCTACAGTGTCCAGACATGTGTGCAGAATAAAAATTAGATTTAAAAAACGGTGTGGGTTTGAACCCGGACACTGCTATAGTAGCACATCCACCCAACACCTAACCCCCGGTTCTAGGGGAAGACCAATTAATACCAAAAATAAAATACAACCAAAATACGTCAGGATGTCTCACATCTCACAAAAGTCTTCATTCCCTGGCAGCACATATGTTTTTCAATGTCAGATACGCCTTGCGTCAACAATAAAAGTGGCGAAAACATTCTGCTAATTTTGATTAAAGAACTGGCGAGAATGGAAAGCATCAGTGAAGTGAAGTGGATGTTTCCAATCTGGCACGGTGATTGACATGTGCAGTCATGTATCCAATTCGCCTATTTCTTCCCCCGCACCGCCGATGTTTGCTTCGTATCATTGATATCGGATTCTTCGTCTGACTTCAAACGAAGCTGGCCAGAAAGCATGCAAAATGCTTATGCTCTCATGTCAGAATGAGGACGGCCTTACCCTGCCTTATGGCATGTGGCCCGGTTCTTCGATCCCCTGTTCAGGAGTTCTCTTGACGTCGCATACGTCTTATTCCAATTCGCTTTGATCCCTCAAATATCTCCTTGATTATTATAAGTATCATGTATATGTATTCTCATACAAAATCAAGTACTTCTTTTTGTGATGGATATATAGCCTGCGATAGAACGAACTCAATTTCAATCGCTGACTTAACTATATTGAAAGTTTAATGCCAGAAACGAGCAAACATACACAATATGTACATGTAAGGGGAGATATGTCATGTCCAATTTAAACTTACAATGGACAGGACAAAGGACAAAAGGAGGAAAGTTCCATTCCATTGACTTAACTCATGGATGTAACGGCAAAATAAAATTGCTATTCCCCATAGGAAAAGTTTCCACTCCCGAATGTGAAAGTACCAAAATTAAAGTTAGTTTTATCTGATATTTGACTCATAATATATTATGTATGATATATATATGTATATATATATAATGCAGGTTTTGTTACTCGGCGATTCCTCGATATTTCAAGCAGCGTTGGAACGGATTCATTTATTATTTTATCAAATCTGTATTCGATTATTTGATGGAATGTACATCAGTATAAGCAACTTATATGGGGGTTCCTAAATGACTATGTGCTGGGAATAGTTTCACAGCCTGGGTCACCTCACCAATTTCAACTTTAAGTTCATTTATAATTTACACGTGGAAAAAGGACGTATTGCATAAAAACACAATGCTGGCACTCTGTATTTCAGATACTGCTATACTTATCCTATATGATTACACTAAAAAGGTTTCAAGAGATTTCATGACTACTTATTTTAATCAGAAGATCCACTTTAAGTTTAATTGCAGTTCAGCGGTACATACATACTATGTGAGCTTAAAGCTGCATTTTCAGTTATTAAGACAAATCTTACCAAATGTACTCATATTATGACTTATAGGACTGAATTTATCAATATCCTGTGGTTGTTAGGCCTGTAATGGCTTGTATGTTTATACAAGACTTTGAAGTCGAATCGGCCGAGAGAAAATTGCCGCCGGTGAGTGATAATAAGTGAAGTCATCCTCTAAAACTTTGGTCAAATGACTTTTGATGGGTTGGAAAACAATGGAACAAAAGGTAGAACACCTTTATAGTTTTTGACCTGATTTGATTTGTAAAATATTTTATTCAGGTCGAAGACATTTTTATACCGACGTTATGTAACTGAGATTGCAGCTTTAACTCTAACTAAATTGACCATGCAATAAGAAATAGGGTCTATTTACACTCAAATTACAATAATATATTCCAATATAAGAAAAATAATCCATTGGTTGATAGAAAACTACCAAATATGTACAGACATAGAGCATAGTTCATTACAACAAAAATTAGAAGTGTTTATTGTTTGAGAGGATACTATAATACTCTATTCAATAAGTACAGACACACAGCCCACTTAGTAGCAAAATACATGCAGTCGCAACAGAACACACGAGACTGACATTATAAATATCAAGAGAAAAACCTTGCCAGTACCCGGTTTAACCAATGTTAGCAGAGAACCTTTGCTAACTCAGAAGTAATTTAGAATGTAAGTAAAATATCTGGCTGTGGATAATCAATAGGGAACTTCAAATCCCAACTTGCCATGTCGGAGTATTGGCAGTTAATTAGGTACATGAGGTGGATTTAAATAGGGCTAACAGTAGTGCGCCATTCGAGTTTACAGTGGAACCTCACATAAAGACCACCTCATTATAGAGACCACCCCTCTATTAAGACCAGTTTTCCCAGTCCCGAATTATTCCCTCTTATTAGATTTAGAGCCCTCTAAAGAGACCTCCTCGCTATGAGACCAAAAATCATTCAGTCCCAAGGGTGGTCTTAATAGAGAGGTCCCACTGTATAGCGAAATTAGAATTGAATTGAAATGAAAGATATAAATGAAAAACAGGAGTTCATGAATTAAGTGCTTTTAATTATCATATTTTTGAGGACGGAAATACTTTTCCAAACATGACAGTTCGAGAGGCAGCTTAATTCTACTGTTCCCTTATTCAATTTAGGCTCAAAGTTGAAAGACTTCCTTCAAACTGAGGGAAGGCCTCTCGCTCCAAACCGCAATATGCCATTATAATCCCATTAAAACAGCAAAATGCCAATATAATCCCATCATGACGCCTACTCCAGTGCAAGGAAAGTCATTTGGGCAGTAGGCGTCCACTCATTGACAAACCATTCTTATCTGGTCTGAAAGGCTTTGGGCCTAGACTATTATATCAATATATCATTATTATATTATGTATTATTCTTTTCATAGATCCGGTCATATTCATCTTGACTCATGACATATGACTCATGACTGATAGGCCCCAGAAGCTATGAAACCGATATTCCGGGCACATACCGCCCATGCTATTATTCCATTTATCTTTGATAATGACAATACTCTTTACATTGCAGTTTTAGTACACAGAATGAGCAATTTATGGTGACTTTTAGATTAAAAGAAAAACTAAAGGAAATACAGGCGCGAGGGATGAGACATGCACTCGAATATAAGTTATTTATATGGAGACCGAACTTTTCATCACCAGGGATCTTGGCCATTTCCCCTGGGGGATGTGTCATCTGTCTAGAAAATAGGGAGAATGAATAGGAAAGGGGAAATCTCGACCACTGGAAATGATTTATGTGTTCACTATCTTTTCCCATCATCTTATGTGAATATCGTGAGGATGAGTTTTGTTTGCGAGTATACTAATGCTCATAAGATAATGTATACATAGTTCCTACCAAAATTCAATGCTCTAGAATTTTTTCTTTAATAGGTTTTTATTGCAGACAATTTCGAGGATATTGGATTATATGTACAGGGGCCTGTTGTATCAGCTAAGTAAGAAATTGTCTGTGGGAATTTAGGACTACACTTTTCCTTCAATGGGTTGAAATAAAAATTCATACCCACCATTGAGTGTAAAGGTTATTCCTATTAGCTGGGAATTTCACACGCGTATGAAGGAATTTCTTCCGTCCCTATCGGAAAAGGAATTGCCATAAAAAAATACTTTCCTTACCTTTTACAACAAGGGCAGGTTAACTAACGTGTTGGTTGAAGAGGCGTGAATATTGTACTTGTGAGATATTCCAATAGATTGCACTGGACCACTTTCCATTAAAACACTCGTGGTTAAACATTTACAATTAAACCATATACGTCGATAACCGCATGTCTGATGCGTATATAATAAGTTAAAATAGATTGTAATGTAATGGATAATATATGGGTGGGGAAGGGCGCCAGTTTTTATTGCGAATAACAGTACGCAGATGCCGATTAATGTCGATTGATATACCATGTCACATAACTTATCAGTCCCGAGCAATACAAAGTATTTAATTTTCAGATTGGCTTAAAAAGTAAAAAAGGTGCAATCTAATGTCTCCCATGTTAGGACAGTAGAGGGAGAGAGAGAGAGGGGGAGGAGGAGCAGAGAAAGATAGGTAGAGGGGATGGGGAGGTAGAGAGAAAGAGAGAGTTTCTTAAAGTAGTATTATAATCATGAATTTCTCTACCTTTATAGCTTTACTCTTTTAAAATAGCTTTACTCTTTCTAGGCATTTAAATTTATAGCACTTGTTTTCCGATATGATTTATTAATGTGTAATTTGTTAGGTCCGCATTTTGAGCATTAATAAAAGTTATATTTCGTTTGACGTTGCCGTACATATTCACACAAGTGATAACAAATGAAATAACATCTGCATGGACTTTGTTATGCACTCCCCCACTAGAACTAGGAACATGGCTACGATGAAAACGTTCAAAGCTAAACAACAATAATGTCTAATTGAAACAATGTCTGGAATGCTTGATCTATCTAAAGGAAATTCAGTCAACCAGTCAGAAAGCTTAAAGGGCTACGTTTGCACTAGATTATGTGAGAATCACACGAGAATCGGCTTAGTGGACAAAGCCCTTTAGATATGTATGTATTGTCATTACATAATTTGTAATTTAATAATTCCATAATAATATCATTAAACACAACACAGCAGAGAGGAAAGGAGAGCACGGGGAGAGAGAGAGGGAGAGTTCTTTTAAAATATGTTTAGTCTCAGTGCCTGTCCTTAACAAAAGTATAAAATGATCCTTAACTCAGGAAAAAGATTAGATCTATTCTCCTATCCACTCATCCAGACGTAATGAAACACCTACTGAGTTGAGAATGATCATAACTTTTTACTATGCTTATCACTGTCAGTTTTTTTTTAAATATTTTTATTTTTTCTGCATTCTGCTTTCTGCATTCATATATCTTTAATTCAGGTATTGTAGGTTTTGTTTCCTTTGGAAGAATTAAGTGTTAATACTAGTTTTTGAACTAAATCTTTCTGATGTAGCTTTATCATTTTAATCCAAAGAACTGGTCAATCTCGCTCCCCTCTTGTGGTTCATCTTTATGGGGGCAATTACCACTAGTTACTATTACCCCATCAATCCCTACATTTCATACCAACCCAACCACCACCAAGGCCAACAGCTCTGATGACACACCACCAATGCCATCAGCTCTCATAACACACCGGCATATCAATCAGAGTCCTTTTCAAATCATTTCGAGCAAGGGAACAGAGTCATACAACCTATAACGCACTCTTTTGCTAATAAGAGTGTTATAGGATATATAACACACTGTAAATGCCTCATTTCAGTTAATTTGTTCCCAATAATTAATGGTATAATTGCATGAAAATCACCTAAAAAGAGCGCTCTCGCTCCAAACCCGCAAAATGCCCTTATAATCCCATTAGGACGCCTACTCAAGGGCCGGGAAAGACATTTAGACTGGTTATAGTTGATTTATGGCCAACCAAAATAAACAAAACCTCACCCCAAAACTGTTCTCTTCTGGCCACACTATTTCGTATTTTTTCCCTTATTCAATCCACATTTCTTCTGTCCAAATCGCAAATAAAAACCCATCTATTATATATAATAGTATACATATATTGTCGAATGGAGACAAACACCATGTAAAACGACATAATATTCTGTTTGCGCTACATTATAATTATATATAATGTTTATTCTTTGTTTGCGCTATTTGTAGGACTATAATACTTTTCCACATGGAAATGAAGATTTTAATATAGAGATAATTATAATTATCGGGCGAACTAAAAACTGCTCGTGCCTCAAATGAGTCTTTATGTAGCCATGAATAGAAGGTGAACTATTATGTAATGTACAATACCTAGTTACAGACAGACATATGGTTACGCACGTTTTCGTTTCCTGCAAAGCGTAGGTGTAATAGCGGTGGACTGAAAGTCATTTTCTGATACACAAAAATCCCTTTTTAAGTCTAGGCTCTGATTTGAGAGCGTCCTTTTAACAATTAGAATCCCATTAGGACGTCTACTCCCGGGCCGCGAAGGCCATTAGCGCAGTAGGCGTTCAATCGCTGACATGTCATACTTATCTTATCTGAGAGGCTTTAAGCCTAGATTGTTTCGGGGATGACTCTGCCCCCACTGCATGTTTTCATGCATTCTTCCTATGTAAACTGTCGCACTGACAACCGGTCAGCTTCGCGGAAATGTAACGTTGGCTCCCCAAAGGTTACTTTTGCAACGGTTCTCTTAAAATCGGGCTAATCACATAGCAAATTAAAGGTAATCCCCTGGGTGATCGTTGCTTACAATCTGATGACCGCCCCCACTCATTGTAGTCCATCGTTCCCGCACTTCAGTTTTTAAAAAAAATCCCTAGCGTGATTTTGGGTTCTTTGTCGGGTTTGGCCTTTGTGATCGCTTTAACATGCAGTCTAGGCTCATAGCCTCTCAGATCAGATAAGAATGGTATGTCAGGTATTTGACGCCTACTGGGCTTATGACTTTCCTGGCGCTGGGGTAGGCGTCCCAATGGAATTATGATGACATTTTGCGGTTTAGAGCGAGAGGCTTTCCCTCATGTTGGAGGGACTCTCTCAACTCTGAGCCGAGACTGTTAAATATCATTCGAGTCGCCCACAAGGGTGGTGTTATGGTATACATCTATACATACTCCAATATAGATAGATGTCGCATAACAGCAGATCTGAATTCTATCATATAACTTGCATGCGATCTCAGCGCTCAGCAACTTATAGATACTAACTTTCTAGTTTTAACTTTCTAGATTTCTTAATAAAGGATTTCTTAATAAAGGATTTCTTAATATCAATTTTTGACCATTGTTCTATCAGAATTATATAATAATTGTACTTATATAATACCATAAATTATTTCTCTTTAAACCAATGATTATATTTTCTCTAAGTGCATGCTAACGATAAATTCACACACAATATTAGTTACTTTGATATCAGAAGTGAAACTATACATCGTATAACATCACGTTACATGCCCTGTGCCATGAGTTGTTGGGAACTAACTATTCGTCACGATGTTCTATAACATCCATGTAATCTTCATTACATTAACGCCCATTCTGTGTCAATAACGGGGTTTATACTGTTGTATCCTGAAAATGACCCTTTTAATTATAATTACCATGCATCGTGATGTCCGGTGGTCATGTAGCTTAGATCCAAATTCTTTCGCACTCCCTCGCATATGGGCCTGAAGGCAATGGGCCGGGCTGCCGGGTCGATTACTATTCGCGGAGAAGTCGTCAATTCCAATGGCTCCTGCTGATTCGCTGGCGTTGCGATGACGTCAAGAGTGGCACTGGATCGTAGGCAGATGAAGGATACATATAACCAGAGAGGAGTGTTAAAGGAAAGCGTGAACGAGTTAAAGCGCTACAAATCTGTAGCAGAGCAGACGGCAATAGAACATTTCACTTGTTTAGAAGATGTTTTGGCGCGAACTGATTCTTCTGTTCCTGACGACAGTTGTATCAGTTCATCTCCTGCCCGTGGGACCGCCTTGGGCGGCGGCGATCAATGGCCCAAAGCTAATCAGGAGTGGTATCCAAAATGTGGACGAAACAGGACCCCAAAACCACCTGGAGGTGACCAATCTAAAAAGCGTCCAAAAAAGGAGCGTTATTTTGCCATCTTCTGCCCTGGATAATAGTAATCTCGAGGACGACCATGATTCACATGCAAACTGGAATCATCGGAGATCCAAGAAAAGCTTTAGCCCATGGGGTGGCAAGAGATCTGCCGAGGGAGAGGAAGCATTGGAAGTACCCCTTCGCCGAAGCTTCCAGCCGTGGGGCGGCAAAAGGCAGGCGTTATTAGACCATCCTTCTTCCTGGGACGATAGGGACCAAGGAAAAGTTGTCCAGGTGAGATCTTTCAATCCATGGGGAGGCAAACGTGGCTCACACGATGAGACGCTAAAGGAGGAGGCGGAGAAGCGGAAGTTTCAGCCGTGGGGTGGCAAGAGGTCGGTGGAAATGCTACCTTCCAATCTGGCCTCATACTACAAGCGTAAATTCCAGCCTTGGGGCGGCAAGAGACAAGTTTTAGATATGGATGAACTGAAACGGAGGTTTAATCCGTGGGCTGGTAAACGCAGTGCGTCCGACTCAAGCTTCGAATCAATCGGTGAGGATAATAATGGCCATTTAACCAGCGACGATTCGGAGGGAGAGATGGAGGAGCTAAAGAGAGGGTTTCAACCTTGGGGCGGGAAAAGGAGTTCGTTCCAACCTTGGGGTGGAAAGAGGAGTTCCTTCCAGCCATGGGGAGGGAAGAGGGGCAGCTTCCAACCTTGGGGTGGAAAACGAGCAAGTTTTCAACCCTGGGGTGGAAAACGAGCCTTCAGTGCATGGGGTGGAAAGAGAGCAGATAACCAGATAACAGACTCAGAGTTAGATAAAAGACCTGCATTCCAGCCGTGGGCTGGGAAAAGAAGCAATGAGTTAGACAATGAAATGGTGGACGATTTACTGGCCGAGCTACACCCTGAAGACTCATTGAACTGAAGGCTAGTACTGAACTACTAGAAACTGTACAGATTTAATTTAACATGAATATATTATGTTCGCCTGTCAATTTGTGTTTCTTTTCTACGCCTAAGTATATATATGTATTTGACACAGCTGCAAAAATCTGTGGAATTATAACAGGAAGGATTTGACCGCCGCAGTAGATAACAGTACGTTTAATGAATTCTTTTGTGTTCCCCTTTTTGTGCAATGGGCGAAATTTCAAGATAAGTGAACATCCACATATTGACGGCTAGAAGAGTAAGGAAATTGACCAATCATATCAGTAGATCAAGAAAATATCCTTGAATATACTATTATATAAACTATTCTTGAAATAGTTCTCTGGTATTTTGATGTAAATACAAAAGCCCTCCTCTGTAAGGACATTGTTAATCTTCATCATTGAAGTTTTAAAAAATATAGATTGATATCGCAAAGATACCTGTATTTTATCTAGTTTCTATCACATTCTAAATTCTAATGCATACATGCATGAGATATCCACATAGGTTTTCATAATGACATGTATAAATGACATTTCATATATATTTTGCCCCGTGATGCCCTCATATTCTTATATTTGTACAAATTTTGTGAGTAGGCATTTAAATCAAGAAAAAGAATAGAGATTCTTCATGGAAATCGATTTTATTATTGAGTCTCAGTTGAGTGTTTATCTAAGAGTATTGTTCTTGTTACCACTTAGCAACTGCTTAATACATAATTCCTTTAAGAAGGAAAGTGATCTATCGTTACCATTTATCAACAAGCAATTATTATTAGTTGTTATGAAGTTACAAATGTACATATAAAAATCAAGGCTTGATGATAAAACAAAGCAAACCTCTTTATTTCATTTTTAAATCTCTGCAGTTGTGTTATATTTCATCGATATGTAGCTTATACCTAGCTCTTCATATCTATAATCGACGACGAGTCCCTGCTAGAATCGCCTATATATTGATAGCCCTGCAACGCTGGTATCTTAATTAATTGGACAGGAAAAACAAATACACAGCGCGCTTTACGTAACACCGAGTGCGCACCGATTGATTCCTTTCACATAATTTATCGCCAAGCACCTGTCCTAATCATAAATTGATGTCTTCGCGGCCGAATCTTCACAATCCTATCACATTTCTTAAAGTTGTTTGTCAGATTGTCCTCCAGTGTTGCCGTTAAACGACTCGAGTTTATCAGGATTGCACATTTCTCTCTCCGGTGTTCAATTATCGATACATGTACTAGGATATTCCTGACTAAGCTCCTAAATCACTTCACTATTAATTTTGGATAATGATATGATGTGCATATGTAAAGATAAGTTAAGCAAATACAATGATTATCATGTTTTCCGCATGCATCAAAAGAGGCTATAATCGTTCAAAATGCCAACTTGGATGGTTAAAATCTCCAATCGTTCAAAATGTCCCCTTGGGTAATTAATTAACTTCATATATTATGTGCTGCTTTAACCCAATTGAAATTTAATAGTGATATCACAGGTTTCTTAGAGTGCTGCAATCCAGATGACACATTAGGCTTACTTATGCCACCAGGGCCATACTGTATTGGTTAATAGGCTTTCTTATTAGCTACTCTATGGACTTCAGTTCCTCTATAATAAATGAAATCAATATTCTCCAAATGCATGGTATGCGATTATATTAGCTCAAGGAGCGAGTCACAAAGAGAAGCAACTAGTATACATTAAACTCTCGTTGATAGAAGTAAACGTAATCTTTCATGAGGTTATTGACACGATTTCTTCGATGCATATTTCTTTCTGAACGGCAATATTATTTACTCGAAGGCATTGGAATAAGTTTAAGACGAACCAGTAACAATCCGACCAGCAAAGGAAATATAATACAAGGCGAAACAGATTTGATCAAAGCCATAAGATAAATGAGTTATCAAAGAAAAAGACATAAATCTTATTAATTATTATTTTCTTAGACATGTTCTTTTTCACATATCATGTGATGGTTTGTAGGTTTAATTGAATTTGTAGCGCGATCCAGAGTGCGGGTAGCCATGATAGGAAAATGAGTTCTCACATAGAACCAGCATGACGGCAATACAAATCGAATAAGCAAAGAAGCTATATATAGTTCCGCTGCCGTCTCCCTGGCACCCAAAATCTGACCTATGATCAAAAGTCTGTTTAAATTTAGCTACCCCTTAATTTATTTCACATATTCTTGGGCAATACGTACAGTTCCCTGGAAATGGAATTAATTCATGTGCCGAATATAACATCGAGTTAAATCATTTCACAGACATTCGTCGATGTGAAGAACGTACTGCCCATGGACAAACCAATTATGGTGCATCTAGGATGAATCTCCCAACGGGTTTCCATTAGTGACTTGAATACCCCCTGGGAGTCACAAAGCATTTGAATTCATAATCATAATATCAATAATTCATGAATTCTTTCTCAAAGATTTAGAAATGACATTCTCACATGTGTATCGCTAGAAGTTATATTTGAGAAGCCTTTGTCGCGTGATTTTCCACACTCTAACATGTTATAAAGGTTAACCGGTAGTGCCAAATAAGAAAACACTTTTTACACGCCTGAAACGTCCATACTAGCGGAAAGGTGGATTCAATTTTAAATTCCAACAAAAACATGTAAACATGTAAAAGTTTATACTCTGAATATAGTCAACTATAGATTTCATGATCAGGCTTCCCCCTTCTAAACTATTAATTTCCTTAAGTTCGTTTAAAAGAGTTAAGTTTATTATAATCCAATTAACAGTTAGATATTTACACTAAAACTACAATTCTTACACTTTTACCCTATCGAGTTTCATTATCTCTGAATTATCATACTAATATCTCTTTACAACAACAACACATACGCAATAATATAACCATTGAATTCAAATTTACTATAGAAATAACACTCTGCATTCTCTAGGGGAAATACAACATGATTTGGAACATGATTTCTGTTGACTCGATTTCCGAAAAGTGAAAAGCAAACAAGAGAGTGTTTAGATCAATCCGGACAGCAGCGGATCATTGTTCCCTTGGGTGATGACCCCGAACTCGCTTCTAAAATATAAACGTTCAAAGGCAACGAACGAGGTCTACTCCTTAGCAATGATTAGGGTCGACGGACGGAGGTATTTCGCAATGGAAAGAGGAAGATAAAACTTAGGGCTCATGTTCACTAACCAAGGCGACCGTTGGAAGAGAAACAGGACAGTCGGGTCAGTGGAGATGCATGGAAGCTGAAAGTATAAATGACTCCCGTCACGATTGGATAAATCCAATAGGGGATTTGCATGTCCGCCATCTTGAATTTTGATTCGCATGGACTTATGGGAGTTGTGTGTCCGTGTAAAAGCTATAGAAAACTTAAATGTTATGTTCAGCATGCAATATTTAACAGTGATCTCATGTAAATAGCCTTATATCTTCCATAAGCAAAACTTAATCTTTGCCAGCATGCATTTTTGTTTTATAGATCATTTTACAGAAGCTATGATATTTGTGAACATATCCTTGCGTTTTTCGATTAAAATGTTGCTAAATGTTTGTATGTCAGATTCAAACTGAATCCTGCACTGTAATAATAGTCATGCGCAGTAAGACCTGCAAATCGGCTATTTCCAGGCTGTTTTTCCATCTGTCAGCCGACTGCCCTAGTAAGAAAATCGGCTTGGTGGATAAGGGACATTAGCAGACAAAGTTCCATTTGTCCTATAATAAAGCATGGAGAGACATTCTATTCACACAAGGATAAGGATTTAACATTTGTCTACAAAGGAAGGCTGCCCTAGCTGGAGGAGATGGAACTCTTAGAGAGCATATAAACACACAACATGATTGTATAAAATACAATGGTTATACATTTGACAAATGTGATAATGGAGTACTCGAAAGAAGGTAGATTAACTTATAATAAAGCACTGAAATGGGGTAGAATAGTTTGGTTTCACATAGTCTAGAATGATATATTTAATCAAAGGATGAATATGATATATACCACTTTCATGTTTCAGGACGAGTATATCTTAAATCTACACAGGAGGGATATAATAGCCGTCACCAAAAAACATTGAAACAAGAAACATTTTCTAACTCAGATACTCAGATGCTAAATCATTGACATAACTCCTAGAAACAAAGCGATTGTTAAATGTACTTCTCTGCCTTCGTTTCTTCAACTTTCGTGACATGCACTGACAATCTATCCTGTCTAAAAGGCTACACTCAGAGAGAGAGAGAGAGAGAGAGAGAGAGAGAGAGATGGGTCGAGACTGAAACAGTCAGAATATAATGATGGCCTTTAGAGAAGCATATAGAGCACAAAACTAAATATTCCTCTATATATCCTCTAGGCAGAGTTTTAACAATACTTACAATAGTTGCATCTATTTCCAACTCACTGCCTCGACTCCCTGCTGATTATACCTATCAACTACTTGAGGCTGAGTACCCGGGTCCAGTGGGCCGGACGCCGATGGGAGGAGGAAGTGTAGGTCAGGACCCGACCGAGCAGGAACACAGAGAGATAGAGCTGCTCGAATAGCCCACACCTATATCCACTTTAATATAAGGGTCAGGTCGTCAGAAAATGTACAATTCGCTTTCACTAATCCTCTCAAATAACCCACATTTAAGACCAAGTCGAGGTTCAAAATGTACAGTTTAACATATAATAACCAAACAGATTCTTTTAATCCATACAAACCTAAATATTTAATTACGTAATCACGTAACATATATCATTTTAAAGCCTAATTCACAATAATTTACTAGATGAGTAGAGCTGCCAATTGTACATTTTCTGACAACCTGACCCATATACACCTACACATCCCCTAGAACGCGCTATGCATTGTTTGGTAGTTCTAAGTAGAACGAAAGGAAAAATGCGATGGATTTTGGAATATATAAAAGATAAAAGAAATACCAAGCTAATTGGCCTAAGTGTTCTAATTATTTTATTACACTGAGTCATTGCTGGTGGTAGTCAATATTGACCTGAAAAAACTAATTGCCATTCCTAGAGTCAGTGGTAATGTCTATTCAATAGGCAATTGAATTTTTGCCGATCATTTGATGTAATTTTAAAGATATATTTATTGTTCACTGAGATTAAACACTGGTAAACAATTCGCATGATAGCTTTATTTTTCAACGGCGAGAATTAGAAGCCAATTGAAGAAAACCGATGGAATGAATAACGAGAAATGGTTTCCAAACATATGGGTTAAATGCATGGGAGTAATGCTATTAATTACTTTAGGTATACACGCGCAATAAGACATGGAGAACAATAATGGAACTAGTTTAATAACACCTTGAAGCGGTTCCATGCACAAAGGCGATACGTATCTATGCATTGTATCTGATTACATAAGATTCGGCACGAGGCGTGGAGACCATCGAAAATGGCTTCCCACGTACGAACAACTGCGTGTATGATAGATAGGTCAGTCTCCTGGATCTCCTTTACCAGGCATGTTAGTAGTATACCGACTTGGGGGAGAGACTCGGGCATCAGACGTTAGACAGACACATGTTCTTAATTAAGGTCTGGCATACGCTATTTCAGATTTCAAATTGGGCGAGTCCAGCCTTTCAAAGGCAGCCTTCTGCAGTACTCGCCTCTTTCGGGGGTTCTTAACAATTCTTTATGCCATCGATACAAACTATCAATACTTGTGCGTAAAGGCAGGGATCCACAAGACCGTGTGCTTATTGCGACTTATTGCGATAGTTATTTCGTAGATTGATTATTATAAAGAACCTTCACCAATTGCACAACCTATCAAGAATATCCTTTGACAAGCTCAATTTTGTTATTATAATTATTTGGATTGAGAATGCACTGCAGAATGAAACCGTAATGACCGCAGAAGGAAAACACGTCAGTGGAGCCACGCCTTAAGGGCAGGACTGGCTTGGCACAAGAAAAAGACAAATTCCCCAGAGTCTTTACCATAAAATTGATCACTAAAGGAAGCCATGGGTAATCACGCATGTATGTATTTTAGATTCACAATATTAATAGTTTTAAACACTTTATACTTCATAAGTATTTCTCATTACTCATTGGGAATAGATGCAAAGAGTAAAAATAAAATACGTCGAGTTGATAAGGGATCCTGTGCTCTAATAGTCACATCTATCTATCAATCTATTTAAATCTATATATCCCTTGTAAATCCAGACCTAGCAGTGGGTGTATAGATATCCGTGTTGTAAATGTGTCTGCCAATGGCACTTAAGGTCATGACATTTTGATTGGTTCAAAGAAAAATGGACATTTGAGTTTTAATGAAGTAATGTAGTTACATTAAAATATTAATACAAAGTCTGGCGGGATTTGGCCATTAGGCGAAACTTGAGAAGTATTACACAAAGTTTCCTTTACTTGTTAAGGGAATAACAAGTAATCAAATTCTTTCGAGAATGAACGTGGTTTGTAACTTTTGGTTTCATGAAGATGTCTGAGGGGGTGATTATTGTTTTGACTTGATTGACTGTTTTCAGAAGTTTTCTGAACGGACTACTTGAGTATTTAATATGCTACGTTTGGAGACGAAATTTCATTTTGTATACGCTTTACATAATGATTGTGATTGAATAGTCTTCCAGAGCGACAACAGCAATGGTGATGATGCAAGATTTCACTTTTTCATTTTGCTCTGTGTCAATAAAAACTTGGATCCAACTTTAGATACTTGTCTGGATTGTAATAACGGGACAATGTGGAATTTAAGGAGCCAATATGAAGGCCCGCCGAACGACATGCACCTACCACCTTCACCAGTCTATGGCAGCATTGCACTGTGAGTAGGGGTCAGATTTTCAGAAAATGTACAATTCAACTTAGCTAATCTTTTCAAATAACCCAAATTTCAGACGAAAATAAAGTTCATAATACAGTTCAACCTAACCAAACAGATTGCTAGAATCAATGCAATACCGAATATACTCGAATTTACCTAGTATTGACCAAATTGCAGCCGAATTTTACAGAATTTACTAAATGCATACAGCTGCCAATTGTACATTTTCTGAAAATTTGACCCAAAGGACTGTATCTTCAAAGGCGCCTCCCTCATGACTCGCTTATATTAGCATATATATGTGATGTGTTACAGAAAAATGTATCGTAAGTTGCAAAATTATTATTGTTCAAAGTGTTCTATTCACAAGATCTGTTTGTAGGAATGTTCTCATTTTGGGGTATCTGACGTTTTAAGTCTACAGTGAGTTAAATATATGGGATATATATAAGGTTATCCCATGGGGTAAACTTTACGACCAGAAATCCACCAGAAATGTTGCAATTCAAATAAATAAAAATCAAACATAAAATATAGACATACTTTTTGATTTCCTAAATTTATGTTAAAGTGGCTCTTATTAAAATTAGTAGTCTTGAAATCTCTTGACACTCTTTCAGTGTGAGTGAGTGAGTGAGGTTGGTTGCTTTACGCCCTTATCAACACATTTAAGATGGTTATATCAAGGGCGGGAGAGCTGAGAGGGAGGCAGTTTATGATCATACCCAGGAAATAAGAGATAGAGAAGAAGGGAGAGAGAGACAGAGAAAAGAGACAGAAAGGCACTTTATTGTCATACCCAAGACCAGACTCTTTCAGTGTAATCATATAGGATAGATGTAGCATTATCTGAAATACTGAGTACCAACATTGTGTTTTCATTCAACAATTATTGATTATGTGTAATGAATGGGTCATAATGGGTCACACCCCAAAATAGATACAGCACTTGACATGGGGCCAAACCTGGGGTTACATAACTCCAGATGCCAAACCAACTGGCACTTTTGGATTTTACGTCGAAATGAATTTTGACCAAATATCGTATACTTTATGCCTCATTTTTCTGTGACACATCACGTATGATTAACATGAATTGCACTACACAGGATTATAGTAAATAGAACGCTTAGAGCTTCATTCTCAGTTAATATCGATAAAAGAATAAACACTCTAGGCTCAGAGATGGGAGGGTCCCTCAAAACTGAGAGAAAGCCTCTCGCTTCAAACCGCAAAATGTCATTATAATACCATTCGGACGCCTATTCCAAGGCAGGGAAAGTCATTATGGCGCAGTAGGCGTCCGATTACTGACATACTATTCTTTTCTGATCTGGGCTAGACTGTAAACATTTACTACTTGTTGTTCATTTCCTGTTCATCTGATAGTCATTTGACCAAAACTTTGGAAGATTTCGCCCTGTTGTTCTTGCTGCAGTGCTTCATAAATGTCCATATCTACTATATTTCGGCGGCCCATCGAAATAATGCTGCGGCGGTTACACTTACCCGCGCTTGTTTTCTTTCGGTCGATTCTACTTTAAATTATTCTATAAACAGATGTAGTTATGTTGAAAATCTCCGTATAAACAAGGACTCCTGTAGTTTCTGTATATGTTGTTTTATTGTTGCTAGATGAAATAGGGCTGTATCCCTACGCGTTTCGGTCTAAGCGGTGACCTTCTTCAGGGGAATGACAGAGTGTATTCAAGTGTGGTATATATAGTAGTTAACATATATAACAGCAGCAAAGTAATGATAACTTCAATACTATAGGTAAAACAACATTAATAGTCAATTTGCTAAGATTTCTTTTATGGTAATAACTGAGAAAACAACATTAAAATCAAAACGGTAGGCAAAACAACTCTCTAGCCAAAATTATCTTGGAGGCTCTAATATAGATCTGACAAACACAAATTAGAATTAAAAGAATTCTATGTTCAACTTTAAGTTACATTAATTGATTGATAAAAGAAGAAAAAGAAGCAGTTTCCCTTTAGGGATGTTCTCACGCGTTGTAAATATAAAGGATAGTATATTATGTGTTTAGGCACACAAGTCAGCTTGTAAAGGTATAGGCATCAACACGAAATGGCATATATATACGTGGATATACTTAATTATAGACATATACACTACTTTTTGTAGTACCATAAGTACCAAGTCACTTTGATATTACTGGGAAAGGTCGTCTCGAGTGGGTTGGTTCCATGATCCATCCTAGTAGATATTTCAGCGTTGATTGTATTGTCCTATAGAATAATAATATAAAAGGAAAACTTGATTTCATTTATTTTGTATCGTTTATTCAATTCAATTCAAATATTCTGTATTCATCACTGGTTTGGTCTTGACAAAAGGCTAGGTAATATGTGTACCACAGGTCTTCCTGTTTGGGCCCTAGATTTTAATTCGTTTAAAGTGGCTATGGTCACTGTTTGAGTATATGTCATTTAGAAATATGTTTGTAGTTTTCGATGACATGCATAAGTAAGAACATTTGTGTAGAATACTAACGCTATATATTCATTAGATTAATTGATATTTGTTAATGAAGAATGTGGCAGAGGTTCCATTGGGGAATTCAAATCTGAGAGAGAAGTAACTTGACCATAAGGTGCTGCCCCAGTGTATGGTAAAGGGATGTGAACTAGGAGCGAGACAGGAGGTACATAGTGACATATATACCCTGTCCCATCCAGCTGGTATCACTTAACTCATTAAAGCCGAAACACAATATAGGAATCTAAAATATTTTTTTTGCAAATAAGAGAAACATTATAGTTATAGGAGTACTTGTGTAGCATATTTTAGTGATCGTCATCATTATTTACCAACAAACCATAAGAAAAGAAGTCACCTCCTCTCTTACAAGGAGGCAGACATATTGGTGAACAACAGCGCCACTGGTGGTAAATTACAATTATTGATGACGTCACTAGCCCTCTCGGTCTGAATACATATGCAGGATTGTCACATGTAAACAAACATCGATCTTAGTACAACAGGTTTATTTCAGGCATTGATATGTATATAAATATAGAATATATACAGTGAGAAGTATATGCAGTATAAATAGATTATAAGTACACTCTCTCTCCCCTGCTACCTTGTAAGTGAATAATTATAGGCAAGCTAGCGCCGACCCCTATATTATATATGGCGTCGGCGACGGCGATTGTTTTTACAATTCCACTCCCTGCATGTGTTGACCATTCAGTAGCTTTAACACCTTTCCCTGCATTTGTCAATGGCATATGACTTCCCAGCCTAACCTTTTTACATATGAATATGGCTCAAATCAATTGAGAAAAGATAGGAGTGTGTCCATTCAGGCGCTGCAGGCTATTGTTTATGTTGTGGGTATGAGGGTATGTGACGTCACTCCCAGTCACGTGACTTATAGCAATGGCGCTGACCATGCAAGGTGTCTGCTATGGTTAAAGTCCATGTAAAATAGCTCTCTTCTTCCTTATCAGATGAGTATTACATAAAATACATATGCCGGATTGTTAAATATGATTTACCTGCTTAGAAAATGTATACATAGATACCTATGGTGTTTCGGCTTTAAGATAAGAGGCGTCGGGACCTTCCCCTCACCAACCGAATTGTGTCTGGCAGTTGGGTAGGGTGACTCCAGCAACCTACGAAATTGGAGTTTTAAACTCTTAAATACACGAAATATATGTAATTCCTACATTAATGCTCCCGGGTATACATTACAAATATACTAATCTAGAACATAGTTGAAATTCAAGCATATGTAAAAAAAATCAGGAGCTCAGCGGCAAGTGTCACTTTAACTGTAAGTGTTGCTGGTTACAGAAAAGTGATTAAGGCTACTAGTCTACCTAGAAGAGATAAGGATGTGTGACAATTTTGGAGAGAGCGTATGATTTCTTATATTGCAGACTGAAACAGTATGTTATACACCACATTATTCAAGTTTCCCAGAGGGTACCTAGTTGTTTATAGATTTATTGTACGCATTGAACCCGAGTGTATTTCAATGGATTCAGGTCTCAGATCGGTAAACAAAAGGAAAAAGTCTTGAAAACTCCAGACAATCGGCACCAAATTGAATCAACGGAAAAGGGACAACAGAGAAAATGTGTTAACAAATGGAAGGAGATTTTGAAGGGATCATTAGGAGGCACAAGGAAGAAGGGAATTAACGTACTAAAGAGATAATTAAACCCATTCTTTTAACTTCTAAGGCCAATGAGACTCACACTTCCACATGAAAATCAGGTTTCAATAAAACAGGGGATAAAACAGGTTCTTAGGAAAATTTCCTTCTTTAGAATCTTTAACCTGCAAGCAAGTTGAACAGGCCTAGCTTAGCATTTAAGCACGAGAGAGGTAAATATCTGGAATTTCTTCCCAGTTTAATTGCCTGGCCGTCCAATTTTTAGTATTCGAGCAATGTGACAATGCCTGACATAAGAAATATTGAAGTGGAAGCTTGTTAAATGAAATATCAGGTGACAGGTTCGCAGCTATTATGACAAAACAAATCTTAACAAATTAACTCATATGATGACTTAAAGAACTGGATTTATCCATATTCTGCGGCTGTATATGTTTATATAAGGATTGGAAGTGGAAAAGGCCGAGAGATAACGGCCACTGATGAGCGATAATAAGTGATATCATCGTAAGAAAGGATTCAGGCGAGCCCTGATGTTGACGTTTGCATAATCAACATAGGGTACAGAATGTAGGCCTATGGAGTCGAGTAATTAACCGTTACAATCTCGAAAGAAAAAAAGGACAGAGTACACCTCTTACATCTCTTTTATCTGTTATAAAACATTATACACAATTGGTGGGAAAATATAATTTATATTTCATCTGCCCACCTAACTTGCAGTTTCTCCAGTCCACTTAGTGCATACGCCTTAAGACCCTGACCTTGGCTTAGAGATGAACTTGCATCAACCCCCAAGCTTCAGAATCTAGTGCAAAAGTAAACGAAGTATACGGCTGGGCACGGAACGATCAATCAAATAAAAAACCCTAGAGGTTCCCCCAATACCATTGTCCAGTCACAATTGCCAGAGACTGGGAGGTATGAGGGAATTTAAAGAAAGTATATCAATATGTAATAGATAAACTCTTTTCGCCTCACTGCCAATATTATATCTTATTAATAAATGCAGTGTTTGATGGAAACGATTATGACACAGATCAGACACTTTCCACCCACCAGGAGGTGCAATTAGTCCCTTATTTGGGAGATGCTTAGGTCGATACATAGGCCTTTATTAGGGGAGAAATATGGCATAGACCCAGGTTCGCATGTATAGTGTTAACGGTTCAGTACATCTACCAGGAAAGCTAAAATGTTGGATCTAAATGTTTTCCTTGAGTAAATGAGAACTTCAAGTTGCACGGGTCGGGGCAACTTAGGTGCAGGCACGAATTAAACAAGGAAATAGTAAACAATTATTATATTACTCTTTTGATGTTTTCAACTTTACAATTAGTGTGAACCTAATGTAGCTAATTATCGTTTCCAAGGGAAACGTTTCTCGAATTCAGTTACTTGTGTTGGATGTCAAGTGATAGTTACTGTGATGTACTAAGGCTGAACTTGTTTTAAAGGAATTCTATATCTGTTCAATAGCTACATCATTTATGTTGTCATGGTTCAAGCGTTAACCGATTGTATAAGGTACAAATATTGCATGAAAAACATAACCCTATATTGTTGTCTTATGTCAATTTATTCAACAATCTTCTTAAAACATTACTCTTAATCGGTTTTACAAATTCTCATTAGACCCAGATCTAATGGGATCGGTCTTATGGGACCCTATGTGTGAGAGGAGGATTAAGGTGAAGCTACCTGCCACCTTTGTCGCCTCCCTTCACACTGGCCACATTACCGAAATAAGAAGGAATTATACTGTAGATGTAATGAAGAATGATATTTACAAAACATTAAATCAATGGATGTAATTGCAAGCTCTGCCTTTCCCTTGAAGTTGAGACATAAGGACATGCATCATTGTATGTATCCATGAACCTTAGAATATAAATGATTTATTAACCCCTCTTTCGGATTGTCCTAAAATCAATCACAGTGGCTTCAAATTTGGAATATAAATACTTTTATATGTTGGCTAGAACTATTCCGAAGAACATGTTGGAACTTTTGCAAACTGTGTGCAACATAGTGAATTTGGAGATGAGAGACCAGGTTCTCGAGGTCCAGCCCCCCCCTTTCTTCGCCTCTCTTAAAGCATGACCAATACAGTATAACACATCACAGATAGATGGTATCTCAGATCTCAGCCATGCCTCAGCCTTATATTCAGCCAAGAGATTCGATCTGATAGAACAACACAGATTAGATCCTATCGATTGACAAATACCAGCCACAATAGCAAGATCATATCAATGATTGACAACTTTCTGGGCGTTCCACTGATTCGAGAATTACGTAATTCTATATTACGTAATTCTCGAATAAAAATACATCATTCAAGAATAAACTATAAACTATGATAAAAAATAAAATATTATTCAAACATGCCCTATGTATAACCTCATTTAGGAACCATTCATTCTGGATTGGCACCTATCAATGTCTGTACAAATTGATCCTTGACTTATTGCAAACAATAGAGTCTGCAACAACAACAATAGCTAACAAGTTATAAGTTTATTAAGTTAATCAATCATTTAATGAACTATTTTTCTGTTTAACTTTATAATCAGTTTAAGTTAATGTATATATTGTGCGTTTCCAAAGGAAACAAATTCTACGGTCAACTATTTGTGCGCAATGGTTAGATTATGAATATCAGACTACTGTAATCTGAACTGCCTCGAATGTCTGTATTAGAAGAACACAGGAGTGGAAGTAAAATTCAGTTTATTAACAACTAGGAAAGTTGCACGCTCCCTGTTTACAAAGGATAAACATGAAAGTACAATGCAAGGGAATTAGACATAAGACATCAAACAACATATTGTAATCTAATAATACACAATTGTCTTTTAGTCTTTGCAATTCCGAGCTTGTCTGTCTCCAAGACTTGAAACCCAGAAATCCCAAAGGGTGTAGTAGGTGTAGATCACTCAGATTCAGTCATGGGTGGTCCTCTCTAAATGGGTTCCTCTCAAAACCTATACAGTGGCCTTAAGTGGCAACTTGTCAATCAAACCAAGATAGCCAATAGAATACAACAAATGTCAACCAATAGGATGTCACACTGGCCTTCAGGGATTTACTGCAGAGATGATAGAAGGTTGTCAATCAAGCAGTCCTTGCATAAGTGCAAAGTTAGTAGTGTTGGTGTGAATTACATCACACAGAGATGGGCATCCAGATATCCTCCCAGATAAGTGTCCACACTCCTCACACCAATGCTCAACCAACACCTTAAAATGTATCACATGAACTTGCTACTCAGGATGATGTACAGAATGGTACCCAATTCACTAACATTCACGAATGTTTTTTTAAAAAAATACCGTAGAATGTAAAAAAGCGTGCACACATATAATAGCACACATATATTATATATATATAGTACAACATAATGTTATAATATGTGTGTACTCATATTATTGTGCTGAATTAAATTTCTGAATAAACCACGGTTAAAATTATGGCAAATATATTATCTGTATTGACTGTTCCTCCTTCTCTTGTTGTATGAACAATTTATGACTATTTTAGCATATGATTTCTTTTATTACAGACTGAAACAGTATAAATTCATTTTTATTACAGACTGAAACAGTTATGCACTACTTTATTCAAGTTTTCCGGAGGGTACCTATTCTTATATAGATTGATTGTACGCATAGAACCCGAGTGTAGTGCAATGGATTCAGGTCTCAAATGGGTTTAAAAGGTTAAATGTCTTATTATTGTAATTGCGTATCATTTGGCACTCATTCAACATGTATGTTAAAATTAATCAACCTCATCACAAAAAGGCTAACCTAGTTACCTTCGGTCGATATATTATAGAGAAGTCAATGACCGTTATCGCTTAACCTGATACAGGGGATACGTGAGAGAACAATTATACAATATAATCTTATACTCCTGCGCATTAAAGAAATTAAAGATGCACAATAAAGTGTCTTTCATGTTAATCGGCTTGACATATTCCTTTAGAGTTTTATGTCTTCAAGTGTGCAAGGTAAACAAAATTCTAGGCAAACACATTTCGTATCGCCGATGAGATAATTAAGTTAATTAACCAGTTCAACTGGCTATGATTTGCACGAATGAATTACGCAAGTACTTTAAAACTTGGTGCATTTCTATTCTGTTGGTTTTAATCGATTAAGTTCGATTTCTAGCAAATATCTATTTCTGCTGTCTCCTTATAGGTGTAGAACTCACTGATTTTACCCATATATATAGAGAGATAGATCGCCTCGGCATAAGTTCCTACTATTCTAGCATCTATTGCATTACACCGACGCCTATCTAGCTAGCTGTGGAGTGTCTATACTCCCCAACACGATCCCCACCACACACAAACAGGTCCAGAAGAAGTGGCTTATGTCATAACTCAATAATTGGTGAAGACGATACCATTGGGTCAAAATAGCAGATGATTATTAACTGGGTGTGCCAGTATCTGACTCCTCTCAAAGGATTCAGCAGGAAGAAACACTTGAGAATTTACGACCAGCAACTACAGATGATCGCATTATGTCGGACGTATTGCACAGAGGGGATGTCTTGGCTTTTGTTTACCCGCGTATAATAGTGGAGAAGGTGCCAATCCTGCAGTGAACGAGCTTTCCACCAAATACTCGAGATGAAACCCTTGCTATTGCCCGACTCTGCCAATATTGGAAGTTACACGTATCACATAATGTTCAGGGGCTGGATGGGTGAAGATGGGTTCAATATATCGCTCCTGGTATTGGGCAAATATATCTCATGTATTATCCTTATTATATATGAATTATATTGTATATAGCTCATTGCATGACACCTTACTGGGTTTTGTATTGTATTGTATTGTATTGTATCAATCTTTATTTCCAGTCTTTACATCATATTCTTTTCCAAATTATTATTGCTGTAGTTTTTCCTACTACTCCTTTGCGCTATTTCTATTTCCAATAATGATCGTTGTTAGTACAGCGTTAATGATAGAAAGATAGAAAGGAGGGATGCATGAGAGACAGTTATTAATTGGAGAGAAACGTTGATAGTTGTGCTTAGTTATTTTAAATTAAGGGGAAAAGGATCAAATAATCTGTCCGTTTGTCTGTGTCAAAGTGTAGCCAGTGTCGTTAGTCAATTCGAATGAGCCAAGGAATTCCATTGGATTGATGAAGGTTTGGTCGGCACCATTAATAATAATAAGGTGTTCTTTTTTGTGAAAGACAAAAAGAAGAACAAATAGGATATAATATAATATATACAGGTTTAGACCTTCGTATTGCATGCCCCTTTTGAAACCTAGACTATAACAGAGATATTATAAAATATATAGGGGTGAGCTGATAACTAATCACTTATAAGAATCCAATAACCCTGTATACTGGGAGACCTTGAGATCTAGAATAGAATTGGGACATGAAACATCAGTACAATTTGTGTCAATAACGAATAGCAATTATGGTAAATTATTCAACCGCAGTGAAAGAATAATGATATTCAAACATTTATACCATATACCATCGAAAAGATTAATTATACCTATGTACTTGTCGTGTTTACAATCAATACTTTTTTCGATCGAATACAATTAAGTATCAAAATGGAATAACTGGGTTGGGTCGTCGAATAATACGAAATGATTTGCGTGCGAAAAACGCATATTCACATCACATTCACATATTCACATCACATTCACATATTCACATCACATTCACAGTCAGTATAGTTATGAAATGATAATTAAATCATATTACATTCTATTACAGTGTAGGCTCAGAGCCTCTCAGATGATATAAGAATGGTATGTCAGTGATTGGAAGCCTACTGTGTTAATGGCATTTCTGGCCCAGGAGTAGGCCTCCTAATTGGATTCTAATAGCATTTTGGGGTTTGTAGCCAGAGGCTTTCTCCCAGTTTGGAGGGACGTCAGAATCTCTGAGCCTAGACTGATTACATCATATCTCTAGATCATACTGATGCCACATGCATACTCTATCACTGCCTTGATTTCTTGATAACTTGAGAATGTTTGATCTTGAGAATCCGTGACTCTATCTGCCTTTAATTCACTTAGCAGAATTCGACAGTGATACGTACATGGGCTTATATTAATTGGGAAGCGATGGCTAGTCATCTCCCACTAATGAAAATGGGACATATCAAATCGCAGTACCTTCCTGCAATCATATCAAACTGATAAAACGCCACAAGAATAATGTTTTGAAATATATTAATGAGAAGTTATGAGCTATATATATAATGTATTTACATATATTATGTCGCCCCGATATGTTAAACGGTAAAAAGTTAAATCGATTGCATATCAAAACTTCCAACGGTTGTTTTTTTGCGGAGACACTTTTTGTGATTGTGCTAATATTGGATGCATACCTCCCCCGACCACAGCGCAATAGGACCCTGACCAACAAATTAACTTATTGCTGAGCACAGAAATTTACAAGATGGAGACGTTGGCTGGATACTTGACGACTCGAATCCAATCCGCTCTGATATAAATGGAGAAAAAATGCGAACCTGGAAATAACAGGAGACATTCGCGGTTGGAAAGGGCGCGGCCGCTTCGGATGTAAATTATAAAAATATTAAGGACGCTAATTTAGGTTGTAGGATATAAAAGTACTGCATGATTCCGGGTTAAGGAAATATGACTAGTTTAATTAGCAAATAGCCTTCTTATAAACAGAAGATCACGCGTGGCAAACCTAAACATTTAGTGTGTTAATAAGACAGCCACAATTAGAATTGCATGTGGTTGACGAGGTTTGATCGTGTTTGATTGCTGTTTCGCAGACAAACCCAAGGAAGATTTAAGGAAGAAGTGCTGGGGATAATGGTGTGGAGCTGAGTGATAGCTTTCAGACTTTAAGTCACTTGTGGTTGTTGATCATAAAATATCTGCAAAAGGAATCTACAATGTGATGAAGATCGTCGTACTGATTGCATTGTCGCTGCCATCCATTTTCATGTTTTACGAGTGAAAGAGTCTTCCAGTTGGATCTAATGTGCAATGATTGCATCCCACTCCGAAAAGCAAGAGTTCTGTTGTGTTACGAGGACACATTTTCCTTGTATTTACAGCATTTGGTGTGTTAAGGTCAAAGCCTGAATAACAACCATTTGAAGACTTTTTTGAATACCTTTGATAAGATTTGCACAATTTGAATATATTCTCAGATTGATAACCAATAGAGTTTCTCGTTACTTTTGTCTGTCAGAGCCAATTAATACTGTTTAGAATTTGGGTCTGATTGCATTATATTTTATTATGATATATTCATTGCTCTGAGAACAACGTATCTAGAGTATCACAAGTGTGTTACGCAACTCGGGCAATATTCACCCTTCTTCAACCAACTTGTTATTTAACCTGTAAATGGATGATATGCAAATCAGGATTCGCTGAGAATAACATCATGTGGTGTATTTATGCGTATGCTGAATAAAAGTATCTTAAACTAAAAATGTATAATAAATATGCACATGTATAGATGTTACTCACACGATATTTCAGAAGGAATGGTGGAATTATGGGAGAATAAAATCCATGGCCTAGTACTGAAATTGTATTTATAGATTTAAATATAGTTTTCATTCAGCAAATGTGTTACAAATAATCACTTGCACTTCTCAACATAACTTGTCAAAAATGTCAAAAGTGATACACGTACACGTTAGTAGGCTCACAAAATATCATCTACTAGTAACATCTTCATAACTTTATACAAAGAAAACTATTCTCCTTTTGCCTTACATCACATCGCAGAAAGGCAAGATTATTTACATTCATCATTCCATTTCATTATATCGTATAAAAGAAGCGAACTCGTTTTCCTAGCGCATGAATCAAAACCCTAGATTAACCACCGCTATATCATAAAAAGTTCATCATCCGGCACAGTTTTTGAATGTCCCATTCTCAGAGCTCAAAATGCTTAAATATATTTCCCGTGTGAATACAGTCATATGTATGTATGTATAATGTATGTATAGATTTTTTTCCACAGGTAAATATTTTTATTCAGAAACATCAGAGTACAATCTCACAAATTCATGTGATTTTCGTGTTGCCCTGATGCCTGTATTCTTATAACATTTCGCAGTGCAGGGAGTTATTAATGGACCATCCGAACTCGGTTCCATAAGTGGTTATTAATGTCAAATGAGTGGTACAAATAAAAATCCACTCCAATCGTCTCATGAAGCTTTTCTTGAAGCAAAAAAGTCACATAAAAGTATAATATATGCTTACATTTATTTAATACATATGTACACAATCATGGAAACGAATATGAACAAACACATAGGAAATGAGAAAAGATAAGAAGCAAATCTGCTTATTTACCATTTCCCTACTATTGTCAACATACATCAAAGACATACTTTGGAAGTTATTTATCCCAGATTTCTTCTACCAATAGATCTGAACATTACATTGTAGCTGAGTTTCGCAGTCCATAAAGTATGTGTGAATTAGCTATATAGTCTCACTAATACACAAGAAGATCGGGTATATAGTTGGTTCGCAGTCTTATGGACGGACACATCAATAAATCATCCTGTTTATTAAAAATATAATTTAATGTAATTTGGTATAATTTCTTTAGAGCGACCTTGAAGGAATTAATATCTTCAATTACAAGAATTGTGTCGTCCAACCCATTAAAACAATTGGCCAACCTCCCTACCCTAGATCTAGACTTTTGGCTTTTTTCCCACGTTATTACAGGGGTTTTACAACGAAACGTTAGATCAACACATACTTTCACCACCCATTTAAATCCAACACCTTAAATCCCAATTGGAATCGATCAGGAAATTGGTGAATTGGTTTTGGTGTGACTTACTACATTATAAAGCCATTTTGTGGACTTTTCCCGAAAAACTAGTTCAGGTGGCGGGGTTGCATATATCCCTAGTGGTATACATGCATGCAACGTATCCCTTTCTAGATACGTTATTTCATATAAAATCTGTATACAGTAAAGTAGTTTATACTACGACTGAATGGGTTATTCACTTTGAGCGGGAAGAATACGCCCATTTAATAGTTTGTTCATTTCTGTACGCGTTGAATAAAGAGCGCGTGGCCGCCGATGTAAAAACGTTTTTGATTGGTCAGTAATGATCGATATGGTGACGTCATCGCTGTGTAGACCAATCAGAGACGAGCTTACTCCATGATTCGGCATGATCAATACTAAAGATGGCCACGTCTTGGAAATGTGGCCAGGCTGTATGCGTAAGAATGGCCTTTTTTTTAATATTTCCAAGTCGTAGTATAAAGAAAGAACTGTACTCAAGGTTGGAACTACTCGTGTAATTCAATGGCTCTCGTTATAACTTTCTTTTGTATCCAACGCGCGACCTGCGGCCGCTTGTTGGATACAAAAGAAAGGTATAACTTGAGCCATTGAATCACACTTGTAGTTCCAACCTTGCGTACAGTTCTATCTAATTACTACATGCTGAAAGGTGATTCACCTATGCACCTTTTGTATGGGCGGGAATATGTTGTGCAGGCGCGCACATAATCAGGAGACAATTAAAACGAGACAATGGGGTAGGTGCATAATATTCACTTAAACGTTACGTGAGTCACGTAAATATTTACCCAAACGGGGTGCCAAATACTTAATTTAAAAGTTACGTGAGTCACTTAAATTTTAAGTGACTCACGTAGTCCAAATCGCGGTGCAGAATACTTAAATAGGCTTCACGTAAAATTTAAGTGACACTTAAAGTGGCTCAAAATTACGTTGCCCAGGGGAGGCAATGTAAGGGCCTAAATGCACATTATTATAATGAAAATGACCCTTAATTCTTCATTTTTTCAGGATATACTCGGCACAACTGTAGTTGTATACCACATAAAAATAAATGTGTTTTAAGAAGATATCATTTTTCACTAAATTTGACATATGAGTAATTCTCCCAAACGGGCAGCATTTAAATTCAGGAGGCCAATTTTTTCGAAAAAATAACATTCATTGAATCTCTACAATGTTTGGCGTACATATAGCAGGGTGTATCAGCATTACGCAGACGAAGTTTGGGAAGGCTGAGGCAAATATTTCTATTCCTTATGACATATGTTTCAGATATTTCCATTTTTGCCTATAATTATTTTGCCTTATTTCGGCCATATTGATGCAGATTCATGAATAATATTGTGTAAGTCTGAGATGAATTACCCATTAATTATGCCAGCAAAATTAAATGACAAAGTCTTTTTATTTCTATTAATTATGGCGTAACGGCGACGCTATGGCGTAACGGCGACATCCCAACATATGCTCACTGCAATTCAACAGCATTTGTATTTATCCTTATCTATGGATTTTACCAGATTCGGGCAGACCTAAACAATTACTAGAAAAGGGGAAATAATGGGAGTTATTCTACATGTCGTAACGCAACATTAAACATTCCCATATCAATTCAATAAATTTTATTTGAGTGAATAAATGGGTTCATAAACGTCATGGGTTAATAACTTTTATATTAACCGAAATGCAAGTACATGTGCATCATCCCTCCTCCAAAACCTAAATGCTATGTAATATTAATGATTAGTTTAGGGAGATTGTATTCCTTTGAAGCTAATGTATGTCGTAACGGCGACATAAATATTCCGAAACAATATTTTCCAATTCTAGATCAATTCAAATGCATAATGATATGAATATTTGTTTTTTTCATGATAATGAACATGGGTGCATGCGTAGAAACCATTTTTCTTCAGCAGAAGTAATATATTTTCTAAACTAGGCTGTGTATTATATCCATATTCCATACCTATTACTTATTTTCTAGCCTGAAAAAGCCCTTTTATCAATATAGCGGCGAAGATTTTGGCCTACGAACTTTGAAAATGGGGTTCCCACACCTTTATTTTTTGCTAAGAAATGCAAATAAATTGGTTATAATCATGTGTGATCATCGGAAATACAGGTTATAGACACCCTAGGCTGAAAAATCAAATGACGCCCTATTGGGAGAATTACTCATATATATCACTCATAGGCCTATATCTGATGTGTTTCAGGAAAATGAGTCGCAAGATTTATTCACAAGATCTCTTTATGGAACGTTCGCATTTCGTAGGGCTTAGTGCTTTAGGTCATATCAATTTATGTACCAAATTTCCAGACAGTACATTAGATATATCCTTGCCTTTCAAAGATCATCCTATGGCATATATTTAGTTAATTTACTGGTAATTACCCACAGAGAAAATTGTTCCAATTCTTTCAGTATGTATCCAGCACGACTGTAGTTGTATGTAACAATAGATGTGTTTCAAGACGATATAATTTTTCACATAGGGAGAGACATGCTTCTCACATAAGTGTAGGTTTTACACAGATTTAATCCGTTTAAATCTTTAATCACAATGGTTATATATAATGCTGTGATGCCTGTACATAACAACTGAATATCTCTATAAAAAATCATTCAGACACTCTTTAGGCTTATTTCTACCAAGAAATATTTCAACAATATCCATATAATGAAATCTTTCCATTATTTGGACCTATACAGAGTTTTCTTCTTTTAAAGCTCTAGCGACAATATCATGGGTAAATCCAACGGGAATATATTGTTTTATAATTTCATCTAGTTTAATCCTGAAAGTGTAAAAAGTTAACTGGATTTACCTCATGAATATACTAGGAATTTGGTCGGTGACAAAAACACTTGGGTGTGATTACTCTGCGGCTGGGGTTACACACAGTCACAGTTAAAGTTTAAAACTGTTTTAGCTGAAGCCTATATAAAAAGATTTTTGTCTCTTATTGTTTTAACTAGTCTACACTAGAGATCGAGTAGGCCTTACTGCAACTTCAACTTCAAGTCAAGAGCCCCTACCAAGTTGGGCCCTACTCTACATCTATAATGTCTAAAACTCGATAAATGAATATAAATGACATTAATAAAGTATTTATATTTCCACGGTGAAAATTAACCCAAAGTTAAATAAAGAACAGGCAAATCCGCTATATTACTTTAACATTATACACAAAGAAAAAGTATGGAAATATAGTAAAACCTATATTTGTCATATTTAATTAAAGAAATATTAAGTTAAATAAGCAGGCCTATGCTACAACGTGGTAAAACATAGGCCTACTGTATGATTGGGAGCCTTTTGAAGTCGAAATAATCACCAAAAAATACCAATAAATAATTATAAATCAATAGAAACGATAAAAAATAAATGAACACATCAATGCCAAACTATTCACCAAACTCAGGGACCCGCAACCCACGCACAAATTAAAATATTCTGTAAAAATGGCAATAATTCTATATAAATCAATTTCAACGATACAGATAAGTGTACAAATATAATTTTAAACTTCACAGGAATGAACAGGAGGTTCATCCACATCACGAGCACCACTGATATGGCCATTTAAACAGAATAAATAAATAAATTTAGGGTCCCAACAAAAATAGGCTCCCATCTGCCCTGCCCCACTATAGTCTGTAGGCCAGACCCAACGCTAGCACATTGGGATCGACTACTCTTGAATTAGTTACTCTTGTGAGAGTGAGAGAAGGAGAGGGAGCAAGAGAGAAATGACAGAGAGAGAGGGAAGAGAGATGGTCGGAGATAGAGATCTGACAGAGATGAGATATATTTCGACCACTATCAGTGGTTTACACAGCCTGAATTAAAACAAAAATTGTGCCATTCATTTCCGAAATTATTAACAATTTGTCAATAATTAGGTAGACGAAGCTTGTAACACCTAACCTGCACGACCGCTGAGTGACAATCTGGTGTAGCAGAGCCCTTTTTATACACTGCTTTTGGGTTTGTAATTCCCGCCAGATCTCCAATCCCTAGGTCATGTGACCTCGATCCAGTCCTTTCCCTCAGTGCCGGGATGTGGCTTGGGGTATGTATTAGACTTGTACTAGACTTGCACAGGTCCCATGTCTTCATGGCATGGGGCCTGTTGGGGTGTGAGGGTGTTGGGTAGGGGAGTTGGGGGGGAGGTTTCCTAGTTTAGTTTGACTGGTCTGTTTGCGGTTTCGGCTGTTGGGCCTCTTCAGGTGCTTTGTTAGATTATGTTCTCTTCCCTTCTTATACTGTCTTTGATAGACTAGTGGAGGCGCGGTCCAATGTCTTGACATTGTTAATTTATTTATTTATTTTTATCTTTTATTTTTTGTGGGATTTTATTCCGACTGGGAATTTTATTGGGATTGTTATCAGAGAAAATGGAGCAATTTGTTTTAATTGTCCATCCATGCCACTCATAAGAGTACAGGTGTTAGTGTGAGCCTTACCTCATTCATTATTATTTTGTAATTCTTTTCTCCATTGAGCCTCTGGATGAGAGCTAATGCTTTTGTGCATAAGTCTGGTCCAAGGGTCTCTGGTATGGATAAAAAAATTCCTAGGTACACTAGATGTAAGCGCACTCTACACTAATATCCCTAACGAAGAGGGCATAAAAGTAGTAGAGGAAATGCTAGACATAAGACGAAACAAAATAGAATAGGATACTGCGCTTTCCATACGCTCTTAAAAACGGCTATTTGCGCTTCTTTTTGACGTTGCGCTCATATCTGCTGTGTTTGATTTGAGCGCAGCAACACGCCACTCTTTCTGCCTGTTAAAGTAGCGGACCAAGAGCGCAGTGACAGCACAGTGACAGCGCACCAACGCATTTGCTATAGATTTTAAAAGGAAACAAGCAGACCAGTAGACCAGTTGTCTTGGGCTAAAAATATTAGCAGATGAAGAGCAAATGACAAGCGCACTATATACAAGCACAGCAAGAGCGAGCCATGAGCACATATACAAGTGAACCAGTGGAATCGGACCTAAAGGTGCGATTCCACTGGCTCGCTCTTTTGCTCCGCTCTTCATCCGCTCTTTTATTTTCTGAGAGCGCCCAACAAGTGAAGTCTGAGCGAAGCCAGAGCGGTGCAATAGGATAGGTTACTGCACTTTCTATACGCTCTTAAAATTTGACGTTGGCGCTTCTTTTTGACGTTGCGCTAATATCAGACGTGTTTGATTTGAGCGCAGCAACACAACGCTCTTTCTACCTGTTAAACGAGCGGACCAAGAGCGCAGTGAGAGCGCACAAAGTGATTTACCATTGATTTCATAAGGAAAGAAGCGGAACAGTAGAATCGCCCTGCGCTTGTATTGCGCTAAAAATAAAAGCGGACCTAGAGCGAATGACAAGCGCACTATAAACAAGCGCAGCAAGAGCGAGCCATGAGCACAGATACAAGCGAGGCAGTGGGATCCCACCTTAAGGCTGCGATTCCACTGGCTCGCTCTTTTGATACGCTCATGGCCCACTCTTTTTATTTCCCTGGGTGCATAACACGGGAACTCAGAGCGAAACCAGAGAGGTCTAATGGAATCGGTAACTGCGCTTTCTATACGCTCTTAAAAAATGCTATGTGCGCTTGTTTAGATGAGCGCAGGACGTTGCGCTAATAGCTGACGTGTTTGATTTGAGCGCAGCAACACAACGCTCTTTCTACCAGTTAAAGTAGCGGACCAAGAGCGCAGTGAGAGCGCACAAACGCATTTGCTATTGATTTCATATAGGAAACAAGCGCAACAGTAGAATCTCAATAGAATCGCTCTGTGCTTATATTCCGCTAAAAATATTAGCGGATGAAGAGCGACTGACAAGCACCCCATAAACAAGCGCAGCAAGAGCGAGCAATGAGCACAGATACAAGCGAACCAGTGGGATCCCACCTTAAGCAGTTCTTATAGCAAATGGCACCATGGAGGGTTCAAACTGATCGAGACACATGAGAAAACGGGACGAACCCCAAATGGGTGAGTTCCCGTTTTCCGACGGTGATGAGAACCCGAACAGAGTGCCATTTGCTATTTATTACACACTGTATTTGGATGTTAAAAAGTAAATTTAACTTGTTTAGCCTAAAGTTTAGCTCGAGGAGGCTAGATTCACTGCAATTTTCAGGCCCATTTATAAGTTACTAGACAATATCGCGCTCATAATGTTTTTTAATGTCTTTTTGTCTTTTTTAATGTCTTTTGTCTCAAATCGATTTTTGAGGCCTAAAAACAAAAAACTAAAGACTGCTTCTAAAGCTGTCTTTAGGCGGCTTTGTCTCGAAAAGATTACTGTCTTCTGTCTTTAGGCCTCAGAAATACATTTGAGACACAAGACAAAATGCGCGACATTGTTTAGATCTTCTTAATATTGTCTCTTGGTGATTGTCTCCCGTTTATATGTGCGCGCCTGCTGAAGTAGCCTATGTGTTCTTGTTGGGTAGAATCAACGCGTGAAATCAGACCATTGTTCATTTCCGGTTTGTTTTATGAAAAATGTCCCGCTTGTTTCACTTATTCCTCAGCTTCTAACAACTACATTTATTATACATTTATTAAATGAATTTAGATTCTAAAAGGGGAGAATTCCTTCTAATTTAGCTGACCAAACACGGCTTTTTTTTTAAAGATTGAATTTTGAAAAGTTCCAATTTTTCGATTATTACTCCTTGTGTGTCGAAAACTATGTTTAATAGGGGAAAACATGTTCATACCACCCCCTTCAGCAGTTCTATCCTAATAATATCATATCCCCTCCAACAGTAAATAGTGGATGAATGCCTTGCCACGGTAATAGTGCCACTAATATATTATATATGGGTGAAGTCACCTGAAATTATACAATTCGTCTTCACCAATCCTCTCTCAAATGGCCCAAATTTAAGACAGGAATGAGGATCCAGTACGATTCAAGATAACCTAACAGATCTATTTAATCAACACTCTACCCTAATATATTATACCATCCATTATACTGACATAAATATTCAATATTTATTCTTTTTCGGACTAATTTAGCAGAATTTCCTAAATGTGTGGAACCGCCTATTGTACATTTCGGAGCAATCTTACTCATGAGTCTCAATGGAGGCAAAAACTTGGTTTCTTAACTTGGATCCATGTTGGACACCTACATTCATAGCCCAGTGAAAGCAATGAACAGCACCACTCAAGTTTTTAACATGAGCCCTTAGAATTACTCGACAGGTGAAATTCGGGGTTCATGCAACCTGTCTGTTCATTGGTTGCCAAGCCAGCTGGGTACCTGGCCAAATTACAAAACAGCATAAATCTCTCTTTTCGCACATTGATATTATATCACATTATTGAACGCATATATATACTTATAGAGTCAACGTCCCAGATATATTGTGAGGACGCACAATAGAATAGTTAATCTTCAAGATGTTGACACGCAAATTAATTTATAGTGAAATTATTGAAATAATGTATTCAGCAATCTTCAATTAAATTGTTTCTTGTTTATAATATGTGACGCGTCACAGTCATAAGTCGAAAGAAATAGATTTTGAGATACCATTATATTTTTAAAAAATGATTAATTGGATTCCAACGATGTTAACATTACGAAATCTAAAATGTATGTTTGGAGAAAAAGTTTGCATTATTTCTGGGTGGACAATTACTAGTAAAGTACTCCCTAGCCTTTAGAAACGCAAGAAAATATTTAATAAACTGTTTTGAAATTATATATATTCATGCTACTTCAAAAGCTAGATACTTAAAAATGAGAACATTCATGTCGAGAGATCTTGTGAATAACCCATTTTTGCGACCTTTGACGCATTTTCCTGTGTCACATATATGCGCCAGTGAGGGAAATCCGGGTGTTTCGCCATTACAAATAAGTCATGACCTTAACGGGAAAGTTATGCTCGTCTGTTTTTCATCTTAATTGATAGTGTTTTGGCCGTTAGATATACAGTTAACTGTATCATTAAATATGCCTTTTACTAGGGAAGATTTTAAAGCCATGTACATAATTTCGCCTCGGGATTATGCACCACCATTAGTGTATCAGCAGGTCAGAAATGTCGGTCATTAATCCGTTCAGTCTCTGCCTCAGGCCACTGAACCGTTCAAGGTAGAAACTAATTCCCATTAGCCCTCTAGTGTTTTACACTTACAATAAAACCATTATGGGATAACCCCTCGTCAGATCCAATACCTAAATTATAGTAAAACTACATACCAGTAAATGCCCGCCAGATATATTTTGCATTATATTTTTATTATTTGAATTAAGGAAGTTCAGCTAGATTATATTGCATCAATTTTAAAGTATTACATTCGATTCTAATCATCAAATAGTTTCCGAAAAGTGGCTGTTGAGAAGTTTTCAGTTCTATATGCATGGCGAACGAATTCTCCTAAGTGCCAGATCTCAGATAACAAATACTTTACTCTAGACATGTATGGAAGTCCTTATGAGATGTTTAATATCAGAAGTGAAATTAAGTACAAGGTGAAGGAGGATATCATGCTTCTTAATAAGGATAATGGCTTCTTGCATGCTTCTATGGTATAAACATATTCATATTACCCATCTAAGTAGTATATAGAAAGATAACCTCTCTTCGGGCTACTAAAACTAGCTGAATGACCACACGACCTATGCATAATGTTATTGTGCTCTTTGCTTCGCGAATTTTCTCTGAGGTTGGTTTATTCTGTTAATATGGTTTATCGAAAGGCCTTTAACCCTGAAACTGATAATTGTCATAGTTGATTCTATTTTGCTACCCAAACTCCTACTGGATATGATCCAGATACCTCTAGCTGGAAGATAAAAACGACTTTAAGGGTATTAATCATAAATTTATATGGCGTGGCAGGTCTACTATGATAGCGTGGACGACTCTCTGTCTCCCCATATTGGAGAGGGGATTAGGTCTACAAGATAGTCAATCTAGAGTAGACATATTATATGAAACAAATTGTGGAAAATCATGGATCATAAGTCTCAAACGAATAGAGGTTTACAGCTATGCCCAGGCAAGAAAAATACCAATTACCATATTCCTCATTGCTGAGAAGAAAAAATAATACTTTTCCCGTATACTATTTATACTATATCCACACATTCTTTAAAAACTCAACATGAGTCGTCAATAATGCACGTCGGATACCCCGTCCCATATACGAACCCATCATTTCATCATCATTAACCTTCACTATCATTCGAAATCATATTGCTATAAGAGAATACTGTTCAGGCAGGCAACAGAAAGACCGTCACTGCAATGATGCTGTGATCTTTGTACTCTGCATAATAAAATAGAAAAGAATAGCCAACGGTTGGTCGAGGCTCTAAAGAAAATAAAAACCCGCAAATTAAGATACACACATTTTCGGATTCTTCTGCAGTCGCAGGGAACATGCATTATAAAGACGCTTGGTATTATTAATTCTGTTTTAGATATAGATATATAGATATGATATATAAGTTCGTTTATTTCCTTATAAAAGTTCGAGGAATTCGGACGAGCCTTTCTACAGTTCTTCCTTCCAGGGTGTCCTTATTTATTTATTTTTATTTATGCAGGAATATACAAAAGAGTAGCCTTTGACATCTTCGCTTGACGAGGATAAGTTGCTTGCTTTTCAACTTATTCCTGCGCCGGGTACAAAATTAGGGTTCTTCCAACAGAAATACTATGAGGGGAGTGGAATGAGATGGGTTGAAATGGAGGTCTAGAAGAATGAAACAAGTTGGAATTTAAATTATACTGTTACACTTGGTGTTTGTATGATTAAAATCATTAACGCATTGGGATCATATTCATACAGCCTATCACTAGGTGCCACATCGATGTACTATAATTCAAGTTTTTCAATGACGATTAGTCAAACATACAATAATATAAATCGAATGGACTGAAGGGATTTTACCACAGTTGTCAACTCGCCAGGTCGCCTAAAAATGTATAATTCGCCTTCACCAATCCTCTCAAATGACACATATTTAAGACAAAAATAAGGTTCGAAATACAGTTCGACATAACCGAACATATCTTTGAATCAATGCTATACCAAATATACTCAGAAATACCTAGCATTTATCATTTTTCAGCCTAATTTAACTGCTGATTGTACATTTTCTGACAATTTGACACCCGTACATATTTTTAAGCACATTCATTTCGATGAAATTTCAAATTTATGATATGTTTCATACATCAAAACTTGTCCAAAAGACTATAGGTAGCATAAGCAGATCTTTTGAGTCGCGCTACTGTAGCAGTTTTATGACGTTGTGTGGACAGGTTGCACAAAACTCCCATAGGCTTAGCATTACATTTATTGCGGGCATAATTATTCTATGTTCTTTAATCATTTTAAGAAATCTGAAGAAGTCTATGGGGATTGTTTAATTCCAGTCCACACAAGTACGTGACAAATTTACGTTAGTTTGCTCACTGCTGCCATATGGCACTCACGCGCCCTATACGCTTGATGGTAAAGAATCTAGAGTTGAATTAAACATTGAGTCAATTACTTATAATTTAGAGTAACTACAACTCCTCTGATTGGATGGAAAATTAACATATCTCCAGAAACTTAAGGATACAGTTGACTACAATTATTTATACATGTTAGGTCTCTGATGCCTTGTCTACCTAATAATTCGTGTTTAGTTTATAAATATATACATTTATTCAGAAATTAGCATTATATCATTTTCAAGATGTTATTTTCAGTTAATCCTGCTATGGCTGATATTAAGTTACATCTAGATCAAAACCAATATTATCTGTTATCGGTGATCGTTATCTTTACAATTCGTCATTCTACATTAACTATACTGATATGGTATATCAGCAGTTTGGAAGTAGCAAATTTCAGCATGTAAAAGTGATCCCTATAATGCATTTAACATATTAAACTCAAACATAGAGAGGCAACCCTCTCTACTGCTAGCTCTGTCGTCCCCTCGATCCTGCCATCCATTGGACGGGGGTGGCGGTGAGCCAATCATGTGCATGATGCTGTTCTACTCTTCATTGCTCCATTGCCTTCGGGTTAACATCGTCTCATCAACATTTGTATTCACGTCCCGCAGTTATAAACCTGTTCTGTGTGCGGCACACCAGCGCTGACGAGGAGAGATTACCTCATCATCAGACGCAAAAACTAGATAAAACAGACAATCCTCTTTCTGCCTGTTTTAACCACTCGAATTATCCCCTCTGTAGGTTTTGCCTAACTGACTGCATTTAGTTCATGCAGGCTACCACCGCTACTGAGTGTGGTGTACCTGCTCGCCGTTTGCTTCAAGTGTCAAAGCAAGGAGTCGGCTCGTTTTTCTCCTCGAAATAAAATATGAATATTCAAGGTCTCAGATGAAAGTCTCGCATTGTTCATTTTCATGAAGAACCTGGGCGATTATCTGGTGTGAGATGGTAATTGATAAAGGAGTTTCTATTTTGAAAGTTGCTTCGCAGTGTAGTTTTGTCAGAATACTTTGTACCTATTTCATCAACGCCACGGTTATTCCCGAGTAAAAGACTGATAGATTGCCTTGGCTTAATTGCTAATTAATATTCAATGGTATAAGAAGGTATTTCCGCCATGTGTTACAACTCAATGCTGTGTCTAGTCTACGCCATCATTAGACCATGGGAATTATTTCAGAGCTTTGAAAAATATAAAAATAACTTTTAATAATTGTAAACGGTAAACAGTCATAGTCATAGACATCCAGGGTTCAGAGATATTGGGAACATATATAGAGAAGCTCCTACGTAAAAGTCTTAATCAGTATTGGAAGATTTAAAAGAATAATTTTCTCTTTTATTTACTCTATACATCAGTTGTCCTATGTGTCTGATAATCTTGAGAATTTCTTTTCATTTTTCATTAGAACCTCGGAATATTTCGAAATAACTACCAAGGTTAAAAGTTCTCTTATCTTATTTTATCTTACCTTATATGTGTTATAGACGATATTCCAAGGACATATGAGCGCTAATCCAATTTATAGCACCAGTTCTGTATATTGGTTGTCAATCCATGTAGGTTTTTCCTGGTCCTTAAAGCCAGTGCCTGTCGGAAGAGTTGATATACTCTTGATGGTTGTTTCTATAAGATGACCAAGGCCGCATGGCCACGCCCGCTACTATATATAATATATGTTTTTGCTTGGAAACTCAAACAAATCAAGTACAACTATAGCTTCATTTTGTGTGTATTCATTCCATGCAAAGGTAATTCATCGTTGAAAAATCGCTCAATTATATATCATTATAAGACGGAAACACAGATTTTAATTAAGTTGTTTTATTTTCGTAGTGGGGAAAGGATTGATTTTATAATATATGTGATCACTTTCAAGAATAGTCAATGTCTGTTGAGGATGTCGTACACGTCTAAACAATGTTCCTTCATCTTAGATAGTTTTTTAGGGAGGTGGGCGGGAACAAAATTTTTTCCCTGTTGGTGATGGGAATATGGAGGCGTGAGAGGACGTCAGGATGAACGTGACAGTCTGTGTGTGACGTAGGTGTGACGTGAGGTCGAGTGAAAATCGTTCTCCCGCCATAATGACTGAGAATTATTCAAGAGAACAATTCCCTAATCATTATAAGACGGAAACACAGATTTTAATTAAGTTGTTTTATTTTCGTAGTGGGGAAAGGATTGATTTTATAATATATGTGATCACTTTCAAGAATAGTCAATGTCTGTTGAGGATGTCGTACACGTCTAAACAAGTCCCAAACCTGCGTCATAGTTGGAGAAAGGCTCTATGAACGGAGGTAGTTTGTGATGGCGTGGGCGTCAGATAAGAGGAGACTGCGTCAGTACGCCAAGTTCCATGAGATTTGACGTCTTGTATAGAGGCACCTTTGGTGTGGAAAGCAAAATAGGCCCCACCTCGACGGAGGGAGTGTAAAGAGTTTGCTGACGGGTCAGCCCCCACGATAGTGAGCAGGTCACGCCACTGTCTAGCAAAGAAGGTAGTGGTCATCGTATTTCCATCATAGAAGGTAAAGAGGGGATCCTCCATCCTCGTCCTTCTCGATGCCAAACGGTGGGCGTGAAATGCTTGAACTGGGCAGAATATATTGCTGAGTCTGAGCAGAGAGATGACTGTAGGAGTTGCTGAGACTTGCATTGTTTTGGACCACTTGACGTCGATGAGAAGCCTATCATTATCGACTCTTATATCACCAAATGTAAGGTGTCTTGAGGAATCAAACTGGCTGACGGATCTAGGAGCCAGGTTCGACTGACGCAAGAATGCCTCGAACATCAGGATTATAGCTAGAGAGATATGAGTTGGATAGGGACGAGAGGCCGCGGCCGATAAGCACGCCGCAACGATGTCTGGCGTCACTGGCAGCTTAGGAGAAGGAATATGACGTACAGTGAGCTGTATCCCTCTGATGGCGTTGGCAACTCTGTTATCGTTGAATGGTTTGACGTCGAGGTTGGATGCTTTATAGAAGGAGCGGAGGAGGCTGAGAGAGTTGGCAATCGTGGGAGGAGCAGAACCGTTTAGTCGCAGGTATTCAACAAACCAGCATATGTGGCGTGGTGACGGTCTTTTGTAGTTGAGATGAAGGTGAGAACAGAACGCCAGGAATAGTGTGGCGGCAGAGTCCCTATTCTTGACCGTGCCTGGACGAAGAGCAGAACGTTGCCTCTGTTGAGCAGCTCTCGCTAGCCTAGCCGCCATTGAATTACCTAGTAGAAATTAGACAAAGAGAAAAATTCAGGATTAATGTCGACACTTGTAAGGTGGTTTTTGACGACAATGTTATGGGCCTGAACTCTATGCTTGTCCGACAAGGCAGCACGGGAGAGAGCGTCTGGTATTTCCATATACACGCCCGGGACGTGTATATATCTGAGTGTTATTTGAGCATGGGCTGCAGCATACCATAATGCACGGGCACACGCCGCCAGGGTTGGGTCTCTGGCTCTCCCACCTTTGAATGTATCGATTGTGGCCGTATTGTCGCAGTGGACAACAACTATCTTGCCTGCGTCAGATTTGTTCACAAATCTCCTGACCGCAGCAACACAATTAATGGCCTCGAGGTGATTTATGCTCCTTGCTTGTTTGTCCTCGTCAGTGAAGATGTAAGCATAACAGTCCTCGCCGTCAGTTGCACCTGAGCCGACCATACATGCGTCAGCCCAGATCTGACGACCCACCTCTGCGCTAGGTATGATGGTCCTACCGTTATATTCCGGAAGGAACTCGGTGAACCAGGAGAGGTCCAGCCTGACGGATTCGTTTATATAGATCCTCCCACCTTTAGCTGCTCGTAAAGCAGCCAGAAGCCTGTGCATAAATAGTCTGGCCGGTTGGACGACCTTGCCAAGGTGTGCCACACGCCCGACTACCTGCTGCATTTGCTTCGTTGAAAGGAAAGATTTTAGCTTGGCGTCAGCCAAACACTTGTATATCTCGTCAAGCTTAATCTTTGTAATGGAGATGATATTTTGTTTTGTGTCGAAGTCGACGCCCAACCAGGTAATTCTCTGTGAGGGGGGCTGTAGTTTCTTGTCAGCCACCGTCAGGCCAAGAGAATTAATAATATCCACAGCTAGATCATAATGCTGACGGACAGTATTCTCATCCTTGGCGATGAGGAGGAGGTCATCCAAGTACATGAGTGGTGAGGCTCCTTTCTGACGGAGGGCTCTGACTATAAACATGGCTGCTCTCTGCATAATAAGGGAAGATATCCTGGCTCCAAATGGCATAGCTTTGTCGAAATAGAATAGACCCTCATGTTGTACGCCCTGCAGGGGCCAGTCAAGTGGACAAACCATGAAGTGTCTATAGGCCCTCTTGAGATCGATGACGGCCATTGAGCACTGTGGTGAATTAATTCCCTGTATAATATCAAGAGCCATTGTTATCGTTGGTAGGTTGTGATGAGTTGTGACACCATTGTATGAGTTCTTTCGAATATATCTATTCACGCCCCCGTCAGGGTATGACAAATCGACAATAATTCTACGAGAACCATCTGATTTAGGTCTGGTCATTAAGGGGCTCACCTTCGTCCATGGCACAAAAGGTGGCGTATAATATGGGCCAGCGAGAGCCCCCAGGCTTGCTTCCACCTGAATATAGGAGTTAACACTATCCTTGTAAGCTGTGCCTGACGGATGGTTTGTTTGGGTCTCAGTTCCGCGCATGGGGCCCCCGGTATATTGCATAGGGAACCCGAACACTACGCCACTGAGGACCATGTCATCGTCAGGATGACCTGTAGCAAGGCTTGTCCACGCCTCTATGTTCAAGTTTGAAGGGAGAGGGATCCTGGCCCCCCTCCAGTTTGGGACACCACTTCTTTTAACTTTATTAAAAATGTCAGATAAATTGCTAGAGACACTAGAGATAGGTACAGGCCATTCTTCATATCGATCAAAATTGGCATTGACGCCCACCTCACTATGACCGATAGAATCGATAACACAATATTCACTATCACCAACTGGATCACAACAAATATCATACATCTGGTTGGCGTGGCCATCACCAGGGACACTTTCAATAATATTATCGTGTGGGTTAGAATTGTTAGTCACATTGCCGACATTGGGACGGCTGTCATGATTTGTAAATACCTGAGGGGGGCGTGTCGACAGAAGCTCCGAGGATTGCGACGGTGGCTGTGCATCGAGAACCGATGCGTCGATGGCCTTCTCTGGCTGTTTACATAGATTGTCATTAGAATGGAGGCTTCCATTCGAGCTGTAATGGCGAGGAACGACATATTTTCCTTCGCAGGAGGTCTGATTATACTTATTCCGATCTGAATCGTTGAATATACGATGAACTTGGTTTGTCAAAGTGGGGAAATCTGTTCGATGTCCACCATCTTGGATTCTAGGCGGATGCGAATTGTGCGCATGCGCAGCCAGTTTGTTTACTTCCTGAGAGCTAGGAAATATAATTGGAGATGCACGAGCAAGGTGGGTAGAAGAAATGTCCGGGAATATAGGTAGAACAGAACATGAAACCGATTCAAATACTTTCGGCGAAACACTAACAGTGGAGAGGCAAGGGTTAAGTGTATCGTCCTGCCCCTTCAAACCGAGTTTTTTGACTTAGAATCGGCTGCATTATCGGTGCCAACGTGTTCGTTGGTTGACCTACTTTTCCCCCATTGGTTCTTCTTGAAACCAGACCTGTCGTTGTTATTGTAGGGGCCCTCTTTTGGCGTGTTGTTCTTACGATTATTACACGCCCTAGCTGTGTGACTCAACTCTCTATTCTTCGTTGCAAAAAAGCAGTATCCGCAACAATGAACGAGTGTTACGGCACCCTCGGTGTGGGAGAACTGGTTATAACACTCGTCAGAATTAAATTTCACACACGGTATATGTACACCTGATTTCTTTGCAGTGGGCTTGCGTGGCAACCAGCTGAGGCGTGTGCGATGCTGCTGTATCTCATTGGCGTCAGACCAGCTGAGTGATCCGTCGAGGATATAGTCAACAACGGTTTGCGACCACACCTTGGGACCATCCCAGCCATGTGAGGCAGTATCCTGAGCTAGCTGTGACAAATGGAGCGCCATGGCCTTTGATTTAGATCCATCAGGCATGGAGGAGCACAACATAAGCGCCAGGCCACAGGCGTATTCGGCGAAAGAAAGGTCCCTCTTCTCCTCCTTCACCCTGGCCGCCATGTCAGGAGGAAGCATGAGTTCGGGCGTAAGTAGGTTTTTCTTCTTACCTTTTTTCTTTCCCATAGTTGCGTGCTGTCTTGCTAATGCCTTGGTGACACTATCTGTATGCTTATAGAGCCTCTTTAGATGGGTAGGCGTCGGCATCTCGTCCTCGGAGGACGAGGAGGAGACTGCTGCCTCCTCCCTGAATGGGTGACGAGCCTCGGCCGAAGTCTTGAATTTTCGCTTCTTCCCTCTTTTTCTAGACGACCTAAATATCACCTCTTCCTCAGTAGAAGATGCAGAGGAGGTTGATGAAGTCGACGAGGAGGCTGACGACGAGGAGGACGAGGACCCGGACGGGGATGAGGGCGTGCAATGACCATGTTTACGTCCGCCCAACTTGCGGCGCTTCTTGGCGGGAACCTTCATGGACTCGTGGCTTGCAGGAGCTTTGACTGACGCCTTGCCGGGGAGGCTCTGGGTGCTACCCATTGCCTGCGGCTGGCCCCGACCAAACTCAGCGATAGTCGCAGTTCTTGCTTCAGCCCTGACGGAGTCACACATTTTCTTCAAGTATCCGTCAAAGAAACCCTTGTTAATGTATCCTTCCAAGAAACTGAGGTTGCTGGGAAGTTCAGGCGCAGCCGGCGGAGGAAGCGTGTCCTTCTTCTTCTTAGCAGGCGCCTTTGGCGGAGGATTGTCAGCCATTGCCTCGTGAGTGGGAACTGAACCTTCGGGCGTGTTGTCTTTCGCCTTCCTCGCTGAAGCCTTCCTGGTAGGAGTAGTGACTGGCTTCTTTGCAGCCCTTCGACGAGGCATGTTGTACGCCTATTTAAAACCTTGTACCGGGAGTGAGTTACCTTCTGCCACCCACGGAATCCGGAACAAAATTTTTTCCCTGTTGGTGATGGGAATATGGAGGCATGAGAGGACGTCAGGATGAACGTGACAGTCTGTGTGTGACGTAGGTGTGACGTGAGGTCGAGTGAAAATCGTTCTCCCGCCATAATGACTGAGAATTATTCAAGAGAACAATTCCCTAATAATTTGTATATTGTGTAATGTACTGCCATCCTGAATAGAAAGCTGGTTGAATCATCCTGAATAGAAAGTTGCATGTTGAAATATACTATATGAAGGTTCGCGCTCGATGGCTTTAAGGGACCAACTTAAGTACGTTTTTGATTGACTGCTGCTCAAATGGACTCGTGTCTTATAGCCAATAACAAAAACAAAAAAACAATATCGATAAAAAAATTCTCTCGCACGCTGCTATACTTTATGAATGGGATTGGAACTTTCAAATCGATACAATTTGTCTAGCATGGATGAAGTTCTCCTGTCCCAATTTTCTTTATAAGATTGTTGTTGTTGTGCCATTTATTATATCACAGGGGATAATTCTTAGTTCAACCATTTCAGAAAACTGGCCTGTATTGCTTCTTACCTTCAACCAATGGCAGTAGTCATGAAAGATCAGTTAATAATACTGAATTGGGGTAAGTGGTTGGTCAGATAGATAGACATAATTCCCAACAAGAAAGCCGATATAGCTTTCGACAACTGATGTTCACCGGATATCAGCACTGGACGAAAAACCTGCTTTACACTTGGCATATAACAGGTGATTATAGCAGCTTCTAACGCAAGATAGGGTAGTACATGTATTGCAGCTGCTATACGCTTCACATACTATAAGCTAGTGGATAGCCGCTCCTTCCCTAATTGTTATCACAAGAACTATCATATTTAACAGCACTCTAGTTATTGATCAAGTATGTAATAATGGTGGTATGTACATAAGGCAGGGCCAGTAGTAATAAAAGCTACTTCTATCCACAATCCTCACTCTTAGATCCCTAGGTAAAGGTTTCCATAGGGCCTAGTCTATTGGTCGTAGGGGCAGTGGGTGTTAAAAATGCATTCTCAGCTATGCATGCGAAAATCAGACACACTTCATTTTCTTGCACAAACATCAACTATGCAACATACCCGAACATATCCATTCATTGTGTTGTCACACCAGTAAAGTGGCAATAGCAAAAGAAGTTACAAATATTTTTTTCAGTGCACACCGAATTCAGACAGGAATTGTCCATATATATAGGCTGGTGAAGTGCCTCACATTCCCCACTGAGAAATACGCCATATCATATGGGATGTGTCACACGAAAAGTCATCTTGGGGGTGTTTAGGGCTGTTAGTAGCATGAATACATGTAGCCTACCAAATTTCAAGACTGTGTATTGCATATAATGCATATCTGATGTTACTCTAAGGAATAAATTCAACTACTTTACTAGTGATTGACCATCAAGCAATATCACTAACTTTCTTTTCATGCATAAACAAAAATAGAAATACTTATAAGATGTCCTAATGTTTGTAAACCATTATTATCATCTTTTCAATATCACAGAATCTATTTATGCTGATAACCGAGGTCATGCGACTAATATGCAGTTATATATTTTGCCGCTCACAACGCTCCCCCCTCCCGTCAGTTGTTTATTCTATATGCTGAGACCATACTCTCCGCAGATCCCCTTGTATCTCAGCTGAATGCATCTCGTATTTGTCTTTGTTTCATGTACTCTTGTGATAAAGTGCGTGGAGAAATAAACATGGGAGGTGAGTCTCCATGTTAGTCAAGCAGAGTAAATATTTTCCTTATTATTTAGATGCTGTATTGGCCTGTAATGAAATAATTTACTAACTGTAGGCCTATATATAGGCTAATCGTCATAAAAATATTAATAAGTGATTAAGTGGATAAATATGATATTAATTCGGAGGGAGTGGATGGTTGTTAGGTGGGATTCAATGTGTAGGTATATTTATCAAGAATAAAACAGGTTATTATTGTTTAATTATGCTTCGAACACAGAACTACATTCTGTCTGAACAACACTTGTGTAAGGATATGTGCACTACTTTCGGATTCTCGTTTTTTCCCGGGCCTACTTTTGTAGGCCTATTCCCAGATTTCGCAGCACTCGTAATCGGCCAGTTTGCTCAATGTACAAGACTTTTCCCCTGACAGTACACATCATTGGACAGAAAATCGTCCAAGCTTTCATTTGATATAAGATATGTTCCTGAATTCGTATTATTAGCCTTTGTGGCCTACCTTATTTCATCCAGACATTTTTGTCAACAACCCTGCCGATGAGGACGCAATATTTTAGGACGTAACGTCACCTATTGCTACACGTTAGTAACGCGTCCTTAACAACACTTTTTCGTGCATAGGCAGTGGGGGTGGGGGTGTCATGAGGGCAACACAACACAATTTATCACATTGATCACTTAAACTATCCAATGAACTTAATAACTGAATGGTTATTTAGCTGTAACTTTTCTTCCTGTTAGGATATTGACACAAACTAAAATGGGTTCTGACCCTTATGTCAAGTACAATAGATTTAAGACATTATCCGCACCGATGTAGGCCTATATCAATTTTATTTCTAAACAAAATTAACATTTACAATGAATTATAAGTAAATATCCAGTTATGGATTTGGAATGACTGATCGATGTAGGCCTAAACCTATTAGACTGATGTTCTTATAATGCACTCATGCACTTTCCTGTGATTTTATATAGTTAGTACGGTTCAACTTGTAATTTACTAACTGTATATATAATCGTCATAAAAATATTAATAACCCCGTTTTTCATGATTAAGTGGATTAATATGATATTAATTCGGAGGGAGTGGATGGTTGTTAGGTGGGGTTCAATGCATAGTTACATTTATCAAGAATAAAACAAGTTAGGCCTATTATTGCTTAAAATATTTTATGCTTCGAACACAGAACTACTTTCTGTCCAAACAACACTTGTGTAAGGATATGTGCACTACTTTCGGATTCTCTTTTTCCCGCCCCTACAAGCCTTCAGTATAGTCCTACACTGGTCTTAGTCTATTAATGATAGTATTATCTTGTCATTTGTCCTATAAAATGACCTGTCGTGGTTCATTGCACAGATATTTATCAATAATAAAACAGGTTTTAATTGTTTAAATACTCTGAAATTTAAGTCAAGTTTCGAGCTGTCTGCGGAGGGAGGGAGTGCAATAGTGGAAATACTGTATGTTTCAAAGGGATTTCGGGGCACTCGTAATCGGCGGGTTTGCTCGATTTTCAAGATATTCTGCAGAACTGACCACCATACAGCATGCATTATTGGACAGGAAATCGTCCAAGCTTCAATTTGATATAAAATATGTTCCTGAATTCGTATTATTAGTCCTTCTAGCATAACTTTCATCCAGACATGCCAGAGTTGTTGTCAACAACCATGCCGGCAAGGACGCAATATATAGTAGGACGTAACGTCCTGTAATTTACGCTATGTTAGCAACGCGTCCCTCGCAACACTTTTTCCCGGGTGGATTATTGATTATTAACTGTAAATGTGTTTATTACCTCAGAAATAAGGGATCATGGTCGCTTGAGATTTTAGTTTTAAATATAGCAGCCTACCGTACATGTAGGCATAGGCCTATATATATAGGTCTATATGAGCCCTAAAACTGTTTTAAAAGATATGGACCATGCACTCTGTTTTCTTATCATTATCATAATGTGTACAGTTAGTGCGGTTCAACTTGTAATTTACTAACTGTATATATAATCATCATAAAAATATTGATAACGCCGTTTTTCATGAAGAAGTGGATTAATATCATATTAATTTGGAGGGAGTGAATCGTTGTTAGGTGTGGTTCAATGCATATATACATTTATCAATAATTAAATAGGTTTTTATTGTTTAATTACGCTTCAAACACAGAACTACTTTGTTGCCGAACAACGCTTGCGTATGGATATGTGTACTACTTTCGGATTCTTGTTATTCCCGCCTCTACAAGCCTTCAGTTTAGGCCTGGGCTACCCCAGTCTTAGTCTATTAATGACAGTATTATCTTGTCATTTGTCACATAAAATAAGCTGTCATGGTTCATTGCACAGGTACATTTATCAATAGTAAAACAGGTTTTCATAGTTTAAATACTTTCTGAAGTTAATTCCAGCTTCGAACTGTCCGCCCCTATATCAGTCGCCATAATGGTGGCTATTCCAGTAGCTGGCTTCCTCCCATGCAGCTGTCAGTGTAATACAAGGCAACAGCATAGCGCAGGCGGGGGGAGGGAGTTGAATAGTTGGATATGTTCCTGAATTCGTGTTATTAGCCCTTCTGGCCTAACTTCTGCCCAGACATTTTTGTCAACAACTATGCCGATCAGGACGCAATATTTTAGGACGTAACGTCCACTAATTTACACAACGTTAGTAACGGGTCCTTGACAACACTTTTCCTGCGTAGCTCGGTGGGTGGGTGGGGCGGGGGGGGGGGGACATCTTAGGAACACCAAATAATTTAACTACTTATCTATGCTGTGAATCGGGGTTGATTATTAAAAGATTGGTGATTTTACAGCAGAACATAGGGGTTAACATTATGGCAATAGCTGTTATGAATAGGGTTTGATAGTCATCAATTGGGCCTAGCAAAATCTCTTATAAACAGATTAAAGGTGTTTAAAGATGCCTTCGTCAGGGGCTGTTGATGGGTGGCTTTATGTAGCAATCTCCATCAGTCCATGAGCCCCTAAAATCCTTTTAAAAGTATATGGACCATGCACTCTTTTTTTCATTATTATTACATTAGGCCTATATATATATATATATACAGTTAGTGCAGTTCAACTTGTAATAATAATAATAATAATACAAATATTTGGTGGGAGTTGGGGTGCACTCTTTGGACCTTGGGACAGTCCCTTGCTGTGGTCCAAGTACAGACAGTCCAGTTGTAGTGCCACACACAATGTAAAACATCGATGTAGAAATTGTTAGTTTCGAACCCAGGACATTCTACACCAAAATCACACTAAGCCAAGCTCCCTTCACCCACGTCCACTTTAGCCTGCTGACGACTACACCAATCACTTCTTTACCCACCCACCCGCCCCACACCATTCTTTGATCCTTTCATCTTTACTGCTGATTTACCCCCTGACAAATTGAATATTGATATAATTGTCTGCACAAGGAAATTGGTTCTATTAAATAATGTTGTCATCTGTCTTTCTTGATTATATTAGATCCAATCTGGGAATGCTTTTAGGTTTGTGATGAATCGATGTTCCAAATGAAAATGATCCTTTTGGGGAGTTGGAGGAGGCCAACAATGTATTCAGCAGTTCTGCTGTGGCAGATTCCCTAAGTATGCACCAATGTATTTCTATGTGTATGTCCTTTCTAAAGCGCTTATTTCGATTGGCAAAATTTAAAGCGATTACCCAATGCCATCCCAATTGAAAATATTGCCCTTTCGGTCATACATATTCCTGAAAGTTCAAAACAATTTTGTTTGTGTATAAATAACGTTCTTGAGGTTTCAGGTTATTTATTCACATTTAACACACATCTAAAACAGAAATGTACCATTGTACCCAATTTACACGTACAGCTACCTCCGAAAAGAATAAAACTTAATAGTGGGAGTGTACGCTGTCAGAGAATGACAGCTATTTTGTCAAACTTTGAAAGCCTGACTGCAATATAGACCATGGGGAGAATAGCAACGCCCGCCTTATCGATCTTTACTGAAGCTAAAGGAATACTTATCACCGAGGCAAGGCCTTCCCTTGAACTTCTGAGCCCCAATAATTGGCATTATAATACCCGGACTACTTTGATACCATACACATTTCGTGAATGCACAAATTGCATAGGAAGAAAGAAAGAAGATGACTCCTTACTACAGTGATCTTTGGCTTTGAAATCAACGATTGTGATAAATTCACAGGTGAGAGAGCAGAAACGGGCCTTAAGCTTTCTGATACTTATACCACCTTATCAATACCATATATATATCTATATAATATAAAGCTAGGGCGATTTCTACAAAAAGAGGTAGAAAAGAACGGTTTTTTCTTGTATTAAGGCATAAACCATTCGCATATTCCAAGTGGGAAAGGACCATTTATTAGATTTTTAGTATTAGATTACATAAATTAATGATTTGCAATAGAGTCAACTCCCGAGGTGACTCAGCACATAAATCGCGCCCATACTCACTTACTCTTAGGAATTTTCAGAAATCATCTGTGGGTCACTTTTCAGGAACCGAGATCGATTACAAACTGAACAGAGTACTATTAGGTATTTGTTACATACTAGATCAACATCAACAAGAGAACTTGATTTTAATAGTATTTTACCTTACTTTCCATCAATCTTGTGGATACTCGGCTCAAATAGCACATAGGTGCTATAGCACCCCTGAATAGCACCCCTGAAATCACATACGTATGTAATAATAAACAGAAACAGGTTTCTGCTAGTTAAGTAGACGTGTTAGTTATTTTTTTTGTCAACCGATGGCCACAGTACAAAGATATTTTATACTTTTAAATAATATTTTATTTTTACTAATATTCTATACATAATACATAAGAAAAATGAAGGAAAGGCTTGTCGCTCATCAGTTGGGTAACACAATGATAATACAAGTAAATATATATATATAACCCACCATAGCACACGTCATCGTACAATTATTCTCATTATTATGCGGTTTTTTTGCCTTGCAGATACTTACTACTTCATTCATACCACAGAAGACAGCCCATTATTAACGTGTCCCATCCCTATCTGTCTCTATACTCAAGAAGTTATCTACATGAACTGCCTACATCTCGGTAGTCTCTGTTTCACGAGGTAACATTTTTGGGGTAGAGCCTATAATGCGAATATGGCATGAGTCCCTATTGGAGAACGGTGTCGGATAACCTGTACGGTTCGAATTCTCATTTTAGGAAGGATATCAAACTTATTTCCCTCTTTCTCTGTTCCGTCACATCCCACGCGTCCGCTATGCCATGTAGTGTCATGCAATTAATCAGAAATAACCGAAATGGATTTGGTTGAAAAGGGAAATGCCATTCCTATAAGTGCTCCAGATGTATCATCAGATAATTTCCGTTTCTCTGCATGAAATCGTACAAATAATTAACTTCTGTTTATGCCAGAATGCCACTATATTTTCAGTATGCGATGTGCCACGGAAAGATGAGTCCTAAGTAAAGAAAAAAATGGATTTTGAGATACCATCATATTTGAAAAGATGTGATTAAGTGGATTACAACGAAGTTTACATTTAGGATGCTAGGATAATATTTCATACACTGTCTTGAAATTTGGTACATGGATTTATACGACGTAAAGTGCTAGATACTCCCAGCATGAGAACATTTCTACAAAGAGATCTTGTGAAGAAAACACTTTGAAAAATATCAATTTTGCGACTTTCATCTTCTGAAATGTAGAGACTCCTTGACGAAATTGAAAAGAACTACCACGTTTAAATTATGAAATAACCTTCTGTGGTACCATATAGTTCCCCCGACATTAAAAGAAAATATTTAATAAACGAAAAATCCTCTCTGACATCTGTGAAACATTTTTATGAGATGCGGTAAGCTTCTGGAACATGACCTTCTAAATAAATTCCCTATATGGGTCAGAATTTCAGAAAATGTACAATTCAACTTCGCCAATCTTCTCAAATAACCCAAATTTCAGACGAAAAAAAGTTCAACCTGACCAAACAGATTGCTAGAATCAATGCAATGCCGAATATACTCGAATTGACCTAGCTAGTATTGGCCAAATTGCAGCCTAATTTAGCAGAATTTACTAAATGTGTAACTCTGCCAATTGTACATTTTCCGAAAATCTGACCCATATACTACTTTGGCACTAAGACGCTAATTACTCAAGCGTTACTATGCTTACAAGGGTCAAGTCGTAGGATTATGTACAAATGGGCATCATTACACATTTAGTACATTCTGATAAATTGGGGTGAACAACGATGAATACCAGGTATATCTTGATTTATTATATATATGAATTGCAATAACAATACGTTTTTTTTACCACGTTTACGGTCGAAAATGTTTTCTGTCTATATCATCAAAACCATATACAATATAATATACTCACTCCCTATATATTATATAGGGAGTGAGATTGGTTGCTTTACGCTCTTATCAACACATTTAATATGGTTTATACAATATATATTTAGTATTGCCTTCATTAAAGATCTATTTCGTTATGTGAAATTATATTTTGAACTTTTTGAGAGAATAGGTGAAGGCGTATTGTACATTTTCATGCGACTTCGGGTATACAGTCTATAATGTTGTCAGGATCATAATATTCACAGTAGCGTTTACAAGGTAGTAGATCCATTATTGAATAAGGCCCAATTGGAATCATGTTGCTAAGCGCGGGCATAGGTTAACATATTGTTTCGAACTGTACAATGTGAGCAACTTCCCTGAGTAAACTTTGAAGTGAAATGCAAGAGTTGTATGGGAAAGATGCAGGCAAATGGCAAAAAAGGAAACCAACCCTGTGTCAACGTGCCGTTTCGCAATGTTTTATGATCCCTTTCCAAGTTGTCAGGAATTGACAAATTTCAGTGAAGTACAACTGCGACTGCTAATGTCTTTGTGAGAGGAGAGAACAGAGTGATTCACTGTGCGTGGGCCATCTCATAATAGCCTGATATTTTTTTATTGGCAAATATATATAAGAACCACAGAAATAAAGTTATACTAGGAATCACTTTTTGCTACTTTAAGAAACGGAAGTGAGTTCGTGGAATATTTTTTGTGGGGGGATGTTGTACATAAATGGTGTAGCTATTTTGAAATTATCCATTTTCCGTTGTAGCTATTTTGAAATTATTCATTTGGAAATGTACATTTTGTAGATTCCTATGACTTGTACTATCCGGCACATAGATTTTGGGTAATAGAAAAGATACATATATACCCCTGTCCCAAGGCGTTTTTCTTACCGAGATTAGCGCCAAAATTCAACTTTATTACACAAGAATGTTTTCTAGTTATATTATTAAAGCATGATAGAATATTTAATAACCTACTCGTTGGTTTCAGTCGCTTAGAATATTGCATGAGTTGCTGCGCAACTCATGCAATACTGAAACCAACGAGTTAGTTAACCTGTATATAATATTTATTCAGTACTAACATTACATCATACAAGGATGCTATTCTCAGTTAATCATGCATACGATAGCACAAACTACTAATACATAGTAGAAATAAATGATATTCAGCTAATAAGGTCTTTAAGAAGAGCAAGGTGACAATTAAAATAATTAATTAACAGGTTATTTTGCCTATACGATCCTATCTATTATACAACGATGGTTTTCATTATAGTAGAAATAAATGACATTCAGTTACTAAGTAGGTTAAAAAGAGCGAGGTGACCATTAATCAAAAAAATAATCTAATCTCATCGACTTAAATTACTGAGTATCCCCATACTTGATAATATTATACCTGGGTTCGGACATTACAGTGGCATCCTAGAATTTAGACCATGGCAATGCCTCGGTCCCAGAGCGAAAATGTAAAAGAATTTTACTTATAAATTATTTGGGGTTGATTTAGCACAAGGGGAGTACGGGGGGAGATGGAACTCCCCTCAAACTGCCATGGTTGAAAAGGTATCTCAGCCCGCACAATTATGATAATTTATAATGAATTACAGACAATGATTTAACACATAGCTCACGTTCGTGCCAATGTAGAAAGGAAAGCTTATTAGTGGCAAGTAACACTTTAAACGGGATCATTAAAGTTTGTGGCCTTGTTTTGAAAGGATATTTAGTTATCATTAATCCAAGCCATCACATACTACAAGAGAATCCGATTGTGGCAAAATGAGCGTGTTTTCAAATTTAATAGGAATACCTTCAGAATTAATTGGAATATGGTCGTGTTCGATTCAATATTTAGAGAGCTGGCTCACCATACTACAACCCTGGCCCCTGTAGAACGTTAATTTCACCCGATGTGTCTTATATAAATTAACCCATGGGTGGCATATCACCACTGTAGATGAAAATGGTTGTATTTATAAAATATTTTATGAAACTTTTATAACCAAGAAAACTCCTAATATGATATGAAACAACATAATATGATATAAAATAAGATGCATTTTAATCATATAATATTTGCTTGTCTTTCACGTAGAACATTCCTAATATGATTATGAAATAACCTAATATGATATGAAATAAGATGCATTTTAATCACAATATTTGCTTGTCTCTCACGTATCCCTTTATATGTTTTCAATTCAATTTCAAGAATCGTTTATTTGGAAACACGCATACAATGCAAGGAAATAATAAAAGAACCAACATTTCAAAATAAAATAAGGCTTTATTATTTAAGCGTGGTCAACCGCAAACGTAATAAGTCATCAGGATTATCTGCAACAAGCTTGATTTAATTCCAAGAGTCTGTTATTCCTGACGCCGACATCGACATTTTAGGTTATTATAATGGGATGTAATAATGTTACTTTACAATACTACCATCAAAATGATGCTTCTTACTGGTTTTAATTGGTGTTTTTTGAAGGCAGACTGGAGGCAAAACTAATCATGTTATTCCACCATTTCTAACGGAACCAATTTTGAGGCTCGGTGTGAGCAGCGGAAGTGGATAGGCGGTCGTGTTTTACTTCATTTAAAGGATCTTCTTGAATGTCGAAAAAGGTCACTGGGTCCACTCTGAAATCAATGCACATATTCAGAGTGACATCATCAATGGAGAAATTCTTAAAGATGGGATTCGACCCCATGACCAAAATTGACCGATCTTGAATGTTGGAGTCTTTAAATGGGTGGAACTAAGGAACTGGAAACGGCATTTCGCTCACATACTCGGAATATGTTTCCATCTTCTCTCATTTCTTGATCTGCTGGTTCTACAGAAAGAAGCTGCAACCATGATATACTTCTAAGACAGATTTAAAAACGTGTTTAAGCGTCCCGAAGAAAGAATTCTTCCTTTAATCAGTAAAGTAATTGAATGTGATGGTGTATGCTAGTTTATTCTTATGGCCAAACAACCCCCACCCCCGCGCCAAAACGTGTTCTCTTATATCGATAGGCTTGTCTCCTGTCCCTTATTCAAAACAAGGATCTTCTGTCCCAATCGCAAATAGGATATAGAAAATGGCATTGCCAATTCTAAAACCCTTTGTGCGCTGAACGACTTGTATCATGGGACTCTGTACTCGCACAGGGTTTATTCAACGCTATCTATTATCAAATGGACTTCCACATAATGTTAAGACTACATTGTGCATACATGTATGTTCTGATCTGTGAACTTCTCACTTGGACAAGAAAAAATGTGTCTTATTCCAATCAAACACTCTTACCTGACATAAGATGAACAAAGGTCCGTTCTATGTTTCAAGTTGTCAATTTCTGAGGTCTCGATGTATAATATTAATGAACGTGGAATTCCCTTATGGCATTTCTTTCCCCAAAAGGGTACGCGTGAAATAAACTGTCCAAACAGCTGTCTATGCAAATACATTGCATGGCATTGTTCCACATTCCAAGTTGATAGTAGTTCAACTCACGAATGCTCTAGTGACACCTGACCTTCAGGGAACTTAATACTTTCTAGACTGCAATTCATAACTATTTTATTGCATATAACAAAATGAATAACAGGTCCATATGTAATCCACCTGAGGACAGGACCAGCAGGTATCTGTAACATCGATGTTTATAAGAAATGAGATTTTTTTTTTTTAGAATTTTTATGCAGCCAATCTTCCATAAAATGACAATTGAACATATATAGACAGGCATGCACAATGTACACATAATGTTATAATCAATGGATGTCATGTACCATATGGGGATAATAGGTTCCCAGAATAACCATGGTCTTCCGCCCACTGATGTGTCTAGCTACACTATAGGCTTTATGCTTTATGTCTGTGTGGGTTTTGAGTTGTATTTGGTTGTGTTAGAGATGTTTCTTGAATTGTTCCCATTGTTCACATCCCCATGTCCCCCGTCTTTCCTTTTTATTTCAGCTTTAGTGACATTACATTCCAATATGCAGGAAAGGGGAGCGACCTTCTGCATAAAATGCTGGTCTTCCAGGGAGGTTCTCTTGCTATTTGCATGAGGTTTATGATATGTCTGTTGAATAGTTATTTTCTGAATAATATATAAGAAGTATAAAGTTTTGATTTATATATAATTTCTGTTTACAATAGGTTATAGGTTGCTTATTATATTGCATTGAAATATGTAACTCTCACAGATGTATTGACGTATTGATATCCATTCTAGGCTACCCATGCTGAGCAATTATCGCCGTGGTTGTTGCTTAAATGAAACCATTTCCTTGCGAGAGAACAATGCAGTGTCTATCAGTGTTATCATCTGTTAGAACGCATTGGAGAAGGACATTTAATCACCGACAATGCGATTACTAGGGTTGAATGGAGGCCAATCCGAAAAACCGATGATTGATCTATTTTATTTGTCACAATCTTGATCATCTAGTTGATATTGGCGAACTTGGGGTACACGTGCAGATAGAGTACATTTCCAAGTTACCACGGCTACAAGCGCTGGCCGAGAGATTTAGACAACACGACACAATCCGCGGTGCACTTAAGACCAATGTTAATGCATTGCAGGGGTGTTTTCGCTCTCTTTTACTTCCGCCTTTTCCTCTTTCTCTTCTCTTCTTTTGCTTCCATCCCTTTAAAGCTGCACTCTCAGTTAACGTCGGTAAAAATAGAATATTTTCTACATTTTCTTCCATTCATTTCCATCCCATCTAAAAGTCATTTGACCGAAATTTGGGAGGATTCTTTCAAGTTGTTTTGCTACAGGGCTTCTAAAACCTTTTTATTTGTATTTGGAGGACCCAGCCGAATCCTTTCTTATGATGATTTCACTTATCATCGCTCCCCGACTGCTTTTTTTAGCTCGACTGTCTCTACTTCAAATTCTTGTATAAACATAACAGCAGGGGAATATTACTGAATTCAGTGCTATAAATCATTATATAAGTAAATTTGGTAAGACTTTGTTTGTCATGATAGCAGCTAGGGAATACAGCTTTAATTCGATCTCTCCCATTATCTCCTCTTCTCCTTGGCCCCACCTGTGCCCTCTCTCTCATTCTCTCTTATCTGTCTCTCTCTCATTTCCTTATGCACCCCGATTCAACTCATCAACTCATAATATTGTTATTGGATCCGCGGACCCTTTCCTGAAATAAAATAGCATCAGTAATGAAAGGTGCCAGCTGGGCCTAACTATAGGGACTCATCCTACAGTAGTTGTAAACATAGAAATATGCGCGGGAGTTGTGTGTGTGTGAGTGTGGGGGGGGGGGCTGCAAACTAATACAGGTTCCAACAGTGGTAATAAAAGACTTGATATCTTGTGAATTGCCGCGTAATCAACACTTGAAACTCATTCATTATAAACCCGGTAGTAAGCAGATTAACAAGATGAAAATTTAATTTGGGAGCCTCATGGGCGATATGTGTGGTGAATATTGCAAGCTTGCTAGTCCAATTTCCAGACACTTTAATAACTCAGTTATCCTCATATATTATTCAGGGATCAACAACAACTTCAGAACAAATGGAATTAAATTGCCATGGTACCTCACGTCCCAATTAAATAGACAGTAATTAAAAGAATAAGCCGTTTGATAAGTGTAGGACTAAGATATAGATTTATATTTAGGCTAAATACGCTATCCTAACTTATATAATACGTTCTACATAATATAATGATTATTTTTGCATGCCGATAAAGTAGAAAGATATCTCAGATGAAAGGATTGACCTAACACATAATTTATGACAGGAGCTGCATCGGGGTTGAGATTGAAACTAGAATAATTCTCGTGACAAATTGTTCTTCCCAAAGTACAAGCCTACTGCATATAAATAGAAATGACAATAGAAAATAATAAATAGAGTCTATGCAAACATTCAACAGGTTTACATACATATATACTCAAATATGCCCGTATTTTAAGTCAATGTTTCCTTGCAACATGATCAAGACTGTGTTGCATGGATGTCACCTCGTTCCGGTTTCAGGTAACATGTTTTATTTTATACATGACATTTATGGCCATCATGGCGTGTTCCTATACGCCTTTGAAAAATAAATATTCAAAATTGCTGTTGGAAGGAAATGAGTTCCTAGTTCTTGGGCAGATGAAGACTAAACAAGTGTTTTTGGTGTATAACGTGTGGTCGGCTTCCATTTGTATTATGTAGAGGTAAATTGAGGTACCGTGGCGTAATGTGTCTACAGAATATTCAGTGTATACAATGGATAAGATGCCAGAATATGATATTAAGTAATGAGGCCGAGCGTCCTTTTTCATATAGACAACTGACAGCAGTGCAGTGTATTATATGCCGTTTTTAAATATATCTAAAACACAAAAGCGGTTGTTTATTCTTCTTAAAGTGACAATGTAAAGATAACAAGAGAAACAATGCAAAACATAAAGATATCAATTTAAATATGTAGTTGATAATTAAAGCTGCATTATCAGATAATGCGACAAAAAAATCTTACCGAATCATATACTCAGGACTCAGGACTTACAGGACTGAATTTATCAATATTCTGCTGCTGTTATACGTTTATAAATACAATAACTTGAAGTCGAATCGGCTCATCTAAATGTTTCCAATCATCCTAACGACCTTTCCCTGATGTCTAAACTTCGCACCTCATTTAGTAAGACTCTGTGATCAACTGTCAAATGCCTTCCCAAACTCCAGAAAGGCAACAGTGGTATTATCCTTTTTGTTAAAGTGTGTACATATTATATTTCATGAAATATCTTATGTGGTGCATTTTGCAGAGATATTTCCTTTCGGAAACAATATACTTATGTTCATATGATTTGATTCCAAGTAAGCTATTAACTGATCTTCAATATTTTCCCGACGACTAATGCACTGAATTGGCCTTTAGTTCGTCGGCTATAGTCTATTACTATCCTTATATTGTGTATGTGACTATGGCAGTTTACCAGTTTCTAAAGATAAGTTGCAAAGATAAATTGATGGGCTAGGACAATTAGAACAAACTATAGACTGTCCAACATAAAAAGCAACATATTCACGTCTGTTGGCAGAATTAGATAAATTATATCGAACATTTAAGTTAAATATGCGCATATATACAGCGCTGGGAAAGGACAGTAAGTGACTGCTCAGTTTGATAGGTTCAGGGGGGAAATGTCCTTAATTTTAACATAACATCTGTTAACAGTCCCCTGATTGTGGGAAACGAGGACTCTGTTAACGGCGTGGATGTATAATGGTCAATTTCATATTTTGAGTATTTTCAAACGCAAGGTTTCAAGCGATGAAAGTGACTATTGATCAACACTCGATCTTTGCGTCCAAACCACTACTTTTGCAAGTAGAGAAGGCTTTGTTATAGTCTATAGAAGTATATGACAATCAAAACTTATTCTAGGCGCCATAATGCATTATGTTGATCAATTCAAAGACTCCGTTTGATGAAAGACTCACATAAAGGTGATGAAAAAGCTGATCTGAAAGGTTGTTCCATCAGAAACTATAGATTTGAATACCGATGACTGATTTGATTTCTACTATACCGTTAAGACATAATGTGATACTTGGTGATGATAGGAATATAACATTGTGTGACTATTTCATGGAGTCCTAATCATTTACAGACGTTGATACATTATAAAAACGTCATATGAAGGTCTATCATGATGATAATGTGTAGCATTAGTAATAATATTGCCATACCTAATCATAATTATATTATCTATTAATACCATTAGCATTATTGAAGTACATCAAAAGCCCCGTTAAGACACTTGTTAACCTCTGACGGTCCTGACCACATCAAAAAGAGGGCAGTAATGCAAATTTTGTAATCATAAAAGTCTGATATTTTTTTTAAAATGTTATTCGTGCTCACTACCTTTAAATCTACTTACAACAAGTAAGAATATTGCTGGATACATAAAATACACCTAAACAAAGAAACTAGAAGAAAATATATGACAATAAATTGCCGCTTTCTTCGAGAATATATTATTGCGCAGGCGGGAATGCTTTGAATCTAATCCGTCACTGCCACATAATCTGAAAGAATAAATGAACGCTCAAGACACCTTTAAGCGAGGTCAAGGATACCAGGTATACTGTAAACCTGTCACAAACTATACTAGCAACGCCTCCACAGATATATGTGGCAGTTTGTCATTGTCGTTTAGAACAATAGATAATTATGTATCTTGTATATTATCAATGCCCCTCAGGACCAAATTGGAAGATCTCGTTGCATATCTCGTTTTATCCGAATACATACAGCGCCATGCTGGATATTATATTTGGCCTTCATCTGCGATTTATTATTTCCGGAAGCCATCGCTCATAGGTGTTCCTCCAAGGATGCAATGATCCTCATGTTAGGATGCTAACGAGGGTTTCTTATCGTTATCGTAACTGTTAGTAACGATTAAGATAAGAGTGACAGTTAAATTCAATGTGCATATATATAGATAACCATATTTACAGGAGCTTTATTAACGTTATAACGATATGACTAGAATGCATTAGATTCATAAACAAGCTTGTAATCATGTATAAACAGAACATTTGTGACCATTTATCAAGTTTGAAATGACTAAGTGAGGAACATTGCCCAATGACGATGTAGGACGATGTAGGAATATAGTAGTATGAATTTTGCTGGCCTAAGGGCGCTCTAGCTGTGGAGAGCTCTACGTATTGATATAAAATGTACAATTCACCTTCACCAATCCTCGCAAATAACCCCAATTTAAGACCAAATAAGGTTAAAAATAAAGAAAGTACAACATAACCAAACAAACTGGTTGAACCAACGCTATTCCAAATATATTCAGATATATCTAGTATTTATCTTTTGTCAGTCAACCTAATTTGTCAGAATTTACTAACATTGTGTAGAGCTGCCGATTGTGACCTTCTGACAACCTGACGTGTGTGCATGCTACTTTCCACCGATGGCACTAGCCACTTCTCCATCCAAAATTGTTGCCTTTCGGCGAACGAATCTAATAATTATGCACTAGGGGTGTCCATATTCTCCACCAAATGCACGAGGACATCGCAATAATAATAATCAAACTTGTAAAAAAAGGATTTGTGTTGACGTGGGATGTTTATGTCACAGTGCGTATTTATATGAATAGATGTTAACATGGACTTGCTGAACTTGAATAATGGGTACTCCATAAATATGACAAAAGGAAACCTTTTATTTTCAGGAGCGAAGGACGTTCTTGATAAAGATGCATGGGAATTTTACGTTCTACCTGGGTCAAAGCTTACCATTTGCTTTCGTGGATGGCACATTATCAAGGCCACCCTCCTCCCACGCCACTGCCATCATTGGTATGCTTTCTTCAGCAGTGGAATCAAACAATAACATCACTAGGTATAATTCAATTATAGATAAGGATCATTGGTAACAATGCCCTGAGTCACTAGTCTGTCCTTTGGATGCGGCAAAGACGACAGAGATTAGTGCACAACAAACTTCTTTGGGAGTCAATATTCGCTGTAGAGATCAGGTCAGCGACCGCTTGCGATGTATTGATAACAATGCATGCATGTAAAAACAGGACATTCCCCTGCATTGACTCGTTTTTTCATCGTTGCGTAAAAAAGCACGAACATTATTATACTTGCAAAACCAGGATATGATTTCCATAAGAGGAATAACGTTCTGTAGATTACATCTTCAGTAACTTTTTTTTGACCACCATCCGATGTTTATTTACTCTCCTAGATACAGATGCTAATGATAAAACAGTATTTGATATCTAGATCAGAGTCGCTTTTTCCACTTGTAAGTCCGTACAAAATATGTTAGCAATATTACCCTTTGTTCTTTTGAAATTGCGTAATTGCTAGGGCAGTCTTGAATCACCTTCAATAACTTATAAATATATTAGTACACTGGGTCTGAGATCAAAGCTGCTTTCTCGGCTGTTACAACAAAATAACCTTACCAGATTTACTCATATTATGACTTTAAAGGACTGAATTTATGGATATTCCACTGCTGTTAATATTTATACAACAATTTGAAGTCGAATCGGCCGCCGGTGAGCGATAACAAGTGAAGCCATCGCAGGAAAGGATTTTAAAATATAAATGTGGACTTTTATGAAGCCCTATAGCAAACACAACCAGACGAAATCCTCCAAAGCTTTGGTCAGATGATATATTATATAGATGGATTGGAAAAGAACGGAACATAGCGTATAGTAGCAAATCTTTAGTTTTTGACCAGTGTTAACTGAGAGTGATGCTTTATAGTGGTGTGTTTAAATATTCACTCTCTTCATTGCCCCATCAAAGGCTTACAGGTTCTGGTAGTCATATTTGGAATGTTTGGCACTATAGATGGATATCTAGTCGACAGAATTCTGCCGATCTCTTGAATTGATAAAAATAACAGTGACGTGAACAGCGAAGTAAGTTTTTGCTTCACCTATATCTACCACGCTAGACTATATATTAGACCAGTAATACAAATTAAGCTTCAGAAATATCAAAATTTACCATATCTTTACATCACTCATATGAAGGTAGATTTTCCCCTTTTAATTTCTCTTATCTCAAATGTTGCTTCAGTAGTCTAGTCCGGGAACATACTGCAAGACCTGGAAGTCACCTTTCAGAGGTGTGTCTTCTTTTTGTACAATTTTAGGTGCAAATAAATGATATGTCAAACTAAATACGTCGCTTCCTAGATCGGGTGTTATCGTGTTAAAGAGGTTGGAAAAAACTATTTCCGACGCAGTGCTTTCGGCACATACACTTCCGGTTCCGTAGCTAAGAAGTACGCAACATGACGCGAAGTTTCTGGCTACTTTAGTTGGAGATAATAAATTTCTACAGAGTTTGGAATTTACATGATTTGATTATGCTAGACAGGCTAAGGGAACTTTGGTTAATGTGCGATTAAAGCGTTGATCACCATGAAAGCATTAACAAAAGGAGGCGACTGGTGTGTATGCCGGCGGAAGTGCGTATATCGTCGACGCACGTCATGGTCGCGCTATTTCTACCTCCTCACTAGAGAGAGTTCGCACCCGATCTCGAAAGCGCCGTATTGAAAAATTATGCTAGCAATTCTGAGCCTTTATATAATCATATGGGCGTTTTTGCACTTCCGGTCCTGAACTGGCAGTAGTGCATGCCTTACTCACTCATTGTGGCCGTGACAATTACACGCCTACAAATTGCACCTACACATTGCACCTACAAAGTTTAAACAATTTTCTAATTGGACCTTATTAATGGCAAAACATTATATGAATAGGCAAAGTCTTTTTCATAAAAACGACATAGAATTCAAGATATTTTTGCTATAACTACAGTACAGGTTTAAAGTTTAGAAATAAATATGCAGATCAAGGGAGGTAAGCACAACAAGGCAAAAAAATGTGGCGATGAATACTACATGATTCACCAGAATAGCACCGTGCAGTGATATTGTGTATTGTGTATAAGTGAGCCGGGTCAGCTGCTGGCAGTTTTTGAGTTGTTAACATTGTTTATTATGTGTTTTTAGATTGTAGAAGCCAAGATGGCAGGGAAACGAATAAAAAGGCAAGCCTTTCAATGGCATATATATTGCCATCTTATTCAAACTAAACAATGGATTTCCTAGTGCATACATATGATTTCAAGGGTTCGTGTTGACGCATCTATACGTAGTCTGGGAATGGAAATAACAAAATGTATATGTACGTCGATTCAAGAAAGATATATTAATAGAGCAACATTAGATGTCCTGGAGGGTGATACTATTAACTAATGAGAAACCTCTAGAAGGCATTGTCTTCCATTTTGACTTAATCCCTATAATCGCTGTCTAAATCACTTCTCGCATCTCATAAGTGTAATGTTATTAGATCTACGCTCATAAAGCAAGAGATAGGTCTACATATAGACTCAATCATCAATTACTATTAATGATAGGTAGGATTATCAAGTTAGAATTTCTCTCAAGGATTGAGTTCCAATCTTATACTGAATCATTCTATGATCCTGAAATTGTTTTCTCCTTTCGCATGTTTATATAATTGGGGAATAGATTATGTTACGATAATACAATAGTGCGCATACCTGCACATTATAAAGTGTTTTGATACAGCACTTCAGTTAGTTATGCCTTGTTGCACACGCCAACAATGATGTCTTCATCCGACCAATGTTGGTCTGTCCGATGATCAGATACATTGGTTTTGGTGCAGTATGCGCAGAATGTAATGCTATAGACTGCATCATATTTAATGTCAACAGGCTCATCGGATGGGAATCAAACAACAATTCTATTACATTTAACATGTCTTATGCCATCAGATGACAATCAAATCGAACCGATCAAATAGGTTTTGGTGGAATACCAGCCTTAAGTAGCCTAAGATATCTTTGACAGAGTATTTCCTGTGATGATTTCTTTTTTTCATTTCGTGAGAATATAATCATTAGACTTGATATCCGCGTGTGTCCACTTTACAACATCATGCAGCACATTAAACGATCATTTAAAATATGGCCATACAGCAAAACTTTCCATTTCCTCAGATCAGGTGAGTGGAATATCTTGCCTTTGATGGGGAAATATCGCGCACTTGGTATACCGAAAATATAGGCATCGATTTTTAAGGACCAAAGCTTTGTCAAATCTTTGAAATACTAACATCTTCCGCCGTCCTTTTGTCCATTTCAGCCGTGCATTTCTATTTGGGAACTAGAGCTGCCTTATAGACCAATCCAACGCTATAAGCAAGAATGATAGAGTCACCTGAACTTAGTGTTCTACATAGGAAAGAAGAGCGACTCGCTGCGATCTACCTTGCTATTATGTACCGTGTATTGAGGAGGCTGTTACAGATATAACCACCTTTGATCTTCTATGCTCACAAAACAAACATTCTAAATCAAGTACTCCTGCCTCTGCAGCAAGTTCCCTGCCATGTATTTATGCCCCTTCTTGCGTTGTCAGATCCTCACTGCTTTGTTCAATAATTCGTAAGAATGCTCTCTCTAATGCTTGGTCATTCGCTCCAAAAGCATGGCCATATCAAAAGCCTGCGAATACTAGCAACTGTACTCAGATCTTGTCCTCTACGTCTATGTGAAACCAGTGGATATAAAGGTATTAGGCCTTTCTGCCCAAGATTATATATGTATGCACCTGATGGCTGCATGGAGTTATTCTTGCATAGGCATCATTCACATTTGATGATCATTAATTTTGATGTAGAAGTCTCAGCTGATTGCATATCAAATTTGTCGTTGTTTCAGAAATCCATGGGCGGATATCTATCATGCAAGGAATTAAACTATACTTCGGCAAGTGGGTTAACATTATGGTACATAGTGCCAATCAGCACAAGCAGGGTGTCTTGCTATATAATGAACTTAGGGGGTGTTGCTATTAATCTATGTGAATTTTGGTCATATCAGGGGGAGATAGGAAACACGCTAACAGAATGCAACATACAGCTTAAGTCATTTCGTGCATTGGCAATGGTCATGTTACTTGTGTATAGCAATATACATAGTTATACACCTCTATACACATGGCCGGCCTTTGATACCACAGTTGGCATGCACTGGGCAGCAGGTGAAATGATGTTCTCACAATAAAGTCGCTTATGGGATTCGTATCCTGTACTTTAAACACCTCTGGTTTGAGTCCAACCAGCTACTGCGCCATTCCGATCCCCCCAAAACTATCCGATATGTGGGGAAAATAAAATTGCTTAATTTATTTAAAACACAAAAAGCGTTAAAGAGTCATATGGTTTCAGATTACTTTGTTAATGTCAACCTTATGATTTGATGTAATGTTACGTGAAATTGATCGTGAAGTTGAAGTTTCGGTGAATTGACTTGCGTTAAACATTTATTTTGGATTATTTACATGCAGGACTTATCTTTCTGGAACATCTAACATATTTCCAGCCCAAGTATGAATCAAAACAGCTTACAGCACTAAGCGTGACCCTTTTCGAAGGTGGATAAAGGGTAAAAGAGAGTCATGGTCTCAAGCAATTCAAATCCTCATAAATATACATATATGGATCAATATAACATATCTTGGATTTGTAAGGTCGTGTGCTTTTTAGGTGATTCATCCGGTTTGAAATAGGTCTTGGAAACTTAAAGTGGGCCTTGTCTGGCATTGTCTTCGAGATTAATCACTCTTTAGTGCTTGTCATCACAAAGAAAAAAATAACTTAGGAATGAAGTAATAAGATAATATATCATATGAGAAAAGGAGTTTATAGGATAGAGCCCATTGGACCTCGAGCTAATTACTCTATACATATGGAAATGGGGAGGCCTCGGGCTAGGGTAGAGCTTCATATAGAGCCATTGTCATCTGACATTTTCCCACAGAGACTTGGATGATAGTTAATAAATCAAACAACAAAAGATGCCCTCCCCTATCTAAATCTGCTCTCATTATTCTCAAGAATGCCAACGGTTACTATGGTACTCCCAACGATCTATATATGTATCACTGTCATGAATAGAATTCCTGGGTCAATGAAGAGATTCCATCCTGTGATACGCATGTATATCCTATAGTTGCTATCATTATTGGCTTAAGCATGGCCATACGTTTCTTCTCATTTGCTTAGGCCCCAAAGAGTTTAATCCGCAGGCATCATAACTCGGAGTCCTTCTGGATTAAATAACTGATATACGTGACTATAACAATAAGAGCGAACATATTTACAACAAGTATCCCATCTCGTTAAACCTGTGGAACTTTCTTCTTCCGCAACAGTTGGTTTTTACTTTTATGAATAAGCTTTCTCCTAATTATTCTCACCGATTATACAACTAGTTAGGATCTACAATTAACATACATATTCCAACAGGAATCATTGACTACAAGGTGATCTAATTATAATACATCTGCCCATCCACCACCCTCCATGCCTGTGCTCAGTATTAAATGTTATCTTGCATGCGACCAATTCGAAGCTGACCTGTTTTTGGCATGACCTAAATCGTACCAATGATGGCATATACAATACGTAATAACCATAAAATCCCTCAGCCACCAGCATTCCATCAAACATCAGAGTATATGAATGTCCAACGGGGATGTTGAATACGTACATGACTGTGTACTGTACATAAAACAGCAGGCTGGACAGAAGAAAATAGTTGAAATATAGTATTCGCGAGGTACTATAATTCGCAAAAGATGTTTAGGAAAACAGTAGGTATTTACAAGCTTTTATATAGTTGTCTTGATGAATAAATGGGAAACATTCATCGTCAAAAATACTATTCTAAAAGACATCTCTATTTCATGCGAGAATGATATTTCAAAATTGTCTCATACAAAACTAATTATGTTGCGAATTCCCAGTAAAACTGGATTGCTAAATGAGAATGCGAGTTTTGAACAGTTTTTGGACACTTTGAAATTTCATTCCTGTATCCTCCATTTGTCAGATCGGACCTGCGATCTGCATTTCTTCTATAAAAGATAACAAGGATCATGAGGAGATTGTTTATTGGAATTGTTTTCATGATAATACTGTAGCTACGTGATGATGAACAAGCATCCTTTTAGGCACAAGCTAATTCCACTGGTAAAACACAGTAGGCACGCCCTTCTAAGCGATAAATTATAATCGCGAAGAAGGAACTGCATTGGCAAGTATATGAATTGGATCCTATCTGTCAGAGAATAAGTGCCTGCTTATTGCAACATCCTATTCACCCTAGGCAAGAGAGTAAGCTCTCTGACAAGCATTAATGGGGCGGTCACATGGATCCTTTGCAGGGGACCTGTGGCAGCCACATGAGACAGTGAGCTTTAGGGTGCCTTGGAATGCACCATGCAGCATCTGTACACAGAGCGTCGGAGTGCATGTTTATATCACAGAACATAAGCCTAAGAAAGACTTGCAGACTTTTAAAGCTTTTAAGTACGGCCAAAAGTCCAAACTGAAATCATTCAGAATTCTGTATAGGAATGTATAGGAATAAAAAACCAATGTTCGAAGCAGACTCATATTGAAAATCTAACAATGGACGAAATACTGACCCATTTAACCCATCTCAACAGGGTACATACGTAATCAGACTCATCTTTTATCATCTCTTGCTCCTCATTACCATAATTCACCAAGCTGTCATCTCTTAGAAAAGAAACTAGAGACTTCTTACGAATCTGCTGGTCTGAAAAGAGGAAATCCAGGCCCTAGACCCATCAAAATGTTGTTCTAGATTTAAAAAAATACAAAAATAAACAAAAACATCCTTTCTATGTGGACAGCGAATGTATAATCATCACCAGCTAATCTCTGTCCTCCCAATTTCTATTTGGGGGCCTATGCATTCCCAACCCATCCGTAAGTCGCCAATAGCATATTACAGGATTTTGGCATGTTCTTCTTTGTGCAAAACTACGAGATTATTTGTTTCGTTTTAAACTATTATCAATATGGCCCTCTTTCATCTTCTTCAAGATACAAAAACAGATAATTTCCAGAAAGGCCACGAGTTCATGAAAAACAGGGCATGCTAGTTGCTCTTCTTCAGCATTAGAATCTTCTATTCTACAATTATTTTTCCAATCCTTTACCATTTCTTTGATTCAACAACCCGGGCGAAAGATATACAAGCGACCCACCTTACTTCGATACATTAAATAAACTGTGCAATGATTGGTTGCTTAAAAGGACAGGATTTTGTTAATTAGATATACATAATCATCAGGAGTCAGGTATCTAATAATAATAATAATTTACGTCTTGCTGAAATTTGACCAAAATTCTGGTCAAATAACATTTAGATGGGTTGGAATGGAACGGAATTAAAAGTAAGAAATCTCGAGTTTGATTTGTTTTTGCACTACAGGCCTTCAAAAACGTCCACATTTATATTTTAGTGGCGTAAATTTTCATTTATTATCGCTCACCAGCTGCCTTCTTCTCTCAGCTGATTTGACTTTAAATTCATGGATAATATGACAGCCGTATATATCTATATTATTGATAAATCCAGAGTCAAACAATGAGTAAATTTGTAAGTTTTGTTTTGCCAGAATAGCTAGCAATGCAGCTTTAACTGAGAGTTCAGGTTTAAGTAACCGATCCTTGCACAGTTTATTTAATGCCTCATACATGTACTGAATGCAGATGTCACTAATGCGGTCTATCCACTGTGCGTATGGCCTTGCGTATGGTGCTGCGTATGGTGAGCACGGAGGCTGGCTGCTGAACCTTGCATACATATGCATCCCTCTGTGTATATTCTCTTGAGATAAAGATTATTTATCTGAATCGCCGTGCCCAATTTTTCCATATCCACTGCCACGGCTGTACTCTTGGTTCTGTGTATGAGTGTAGCAGGAAGCTGGCCTCTGATTGGCTAATCACTGCTGACGTCACCAGCCGCTCAGGGCGGCTGTGCGTATATGCACCCAAATATAAAAAATATTTTGATATTGTTTTGATATTGCTGAGTATGGGGCTGTGGCTGCTGATTATGGGTTGCAGCTGCTGATTATGGGTCGCCAACCCTATGCACATTTGAATGGGTGGCGTGGTCAGACGCAAGGGTATATCCACTGGTGAGAATGGGCTCAGGAGTACAAGCCACTAGCTATATATGCATGGCTGTACTCATGCCATACTCAAGCCATATTTAGGGGCTATACGCAGCAGTGGATAGACCCTATAAAGGCTAACTCAGTAGCATTAAAGAGTTAAATAACTATTCCAGGATATTAGTTGTTTTTAATTTTTTAAACACCTTAACTCTGAAAGTATTTTACTATCTAGATAGAAATTGAAATAATAGATAATAACATTAATAGTCCTTTGGCTCTTGTAAACGTGCATAGTAGTAGATAGTTCAAATAAAGGCACATCACGATAAGCAAAGAGTATCGATTTGTGAACAACTGCAAGTGTATCTAATGGCACAGTCTGAAAACAACCCATGATTTGGAAAGGCTTTTAGACCACATTATTTATATTCGGAGGACCCGCCGAGGTCCTTTCCTGTGGTGGCTTCACTTACTGTCACTCACTGGCGGACGTTTTGCTCAGCAACTTCAACTTCAAATTCTTGTATATACATATGACAGCAGTAGAATATTGATGAAGTCTAAATATCAGGAAATTTCGCAGGATTCTGTTTGTCGTTATAGCTGAGAGTGCAGCTTTAAATGACACGAATATATCGCACATCTGCATGTCAATTGTGATTGACATTTTTATACCACCTACCCTAAATTATTTTCGATAGGGATCCGTTGATGTCACTAGTCATTGTAAGGGCCGCACGAAAATATCTCTCCCTATATAAAGGTTGAATGCGTGACTGCATGACCTCATAAACACATTTTGTACAAAGTCTTACTGCAATCTAAGTATTACTGAGAAAGCTTAAGTTATATTTATTCATACATTTTGAGAGCTGGACTTACATTGCTTTAAACATGACAGTGGTTATTATTTCTGCCACTGTCTTCGCTTCCTCACGTCTTAGTTTCTTAATATCTATCTGAGCAGGTGTCAATATGAATGAACTTGTCGGGCCATTTCAGTTCTCATGCATACCATTTCAAAAGTTCAAAAGATAAAACTTATATTAAAGCTGCACTCTCAGTTGACATCGGTCAACAACTGAACATTTTCTACTTTTTGTTCCATTCTTTTCCAACCCATTTGACCAAAATTTGGGAGGACTTTGTTCAGTTGTTTCTGCTAAAGGGCTTCTAAAACGTCCTCATTTGTATTTTGAGGGATTTTGAGGGCCCATGCGAATCCTTTAATCACGTTTAATGCGGTGACTTTACTTATTATCGCTCACTGACAGCTGTTTTTCGCTCGACTCTCTACTTCAAATCCTTGCCTAAACATATAACAGCAGCATAGTATTGATGAATTCAGTCCTATATAAGTCATAATAATATTATGAGTAAATTGGGTAATGATTTGTCAGTCATAATAGCTGAGAATGCAGCTTTAACATTGATATGAACGAGTACGTTGATGGGGATTGTGGGGATCCCTGAAACAGGTTACTTTATGGTACCACAAATACTAGCTAGTTGTCAGACGTCATATATTTTGGCTTCACTATTTTTTCTATCTCTACTATATCCAGAACAGACGTTCAAACTTATTTTCGTTTTTGCATTTTGGTTCACATTTGTTTTACAAAGTTCTTTAAATTTTGATTGAACCATTCCATTTCAAGTTTGTTTATTACATTAAGATTTTTTGATGAATTCTACATTATCTGTCATGGCTTTATTGTGATTCTATTGCCAGCTATAAAGCTTTTCGGTACATGAATATAGAAAATAATTCGGCGCTATTATGAAACATGCATCTCTTGTCTGTCATCTAATTTCCTCTAGGCTGTTATACATGTATATTTATAAAACAACATTATCATTAACATATTGGCTCAGTTCCTCCTCTCTTCCCTCTCACCTCTTGAACAGTTATGTAATAGAAATGTATATTTACCATTTTCCATTATTTCTATACTCATCAACCTCCTAGCATGTAGTGGTGATAATGATTTGACACATCTATTGAACAGCAATGATTGTGTATGTCAAAAAGAATTTTGTATTATAGACACCGGCAGATTACCATGAAAAACGCTCTAAAGAGCATGTGTAAACCTGCATTCTGTAAATTATAAATACAAGTTCTCAACAACAAAATTTCAATGTTCAAAAGATAATTATAATAAAACAAAAATGCCAAATACATTCCAATTTAAGCGTGAATATCCATTTTATGAAGATTCACAATAACTTCTTATGAATATTGCACCTTGTTTGCTGACTTTGCATGAATATACAACTCACGATTCGGCCGCGTGGAGCGTATGGGTCCTTTAGGAGGCGTTGGCGAGACCGCCCAAATCCACCGGTTCATAGCGGATTAGGCTATCTCCAGGTGGAAGATTCCCATAGATTTAATCGCTATTCAACGGCTAATCCATCCCCCCGCTTACAATTATGTGATCTGGCTTTAAATGAACTCTGCTAGCCAATGGTACATATGACGTCACGAGCGGCGGCCAGGAGCTTTTCATTGTGGCGGTCGATCTAACCTAGGATCGCTTCATTATCGCTCGGATAACTTTCCACCACAAGATGCTAATGAAAAGGCATGCCTATGGCTTGTATTGGCTAAAAAGCTTTGTTTTTCCACACGTAGACACCGACATTCATTCTTGTCGGACGTACACTCTTTACTGCAGTCTGAGATATTTATAAAGAGCATCCAGGCAATTGCTGAATTATATTTATCAACACTGCATGGGGTGGCCTTGTATATAACGTATAGAGAAGTGTATTGAACGAGCGTTTGGAAGGGCCTATGTTTAGATCAATCGATGAACACCTTTGATTCATTGCTGATTAATGGCAGTGGCTCTTCATTGTTGTTCACAGCAAAATGACATTGACCTTGTCCACTTTGATGTAAAGTTCTGGCCGTTATCAGGGGCGTTACCCGGGGCGTTATCCAATATCTTACTCATCAGAGGTGCATAGATCTTGCTACCCAATGAACGCACTTGATACTTCAAAATTTCTAGACATAAATGTGGCTCTATAAATGAAAACTTCTTTGTTGTGTGAAAACCACTTGATGGTTATTACATGGTCTCTCCCGGGTCTCTCCCCGATCCCTGAATCCTGTGCATTTCACCGAATGTCATACAATTATGAACAATATTTATGACACCTTTGTTCACATTCAAGAAATAGAAGATAGTTGTTGAAAGTATTTGTTAAATATGTGTACATCTACATCTGCCGCAACCAGGTTATTTTCCAAGAACCACTAAAATTACGCACATCTAAATAGCGGATCCTAATTATATATGTGAACAGTATCTTCCCGAATAAACACTTAAAGAAAATACATAATCATTATATTACTGTTAAAGGTTTACACTGGCAAAAGCAGGACCAGCTTGCCAAACTCAGGTTGGAGGAAAACTTAGACCATGTCTGTTCTATACTTTCCATTGGCGCCGCCATCGTGGACACTAAAACAGGAAAGGGGCATGCTCCATGGTCTAATCTATGGTATAAATAAGAAAAGGTCACCTGATAATTTCAGTTTTGCTCACATGCATATTACAGTAAGGAGCTATTTTCCTACAAAATAATCAAAACGAAGCAGAAAGAACACGATTTCCTGTCCTCAAATAATTGAGATTCATCAACATTGGTTTTCACATTTTCGATTGGGTAAAATTTCGTTGAGTTATGCAGTAAATCAGTAGAAATACATCAAAATAAAGTAGAACTTGGGAAGTATATGTTCTCACCTCTGGAATGGAGTGTCTATATACTTAATATACTTGATATATATGCGAGCGAGCGGGGTTCCATAAGGTGGTGTCATTTCTGTGGCATTGGGAGAATTCCACACACTACTCTAGTTTTTTAGCCCACCCACCCCCACCTATCTCTCCTCACTTCCCTCACACAGCCAGCTACAGGTATTGATTCATGATATTAGTGTTTACATGTGTGTTTGAATGTTGAATGCCAATTACTGTAGTTAATTGAAATCTTTCCCAATAAATTTTAATTACCCCACTCCTCTCTTACTCCTCGTACCAAGCAATTCCAGTATAATGAAGAAAGAATTCGCATTCCTCCCTAGGGAAGAAACAGATGACCCAGTTATTTTTTCTGTGATTTCATTGGCTACAGAACTTTATTCAAGTAGACACGAAGTAGCAGAGGAGTGAGATGGCAAAAAAATGACTAATATACAATAGTTTGTTTTAATTATTAAACTCCTAGGAGGGCAAATAAATTTGGAACTTAAAAAAATAACTCATTGGAACCCCTCAGGGCTATGCTACACTACGCTCCCTCGGGATCCCTCGCGCCTCCCACTTGGTGAAAGAGCCAATAGGCAAAGAATTAAGGTGGAACACGCTAGTTTCTTTTTAGAATACATCAAAATAAAGTAAACATTTGAAAAGAGCACCATTCCTTCCCCCAGTCCTGTAATTGTATCAATCATTCTGATCGAGAAATATGAGGGATGCGATTGAGGGAAGGTGTTATGCTGTATTGTCAGGGATCAGTAGCAGAGAATCATTGCCTCTGGACATGATGACGTCATATGAAAATATGACGTTGGTAACGTGCTGTTTTTTCCCGTCCAGTGTGATTGGGCATGGGTACATGCATATTCTGGGTTAGAACCATCCGCAACCATTGGAACTTTTTTCAGCAGTAGATAAATTGGCCTATGTGTTTGAGAATAAATATGTTTACAAGTAGGCCCAACCAATATACAACGGATGTATACTCGTTGGTAGGCCTAAGTATCTCAGAAAAACAATAATGGGTTAAATGAGGAGCAGCGTGCATAAATTGTCTTCATAAAATGTCTTTGCCCTCTATTGAAGGAGCCACCAGGTCTGAAACATGGTATAAGGTTGTACCAACAATAAAGCTACATACAAACAACTTATCGAGTCTTGTAGGTTTCTTGTAGTGTATGTAGGTTATCAGTCTCTTTACTTACTTCAATTAGAATTTCTTCATAAACATTTTCAGCAACGACTTTCAGAGTCGGCTACCCTTGTCTCTGGACAAATTCAAACTTTCATGACTTGGCAAACTGGTTGGTTATCCATTGTTCAAATGCTGACAATCAGGGGAACGTTCATGCAAGCCTAATGTGAGGTTGGATTCCACCGATTAATTCAGACCTTCCAAATCGAATCAGTCGCAGTTCAAAACACCAACCGCTTGGGAAGTGAAAATGATTCCAAGGTACCAGAATTACGTCGATCAATGAGAGAGATGTTTCATATTTTGTTGCTCGTACTCCCGAAATAAAGAGAAACATATGCTTCGCAATAATTTCATCATTGGATTTTATTTAGTTATATAGATCACTTTCATCCGACAAATGAAAACAAAACATTTAATTTGTAATGGTAAAATTGACAGATTTATCTAGATTATTGTAATGATTGTAAACTCTCTATCGATGCGTAATTTGAGTATATTGGTATTAATATGTTAGGCTGCTATATGAGTAATTCAATTTTTGGGGTTTTAGAGATCGATCGAGGAGACGCCATAGCATATTCATATTGGAAGATGTTGTCATTTGCCTTTGGCCTTCGAGGAGATTTAAAAGATCTTTTTTAAAAAAAAAAAGAAACAATGAGATCTTTTAAAATATGCTCCAAGGAAGAGATCTTGTAGAAAAAAAACCATTTGAAAAATCCCTGAATCTCTTACATTTTCTGAGTTTAAAGCACTTGTTATCGCAGCGGTGGACAAGGCTGCTGCAGGCAATTCCGCGGCGGATTTCCCATGACATGCGTGTCATTTCCGTGACGGGATTTCTCGCATGGGCATTTTGGGGTAAACAAAGCCCTTTAGACAATAAAACACAATCGAGATCTACATATCCATGTTATAGACGTGCATGGACTGTTTCCCTTTATTTCCTGGTCTTTTCTTTCTTTATCTTCGATTCTTTGTGATTTTATCTCATCCTCTATTCTTTCACCTTCATTAGACTTATTGGTCCGTCTGCTTATTCCTGACCCTCTTTACAAACTTTTAGGATTTCTATTAGGCCTACTATTTTGAGTAGGAGTTTCCACTTTTACTAGATCCAAGATATGATGGATTTCAATTAGATTCCATACCTGATTGCTCTTACCTAATCTCCATCTTGAAAACCTTAATTATAATATTGTTGTCGTTAAATGTTTCCATCTGGACAATGTTGAGCTGAACTATAATTGTCGATGTATAAATACTTATTATACACGCATTGCTCTGAAAACTACGCATCTAGAGTGATTTACGCATAGTACGTATTTCACTAGTGATTTACGTGGGGTTGTCATGGCAAACAATCTGTAATTTTTTACTAAGATTACCAGTAAAATTCAAATGTATGACTCGATTTGTTTCTATTTTCATGATTGAAACCATGTATAATAAATCTGTATAATAACTAACCCATTGGTTTCACTCGCTTAAAATATTGCAACTCATGCAATATTCACGCTCCTTCAACCAACTCGTTAGTTAACCTGTATATATATCCATGTGGGACCCTGTTAGCACATTTAGCAGGTGAACCATACGGTGCAAGTATACATGTACATTTATAATAGCTAAATATATGCGAAGGCGAATGAATTACCGAGAGTTCGTTAATCCCATTTAGATCATTTTATATACTCCCAGGGATCCTCCCTAGGACCATTCTACGTGGTAATTTCCCATGGAGTTTAAACACGCCACGTGAGAAGGCCTGAGAAAACCTCCAGAACGGTTCCTGAAGGAATAGATACTAATGAGTGACTATGAATGTGTTCCTCAGACTCCCACACATGACTCTAATTTCTCTCTTCCTGATTGCTGTTGGAGAAAAACGGAAGAACTGTTGGCAATCTTGGCCGCCTTGTATGGGAAAAATTAAAATTCCAACGTTAGACGACATGGGCATATAGATTAAATTCTTAATTTTAGGTAGTTCTCCACTTTTAAATGAATAAATAGCTACTAACACCTCGAAATGTAAAGATTGGATTAATTGGGGCACCGCAGCATATTATTATTGATATTCTTTTATATCCAAAATGAAAATTAGAAAGTTGGTTTCTGCTATTAGCAAGTCTTCCAACAGGTGTCCAAAGTCTCAGATTGTACCTGTAATTTTCAGAAGGTTTGAGACGAGCATGTTGACTTCATTGCTTGCATATAATATGTACAACATAAAAATGCCATCTCTCAAGCTGGAAAACTCAATGAAATCATCTACTATCTATCAAATTAAATTAAGAACTACAACTTCATATCCCCTATAGGAAACATCCCTTTTTTCTGTCTTTTTTTAAAAAAAGAAGCTTCTAAGCCTTCACCCGCCCAGGTTAACAGTGTGTTGAGCCTCCTGACATATTTGCCGAACCTGGGTAAAACACTTAGCGTTCTTTACATTAGAATATGTTTGTTGGCTGATAAGGTAAAAGTGGGCCAACCCACTGTGCCATCACTGTATGGCGAACAATACAATCCCTTGCTAAGCTCAATAATTTAAGTGAAGAGACAAATACATGTCGCAGGAGCGATGTTGTACTAGAAACACTTAGATCTCTGCATCATAGTAAAGCGATGCCTCCGAAATACGCCGATGGGAATTTCACATAGGAATCGGGAAGTAAGGCTATATCAGGATTAGTTCAATCCACCCCAAGAATAAACAACAGCAAAAAATCAAGCATAAAGAAAGGTAGAGGTGCTTGCCAGGGGCAGCTTTACACAGGATTTACGATCTAGGATCTTCTCAGGCAAGGATTAATCGCAAAAATGCCTACTTAAATATGGATTGAAAAAGCAGCTTCATAACATCAAGGCTCGAAAGGTCTCCCTTGCTTAAGTAGGGCACAACTAAAACTATCCACTGTCGGAACATATAAAGTGGTACATAAACATTTGGTGTCATTTAATGCAAACGATATTGAAAGAAATATATTCGAGTTACCACCCTTGGTATACAGAATTAGCATCAGGAATTCTCGTGCAATTCTCGTGAAAATCATCTTACAAAAGGCAAGTCACTGTGCACAGCATTTTAAATAAGGCCACTGCTGGAAATAAAATCAGTGCCAATAAGATAACCTTTCTCCCAAATTCTCTTTTTCGTAATGAATGAAGAGCAAATGTCAAACAAAAATGCATTATAGTCCCACGAAGATTCGTGAGGGCGCATTGATTGCCAATTTTCTACTCTCAACTTTATTAGTCAATTATCCACTCATAAACATGTTTGGACGTATTTATCGAACTTTTACGCACAAAACATTAAAAGAAGTTGCCACCCCGCCCCCTCCTTTCTTTATGTGCACTTGTGAAATCTGCTTTGTTAAAACCGGACGGTGGATGTTCGGATGTTCATAGACATAATCAGAGGGGTGGGATCGCACACCATCCAGGTTTTACTGAGCAATTGTGCACGTGGGACCATGTAGAAAAATGGACTAATAACCTAATATATAGAAAAGCAAGTCAAGACTATAATATATGGGCTGAGTGGTCCCCGGCGTTTTGATTGTGAGATGAGTTAACCTGTTTCTCTCACCAATACAGTGACACACTATTCGAAAATAGTATCCTTAATTTCCCTAAGGTTCATTTTGTGATTATTCACATGAGAGATGACAGCTAGTCTATAGGCTCACAACCTCTCAGATTGGTTAAGAATGGTATATGTTACTGATTGGACGCCTACTGCGCTAATGACTTTCTAGGCCTGGAGTAGGCGTCCTGGTGGGATTTTGCGTTTTGCTTTCCCTCAGTTTCGGGGGAGGGGGTGGGGTGTAGGGGGGTGGGGTGTAGGGACTCTCAACATTGAGCTTAGAGTGTGTAGTTAATTAGGCTCTGTGATTGTATTTTATTCACCCCCCACCAACATTTTCGTTTTCTAATTTTAGGTTTGTACGTGCTCATGGGGACTCGTGCCCTTAGTAAAAGAGAACGAAGGTATTGGCTCCAGTGTTTCCCGCGTTCATTCTCTCGTGACAAGTACAGGTGAATGTTATATTACATTATACTTATTTTTTTCAATTGGCCCAGTATTGATGGGCAAGACATCATCATAATCGTAGTTATATTAATTATTAATTAACACCCGTTTATTATAATCATATTTCCAAAATTGCTATTTATGCTAATGCCATAGCGTGAAGGCAGTGTATGCTTACTAACCAGGATCTGACTCCAGTACATATAATATTCTTATCAGTAACAGACCGTGTCCACACCACGGATCATTGTACAAGGATGTTGTACTCTACCAATAAATCACTTCGGTCTCAGATCACCAACAGATCAGACTTATTCATTGTTAGATATTCCTAGACCATTATTTAACATGTGCACAGTATCCAGTTGTAATCCATATAATATACGGGAAGAGTGATTTCTACGAAAAGAGGAAGAAAACAGGGGTTTCTTTGTCTCATATGTTCTCGGAATTTGTTGTTTTACAAACCGTTTTACTCATCTATAGAGTTCAGGAGAGAGAGGGGCGAGGATGGGGGGCGAGTGGGGTGAGGAAGGGGTGGGGGCCGAGGAGGGGGATGGGGAGGGGGCTGAGGAAGAGGGGGCGAGGAGGGGGACGGAGACTGGGGGCTGGGGGCTGGGGGCGAGGAGGGGATGGGGAGAGGGGGGGTGGGGTGGGGGATGTGGAGGAATTTAAGGGGTGAAAAGGATGGATAAAGAAGTGTGTGGCTGGGGGAGGTAAGGGAAGAGGAGTGAAAGGCAAGAATGTGGAAGGAAAGAAGGACAGAGTGAGATTGGTAAGGGAAGAGAAAGAGCTGTTATATATATCAATGTGGTTTAAGAGAAAGGAAAGAAGGAAGGATGGTGAGACTGAAGGATAGAGCTGCACACGTTCCCAGGCAATTAACTTTATTTGATGACATTTTGACCCAATAAATTCATGTATTATATTCCTATGAAGTAATCAGAGGGGGAGGGGTTGAGTGAGGAAAAGGAGAGAGGGAGGTGGGGGAGAGAGATCAGAGATCAGAGGGGGGGGGGGAGAATGAAGAAGCAGAGGCAGAGGGTGGGAGAAATCGGATAGGGGGAGGGACAAGAGGATAGAGCAAGAAGAGGGGAAGAAAGAATAGGGCATGTGAGAGGAGAAGGCGGGTAGGGACCAGGGAGCGGCGGGGGGAGAAAAGGAGGAGAGGCAGTGAGAGAGGAGGGGAGGATCTTCTGACCAGACTTAGCATGCAGCGGTCCAATCTATAGTAAACAATGAAGATATAAAAAAGATTCAGCAGGTGAATCGGCCTTAACGCACTCATGGAACATACAAGATGAAGATTGTTTGGGGTAACTTTTATTCTTTATAAAATTTATAGAATTTTGGGGAAGTTTTTATTTGATTTTGCAAAAGTAATGATAGAAATTAGTTTGATGATGGAAGATAGTCAGGAATGATATAAACCTTTGTTGGTGTGTTAAGGCTTTACTCTTAGTTAACGTCAGTCAAACACTGAATATATATTCTACTTCTTGTTCCATTCTTTTCCAACCCATCTAAAAGTCATTTGACCAACATTTAGAAGATTTTGTTCAGTTGTTTTGCCAAAGGGCTTCTAAAACATCCTCATTTGTATTTGGTGGACCCGCCCGAATCCTTTAATGCCGTGACTTTCCTTATTATTGCTCACCGGTGGCAGTTTTCTCTCGGTCATTATAGATTTCAAATCCATCAATCCAGTCGTATATATAAGTCATAGTATGAGTGAATTTGGTAAGATTTGTTTTGAGGAAAAGGAGAGAGGGAGGTGTGGGGAGATAACTGAGAATGCAGCTTTAGTTGAAGATATGGATATAGAATTAATGTGAATGGGTGGGAGCTAAGTTGAAAAGTTGAAGGACAGTGAGAGGTGAGGAGAGAGAGTAGGTGAGGGCGGTTGTTAACTACGTGCATGTGTCCTTCTCTTGTTAATAATGGTGCCTATAAAACTCATATTGTGTGATGCACAAAACATCTCAATCACCACACTAAACCATCATGTTGTCAGGTATAGAAAACAGTGAAAATCGTGTTAGCATTAGTTTTTAAAAATAGCCCTGGCAACAGGAAGTTATTATGGTACTTATATATATAACTATCGTCATTAAATGGTGATATGGATTGTCTGGGAATACATGCCCTTAGGTTCTGTAAATATAGTAGGCATACTTTTCTACCTTGAATATTAGAATCATTGTTCTACTTTCGACACTTCACCATGTGCGATCGATGATAGTATTGTGCGCTATGTGCGAAATAATACCATTGTGGTGGGGGTACTGTACTGTACTGTTTCTTCTTTAGTTCAAAACAAAATGACACCTAATTCACTTGTGAAATAAAGCTTGATGAAATTGTTTGAAAACAGGAAGTGGCTATTGTATTACTTTCAATGTCCGTTTGGAGAATCTTGTGTTAATGCTAGCCTACACATAGTATGTAATTGATATACTTTCATATTGTGAGCGGTGAGAAGGGGGTGAGGTTGAGACTACATTCAGGCTAATTAGGGTCTTCTCCTCCTGTATACACCTATCCTCTACTATTCACGTCAGCTCGACGTGACCACATCACCAAGTCCTCAAAACAGGCATCTCAGTCATTAGTGACAAAGCAGCTTCTCCAGGACTGGAATTGGCGATCTAAGGACCTTACACTTCTAGAGATAAAGTATGAGGACCTTGCTTTCATGTGTATGTATATATATGCACCTGAACAGTGTGCTATACTTGTGTTGTGCCATTCAACAGCATTACACATCCAACCGTTGGGCGTAAAAGCCCCTCCTCAATCAAGGCCGATGAATGCGGCAGGAAATCTAATCGTCTTTCGTCGTGCCATCATCAGAAAGACGCTGGACTGATGCTGGCCAGTGAAATGACAAGCAGCTTGAGTGTTAAACTTGTTGTCCAAAATATTTCTATAGAACCATACATGAAATTGTTATACGACAATGCATATCTTTTATCTTTACAGGATCCCCAGTCCCTGTTTGTATAAATGTTTGTTTGCTTATTTTAGTCTCGTTCAGACGCACGTATTTTACATTGAATAGCTGTTTATACAGCAATTATTTTCCGACATCCTTACAATAATAATGGACGTGATATGATATACAAAGTTTTCTTTTATTATTTAATTCCAGGTAAAATAAAAGTTAAAAGAAATGTAATATCTGCTTTCCCATCATCCATTTTGGTTTTTATAGTTGTTAGATATTGTATGTCAGACATGAACTGAATCTATCTCAGCATGCACTGTAACAGACATGCGCAGTGACACATGCAAATCCCCTAATTGAGGTTCATCCTTCATCATCTGCAAAAATGCGCAAAGGCTGCAACCCCCCGCCAACCCCCAACCTCCAAACCCTAGAGTTTGGAATACCGCCATATATATATATAGAAAGATGCATGGAGTGCGCAGATATAAGAACTCCCAATGCCATGGGTCACTCAAGGTGTGACTTTGAATTATTTATCACCCACGAGTTAGCGCTCTGGGTTGTGTGATATTAGGCCTTTCGTAGCTTATCCTTTGCTTCGTTCTCACCCGAGATCATAAAGCATGGAACCTACTCACTAGAATGTATGGTATTCCCTACGGGAATCCTGAAGGTTAACGATAGCCATTTATAGGTTTCACAGTGTATACTGTTCGAAAGGAATTCAAATGAGTTTTGATTCTTTTCATTCCCATCATGAAAATAGATGTATTAATTTCACACTCCTTTGAAACCTCATTGCTTGGCGTATTTTTCTGAAGAATGTGCCGTAGTTCTCGAAGGGGATGCTGGTATTCGTTGGCCCGAATCTGATATTTTATTTCAGAAAGATAGATATTTCCAACTAACCGACAATTCCAGTTCGGGAAAAGGCAAGCTTCTTTTGAATTCTTCGGGACTATTTTGTTAAATGTATCTGTTACGTAATGTTAAGTAACGCAGTGTCCCCCTACGCGGTGCCCTTGGTCTAATAAAGTTAGTTACGCTGGTCGGTCATCCGATCAAGTTACATTCCAAGCTAGCTCCTTGTTATTTGTGTTATTAATTTGCGTGTATTTCTACTGTTAATTAGTAATCAATTATCGAATAAGTCATTAAGGAATATCCAGACATATCATATCTTAAAAATAGGCCTAGATAATGGTACACGAATCTACAAAACTCATAATCCATATGAAGACTATTTCCGAAGGTCTGCAGTGAACGAATACCGTGGAAAAACAACTGAGATACCTCGAGGGAAATTTCATAGTTTTGAAGCTCTTTGATCGAGGACGAATTTCTTGACGATCCCTAAGAAACCGAAACATGAGAATATGGGACGAATTTCATTTGTTCGGCTAAAATAACACACGCCCAACATTTAAAAGGTTAAATGAACGTCGACCTGAAGATCTTCATTTTTAAAAACGCCCGTGCAAAGCACTTGCCTCATTGAATACAGCAATTATTTCCCCGGAAAGAATGTAACTGAATATGGACAATTTAAATATTTCGACTTCCTGTTATGTCTCTGTCATATCCACAGACATTAGCTAATAACATTCTTCGTTGCAGTTGATACCTGTTCAAAGAGCCTTCTGTATTGAAGCTCTCTCATCGCGATCTTTAGAAACACGTTAAGAAGTTATAGTTATAATAAGACGAAATTATCTCACCCTCCAAATGAGGGAGCTACTCTTAAATTACATGATGTCAAATCATGTAATCACAAATCAATCAGTTTTCAACCTCCTCCATTCCGTTCTGTAATTGTGTCGCCTACGCTTCCAAACCGGATTAGACACGTGGCGATGCATGCATGTCAAACATTCTGGACCAAGTTTGCAAGGGGGATAACTTTTGCATTTACTTTTGTGTGAATTACCTGATAATTCTGTGGCACATGATAATGTTTTGGCCTAAATTAAGAAGGTAAAAGTCAAGGTAGATGGATTACCGAGATATAGAGATCAAATTATTCTGAGGGCGTCCAAATTCTGTACTGGGTCGATATGGCAATATTATTTTCTTAGATTAGAAAAATTGCATTTCAAATGCCATCCCCCCCCCCCCACCTCCTCACCTACGTACCCCAAATATATTTTCTAATCATGTACCAGAACGAAATGAAAAGCATAAACAATGGCTGAAAGAGGCAACAATTAATATTGTTATTATCATTCTTAGTCATAATCATCTTATTCATTATCATAATGACATAATTATTCGACATAATGTGTATGGCCAAAGGAATGTCCTGGCACACTTTGAACAAGTAAGAAGCAGAATTATACACCTAGTTAGGTTGGCCGTAAATAGAGTACTTTCAATAGATCACGCCTTCCAATGCCTAGATTACGTGATTCTTTCTCAAAAGCTCTGTTTTGGGGACATCCATCACGTTTTGCAGCTTGGTCGCATGGGTTTCGGCTGCGGACCCAACGGTCCAGACAAACCACAACACATCCAAGAGAACACTATTCCTGATCACCGTGAACGTCCGTTAAGACTTGGAAGTACCATCAGTGACCATTAGTCTACTTGTCATCATCAAAGTCCCGGTAAAAGTGCCCCTCAATAGGCCTAACAAAATATGGCTGCCCTACGGTGCGCAGATCCCTCCGCTGGGACTACTTTCCATTTTAGCGGAACCCATTGCGCACCAGAAGAAAGGGGGAGTGATGGGGACGCGAAGAAGCTAGTGCAGGATGGGAACACCACCATATCAGAAAATCATTAGGAGAGTGAAATAGCAGGCACCCGACTTAAATAATAAGACCAGATAAACGATCCTATTTTTCTCTGGATAAACTAAATAAATCTGTTGTGGGTTTTTTTTTCGAGTCACCAGACATCTTTCTGTGAAAAGATATTTATTTGACGCTATATATTGCCAAGACACCACACGTGAGTTTCAGGATAAAGGTTTACTTTTGCAAATCCGATTTCAGATACACTCATCTGGATCGTGTAACTTTGTAGTCATGAGTAGTAGTGCGCACTTGTTTCATCAACAACGGTTGACAAAGCCTCATGGAAAATATTTTTTTCAGTGAGGGCGTTTAAATTACTCTGGATACATGCATGGGGAATTCTCTAGGGATCCAAATATCTGTTGGGAGTTACTCTTTCTTTTCACAAATGACAAATGTCTGCGTCTACAAATTGATACCTCTGCCCCTAGAAAACTACATGTACGTGTGATGCCTTTCACAATGTCCACTTTGCTTACACTACTCACAAGCTTTTATTGGTATAGAAGGCTTTATAAATGTATTAAAGTAGACTTCTTTTTCATCATATTAAATCATATATTAACAACAGTAGAACCTGAAATTATTGACGGGGCTATGTATGGGGGGAATATGTATCACCTGCAATGCTAAGTCTATGGGATTGTCTATTTCCAGTGTGCGACTAATTTACATTAATTTGCTCATTTCCCCCATGACACTTATGCTCCCTTATCAGCTATTACGACAAACATTACCTTACCAAATCTATTCATATTATGATTTATAGGACTAATATCAATATTCTGCTGCTGTTATATGTTTACACTCTGTCCAGCCTCTGTAGAACCGAGACTTCAAAGAGTACCGGTATAGGCTAGCATTGGGGTTTCGTTTCTTCAGAGGCTGGACAGGGTATAACAGCAGAATACAAGAATTTGAAGTCGAATCGACTGAGGAAAACCACCGTCATCACAGGAAATGTGATCGGCTGGTCCCCCCCAAATATAAATGGGGACCGTAATGAACCCCTGTAGCAAAAACAACTGGATAAAAAACCTTTAGTTGAATGACTTTTAGATGGGTTTGGAAAGAACGGGGGTAAGCAGACAATCTTTTGTTTTCGACCGACGTTAACTGCCACATAACGTGTGCAATTTGAAATCCAATTTGCTCTAGATTGCTGCACTATAGATGATCAAAGCCACACAGAGAAAAATAGTCTTTTTGAATCATGATATGAATCAAAAGGTAGTCATATCTTTCACAAGACAAGGGAATAGTCTGACACACCTCTGACCCATTTAATAAAGTTCTCCCAATCCACTCCAAAAATTAGAATAACTCGACTCCAATAGATATTATTATAACAGTTTTGAAGTTTCAACAGCATGCCGAGCGGAGAGGGGCATTCTATATATTATATATATATAGGCCTACTGTTAAAGTGGCATTTGTATATTAATTCTCAACGCGTAGCATCTACTGAACAAGGAGCAACTGAAACCAGGTGGCGCTTCTAATCACGACACCTCTGGGCAGAGATGGCAGAGAAATCCTCCTTTTACAAACTTGCCCGTGACCTCCTGATCCTGTAAACGCCTTCACTGCGCAGACGCCAGGCAAACACTTCCGGTTCCTTGTGCGATATATTGTGCATTGATTGAGTACTGACGGTAGCAGATAGTGGATCGTGGGTGTATTGGCACGTTCTTCTATGTGAGTTAACTGAAATGCAAGAGGGAGAGTCTTCGAGTATGACACGACCCGTTGATTGCACTAGACAAATGCAAATGCATTAGTCGTGGGGGGAGGGGGGGGGGGGGGACCGCTGAAAAAGCTCCTAATATAGTTTGGTATCCCAAATGTTATCCTTTTTCATCGTAACCTTTTGGAAATACTTGATTTAACATTAAAGGAATGCTATCACTGTTATCTTCGTATCAGTCACCTTTGATAGAAATCGATTCCCAATTATCGTCTGGAAGACTTTGTACTAAATCCTTCCCCCAATAACCATGGATGCTATAGTGCTTACCTTGCTGCATGGATTTCTAGTCTAAACCAAAGTTTGACCATCATGTTATTGACATGATATTTTTGGACTTATGTCGGATGACTAGAGTCAGACAATCGATGTCTTTTCATGCTTTGCAGACAATAAATATTGATAAGATAAGCCATAACACTTCTTAAGCTACATTCATTCTACATAAATCCTCTGGTTCGCAATAAGACCAACAGTCAAGATATCCACGTCTTTTGATAAGCAAAAAATAACTATAAATGGAAGGAATGGAACTGCACCAGTGATGGGAAAGTTATTGGATTAGATTAAGTCCGATAACGTATTACACACCTTAAGTTCAATTCGATCATTATTTCATATATATGACTTTAGCAAAGAATATTTAAACATATTTTTTTTGTTTTTTTTGTTTTTTTGTAAATCCTATCAACTCTTATCCTGCTATATGCACGAAACACGGATAGGTATGAACATCGATGAGGAGACGTACTAGGAAACATGAGTTGCTCTCTCCAAAGAGGATTCTTGGGAATATGATAAACCAGTAAATACATCATTGATGTGAGTACGAAGATATTTCTTAAGGTATAATACTAGGGAACATTATGTACACTTTATTAAAATTCTGATTTCCCATAAAGTATATAAAGCCTTGCACAAGCTAAAAACAGCTCGTTGTTTATAATTATTGCAAGTATAAAACAAAGAAATTATATTGGACCCTATTTATTGAATCTTTCATACAACATGAACATGTATAATGTTTAAGATGTGCATGAGTATGTCCAAATCTTGTAAGACGGCACATGTCTATATGTCTGGCATTGGGCTTTCTGTTCATGTTGCCCTAGCAAATACAAGACTGTCACGGTTTCGTCACATTCGTCTAAGAAATACTGTTTATCCCAGGAGATTTCTAGTTTTTTAATCTATAAATATTGCCCAAATGAAGGGCAATACCTAGCCCGAAAGCTAGTGAAATAAATATCGTAACCATGAATAAAGGGTTTATTTCCTACCTATCACGTCAACAATAACCAACCAATGGGAACCATTGATGTACAAGCAATAATCCTTACCTCGATACAGTTTATAAAGATGTTTATTCAGAAATTAACATTACATAATTTTCAAGATGTTAATCGTTCTATCACTGAAAAAAGTTATATCTAGACCAATATGAATATTTATTATCTGTTATTGGTGATCTTTATCTTTATAATCTTTCATTCATTAACTACTAGCCTAGTATATCAATAGTTGGGCAGCAACACATTGCATCATGTAAAAGTAACCCCAGTCACATAAATCAAACTAACATAGTTAATATATCACGGCAAGTTATGATAACATTACATTTCCTAATTGTGTGATTTGACTTTTATGCAGGTTCATATCTACAATATTTTCTTATTATTTTTCTTATTTACGAAGTCTGATTTCTGAAAAACTAGACATTCAAGCATGCGCTTTCCAATCTGATATATTGTTATACATGAAGTCGCTAAAACCTAGCGAAGACTCACTATCCAGTTCGAAGATCTCCAAATACCTCCCGGCATACCTCTGGTTATTTCTCTCATTTTCATTCTGAATAGAAGATAGTTTCTCCCATCAATTTTCATTCATCATTCTATTACTACCCCTCTTATAACGTCTAGCCGCGAGCTAGTATCCATTTATCACCAGATTAGGCTCCTGGTCTTTAAAGGACACTGTGCAAGTCTTACAACGTTGTTCTTTGCTGCATAGACCCCTCAAACCTTTTCACTTTGCTGGAATATATTTCGGAAATGAGCCCAATGAAGTAAAATTATCCATCATTGTCATCATTGACATTGGTGGGGAGCGTCATTTTCCAATTGAAATGGCTCTATGTTCATTCGTCATGTGTTGCCCCTGTATTATATCTCTTATATAATATATAACAGTTTCAATTTGTTATATTATATAGTTTTATTTCAAAGAACATGTACATCGAAATCGGAGTACAATATCTGCAACCTGCAGATCTTTCAATTTACCCTCATAGCATACTTGGACTCCCTTGGGGTCTTATGGGGGCATCTAACTACAATGTAAACAACTTTGCATATGAGGTACACAGTGAGGATTTGACTCTTCCAGCTATTCCCAATCAGTTCCATTCTGATTGGGTTTACATTTTTTACACGAGTAATCATGAGTAATTGTGGCAGCTCCGCTTAATATACGGCGTGGTCTAAGGTAATAAAGTATGTGAGCCATAGTTTAGTACAGGACTCATGGTTTCATACTTGTTTTCTATTCCCCCCTCTTCCCTCTTGGCTCAGCGCTGGGTTACATTTGGGTTTTCTACCCCACTCATGTCTCCTGGAGGTAGACTGTTCTCAAGAAAGTATGGAAGTTTTTTCTAGATTTGCACCTGAAGCCTCTGATTTCCATTTTGATCCAGTAGAAAGGTATAGATGAGTAAGTGATTTCTTTGCCTTCTCAGTACAGGGACGGGGGTTATTATTTCAGAAGTCTTCTTTCATCTGTGCCTCTTAGGGGCCTGGGTTTGCTATTCATATTCTGGTTCTTCCTACTTAGTGGGTATGCTAGGTCAAGTAGATGTACTTCCCACTATATATACCATAATACACATATCACCATGGCAGAATGTATGTCCAGGAGATTCATTATATATCTACTATTTGAACCCCTGTTTAAGTAAACACAATCAATTCCATTCATCATGTAACCTTTATTGTGTCAGGACAGCCACCCGCCGGACAACTACCCGCCGGACATCTCCTTGGCAACTTTTATCCGCTTGACAATTACCATCCTGGGCATTACCCCGCTAGGCCATCTACCACCCTAGGCCATTCACCAGCCTTATCTGAAATTTTAGGATATCTATCCATTCTTTTATTCACTTGAACCAGAACCATAGAACCATATTTTATGTATGTGTTTTTTATTTAAAATCTTTTTTATTGAGCACATCGTTGCTTAAATTAGCGAAGTATAATGTTCATTTCCGGAATGTGTACAAACAAATAATAATACAGTAATGTTACACCAGAAAAAGGTGCCACTCTTTTATGAAACCATGCATAGCTCTGCCAGAGGGTCCGAAAACCTTTATTACCCGGGTTATTTCAACGTTAGCTGTTCTGTTTATTCAGATCCAACCACGATTTTAACCTCAGAATTATTCGTATACCTTCTCCCACGCATAAGTCATACTAAGCATCCCACCTGAATTTACTTTGCCTCTCTTGTTAGATCAAATTAGATTATATAAGTCTATATTTGTCTTCGTGATGATACATTGACAAAAACGTCGTTGTCTTCTCAAACAGAGATCTTCCAAACCAAGAGAGTCGCATGAACTATTGATATTATTTTTAAGTTTCAGCAACAAGAACTCACCTATAGGAGGAAAACAAAATTAGCATTGTAAAAGCCTAGACGGCAGGATAAAGAAATAAAGATTTTTAAAAAAAAACAGAAAAAAAAGATCTTCCAAACCATGTCTACCTTCTTTCCTTGACTTTATTGTTCTATTACTAAAATATAGCTACTCTACTCTGCTATGTTTCAGTTAGGTGGAGAAACATTACATAAAATAATTATTACAAACTTGTTAGAATTGCAAAGTTAAATTACCAAATTATAAGATTATAGAGATGTGGGTGAGAGAGGCAGGGTGTCGTTTAACATATGCCGACATTGTCTCTCCCAGCTAATCCCCTACAGATTCTTTCTAAATATCAGTCAATACTGTAAATTTTGTACAGTACCATTCATCATAGTCTCGTAGTTCGATAACAGAGGCATAATAGTGAATAATATAACATAACAAAACTCAACACAACAATTAATATTAAAGGTTTGATAACGCCTGCCTGCCAAGTAAAAAAGGTCAAAGGTGCCAATACCCAGGATACATTGAACTAGTTCCGGAGGATCCTTTCATCACTAAAGAAAACAATAGATTAATTGGAAATGTGTACACATGAGTCTAGAAATGTTTATAGAATGTTTATATAGAGGAGATCTATGAGTGGCCATTGTTTGAAGTTTTCCTGAGTTTGCAGGAGCCTGTTTCATAATATAAATTATAGCCAGATGTCCTTGCTTAGCAGAGCTAGTAAAGAAGATTTTAGGTTGGGAATTTGATATTTTTTAATTCAAGTGGTAGACATTTCCTAACAGGATAACATAAAATAGCTAAGCAATGACATTTTAAGTAAGGATTTCCTATCTAGTAGCACAGTTGTCGTGGGAACTTGAATTATCAAAAATGTCACTAAATTTTCATTGTCATAATTCAATTCAAATGTACTCGAATAGCATAATTCAAACAGTAATTGTAAAACTTTATCGCTTCTATTTCCTTGAAGATATTGCGCTCGGAAAAGGCGCTCATCCATTATTCGTTAGAAATATGATTTTTTTAAAAAAAATCTGAATCAGGAAAATGAGTGAAACGATTAGATATGTATGTCATGCGACCGTCATGATTTGTATATTTCATGACGTCATGATGGAAATCGCTCATTACCAATTGCACATCGCTTTACAGGCTAGCGAATTTAAAGCGAACCACCTGCGATGACACATTCCCTTGCGTTTCTGACGTGTGGTGGTGGATATCATATTTAAACATACGATATATCATCTTTCTTATGGATGATTGCGAAAGCATTAACTTCGACATCTTGGATCTTCGTTAAGAAGTAGTTCAAAAGAACTTCATGGATGAAAGTTGGCTATTGGCTACCGGGTGGTTGCTAATTAACTTTTCCCCTAGAAATCCAAAGAATCCCTTGATTCCCTTCCAGAGACATATCCCCAAGGAAACCCATATATCGCTGTGATGTTTGCCAAGTGATTTAAATATGATTAGTCAAATACCACATCGATGGACAATACAAAAATAGAGAAAGGGCACTATAAACCAAAACTCGAGATACATTACTACTTCTGGGGAGTGGTGGGCACGTACCCATAATATATATAATATGGACTATAGGCGTACAGTCGGTAGCTCTACACATTCACCTCAATTATCCTGGAAATAATAAAAACTATGTATTTCTGAAATATTTGGAACCGTATTGGTCCAAAATGTGTTGGGTCATGTTCAACATACACGAACCCAAAAAATTCAGGATATTTGAGAAGATTGCTGAATGCAAATTGTACATGGTCAGGCAACTTCACCCATATTACTTGCCAGGTCGGTTCTTCTCTTTGCCTCCAGTCATATGCCTTATTATAGCTTATATGTACAATCTACAATTTCGTCTTCGACCATATGCTTTACACCAAGGGCACTGGATCAATATCCCCCTTCGTTGGCGTTTCGCTTCAATCCATGGGTGAGGAAAATATTGGTGAGAGATACGACAATCGGTTGAATTGTATAGTTGAGCGCACCGAAGTGATATCAACTATATGTTATGCACGCAAAGAATACAATACTTCCTATCTATAGTATAGGGTAAATGTAAATGATGAGACCTCTGAAGGCATAATCTGAATTACGCGGTTGAAAGAAGTGGTTGGAAGCCATTCTTGAAATCAAGGGAAACGCCGTAGCACCATGGAATTGACCGAATACCGACATGCTAACGCATCTGTTTTAAGATTATCCATTTTCCTGTCTATTGTAACTGTTTATTGAGGAAATAAAAGCATTTATATATATTGATACTAAACATGGAATATGGTTATTTATGAAATGATAAATAATATAGACCGCATACTCCAGTCTGATTCCAGTTCATTTGCAAATTTATGCCCCTCAGATATTCTTATGATAATAAAAGGCACCTTTTCAAATGGAAGAGGCTCTTGGCAGCTGGGAACGCAAACGATGGGGATTTGCAGTTCGATTTCTCACAATATTTGAATACATTAAGTTAAACTCGGTGGCGACTAAGGAACTAATTTACATCCTCCTCATAATCAGGTTGGTGTATGTTCACACTTCATGTCAATTCTATTGCCCTCGTCCTCTCACTATCCTCCTATCCATGCGGCTCACACATTTCGGCCACTTCCACTGTCATGGACACACAGTTTAGACGTAAACCAGATTCGTTGTTGTATGCCACAACAAGCGCCTATTCCCACTCTGCACGGCCCCTTTTAAATTCAATCCGTCTCCCTAGACATATCAATTAGACTGGAGAATCAAGAAGTAAGCACAATTAGCTGCAGATAGGGTTCGAAATGTGTCTAGACTTACGAGTGCTCTGTTTTAAAATAAGATTAAAAGCTGTTAAACTGTGTGCTGAGTCATTGTGAGTCTGCCCCAGGCTTTCATGCAGGTGTGAGGACGAAAACGATCATCAATTGTGATCTTATTGACGATGGAGTTGACATAGTTGATTGCGGACGATTAAAGCGAATGGATGACGCCATACATACAGAAGGACTTGTAATCCTTTTAAAGGTCTATATTCTGTCCCATTTATTCTTCTTGAGAAAAGCAAGCAGGGAACTGCAAATGCGGTTCGTTAGTAATTGGCAAGAGCACTTCATCAGATTCCTTTAATTAAATTCCTGAATCCTGCACTGCCTTTTCTCATAGGCCGAATGTTCGTTGTCTCAGAATTCCCCCCTAACATCAGATGACTATATCTCACGTTCATTTTGTACAAACGTTATACTTTCATTCCTCCTGATTGATTCACTTAACAGTTAATAGTAAACTACCTAGCCGACAGGTGTTTTCAAAGCCACCATTCCCACATTATTGAAGAGGGTTTAGTTCTCAAATTACCAATTTCTTTTCCTATTAGAAGTCTTGAATAAATATCTTAAAAAATGTTTCCACGTGGCTTGGCGACATTGCAATAATGACGTCTTGGTTTAAAGTGACACTTGCCGCTGAGCTCCTGATTTTTTTGACATATGCTTGAATTTTAACAATGTTCTGGATCACTATGCCATTAACCAATACCTGGGAACATTAATGTATGGAATACAAGTATTTGGAATATATAAGAGTTTAAAACTTCAAATTTCGTGGGGTGACTCCAGCACACTATAGTCTCTCAGACATGGCAGTTGGAAGAGGTCTCGCCACCTGTATGCATCTTATCTTAATTAGTTGAGTACTACCACCTGGATGGGACAGGGTATATATGTCACTATGTACCTCCTGTCTCGCTCCTAGTTCACATCCCTTTACCATACACTGGGGCAGCACCTTATGGTCAAGTTACTTCTCTCTCAGATTTGAATTCCCCAATGGAACCTCTGCCACATTCTTCATTAACAAATATCAATTAATCTAAGGAATATAGCGTTGGTATTCTACACAAATGTTCTTACTTATGTATGTCATCGAAAACTACAAACATATTTCTAAATGACATATACTCAAATAGTGACCTTAGCCACTTTAATAACTTGTATACGATTAATGGAAACTCAGCCTTTGCTTTTCCTTAGTTATTGACATGTCGGGCTTGGATTCCCATGTTGTTTTAACCGCATGAACTACTTTTGTTTTGGTTAAAACTCGAAATATATGACGTGAATAAGGAGACGAACGCCGGATTGTTCCACATTGGCATCTAACCCAAGACATTGTATGGCATGATCCGATCATTTATCATACATTTCTAGTGGGTAATATGAAACGCCATAGGTTAAGACATCGACGCTCATACCACATACAGCGGGTAATATAAGAAAGCCTGTGTATCACGCGCTACCCTCGCCAATTTCACTTTTTCGCCATAAATACCGTCGGGCATTTGTGTCTACTATACATGGGGAATTGTCCCCATGGTGACGAAAATCCCAAATTGTATACCGCATCCTAATATTATCATAGTTACAAAAATATGTTCATGTTCCTCACAGGGCTAATACAATTACAGCCATATAGGGAATAAATAGTCCCGGGGATGATGATTTGATGAAGAGTGTTAAAATCAGATGAAATTTTATCATGACCATGCATACCATACACAAACAAAATCTCCCAGAATTTGAACTTCTTGGTGGAACATCTCTGATGGACCCTTTTATATATTGTATTTTTATTTTGATCACGTTCAATTTACAATTACATCGCCAGAATTGGGATGGCTGCCTCTGCCTTAGCAGGTCTACCGGGTGTAACCCAATTAGTTCATTACAATTTTCTACCTTTATAAGAACATGAAAGCGATGCGCACTTGTTTTGTTGTCCGGATCATTATCTAAATACAGTATGTTAACATTGAAATCCCATATCCCCCTTCCCGGCTCATCAACATTTATCATACCTTTACTTATATAGTTTAAAATGTCTTTCTTTGTCCTCTTCAGATTAAGTTCGTACTATCAAAGATAGTAGTGTTCATTGTTTATTTGGTTTGATAAGTGTCTATTCTTATTTCATTTCAATTTTAAATTAATTTCTTCCACTATTGAGCCAATCCCATTCCCAAAATACTTATTTCCTAGAAGAACATCAGTAACTATACAATACATGAAATGATCAGAAAATAATTATGATATACTAAGCAAATCGATGTTAATGTTACCGTTATATCGGTCTTTGGTTAAGGACTTGTAAGCCTTATTTGCAGGCTGGTTATTCATCCAAGCCTGGAAAGATTTATTAGATAAACCTTTTGCAGCTTTTGCAGTTTTTTGGCAGCAGCACAATCAGGTTATTCCCCTTTGCTAACCCTCGTAAAGCAATTTTCCTTCTGTCCAAGTTTGTTTCTTCTCTAGTTCTCATAAACGATAGATCCAGGAGATGACTGTTTCTTCTAGTTTCCAGTGTCGGTATATTTAATGTTTGGTGAATTTCTCTTGTATTTGTTAACTTTTGTAATTTTAATATTATTTTCAATGCCGAATTCTGAAGTGTTTGAAGCTTTTTTTTAGATGTGTTTGTGCCGCGGAGCCATAAAATAAATCTCCATAATCCATAATGGGAAGTATCATCATCTTGAACAATAGTAATAGCGTACTCCTGTCACAGATGCAGAACAGTTTTTACATAGAATGAACCTTCGACCTGATACTAAACATTTTCTTCCTAAGAAAGACATTAAATTTTTAAGCCATTGCATCCACAAAAGAATCCAGAAAACTTTTCAGTAATAGACACGCACACCTTCCCTCGATACTTTGGTCTTTATCTTAAAGTTTTGAATCGTATCAATACTCCTCGTTTCTGACATCAATCAGTTTACCCCACCCGACCACACCCACTCTTGTTACTGTCGCCATCAGCATATAACACCTGAGTAGTGTACAAAGTAATATATTTATAGAGTATTTTAGTAAATCGAGCTATTAATCTCTTAATGTGGGAAACCTAGCTCCCTGAACAATTGTATCAAGATTGCTTTCAGTTAGAATTTAAGACCTGATGTTATGTATGGCAAAATAAATGTTCATAAGCAATTTTGTATTTCGTTGTTTCCTTTTCCCATGATACCTCTGTTAGTAGGCCTATTTTTAGATACTAATTTTTATAGCGTTACCCCCATTCCTCCTCTCGAAGTGCTTTTTGAATTCTGCGTCAAGTTTCTGTGTCAAGTTGCTGCGTTTTTCTTTTGTCTGAAATTATTTTTGATTTTGATTATTTATGATTGGTGGTGTACAGCATTGTTCGAACACGGAGGGACGACGATAGTTCAGGTTGAAAGAATGCTACGTTGTTTTACCAATTCAACCTCCATACCAGAACACGTATGTTTTTGTTTTTTAAAGAATGTATTTATACTTTGTATACAGGAGCCCCAATTATGGGATTTTTCATCTGATCCAAGTCACACAATACATCAAATATCAAAATGACAATCAAATGTTTCATATAAACTTGTTACCTCTTGATACAATATACTACTATACCATAATATACATTACGGCCGAGTGTTGGTCTTGTCCAGAGAGCAAATGCATGACCCACTCTTGAGGTAACAAATGAGAAAGAAATCTATAACATTGAACGAACTCTCTACTATCACAATAATCAGTATCGGAGATTTTACCCTTTTATTTCCATTGTCATGTTAGAAATCTTTTCTATATGTTTAATCATAACTTGTAATTTTTCACTATTAGGGTAATTTCTTTCTGCTTATATGTGTCTATATGTTACCAGTCTAGGCTCAGAATTTAGGCTCTAGGCTTCTCAGATCAGATAATAATGGTTGTTAGTGGTCGGACGCCTACTGCGCTAATGGCTTTCTGGCGTCCTAATAATGGATTCTAATGGCATTTTGCGTTTTGGAACGAGAGACTTTCCCTCCGTTGGACTCTTTCAACTCTGAACCTCGAATGCATATGTGACTAAATCCACCATAGTAATATATCGAATCAATACTCAAACCAAACCAAATCAACCATGAATTAATTGACAACTTTTGTGAACTTCATATTCCATTAATCTAAATTCAAGTCGCAAGAACATTCCAAGATTACGTTCAGATTCATAATTCAAGGCAGATTGTATTCTCAAGAGAAACGAGGAAGAATTGTGTGGCTTCAAGTGGGATGGGAGTTCTTTTCGATTTTCAACATAATTCGATCGAACCTCTGGGCCGATAAAAAGCTCTAAGGCTCATCTCAAACGTGGAAGTAATTTCTTCCATCAGACCGGTATAAGATTTGAACTCGCAAGTGGGTGTTATAAGGAGCGGCAGGATATTGTATGTGTTGTTTCGTGTGAGTACTTTCTATATACTACTTGATCGCGCATGTATGTGTATGTAATACTTTCATTTCTGTCCATTCAGGTGACCATTTCCACCAATCGGGGTTCACAGACTCGATATCAATAAAATAGCATACATAAATTAGGATTTATTATGAACATATTAAAAGTCCTGGGAAATCTAGAGGGAATTTGCCCAAAATCAAAAGGAAAATGGCCACCTCTGAAACTTTGAAACTCCATAATATTAATACATTTTCCCCATGTTTTGAGGCATGGAGAATCCATTGAAATATGAATCAAATTAATATAATCAACATTTAGCAAGTGTTTGTTGACAGGCTGAATAAAGACCCGGTGTTTAAAGTGACACTTCTCACTGTTGAGGGCTAGATTATCGTGTAACGTTCCTTTCTGGCCACTTGGGCTAATTCTGGCAGTACCTCCTGGTCTACAAGGCCATTTCCTCATGGATAAGAAATGGGTTTAGGTTCTGACCCATTCATTTCACATATTCACTAATCATTGAATGAAAACGCAATGCTGGTACTCAATACTTCAGATATTGCAATACCTATCATATAGGATTACACTGACAAAGTTTCACAAGATTTCATGACTACTCATTTTAACTATCTTAGCCACTTTAATTCAGGTTGTATAAAAGCATTCATGACCGAGGACATTAAATAACGTATTCATGTAGTCCAAACTGTAATGCAAACATTTCTAATACTTATAATTGTCACTATGATAACTGGAATAAATACCGGTACTATGGAAAAATATCAATTTGGCCAGTGTGTAAGGCAACTGCCATGTGTTCTTACTTTCATCATTGTAGCACCTAAGCTGTTTGCACTTTCACCATTGCAATGGCTACTAACTGGAGTATATTCCAAGCCTTTCTTTCTGGAAGAATGCCTCAAACTGCTGTATTCACTCTGACAGTTGCAGTAAATAATGTTGTAATAGTTGTTCATGGGCAGGAGGCAATGTTGAAAGGTCGGAATTGTTCATCTGTGAACTTCCATCCCCAGTCTGTTCTGGAGGAAGAACAACATTTTTAGTTTGGATTTGGATTCGAGTCTTACATCGGAGTTGATCCAGATTTGATTTCTTTTGTAATCTTGGCATGTTGACAAATGGCTTAAAAAACAAAAGCTTTGTATGTATCACGTAACCCTGCAAGAAAAATACTTGTTACCTCTTGATACAATATACTACTATACCATAATAATTTAAGACAGGCATAGACTGGAAGACCTGACTCCTGAGACTCATTTGTAACACAATCCTGACAAATAATGAATATTTCAATTCAATTCAATCCTATTTTTGCCATATCATTTAATTTGGATACTAGTACTCTAGCCCTAGCATCCAGGCTTCTGGACCCTAACATTCAAAATTCATATATATCACTGTGAAAATCTTAACAGTAAATTGAATACATACTCCGGTTACTTACTACTGTATGTGATCGAATTAATAGCAGAATTTCTATGTCTCCCATCTGTTAGTGCAGGCCTATATGTGATAAAGTATTTTGTTTTTACATTTAAAGTTTAAAATTGTCATAAAATGTATGAATCATTGATGGTTTTGTAAAATTCTTTTCAAAAGGTCATGAACGATTAAGAAAAGCTCTTCAACTATATTTACCTATATACAGGTTAACTAACAAGTTGGTTGAAGGAGCGTGAATATTGCACGAGTTGCGTAGCAATGAGTGCAATATTCTAAGCGACTGAAACCAACGAGTTAGTTAACAGATTTATTATACATTCTTTCAATCATGAAAATAGAAAATAATCGAATCATAAATTTGAATTTGACCGGTAATCTTATCAAAAAACAGATTGATAAAATGGCTAATTCAGTTCTTGTATATACTAACCTGCATTAGCTGGCAATACTTAAGGCATCGCATTATAAACACTTACCAGTATTTACAAATATCACCCAAGAAAATAAATATACAAAAAAGACTAATTTAGGATTTATAAAGAGATATGGAACCGGTATAATGTAAGCTGAAATCTGCTGAATCAACAGGCTGAACCTAATTACTTCTTATCTAACAATGCATAAACTTGTTGGACCTGCATGTATCCTCTTTCTAGATGTTAATGTCGGAAATGACACTTAATCACATCTAGAAATAGAATCTTAGACTAATTAATCAAGTCTTATATTATGGCTTTAAGTCAAGGATGACTCAGATCGGATAAACCATTCATTAAACAAGTAAAGCTCCAAATCACATTAATTAATTATTAAACGTGTCAATATCTTAAATCTGGAAGCCACAGACGAATGTGTCATCTTGAGATGCATAAAATAAGTGTTTACCGTAAATTTGATATGGTGAATCGTCGTGTTCCACACCATTCTGCTATTCGAAATGTCAAATAGCACACGTGTGCTATTTGAGCGGGGCATTAACACGTGACCAATATGACGCAATTTCATTGGTTTGCCGACGTTGCGCACTTGGTGATGTTGCGCTCTGCTGTGTAGCGCTGCCTTGCACGTTTCGAAAGTTTTCAAGCTAAGTTCCGATAATGTGGCAAGAATACAGCGATAATAAGGTAAATATAACAAATAAATCGATAAATAGGCTAGGTATGTAATAAATATCTGATAGCCCTCTGTTCGATGTCAAATCAATCTCGACGTCGGGTCAAATCGCACTCAACCCCTTTGGGGTTTCGTGCAATTTGACCCTCCGTCTCGATCGATTTGACATCTCCATCGGGCTATTAGATATTAAGACAAAAATTACCAAGGGACGGAGCGGGAAGCCGTATCGTCCCACGGCGGAGGTATTCGACCAAGGGTGCATAGCACCCGCAGTTGAATACCGAAGCCAAGGGACGATACGGCTTTCCCGCGTAGTCCTGCGGATTTTTTTGTATTTATTTCGCCTTTACTTATCAACATGTACCCGAAAATGACAGAAATATTGATAGAGGTGAATTAATGTTCGTCGTGGTTGATGTCGACGTCTTTGTTTAGGCCTACACCGTGTCGCCCGTCATGATTCCCCGTCATGACGCATTTATATTTCTACTTGTTTTTTTCCAACCCGCGAGGGTCAGGACTATATTTTAGAACGAAAAATTATTTAATTCCGCACTGTCATGTACATTGATTTTGCTTACCATTTTGCAGTAAAATTACTTTAATAAATGTATTTAATAAATGAATAAGCTCTAGTTATATGTATATATATGCTTTAGGCTATCTGCAATTTCCACTTTGGGCTAAAACAAATTAAAATAGGACTTTATACAGTTTTCTAATGAATTGCAAGATATTGACGAGTTTTTTTCATCATCATATTAGTCCTAAAATGGTCCAGATGTGTCCATTTCTCAGTACACTGAGATTCTGTTGAATACCAAATTTCAGTTCGCACGTTCCAAAATTCGAGAAAAGACATGCAAGAAACTCGGAAAATTAGACTGGACTGAGACTGGACGGTGGAAAACTTTAAGAAATCATCAGGAAATTACTTAGAGATGAAAATAATAAAGGTTGTGATGATATATCACACAAAACATACATGTATATGGTCGATTCCAGTGAAATGGGGGCCATTATCGAATTTTTATTATGGTATCCAATCGTTATTATTTTTTTGTCATTGAATGAAGATGGTTGAAGGATGAAAAGCCCCAAATATTAGCTCTTAAGTCTTAAAATTCTGGGAACTAGAGGTGATACAAGTTTTCCCATTGAAATATAGCGATAGATTACGAATGACATCCCTTAACATTCCTTAGTGACCTTCTGCTCATATTTTCACTATACCCCATATGTCATGAAGATTAACGCTCTAATCTATCATAAAAGTTCACGATTGGGTCTACAGATAGCTGAAAACGATTTGTACCTAGTGCATATAGTAATGTATTTATGCATAATTGAAAAAAGCATACGTAATCTATCGCTATAGCCACTTCTGGTCATATTGGGCTTATTTACTAATATCACATAATAGCCAGTAAGCTTATAAAACTGAAATGAAAATATGCATGTGATTTCTTTGACTTTATTTTTTCCCATATATTCTAAAAAAAAATCATTTGAGGAAGAGTTCTACTTTCAAAAATACCCCTTTTCCAGTGTCATTCGTAATCTATCTGTCATACGTAATCTATCGCACCATGTGTAATCTATCTCCTTTTTTTAAATCCTGCAATCTAAAGATAAATTTCATGTTATTTCACCAACCTGATTTCTTTCTATATATTCAAAGCAATATGAATTAGTCCTTGACTACTCCTGCTTCAAGAAATATCCCTTTTCCAGCGTCTTTTATCAATTATGTCATTCGTAATCTATCATGATATAAATATTTATTTGGGAAGTTCCATGACAAATACTGCTACTTAATTAAAGAAACGATGCCAGTTTACTGACCTTGCCCTTCCCAGATATTCTGAGCAATACAAATTAGTCATAGATGATTCTTGTCTTCAGAATAGCAATTTTACCATGTCATTCGTAATCTATCATGTCATACGTAATCTATCGCGATAGATTACGTATGACATTGTAATCACAAGCATAAGAAAAATAACAATATAATTGAGTATTTTGGTGGATGTTACCTATCAAGACATAGCAATGATCAAAAATACCAAAGATGGTTGCTTATACTTTATTATTTATTCATCAAACGTTGCTATTTGTGCTACTCCATTGGAATTCAACACAAATATGATTTATGCATCTGTAATAGCTCTAGAAACTAGAGAAACTGTTGCAGAACCAGGAAAATTGGGGAAAATTTACAAAACACAATGTATAGTATATATAAGAAATATCTTTCATTAATCTTTAAAGCAAAAAAAAATATTTAGGAAAAAGTTTCTATGCTTTGAAAAGCCCTTCCAGTATATGTTGAATATGATTAATTTGTTTTAAAATGTTCACAGATAATAAATATCTGTGCAATTATGCAATTTTTATGGTGTGCATACGTAATCTATCGCTGGTGAATTTTGGCCACTGCAGAGATACCCATATGCACAAAAAATAAAAATTATAGTAGGGATAAACCGGTCCATATTATGTTTATCCCCAGAACATATGAAGGCTGTAACATTAATACTCTTCCATTTATAGCCAACAAATTTAAAAAGTAGGTTTTGGCCCCCATTTCACTGGAATCGACCATATATAAAAAAAATAATGGTGGATATGTTTTCATAAATATGTTCATAAATAAATGTGTGCATAAATATGCGATACCAGCCTGACCCCTGAATGAACTGACACTTGTTTACCCGTTGCTAGCCGGAAGTCGTCGACGAACAAAATACTCCAGCAGATAGACGTTAAAATTTTCTTCATTCATTCTCATTTCCTAACGAATGAAAAACGGAAAAGAGCAACTTTGGGTTCTTTCAGATGGGAATGCTGGCTTTAAGATGTTATTATAACACCTCAGCAATATATACTACCGGTATTCACGTTTCATATGTCAATGGCCACCTTGCTGTGACGTCGTCACCCCATTCCGTCACACAGACCTATTCTTGCATCCTATTATACAGAGCTGTCCATCTCAACCCACTCACTTTCGGGCGGGCCTTACCATGCATGTCTTCTTTTTATAATGCTGATCACGTTTCCATTATGATTATAATTAAGACTTGTTTAATTATAGCTGTAGATAGATATGTCCAGTTAATTCCATGCGCAACGGAGAAATTATAAAGGGTGGTGTTGGGTTTTAACACTGACTGATGACACTCCATGCAAAGGAATGTGTACAACACCAAAACAGCTTGACCAAACCGAATCTTAAGCAAAGCATTTGACCTTTCTGTAAATTTAAATATATTTATAAGTTATCCATCAGTAAAAATTATACATGTCATACCAAATACATCATGAAATGTTGCCTGTTATTGACTGGCTTGACGTTTTTTTAGAAAAATGTTTTATTTGCGAACAGTTTCAGGATAACCTGATAATCTCATGTTACACAAATCTGAAAAGGTAATAATATAATCTTGGATGACTCTACAATTGCAATCTAATTTGACTAATACATTGTTTAACCACTTTGACAGCTTTACATCGAGCGGTTCATTCCAGCTGTTTCATTGTTACGGCCGTTGCTAATGACTTTGATCATTATAAATCTCTATCTTATCATATACACAATAACAGCACAGGTATTATACCGTACCAACCACAACAATTAGGTCGGGATATTAAAGAGTTTGTTTTTGTATTGTTGCCTTCAAAAGAGAGCGGGGTATTCTTGTATTTCTCCCTGTTCGGTTTATATTAAGGATTTTCATTACAAAGCTGTCAGCCAGTCGAATATATCTGGTCATAGTTTTAGTGAATAAAGGGTAATTTTTGTATAACGCATAATCCCGAGTAAGTTTTAACAAACCTTGGGATATCATAATATAGCCTACATGTCTCGGTTGCCTATCCCACAATTTGCTGCGACCTGGCGTCAATAATAAGAACTAATTCTCCATCACTCTACTGCAAGACAGAGCATGGCAGGAGCCAGCGCATAACCGGGAACTTTAAGTGACAACTAGAAAATTACCAGCCGAAAAACAACCATCAATTCAATTTCAATGGAGGCATTGCGTGAATAAAAACCATCAGTGCATATGGAGGTGATATGTAACATGGCTAAAGCTTAAGGCATTCTCGTCTTCAAGACAGAACACAACGGATGCGCCACAATTTAAACATGCAAAATAAAACTCAATTGGGTTCACGATTGCTCCATGTGTGTGTGGTTTACGATTACTATCTTCCAGGTTTACCGACGAAATTTACCTAACTGTATAAAGACTGTCAGACGTAATTCAATGGTGACCAGTAATATAGAGGGTAGTAGTTTTTATTCTTTGTAGCTTTCATCAAGGTCTAGCTAGCTACTAATTTATCATCAGTTTTTAAACTGTCAGGAAATAATTCTCAATTATAAGACCTTATTCTAACTGATTTCCCATCAATACGATTCAGAGTATTTAAAGGGAATAATGATAACACAAATGACAAGGAAAAGGAAGATGCCATGCAGATGATAATAATAATATATAATTATAGCAATAATAACAACATTGATTAAATTCGAACATTCTCTATGAATCCAATTTTTCCAGCACACACTTTAGGTAACAAGTTAACAGTCTAGGCTCAGAGTTGAGATAGTCCCTCCAAACTGAGAGAAACCCTCTCGCTCCAAACCGCAAAATGCCATTAAAATTCCACTGGAGTAATTGACAGAAAGGTGACGAGATGGGGTGAACCAGGAATGTTTAGATACTCAGGTCTATTGCAGTAATTATTTGAGATAACAAGTACTAAGTTAAGAAATTATCAAGTTAAGTTTGGTTTATCTATTTAACTTTACAATTAGTGTCAACTTAATTTATATACCTGGCGTTTCCAAAGGGAAACGATTCTCAGACCGAATTACTTGTGTCCGATGTCAATTTATTAACTTGTTGTCCAAGCGGAGAGCGTGAGGTCATTTGAATTTAGTTAGACATTATTAATGTGCATTCATAGCAGATTTGAAGGAGGACCCCCCATGACAGATATGAGTAGGCCCTAATTCTCCCAATCGGGCAGCATTTGATTTCAGAAGGCCATTTTTTTTCAAGAAAAAATGAAATTCGTTGAATCTCTCCAATCTTTGGTGTACATATCGCAGGGAATATGAGCATAATGCAGGTGAATTTTGGGAAGGCTGGGGCCAATATTTCGATTCCCACACCTATGATTCAGAAATCAATATTTTTCCTATTATTTTGCCTTATTTCGGCCTCATTAAACCTGATTAATCGAATGATTTACAGTAAAAATGGGATATATTACTCACTAATATGTCTAGCAAATGAAAAGTCAGACCTAGAGAATTGATATTGGCATGCATAAAAGTGCCCTGATGTCAGCAATAGTTTGACTGCGTTTTTGTTCAAATATCCATTGTATTTCTATACAACCCTCAAACAGAATCATCTCTTAACCTACTTATATTAAACCGTGGTTTTTGACCTGTGGGTTTGAGGTCAAGCTGCACTATCTAGGTCAAGCCAATGCGAATGAGAGGCTGCCAATCCACTCACCACTCTCGGAGCAACGAAGGACGGGGACCGGTTTATTTTTTTTCGGTTCTCTACCGCAAAGCGGGCCGCCAATTAACATGTTTTCTTTATGTAGTAAGAATTCCAACCATAGTTATATGTGCAACCCTCTTTTTTTCTACAAACCCTTCGGTCTAAAACTGGTCCTGTTTTAAACCTGTTTTAAATGGGAGAAAAAAAAACATTACGACATTCAGGACGTGCGCTTATTCCCCTTTGTTTACCCACGTCCACTAGCCTTGGGAAACCCCCTCAATGGTCCATGACATCACGTCATGCCTCGCTGATCACAGCAACGATCCTATAGCTACACAGTAGGCTAACTCACAGCGGCGCTTATGTGGATAGTGGGTCCGTGCAACGGACGGATTCGGTAAAGTGTTGGCATAACAGTGCGAAATGTATCACTGATCAGTGAGTTAGATATGGCATGCTCCCCTGATGTCATATCTAAGCTCTAACACCTTACATACAGCTACAAATGTTATCAGATGAAGAATGATTGGCGTATTTAGTAGTGACTCATTTGATCTCAGACCTCTTAAAGAGGTCTGAGATCAAAAAGCTAGATGAAATATTTGAGGTTGGTATGTTGTATGCGTGGCAATGATGCCGCATGGATTCTTATGTGTATAGAGATTTTGTGTGTAGATTGTTTATGAAACGTCAATGAAATGGACTGGAGTATATTGCATTATTAATAATGTGGTTCTTTAAATTTGATTAATTTGCAGATCAATTTGTATGAATATAACTAGAGATCGATTATGTGAAAAATGATACTTTTGTACTTGAATGATTGATCAAATTCATGTTTTGATTATTTTGAGTTAAAACAAGTATGAAGGGAACCAAGCTTGTATATCAAACAACTATGTGAAATACTTGAGAATTATGATGGAAATTATCGTGCAATAAATACCTTGTGTAGGGGGAAAATGCCATTGGGTCAACGGTTCTCCATACAGAGAATCGTTGATTGGGTGGCATACTCCAGGGCCGAGAAAGCAATTAGCGCAGTAGGCGTCCAATCACTGACATACCATGCTTATCTGATCCGAGAGGCTGTGAGCCTAGACTGTATAGGGTCGATCCCTTTGCTTAAATTAAAGTAATATATTATTCACTTGCCTGCCTAAGTTGTGCAGCAGCTACATCTTTAATATACTCCTTACTCACAGTCTACTTCGCACTCATGCATTATTGCCCTCTTAATTCTTCTTTATAGTTAATATAGAAACTCATAATTAGCACTCAGTAAAATGGAGAGTTATTTATACTCGTTTACCGGATATGTACCTAAAGTATGACGTGGGGGTTTAGGTTCAGCGACAACTGAATAATCCTGCTTGGTACTCTTTTCATAAGTTCAAATAGGAAATAATAATTCTCGAGTAAATATTGGTTTTGCGTGATATTTACGAGTTGGAATGAGCCTATCGCTGCACGATCGATTTAACAGTAGTGTTAGTGTATTATACTGGGCATAATGAAAAGTGGCTTACTTCATCAAGCATCAAAGGAGATTTGGGCCTTATAACTTTTAGCTATAATCATACACCTCCATTACTATTTTAACTAGGCCAATGTTCACTTATAATCCAATTTGCTTGGAAGTATATTGATATTCTTTTTGTTACAAATCGATGGTTAGTCATGTTACATATCTTCGACTGAGAAGTGAAACTTCTGTCGAATAATGACTATATATAATTAGATACGAAAATGATTAACACAATTAGACAGTGCTGCTTTAGCCACCCCACCCCCATCTCACAACCTCGCCCCCTTTGAATATCACTAAGGTTGCACGCGGAAATTCAAAAAAACAGGATTTAGTCTTAATGGCATTGTCAAATCCACAGATTATTCATGTGTAGGCCTACTTAAGAACAAGAAAGAAGTTTCTTTTCCGTGAGAAATTATGTCCTCAATAATAGGCATTTTACAGCAAAGATGCTCAGGTGTGCTTAGATAACAAGTTTTCCATTGATCCAATTATAATAATTTTATATATTAATGCAGCGGCATTCCATATCACGAGACAATAGACAAACAAACGCCCATGTGGTAGAACGTACATATATATATATAACAAGAAATAATATTTTGTGTAATGGGCAAAAATACAAGAATATAGGTAGTTATCATGTACCATGGTAACATGATAAGCTCAATTTAAAGGTACATAATTATATAGTACTCCATTTAATTAATGAACGATATCTCTGCCATATCAACCTTCCATCATAACTCTCCCCTGTTATGGCTTAGTAAACAAAGGAGCTTAGGTCTGTGTACGCTTGCCCAATTTCGCGGTACGGTATTCCACCTTGCGATCACGTATAGACCCAAAGCCATATGAGCATTCATTCAGTATCCATCGAGCGATTCATCGTCTTCGCTAAGAGAAAGGGTAAGAATATCTTAGGGTGTGCACGATTTATTTGTCAAACATGGATCAACTTGGGAAGCGACGCAAATCATCGCAGCGGAGTTCAAAAGGATTTATCAAACCAGCTGCAAAGAATAGCAAGAGAGAACATGACCGTGGCAATAATACTGGAGACGGTGTTCCCTCGGATGCCAGGGATGGTTGCTGTTTTCAAGGGAAGTTTTTCTGTGATGCTCTAAAAGCGATAATATCTCGTCAACTTTTTCTCTTCCATGCACTGCTGGCGATTTTCAGGGTTAGCGTAGTTTCGAGGAATAGTAAATATTGGCTGATGTCTCTAACCTTCGTCTTTGTGGCAGCTGAAACGTTGGTCATCCTTATTCATCGAAGAGGGCAAGAATGGAAATGGTGAGCTTACAAATCTTTTAAAATTAAGTTCGGACATTTTGTTACATACGGTATATCATTGAGGTCTTAATATTGGTTTCATCAATTTGTCCCTGAAAATCTATTGTTATTACATCATTCTAGATATCTAAACTCGGGCGAGGAACACATTCTTTTCTATTTTCACTTATTTACACTGATTTCTTACTCTATGTTCTTGATTATGGTTGATATTCTCACCATAATGTTTTTAACCTCCCATAGTTTAATAACGGTTATTTATACTAGCTGCGCCCCGTTTTTCACGGGGTATGTAACAGTTTAAACAACAGTTTAAACAGTTAGATCTATTTAAAATGTAGTTTACAGAGGTGACACACACGACCCCTTTCCTCCCCTCCCTTTTCCTAGCCCCTTCCCGGCACCTCCCTTCCTCCCCCTTCCTCATCTCTTCCTTCCCCTTCCCCATCTCCCTCGTTATAACCTCCCTCCTGGGCTTCCATTTCCCCCCTCTCCCTACCCCCACCCCCCATCTCCAGCGTGCAGGGAAAACGGTGGACAATCTGTCATAGTCAGGCATGTTGCTATGGAGCTTTCCTAAACCGATAAAGTTGTGTGACCAAATACCAAAGTTGCGTCGCCAAAATAAGAATACAGCGTAAGTCTGTCGAGGCACATGTGTGTGCGAGAGAGAGAGAGAGAGAGAGAGAGAGTGGACGGAATACGGTAATTTAAATAGATTCACATCTACCTTCCTTGAAAAAATTATTCTTCAATTCCAATTCAAAAACCAATTCCGTGGTAACCTCACTTAAGGCAAGGGTGAGCTGTGTTGAAAGTTAGGGCTTTTTACATGCCTCCGGGAAAAAGCCTTTTGCACATCTTTGGGAGCGCAACTGACTAATTATGTGGGATAACGTCTTATCTTACAGCCAGCACCCCTGCTAATTAGCATCATTCCAAAGTGTGCATTTTCCTCTTATAGTATTTATTAGATAAACATCCTTATCACAAACTGAGTTGCTCGGAGTTACTCGAGGAGTGTATATATAAACACGCTCCTGGTCTGATTAAGTCAATCAAATTAGTCGCCTTCAAGTTGTCATTAGAAACAAGAACATGTGGTAATCACATTTGTATGAGAACATAAATAAGATTCTGCTTGGAGGTATATCTACATCTCTTCGAAGCTCGTATAAATTGCACTATGAAATGTATTTTTCATCTATAATTGAGAGGGCCTCTATGATCGATCCCTCCTCCCAGTTTCGATTTGAAATTTAAAGCTGCATTCCAAGTCGACTAAAAACTATTTTTCTCAATTCTTTCTTTGATTCTTAGCGTTGTAGATTGGAATATTGAAACGATGAAAACATTGCAGGCCTCTCGCTACAAACCGCAAAATGCCATTAAAATGCCATTAGAATCACATTAAGACCAAAACTCCAGGGCCAGGAAAGACATTGGCGCAGTTGGCGTTCAATCACTGGCATACCATTCTTATCTGATCTGAGAGGCTTTGGGCCTAGACTGCATTGTAGATTAACAAAGCTGTTTCTTGTCCTTGTTTCGGCGGTGTTCGAGCTTTAATCAGGGAACAATCGAGCCTTCTTGGAAGGAACACACAATCTGAATGCGACGGTGTCAGAAGGAAAATTCGTTTGGTCAACATAGCTATTGAGAAACCTTTGTATCCAGTATGATCAGAAGGTGTCTTGACGCTGTCAACAAGCTACTCTTTTGTGTAGTAAAAGGCTAAGTGTACATTACACAAGGTTCAGCCCTAATAATGGTGTCACTCGCATCATTTATACCAATAATGTAATTTCACGAGATCCAGTCGTATTGATTCCTCGAGAGTACAAATATTCATATGGTTACCCAGTTGACATAAGCGATATTGCTGCTATAAAGACAATATCCGGTCGTTTCCACTTCTTCACCTCCAGAGACCCCTGTTTGTCTTTTATTAAGTCGCGATCGAGGGAGAATCGGCGTGGATCGAGGAGGCCTTAAACATACAAACGCCTTGTTCGAACCTGGACGCACATATGTATTATATAGAGGTCGATTTTCACGAAAATTCTTCACAATGGGATAAACAGGGCCCTGTTGTCATAATTAATCTATAATATGTGTGCCTATATAGCCGACTTGTTGGTGCATATATGATATCAGACGTTGGGCATCTTTTATTTTGCTTAGATATGGCATGATAAACTCCATACACTGATAGACATGCTGACCGACCGTTAACATGGTATTTTATTTTTTCTATTGGAATGAATATGTTTTCATGCACTCGGTATCAGAAAAATATTGCAATCATTTACATGAAACCTAAATTTTTCATCTTTAAGAGATTTCTTTTGCGTCTAGGGATATTTTAAAAATGCAATGGTGTCAAAAGTCTTATGATTATATCAACATATGAGTTATTTTCAATGTATAATCCGATCATAAGGTATTCCCCTGTTCCCCCAGAATGAAGCATTAATAGTTCAAAATACCTGAACAATGTTTTGTAGGTTCCAACCCAGTGTCTTTTTGTACCTCCTGTCGGTATGTCCACCGATATGGCTTCTGGAGCTTGAATACCTGGGATTTATGTCATTTGTGCAACAAACAGCCAATGCCACAATAGTAAGTTACCAAAATGAATTATTCACTAAATGCAGCGCATAACCATCTCACGATGATTGGTCTTTAACTATTGGGTCAATATTTTGGTTTGATATTGCTGCGGAAGCTTTCACTTCAAGATTTCCAAGATTCATAATCTGAAAAATGAAGTATTCTGATTTTGTCTTATATCAAATGAATATGTTTTTTATAATGTTTTTATGGGCCAAATTTATCATTTTCAGATACCTGATGATTCCTTCCCTTGGATAGAGCTTGACCGACAGGAGTGGCTCCGTGCTCTGGAACAAATACTTTTAGTTCTGGTTATACTCAACAGGTGAAAGTCAGATTTCATTTAATATCTATAGGGCAATGGTGGACGAGAATCAAGAAATATCTAATAGGGATTTTACTTAGATATAATGGTCATAACAGATTCTGGTCATTGATTTATTGTCACTGCCCATATTCTACGGTCATTATAAATTACTGTTTGTTTCATTGAAAGTAAGAGGAACACCAACATTTTCTGCCTGTACAATGATTAGACGTTTTTAGTCCAGTTCCAATAATCGATACCAGATTTTATCATTCTTATTGAACTAAATGTTGCATAATTATATATATATATATGTTTTTGCTATTCAACATATTACCTTATTCTAAAATATGACACTTTTATAATATAACCATTGAAAGATGCATCTCATATTGTCCCTATTCCTGAAAAAAAAATACATGACACGGTGAGTACCAATTGTACTTAGCAAAGCCTGTAATATCGAATCCATTAGGCAATAGCCAAATCAAGTGAAAATGAAAAGTTGAAAGAAAGGTCAAAGAAGACGTTGTGCATATTATCCATTTATGCTTAACAGTATAAACTGTCATCATAGATATTCAAAAACAGGGGTTGCTGTCTTGTCCCCAATCAGTAAGGATATTAATGTGTAATAGTAATATCTAACATATCCAATGCTTTTATTTTCGAATATCACGTTCCTTTTCTCAGATATTCCAACACATAATCAAGATGACTTATGGATAGCTTAATACCCGAAGAGAAACTATCTTGGACTTAGGATATTCTTTCCAACACAAAGATATCTCAAATATGCCTGAGTGAATCCCTCATTTGCATATACTACTATATGGTATTTGACTATTAGCTAGTAGACTCGCACTAAATCCCTTAGGCTATTCTCATAGACCAGAAATCGAACCAAAGTAAAGTTGGTTATTATATGGTACATTTCATTTCTGTTTAAAGAATAATTAGTTAAACAATTGTTTTGTAAGTAATACCCATGAAATAGTGGTTGTGTGTGGTAAATTGCATTTCTTTGTATATATTGATGGCTGGATATATATTTGCCTGCTTATATATATCGATATATATTGTGTGAATGTCCAGGGGTCGCTGGCTGGCACCCCCACTCCACCTAGTGGTCAGAGGCTGATTCGCCTCACCGCCTAGTGGTCAGAGACTGGTATCGCCACTCCTACTTGTGCCGTCCACTGGAATGGTCACGTTTGACCTAAACTGACTGAACTTCGAGCAACTCCTCTTGTGTCTTCTTTATTAGATTAGATCATCGAACTCATATATATTTTTTAAATTATAAAAATAAACAAGGTGTGCAAGTCTATCCATTACAAATAGGAAAGAGGCAAAAAAGGAACCAATCCTAATGGTAATAGTTAAAAGGAGCAGCTGAGATCTGTCACAACAGCGATGACACAGAACATAGGTAATAGGGGAGTGGTAATAATAAAAAGACTCCTTGTAATCACTTTTGTGGTTGTTGGTAATGGGAGAAAAGATCTCAGTAATGAAGAAATAGTTGGTTCCATGAAACTATTTGTTCCACAAATAGGAATATCTGGTCGGTAATAGGAAAAAGTGTCTTAGTAATGTATTTTGGGTATGCGTAATATATGAAAAAAAACCCGAAAAGTCTGTAATATTACATATACCGTACAGATTACGACTATAGGATGCAACAGTTGCCGAAAGAACTGCTATAGGAGAGGCTACCACATTTTCCCACCTGTAATTAGAAATGTGTACCTGTTGTTCATATGGAAATGAAGTTAAATAATAATAATTTAAACTATTTGTCCAACAGGTGGATTATTCCAAAGGGTGACCTCACACGTGATGAACTGTCTCAATTACTCATCTCCCATCTGGGAACCGCTTCAGACATCGCAGATTTCTTCTCCATCCTCTCAGAGCCGGGTGTGCGCAACAACGAAGGCTTTGCCTACGTAGTACTCTTTGTCTGGACGCTGAGTCTGATGCAGTTCTCCATAGTGAGCTCTGCAAAGCGAGATGTGGAGTTGAATGACGACGAAGAGTTTGACGAGGATACACCAGAGGACAGTGCACAACGCGGAGGCCAAAGAGTTCAAATAGACGAGTGCGCCATTGCAGTTCCCATCAACATTGACAAGGAGGCAACGCAACGCAATATAAAAATGAAGGCCACCTATTGGTATCGCATTCGGTTGTTTGGTATCATATCCCTTGAAACTGAAGCTTGGGCTATTCTCTTTTCTCTGGCGATGCAAGATGGTCCTTATCTTGTAGTTCGAGTAGTAACTATATTTGGCTATCAATGGATAACGTATACAAATTGTTTTTTCGCCGTTAAGAACGCTTTGTTTTTAGTTCTGCAATGCTATAGAATTACTAGTTTATATATTGAACAAAAGGCGGAAAGGGATGAAAGACTTAAAACAAAGAAAGACATGCTTTTGGTAAAGGTCCAATTCCTGGATTACCCCAATCCACAAAAATGGAACAAAGATAGCAATCGAATCTATGATTCAAAGTTCTTCAAATTTTGATCATGCTTTAAAGTAAAACTCTGGGTTGGAACACTTGCTGGTCATACAGCTCAATTATGGTTAATAAGTGGGATCCCACATTATAATACTGGTTTCTGGGCAATGATATTGCCAGAATCAATCAAGTAATTTCTTTCCCGCTCTCTCCAAACCCTGTCCTGGGTGCTGCCATATTGCCCTGTGTATGACACTAACTCGGGCCTGTTCATTACCGGTATGTATGTGTTCCCCACTGGTGAACGTTGAGTGTGACTGAGCGGCTGGTTGTGTTCATATACCAGCACTTCCTGAAGGACATTTAATAATGTGTTTCCATCGTTATTTTAACGTTTTATCATTAGAAACTAGAAGGGAACATGTCTGACATTGAAATCAACATCAAACAAATTGATGTTGCCAGCAAATAACCATATTTAAAACTAAGAATTGAGCGTCTGTGGAACTCACATGCAGTTCCAAACACAACCAATTATAAGTGACACAATGATTCACACAAAGAGCGCACTCTGGGTGTACCCTTGGAGACTGACCATTAATTATGTGTGGCTAGGGGAGATGCAAATTTGTAATAGTTGTATATGGGGTGTGGGTGGGATGGGCCACCTGGTAGCATTAATGTATGAAATACAAGTATTTGGAATATATAAGAGTTTAAAACTTCAAATTTCGTGGGGTGACTCCAGCACACTATAGTCTCTCAGACATGGCAGTTGGAAGAGGTCTCGCCGCCTGTATGCATCTTATCTTAATTAGTTGAGTACTACCACCTGGATGGGACAGGGTATATATGTCACTACGTACCTCCTGTCTCGCTCCTAGTTCACATCCCTTTACCATACACTGGGGCAGCACCTTATGGCATAGTGCGAAATTAACTTTTTTCTCCACCCGCCAAACTGGCGGGTAAATGCAGATATTTACCCACCCACACATGGATTTACCCGCCCACAAATTACACTTTAATGACAGAAGTCAGAGGTGATTTCAATCACTCAATTGAATAATAAAATACCATTCTTTCTTTGTACGGAATAATATAGTAACAGATTTTCCCCACTTTTTATGTACAGAGTTGTAACGATTTTGCCTCGTGACCACTGTGTGGAATACTTTTTTAAAATCATACAGCTAAGAGAGTGTTAATCTAGAAAAATATTTATATATAATGATAAGCCATATGAGTCATTTTCCCAAGCGGGCGGCATTTGATTCAGGAGGCCATTATTTTTTTAGAAAAAATAAAATGTCCAATCTCTACGATTTTTTTGGCGTACGTATAACAGGGACAGCATTATAACAGCATTATGCAGACAAAGTTTGCGAAGGCTGGGGCAACTATTTCGATTCCTACACCTATGCTTCAGAAACCTCAACTTTTCCCTATTTTTTGCCTTATTTAGGCCATATTAAACCAGATATATCGAATAATATAGCATAACTTTGATGTGAAATACCCAGTAATTATGCCAGTGATATCAACTAACAAGGTCACAGCTAGGGAATCAATGTGAGACACTAAAATAGGACCTGGTTGTCACCAACGTTTCAATACCTTTTTGTCAAAATATCCGTTTTATTTCTATACAATTACAGTGTTAAAATAGGAGGATCTCTTTATTTCTTGCATAAGAACTTTGAAAGTGGGGTTCCCACAGCCTTATTTTTGCTAAGGAATCCAAATAAAATGGTTATAATTAAATTTGTTTATCATAAATACAATTCGAAGACACAAACATATTTCTAAATGACATATACTCAAATAGTGACCTTAGCCACTGTAAAATTAGCCCTCCCCTCCCTATACATGATGACCAGCATGGACAGCGGATGCCGTGCCTGTAGTACACGTGGCTGTGCCGCCCAGTCAACATGGCTAGTCAACAAGGTGGTACTGAGAATGAGGAAGAGGAAATTTATTCCAATCCTCTCGTAGGGGTTGAAGGCTACCAATTTGAGCAAAGAATGAGATCCATGTAGTCTTTCCTTTGCCAGAAGTTCAGGTGTAACACCCATATGCCTCATAGATCAATCAAAAAATCAATCAATCAAAAAAAGGGTTTGGCCAAACACCTTAGGCCAACAGAAGACGGAAGTGTGCTAGTGCTCTGCTGACGTCATGTTCCCATAGCATTCTGGGAATATTGTTCCCGCCAACATACCGGATAATAGCCAGTTAGAACAAGACGAAATCACTCCCCAATTACTTATAAATGATTGAATTACATAGTACAATGTACAGAAGATCAAATTGTAGTTTTTTCCAACGTCTGAAGTGCTATTATACGCAGTCCAGAGTTCCCCTTTAATTGTGAACGAGTTAATGAGCTTTTCGTTTTATATTCAATTAATTTGTTATAAATTATGTATCATTTTTTGACAAAGTAATATCACAACGTGTCAACTACTGTAATTTATTTCGATGTTCATAATTTTACAGCATTAGACGCAATCGTGAGGACATTACTGCTTTTCTGAATATTATATGATGATTTTATTTGTCAATATTTATAATATATTGTATATCTTTGAGGTGTTTGAGAATTTTCTATTGACGCTCTGCAAATTTCTTTTATACCACTAGTTTAGCACACACATATCTTAAAAGTGTATCCAATCTTTCAAATTTTATTTGACATTAAAGTGATATCATGTGCAATTATGTCTCGACGTAAAGAATATACAAATTTATAAAGCTGAGATCCTCCTATAACTTCGTAATGAAATTCTCCTTTCAATTTTCCACCTTTAGACACATTGAAATGAACCACTGTATGTAATCCTTTTTCCATGTCAGGTAATACAATCGTAAATACAATGCCAAAATGATGGGCTAATTATTTAGAAATTCACAAGCCTTATATTGTAATATAAAACTATAATGCAAAGGCTAAATGGAGATGGAATGTGAGTATTTTTCCATCATCAAAATGTATATTACATTTTATTAACAAACGGAATTCACCAAGAGTGTCTTATATCGCCGGTTTACTGGTGGTTATCCTGCTTGAGAGATCTCAAAGTCTCAAGTAAAAAATGAGTAGACGTCCACTGGAAAAAGTGGTATATATATACTGTCCATTACAAATAAGGAGAGTAAAGAGAATAAATGAACGATATATGGATAAATATTGCAGAACCAACCACAGAGAGATAGATACCTTAGCAAAGGGATAAAAATGACATGACTTGGTAGGGTTAGAAATATTGAAAACGCGTTCTAGAAACAGAAACATTTTCTGTGTGTTATCTTTGTTTTGATAGATATAAAACAGGATATCAGATTCAGCAGAACATCCATAGACAAAATTGTGGTCCTGATGTTCCACATTACATGCAGGCATAGCAATTGCCATAAGTGACTGTAGCGAACAAAGGAAATTGCATGGCCCAAGTGTAATATGGAACTTGGAGATCGCCGAGGGGTAATTTTGTATTTATTATACTTTTACCGATATTTATAGCGAAAAAATAGTGAGAATTCGATGGAAATGACGACACTGTGTTTACATCCTCACTTCCGGTTACCATGTGATACACAGGCCTTAACACAAGCTGTAGGTCGTATGAGCTCCAATGCTGTAGTCTACGCCATTCCATATTACCCGCTAGAAAGGTATATTGAATCAGAATGCAATATTTTGGTGACCACCATTAGAGCCAACCTCCGTACCATGCACCACATATTTAGTTACCATGGCAACCTAATGCTAGGGACCATCATTATTTGTCCTCACGTCCATTTGCGAGGTGTGGTGTCGGAACCATTTACAGTAATATATGTACACCATGGTCCTGCAAGATGATATCCAATTACTTGCTAGGTAAAATACTTGATGTATATTTGCGCGTTACATATTTGGGGCCTTGTAAGTAAGTGCTACCATTTCATGTACATTAATTGTTAATTGCTCACCTGGTATAAAAAGTCTCCCCCACGTATAAAACTTCTTCATTGTGAATCATGCAACATTTCCTATAGTAGACACCTTTCATGACACGAAACCCCGTTACTGCACAGATGAAATTGAACCTGTTGTGTATTTCCAATGCCATACATATCAACAAATATAAATATAACATAATGCACGGTTATGTTGGTTCATCTCATCTTCTTCCTCAGTATTTTTGTCTTGGAAGGTCCTTCACCTGGAATGATGATTATCCGAGTTTTTCCCATTGCAGTCCATAGATCACCATTTAAAAGTGTGAATCTTGCCGGCACAGTTAAAGCTGCACTTTCAGTTAACATAGGTCAACTAAAGATTTTCTACCTTTTGTTCCATTCTTTTTTAACCCATCTAAAAGCCGTTTGACAAAAGTTTTTGAGGATTTGGTCCTGTTTTTTTTAGCTACAGGGCTTTTAAAACATCCTCACTTGTATTTGAAGAACCCGACTGAATCCTTTCCTGTGATGACTTCACTTATTATGACTCACTGGCAGCCGTATTCTCTCAGCCAATTTGACTTCCAATTCTTATATAAACATATAACAGCAGTAGAATATTGATAAATCCAGTCCTATAAGTCATAATATGAGCAAATTTGGTAAGATTTATTTTGTCGTAATAGCTGAGAATGCAGCTTTAATGCAAAAAGCGTTGATCGTGCCCGATCATGTCCCTTCTGTTACAGAATATATATTCAACTCTGATTTATCATATTCGATTATAAATAACCACCTGTCTACCCGTCTGATTGTCTACAAGGCCTCCTTCCATCAGGGGAGCAGGGGGTTTCCACAATAGAATTGCTTTACCACACTCCAGTCCGACAGACACATGTTATGTGATGAACTACTCGTTTTATAAAGATTAACTCTATACAAATCTAATGTTTTCCACATTTTCCTCCGGGTCAGCAGACACCATCTGGTGAAGTGGAAGTAGATCGAAGGACCCCTTCAGAAATTCGTATGAATATTGCATGGCAATATGGTATCATCACCTAATGGTGCTTCTAAATAATGGAAACCTTCGCTTGCTTTCACTTACGCATACTGGCAGCTATTTGCCACTTCATTATTCAACATTGCTTCATGGCATTTAGATAAAAAAGGGAACAGCAGGACGAAAGAGGAGGCAGTAACGAGGTTCTGGAATAGGGCGTCAGAAAATATATACATTCGGCAGCTTTACAAATTTTGTAAATTCTGCTATATTTGGCTGTTATATCCAACGTCAGTGAATTCTTAAAATGTATATTCGGTGGTATATATCTTATTGCGATGATTTAAAACAATCTGTTTTGTTACGTTGAACTGTATTTTGAACCGAATTTTTGTCTTGAATTTTGCATTATTTGAAAGGATTACTTGTTGAAAGGCAAATTATACATTTTCTAACGCCCTTACCCAACAGCGCAGGTTATCATTTCTTTCTACAGTGTCTCTCTATAGCGCATATATCTATATATACAAGACCTACAGTATTGTACAACAACACCCACAACAGCCACTGTTTAAGGGTTGTGGCTCTGGAGGCAGGATGGCCGGAGAGGGCTCTATGTAGTTCCCAGATATGTACACCCTCAAGACGAAGAAGTAAATTTCATTCCTTCTAACTGGGTTTTGGGTATAAGTCTGTTCATGGTCACCATATTGGTTACCCGAATAAAGTCTGACTGGCACCGTTTCTACAGCAAGTATTTGAACTCCTGAAAAATATAAATAAACAGTTTAGAATATTGCCTCATACTGTTGCCCATGAAGTGCAAATTAGAACAATTTGACAAATAAAACATATAACAAACTATGGGCTAGTTTATTCATATGTTGTTTTTAATAGTGACAAAGAAATAAGCGACCCCTCTCCTCCCAACACACACCATATCGGGAGCTCTCTATATATATTTATTATATATTCATTGAATGGAACCTCCACGAATGTAGTTTTGGCCAGATAGTAGGCTATACCTGAATCCCTTATAAGAAAATATTTACCTGTTGCCTTGAGCCAAGCCTGGGCCTGCCTCATAGTCTGGCTAACAGGGGTAAAGTCTGGCATGCCACAACATCCGCCGGAAGTAAGCTGTACAGGAGCAAACGTCCTGTAGGTGAGGACTGGCGGGGGCGGGGCATTGAGGTCCAGTCCACTCAGCGGCCTTGTATACCAGATCCGCAGGATGCGGATGTAATGTGTGTAGCCACGCCCTTCTAGAAACGCCATCTGGTGTGTGTTCAGTTCTTCACCAGCTGCAACAAAAGATGATGCAACTTGCAACTTTAGATGGTATAAACTGGATTTGAGGTATCAAATATATAAAATTCCACTTCTCACTAAGTTTTCCCTTTGAGGATATGTGATTAATTATTATGGTTCTGATCCATAATCAGAAGAATACATGTGCCATAATATTTCTAAATGAACATATATCAAAGTAGCTACCTTAGCCACTGTAATTTGTTTTAAAAACTTCAAAGAACCCTTTGGGTATAGAAGTATAGATGGACTTTTCCAACACTTCCAACTTTAAATATTTGGATCTTCTTGTCAAGGACGAAGGATTCTTTCTTAGATTGTTCAATCGAGTAGTTTGAAACGTTTTTAAATGAACCCTCTCCGTAACAGGCATGAATATAGGTACTACACTTCTCGAAAGATGTTTGTAAATTTCTCTATCCACACCATCAGGGCCTGCAGTAAGAGGTTAAAGTATAAATTCTGCAGTATTGCACTCGTCATGAATAAATAGATGTAACTTTTGTTGTTGTTATAAACCTATATCAATACGTCACTCCTGATCTACATCATTCACAGACGCCACTCAAGCTTCACTGGGCTGGTGGATAGGTTCCAAATGTTTTTCGTACCCACCCACCCCCTTTCATATTTCTTATACTCTGATTCAGAGGGCCTCCTAAATTTTCGATATCATAATCCCGATTATAGACAATCTCTCTTAGATAATATTATATTGACAATCGCTTTTTGATACGAGAAATTGCATGTCATACTGTTATTATTCTTGTATAACATGCATGACTTACTCTTGTTCAAACTAATGCTAAAGAAAAAACACAGTGTATCCCATTGCTATGATAATCATATATTGATATTTGTATTTAATTGTATTGATGTATATCAGATGTGATCCCAAAAGAAATTAAATTTCATAAATAAGATTTGCTGTCTTAGACATTACCATCGATTTGTAGTCCCACATGATTATAAGACGCTGTGAATATGGAAGCCAAGATCGTAATAATACTCGATAAAGCCCACACGGAATCTCATTACCGGGTGTTTTTGGTGATAATAGGGGGCAAATTTGAAGGTCCGGGGATGTAATTGGGTTGTGCATGGGTAATGTAAAGGGGCTCCGGGGAGGGTTTACGCCTTTATGGCTTTATTGAGTCAAATATATCGCTGGAGAAGATCAATAGTCAAATGCACTGGAAATGTCGAGGAAGTACTGGAAATAGCACTTTCAAACGAATTACAGACTTTCAGCTGGGAATCCTGCGAGATCACCGAGTTATTATGAGGACGTCGCTATAGAAAGGACACCCGCAACATACATATATTATGAACGTATTGTATATGGCAGACATTTATAAAAGCTACTGTTATTGATCTTTATATTTTGGTCGGACCATAATCATGTCAGCATGGGCGTCAGAGGTGAATCTTTCATGCGAAGAAGAAGAAAATGTCAATATTTTCTCAAGGCAGATTAGGCTACCTGTTAAATAAATATTATGAAAGACAAATTAGCTATTTGATGTATCGATTTACTTCATTTAAGGAGACTCCAATCATTAATACATCATATATATACGAAATGCTACGATGGAGGATTATAATCGATCGAGACCAATGGCAGAAATGGAGACCTCGCAGTGGTCGAATCCGTTTCTGCATCATGTCAAAACATTACATGGACTCTCATTATACTGTGTTTTTTTCATGATGATAGGGAGCAAAATTGAAAGTCCAGAGACGCCAACGCCATTTGTATTTGTTACATACATACTGATTTGCCAAGAAGGTCGACAGATTTATTTGTTATTTAGTAGGCTGCTTTTTAGTAGCTATAGGTATTATAGTGGAATAAAAAGAAGCACAAATTCTAGACAATAAATGAACCACTCACTCATTTTCTTTTTTAGTTTACAATCCACTGATTGTACGGACACCATTCTAATGCCCTGCTGGTTCGACAGCCACTGTCTAGCTTGCCAGACCACTCCTTCGAACTTTTGATACTGCGCCTGCGATGCAAAGCCTGCTGGCTTTACCTTCGCTGGAATAAAGTCCACGCAACCTGGAAAGAAATGATCAATTTAAAGCTGAATTCTTAGGTATTATGACAAACCAAATATTACCAAATTTACTCATATTATGACGTATTATGATAGGACTTAGACTTATGCTAAAAAAGGTAAAATTTTCGCCATTGAATTGGATCCATTCAACAAAATACAATGGCATGTATCCACTCATTTCAACATTTGCAGCGTGTACAACCCCGATCGTGGTATGAATGACTGAATGTACAATATTCTTCTGGGATTATGTGTTTATACAAGAATTTGATGTAGAATCGGTCGAGATGAAGGGCGATAATAAGTGTATGTAATAAGAGATATGTAAGTAGATTTTTATGAAGCCTTACAACAAAAAATAACCGGAAAAATGCTCCAAAATGTGTTGTCAAATGACTTTTAGATATATGTTGGAAAAGATAGGTTGGAGTACAGCTTTACGATTTAAGTCAGTTTCATCATAAAAGAGTTACCCCTTCAATTAGAATAGCTATTGGATTGTGTTTGCTGACGGTTACCACCATCAAGGGTAATTCTGTCTGGGTCAATATTAAATCCCGATGCAGACTAACATGTGAGGACATGATTAAATCATGAAGCAACTCCCAAGTGACAAGAGAGAAAATATTACTCTTGATGGCAGCTCCCCAATCCATATGCAAATGAGTCTGGGTACGAGGCTTGCATAAAATGCTGATGAAACGCTATAAGACGGGTGATTATGCATCTGAGTATGGATCTAAATATCAATGGTAATGATGTCCGTATATGAATATTAAATAGGGTTATTAATGTCTGTCTTTAGATACATATTCCGAAGGAGTTGCTGATTGTTCATTGTTCAGTGATTTATCAGGTCTATATTTGGTCTGGCGATATTGTCTTTGTAAATAGCAGCGTGTTTATTTAATGTGGACCATATAGTTCTTATCGTTGCTTCTATTAATAGAGTTAATTCTTTTGAAGGAATGTCCAATCAATTAACCCCTGGTTTCAGTACGTGTAGAAAAGCAGGAATGAATAATTATTTTTAAGAAAACGATGTCTTAACTACAAAGATTCAACATGTAGTTAAATCGCTGGTCTAGTAAAAAGTTGGATTTTTATTTGTATCATTAATAAACAAGTTGAAAGGGGAGTTTTTCATCAAAGGTTTAATACTTTATTATTGAATAATTATGGTCGGCAAATACAAAATGCTACATGGTTTGCTTCAGTTTAGTTGTCTCCATCTTAATTACTCTAATTAAATAATGATCTTCTTTACTTACATAATTCTTCGTAGGCTGGGGGTCCAACAACATAGAACAATCTGAGGACGACGAGAAAGTAGGCGCCATGATCTCCTCTCTGACGCCAGTAGCATTCGTCTGGGTCTGCGGTACCCACGTTTCTGTGACACTTCATATCCTGAGTCTCTATATTCAAAATTCGACCTGAAAGTCAAAGGTAAAGTTGAGTTATACCAACCCATAGAACAATTATATAAAATGTATAAAATGGAGCATCCCCTAATACAGTCTAGGCTCAGAGTTGAAATAGTCCCTCCAAACTGAGCGAAAGCCTCTCGCTCCAAATTGCAAAATGCCATTAGAATCCCATTAGGACTCCTACTCCATGGCCAGGAAAGCCATTAGCACAGTAGGCGTCCAATCACTGACATACCATGCCTCTTAGTTAGATAACACTGCATGCTGGAAGACCTGAAAAACCTTTTTCAGAAACCTTTTTTTGACAGTTTTGAATAAAAAATTTAATAAACATAATATAACATAATAGAATATAAAGATACCATGGTAGATTAAAGTCATAAATCCAAAGGATCAGGTAAATATATATATGTTGTATACACATACATAAAGGAAATTAAAGGGATGGTATATCTCCAAGCATGGCAGGAGATTTTGAGCTAAAAGCAATCATATATACGTAGAAGTCTGAGGAGAAGTCCCTACAGCATTGTATAAATCAGGCAGCAATCATCAAATGGACCCATGAAAGTGACAGTCTGTCTGCCGCTGAATAGAAGTAGCATGGAGGCAATACACACATGGAACTTTATGGCTATGACTGTGCATTCAGTCAGATCGTTCTACACTGTAAATATACCTCTCTTAGGTGCCGTATGCTATTTGACTTATATGAAAGCAATTCAAGCGTCATATTATATATATATGGGTCAGATTTCCAGAAAATGTACAATCGACAGCTCTACACATTAATTTGAGTAAATTCTGACAAATAAGAGTGAATTTGACCAATGCTAGGTAATGTCTAATATATAAGTATATTGCGATGGTTTAAAAAATCGGTTTGGTTATGTTCAACTTTATTTTGAACTTAATTTTTGTCTTAAATCTTGATTATTTGGGAGGATTGGTGAAGGCGAATTGTGCATTTTCTGTCGATTTCACCCATATGCAACATGTTTAAATGCCAATCAATGACCAATGGTTTATAGGTGTAGGCCTATCCTACGCCTTGATCTTAGACACTTGCCAATATTGAATGCTTCTAGTGGGAGAATTCAAAAACATTAAAAAGAATCTTTATTAGCGCTATTCGCATATGATTGAAAAAAGATCACAAACCTGGTAATGTTTTCGTTCTAAGCCCATTATTAAATCTTTTTATTGTCTGTGCGAGACTCTCAAACTTAGGGTTAATGAATATGTTTCCAGGGTCGGTAACGATGGGAACGATATTGATGAAACCAATTTGTTCAGGATCCTGCGAGTCATCTGAAGACTTGGGACAAAGCCAGATCCTGGAGAAATGAGGGAGAGAGGGAAACACTAATGACGGCAGAGTTTAACTATTAAGAAACATTCAGATGCATCTTATAACAAACTCATGTACAGAAGAATGACATACATATTGATGTTTCGGCAATGAATTGTTTCGATTTGCAAAATCAACCACTTTAATGACAAATTTATATCTGAAATACCTCATTACTTCTCAAGCCGAAAACTGCATTTCGCAAACATCAACCCTTGATAATTTACATAATTAATTATTTCAATTCAGATATCAAATTTATAAACAGAGATCTTTATATTTTCATAATCATCAATCCTACTCATATATAATCAACTCATGATACCACCTGTTGTACCTACTCTTATAGCACTGTAATTCTTTTAATTATTTTTGGACAGAAGATCAAGATTGCCATAACAAGCAATACATGTTTGATGTGTCGCTTAATAAATGAATCGGGCCCCAAATCATATTTAAGTGACAAGAACCCACAATTCCTTTTCAAGACATCTTACATGACGTACTACTATGTCTTCCTATGAAATATTAAATGACAATCGCTTCTTACAGGCTTTACAATATTTAAGTGACAGGAACACCAATTCTTTTCCAGACATCTTGCACAAAATACTAACTCCCGTACATGTCTTCCTATGAAATATTAAATGACAATCGCCTCTACCAGGCTTTAGGACCTTGCATATTGAACAATCTGTCTAATGCACGGATGAACCAGGTGACATGTGCCTTGCCCTTGGCGCCCAACCTGTTCTCGGGGTTAACATAGCATGGACGGAGATGAAAGATAATATTGATGTGAGTCTACTCCCCATGGTCGGCTGGGGAACACGGTTATGCTATTAGTGGGAGAAGGTCCTCGGGCATGAAGAAAAGCCAGGATTTGACCCGGCTGCAATGCTTGCCATATATTTTATAGCATATTTGATTAAATATTTATGAGTGGCATATGCTCTCCAGGAAATAATGTGTGGAAGGGTCTTTATTTCACTATGCTTTCGTCCTGGAAATGAATTGATATGTTCTAACGTAGACGGGAACCTTTTAACACCTCGGGTATTGCATATCACTATGTTTTACTATGGATGAATGTGTCTGTTCCAAACTGTTAATCTAGATCACAAACAAATGAAAATAATATTTTGACCTTTTAAATATTAATACAAGCGCCTTCAATCAGGAATTACAGCTACATAGGGGGCCAATTTGATTTTATTTAATTTTCAAAATTGCCTATGATATTTGATATTTAAACATTGTTATGAGGGTGGATCAGTAGTTTACGGTGCTGGTTTTGGACCCAGAGGCACAAGAGAGTTGTAGGTTCAAACCCCGCGCAGTGAGCTGCAGGTGTGCTATATGGTCTCCAACACTCACAGGACAGTGTACGTGTACATATAGCTGTCTGTGGCACTATACACCTAGAAATCCATTGCCAACGGTCGAAATGAGCAGCGAAGAGCCCGATTCCTCCCAACAATAGATATTGCTATATAGACCAAGAACCCGTTATGAAAGCCCAGCTATATAATCTGAACAGCCTGGTAGAATATCATACAATAATTCATCATCAGTATTGGCGAATAGGAAGGGGCCAAACCAGAGATCAATTTGACCATAAGATATGGAAGAAGAAAAAACCGGTAGGGGTGAGGATAGATATAGGAGTTATATTGAACTATATCGTGCGTTGAATCCAAAGAAATGATCACATATGCAATATAGTAAAATAAATTGTCAGTGCAGATTTCATGGGCAATCACCAAAGGGGCCTTTATCTAGCAATATATACTCATCTAGACTCTAGGTTATCGAGCCGGGACAAGAACCATGAACAGATCGATACTCGCTCTCACCAAAGAAATATTCTCTGCTATTATCTGTCCTACGAGGGCGGAATCTTTATAGTGTCGGATTAATGAAGGTCCTTTATTGCACGGAACCGAATACAATATGCCAAGCAGCCATTCACCTTCCTTCTAACTGAATGGCAAGAGATACAGTGACATATACTACGTTGTGGTGGGGGAACACTTGCAGGGTTGGAAACTTGCCTTGAATTAACACTGCCAAGATATATAATACCAAAACAAATAGGACGTGTGGCTGGAGGTGCAACTTAGACCACCTCTCCCCTGGCTACTTTTACTTTTTTTAATTCAGGTTCTAACCAAATCAATAGGCCAGTGAGTCACGTAGGGAGGAGCTCGCCAATCCTCTCCTCTACCTATAGAGCCAGCTCAACAACAACAACCTACTTGGTCTTCTTTTTTCTTTTTTTAATTAAGCATTATATCCTATAGTGTATTTCGATTAGACAAGTGATCGTTTTGTGACATAATTCTAGATTTAAACTTTGAAAAGAAAAAAGTCCTTTGTTCATGAGTTTCTCGTCCCCTTTTCGGAAACCCCAATGAGGTGCTCACAATGCCTGTCAAGATGGTAGTACGGCCTTAAGTGGGTGTACCACCCGGGGGTCGGGCACCAGCAGCCTAGGTCTCACCCATGTTCTTCCTAGGTCTACTTCTACCGTCTGGTCGTCATTATTCCCGGACGAGGGAAACATTTTCAGCTTACCAGCTTCTGACTTTAACCTTCATACAGCTACCAATAGGTGCTTCAATGTGGGCAAATGTAACAGAAGAAGTCTCAATGGTTTCAATATTTGCTGTGGGTTTTAACTCCACTATCGTTTTAGCTAAAGTTCGTTTAGCAAGGGCACCTTGCAAACATCAAAAGGCCAGTAAACAGAATAGCAGATGGCTGCTGGTCATGGGGCAAGACTTGCTGAGTGTGTATTTAAGACCTATCGAAAATTCCCTATCTATAAAGTGCCTGTTTCCTTTTGGGATAGCTATCAAACGCTCTATATACCTTTATATAATACGGACATTAACGTGCATTGGGAATTATAAACCAGCCATGATCAAGAATACCTACTGCTAGCCCAAGCGTAATGCCTATCGATAAAAACAACGATTGTACACGTTTTAACATAGACTGTTTTTCAAACGAGTTCGAACAAGACAGACAAGACAGTCTTGTTCGACATGAAACATTACATTCGTTTGCTTTTTAACTTCCATGGGTTGAAAAGGTAATTAGTTTGCCTAGAGCAGTTGGAAATGTACTTATTTTGCCTAGAGCAGTTGGAAATGTACTTATTTTACCTACAGTAGTTCACTATGTGTAAGATGCCTTCTGATATTCGAAAGCCTATTATTGATATATCATCCCCGGCGTGATTAATCATAGATAAAACCTTAATTCTGAAATTTGTATCTGTATTTGCTTGAAAGGTAAGAATTAATTCATCCGTCGGTTTAAATGTATTAAATGGACATAGACACACAGAAGACATACACATGTTCCAACCATGACTCACATAGATACGGCCACTGTGGGGATGTCTATGATTTATGAAACACTGGGATGGGTCCTCTCGTAAGTATAACAGACATTTTGAAAAGCAGTCTGGGAACCGGACTGTTTCCACTGCCTTAAGGGACCAAACAAATAGCACCTCTCATAAAAACATAAAAGCCATATGGAATACGGTTGTTCCCTCTCAGCGAATATTGATATAGCACAAGCCTGGAAACTGTCGCTGCGTCAACGTTATTAAATCGTAACTTGGAGGGAAAAAATCACCTGTAGCAAGGATATTATTGGTGTATTCTTTTGCAACTGCTTTTCTCAATCATTATAGAGATATCTTAGACTGTAAATGTTGAATTCAACAGTCCAGAAACGGGCACAATCACTCGGAAATGGACACAATTATCTATGTGCACCATCCTGTGGGTCATAGAGAAACCATGTGCGTTATATCATATATTATATAACATCAGCAATGTTTTTTTTCATCAGCAATCTTAGTTCCGCTGAGTTAAATAGTGACAGTAGGGGACTTGAATGTGCTGGGATGGATTCCGTTCAAACCTAATATACAATTCAATATTTGACCCCTTTTATGGAGAAAAGGCAGAATATTTTCTCCAATATCTTAGCCTGTTTCAAGTGATGATGTTTAAATGGAAAAGATGTATACTTGTCCCATCACATATCATGTCTAACACGCGACAATTTACATCAGATCACCCATAAACATTCTATTCTTAACATAATGATGTTTTCTAAAGATTTCACTGTGACATCCAACTCTCATACAAGTCATGATTTAAACTGGCGTACATGCAACGTCTCTGTGAATATTCACCATATATAGAAAGTAATCGCGAATGGGATGTCCACCCACATCAGTCTCAGACTTGGCCTTCAATGCTCGTATCCAAGTAAATAGTTTGCGAAACACCTGGCAGCGGAGCGACACCGGTAATTAGTGAAAATCCATGGCGTCCTGGCAGCGATAAGTGGCTTTCCTATCCTGCCCTCGTCACTGGTTCATGCCCACCCCAGCTGTGTCAGATCGAATTCCAAGGATACGATACCTAAAGCCAGTTGTCCTAGAATTACTCACAATACGTTTAAACGGGAGCATCTGTATAATGTGTTGCATTCTAATATTTCAGTTCTTGTTAGAATGTAGGATGAATTAGTAAGAAGGCAGGGTCTGTCTCTTATCTTTGTTTGTTAAGGCAAAACAAGTCAACCTTGGGATACCCAACACGGGGGTCGAATGAGTACGTATATGGATCTGTTGCACACCATACATGAGCTGTTTTTTACCCCCATTCTCACGCTATGAGATTGCTTGTAAAGGCCTTTTTCATCTATTTAGATTATTCCTTTATGTTTCTACCATCCCTTCAAAGGAAATGTGTTTCGTCTACAATGAACAATGAGTTCTCTAGGATGACCACACCCGAAGGATATCCATTATTCATCCCTTTGTTTTAATGGTGCCATATGATTTAAACAGTTATGGGAATGCAGATTTCACATTCAAATAACTGACTTGATAAATGTAACACTTAACCAACCAAATGAGCACTGATCAGTTTTTCGTGCAATGTAATGAATCACTTGTTGAAAACCTGGAATTCCCTCAGCTTGTTACCATGGCAAATGATTACAGTCGGACTACTGGCTGAAACCGCCGAAGAAACGAGCACACTGGGCTTGTTCTCACACTCAGTAAGGACACACAAGGGGTGAGAGCAAATGCCTCAACTAATGTCGGGTATACTGGATAATCCACTGAATTGCTCATGGGACTACAAAAGTATCTAGTCACAAAATAACCTGCATATATATTAGCAAGGGCGGCGACGCTGAATTGGTTTCGGACGCATTTTTAAGATCAGCTGCAGACACCCCGAATGGGAAAAGATCCTTTTCTTGTTTGCCAGTCTGACAAATGGGGATGGGTATATATATCCTTCCTCAACATCATCTATGACCGAGCCATAGTTAAGGAATTGCATTCCAAGTGACACCACTGATCATGACGTCAATGCCCTAGAATCTAGACACTGTTGAATATAGTAGCTATTTAAAGCACTTTTAATAAGGCAACACATACGTATCCACCACAAACAATAACCCTGTGGTAGCAATTAGCGATAGCGACTCTCTTATCGTTAAAATAAGAGATAGAATAATGGGGTAAAATAATGTTTTCTGTAAAGGATTATTTACATTGGCAGGGCAATAGATACTAATTCATCGTAAGCAAACAAGTTGTATTCCCATCATTTCTCTGACCCCACGATACAGTAAGTGCAAGCAGAACAGTCCTAAACGACCCTCAGGAGGTTTGACCCAACCTTGGTAAATTGTCTCCAACACATTGCCATCCATTCCCCTCAAGGCAAAGACTGCAGAGTCGACCCAAATGCTGTCCAGGATTATCCTTGTAGGGTGCTACAAATAGCAAACCAAGTACCAGCTTTCATTCATGTATTAGACGCAAATGAATGGCTTTATTCTTGCTTTACATAGAACCATAACTTAATCAGGAAAATAGCTGAGGGGGGTAAATGGCACTAGGGAGGACATACCGTGTAGACTTTCTCTGAGAGGTCTGAAGTTGATTCAGTGCAGTGTGGATAATGTACTAGGCACTGCTTAAATTTTGAATTGTCTGGACCTCAGAGACAAGACTTTAAAAGAAAAGGTCTCCATTAGGCCCTTGAGTTATGTTTTAGGGGACTTCGGTTAATGTGGCTCTTCTTTAAGTACCCCAGGCCAATGGAGGCACCATTAATAATGGAATGTGTGGTGCAATGTAACTGGAGAATGTATTATGAATTCACAATCATTTAGTTCTACCAAATGAATGAGGTATTTTTATGAATGCCTGGGGTATTTATTTTTTCTTCTCGATAAAATGGTTTTATAATAATAAATATCATTGTAACTATGTTTCACTTGATCTTCGTCAGGTGAGGATAAAAGCCTACCAAACGAATTCCAAATTTATACAATTGACACTATACTGTGCATACATCAGTTAATGATAGACTAGTAATGAACATGGGTCAAAGGGATAAAGGAGCTGCCCGATAAAGGAGCTGCCCGACCCATAAACAAAGAGAACACATTCATAGTGACACCAGGAAGCTCTTCATACAGTCAAAGAGTATAATGACTATAAAGGATCCTGTCAGATTTCCATAGATGCCTGTCCAGAGCTGACCAACACTGATTGATGATGTTTTTCATCATCATTATTCTCTAATAACGGTTTTAAGGAAACCCCAACGCTTTCCTACTACAATTGTTTATATTGTCATATTGTGCTGAAATGAGGGAAAATGCATGCAAGAATGCATATGATATGGTAGATGTGTGTAAGCACTTTGTATACTACTTACAGTGGTATTCGAGCACAGTTTAGTTTTATTTCGCGCACTTATAATCTATGTATACTTGTGCGTTAAGGGTTATGCTTTTCTTATGCATGGACAATCTTGAACCCCAGATTTAGACTTATACATGTATACATGCATACATGCACTCGTATCGCCTACCCCGTTTTGTATGAGCAATTGACCTCTGTCTTCAGACCAATGGTTGAGGATGGTATACCCATTATCAAGCCATTCACCAACACATGCATATGTATACCCAGCAATCTATCATGAGACTTGAAACTGCTAAGTGTTATCAGTTATGAGAGAAGTCCTTGAGTTGTCATGAATGACCGAAAATGTATAAAGAGATTTTATTTTATTGACCCGAGTTCTTATCCCATTAAAACTACTGTCGTCAAAAATCAATCGCTGGAAATTGCATTGGTTTTGAAAAGGGCAGAGTAGCTGGGTGAAGTTCAAACGTAGGAGGACACTGAAAAGGGCAGATCTCTGCCTCAGTGCTGCTTAATTTTTTCAAGCGACAGGAAGAGATGACTGATGGGATTGGAGAGATTGGAAAGAAGATACCACCATCATGAGCTGACATCCAGTAAAGTACTTTGATTCCAGAGAATTTCGAACTGGCAATCATCGAAGGTGACTTTCAGATGTCTAATGCATTCCCCTATATGTTATTTGATGGATTGCCTGTGACAGGGAGAGTATAGGCCTAGGGTCGACTACTGCTAGAGTACTATTCAACAGACCTTGGCCTCCTGGTAAGAACCTCTACGCTCTATCGGTAATTGGAGAATGGCGTTGGAGAATGGGTTCAACCCATGCTCCTGGCACTTGGTAGAAGCTGGCATAGATTTTTAACTTACCTTAAGGCACGGTGAAACTTGTTGACTCCCTGGCCATACTCTAGATATTGGGAAGTGTCGGTGTCTACCATTCCTTTATTCTTTGACCTCCATTTTAATTCTATACTTTCGCATGTCCTCACGAGGTATTGTGGATGCTGACGTAACCATGTGTTAGCTCTGTTCATTAGCATTCTGAAATTTAAAAAGAAAGCTTTGAACTTTAATCGGCACAACATTAGCAGACGGTGAAAAGGAAAAGAGAAAAAAAGGTAAAAATATCTAGAAAATCTAGAACAAACACAATTAAATTTCATAACCTTATTATTTTATACGGTATTTCATGTAGACAGTTTTTCTATTAGCTTAGTACAACTGTCTATCTTTAATGGTTACGGCTGGAAGACCTGGATATTATCCAGAGGCCTGTTTTACCAATGTGTCAACCTTCTGAATATATGTAATCATTTGACAAATAAATTAATTTAAAATTTCAATTCAATGTAATAAGCAAACAGACGAAAATGGTGTTAGATAATCTATCGTGAAGATTCTACCATTACCACCAAATGCTTGCAATGTCAAAAGTAGACTAGATATTTTCTAGTAATTCAAATTCTGCACCAGTACTGGACCATTATTCCACACACGACAAAGACTTGAGATATTAACCTTTTAACTATTTCAAGAATGTTCTTGCAAAGGAAAACAGTTCTTTCTGAAATCTCGTCATTTTAGGGAACCAACGGTTTCATGGGTGAACCATACTATTTTGTCCCTCCTTGGATATTGGCAATTGTTTATAATAAGCTTAGAATCGTAGAAAGTTATGTTGTAGTTATTGGAGAGGACCGTGCATTTAGCCTTCCAGGAAAGGACCCTGAACAAAGAAAACCTCCAAGGACGGAATGCTTAAGAGGGAAGCCCTTTCACTTATTCCACTTAGAAATGGGGCGCTGGTAGTTACCGAGATTCAGTCTCCATTGATTCGCGTAGGCGTCTCTGAATTCATGAATGTTGATATTACATAAGGCCCTGCATTTATCTATAACTGCCTAAGCTTATCATCTTCCAACAGTGTATTTCTATGTGACTATCTGTAGGTCCAGTTGCGCGCATTTCGCTTTGGTACTGCACAAAACTCCCCTCTATAGCCCCGCGTATTGTGAAAGATGCCTTTTTGTATATATTTCTAACCCGGATTTGGATTACAATAAATGTTTGCATTTACCGTATATCATTATCATCATACTATTTTAAGATAGTAGAGAGTGGGTCAATATCTATTGGTGGGGCAGGAATATCTTTTAGTTGGTATTTAAATAAAGATATCAATAAAGGTGTTAAAGGTTATTTTTCACTAGCTTTCTGCTGACTTGGCCTTATTATTTAGGTGATGTCTATTTTTAGAATAGATTTCATGAAGAATATGAAGTAGTGAAAAGTATGATATTTTCTTTTTCATCTAGAATATTTCCTGTTCATCTGTAAGAGAACGGAAGCATTCTGGACTCACTAAGATCATTGGCGTCTGCACAATATGGATATCATTCGTGACATCAACCAGTGACATATGTTACGTAATGTTACGTAATGCGTTGGTCCCCCTGGCGGCCATTTCCTGGTTTTAACATCACTGATAGCAAAAGATCTTAATGATTTAATATTAACTTTAATCAGAACCCAAAGTGTTCACTAGATGAGATGAGATCTTTGAGTCTATGAGTTTCTACGCATTTTACTTTGGTTCTGCACAAAACTCCCCTCAATAGCCTTGCGTATTGTGACAGATGGATTTGTATATTTTGTTCATTTCACCAGGATGTGGCAACTGTTGGCAGTTGCCTACATAACCTGACATGGACCAGGAATTATTTCCTGGTTTTCTCCTCATTCATGGCAAAATATCTTAACGATTTGATATTTTATTTAATCAGAACGCAGAGCGTGCAGGAGATGAGATGAGACCTTGGAGTGTATGAGTTTCTGCGCATTTTACTTTGGTACTGCATGAAACCAGGCTAAATAGTCATGCGTATTGTGACAGATGGTGGTATATGTTCTTTTTATGAATAGAACAATAAATGTTTGAATTTGCCAACATATCCCAACAAGGTTCAGGAATTATATTCTGATTTTCACCTTGTTTCTAACACAACGTCTTAATGAGTTAATTTCAGGTTTACTCGAAATGAGGTGGCGATTGAGATGAAGTGGATTTTGGAGTTTATGAGTTTCAAGACTAGCGAAGGAACTAGAGTGAAAACTGATTTGTTTCATTTTAAAATCGCATACACCAATGATATAATTATCAGATAAATCCCATTATATGCTATACAAATATAAAAATATTATTAAAGTTTAAAATAACTTTTATTGAACATATTCAGTCGTGATATTTTCAGTTGTCTGGCTGAAATGATAGATAATGACAGATTTAACATGACATTAATTTACAGCAACTAAACGATAGCTGTAGTACAATTCCACAGCGTGTCAGAACTACTGCATGTACATAGAACATGATAACATTACATGATAATTTAATATACATGATTTCACGTGTTGCTATTTAAAGAAATACCAGTATAGATGGTCATTTTCAATTTCTATGTCCTCCCATTCCCTTTAAATAGCCCTGAATTCTATCATTTTATAGAGAGGAGATGAAAGATATATTTATTTGGTAAGGAAAATCTGGAAGGCGGAGAGGAATACAAGAGGTTAGAAATCTGGATGGAGTTCCACTCCTTCCGGCGTCACGTTCAATATTGTCAATACCCACCAGGAGGGACCTGTAATTGAATCTACATCGATCGGTCAGGAGAGAGGACAGATCTAAGATAGGTGAAGTCTGTTGCAAGGGCAGTAATACCCCGGGGATATGTGGGGGATACACAATCTATGCTTGTCACGGCTGAATGATGAATACCATATTTTGTCATAACGTCATTACAACATATTCTTAGGGTCACCCCAGAGTTGTCAGGTGAGCCTTTGAGAGGGCCGTGGTCGATGGACGTCCAGCTTTCAACTCTTATTGCAAGTGACAAAACCTAGGTCAGTATATGAGACAAACACCTAATTACCCCCTAACCTGGTTTAGGGACCAGGTGTTTCCCATTAACTCCTTTTCGCCTCTTCTGGACAGCGCTTTGCCTTCAGTGAGGCTCTTTATGGATGGGTTGGGAAGGCAACAATAATGTTTTTTAGCAATTTCTATTCGAGTTTGAAAGTTTGAATGCAGATTATTCTTTCCAAATAGTACAAAACCCTTAGAAATAACAGTAATAATAGTTTATGAGTGCGCATTGCTCTTCGCTCAACACCTCTCAACCTCCTATAACATTTCCTATGGTGCCATATCCACCCCGGCTCGAATAGAGAGCCCCACTAGGAGGAGGATGCAGGAGGGCCTTGTGGTTAAGCTTATCGCTGTACGCGGTCAGCCAGAACACTGGGCAAAATCTGCTTTGTAATACAGACTGAGGTGCATCATTGCATGTGTATATATAATGTCTTTCAGCTTTCTCTTTAAACCATGTTTTCTTTAGCTTTGTACAAATGTTTTAAAACGCTCTGCATGACAACAAATATTTTCATTAACAATCACCAGGCCTATAGTATATAGGAGTGGCCAGGATCTTGACAGTTTCGTTGACAATGCAGTTTCTAAATAACCAGAGAGAATTGTAAATCGTTTTGACACGCCTCTTCTCCTGATACTAGATAAATATGTTGGGGCTTTACATAAAGGTCAAGGATATTTCTGTAACATGGAATCGCAGGCGACATAAAAAGAACTGGACGAACATCTAGATTCAGAGGCAAATCAAGCAGTCAATTTAGATTAAAATATGGTATACTTTGTCTCAACTTTTAGAGAACTTCAATCAGCCTAGTGGACATATAGGGCTTCACGCCTCATAAGGTGCTGTTATTGTTTACCTTTTTATTTCCTTATCTCAATGGGAATTCTCAGGGGAACTTCTCTTCATTGGGAGGTTTTCTATTCCTCCTGATATGGCCTCCTCACTTGTACATTTAACCCATAGGGACAACAACAATACATCCACTCCGGCGATCGATGCTGAAAGGGATGCCCTGTGTTCGCATCATGAAAAATCCGTAAAGATAAGTAACACTTACGGGAATCGTTCATATTTTGGTTGACTTAATGCCCCTCCAGGTTCGAGACATTCAGGAGTGAAGTCCTTATAGCAGAGTGGAGGCAGCTCGATCCCTTGACTATCCATGCCCGTGGCATGATCAACTACCCATGCAGCCACTGGATCCATCATCATCTTCCGGATCATATCCTGTCAGAAGTTAGCAAAGAACATGTATTGTTAAACACTGAATTTCAATTCTTCATGGACATATATATATGTATGTTACTATATAGGATGTGTTAAAGAAAAATGAGTTATAAGTGACAAAAAAATCGATTTTGAGATATCATCATATCTGAAAAGATGAGATGAAGCCGATTCCAATGATGGTAAACATGAGGTCATTTAATAAGGACTTCCATATTTTTATACTTGGAAAAAGGTTAGCGATACTTCTGGATGGCCAATCACTTGAGAGGTAGTTAAATATAAGAGAACCTCGGCTATTCAATACACAGCCTTGAAATTTGGTACGTGCATTAATGCTAATAACAGTACTAAACATCCCAAAAATGAGAACATTCTGAGCAAGGGCTCTTGTGGAAAAATATTTGAAACATATAATTTGCGCGACTCATTTTCATGTAACACATCACATATTGTTTATGAATATATGCATTATAATGTATTGGACTATTGATCCGGTAGGCAGTCGCCATCTAGGGGTCATTGGCAGCTCAAGTACACAAGAATCTGGTGAGGTGTTTCAGTCACTGCTCCATCAACATGTTGAGAGGTCAGATGATTATTACTGTAGATCATTTTTCCAACTTAACATAATGTATAATATATATAACACATGCTAAGCACTATCTATAGGTTGTTTTAACCGTATCCGAGATACTTTGGTATTCATAAAATTTGCTACTGGGCTAAATGTAACTTAATTAAGATACTGCTAATGGGAGTAGGGCATAATTGGTTACTGCCTGTATATGAATACTATACTGATGAGCAAATGTATGATAATTAAATATAAAGGCTCCGTGTGGAGAAAAACATGGAAATTAAGGGGAGTCAAGAAAGTATAGTGGGGGAAATGGTTGCAGGGAACCAGGATAACCTCCCTAGGGAAGGAAATAACATAGAGAGAAACCATAACAGAGTGCAGGACATTATTGATATATACATGAAAGTGATTTTAAATGTGAGACTGGCAAAGATCTGTTATATATTGTAACATTTCTTTGAGACATTCTGAGCAAGAGGATTTCTCAATAACACAACGCACATAACTGGAAGGAAAATCGACATGTAGAGAGAAATTCATTCTCATAGATAATCCATGAAACCTGACCTGAATAGGGTGAAATACAATGAAGCAATTCAGGTTTTGGCTTCAGTATAATAGAAGAATATAATCCAGAATAACAGTGGAAGAATAATTAGGATAAACAGAAGAAAACTTCTCGAATATTTTGCTATGTCTCGTTCACCTTGAGCAACGCTTTAAATGGATACAACTTTCGACTGTGCCAAATTAGATGCCATCTATTTTAATATTTGATGTGCGCCCTTAATTAGAATCAGTGCTATTTCGTTAGGAGAGTAAAATGTTATTTGGTTGCGGGAGCTACCCCTCTTCCCAAGATCTTAATCGTCTTTAGTTTGTAATTATCAATTTTAGCACCACCGTAAAATCGTATCTTGGAGAAGGAACGTGTTCGATGTTATACAATTTTGGATCTTGCTGGTTTTAAAGAGTATCTACATGGCTGGAAAATGGTTTGTGAAGAATTCGGAATCAATATTAAATCGATTCTGTAAGACATTCTGTCAACTATGAACCAAAGTTGTTCCCTACAAGTCCACGTAAAATCCATTACTATCATTTAAAATTTCAAGCGGGGAGAGCGAAATAACATGTCAGAATGGGAAGGAAAATCGTTGCATACTTTAAATATTTGCCTCCCGACTTTAGAGCCATTATATTGTATTGGAGGGGTAGATGTCTGGAACAGACTGCAGCTGATTTAATTATGGCCCGGTGGATATTTTTAATGACTTGTTTCTTCGGTGGGCACTTGGAAGCTTCAATTTCGATCTTCTAAAGGGAGAAGGGGCTTCAATTTTTAATCAATCTTCTAGAACTGGATGATGGCATCTCAGCATGGCTGTGTAAAACCATTAAGCTTTCTCACCCGAGGAGGTCGGTATTTTGTGTCACAGATTTTGGAACAGGGGAGAAGTATCGAGGGAATTTTCTTTATGTAAAACTCTATTAAATATCTGATGTTCAATAAAATAATACGTTCAACATTAAAAGGACCCCGATTCTGCCTCGGGAACATGATTCATGTTTGTACCACACATTATCATGTATTAAAGAGACAGAATAATCACTGAATCAATTATGGTGTCTACTTAAACAACAGAAAAGCAGTTGCCTCAGGCACCGAGAGTGACTATTTAGATCAATGTACAGAGGGATCATGGTAATAAAGGAGGGGTGAAATGGAAACCATGAACGACAGAGTTTTATCTCACATTCGACCCTTGGTCGATTGACAAAAAGACAGGAAATGACGGTAGAATTTCCACAGGAAGATGCATGTCACAGGCCCGTGCAATCCGGAGGTGGGCGTCCTTTTCTAAAACTGAATCATTGATCAAATTCACATGAAAAAGGGGGAATTCAGCGATAGGAAGACCGAGGAGGTTCTCAGAGAGAAAATCCATAGGTGATAAAATTAGGCAAATCAAAAATCCGGCTTCGTAGAATGACATACCAAATTCGCTGCCATGAAGGAGCCCTTGGCCCTTTTCGGACGCATCTGTAAATACCAAGTTCAACTGTGTTCAAAACTCAAAAGATCAAGTCATTAATACATAATCATTGCTTTACAAAATGCTTTCTACAGGGTCAACTACATTTTAGCAAAAAGCTACATCACGAAGCGTCTACTAATATTGATTATAATATAATAGCTTGGGTTAAGTTCAGACAATTGATTTCTAATCAAGCAGAAGATGAATAATGTCAATATGCCATCTAGAGTAGACGATAACCATCTGCATGTAATCTATGTAATCTCAAGGAGTATTATGTGCATACAATCAGGGGCAGTTTCCCTACGAGTTGGAGATATATTGTCTTTAAAATCCTGAAAATTATGATTGTTTGAATTAGCAAACATGCATTCTAATAGAAAAGCCAGTGATAAATAAACTAACCACGTAATAATAAAATATAAACTTGACTAGTTGTAACACGCATCCTTAAGGCATCCGTCGTAAGGACTAAATTTCAAAAATACAACTCAAGGAAGAAAATGATCCTCTTCATCATATTCCTTCCATCATTTTTGTAATATTAAAATCATGAAATAGGGTAAAGAGAAAGTTTCTTGATGGCATGCATGTACCATAAGACCATTTAGAAAAAAAGATTTAAAATGTATCTTGGCCATGCGATTTGAGAATTAAGGTGCAGAGAAGTTCACAATAATAATATATAGTCCATTGCATAACGTTAAAAATATGTTTTCTAAAAAATAAATGCGTCTATTTCATAAAAGGCATCTTTAACATATGAATGCAATTATGCAGGCAATTAGATGCTAAAGGAAAGTTGGTGAAATATACGTTAGGCAATGGACCACCTATGACAAAACCATCAAACGTTTTGTCAGGAGAGCATTCACAAGAGAATTTAAAGGGCTTCAAGGTGGGATATTCGAAGCAATAGTTTATATCATCGGTTCCAGAGACAGCAGACATGCTCGGAAATGTCCTTTATCACAGAAAAAGGATCAGAAAATGTCAAGGTAAAGTTGTTAATTAACAATTGAAATAGATATAACCAATAATGACGTACAGATGGCCAAGATATAACCAATGACACATTATGGTCATATTTATTACAATACAAGACAACAAAAAGTCAGGGAAGAAGAGATATCTCAATACAGGGACGCAGATTGCGTCCTTGACCTTCAATTTTTACCTGGAGATAGTAGCGCCCACTATCCGTGGAACGCCACATTTTGATTGGTTCACGTGACCGACCGAGGATTAAGATTTGGTCAGCTGAAATATACATAGGATACTCAAAAATGTGCAAACAAAAATCTTAAAATTCGTCAACTATCTCATTTGCGAAATGATAAAAAACAAGAAAGTTTAGTTTGTGTAATATTAGTTCAATAGCGGCAGGAGTAGTCCATGGGCAAAATTGCGTCTCAGATCCAGTCCAACATATCAGCGTCAAGTAAAAATCATCGCTGACATTAAATCTCTGATTAAATTATTTCTTAGATGAATATGACTATGCGTGTCAAGGTAACCTTTGTAAAACATTTTAAAACCAGATAATCCGTCCCATACATAAAACATAAATAGTATTGTTCTGTCTGTATTGCTTCCCTAGATCAAATTCAGATTTATTTAAGCAACTGAAAAAATATACAGTTAAATGCGGAAAGCTGAACTAATACTATAATTGCATACCTAGCAAAATTTAATATACCACGACCCTAAAAGTGTCTCTCACTAGTGAAACCTAATCTCGAATGAAGACAACTTATCCATGAACAAAGCTGAGAGAAAATGACTTGAACAGAATGACCCCGCCACACGAAAGCTTTGAATTTCGGCTTTTTGGTCTGGAAATTTTTACCTGGAGATAGTAGCGCCCACTATCCGTGGAACGCCACATTTTGATTGGTTCACGTGACCGACCGAGGATTAAGATTTGGTCAGCTGAAATATACATAGGATACTCAAAAATGTGCAAACAAAAATCTTAAAATTCGTCAACTATCTCATTTGCGAAATGATAAAAAACAAGAAAGTTTAGTTTGTGTAATATTAGTTCAATAGCGGCAGGAGTAGTCCATGGGCAAAATTGCGTCTCAGATCCAGTCCAACATATCAGCGTCAAGTAAAAATCATCGCTGACATTAAATCTCTGATTAAATTATTTCTTAGATGAATATGACTATGCGTGTCAAGGTAACCTTTGTAAAACATTTTAAAACCAGATAATCCGTCCCATACATAAAACATAAATAGTATTGTTCTGTCTGTATTGCTTCCCTAGATCAAATTCAGATTTATTTAAGCAACTGAAAAAATATACAGTTAAATGCGGAAAGCTGAACTAATACTATATTTGCATACCTAGCAAAATTTAATATACCACGACCCTAAAAGTGTCTCTCACTAGTGAAACCTAATCTCGAATGAAGACAACTTATCCATGAACAAAGCTGAGAGAAAATGACTTGAACAGAATGACCCCGCCACACGAAAGCTTTGAATTTCGGCTTTTTGGTCTGGAAAAGAAATATAAAACTTGTGTTGCCTTTGATGCTACGATTGGATGCAACTAGGCTACTACCATGAAACGGCATATTGTAGAGCGCAGTGAATTTGATATGAGTCTCAAGGGAGTGAGCAGCGTTCTCCCTAGGGGGAGCTATCTGTCTGTTATCAGCCTCCTGTCTGTCACTGCGTAACACGAAGGGAAATCTCAATTCTATCGGAAAAACATTGCTTCAGGAAGTCAGGCGCATCCAATAGGATAGAATAATGCCCTTGGGAAACTTCCAACTCGTTTAACTTTTCCACTCTAAAAATCAAGAGATAATATTATCGTTGGAATTGCTCCAGATTATTTCTCGGATCGCTAATTGTACCTCCGTTGAATAGTTTTAATGCCAATCCTAAAAATAGTTGATACTGCAGAAGTGCTAAACCGTAATTAGCCAATTTAATTCCACACAGATTCCCTACCAATATCTTTAATGTTAAGCAAACAGCGGATTTTGAGAATAAGAAGAAGCTTGTGTAGATTTTCTGTTACACATTTTAGTTAAACCAAAGGGGTTATAATTATCCCCTAGTGGTTGAATCCGTGAACGGCTCTCGTAATTACTGGAGGTGGTGTGTTCCAACTCCGCTCTCTAAAGGAACGATGCATACACGTTCTCTTGTGAATACATGGGCCTAGTCATCAGACGATTTACAATTCGCCTTTACCAATCCTCAAAAAAAATACAAATTGAACACAAAAATCAGGTTAAAAAATGATTAACATAAAAGAACAGATTTGTTTAAAATCACAAAATTCACAAATGAATAATACCCGGTATTGTCAGTCTGATTTAGCAGACATTGCTCAATGTGTACGACTCTATTGTACACTTTCCAACGTCCTGACCCATATTCAGTCATAATGAGAAATGAATTCATTAACATACTCAGCTGATTGCCCAAGTAAAGGACAACTGGGGATATCGTAATGAATTAATGAAATATATTTTGCACCAAATGTCCAACGCCTTGGTAATTACTTGGACGCAGTAACGCTGAGCGTGACTGTTCTGGACAAATGGAACAATCGATAAGGAAATTCCCTTGCTTCTCTGTGTATTCTCCATTTTTTTCATTAATTCTATTAATTGCTAAGTAGAAGTAGAAGTGCGCATAGTGGAATATTAATTCTGTTGGATTTTGTGCTGGCAAAAGTACTATTTTAGTGGGGAATTCTACCACAACTTATATTACATACATTGTACTTCTTGTCGCCATTGATATAGCTGGTGCTTGTTGTGTGGGACCTCCTAAACTTCTTTCCCTTCCTTTGTTGGCTAGGAATAAAGATTCCTACTTATACATTGTCTCTATAGGCTATTCCTAATAGCTGGGAATTTGCCCTTCCTACAGGTGAAGGAATTCCCACAAAAACTCCTTTCCTCAGCTTATATAACAGGCCTAAAATTGAAAATTAAAAAGATGTATAGAAATATTTTTAAAATCTGCATGTGGACATCTTGTTATAACACCAAGTGTATCTGTTCCTTTGGAAATAAGGTGATGTTGATGCGACCAGAAACTAGCAATATCAGATTGTCACATCCACATTTCCTATCATTAGTAATACAAATATCCTCCGCTTACTCAGAAGCATGAAGAGACTAGTGCACTAAAAGGTGCTGTGGTAATATTTGTGAATACTGTTGGATTCCTGTTACGTCAATTTAAATAGACGGCTCCCGCTACATGTCTACCAGTCCCTATGACATGTTCAATTTCGTTATAATCATTAATGATATGATAATAGACAAGCAGCTACATTAGAAGTGGGATGCTGAAAGTTAGTTAGAAAATAATGAAACCCCCATACGCTTTGGACGACCAATCGACGGCGTCATAATAGATGACTTATTATGTTACTGCTGAATATCAAATTCGGCATATTTCTACGCAGAGATAATGCCTTAATAGGATCATAAGATCTTTAAAATGGCTCCGAGGCATTGTCAAGCTTCTTAGATGTTCAAAATATAATTCTAATCCCTTTTAAAGCAAAAAGGCCATAAAATTGCTTGTGAAGACTTCCTTTGTTGAGAGCAGGCACGATGGAATAAATTCTAAATTGCTTTGATCGGGGTGTGTGTGAGATATGTCAGGTTAAACAGCAAGTACCTGAGCCACTAATGACTTGGGAGTGTTTAATGTTTGTCGGTATGGTATTTTACCTGTATGGCGTTCATTTAGCCCTGCAGAATTGCACACAAGTCTGCCAACAATGTTTACACTGTGAGGTGAAATTTCTGTGTACTTCCGCAACAAGATGGATCAGATGTCAAATTTAGGAGGTTTCTTCGCAGAGTCAGATTGAATTCATTCTAAATTGGCCATAGATTGATGCCTTTAATCTCAGAATCACTCTTAAAATCTATGTTCAAAATTCATTTCAGTGACAGTGTAGTAGAATGACTTGGGGATGCTGGATCGAGGTTATTAGATATATAATACATGTGTCTATGATTGATACCTTTGAAGAGCCGGATATTTGGTAATAGACGTTTATATTATGGCTCTTTTATCTCCGGCTGTAATTCCTTGGTTGATTCCATTTCCTTAGTCCCTCGGCCCGTTTCCTTAGTCCCTCGGCCCGTTTCCTTCGCTCCTCACCGCATTTATTGTTACCCCTCAGCCCATTTCCTTATCTAGTTCCTCGATCATTTCCTTTGCCCCTCGCCCTTTTTCCTTAGTCTTTTGCCCCATTTCCTTCGTCCATCGACCCATTTCCTTAATCTTTTGCCCCATTTCCTTAGCCCCTCAACCCGTTTCCTTAGTCCTTCACCCCAGGCTCATGGCACACCTTGTGACATGAAAAATGTACCAACGTTCAACAAGTTAGTATTCACGTGAATTGTCTTGAATCCTCTTAGGAAGGATTGGGTTCCAAGCAGCCGATACCAACTTTTTAAACTGCATATGAATATTCTGCCTCTAACTAGGGGCCAGACACTTTAACTATAACTCAATTATACAGAAATTAGTCAAAAATAGACTGCTCTTAGGTTGACTAATATCTAAAGCGTAAGATTTTAATTTCTTATACACTCTTAACCTCTACCCATTTATTCTCGCTTTGTGTGATTAGATATTTACCAATAGCTAGTCCGGATGCTGACAGAATGTGTACCATTTTGTGGATGAAAAATGTTTTAATCAACTCCATGATATTCTTTGGCGCATCCTCGTGCCATGAAGACTCTTTCTCTATCCTCTAAACAGCTGGAAAGAGTTCCATCGCATAATTAGGTCACGTGCCCGCTCGAGGACAAAAGGCTAAAATCGATATTGGCATGCAATGGTAAAGAAAGGTGAGCATCTAGCTGGTGCTATGATTGCTTGTAGGGGATAATGCTGCAATCTGCTAGTCATATATTATTGGTAGCTCCGGGTCCTATGGGAAAATTCAATGTCTTTAACATTTAACAGACTTTAAAATACCAGAAGTAGAAGTTTTGCATGGATATTTAAAGATCTGTGGAATAGGTACTCTCCCATACAGGTCTCAATATTATTTGACAACTCCTTGGAGTATTAAAAAAAGGCCTTTTCCTCAGAATTGCTCTAATTTTGCAGCGGGATTCAACTAACTTTAATCCATTTATTCTAACGATTCTTGGCTTAATTTGAAAACAAATTTAATAAGTGTGTACCAAATGCATAGCAGACAGCACAGAAAATACTGTTTAATTCCTGTCATGCACACAAATACTTAATTCTATTCGTGGCCAATGCATATCACATATTAACTTATTAGCTGACTTAATAACGTGAACTTCATCTATAATAACTCCATATGCAACTGGCATCAGTAATGTCATATTAATGGGACCTGATGGTTGACAATGATATCGTCTCCAGCAGGCAGGATGAAGGATCTCCCGTGCATCGGTCACTTAGATGGTGAGGAAAAGTGCAGGCTTGCTGCTGCATGTTTGTGTCAGCCACTGCGATGAATCGTCCTCGAGGGATAGAGACTCATATCATGGCCACGTTTTATTCATAACCTAGACTACATTATACATTATCGCAGAAATATCCAGATATGTTCGCATTTATGACTGTCTCAAGGCTTTTTCCATTGAAAGTAAAGACGCATGGAGTTCTTGCGTTGGCATTGTGTCTGTTTGCTGCGATCCCCTTGGGTTAATGAAACTTAGAATTTAAGTATTCAATTCAAGGTATCGTATGTCGATGGGTGAAATAAATTGCTGTCTTAAGAAAATGATCCGACATTCTTTCTATTACAGTGTAGTTATTAGTATAATGTGTACAAAATGTAGTTGTTTGCAAAGCATGTTGTCGAATCGTAGGTGGATATCAAGCCAATGGCAGGAACCCCCAGAAATTTATTTATGAACTTTACTCTTACTTTAGATCGATCATTCATAAAATACGAAGTTTAACCGGTAAAACTAACCCAGACAACAGGCACATCTCAATTAGCTATTCTTGTCTATATTATATATCAGATATCTAGTAGCTCTTCCAATTACAATAGTATTGGGGAAGGCCTATCAGATAAATGAGGTCCCTCAGTAGAATCAATTTGCCTGCATTTTGTTATCTACGAACTCCTTCCTTACACAAAATACGAGGTGATAGTAACACAATTTCTACTAAACTAGCAGGGTGTCCTATTATTTCCTCTACTTGTTATCCACTAGTTGTCATTGGGACAACTTAGGTCAATTGATTCCAGTTCTGTAAGTTCTAAATACGCAGTCTAGACATACCAATGAACGCGACTAGGACAGCCACTATCAGGAATGGGATCTGAATGCAAAATGTCCAGGGTAAGATCTGTGTTTTTCCTATGTTTCCTACTCTACAATCCAGATACAATCATTTACCGAACAGTATTCCCTCAAACTTCGAAGCATGCTTAGAATATAGACAAACGAAAAGTACGAAGAGACATGGTGCTGCGAATGACGTTAATTTAAATGCCTTCATATTTGGTTATCGATATGTACAGATCGCGAATCATTTGCCAAGTAATTTATTCGTTAAAGTCCACTTATATACTACTCAGCTGGCTGCCAACAGTTAGCAACCTTTATCTGACATGCACCTCCACATGGTCTGACTGCCCTCTGTATCCCCTCCGACTACCACAAGTCAAAAGTATAGTAATCGGCTCACACAACTTGCTCCTAACACTCTTTAAGTCAATAATATACAGACTTTTAACAAGCTCTTTTCGGTGGTAGCGGTATTTTCTAGTATTTCCTCTTCCATGCTCCCATCTCCAAATTCCTGGCCGGTGGAAGTACACTACAAATTGTATCTCTGCTTAAACCCGGTGTAACAGTTCTAAAGTACCCCCCTCATCTAATATACCCCCCGGTAATTTAGACCTTAGGTTTAAATGACCCCCTCTAGGTTCAAATTACCCCCCTTTGTTTCATTGATAATCTTACACCAACAATTCTAAAAGAACATATTGGGAGAGAAGGTCATATATAATGCTTATGGGAAATAAATTAAAGATCACTTTGAGGGTGCAATAATGAAATTTATTGTAATTCTGTATAATAATAATTTTTCTTTCTACTTATTTAAACTGAAAATATCATTGTAATTCAATGAGTATGGGAGCTTATTTCAAATAAAAAACAAAACAACTAATATCTATTCAGTTCTGGTTATCAGGCCTGTATTACATTCATTTTTTATCTTATTCATTATTACCTTTATTGTCATAATTAAAAAAATTAATGCTTCAATGGGGGTGTATCAGTACTAGATTGGTAACACATACTGGGGGTATATTAGACCTAGGTTTAGTTTCCCCCTTTAGGGGTATTTTGAACCTGGTGGGGGTACGTTTGACCTAGGTCTAATATACCCCCGGGGGTACATTAAAACTGGAGGGGGTATATTGGACCTAGGTCTAAAGTACCCCCGGGGGTATATTGGACCTAGGTCTAATGTACCCCCGGTACATTAGACCTAGGTTAGTTATACCGGGGGGTACACCTGATGGGGGTACATTAGACCTGCTACACCTGTCCTGATGAAAATCCCAATAGCTCACTTTGAAAACATCGCAGGGGAATTTAAAATCACCAGAGTCAACCTTATTAGTGAGAGCGGTACAGCAAGCTCCTAATTAAGGTTTGGAAGTAACATAATGGAACCTACCGTGGGTAGTACATTCCTGAAAATGAAATTACATACCTTTCCAACACAATCCGACAATGCGTGGCCTATTGTGTATTTTGTAATTTAATGCGTATATATGATTCATGACAGTATTTGTAAAAGTATTTAGTATGGATCTTACTTTAGACCATATCCGTCCTAAATACAAGTCAAATTGTTATAACGATACTACAAATATGGGGGTCGGGTGTGGAAAGGCACCACAGATAGACTGTTTAAGTATCTGCGGCCATGAGGAGGCAAATATATTGAATTGCAAGCACAGACTTCATCCTCACTGACTTGACAAACACGCCATGGCACCATCAGCTGCTCCTGTCCCCATTGCAGACCAAAGCAGCCTTCCCATAGCGTAACAACATTAACGCACGTGTGCATATCATAGCTTCATATCTCTTTCGCAGTATAATTACTGGCAGCAGCTATGTAGGTAGTCATTCATTAGCCTGGAGAAAGAACTCTGGAGGTTTTTGTGCTAATGAATACACTGTAAGACAGATGCACTAAAGAAATGTAAATAGTTGTCTATGATCGACTGATGTGATCATAACTGACACGGAATGACACATACGTAATGAATGTCCTCGCGTCCTGGGTTGGGATGTGTTGGTTCATAGCCTGGCAATAGACAGCAGTCAACCAAGTGTGTATACAATGCGTGATCGTGCATGGGTCTTATAGTATAGGAAATGCCCCAGCCATTTTAGGTGCTTCCCAAAAATGTGTCGCCAGAATCTCATTGAAATATGGCTGGAGATCACATTGACAGAATTGCATATTGGCTCTATTTAGATGTTTAAAGAACATGTTCAACAGGAGAAGCTTACACTCCAATTGTAGAACTTGAGGACCTCCTTGAGGACCAGGTCGATCTTTTTCCAACATAAAAATGAAAAATGTAACTGTATCAGTGTGGAAATGAAAGAGTATTACTATCAATATTACAATTACACACATGCAGTAACTTCAGACAGTTCTGTAAGGTTATATTTAGGTACATGCCTGAATAATCTATGCTAAAGGATCTGTTATAGGGCTTATACAACCTGGGCGGAGTCTCCAATTGTCTCCAAAACATTTGATCAATCAAGGGAATGGTGGTCAATGGATCAGTTGCCTATATAGATCTCTGTTAGATACAATCACGTGTGCCTGAGAGCTGGAAGTCAACATCCATCAGAGCCAAGTAGATTGCATTACTACACAATACCAAGAGGTAACACTAGAGGAAGGCCCATACATCTACTTCCAACTGATTATTTTCTCGCTAATGAAATGTCGTTGACATCATATGACAATTTAAGGCAATGCAGCAATCATCTGGGTAGATATCTGACCAGGTACATATAGCGAGAAATTTAGATTTAGAAAATATTTTATTCAGGTCTATTACATTTCCACACAAATGAGCATGAATATTCTCAGGACAGCCTGATTTAAATAATAGAAAAGGATTAGATTTTATACATTCACTATGTATGAAAATAGTAGGCTACATTCAAGTCAAATAGGATAGATATCAGTACATTAACAAGAGTAGTGACATAAATACATTCGATTTGATAACTCTAAGATACAATCAAAAAAAGTAAATTAAGATGATCTAGAATCAATATTATGTTCAATCCAAGAAGTGTTATACCTGAGTGCATTGAGGTGTTAGCAACAAGACGTCATTAATAAACTCGATGGCAAAAAGAGTATACCTGACATATAACATCCATGCTTCGATAAGTTATAAATAGAATTAAATTCAAACCAAATAACGATCGACTAGACACTGAGTAATGTGGCTTGCAAATTAAAGGCCTTCAATATTTCACTGACAAAAACAATGAAAGTGTCAGACATCAAGGTGAACCTCTAAGAACCAATCGCCTTCAATTTGAAAAGACTTGTTACTAATGTGAGATGAATAGGTCGCAGTATTTCAAATTAGACTCGGTAAAGGTCAGTCACGCCGAAGACTCCTTCTGAAAGCTGATAAAGATTTTTTTATTCCATCTGTATCAGGCAGTATTGCTAATCCGATGGTAGCAGTCGACGAAATGATGCGGCTGTCTTTTTATATATACTTCTCTGTACAACCTTTCAAATTTGGAATAATATACATTTATAGGTAGTACAGACAAGCCTAAATAAGCTTTAGTTGAAGAGCTAGAGATCCCATAGCTGCTACCGATTAGAAAATGGCCTCATGTTCCCAACGCTTCAATCTTTCACTCTTCAATCACTTGAATTCGATTAAGCAATTAGTAAATTATCCGCGAACGCCAGCACAAATTAGTGGTACACATCCGTTATGTAAACAAAGTATAAGTCGAGTGAATATCAATTGGCGACATTCCTCCCGAAAGTAGCACCTTTCTATATTCACTCATTCATTTCATTTTTTCAATTCAATGAAAGTCTTAATCTTTCCTGCTTTGTATTGAAGTGTAGGTTATGAGGTAAGTTCTTAAATTAAAAACCTCAAACCAAGATCAAATAAGTGTTACTCATACTCTAAGGTATATGTTAACTGACGATTGTAGCGCATGGTTCATAAAACAACGAATCTAATCTAAGCATGAATACATCTAGATACGTTAGGAAAGTATTACCTATATGTAGTGTTCCTCGTTAACGAGATATAGCTATAGAACTATGTATAACTAGTATTAGTCTGTTTACGATTATACAATGCAAAATAAGACTTCAACTAAAAGCAATAAAACAGGAGCTAATTAAGTTCTTTTATAAAAATCAGAAAATTTCAAGACAACTCTGAAATTTAAGTTAGATGCATATATCATATCTATCTGCATGAATTTGTATTGATGCTTGATTAAAGTGACACATGTCACTGAGCTTCCGATTTTGGGAGAGTAACCTTGAATTTCAACCGTGTTCTAGATTAGTATATTAGTAATAAATACCCGGGAGCATTAATGTATGAAATACGTATATTTTGAGTATTTAATAATTTAAAACTCCAATTTTGAATCGTGCCGCCGGTCGACGTGCCTCCCAGACACAACAGTTAGACCCAAGTCTTGTTGGTTGGGGAAAGTTGCCGCCATCTGTTATCATAATTGGTTAAGTGATACCAGTTCGGGAGCTGAATGGGACAGGGTATATATGTCATTATGTACCTCCTGCCTCACTCCTTGTTCACATCCCTTCACCAGGGCACCAGGGAGGACAGCACTATATTATGGTGAAGTTACTTCTCTCTCAGATTTGAATTCCCCTATGGAATCTCTGCCACATTCTTCATTAACAAATATCAATTAATCTAAGGAATATATAGCGTTGGTATTCTACACAAATGGTCTTACCTATGCGTGTCATCAAAAACTAAGAACATATTTCTAAATGATAAATGACATCGTCAAAATAGTGATCTTAGCCACTTTAATAACCAGGCAAGTTTGAGCTATCCCAAACCTGAAGATGCGAAGTAGGAGCTGACACTAAGGATGTGCTTCCCTATTTATTCTCTCTCCCTCAGACGCAATTTAAATTTTTCCTTTCAATCCGCTTGCCGCAATTAACTTTCTTAACCACTCACCACCATTCCTCTAGATTGCTTGATTCCCAATGGATCCGCGTTCTTGTTTGCCCTCATAGACTGATCAATGGGAATCCTTTTAGTCGATTGCATTCTAGGAATCGGGGATTTCGTATTATCAATTACGTTTTCAATGGGTTCCATCCGCTATCCAAGATCTGCCAATCTTTGGGGCCACATCTGAAGGGAATGTACCCCAATTACTTGCTCTTGGTTCATTAAAAGTTTTTCACTGAGCAATGAACAGCAATCGGCTTATTGTTTCCGCACAATCGACAGTTTTTGATCTTTGACGAATAAATGAATTCTGCGTCCCGAAAATGCAAAGTACGTGGAGGGAAAGGCCAAACTTCTTTAATTGCGTCGGACTGAGAAAGCCCTCTGTAACTCTGGCGTGGGATATTAGGACCAATTCGAAAACGGACATTGGTTCAGTTTCAATTGGGTCGAAGGTCTTTATTCTTTTTGATATATAAGATTATTCCTCATCATTTTCCTATTATAACCCCCCTCCCCCGATCTACCTTAGTTGCACCTTGTCCATACAATGTGTCAAGATACTACATATTTATTACACATTTTCGTCTAGAACAACAGTGATTTCCCTCAACAAACCACTCTCCCTGACTAATCCTACCCAACTAGGCCGCAGACTAGGGCGAAATATTGAACTAAATACACGGTATATGGGGGGGGGGGGGGGAATTAAAGATGACATTTTGAATGTAGCCTACTATTTTCATACAAGATAATCCTTTATCTTAAAGACGTTCAGAACTCAATGGTATTGGAGAAATTCTCTTTTTCTCTTATCCCCAAGACCTTGTTGCATCAAATCGTGCATGGGTCTTATCTATAGGTCTTATGTGCAGCACGTATTGAATTTCCCGCACGATCCCAAAAGTGACCCATGGATGGAGTGAAGTGGATTTCTATGATTTCCATTGCCGGAATCAATAGGATGACTGCATCAATAACTTGGCAGGGCTTTGGTAGATAGTACCTGTTGTGTTGTTGGATGGAGAGGTTACTTTGTTATTATTGGCGTAGCCATGTTGTTCCCAATACAAGCGCTTATCGGCTGCTGTATACATTCTCTGTCAATTCGCTTAGAACGATTTGAGAAAGGGACTTTCCCTGGGTGCTCTGCAGTGTCCGCTACTGTGGCACCTGTATAAAGTTCCCATTGTCACAACGCCTAGTATGGTTCATTGTTAGAATACGAGAGGTCTATATTCATGAACCCCTGACAGGGACAGGGTCACAAGGGCATACACTTTGCGGTGGCAGCTGGTAGTATAAATGCTGCATGTATTCTATGCCAATGACTCTTAAGGGTCTGGGACAAGGAGGATTGGGGTTTGCGCACTGTTGCTCTCTGCCTGGTATCAAATGCCACGAGATAATTAGTGGCAATTGATGAGAAGATGGAGCTCCTCAGATCCATTTCAGTTTGCACTGAGTCTTCTAGATCTAGACTACACATATGAATCAGTCTTCTAACTACAAAGCTATGTACTGATTGACTAACTGAAACGATATTGTATAAAGGAGATATCATACACTCTTTTACAGTATAACTGACTGGTAATATCATCGGTTACTGATAGTTTTACGCAAAGGCTAGACATATCATGTTACGTTGACAACAATGTGGTGACCGCCTATCCACCTTTAACAACAAGGCGTAGTGTCATGTCTGTATCTCTAAGTGTTCGCACATCTCATGTGATATAAGTTCTACAATAGCCAAGCTTACCCTGCATCAATATCGTACATCAATTTATTCCAGTAGATCTATTGACTGATGAAATATAAACAGTGTTTCATTACTAAAACTGATGCGTGAAATCTATGGTTAACTTCTACGAGCTTGCCCTGTTGTTTAACTATATACTACTTGCCTCCGTTTACTGCACGAAGTTGTGCTTAAGGACCACGGTAATTGCGATATGGAGCAATACGCTCCAGAGGCTTGTATATAAAGTGTCAGATCATCAGAAAATGTACAATCAGCACCTCTACACCTTTAGTAAATTCTGCTAAATAAGGCTGAACAATGATAAATACTAGGTACATGTGCTAGTGTGTTGATTAATGGAATCTGTTTGGGTATGATCAACCAACCTCAATTCCAATCTGGAATTTAGATTATTTGAGAGGATTGTTGAAGGCGAATTGTACATTTTCTGACAATCTGACCCATATTCATATCTAAAATTTGAGGTCTTGTCATTGAGCAACTAGTGGTGTCGGCAAGGAATATGGCTGTTTTCCTATTTCACATTTTCTTTGTTCAACCCTAGGTGCCATGTTGGTATAGATTATCATGAATCGGGATGCCTATTCTTATAGCATGAGTTCTCCCAGTGCAGACCATTCAGTTTGTCCTCTCATCTAGAATAACTCGCTTGCCCGTAAACCCTGACTTATGACTTGTGCCCACCAACTCTAGGATAAACGTTTCCAATTGGGGTGAAAGATGAAATGATAAATCCTATCCGCCCGGAGAAATGGGGTATTTGTGTGTGCGATAAACGAACTAGATTCTTCAATCCAATGTTCACACAGCTAATCATTTACCACATTAAATTTTCTAACAGATTCCATAGATCAGGGCAAGACGAATATTGCTGGCCATTATACTTGCATGATTGAATTGCCTGAAATAGTTCTGGCCTGTCATGCATGAACACATGGGACTAGGTAAGAAGTTAACAATTGTAAGAATATGGATTAAGTGTAACAATTGGTTTTAAAATCAGGTTGAGATACCATTGCACCAGCGCCAACATTTTGGGGGAAAATACTGTGTGTATATCTGGGTTTATGTGCTATAAAAGATAGGGGCTAATACTATAAACAAAATCTTGGATTATGTGTTTCGACTCCTCAATGGTTTGTGCTTGTTTCACCCCGGAGACTTTCTAGTGTGTGCACCATTCTGTGCTAGAAGTAAAACCACCCATAATGTCAGATCTAGTGCGGAATAGCTTCCTTTGTGGTGTACACAACTCCAAGTGGATGATTCTATAATAATCTGATACAAACTTCTATAAATATTTCCCTTCATGAATTCCCTTCTTATAAGAGTATTATCCAAACTTCGATGATAATTTCCCTTCATATAAAAGTCTTATCCTAACATCTATGAAATGTCCCTACTAATAGCTATGGTCTTTCAGAGTGACCTTCAAATCCCTGCCAACATTTGATTGCACATTTTGTCGCTCGAGGCGGTGTGTGTCAACAAGTATGTGTGCCATATTACGTAACACCTCTGTTATGACTCATTCTGATTGATGAGGGCATCGTCAGTGAGATCGAAGATGTCAGAGGTTGATCCACTTTCGGGACCAGTACATCCTTCAATAGCTTCCTCATCCGGCCACAACGCACTCTCCCTTATTATGTTCATACGTTTAAGTGTTTCAGTTGTGCCAACAAATTATATACTGCACCCTTGGTTTAATAGAGTCACCAGTGATCGGATAGGAGAATTGTTTCTGGTATTATTCGCCACTGGACTTCCTACAATGAAGTTCGTATCGGAGCCTTCAATGTAATTCCTTGTCGTTGATATGTAAAATATCAATTCCACCCACTATGTGGATGTTGTAGCCTTACAAAGAAAAGATAGATGAAATATAAGACACCGTGAATTGGACTTCAGATTCTATTTGAAATGTAATTGAGAACGTGAGGACATCAACCAAACAGCATCAATTACACAGCGCTTTCAGATTGAGATTGAGTAGAATGGAAATTGGCAGTGGGGACCCTGAAAGTCGATTTTCATACCCCAGTGAGTTATCAGGAAAACACCTTCCAACAAAGAACTATTTGCTATTTCGCCTGATGTCCTGACATCACGTTTTTGCCACTGTATACAATAACGCTATCTCATGTCGTGGTTCTTATCTCTAGTTCTGGTATCCATGGAAACCTAACCTGGGGCAAGTGATGGCAAAGGTGGTCTCTGATATGACAGAGCGAAGTTACACCATTGCACACAGAAGAGGCCAAATGTACATTGCAAGGCCTTTGCATCGATATGAAATCGTACCTAACCATTTTGTAGAGCTTATCATTCTCAGTGATAAGTTCATTTCTTTCTATCCTCGGGGGGACTGCCAAACGCGTAGTATATGTATAATGTATGTTTGTTCTCCTGTCGGCCTTTTGTTCCGAGGGCATCAAACTACACATCTTTCTCTAACATTGTTTTTTGTCCGTGTCCCCGCAAACTATAGATCAATGACGGAAGGTCCGATGTACTGCAACTACTTTTTCTGCAGCGAAGGGTTCTTTTAATTGTACTGGGTGTATTTGCTCTTTGAATCAGGACCATGGACCTGACCATGGATTGAGATGGTAGTTTTTTTGAGAGCCGATCACACATAACAATTTTAAATGGGATCTATATTCATCGTTTCGTTATTCTGACATTCATGAAAAGTGATCAAATCAGTCGCTGATGTTTAATTCTGTTTAACACTAGTTCATAAATCAACTATCTAATGAACCAAAATGTTGAACAACATACATTAGTTCATAAACTGGATACTTAGCCCTATAAATCATGTTATATATTATGTATCTTGATAATTTTAGCCGTCTGCCTTTATTTTCCCCAAACTGTCGATAATATGGCATAAAAATGATAAAACGCAATAATATCAAACCAAGATTAAATCATCTTGCAATCATGATATCAACAAGTTTCTATGGGAAGAAATTGCCTTCTGCTATATTCTGAATTCAGTCGTTTCAACTGAGCGATACCCAACACGCGTCACATCGCATAACTCATGAGAATAGGTCCTACACAAATAACTCCAGGTCCCATCCATTAAAATCTAAATGCAACATGACCCTTCTATTTTTCAATTGACAGAACGCACCTCAGTTATGTTCCTTCTCTTTAAAAAAATCACGCACGTTTATAGGGCAATCGTATAAGAAGAAAATTAATCGGAAACAGAATTCTGTCCAATTCATTGAAAATCCTTAGGATTTAGATGACATCGATCGATGTTGGCCTAATTATGCCGCCTACCTCGTGCAGAATAAATGCTTTCATACAAATAACTACATATTGATTTCATTTTCAGAGCACAAAGCTAAGCCGAATTTATTTTTATGACCACTAGGACGACTCTCGATCATGGTTCTGTTTAGAACTCGATTGATCTAACCAGTACTGTCAACACCCACATGATTTCATTCTTGATGCGCATGCGTATGATGTATGGCGCTATTCGGCGAGATGGGCATGGCATTGCTGGCAGAATGTTCTCGCTCCAACATTTGTAAAAGCAGCAGATCACGCAGCTTTTATTTGCTTGTACAACAGCCAGGGCATGCTCTGCCTCCAACAACAGCATTCAATTTTCATAAAATGGCAAAAGTTATGTTGAATTTTAGCTTTATAATTATGATATGATTTTTATTGATTCGTTTTGTGATTCATTGTCAATAAAAAGGGCTGATTTCGATATTATGAAGAGCCTATTCGGAGAAACCTGCTCTTTATAGGTTGGAAATCATAGTAATAATGACGAAAAAAATAACCAAGTTATTTTCATCCTGTGTGCCCTGCAGATTTGGAATGCTGGTCGCGCCTGTGTGGATACCGTATACGTATATGCGTGACAGGCCGTGTTGGGGATAGGATTTCTGTGCACATGCATGTGTGTGCAGTGTATTATAATACATAGTGATAACGGATCTCATGGACCCACTTCAGTCGTGGATTGGACATGGCAGCTTCGTCCTGGTGTGTCTCCCATGTGTCTACGGGCGTCATCAGGATCAACTAGTTGAGTATCAAGTCCTGAGCGCTTGTTTGAACGTGAGGAGAATTTATATGTGATCATTTTGTTAAAAGGGATTGGTTGTGAGAGGCGAGGCGATAAATCCATCCTATATGATGCACATTCCTTGAGTAACATGCCCAATCATGTTTCATCCTGTCAGCTCCATGAAACTTATGTTCAAGGCTTGAAACCTAATGAGCATCAAGAGGGAGATGTCATGAATAGGATATATATTCTTCCATAAATCACTCTTCAATCCAGACTAAGGAATCAGCCTCTTCACTTCATTACATTCCTTTGGCTCTGTTGGCTCTTGTTCAAATCCTTCTCAAGAGACTAGGCGTGCCAAGGCAAATAAGTCCCAATGCTCATCTTATCGCCATTAGACACGAACCATGAAAGAATAAATATACTTGGGGATCGTGTTTTCAAAAGCGTGCTCACCAATCGTAAAACGAAATAACCATCTGTGTTCAAGAGAAGATTTCGTGTTGACAACGTTCCAACCATTACACTGTTAAGCCGAATAAATCACTCTCTCGCTCTGGAATTTACTGGACTGCTCCTTCATTTTAAAGGGAAGCTTCCGAATGGCACAACCCAGGTCCAGGACAGGAACACATCAAGCAGAAACCAAAGCATCCAGGTGATGGTCAATTAAAGAGGTAACAGATTGGGCAATAATTCGCATCCGGACGAGGACAAAGTGCGATTACGTAGTGAAAGAAATGTGTTTCCCCTATTATGAACATGACAAGTGGTCCCATAATTTCAAAAAGGGTATATCTCCAATTGGTAAATTCGAACGTATTATCCCCTTTCTTGTATTTCTTATCTATATAATAAACATGAAACAGTGATTTTTTTCTCATGCATGTCCTGGGAATCTGTGATGTCCACAGCTGTTTTTCTGCTCTGTACAGTTCTGTCAGCTCTGTCCAGAGGACATTATATGTGGTTTGTGAAGGTACAGTATTTCACCGATAGAACGCCGGGTCCCAAATAAGCGCCTGCCCCGAAAAAGCACCAGGTCATTTAACGTCATGAAATAATCAAACGGTGGCCCCAAATGAATGCCAGGTCACCACTTACACCCATCAAAGAGCATACATAAAAGACAGTATCATCTTTGTAATACTAATATTGATGGTGGAGACCAATAAAGTAGTATGATAGAAAAAATTAATAGTTGTGTCTTGCATTCATTAACATAAAGCAATAAAAGCCTGCCCCATATATGCCTGCCTCGAAAAAGCACCGGGGGTAAGAGTGACATTCTATCAGTGAAATACGGTATCTGGGGTGAATATAGGGGGAAAAGGATACAGAGAGAAGAGGGGGAGAGAGAATAGGGCAGGGGAGAGGAGAAGGAGGGTATGGACAGGGAGAGAGAGGGGGGAAGGGGGGAGAGGCAGGGAGAGAATAGGAGGAGACGCAGGGGGGAAAGGAGCAGGGGAGAGAGTGAGAGGAAGAGGGTAACCGTCCAGAGGACGGGTACTTTACTAGTTTGTAATACACTTATGAAAGCATAACAATCATCCTGGTTTCGTTTGCTTGACAGATAGAAGTTGTATTGATAGACTTTGAGTAAAGGGAATCCTTAGTTTCTCGAGCGTAACGAACATGCATGGATTTCTCTCCAAGTATTAGATAACCACCCAGCTGCGGTTATTGGTATGTATTCATTCGCCCATATAATATAATTATGCGACCCCCATGTAGGTTACATTAATTGCATCTGGTATCGGATTGATTTAATTGCTGTGCACATCAGCGCTGCAATCTTGTAAGAGATTCCACATTATCACATTCTTCCTGAAATACATGAAGCCATTTGGGATTGTTATCGCAGTCAGAAAAAACTGCTTCATCTCTTATAAAAATAAACCAACCTACACCCTTCTATTTCACAACCCTTCCAGAAGATAGATTCTCTTGCAACGCTAATTACAAGAACATTCTTCAAATGTTGTCTACAGATACGACTAGTGACTCTTCCTCCATCAGCATGTTCCTAATGGTCTTAGCAGGACCCCGGGTTACACGGGGCTATGAATTCTAGACCTCACCCACTACTATTACATAATTATTGTTATAGACTTTCCGAGCAATAGCACTAGGCATCAGCATACAAATAGCATCCCATTCGAAGCCATGTTGACAGACTGTCTAACTAGGACATTGCTCTCTCCTATCCGTGACATGTGATTGGTCATTGCTCTCTCCTTTCACAAAATGTGATTAGTCCTAGCTGGGAGTAACTATATTTATGCACGATTTTGTATTATTATTATTTCATTAAAGGCCAAAACAATATTTAAATATATCATTCGAAGAAAACCGCATATATATACATCCTGGATGTTTTAGTGTGTCGCCTCACCTAAATTATATAGTATTTACTACACTAAAAATCAATACACTTCATTTTCCATTATATACTGATGCGATTGGTGGAGAGGAGGTTACTATATATATGATATATAATCGATCGACGAAGCGAAACCATGCAGGTCTATTTATTTTCACTAATAGGAAACATCAAATCGGCTTTTTTCTTTTCTTTTTTTAAAATAAAGATAAATCTCAAAATCTTAGAATATAAATAAAAAGGGTGCATATATCATGCACCATCATGACCATACATCTATAAGCGTCATAAGCACCAAATACCAAATAGGCCGTTATTACAAGTAGGTCTTACATTACTCATTGAATTCATCAAACATAGGTATTGATGGCTTTGTTTAAGTAAATATGATCCCTTTTATAATTGTCGTAATTTTAAGGACAGGTAGACTCTTCTGGTAAATGCGGTGTTAGACTTTTCTGGTAAATGCGGTGTTGAAATAATCCCCTAATAAGATAAGCACCCTCTTTAACGCGGTTTATCCATACTTGAGTATTTAGTTTTAGCGTAATAAAAGTAATTATCCATTGTAACAATTGGAGGATAAAGATAGCCATATATATTTCTCGCAGGGTGGTAGCTTGTAGCAATACCAAATGTTATTCTCCATATATCGATGCAATAAAACCAGAAAACATATAATAAAAAGAAACTTTTCTGATGGCTTTTATATAACCACTGATGCTGCAATATCCCTGGGACGAGCATAAAACGATAGAGTGTAGTATCTTTTTGCTGTGCCAATACTCTCGCAATTATCATAAATCGTCTTAAGCTAACAATCGCCCCCCACCTGCGTCCTACCAGGCTGGAGTGCATTTTGCACAATTATCAGCGCCAGGGGAAAGGTCCATGTCAAGTTATGGGAGAAATAGACCTATCACACCATCCGTCAGAACAGCGAATGGCCCTTTTAACGCCATGACCCTACTCCGTGCAAACGCTTCCCACTGAGGACACTTGTTATGACCCGTTGCCTTAAATACGTAATAATGGCCGATAAATTCTGGAGATAATATCATATTAGGCATGAAATAACGAGCGTTTGTATGATAGCGTGTGTGTTATAACCTTTCTAGCGCAAGGAAATTACTGACAGCAAATTATCCGATTGTCAACCAATTGCACAACATACCCCATGCTAATTATCCTACAATGTATATATGTATACCATTCGTTACATGTCTCATCTAATCAATCAATCGTCTCACATGGTATACATAAACCTATCCTATGCCATAGAGACAGAGAAGAGGATCACCTTTAGTGCCTTCGGAAACTTAATAAATACAGATAAATGCTCAGAAAAGTACAAGCTAGAATTATGCACAAACGTCTTAAAACTAACATATTTATGTGACTTATGTAACCTTATATTCAACACCATCTCGGTAAGGTTTTGTATGATGAGCATTTAAAATATGTCCCGGAATTGCTTTATTGATATGGGGACAGAAATGATAATCCATCAGAACCGCAGGTCCTCCGTTCTTTTGCCCCTTTGTTTTCAGATAATCTACTTACTCTGAATTCCATCGGTAAACTACGTTAAGAATAAATTATTTCTCCCTCTATAAGGAGATCGGAAGGTCAATATGATGTCCAAGAACCTACAAAATTGATTATTTTGATAATAGTTTTTCTAATAACAACCGGTAAAAGAGAAACCAGTAAGTCAAAGTTTGCCTTGTGAGGCCCACTGCACGAAGTAGGTACCTCTTGTGGCGTGTATTGTGACTTCACATAATTCCACTTCTAGAGATGGGAAGCTAAGAGGTTAAGGCTGTTAACGAAAAAGAGGAGCTAGATAGAAAGACTTCCTCCCCAAACATTGATGCCCAAGTTACCCCACTACCCACAGAACTATATTGATAATTATTCTAATTAATAAACAAACGGTAAAGAAGAGACCATTATGGGAAAGTTTGGCTTGTGCGACCCACTGCACGAAGTAGGTACCTCTTGGGATGTGTATTGTGACTTCACATAATTCCACTTCTAGAGATGGCAAAGGCTAAAAGGCAAAGAGGCAAAGGCTGTTAACGAGAAAGAGGAGCTGGGTAGAAAGATTTCCACCACAGCTGCAGGATGAGGTGAGTGCGCTAGAGCGTTAGAACATTTCTTGAAATAAGAGCTGCTTACTCCTAATTTTCCCTATTTATAAAGATAAAATTCACTTGAAAAGCCAGTCTGAAGAGCCCAATGTTCACTAGTCATGTTTTCATTGTCAAAATTGTTATTTCATAGTCTGAGAGCCTTCTATCTCACATTCTATCTATTTCGCAATAGACAACACAAGCGAATTCTAACCATCTAAACAAATCCACCATTATAATATTGTTTTGTTTTTCTACCGCACTCTAAGTCTATCCTACACTACGCTAATTGTACTGGACTGCAGCATTCACCTACGGCTGATACATTGACGCTTGAAATACCATTTTAATCCACCATATCATTCAGGTACGTGCTATTATATGAATATAAACAGGAAATGTAACCTGTATAAATGAATTAATCCAATATTCGAACTAGGATTAAACTACTATAAAGCTACCTCTAGGAATAAAGTATTCTAGAAATAAACAGAACCTGTTAACAAAGTGGCCCTAAATGGTAGTGTGTACAAGTAATGTGTCCCCATTGTGGGGGACCGAGCACTGTCTAATCTACTCTATGTAAAATTCTCACCTGCAAATGGAGAAGAAGAGCTGAGGATGGAGACGGGGCTCCATGTTGTCACCCACTAGAGTGGCGATGAGTGCGCTGCCTTGCATGATAATCACATGGTGACAACTGGAGGTGGAAAAGGTGGAGGACGGTAACAACTCGGAGAAGGAGGAGGGAGGTTCTGCGGGTGGTGGAGGTGGTGGCGGTGGTGGTGTGGCGGCCTTGACGCTGGCGGCAGCGGTTGAGATGGAGGTGGTGGCGGTGGATGGTGATAGCAGTGGTGGGTCTGATCAGGTCCTTTCTGAGTATCTTTTCTGAGCTGCTCACACATCAACAGCCAGGGAGAAACTCCAATTTATGGCCGAGCTCTTCACTCCTTCTTACTTTAGGTTCTTTCCGCCAGTCGGAGACAAGCTAGGAACAACACATTTAGAGCATAAAGACGCCATTAAGCTGTGATCTAATGACCTTTTCGTGAAACTTGCTTCCAGGACAATACAACTGCCTTCGTCATTCTTTTGTCCTCATCCATACCTTTAATTCTAATTTGAAACCATGCCTATAAATCCTCTTGCACGTGAAGCAAAGAAACAGCTTTCTAAAAAGGTTTCAAGTCAAACGTATGGAATGAGAATGGCGTAATTTGTAATTCATTGTTTCGTTTAGAATGAAACACATCAAATATAACAAGTGATGTGAAATATGTATAAAATAAATCGACAGACAGCCCCCTGGGCCGTCTCCAGAATTCAATCGTCTTGAAACATTGTGGCAATGCCCCCTTGGGCTTTCCTTACTTCATTCATCTAAAATACATGAACATATAATCCCTCCATCAATATGAGATTAAGGCAAGTAGGGTTATGCTTCGATAAACTCTATCAGTGGCAGGCTCCGAATTGACAGCAGCTGCGGCAAAATTGCTACAATCAGGCTAGGTGATATTCGAGCCGACTTCAGCGCCTGTGATAAGTGATGGAACCCTCGTGTCGTCCAGCCTAGTAATATTGGGATTTTCTTTCCAGGTAATTGGCGTATATGTCACATACATGGGCGATATCCATACTTTACTGAATCGTCCTCCTCTGGTTAAAGTGCAGACGTTTGTTTGAGATACAGGTAATCGTAGGGAAGGTTTTAGGCCGTCGAAAGCACAAATAAGAATGCGACGATAGATGCTGCTGGACAAGAAAATTCAACAATAACAACCTGAGTAGTGAGAACGAAACGAAGGGGGAAGAGCAGGGGGAGGAGCAGGAGGAGGAGCAGGAGGAAGTAGAAGTAGGGGAAGCACACGCACACTCACTGCACTTCAGCACTGACGTCAATCAATGGGGACAGATACAGGAGATTTACAGCTCATTCACGAACGTGCACGCTCAGGCTCTATGATGGGGATACATGTAAGTCAATGGATAAAGTGACACCCTGATCGTCGAGCGTTGAGGGAAAGAACATGAGGACAAAGGCATAGAAAGGGACGAAGAGGAGGAGGCAGATGAAGTAGTTGAAGTAGTTGGGAGGGAGTAGGTGGTCTCAGAAGTAGTAGTAGTACTAGTTGTGGCGGTAGTGCACACTGCCCATCCAAGCATCCTGCGCTGGTTGTTGTCACTGAGCGGGTGAGGAGGAGGAGGAGGAGTTGCTTTGCTTTGCTTTGCGCGTGTCGTTACCGGAGGAGCACCTCTTGCAGAGAGTTGCTCAGATAATACTCTGGTGCTGCAGCAACAGCAGCAGTAGCTCAGGCAGCATGCGTACGTAGCGCCTGATATCACGAGGATCGGCTCCAGACCCACCTGTAAGGATAGTTGGCGTTTTCAGGATTAGACATGCGTTCGACCCCCTACAGCCTCGATCATGTATCCTCCTTCACAGGGCCCCTAGAGACTGTATTGGATCGATGTAGGATAATGGGATGGGGGCTGGGGGATGAGCCAAAATCGGGGCCAGGACTAAGCCTGAGACGTTTGGCTTAGCGCCACATTCATCTTCCTTGAACGTGATAGCTATTGCCCGTTTTTGCGCACAAATGCATTTCTCTCAAAGATTAGCACGCGCTACTGGAAAGTAATGGATCCGAAGAAGAGAAGTCTAATGACTGTATATTTCTGGAAAACCCTGTCATTTGCTTTTGTATCTGTGGTCAGTGACATGTCTGCTCTCCAATATGTATCAATGTAATATGAATTATGGTCGAAGTATCAACAGCTTGCTATAGTTGTCATTATGCCTAGATGTTAAAGTTTCTTCCTTAATGAGGATAATAAAATATTAAATGATTTCTAATAAAATAATCTCCAGACGTACACAAGTCAAATTCATGTCTGGGAGGAGGACAGGCGCTGAACTGCATCGGAACAATATTCACTGTTGTGTCTATTCTATTCCCATGGCAACCGACTTTCAAAATGTGCCACGGCCAGCGACCATGCACTTAACAATGGTAAAAATCAAAAACATAGCGACCAAGAATTATTCTCTATATGGTGACCCATGCAGTCATGTGGAGAATATCCTCAGTTGAAACCAATGCCACCCAATTCATGAGCCAATGTAAGATAATTCGTGCCACTTTCTTGAATATCACCTGTGCGCTTACATAGAGCATCTATAGCTACTTTTTTGCAGGCATCGCTCCGAATGAGCAGTCTGTAATACTCGGGTCAAATCCAGATGGAATGACTATGCATTGCTATTCATTCCGGAAACGTTACGAATTGTGAAGAGTTAATATAGAAAGTCATAACTGAATGTCAAAAAGTGGTAGAAAGAGAGAGATGGGAGGGAGAGAAGGAAAGAAAAAGTGAGATGGATGGGAGAAGAGGTGATATTTAAATAGGAACAGATAAACGGAGAATAATATGGAGAGAGGGTAAAAGGAATGGATGGATAATACGGTAGAGAACCCAGCCAAAGTAAAGGAGAGGTAATCAAAGGAAAGAACCATCTAGAATTTGTAAATTGGTGTTAATGCCGAGTAGGGAAGTTGCTTATGATTGTAGAAACCAGGAAGAGGAACACAGAACACTAAACAACCTTGTGATGATGTGTCATTACGATGTGGTAAGGGTTTAGAAACTCCTCCCACCCCTAACTTCCCACAGGTCTTCAGCTTTGATCAGGGTTTTGGCAACTGAAGCTAACTGAGATTGGTCAGTGAAAGAAGCATGTTCTTAAGTTAGGGGACCATATAGGCAAGGACCAATCCTTTTTAGGAATGCAAAGAGACTGTGGGTTTAGAATGTAGGGTTCATAAACACTGGTATGGACAGAAAGCGTTGGGGAAGTCTATTCATAAGTGGGGCACAGGAACAAATACCCATTTGTACTAGTCAAGTAGCTAAATATACTCCATACCATGACCTTAGAGACGCATGGCTGTAGTTATATTTATTGAAATTTGGCAAATGTATTCTAAGAACTTAAAGCACTAGTTGAAATGAGAACATTCCTATAAAGAGGTCTTGTGAATTAAATGCTTTGAAAAATATCAATTCTGCGTCTTATGAATCATTTTTCTGCAACACATCACATATATTTGGACTATATAGGCCAGTAGGAGACCCAGTGAAGCATGACTGGTAGTTCTTGCAGCAATCAGTCAATAAACCATTCTCCTGAGTCTGGTAGTCAAGAAGTTTGTCCAAGTTCTCTGCAGGCTAAGCTATGTGAACTATATATTGCCTGGGGCCCGTTGCACCACTTTTTGGTGATATCGTAGCGTTAACATTATATTAAGGATACGTTAGATATGTTCTAACAATACGATTTTGCCAGTGTTGCATGAGACCTGTCGTATCCGTAACCCAAGGTGTGCATAGTGGTGAAAGTGGTGTGCCATTTTCGTTGCAATGGGTAGCAACATACCTGTACATTTTGTCATATTTTTACATTTTAGTACATGAGAAAATTATTTTAAATCATGAAATCTACTTATCATATGTATCATCACCATTTCTGAGAAAAAATACGTCCTGTCCCTCCCATTCTCATTATCGAATTCTCGATACACTGATGGCTCTATTATCGCTCAGAAACGAGCAGACAACAGAGGTTACTTAGCGCTACGATAAGGATATCCCATGCTCAAAGGCACGTTGTTAAAAGACCCCCATTTAAGGACACAAAACATGATTTAGGGACACGATATTGGCAGTAAGAGTTAAGGATATTTTAAGGACACGATTTTTACTTAACGATACCTCATGCAACGGGCCCCTGGTTACTGATCCTGGTCACGTGACACCAGCATTTCCTCTAAGACCTTATTGCTTGCAGCTATACGAAGAGGTGCATATGTTTACAGATAAGATAGAAAAAAAACAGCTTTATTCATCATAAGACTAGTTTTGACAAAAAGCTCGTGCATGGACATCTAAAAAAGAGGTCTTCCAGGCCATGCCTTTCTTGTTTTCTTCTCTTGGTTACATACTATCTAATTCTACCTACTCTACGTAAATAGGTTTCTTCTGCATATAACTTTTTTTACGCAATATGTATCTACAATCGTGATTCAGATTGGTCTAATGAGGTCGACAGAGTTACATTGTGTTTTCAGTCTTTAATCCCTTCTACCCTTCTTCCTTTTTTTCTTTATTGAGGTGGTTCGTCAAGATTTACTGTCAAGCTATGTCATCATTGTACAGAGCCTAGAATATTATCGTGTAGGCCTATTACCGGTAGTGGCAATAATGAGTGGCAGTGATCTGGTTTGTTCTCGGACCCAATGAACCCTTTCATTCACCTCGCCCACATCCTGGATAAGCAGAATGTACTGCTGCACATGCAAAGGAGTCTGCAGTACTAGTCAGCTTTAACAACTATTACTTGTCAATACAGCCATTTGCATGAGTACACGTGCTTACACAAACCACTTATGACCAGTACAAAGGAGACTGGAGAGTTATGCTCTGTCACTTAACTGGGCCCTTGCAATGACCAGACAGTCCCATTAGACTGTACTGGATGGAGCAAAGGTCTTCCCTGATGCGTATAATAGATTATATTAATATGACAGGATCGAGGACATATTAGTAGGAGAGAAAGACGACCCTCGGCAATTATAGGACACGTACGTCAGAGGACAAGAGGTATCTTATATAGCCCCAACCGCATCTATATTGAATGATGTAACTAATTATAACACGGTCTACATTAGATGGTATCTAAAGTAACAGAGTATATACATAATATATGATAACCAGGCAGCATCCACTACATTGTTTTGGACATCATCAGGCAAGGCTGGCTAAAGTAATTTGATGTAATTGTGAAAAATGTAATATCCCAAAAGCTAATATCTTCGCACACCAATTTGTCTATTTTTTTAAATAAATCATGCTGTGTAAAAGAAAGAATGAATTTCTTTTTTAAATAGCTCCCATCTTTTGATATTAAAGGTTTTGGGTTTTAATATTACAACAGTAGTGTATATGGGACCTGATATATTTCTAGTAACAGACTAGCTGGGACTGTCTTGTCAATATATAACATCAGACATTTAGTATGCCAATATCTGCCATATACTGCAGACCATTGACAGCATCTAGTGGGTTGTAAGTGGGTACTAGTAGGGCTGCCTTGGAAGCAGCTTGTGATTGATCTGCCTCACTTCACCAGGTACCAGAGTAAATACAGAGTGGGGATGAGTTCCTCTCGTTTCATAATACCCTGCATGAATATCTCGCCGCCTATAGGGGTTAAACAAGCTGTCGCTGCATGCAGATGCCAAACGTGCATCCGTCACCCGTTTCTCTGATCATGAATTTGTATACGTTTAGCCTCTGTGTACTCAGGTTTGGGGATATAGGAATGTGCGTATACATATAGTACGTGATGTGTTACAGAAAAATGACTCATAAGTCGGAAAATTGATATTTTTCAAAGTGTTTTATTAATAAGATCTCTTTGTAGGAGAGTTTTTATTTTGGGGATAACTAGCGCTTCAGGTCATATGAATACACGTACGAAATTTCAAGAGGCAGTGTATCAAAGATATCCTTGCCTTCCTAAGGTCATCCTATGGAGTATATTTAGCTATTTTAGTCCTATCAGAAATATTGCAAACCTTTTACTACATTAATACCAATCATGTTAAGATCATTGGAATCTGCTTAATCTCATCTTTTCATATGATGCTATCTCACAATCCATTTTTTTCCACTTTGGACTCACTTTGCTGTGTCACATCGTTATGGCTATATCAATGGCTTGTTTGAATTTGTGTTCAATGCTCAGTAGATTAAATGTTGCCATCAACATCAAATTTAAATCCCAACTATTTAGCTATCATTGGCTATAAGACATGAAACAGAATTTGTTTATATATAGTGCTCGACCATCATCTGACTAAAATTTTAAAGAATTTTGTCCAGTTCCCTTTCGTTTATGACCCCACCAACATCAATTTTTTCTGTTTCGGTGTGCATTGATTTCCGAATGTCTGTGTTCTCTCCTTAAAAACTTAGACCTCAGAAAATCACATTGTGCTCATCCGTCCCAGGATTATAGGTCAAGCATCTAATGAATTTCACAACGTGTCCAACGTTACACACATATGTATATGGTGCAATTATATGAAAATAGGGAATAATTAGTTGAAAGTGAATAACTATGTGAAAAGGTTACCATCAGTTTTCCCCTTATATTTGGATATCTAATGTTTCGAGAAGTAATGTTAAAAAACTGAAAGTAGGGAGAACAGAAATGCTTGGTTGATTTAGCGGAGAATTTAGTTTTAAATAGATATTAGACTCTGCCTTAAAGCCTGGGTTCCACTGCCCCACTACTTCTCCCACTACTACCCCTGCTTCTTGATTAAAGAAGCAGGAGCAGTAGCTGTAGAGTAACGGAGGTGGGTGCAATTGGTTCCACTACCTAGGCACGTTACTTCCCGCTTCTTTTGCCAGATTTTCGAAGCAGAGAGTGCTCCCGCTTCTATCAAACGTGTTTGATATTTAACGACCGCTACTTTTTAGCTGAAGTAACAGGAAGTAGCGGGAGCTGAAGTGGGGCAATGGCACCACTCTATGTTACCCCTCACATTACTTGATGTGTTCATTTCCATGTGAAAATAAAATGTTGTCTGCTCACATTTCTGAGTAGTGGTAGAAGTAGCGGTGGAAGTAATGGGGCAGTGGAACCCAGATTTTTAGAAGCGGGAGCTAGTACCAGGAGGTAGCCGTTTCAATTCAAACATGTTTGATTTGACTTCCCGTTACTTCTAAAGTAGCGAGACCAAAGAAACGGGAGTAGTCGCGGGAGAAGTAGCGTGGCAGTGGAACCCAGGCTTTAAAGACAAACAGTAAATGAGTCTGCCCCTAGATGATTTATATTATATTTTCCCCAAACATTTTATTATTTTAGCCTATATCCGTTTACTAGATCAATGCAAAAATATCCGGAGAAGTACATGTTCCAATATATATAAAGTAATACCATCCGTTACATATACACAATCTCATAAATCAGCAAAAGTACAATATTCTCCATATCAAAATATTTTGGATGCACCATTCCAGGGCCACTCTGATGTCGGGCTCGATAAACGCCTGTTACAGACGATGAAACCAACATGCCAGTTTGTGTAGATGTCTTGTTGAGCAGTGAATTAGTTAATGCATCGTTTGATATATAATATATATAATATGTAGACTACATTCATGTATAGGCCCACACAGGTAAGTCTATACTGTATGTAAACGTACGTGTCGTGCGGTGATGTATGAAACAGTGAATCCCTGTTCAGGACACACAAAAGACAGGCAACGCTGGAAACAACAACCGGAGTTGGAGCATCAACACTACATCAAACATGCGAATATTGATGTCTGTGAGCGTAATATTGCACATATAAAAGCCTCCAAGTACCAGCTAACATGATGGAAGTGTGACAGCAGAATCTCGTATGAACATGGTATTGCAATAAATGTCCGCCCTCCATTGGACGGAGTGTGTTTTGTTAGTATCAGAATACCCAGGGGCTGGGCGGGGGTGGGATGCTTGGTACGCAGATTATAGGCGCGAAATAATATATATATGAGCCTGCGTTATGATTCTATACTGCGTTGTACTTGTAATCCCAATTCTTTCCTATTCAATATATTATTAGGTTTATAGAGATAATAGTAATTGTAATTACCAACCATTTTGAAATGAATTGCCTATTACTCTATGAAATAGTCCCACGGCGTTACACTCATGTCATCATCCCCTTTTTCAATATAAAGTGGCATGTTATGTCTTAACGATATACTGGAAATTCCCAAAAATAGTTTGTATTAGATGGGAAACCTTTCTGAATGGTTCTATTGTTGTTTTTACTATACAGAATATATGATTATGTTTGTTACTCGTATAAATTGGTAAATGTAAAAAATATCAAGTATGTTTACCGAAATTTCTCTTATTTCAACTTAAGTTGAGAATATCATTGTTACAATATATACGCTTATGGAAAATAAAAATCAAATCAAATCAGTTTTGTATCTTGCGTTTTTTGTATTTTGTATTTTTATATCTTATATATACTTTGAAGCTCACATATATTCTTATTTCATTTGGTAATGAAACAATACGTTGAACATATAATTATACTCACAAAAATGGCCAAGCTAGCGATGTCAATGTTAAAGTTTTTATTTTACGGTAGGAAGTATATTCTACCAAGTATAACATCTTATTTAAATTTATTATTCAAACACAATGGTAGGAAGTACATCTACACGCCATACGTGCCATACCAAAAAGTAGTATATATATATAGTTACATAACCAGGATATACATCGATTTTTAAACGAGAAGTTTGATACCGCAATTTATATTCTAAGTACTTAGTACTGTACTCTATATGTCAGGCTTTATTATCTCCACGTCATATTACTCTGCGTAGTTACTCTCTCTTATATCATAGCAAACCCACATTCTTTTATAAAGGTAACGGCTGGAAGAGCTGGATTATTTCCAGAAGCCTGTCAACCCTTTTGTCATGCCTCATACATACACGTGTAATCTTTGACAAATAAACGATTTTTCAATAATGAAATCAACTCAATTCAATATTAATCAAACGACCCTTTTTAAAGGTATCACAAGTTATCTGGGTCCATGACCAGAAATAATCCACTCTGTGATGTTGGCACCGTTCCTTGATTGCTGGTCCATTAGCTGTACCACTACACGTCCCATACTCTACACTCAGGAGCGGACTGTCCATGGATCCACAGGTGCTTCCCATCCATTCCCAGTTGTTCTCCTGGTGGCCACGCATGTGGTGCCATCTTTCGATTTCCATGGACTACTGATATTGTGTTGCAATACTCAGCCATCCTTTACCATAGAGCATCCAATGGATATTGTCATGTAACATTCAAGCAACATGTTGCATCATTACTATATCATTTCGACATGCTGAGGTACTTCGCCGTATATGCTAGTTGTAGAATAGAGAGAGGGCGTTTGGATGGGAGGGGTCACATTTTTTTTTAAATCATTTGAGACGCACCCCTTTTAAAAAGTTTTTTGTGTCAATTTACATTTTTTGTTTACATTAACGGTTGTTGTAAAGCTGCATTTCCAGCTAAATCGACCAAAATTATTTTTTAATCTATCCTTGACCCTAAGCACTGTAGAATGGGAGCTTTTAAACCGAAGATGAGGGAAAAGTCGGGAGAAATGTTCTTTTATTATTTTACAAAGTATTTTCTATCATATAAACTCACTGGGTTTGAAGCTGTACTGATACAGCCGTGTAACACAAAGAATAACTGGAACAGGGTATTTCCAAATCCTAATTTTATTGATATTAATATCAAATTGTTAGGCTCCTAGCCTGCCTCCCACTCTGCCGCAGTCGCTCGTGGTGGGTACCCCACTTTAGCAACACTAGCAGGAAGGAGGAGCTCTTCTGAAACAAGGTAACGGTGTGTTAATTTTCCTGCCAAACAATGCCTCTGCAGGTGATATTCCACTCTCCAGTGGAGCAGATCAATAAGATAACAATGCGAGGTAGGGGTCTTGGCCACTGTCTTTATATAATATATAATTATATATATTATATAAAGGTTCTCAGAACCGCCAAAAATTTGATCTGCGGGTGGTCCTTAGATAATTATGCCTATGAAGAACCACTTTCAATTTTCTAATACTCTAGAGGAAAATGAGATTTTTTTTGTATTTTTATAAATTCTATTTAAATATAAAAAATGCCCCAGATTTGAAATGCCTATGAAGACCCACTTTCAATTGTCTAATATTGTAGAGGAAAATGGGTTTTTACGAGGTATTTCTGTTTTTTTTATCAAGGTTCTGAAAAGTCATTATTTTTTGCTGAAACGTCTTGTTGGGACTATTTTCCACTCCAAGCAATGAAAAATAAATGAAAACAATTCTCCTGAGCCCCCCATCAGAGTGCAATAAAGTATCAATCAATGCCTTAGCCAGGGTCACAACTGTGATTCAGTATACTACTACCCTTGGTGCTGCCATCTGTACTATAGAATCTGCATTGGTGAGAGATATATTTCACCCAAGGCAGGGTTGGGGTGGGGGGGATATAAAAGGACTAAACATAACTTTTGATCCTCGCAATTTGATAATTACACAATTATTAGAGATCATTTGGCTAAATGTGAGCAGATTGGATTGAGCTATAGGTCTTTCAGGGTCAAACGTCATGGATCCATGAATACAACACCCAGGTATCAAATTTTAAGATTTCGTCTATGATTGGCTTGTAGTGACTTACAGAGGCCAACTAAGAAAGCTAAGGTAAAAACGTCTGTTTCACATAAGAGGGCATTGAGGGTTCTGTGTGACATCAGAATGTGGCGCTTGAATTTCAAGATTTGGCCACGTTATGACGTAGACTTAACTGTGGCGCCCTGAATGGAGTCTCAACATTTTGGAACTACCTTTTCCCTCCTCTAAATGGGTAAAACTCTTTAAATGTAACGTTGAGCCAATTACAATTGGGACCGTTACATTTGAGTAATAACAAAGAAGTTGATTTTCTCATAATAGTTTGGGATTTAGTGATTCTTTAAATTATTAAAGGCATTTTACCTATTTAATTATCAAATGTACTAATCTTTCAAGTTGAGGCATATGTAAAATCAACTTACAGGAGCTGGAACAAATAACAAAAACGATACTTGAGGACAGCTATGATATTTATTGAACCTATTATTCCTGATCATAAAAGGCGAAATATTGATAATTCTCCTGACAGAATTTGTCCACAACCTTCCATCCTTTTTATTATAATATGATTCTACTGATTAATCAGTATCTGCATTTGTTTTAATTAGAAAATCCCATTCATTTTTATTCTCTAAAATAATACGGGACTAAATGACTAACTACATCAAATTAAAGCTGTGTTTTCCAGTTATATTTCAACATAACACAGCTTGAATCGGGTAAATGAAAACACTGATCATATACTAAAGATACAATGCATAAATGCAACGAAGTCAAGAGTTCAATTGAGGACGGCAATAGTATGAAAAGAAACCGTTTTAATTCCCACTATTTAGCAGTATATCAATTGAGTATGAAAAGGTAAGCTATATATATCACATGGTAAAAACAGGTTGGATACGAAGCACTGACACTAATGATACTCACAATGTTCATGCTACATGTATTCTATTCATGTCGATTACTAAATATATCATTTCATTTCTGGAGGGTCTTGTATATATATAAATCAGTAACATCAAAAGAATATACATTTGTAGATTTAAAAGCACAGGTTTATATATATATATAGTATATATATGACACTCTACATCATGTCTAACTAGAATACTGTCTCTAACACAGGCCATATTTCTTAAATGGCAGCCTGAATATAGTCTGAGGTATTTACTATTTATTTATTGTCCTCAGGTTTAGTACGTCACTAACTAACAGGAACTGCAGATCTACGTTTTACTTTTTTTAACAATTATTTTTCAAGCATAATTCCCTCTTCTTGGAAACATGTTCAACAATAAACAGACAATTGGGCACCCTTATTAATATTATTATTATTATCATGCACTGGGGAGCTCGTAAGGCGGACAATTTAAAATCGAAAATATTGAACGACATTTTTAAAAGCATTCTTCAAAAACTATAACAGAGGGAAGCACCAGTTCCTTTCAATAAGGCAATGCTAGAGTGACCTGCAATAGGGGACTTGCATGTGCCACTACGCATGTCAGTTACCCTGCATGCTGGGATCGAGTCAGTCCAAATCTGACATACCAATATTTAGCAACATGATAATACTTACATTCTTATCGATAATGCTAGCTCCAATATAATATAATACTAAACTATACAACTAAAGGCATGATGGAAAAGGTAAAGACTTGTGTTACCATCCCTTAGTATATCTACGGGACGGGTTGGGGGTACAGTTGCCCGCCGAAGCAAGGCATTATCGGGCAATAATGCCCTTAGTCATATAACTGCCCTGGGAGGACATTTTCCTCGTCAATACACATTGTTTACTGGTTAGGTTTGAAATCGTCTCAAAATAGACCTAACAAATTAATGACTAAACGAATTTCGAACAGGAATCGGGTACGGTTGTTGATAATGTTATCAACAAACAGAGCCCTCTCCCTCTCCTAAATGTCAGCCATTAATCCTATAACAGTGCCTTGGGGGAGCTATAGTTGACCTGGGAGAGGGGGTTTTCCCAGTCAAAACACGTTGTGTATGGGTTATCAGGCATTGAAATCGTCCCAAAATAGATTGGAGCACTATTACTATTCAACGCTGAACATAGAATGTTTTCTTTATTTGTACGACAGGAAACACCTCCATCCACTCTGTCCCGCTACCATGTAATGAGTAACATAATGTTGCCATAGTCATGATACCTGACCTCACAATCAATCTATGATGTCTTAGAATGGTGCAGTTGTAGACAGGATGTGAAAAAAATATTGTTTTGTTTAACTTTTGCTCTGTTATACAACTCCAATAATTGCATGCAAATTCAAGATGGCGCACTTGCAAGTCCCCTATTCACGCATTTTGATTTCCTTCAACACACACTAAATACAGATGTATATATGTCCCTTCACACGTCAAATACTTAATGCGAATATATAACGACATTTCAGTCTTTATATCAATCGATATCTCCAAAAATAACAACCGGTTGTACAAACATACAGTAGGAACTAAGGGGTCCCACGTAGCTACCTTTGATACTTCAAGAAAATATCTTGAGCAACCAAGTGCTACAGGAGATATATCTTCTTCACATTCTACTAAGCAATATATAAAACAAGTGATTATTCCATTTCGTAAAGATGCCTTGATTTCAAAACCATGCATTACGTAAAGAAACACAAAGTGGAAGCACCTCTCTAAACAGCTGCCTGGATCCGAGACTTTTATAATTTGGGTATTTGATAATAGACCAGACATGTAATATGGGAAAACCAGACTTAGGAGCAGGCAGTAATATATGGCAAGGTTAAACATGCAATCTCACCGGTAGCACAAAATACATGGCATAGTCTGCATCCATCCTAGATGATACTAGGTTCCTTTAAAAGAACTTAGAGGGCCACGTTACAATTGTAGTTCTGGGAATGTACTGTCAACTTATTGGGCCCTGAGTCGTTCTTTTGTAAATGGTTTGTGGTCGCAGCCGCCCGAGTCATCCCTTTGTGTGACAGAGTACACTAGTGAAGCAGTGCCATTAACCTCTCTGCCCCCAGCATCCCAATCACCACTATGCTTTTTCACACTTTTCAGTTCATGAGAGACCCAATGAAATGTGACTTCTCTTCGTGTTCCATCACTCTTAAAGGGACCTTTTATCACAAAGGCTTGAGACGTAGTATAGTAATACCGATCGTAGTGTGAGAACAACAAAAAGGCTATAGCAGAATTAGGACTGTGAATTGTAAAAGAGTTTAAAGACAGGCGGGTTGCCTCGTAGTGTAAAACCGAATAAAACCGAGACCGAAAATATGCAAAAGCAATATACAGAGGTGCGCTAGGTAGGAATCATATAAAAAATAGACGCTTCTGGGGTCTATTTTCTTGTGTATTCCGGCAGACTTTAGTTAGTAACTACCGCCACTGCTAATCGCCCTAGTCATTTTTTGTGTGTTCTTGTTTTAAAGAAGAACCTTTCCAACAAGTCTGATAAACTCGTGTTCAAGTTTGCTGTCTCCGAGAACCGCATAGCGGGGTGCACTTGAATACTACACAGGAACAGATGTTATATTTCAAGAATACCCAAAGTGAAATTGTAACCAGTGAAAATTCACCCACAATATACGACTGATCAGCTTCGACTAAGAACATTGTGTTCCACAAAATGTTGTCGGTTGAGTATAAACATTTAAATCAAATATACAGTTGTTCGTAAGAGGAGCGCCACTAAATACTAGAGGTATCCATAAATACGAGCATTATAGACATAAAGATCCATCAAGAGCCGTAGGTTCAGAAAAAATGTGTAAATAAAATCAGCTGTTGACAAAGATAGATCCCAAAGAAAACTGCATGTAAGTAAGTAGTTCACTAAATATGAAGTGAATATCAATTAGAATCTCAGTGCTTAATCGGTACACAGTACATTGACCGCATTGGAGCATTAAAACACAATACCAATGATAAGTGACCTTATTGACTAAAGCTTAAAAGGGCAATGAGGTATGTTCACCTTTTATCCCTTATGAATTCAAGCAAAATGAATGTAATATCCCATGAAGAAAGTAAGATGGGTCACATATATCAAGACGCGTTGTTAAACTACAATCAGGTAATACATGGTTTAGTGAACGGAATTTAGAAAGACACGCAGAGGCAGTAAAACAGTAAACTTAAAGACTAAAACTCTTCCCTATGAAAACATAGATCTGAGAGATGAACAGCATGAAGCCATAACTACACGTTCACGTATAATATTGCACTCGTCTTTCAACAACAAAATAAATCTCTTCAACGAACCATTATGAATTATGCGTATTATATCCCAGCCAGATATCAATTAGGCAATGTTTGTGACTCGACAGAATGCACATCTGTCCTGCAAGCACTGGCGCCGAGGTTTAGAGTATGGTACAGCAGTCATCGTCGGCCACAGGGACTGGTGGAAGGGAAGAGGGAGGGGGCTCCGTGTAGGCTCCGTTTATGTACACGCGGATGATATAGAGCCATGTCTCGTTTCTGTCACCATGGTTACGCGTGTACGTGATTTCGTGGTCGCCATGTTGACGACCCGAGTAGAGGCGAATAGGCACTGTCTCTGCTGATAGGTACTGGGTGACATCTGGAAACAGATTGTGTAATTGGTACAAATCGTGGATTGTTGCTGATATTGTGCTGGTACTAATCGTTAACGAAAAAATACTGATTACAGATAAGGGATACTTCAATGTGTACTTCCGAGTCAAATGAATTTAAGATTGAATAATTATAGAATCTTTATATAGGCCTATATATGAAATGTCCGACACGAACACCTCCATGTGGTTGGTTGTATACATATCATATTATCTGTTTATTTATAGAATCCTAATCGTACTATTGTGTGAAATATTGGCTATTCCAATACATTTAAATCCACAGTAAACACATTACATTGTATACTCTCTTAATGTAGACCTAATAGTAATTTAAGTAGTGGATGAAGTATTTAGTTTAATAAGTTGACTGCCCACCCCTTTATAACTATACATAAAGTCATGTATCCACTGGGGCGATTTTTCCACAGGGGGGAAGTCAACTAACAAACCGAGAAATGGCAGGAGTTATTCCCATCGGATTAGTGGACACGGGGTTTAAGGCTCTTGACCATGAAGGATACTTACCGGCCGCTCTCATCCAGGCAAGAGCCCTTTTCCATGTCTCTGACATTGTCTCGTAGTCAGGAGACCCAAAGCCGCCGCCGGAGAGAAGAACAGGCACGAATGTTTTGTAGTTGAGGATAGGCATGGGTACCGGAGGAGGACTACCCATATCTGGTGAGGGCTTCCCGTAACACACCCTGACAATGCGGACATAGCGAGTGTAGCCCTCTCCCTGCTCGTAATAAGTTGTGCGATGTGTGTCCAAACTCTCACCTCCTAAAATTAAAAGATTGATTAAAGTTAAAAATACAAATTTTTATTTTATCTTTTCATTGAGCCCTTAATGGAAAGGTGATAAAATGGAGGAGGTATCGATAGAATTACTGAAGCTTTGATTTCATGGTGATTGTTGCATTTTATTCATAGAAAATACAAGGAGTCTGTTAGGAACTACTCCTGTAGAATTCAACCCTGAAAAGCAAAATCTAGTATCAAGTCACTTAGTTAGATTAGTGGGTTCATGTTGAATAACTAATAGCAACGATCCTATAGCTACACATGAAGCTATAGGATTGTTGCTAATAGTTACTCGGATCTAATCTGCCAAATTATTTTTTTCTATATTATTTGTCATAGAGTGGAACTAACTCTGTGTACACATTGGCTAAGAGATGGCGATTCGCTGTTGTTCATAGAACACAATGAGATTACATGGATATAGATAAACCTTAGACCACTCTGCTGGATATCAACCCACAATCGGTAAATTGGTAAGAGAGTCAACTAATGTTATTACCCCAGTTCCTTTTTAATTTGTAGTCGATGGATTGAACGTTGAAAAACCTGATTCCCTGTTGTTGGACGACCCATTCCCGCGCTTGTCCGAGAGTGCTTCCAAAAGACTCCATGTCGCTGCCATATCCAGGCAATTTACGAGGTACAAAGTCAGCAGATCCTTTAAAGATAATGAAGGAAATTCTGTCAGTGACATATAGGTACAAGTGAAATATTTACCAAAAAGTTGAATCAACATCCATGTGTTGTAAGTAGTTAGAATAGAATAGAATAGAAAATCTTTTATTTGCCCAATAATGGTAATACATTTACAATGATGTGAAGACAAATGGTAGATAAATTAGTCTTAAAGTAATGAATTTGGATGCTGTAACGTGGGAGCTCTTCATCGTTCCACAATACAGAAACTTAAAATAGATACCATATAGAAATATATAGAGATAAATTCCTTTCATTTCCTATATATTCCTGATTTCTAATTTTTGCAAAATAATTATCCATGGCGCAGAAGCTGTGAAGATCGTTTGCTATATCTTCAGTATAGTTTCACTGATGTGTTTGATTCTGAGATACCATTGTTGACATAATAGCCTACCCACCTATTTCTTCGTAAGCAGGCTGTCCCACGGCGTAAAATATCCGCAGCACCATGATAAAATAGCAGCCAGTTTTTCCTGTCTCCCTCCATGAACATTCATCCGGATCTGCTGTGCCTAACCGGGTGTGATACTTCATGTCCTGCGTCTCAATATTTATTATGAAACCTAGTAAATTGGGGGAAAAAATTCAACTTTATTTTTTTGCCAAATTATATAGAGGTTTGGTATGGTATACATATTAATTACAGCACCAGTCACTAAAACCATCACAAAACCTATTCTAATCAGAATCATGATGTAACTCATAAAAAATGTATGATAAAAGGAGGAAACTGTAAATGTCATTAAATTTTCTATAATATAATTTATGTATGATAAAATGATTGAATATTAACATTATACATAACAATATTGAATGCGTATGATACAACATTAAGAGGGACTTACCTCCAAGGGGTCTTTGCCTAAACATAGAATTCACTCGTTCGAGTGTTGCGGCCAGATTTTCAAACTTGGCTTTTGAGAAGACACCGGCTGGCTCAATGTTAAGAGGAATGACATTAAGATGACCTATCTGCATTGGTTCATTCATTTCATGAGCTAGGGCAGGACGAAGCCATAACCTGAAATAATTTGATAAAATTCGTAAATTTGTTCTTGATTGGAAGTATGTATCACACCTGAATAACTTTCAGTCATACGCCCCTTTTGTCAAATCAGTAGACAATTATAGGAGTATTCTATTCTCTCTATGCTTTTCTAATCTATGGCTATAGGATAAATATATCAAGTCTTTAACAAAAATAATAATATTTCAAACTAAAAGAACATTATCTTTTCATAGGATGGCTTGGGTGTTGAAGGAGGCTAATTATAGGGCAAACGATATAGGATATATTGCAAAGTAATACATCTATATATGATACGAAAAATTTGTGGACTAAATCAAACTAAATAGTATTATTCCTGTGATATCCCATTACAGACAAGCCACCAATGGAATATAAAACACAACTAACCTTAGGGCTCGAACAAAGCGATTGATGGCTTCACCCCGTTCGTAGAAGGACATTTTCTCTGGGTTCACATATGAACCAGTTTTCTGCTTCATTTCAACACTTTCACAAGTGAGCACCCTATAGTTGGCATGGCGGCGGAGCCATTCATTGGCTCGTGCCATCAGAGTACTGTAAGTATAGGAAATAGCATTATGTTAGAACATTTACAAACATACGGTGACCGAAATGTAAGCTGGTGTTCGGGTATTTCCGTTAATCGACGTTGATTCAAGACCAGAAGTGGTTAATACCTATAGCGTCTGATGACAGCATTGGGAGCTGCCAAAGCAATATCATGTATCGAGTTAGAATTGTAAAACTATAGATGAAAGCGTTACAATAGAACTCAGAATTAGCTACCTGAATTGAGTGGGAATAAAATGTATATTAACAGGGGAATGTCGCAATTATTTTTGTGATGGGGATTAAACGCGAGTGTATTTGGAATTTCCCATGGGATAAAATGCCATATACATGTAGTTAAAATGGAATTAAAACGATTTCCCTCAAACCACTGAATATTCAAGCGCTTTGGCATGAGTTGGCTCTGGCATAGATCTAAAGTTAAATTAAAAGCAAAATTTGATTGAAATTTTCAGGAAAATGAATTCTAAGTTTCAGAATCACTTGGTAGGGCCTAGAACAAGCAAGTGAGTAGGCCCAATAATGAACAGATGGCATTGTGTACTGCAACTGGTAGTGAACCCTAAAGGACGTGGTACACTGGGCCGATTTACAAGCGATATTTCCATAGCTTCGCTTCTACATGGCTTCATATTGCAATTAGATGTTACTAGTTATCCGCTCTGATACCAGTTCTGAAATGTATTTATAGTGAAATTGGAAACAAAACTATTACATATGGTGTATCATTTAGGGTTTTTACACATTGCGCGTAGTTCCCTCCATACATTTTCAATGCAGATGTAATACATGGTTTCAGCACTTGTAAGTTATCCCAATTGCCCATCAACACACCAGGATATTGGAACCACAACGCACCAGCGAGCATCATTAAAGATGACACTTTTTACAGTACCCAAACATTTCATTTGAATTCTAGTACACGAGTATTATGGGGCCGACAAGAGGATACTATGGATTCAATTTTCAATTTTATTGGAATGTTCCAATGAACGATCAGCAATGAATTCCAATGGTATTTAAATGTGTTACACACTGTTTGTATTCCATCATTGATGTTCTTATGAAGAGTAAGGATTATAGCTTTAACATGCTATAAGGTGTGGGTTTTTTTGCTGTTGTGTGTGTGTGGGGGGGGGGGGGGGGATAGGCGTCAAAACTGGAAATAATACCAGAGTCAGATTCCTGTTGCTGATGTTTTTATTCAGGATGTTTTAACACTGTTTGCCAACGTTTCGGTTACATTAAACCTTCATCAGGGCAAATTATATTTACTTTGAACATTTGCAGTGCAGTATACTCACTCGAATCTGTCATATTCTGCCTCGGAAAAGATGCCTCCGCCATCGACGCACTCTGGCATAAAATCCACATATTGCATGGGTTCCATTTCCTCGCTGTAACCCTTGCTTGAAGCAAGATCCTCTCTGCAATAAAAAATAAAGCATTACCATATATGTCCCAGACACAACACTTTGGGGTGTATTTAGAAAGCAAGATACATCCCACGCAAGGTGAATATGATAGGGTATACTACTATATAAGGGTTTATACGTATTAGTCTAACTACAGGGCACGTAGCCTACATCAGGGCCATACACCAAAGTATGTATGGCTCTGCCTGCATTAATTCTAATATGTTGTGGGGAATAGTAGTAATTTGCAGCACCACCGTTCATCACCCATTCAGGCGTCAGATCTATGATAATACAGCATATTTGGATAATTCATTCACCATTGGGACTGCCATTCCATCCCTGAATTATTAATCTGCGTCAGCCGCACTAATGGGAAATTAGAATAACCTAGATAAAACCAGCCACTTCCTATACATCGACTCATTAAAATGGCATTTTGCGCTTGGGAGCGAGAGGTTTTCCCAAAGTTTGCAGGGACTCTCTCAACTCTGAGCCTATATACTGAAATGTGATGACACATAAACTAGCACAAAGTTGCCCCCTCAGATTATGTTATTATATGATCGAGATTTCCTTATTTAAACAATACAAATCGAAGACTAGCACGTGTTTGGTAAATTGGAATTCCTACGCAAAAGGGACAATTTGATTCAATAATTGATGAACACTTTTCAATAAAACCCGAACGGGAATGGAAAATTGAATGACTGGTGCAGTAATACATCCGGTAGCTTCCGATGCTATACAGTTATACATCTACAAAGACCAACAATCTCTGAACAAGTATATATGATAAAACAGGAGGGTCTGTATGTATAAGACCTAAATCAATCCTGAATATGACAATAGACACGGCCTGGTGGGACACGAGTATGGTCTTCGTGTCAATCGTATATACATATAGGTGGCCAGCCTGAATGCAGATCATATATGTGCAAGTCAGTTGTTTTTCTGTGCAGTAGTTGGTCATTATAAGGCATATTAGTATTACTGACCATCCATCTCTGACGAACACAGACACCAACACTACATAATTCAGTATAGTTTGATACAAGGCATCCCCAGAGAGACCAGCTCTCCAACGCCAATAATTATGACAATACATCTGTCTGTTTCACTGATCCCTCAAATTACACAAATTGGTATTAGTTTTGTCCAAGGTCTCGCTCGTTTAAAGATATATTCTCGGTTGCAAAGTTTACATTAATTTTTTTCTTTTGCATTTGCCAGGGCCATGCAGGGCCATGTATGGGCAGGCACACCTGTAGGCTATGCATAGGGTCTATTACAGTCTGTAGCATGTTTTGATTTGGTTTGGATACGTTTTTATTTATACTTTTCATACAGGTACATCTCCTGGATTTCTCCATATTTTCCTCAGTAACCCGTGACACTGCCTATTTTGTACATTTTTGTTTGTTTGTTTGTTTGTTTGTTAATATACATCATAATACAATATCTAGTCCTTTTCGTTTGGTTCTTGTGTACATTTATATTCAGAAATTAATAATTTATTTCTCATTATGTTCTGTCTTAAATTATGTTATTCTAATGGATTTTAAATCACTTAAAAAATACAGAGTTTGTTAATAATGATAACAAATAAGTGATCATTGACTCCACCTTCCTATTGGCAAACTATTTCTGTCGTCAGTCCACAATAGTGGAAAGCCAACTTTTTTCATGTCAGGCTGTGATAGACCTAGCTTTCACCTGTAGGGCTATATATAGACTAGCACACCTGTGGGTTCAGGAGTAGTGAAATTGGGAAACCCTGCCCATGCATGTGCATTCGCAGAGACTATTTTTAGATTGCCGCGCGTTTCCTGATTTGGACAAGTGTACCTCAGCGTATCGTAACAAAAAGCAGTGAAAGGAGAGGGATGGGCTCCGGGGATGGGCTACAGGAAGCTACCGTTTACTTTACCACTTTGCTGTGCATAGTGTGACTGACAATTTTCAGTGTGGTGGTGCCCAATATTTGAAAATTTGAAAAGAGTCCATCCATGCACTCCACCACCCAAACCCGGCCACCTAATGTTATTGTTATAGCTGTTATTACAATTGACGCCCTAATAACTATTACCAGGCTATACATATGTTTGGATTGCTTGGTGCACATGACTGGCAATTCTAATAATAGTCGACTAGCTCCAAGTCTTAGAGTCTATGCCATGGGCACATCACTAATATTATAGATTTCGCGACTAAACAATACAAATTAAAGACTTGTACAAGTCTACTCAAATTCAAACGATTGGAAGATCATAACCCAGTATGCCTAGCTGCAAATCAGCAATCAGAAAGAACTATCGGTATATCGGTTGTTTATTTGTTTAACGATTTCATTCAGCAAAGACATTATACAAATTACAAGTTTTCTCAGAAAATGCATGACCTCGTTAGCTTTATATATATGGCACCATTGTATTAAGGAAATTCCTCCCGCACACGGCATCTGGGGAAATTCCAACAAAAACACAACGATCGAGCCTCCAGGGGCAGATTCAGGATTGTCAAAAAGGGGGTGTGTGCCATGACAGCTACCCCTCCCGCATCGCATGGAAGGCTAGGGCCAAATTGGGACAATGATTTCACAATCAATTCTCTAAATTTAGAACATTAACAGGACCCTGCTAACTCCAACCGCTGGTAAACCATTTCATTATATTTCTACATTAGAACATGCTTGGGGATATCATTTCTTATCATAGGAAAGAACATGATCTGAGGAATTTCTATTAGCTGCATTCCCTAGCTTGATTTTGATAGGGGGGACGCCCCCCCCCCCCCCCTCTAAATTCGCCACTAACATCTGCGTCTCCACAGCTGGATTTTGGTGTATGCTAAAATGAAATACCGCTATCTGAACTTATATTAATTTCTATGCTTTTACCTGTATATGATTCCCATCGAACTAAACAGACATATCTCAGCATGTAGGTCATTTAGCTGAACATTTAGGTCGACCTCCATGATACGATTCAATAAAGAAACCAGTGCTATTGTCTGCCAATAAAATGGGTGAGACATAAAAGCCCAAAGTCAACAACAATATACATCTCACCAAACCAATTTCGACCACTTTCTACATATATTCAGCAGGTTTCTGCCCCATGAGCATTGGCCGTTCATAACAAGACAAGGGAATGCTGCACTACATCTCTATGTAGCATAGAAACAGAGCACGCATTCTTGATCTATTATTTAAGCAACTTATACATGTCCCATTTCTATTACGTACCGCAACAGTAACGTTAATGATTATATTAATTTATTGGCGACGTTACATGACGCATGAGCATTTCATCAACCATGTTATTTTAATTTTTGTTTAAAACATCAATAGTTTAGTGGACCATCCCCACATAATTTAGGTAACGTTTGCTAATTTATGATAATACTCTGCTCAACTGAACTTGATTAAACATTGCCAGCAGATCCGCAAATCCGGTGACAGGTGGACGGTCGTACTCATCAATATATTCATTGTAAATATTCTATAGCTAAAGAATCAGTAGTATCATAGGCCATCCACACATAATATACAGATGTATGTAACGATTAGAAGTACTCTACCTATACTCTAGTCATAGATATGTATAGGCCTAACTAGTCTAACGAATGACATGCACATAGTTAGAATAGAAATTTAGTTTCAGGAACATAGTTTGGAGGGTTCCAGAATTATTAGAAACTAGCATGATTTTTTTTCATATACCAATTTACCAATTTCTCTAGTATTCAGTCACTTTCAATACTGGTGGGGTTCAACTATTAAGTAGATTATATATGTCGCTCAAATTGTGATCGATGTTCTCTATAATATTGCTGCTATAATGTGTGTTTATTGTATGTTTTGTCGTATATATGTGAAAAGCCAGTGTAACTTCTCGGGGGAGAGCGAATTGTGTAATATCCTCAGAGTAAATTTACTCTGAGGACATTAGAAGTTACACTGGCTTTTGGTGAAAAGCCAGTGTAACTTCTAATATCCTCTGAGTAAATTTACTCTGAGGTATATTGTTACCATCTTTGCCATGCTAATGTCATTATGTGTTGTATGCATAGGGGTAGTAGATTAGAGGGAATGGCATCAGAGGATGTACTTAATGATATCAGGTTGGTCTCGCTATATATATTGGTGCAATGTGTAGTGAAAGGCAACGCTAGAGAATATACGCATTGTTGACAAGCGTTTTTTGTATTGAAATGTTAGATGTCATTGGCCTGAATCGTAATAAAAAACAAAACAAAAAAGACCAGCTGGTTCCATGGCCAGTTCCTTGGCTGTGGGAGGGAATACGATAACATGAGCGAATTACCTACTTCCTACCTTTGTCTTATATTCTAATCTATTGCTGGATATATCATAGGACTACGAACTTTGGATTGTGCGTGCCTATCCTAAAATATGACATGAAAATATTGAATCTTTGATGTAAATAATTTAGTAATATCTTCTCAGGACATGAACTCGAAAATAGACCTGGCAATCTTCACTGATATAGGCTAGGAATATGAGCTGCAGCTTAGAGGTATTCCTCTTACTCTTGAGTCTGCAGCGACCCAAGCTATATATCACTAGTTAGCAGATCTAATTAACTCTTAATGTAAGGGCCGTTACTCAGCGGTAGCAGCAGATTCGCCGACTATTCCTTTCACATTAGATTACGTCATGGAATAGTAGAGATGAGATGGATACTCCCGGGATTCTCGGTGTACAGTAGTTCCACAGGCCCTGTTCGAGTCTTAGAGCACCAATGTAGGCTACTAAAACACAAAACCTACTTTTCAATGGAAGGGGTGGAATGCCAGACACGAACATCTATACTATTACTTGTGATGTTGCTCGTGACCCAGCTCCCCAGCTCTCCAGCTCCTGTCTCCAGTACTACTTGGCATACATACATGTACATAACACACATGGACATGGATGAGGAAGAGGATCAAGATGTTATCCGTCATATCGGTGTTAACAGCATTTCCCCGATGCCTTTTCGTCTTCTTTGAACAATAGAAAAGGTAGAATTGCTATGCTTACCTTGATCAACAGCGATACGCAACTAGATGCACACTATTTCCCAACTCTTCTCAGGGATGCTTATAAGTAAGGGTGGTGATTTCACAGCCGCCCCAACCACTGTGACCTAAATAGAAACCACGGTCGTAATGACGTCACGCAGGGATCCCCGTTGACCTAGAACGCGCCTCGAACGCTGCGAAGCCGGAACTGTTTGCTCCACTTCACGATGAAGAGTCAGAAGATAAATGATATGATTATGATAAACGGATATTGCGAAAGAGTTCTGCGATATTACTTCTTGTTAATCGTGAATGATAGCCTACACATTAAATATATTATAATTTGACAATAAGTATTCCCATATTTCCATAGGACGTATTTATTAATTAGCATTTAGATTTATTTAAAAAAAAACACATTTATAAGAGATGTTTACTAAATTAAGTAAAATTAAATTAATTTCGTATACCTCCCCAATGAGACATCTTATATTGTGTGCATTTTGTAAAGCTGTACTTGCAGCCTTAATTAAATTTTATATATAGTTTAATATAGACGCAGACTTAATAAGTTAATTTAATCCCTGTATAGGGTCGAAACTGATTCTAATATGATAGATTATTTTTTTAAGATTCATTTTCAAACAAAAAAAAGTCAGACTTGAACCTTTCCTCTACGAACGTACGGTATACCAAATATACGAGTGAAAACTGAGATATATCGTTATCACTGCCAAATGTGTTATTGCATGGTGGGACTGTTATAGTGTTCCAGACTAATTGATGCGATATAAAATATTGATATATGAATGTAGTTGATTCGGGCAGATCCAGTATAAAAAAAAGCATACGACCTTTTTATTTATAAAATAATTTTAGTCGTGATCCGAGACAATCCCCGTGTTTCCCCCACGAATTAGATCCATGCACAGGTACTAATTATACTGGAACATATAGGTCTACGGGTCATCAGTGCATGCCTTTCAAACATTACGTTTCAGAACACAAGGCACATAATATTATATGATGCAGGGAATTTTCCTGAGTCGCACTTTTATTATTATTATTATTATTATTATTATAAAACTTTTATTCAATAAACATGTTACATTTCTGTTAATGTCATACTGAAGAGGAATGATCCCTCTCAATGTAATAACACGCTGAGATCTTCCCGGTATCCCTTCAGAAATAATATAGAAGGATAAGAAAGATATAAGAACACTATTCTTCTTCAACAGTTCTCTGCCTAGGGTCCCTGGATTTGTCTAAGGACCCATAGGGGCCTGAAGCTCAACTTGAGCCCCTTGCACCGGTTTCACCATTGATAATTAAGTCTACCTATTTTATAGGCCATGGGGCTATAAAACGTCTATTAGAAAAGTCTATGCAAAACATTCTCGTTTACAGTGCTACCTATTTTATAGACCATGGAGGCTATAAAACTTTAGAAGTCTATATGCAAAACATTCTCGTTTAGAATGTATTACAGACCCTTAACAGGGGCCTGCTGTAAACCTATACATTTTAGGCCATCAGCTGAGCCTCAAAATATGGCTAGAAAATGATTTTTGTTCCGGCATCGGGAACACTACTTTTTGACAGCAGTTGCTAATACTCTAATACAACGTTCCAACAGTCTGCAATGTGTAGTTGGCACAGGCAAAACATGCATCTTTAAGAGGGTAAAGTGGAGGATTTTGTACTTCTATTTATGACCAAGTCCTGTCAATCCTTTGCCCCGCGAGCCGCTTTTTGCAATCAACCGTGGGAGAACAGTCTCACTATAACCAGCCCACCAGCTGCTGCACATGAACCAGGGATTTCTAGTCGTAGGTCATGGGGCGTAAGGCTCGAAATCCCAGACCCAGATTTATTTCAGACTTTCATGCCATTATGATGGGTAACCTATCATTTAACAAGGTTCAAGCAAAAAATAATAAAAAGAGACGTATAGGGATGTGTAGAATTTTATTTACAATTCCCTCTAAAATAAAACTGTGATTGCATTGCATTTGCATAACATTCAAACGTTAATCACCTATTGACATGTACAGAAAAACCTCAATACAACGGTCGGTACAATGTTTTGCTGAGTGGTAGACCACAGTTAATACCATGTTTTATGATAGTAACGTTAAAATCATGGACACTGTAATTTCAGCTGTGTAGAAAATTATGTCGTGACCCAAGGGTCTTATAAAAGATGAAAAAAACACCTGAGAGTCGATCAGATTTGGACCTGTGACATCGAAGTAAAAGATCAGCTTCTTATTGCCTGTAAATCGTGGTATCGAGTAAAACAATGTTGTTGTTTAACAATGTTGTTGCTTTTTCAATTTTGTTCCACAGATATAATTCATAACAAAGAAAGGAATGTATCCCAAATACATTTTCACGGGACATAATAGATCACGGCAGTTTTCCCTTACGTGACAAGAGACCTAACAAAGGCTGACTAATGTAGCAGCAAATGGTGCGTCCCAATCCTGAGAACTTTACTTGTCACTGACGATTTTCCTGGCGATAAGTTCTTTCATAATCTCATTAGATCCGCCATAGATGGGTTGTACTCTGGCATTGACATACGCTCGTGAGATGCCGTACTCCCACATGTAGCCCCAACCTCCGTGTAATTGTACGCAGTCGTAGGCCACTTTGTTCTGAAGATCTGTGCACCTGTTACACAAAGTAAATTATGTTAAAATACATCATCTTAATTTGCAAAAGATTTATTCAAACGATGCTAAAACAAGTCTGTTTAGCATGAGAATATAAATGGGAAGGAATTGTACTGACGTACTTTGTTCTGTAACATGAATAAAAACGAAATAAAATTTTAAAATAAAATATAAACTCATAGCCTCACAACTGTTAATCCCTTTTTTCTTTTTTATATTTTTACCAGGACTCGTTCACCTTGCGGTGGTTTAATTTTGTAAAAAATAAAAAAATAAAATAAAATGTTCAAAACACAGGAGAATGAGAATACACAAATCCGACCCAAACAAAATAATATAAATCACTTTAACCATAACCTAATTATTTTAATTTTCAATTATACATGTATTTGAACCATATTATTGCGAGGACGTGCGAACAAATAACAATTTATTTATATTTTCTTGAGCAGCATGAGCAATTCATGGCCATATCAAAAATAAAAAGACTAAGGATTTAGGGCATTAAGATGATTTTATCGTGATAAATTATCAAATATTGTGACACACAGTCCTACAAAGAGTATATTTGGGGTGACACCGAGCATTATGTTAGTCAAACCAATCAGAGTTTATTTCATCCTCACCAATACTTGGCCATTGAAGCCATTTCAGCGGAAAGTCTCCCTTCGTTCTTGGCAACAATCGCATCATCCAGGAATGCACGGGCCACACAGATGGAAGTTTTCATTTCAGCCAATTTGTGTTGCACAGTCTAAAAACAAATGTTGTCCATCCATTAATGATGTTTATTATATACATATTGGATCGAATTAATCGTTATTTACCAGAAATACTAACTCGCAAACATTATAATCGTAATGTTTTAATTCAAAGAACTTAGCTGTTTTCTACCAGCCACTTGGGATTTTTTATGTTTTAAATCAGCATCGTCAAAGAATAGTACCAAATGCACAATGAAATAATAGAGACATCAGATCTGCGATATTTTCACAGCCAAAGGATGGCCTGCATAAAGTGGACAAGAACGTCACCAATAACAGCAATATAAACCCGCAAAAAGGTTCAATCTGGAGTGGAGCATACCTGAAGATTTGATATTGTTTTTCTGAACGCTTTTCTTTGCTTAACATAGGCTCTTGTTTCTTCGAACATCCATTCGGCCGAGGCAAGGCCCAGGTCAGCGATCTCTACCCGCTCCAGGGGCAATTCCTGCATGAGCATATAGAAGCCCTTATTGACACCAGCCTCTCCGCCTAGGATGGACGATGTCGGCAAGCGGACGTCATCGAAGAACAATTCGGCAGTGTCCTGTGAAAATATTTCATAAAATATATTTGTACAGCTTTACTACTTTTATTATTTTCACTGATACTAAACTTTCGATAAAACCCCTAGTATAGAGAACCTTTAATCTTGTAACTCTTCCGCAGTACAGCGGAGTGTGAGCCAACACAGAATCTGGGTGACAAGCAGGCAATTTTAGCCTGAACCACGAAAACGGAACATGATTCAGATTATTAGTAAAACTGAACCTTCTCACTGGCGAAATGTCTAACGATATCCTTAATTATTTTGTAGGCTATTCATTTAGTTAATGTATTAATTTAATTATTTTAAAGCATATTTATTTCATTTATTTGTCCGCAAACAGTTCAACCATCTTTACCAAAACCAAGGCGTGCACGGAAAGACCTCCGCTCAGAATAATTCCAATAGGTAATATCAAAGCTAACGAATCGCATTTCGCTTCTAAGTAAAAAAAAACAAAAAAACAACAACAAAACAGGTCGTTGGCTGCACGTGCAGTGGACGAGTTCTCCTTTCTTGTATGACTTACCTGGGACTTCAAACCCATTTTCTTGAGTTTACTTCCTTTGATGAAACCTGGCATGCCTTGTTCCACGAGGAAGAGTGAAATGCCATGAGCGGGAGATTTGGCTTCAGGGTTTGTGATGGCCACAACGATGCAGAGATCGGCCAGCCAGCCGTTGGTGATGAACACTTTACTGCCATTCAGGATCCAATCATCGCCATCCCTCTTGGCGTTGGTCCTGATACCTTGAAGATCGCTACAAGACAAAAAAGCGTATTATTTTTTTTTAAATGGGAAGGGTTTTTACTAAAAACTGACTGTGGACCTACCCTTAGTGGATGTGAGATTTGGAGACTTCCAATGAGAACGACGGATGAGTGGAATTTTGGATTAATTTTTTTTTAAAAACTCTATAAGTCATGACATTTGTTTTAGTATGTTTATTATAGAGCATATCATCGGAAAAGTGTGTTTATTTGTTTAATATCTAATGTCTTACTTGGTAATTTAACACTATCTTGGAGTCTACTTGGAGCCTAGTTTGACATATACAAATGGGTCAACATTTCTGCTACAGTGAAGCATGCCAATTATACATTGTCATTTATCAGGGTTCTTAAATCAAGATATCGGACATACCTCCCAGCACCAGGCTCAGTCATGGCAATAGCACCGATACACTTGCCCTCTGTCATCTGGGGCAAGAATTTCTCCCTCTGTTCTGGAGTGCCATAATTCGAAATGTAAGGCATGACGATTTCTGAATGGAGAGGGAATCCGCAGCCAGTGTCGTTGATGTATGCTCTGAAATTTGAGGAGTGGAAAAATTAAATCAGACGAATAAAGATGGAGTTGGAACTGTTTAAATACTTTTGTTTTTATTTAGAATTTGTATACGGCATATCATTAACAATCATGTTTACAAAGAGTCACGTAACAAGTACAGTGTCATAACTTCATAGTTAGACTAGCTACTTTATATACTAACTGTTACAAACGATACGAGTGAATGATTCAATCTTACTTACTGTTCTTCCCATACTATGGCTGAGTAGAGAAGGTCGGCCCCAATTCCGCCATGTTCTGCTTTGATGGAGGCACCAAGCAAACCATTGGCTCCAGCTTTCTCCCAGACCTTTTTAGGTTGCAAACAAAAACAATCACATTAATAATGTCTTTTATTTGTTGAGGGGTCTCACTACTAACTGATGGGTAACCCACATTTGATTTTTATTGTTTCAATTCCAAATAGAACGGCTAAGCTTTGTAGGTTGTTTTTTTGGTTTTATTTCATGATTTGGTGGTACTATTTGTACAACGTTTCGGGCCTTTTATTTGTTAGAAAGATTTGTACTAATCTCTTATGATGGAATATTAATCTCATTTATGAATGGCATAAGTCGTAATTGATTGAAAGAACTTGTCAAGTAGAGACTTTTCCTAAGATTCGTACTAATCTTGTATAATGAAACATAGGCTGGGACATGTTTGGACTGAATTACCAAATGGATTTAATACTAATCTGTTTGATAGGGAGTTATTTCTAGTGGAATCGTTATTAGCAAATCCAGTCCAAGAAAACAATACAAATGGTGATCTTTGAATATTGATAAAATTGCTACTTTTGATCGAATCCGAAAATGTATTAATAAAGCCAATGAGGAATGTACCTTACTGTTAGAGAAACAATGTACTTTTATTATCCACATCTAAATACCGGGGTTTATATACAGCTTAATTACTATCTATGACTGTGTTCGTAATTAATATAAATTGCTATCAAATATATATAATATATAGTAATATTATAAATCACATATTATAAATCCTTTGCTGAATAAACATTTTTAAAAACAAAACATCTACTGACCTCTCTGTCTACTTCTCCTTGGGCTTCGAATCTGTGATACACAAAATGCATTATATGATTGGTGGTACAATTCATTATTATAAAAATGTATTTGTATACTATCGAAGTGGAAATGGAAGTTAGAAATGGAATGAAAAAAGAAGCACCAACAATATCCCAATATTTTTGGTCTGCAATTCAGGTAAAATCATGTTCATGTGATTTTGTGGCACAGTGTACAAGGGGACTATTATATAGTTGGAGACATACTTCACTCTGAAATAGCCATTTTTGCCATTTATAAATAACACTTACTTGTCAATATTTGGCTTGACTTCTTCTTGGAAGAACTTACGGGCACTTGCCCGGAATATGTCATGTTCCTCAGTGAATATTTTCCTGATGCCGATGTCCATCAGGTTACTGGCATCAGACGGATCCAGCCGCGTGGGTTCTTTATCTGCGTGGGTGACATCTGGCGCAGAACTTGAAGACCTGTAATCAAAACAATCAACTCGAAAACATCCTCACTTATCCAGTTGATACATTTCATTTTTTTTATATAATACTGTTAGCGTTGTGGATATTGAGTAAAGAAGAATGTTAATTTCGGGTCATGGGAGGGATACTGCGGGAGAGCTAAAATCCGCGTGACATTTGATTTTGTTTTTAATGTTTTTTTTTTATTGGCCATCATATTTTAAAGTTCAGTTTTAAAAAAACGCCTAACCAAAGACATGATTTGTTTCCTTGTGTTGCCATGTACTATCATGTATAAACATGTTTCATATATATACAACAGCTAGGTTAACTAACGAGTTGGTTTCATTGGCTTAGAACGTCATACATAATATTGCACGTGCACAAGTATAAGAGTGCAGCAATTTTCGTCTATCATTGCGTTTATAGTAAGTATACGTCACGATCATATTATCTAATGCGTATATTATATGGCGAGGGGGAGGGGTGGGGGTGTGGTTTACAAATCACGATGTATTAATAAATTGTAAAGAACAACAACGAAAGCTATAGAAAGCTGTGTGATTACCTGTGTTGGGCTCCTAATACGCCTGCCTGCCTGGGCAGACCTATTTGGATTCCCTTTCGGCATAAAGTACTCAAGCAGCGAGATGCCATTTTGATGGACTGGCCTGTGTAGAAAATAAGGGTTTCAAATTATGTTAATGTCGATTTTTAAAATAAAAATTAAAAAAATAGGTAACTTACAGGCTCTACAGAAGTCTTTCTAGAGTGTCCTTAGTTGGCCTGGACTCACCTAAAACACCTGGTCAGCATTTTGCATTTAATTCTCTCGACATGACAAGGGGATGAAAAGCCTGTCTACTTCTAGGGCAAATCAGTTCAATACAGATCAATGTCATGTTCATCTAATCCCACTTAGCTAACAAATGTGCGACCTAAAAACCATCCATGCAAAAGAAACCCAAAACAATCGAAATGCTATTCCACCCAGACAATGCAAATTAAATTTTATTTATTTGAAACTAAAGTGACTGTGAAACCCAAACAATTACTGTCCACTTAATGTAAGCACTACATCGGATTTATATAAGTACATGCATTTTATGTCACAGCAGTGAGGCTATGGTATATATTCTGCGTATATCCATGTGAGAGCCAAAGTTTAAACAAGGTCAAGTAGTAGTGTCCTTGTTTTCGACCTTTGATAACTTGATCGGGAAGGTGAAAGTGCAGACTCAAGTCCGGACAATGCACTTTGACTCTGTGTATTAGTAATGCAGAAAAGCAAACAATAAATTGGGACCATTATCAAGCCAGGTATATTATAATTATATCACATTCCTTGTAGATAGAAAAGATACCTGCCCAAGTAAACCGAAACTGCGCGACCCTAGCTAACCCTAAATTAGGGGTCAGTTAACCAGATGCCCGTTGGCGTTGCGTAAGTAAAACTTATGCAACGGACAATAGCGTTACATAAATCGTAATAAACGGGTGTGGACGCTAGTTTTTTAAGCTGCCTTTAAATTGTAGATTAAAATGAGTGCTAACCTTCAGCACAGGCAATGGGGATAAATTTGTCCTGTAAACATGTACTTTTTAGAAATATATATATATATATTACATCTCCAGAATTTAAAAAGATATGTATTCCTCTCAACAGACTAGGGTGGAGATAATCCTCAGATTAGCCTTAGGCATAACTACCTCCATTGCATTAACAATTTATTAACAGGGTGTACGTGACGTACGTCATTGACCGATTTATATTGTTCTCAGGACTTCCCTAAAAAAGCGAAGGACTTTGATGAATCGCGGTATCTAGCTCGACAGGTCTCATGATTTCTGAACTATACTATATAACTTATTATTCATGTATGTTTAATGCTTATTTCCGGTAGTGTACATCTATGGAATAACAACAAAGCAAGTATAGTCCTACAGGCTACACCGGAATAGGGTGCTCTTCCAGTTAAATAAAAATATTAAATAAGTGAAGTAGGTAACATTTCTAACATTTCTAAGCCTGGCTAAGCGGTCCAAAGTTTGCAGCTACCAATTTAAATGTCTTGATGATTTCCTACAACCATCGCCCGTTTGACCAAGTTAAATCGTTAGTCAAGTTGGTTACAGTTCAATGATTCTGACTAGTATTACGTTAGGCGTTACATAAAGAACTGTAAATACTTTGAGTTGTGTGTATCACTCAACCCCTGCACTCACCTAGCTTCACCTCTCAACTCAAGCATAGTTAAATGTCATTTCTTACATGATCAACGCGGTAAAAAGAGCAGATGTGGATACCAAACAGCTAGTACCCGGGTAAATGATCAATAGCAGAAAATCCGATGAAATTTATGAAAGAAATACACAAAAAGAGGAAACTTACTAGTTGTCAACCAGGCGTCACGTCTAGATGTACACAGTGGCAGACGTCAAGTTCGAACCGGAAGAGCGGTGTCGCCGAAATAAAGCGCCCTTGTACATTCTCATGGTGTCCACCAGGGGAAATTTCGCGCTAAGAGCCCGGTTATGTCCCGAAGTGTTAGCTCCAATAGAAGCATATCTTACAAGTGGCTTCAGGCGGCTGCGGAGGCTAGGGCTCGGCCAATCAGATTTAAGCTTACATAGACAGCTTTGGCAACTATTTCCACGGAGCCGCCGACCTCCAAATTGACCGAATCTAAGATTCTTTTCACGTCGATCTGTGATATATAATATGTACATGACTTAGCCGACATTAAAGGTAAGGTCCAAATTGTTATCATCAAGATCAAGCCGTATCCTGTCACTTCTCGTTAGCATTGCTTTCATTGTCTGAGTCTGGGTCTGCCCACGGTCACGATCAGAAAAGCTCTGCACGTGAAACTGAGATTGTGATTGTAATCTACTGTAAGGTCACTTTCAATAAATCATCCATCCTAAGACTCACCTCACCTTTGATCTCCCCGCCTCCGCCGATCTCTCCCCCCCCCCCCCCCCCGCCGATCTCACCCCGCCGATCTCATCCCCCCGCCGATCTCACCCCCGCCGATCTCATCCCCCCGCCGATCTCACCCCACCTCCGATCTCATCCCCCGCCGATCTCACCCCCGCCGATCTCTCCCCCCGCCGATCTCACCCCCGCCGATCTCATCCCCCGCCGATCTCATCCCCCGCCGATCTCACCCCCGCCGATCTCATCCCCCGCCGATCTCATCCCCCGCCGATCTCATCCCCCGCCGATCTCATCCCCCCGCCGATCTCACCCCACCTCCGATCTCATCCCCCGCCGATCTCACCCCCGCCGATCTCATCCCCCGCCGATCTCTCCCCCCGCCGATCTCATCCCCCGCCGATCTCACCCCACCACCGATCTCTCCCCCCCCCCCCCCCCCGCCGATCTCAACCCCCGCCGATCTCATCACTCGCCGATCTCATCACTCGCCGATCTCTCACCCGCCGATCTCACCCCACGCCAATCTCATCCCCCCACCGATCTCACCAAGCTAACAATTTTCCGTTGTATTCACGTTGTGGCAACGTTATTTTCTATGTTTTGGTCGATTGTAATTATGTAAATCTGTGGAAAAAATGGAAAAAATGTTTACGTTGTAATAACATTATTTCTTCCATACACTTTTATTTTGCTACAACGTAAACAATCACAACATAGAAATTATGTAGTGTATTAGCTGGTCTACCACCTCGCCGATCTCATCCCCCCTGCCAATCTCTCACCCTCCGATCTCATCCCCCCGCCGATCTCTCACCCGCCGACGGCCGACCCTACAAACTATTGTAAAGAATTGCAATTCTTGAGAGCTGAATTTACCACTAAAGTGGCCGTCCCCCTCTCCCCCCCCCCTCCCCTCCGCCTGGGCCTCGACCGCCACGCGGGACCTGGGTGGAGCGGGGGAGAGCGGGGCGCTGGACATCTGTTGTTATGTATTGTGTCTACCTGTTTGATTGTCTTAGCAACCGAAAAAGCATCACCTCTTGTTCTCCTGTGTGACTCTCATTAGCGGGTGGGGGGAAGGGACTGGGGGAGGGAGGGGACGCTACATGCTTGGGTCAGGGATAATTGGAGGGGAGGGGGGGTTGAGGGCAAGGGATCCTCCGCGCATGCGCACAGCGCATGACCTTGGCATGGGAGAGCGCTGGGGGTCATGATCATGTGGCAGGAAGATCCCCCTCAGCCAATCATAAGGGTGGATCGCCAGGAGCGCACTTTGCTATACCCATTTTGATGCTAATGAATAATTAACGTGTGACTATAAATAAAGGGGACAGAGTAAGCTTGGACACACCTTGCTGAATGTGCACCTGAAATATATTGGAGATCTGGCCATGCAGCAGTTAGGGGTTTTAACACTATTCTATCAATATTTAGAATACTTTACTCTTTGCATGCTCTTGTCATCCCATACCTACCACATGTATGACATTGATTATCTCTATATCCTTACTCCAGGTAACATACACCACCTGTATTACCTTGTATCTACCTCTAAACTTACTCCAGTTAACCTTTAGAAAGCACCTGTGTGACCTTGTATACACCTGTAATCTTACTCCAGATTACCTAATTAAAGCACCTATATGACTTTACAAGTAGTCACCCGTAACTGTACTCCAGGGAGCTTACACATCCTGAATGACCTTGTATCCACCTCTTACCTTACTCCAGATAACCTACACGACCTGTATGACCTTGTATTGACTGGTAACCCTACAGGTAACCTACACCCCCTATATGACCTTGTATCCACCTGTAATCTTACTCCTGGTACCATACACCATCTGCATGACCTTGTATCCACCTGTAACCTTACTCCAGGTACCCTACACCACCTGTATGACCTTGTATCCATCTGTAACCTTACTCCAGGTAACCTTCACCACCTGTATGACCTTGTATCCATCTCTAACCTTACTCCAGGTAGCCTACACCACCTGCATGACCTTCTATCCAGTGGTAACCTTACTCCAGGTAGCCTACACCACCTGTATGACCTGCTATTCAGTGGTAACCTTACTCCAGGTAACCTACACCACCTGTATGACATTGTACCCACCTCTTACCTTACTCCAGGTAGCCTACACCACCTATATGACCTTCTATCCACCTGTAACCTTACTCCAGTTACCCTACACCACCTGTATGACCTTGTATCCACCTGTAACTGTACTCCAGGAAACATAGACCACCTGTATAAAATTGTATACACCTGTAACCTTACTCCTGGTAGCCTACACCACTTATATGACTTTGTACCCACTGGTAACCTTACTCCAGGTAATATAGACCACCTGTTAAACCTTGTACCCACCTCTAATCTTATTCCAGGTAGCCTACACCTCCTGAACGACCTTGTATCCACCTCTAGCCATACTCCAGGTAACCTAGACCACCTGTGTGACCTTGTATACACCAGAGATCTTACTCCAGGTAACCTACACCACCTGTATGACCATGACTTCAACTGTAACCTTACTCCAGGTAACCTACAACACCTGTATGACCCTGTATCCACCTCTGACCTTACTCCAGGTAACCTTGGATAACTTGTATAACTTTGACTATGCCTGTAACAATATTCCAGGTAACCCTGTACATCCCCTATATGACCTTGTATACACCTGTGACCTTACTCCAGGTCACCTACACCACCTGTATGACCTTGTATCCACCTGTAATCTTACTCCTGGTCACCTACACCACATGTTTGACATTCTATATAACTGTAACATTATTCCAGTTAACCTAAACCACCTGTAAAACTTTGTTTACACCTGTAACCTTACTCCAGGTAGCCTACATCACCTGTATGACCTTGTATACACCTGTAACCTTACTCAAGGTATCCTACACCACCTGTATGACCTTGTATCCACCTGTGACCTTACTCCAGGTAGTGTGAACCACCTGTATGACTTTGTATCCACCTGTAACTTCACTCCATGAAACCTATACCACCTATATGACCTTGTATCCACCTGTAACCTTACTCCAGGTAACCTACATCACCTATATGACCTTGTATACACCTGTAACCTAACTCCAGGTACCCTATATCACCTGTATGAACTTTTATCCACCTGTAACCTTACTCAAGGTATCCTACACCACCTGTATGACCTTGTATCCACCTGTGACCTTACTCCAGGTAATGTGAACCACCTGTATGACTTTGTATCCACCTGTAACTTCACTCCATGAAACCTATACCACCTATATGACCTTGTATCCACCTGTAACCTTACTCCAGGTAACCTACATCACCTATATGACCTTGTATACACCTGTAACCTAACTCCAGGTACCCTATATCACCTGTATGAACTTTTATCCACCTGTAACCCTACTCCAGGTAACCTACATCACCTGTATGACCTTGTATCCACCTGTAACCTTACTCCAGTGTCCTACATCACCTGTATGACCTTGTGTACACCTGTAACCTAATTCCAGGTAGCCTAACCCCACCTGTATGACCTTGTATACACCTGTCACCTTACTCCAGGTAACTTACATCACCTGCATGACCTTGTAAACACCACTAACCTTACTCCAGGTAACTTACACCAACTGTATGACCTTGTATCCACCTGTAACCTTACTCCAGGTAACCTACACCACCTGTATGACCTTGTATCCACCAGTAACCTTACTCAAGGTAACTTACATCACCTGTATGACCTTGTAATCACCACTAACCTTACTCCAGGTAACTTACACCACCTGTACGACCTTGTATACACCTGTAACCTTATTCCAGGTAACTTACACCACCTGTACGAACTTGTATCCACCAGTAAGCTTACTCCAGGTAACTTACATCACCTGTATGACCTTGTAATCACCACTAACCTTACTCCAGGTAACTTACACCACCTGTATGACCTTGTATCCACCTGTAACCTTACTCCAGGTAACTTACATCACCTGTATGACCTTGTAATCACCACTAACCTTACTCCAGGTAACTTACACCACCTGTATGACCTTGTATACACCTGTAACCTTATTCCAGGTAACTTACACCACCTGTATGACCTTGCATCCACCTTTGACCTTACTCTAAGTAGCCTACACCACCTGTATGACCTTGTATCCACCTCTGACCTTACTCCAGGTAACCTACACCACCTGTATGACCTTCTATCCAGTGGTAACCTTACTCCAGGTAGCCTACACCACCTGTAATCACCACTAACCTTACTCCAGGTAACTTACACCACCTGTATGACCTTATATACACCTGTAACCTTATTCCAGGTCCTACATCACCTGTATGACCTTGTGTACACCTGTAACCTAATTCCAGGTAGCCTAACCCCACCTGTATGACCTTGTATACACCTGTCACCTTACTCCAGGTAACTTACATCACCTGCATGACCTTGTAAACACCACTAACCTTACTCCAGGTAACTTACACCAACTGTATGACCTTGTATCCACCTGTAACCTTACTCCAGGTAACCTACACCACCTGTATGACCTTGTATCCACCAGTAACCTTACTCAAGGTAACTTACATCACCTGTATAACCTTGTAATCACCACTAACCTTACTCCAGGTAACTTACACCACCTGTATGACCTTGTATACACCTGTAACCTTATTCCAGGTAACTTACACCACCTGTACGACCTTGTATCCACCAGTAAGCTTACTCCAGGTAACTTACATCACCTGTATGACCTTGTAATCACCACTAACCTTACTCCAGGTAACTTACACCACCTGTATGACCTTGTATCCACCTGTAACCTTACTCCAGGTTACTTACATCACCTGTATGACTTTGTAATCACCACTAACCTTACTCCAGGTAACTTACACCACCTGTATGACCTTGTATACACCTGTAACCTTATTCCAGGTAACTTACACCACCTGTATGACCTTGCATCCACCTTTGACCTTACTCTAAGTAGCCTACACCACCTGTATGACCTTGTATCCACCTCTGACCTTACTCCAGGTAACCTACACCACCTGTATGACCTTCTATCCACCTGTAACCTTACTCCAGGTAGCCTACACCACCTGTATAACCTTGTATACACCTGTAACCTTACTCCAGGTAACCAACATCACCTATATGACCTTGTATCCACCTGTAACCTTACTCCAGTGTCCTACATCACCTGTATAACCTTGTATACAGTTGTAACCCTACTCCAGGTAACCTACATCACCTGTATGACCTTGTATCCATCTGAAACCTTACTCCAGGAAACCTACACCACCTGTATGACCTTGTATACACCTGTAACCTTACTCCAGGTAACTTACACCACCTGTATGACCTTGTATACACCTGTAACCTTACTCCAGGTAACCTACACCACTTGTATGACCTTGTATACACCTGTCACCTTTTTCCAGGTACGGTAACTTACATCACCTGTATAACCTTGTATACACCTGTAACCTTACTCCGGGTAACCTACACCACCTGCATGACCTTGTATCCATCTGCAACCTTACTCCAGGTAACCTACACCACCTATATTGCCTTGTATACACCTGTCACCTTACTCCAGGTAACTTACATCACCTGAAAGACCTTCTAAACACCACTAACCTAACTCCAGGTAACCTACATCACCTGTATGACCTTGTATCCATCTGTGACCCTACTCCAGGTAACCTACATCACCTGTATGACCTTGTATCCACCTGTAACCTTACTCCAGGTAGCCTACACCACCTGTATAACCTTGTATACACCTGTAACCTTACTCCAGGTAACCAATATCACCTATATGACCTTGTATCCATCTGTGACCTTACTCCAGGTAACCTACACCACCTGTATGACCTTGTATCCACCTGTAATCTTACTCCAGTGTCCTACATCACCTGTATAACCTTGTATACAGTTGTAACCCTACTCCAGGTAACCTACATCACCTGTATGACCTTGTATCCATCTGAAACCTTACTCCAGGAAACCTACACCACCTGTATGACCTTGTATACACCTGTAACCTTACTCCAGGTAACTTACACCACCTGTATGACCTTGTATACACCTGTCACCTTATTCTAGGTTGCCTACACCACTTGTATGACCTTGTATACACCTGTCACCTTTTTCCAGGTAACTTACATCACCTGTATAACCTTGTAAACACCACTAACCTTACTCCAGGTCACTTACACCACCTGTATGACCTTGTATCCACCTGTGACCTTACTCCAGGTAATGTGAACCACCTGTATGACTTTTCATCCACCTGTAACTTCACTCCATGTAACCTACACCACCTGTATAACCTTGTATCCACCTGTAACTTTACTCCATGTAACCTACACCACCTGTGTAACCTTGTATCCACCTGTAACCTTACTCCAGGTAACCTACACCACCTATATGACCTTGTATCCACCTGTAACCTTACTCCAGTGTCCTACATCACCTGTATAACCTTGGATACACCTGTAATCTTACCCCAGGTAACCTACACCACCTGTATAACCTTGTATCCACCTGTAACATTACTCCAGGTAACCTACACCACCTGTATGACCTTGTATCCACCTGTAACCTTATTCCAGGTAGCCTACATCTCCTGTATGACCATGTATTCACCTGTAACCTTACTCCATTATTCTAGGTTGCCTACACCACTTGTATAACCTTGTATACACCTGTCACCTTTTTCCAGGTAACTTACATCACCTGTATGACCTTGTATCCACCACTAACCTTACTCCAGGTCACTTACACCACCTGTATGACCTTGTATCCACCTGTGACCTTACTCCAGGTAATGTGAACCACCTGTATGACTTTTCATCCACCTGTAACTTTACTCCATGTAATCTACACCACCTGTATGACCTTGTATCCACCTGTGACCTTACTCCAGGTTACCTACACCACCTGTATGACTTTGTATACACCTGTAACTTTACTCCATGTAACCTAAACCACCTGTATAACCTTGTATCCACCTGTAACTTTACTCCATGTAACCTACACCACCTGTGTAACCTTGTATCCACCTGTAACCTTACTCCAGGTAACCTACACCACCTATATGACCTTGTATCCACCTGTAACCTTACTCCAGTGTCCTACATCACCTGTATAACCTTGTATACACCTGTAATCTTACCCCAGGTAACCTACACCACCTGTATAACCTTGTATCCACCTGTAACATTACTCCAGGTAACCTATACCACCTGTATGACCTTGTATCCACCTGTAACCTTATTCCAGGTAGCCTACATCTCCTGTATGACCTTGTATTCACCTGTAACCTTACTCCAGGTAACCTACACCACCTGTATGACCTTGTATACACCTGTAACCTTACTCCAGGTAACCTACACCACCTGTATGACCTTGTATCCACCTCTGACCTTACTCCAGGTAGCCTACACCACCTGTATGACCTTGCATACATCTGTAACCTTACTCCAGGTAACCTACATCACGTGTATGACCTTGTATCCACCTGTAACCTTACTCCAGGTCACCTACACCACCTGTATGACCTTGTATCCACCTCTGACCTTACTCCAGGTCACCTACACCACCTGTATGACCTTGTATCCACCTCTGACCTTACTCCAGGTCACCTACACCACCTGTATGACCTTGTATCCACCTCTGACCTTACTCCAGGTCACCTACACCACCTGTATGACCTTGTATCCACCTCTGACCTTCTCTTCCTCTCCCTCGTCACCTCCTTTTATCTGCCCTTCTCTCTTCCACCCTTTCCCCTACCCGCCTCTCTCCCCCTCTTCTTGCTATCTTTCTCTCTTTCCTCTGCCCCAATTCCTCCCCCCTGTCTTTCTTCCTCTCTTCCTTAAAGTGCCTTTCTGTCTCTTTTCTCTGTCTCTCTCTCCCTTCTTCTCTATCTCTATTTCCTGGGTATGATCATAAACTGCCTCCCTCTCAGCTCTCCCGCCCTTGATATAACACTACAAAGTGTTGATAAGGGCGTAAAGCAACCAATCTCACTCACTCACTCCTCGCCACCTCCCCTATAATCTTGTATCACAATTTTGGTAACCACTAGATTTGTTTTCATTGTTTGCTCAAATGAATTAGACCTACATACATTTTTGTTTTGTTAACATGAATGACATATCCAATTTTCATTCTAGTACATCAGCTAATGGCAACTGGGTTCGATCCCCAGCTTGGTCAAGATTTAAATCTTAAAATGCTGGAGCAAAGAGGGCAGATAGACCAATGGCCCCGCCACGCTGATGTATTGTGTAATGAGGATGTATAATGAAGAGAGAATGTAACAAGCATTGGATCTGGGAATATATGTATCGCATGCTCATGCTTTTATACTCTGTTGATTCGCCACACATTAAAACCAAGTGACCATATGATACATATCCCCAGATCTAATGATATTTGTATTGTCTTTTTATATCAAAATGCTATAGTTTGTACTATATATAATAAAAATCTGTTCAATATTGTTTATTTACCTTCTGCCATGAACATGTCAAACTTGCTTTGCCTATTGTGCCATTGCATAAAGTAAGCAACGTTTCTATTGGCTCATACTTAAAAGCATGACATCATGAATGAAATGATGTCATCTGCAAGATTGCACATGTGATTCCAGATAACTTTATATCATGGTAGGATTTCACTCTAAATGTGTACAACCACTCATTGTGATATAAGATCATTTAAAAAGTTATTTAAAGATGTCCATGATTTTATAAGGGTTACTTGCATATAATGGAGTTTTATTATTCCTGGGTACATGTTGTCACACCCATTTTATGCTAACCTCATTTGGGTTACATAAGATTACATAACATTAATACGAATAAGCATAATTATTAATAATTATAACTGTATAAGTATATCCATAACTATGTTCATATATCTATATATACATGTTACTGAATACAGGGCGACATGTTAGTTAACACCATCAGGTCACATGACCTACTTGACCCTCATTGGTTAATGAGTCATGAATATGTAACCATACTGCAGCCTGATTGGCCTATATTGTCATGTGACCTTAAGGGTAACCTTACCTGCTTGATATCTATGAAATAAAGGATCAGCCTTAGGAAAACCTTATTTTTATCCTATCATTAGTACTTTATGACTGAGAATAGTCAGCCTTTACTTACAACAAAAAGGCCTAAGTAATATGGATAATCATGTTAGGAACAAACAATGTTTTGGCCGAAGATTTAGTGAAAGTTTTGTACATTTACAGGGGCATTTCATTGTAAGTAATATCACAACAGGGGTTTGAAATCGGCGCTGTAGAGATTTTCACTTGCCCGCTCGGGCAAGTAACTTTAAATTTTACTTGCCCGGAGCCATTTTTTACTTGCCCCGGACAAGTAAACATAGGTTTTTTCGAGCCCTGAAGTAGTGTAATGTCTGCTATTAATAATCGCGGCAACAGATGAGAAATAACGACACTGGACAACACAGATCTCCGAGTCCTTGCTAGCTGTTTCCTGTTTATTCAAACCTCACTACCTCTGGACCCAGGAAAGAGACCAGTGGCCCTTTCACAGAACATCTTCCAGCTCCACGGGGGAGGAATATAACAATAAATAAGTAACAAGATAGAAAAGGTGTATAAAGAACATGTAACAAAACCCAGCAACCAGAGACAAAACCCAGCAACGACATTGAGCGTTAACTCCCTGCAGCAGGAGGCAATGCCAGCTCGCATCCAGCCCAGCAGCATATATACCAGGAGGAAATTCTTTTCTGGGGAGAATTGCATACACTTTCTGTTGTAATCATTATAAGAGTTAAGTAATGCAATAGGCTGAGGGTGAAACTTTTCATTCTTTTATATTATCTTTTATGGGCGTCATCCATTATTTAGAAGGTAGCAAGCTTAAGTGTCAAAAGTACAGATCTTGCCATGGTAACAGTGGGAACTGGATAGCATTCTGCTAAAATTGCAACTTAAAAGTTGTCATCACTTGTATATTATTTTGAGGATAGAGAATCATTAAAATCAACCATAGATGTATGAAACCTGTTAGTTCAGGAGGGATGTGATGAAAGAGAAAAACCGAAAATACAAAAAAAATATAAAATAAAGAGGGAAACGATAATTGAACGTTGATTAGAATTGTATGAGCCTAGTCGGCAGGATATGTTGAATAAAACCTTTTAAAAACAAAAAAAAACAAAAAAACCTGTGTACAGAAAGGTAAGTTCCAAGATGGCCGTTTCATGTTGCCAGGATCACATGATCTATTGGTCACCATGGCAACAAGCTTTCAGAGGAACTTAATTCTTTGATAATATCTAGTTGGCCCCAAGTGAGAATTTCCATATTAAGGTTGTCCTGTGAAAATTGAGTAATTATTCATAGAGATATGACCCAAAGTGTCAAAAGTACAGATGTTGCCATGGTAAGTTGGTGGATGCTAGAGAATCATTAAAATCAATCAAAGATAAAGTGAAATTGGTCAGCATTATGTGGAAACTGCATCAGTCTACAAACAGGAAAATTTTCATAGAATCTTACGATGGTTGCCAAAACTTGAGGTTTTTTGCATAACAATAGGCCTACTTCTAATAATGATAGAAAGCTAAGGTTTTCAACTAAACTAGGGTTTTTAAGGGTCAGGAATCCATTTTCAACAGAATTAATAGGGTGAGACAATTGCCACCGTTTTCTTCAAGATGGCCATTTCATCTTGCCAGGATCACATGTTCTATTGATCACCATGGCAACAAGCTTTCAGTGGAATTTAATTCTTTGATAATATCTATTTGGGCCCAAGTGAGAATTTTCATATGAGGGTTGTCCTGTGAAAATTGGGTAATCATTCACAGAGCTATGACCAAACGTGTCAAAAGTACAAATGTTGCCATGGCAACAGTGAAAACTAAAGATTCTGTCAAAACTGAATCAGGAAAATTGTCGGACATGGCATAGTTGGTCAACGCTGGAGAATCATTAAAATCAATCAAAGATAAAGTGAAATTGATCTGCATTTTGTGGGAACTGGATCAGTCTACAAACAGGTAAATTTTCATAGAAACTTACGATGGTTGCTAAACCTTGAGATTTCTTGCATACCAATACTACTAATTATAATAGAAAGGTAAGGTTTTCAGCTAAACTAGGGTTTTCAAGGGTCAGGAATCCATTTTCAACGGAATTGAAAGGGTTGGACAATTGCCGACAATTTTTTCAAGATGGCCGTTTTATGTTGCCGGGATCACATGTTCTATTGGTCACCATGGCAACAAGCTTTCACTGGAACTTAATTCTTTGATAATATCTATTTGGCCCCAAGTGAGAATTTTCATATGAGGGTTGTCCTGTGAAAATTGGGTAATTATTCACAGAGATATGACCCAAAGTGTCAAAAGTACAAATGTTGCCATGGCAACAGTGAAAACTAGAGATTCTGTCAAAACTGAATCAGGGAAATTGTCAGACATGGCATAGTTGGTCAACGCTGGAGAATCATTAAAATCAATCAAAGATAAAGTGAAATTGATCTGCATTTTGTGGGAACTGGATCAGTCTACAAACAGGTAAATTTTCATAGAAACTTACAATGGTTGCTAAACCTTGAGGTTTCTTGCATACCAATACTACTAATTATAATAGAAAGGTAAGGTTTTCAGCTAAACTAGGGTTTTCAAGGGTCAGGAATCCATTTTCAACAGAATTAATAGTGTGAGACAATTGCCAATATATTTTTCAAGATGGCCGTTTTATGTTGCCAGGATCACATGTTCTATTGGTCACCATGGCAACAAGCTTTCAGTAGAACTTAATTCTTTGATAATATCCATTTGGCCCCAAGTGAGAATTTTCATATGAGGGTTGTCCTGTGAAAATTGGGTAATTATTCACAGAGATATGACCCAAAGTGTCAAAAGTACAAATGTTGCCATGGCAACAGTGAAAACTAAAGATTCTGTCAAAACTGAATCAGGAAAATTGTCGGACATGGCATAGTTGGTCAACGCTGGAGAATCATTAAAATCAATCAAAGATAAAGTGAAATTGATCTGCATTTTGTGGGAACTGGATCAGTCTACAAACAGGTAAATTTTCATAGAAACTTACGATGGTTGCTAAACCTTGAGATTTCTTGCATACCAATACTACTAATTATAATAGAAAGGTAAGGTTTTCAGCTAAACTAGGGTTTTCAAGGGTCAGGAATCCATTTTCAACGGAATTGAAAGGGTTGGACAATTGCCGACAATTTTTTCAAGATGGCCGTTTTATGTTGCCAGGATCACATGTTCTATTGGTCACCATGGCAACAAGCTTTCACTGGAACTTAATTCTTTGATAATATCCATTTGGCCCCAAGTGAGAATTTTCATATGAGGGTTGTCCTGTGAAAATTGGGTAATTATTCACAGAGATATGACCCAAAGTGTCAAAAGTACAAATGTTGCCATGGCAACAGTGAAAACTAAAGATTCTGTCAAAACTGAATCAGGGAAATTGTCAGACATGGCATAGTTGGTCAACGCTGGAGAATCATTAAAATCAATCAAAGATAAAGTGAAATTGATCTGCATTTTGTGGGAACTGGATCAGTCTACAAACAGGTAAATTTTCATAGAAACTTACAATGGTTGCTAAACCTTGAGGTTTCTTGCATACCAATACTACTAATTATAATAGAAAGGTAAGGTTTTCAGCTAAACTAGGGTTTTCAAGGGTCAGGAATCCATTTTCAACAGAATTAATAGTGTGAGACAATTGCCAATATATTTTTCAAGATGGCCGTTTTATGTTGCCAGGATCACATGTTCTATTGGTCACCATGGCAACAAGCTTTCACTGGAACTTAATTCTTTGATAATATCTATTTGGCCCCAAGTGAGAATTTTCATATGAGGGTAGTCCTGTGAAAATTGAATTATTATTCACAGAGATAGGACCCAAAACGTCAAAAGTGCAAATGTTGCCATGGCATCAGTGAAAACTAGACTTTGCGCAACCGACCCACCCCCTACAGGGCGGATTTAGACCACCTCTAAACTTCCTTACGTTGCTCAAATACCCCTGGTCTCACTTATACAGAACTCGCAGTCCTGGCCCTGTTTTTTATGTATTCCCATGTAAATGGGTACCATTACATCGTCTGTAAGGCAAGTTGTGTTCCTCCTGATGCCTTTTTAGGGGACGACTTATGTATAATGTGGTACAGGAAAGTTGCAATTTTAAATATAAAAATTGGTTTAGACTCCGACCCCTCTCGGACCTCTCACACACACTGCACCTTCACTCACTCACATAGCTTCACACAACCCAGTACCACACACTGCCCCTGCCACTGCCTCTTGCTGCCTGCCACTGCCTGCCACTAGTGTGTGTGTAGCCTTGAGGCAAGACTACACACAGGTATCAAATACTAACACATGGATTCTAATGGGACGGGAGGAGTGAAGGATGGGTGGGTGGTGGGCATGCAGTGTCATTCAAGGTGAGAAAAACGACAACTATAAGAACAAAAACAGACAATAAAAAAAGTACAGCAAGCAAAAGTACTAGCGGGTAAAATTTCTGGATATTCTGTTAAACCTGAATCAGGAAAGTTGTTAGACATGGCATACTTGGTGAACGCTGGAGAATCATTAAAATCAACCAAAGATAAAGTACATGCCAACACCTGAATAGAGCATCATGGGGTAGGACCATTGGCCACTGTCCACTTTGCACCAGCTTTTCTTTTTAAAGGCCAAGCAATATATATGTCCATATATGACTGGGGTACATGCATTCATTTCAGTCAGAATACCTAGAGTACCGGTGTACACCAGCGTTGTAGGCTACCTGGAGTAAGATTCCAGGTGTACACTAGGTCATACAGTTTGTGTAGGCTATCTGGAGTAAAGACTACAAGTGGATACAAGGTAAGACTACATGTGTATACAAGGTCATACAGGTGATGTGTGATACCTGGAGTAAGACTACAAGTGGATACAAGGTCATACAGGTGATGTATGTTACCTGAAGTAATACTACTGGTGTATACAAGGTCATACAGGTGATGTATGTTACCTGAAGTAATACTACTGGTGTATACCAGGTCATACAGATGATGTAGGTTACCTGGAGTAAGACTACAAGTGTATACCAGGTCATACAGGTGGTGTAGGTTACCTGGAGTAAGACTACAAGTGTATACCAGGTCATACAGGTGGTGTAGGTTACCTGGAGTAAGACTACAAGTGTATACCAGGTCATACAGGTGATGTAGGTTACCTGGAGTAAGACTACAGGTGTATACAAGGTCATACAGATGGTGTAGGTTACCTGGAGTAAGACTACAAGTGTATACCAGGTCATACAGGTGATGTAGGTTACCTGGAGTAAGACTACAGGTGTATACAAGGTCATACAGGTGATGTAGGTTACCTGGAGTAAGACTACAGGTGTATACAAGGTCATACAGGTGGTGTAGGTTACCTGGAGTAAGACTACAAGTGAATACCAGGTCATACAGGTGGTGTAGGTTACCTGGAGTAAGACTACAAGTGTATACCAGGTCATACAGGTGGTGTAGGTTACCTGGAGTAAGACTACAGGTGTATACAAGGTCATACAGGTGGTGTAGGTTACCTGAAGTAAGACTACAGGTGTATACAAGGTCATACAGGTGGTGAAGTTACCTGAAGTAATACTACTGGTGTATACAAGGTCATACAGATGATGTAGGTTACCTGGAGTAAGACTACAGGTGTATACCAGGTCATACAGATGATGTAGGTTACCTGGAGTAAGACTACAAGTGTATACCAGGTCATACAGGTGGTGTAGGTTACCTGAAGTAAGACTACAAGTGTATACCAGGTCATACAGGTGGTGTAGGTTACCTGGAGTAAGACTACAGGTGTATACAAGGTCATACAGGTGGTGTAGGTTACCTGAAGTAAGACTACAGGTGTATACAAGGTCATACAGATGGTGTAGGTTACCTGGAGTAAGACTACAAGTGTATACCAGGTCATACAGGTGATGTAGGTTACCTGGAGTAAGACTACAGGTGTATACAAGGTCATACAGGTGATGTAGGTTACCTGGAGTAAGACTACAGGTGTATACAAGGTCATACAGGTGGTGTAGGTTACCTGGAGTAAGACTACAAGTGAATACCAGGTCATACAGGTGGTGTAGGTTACCTGGAGTAAGACTACAAGTGTATACCAGGTCATACAGGTGGTGTAGGTTACCTGGAGTAAGACTACAGGTGTATACAAGGTCATACAGGTGGTGTAGGTTACCTGAAGTAAGACTACAGGTGTATACAAGGTCATACAGGTGGTGAAGTTACCTGAAGTAATACTACTGGTGTATACAAGGTCATACAGATGATGTAGGTTACCTGGAGTAAGACTACAGGTGTATACCAGGTCATACAGATGATGTAGGTTACCTGGAGTAAGACTACAAGTGTATACCAGGTCATACAGGTGGTGTAGGTTACCTGAAGTAAGACTACAAGTGTATACCAGGTCATACAGGTGGTGTAGGTTACCTGGAGTAAGACTACAGGTGTATACAAGGTCATACAGGTGGTGTAGGTTACCTGAAGTAAGACTACAGGTGTATACAAGGTCATACAGATGGTGTAGGTTACCTGGAGTAAGACTACAAGTGTATACCAGGTCATACAGGTGATGTAGGTTACCTGGAGTAAGACTACAGGTGTATACAAGGTCATACAGGTGATGTAGGTTACCTGGAGTAAGACTACAGGTGTATACAAGATCATACAGGTGGTGTAGGTTACCTGGAGTAAGACTACAAGTGAATACCAGGTCATACAGGTGGTGTAGGTTACCTGGAGTAAGACTACAAGTGTATACCAGGTCATACAGGTGGTGTAGGTTACCTGGAGTAAGACTACAGGTGTATACAAGGTCATACAGGTGGTGTAGGTTACCTGAAGTAAGACTACAGGTGTATACAAGGTCATACAGGTGGTGAAGTTACCTGAAGTAATACTACTGGTGTATACAAGGTCATACAGATGATGTAGGTTACCTGGAGTAAGACTACAGGTGTATACCAGGTCATACAGATGATGTAGGTTACCTGGAGTAAGACTACAAGTGTATACCAGGTCATACAGGTGGTGTAGGTTACCTGAAGTAAGACTACAAGTGTATACCAGGTCATACAGGTGGTGTAGGTTACCTGGAGTAAGACTACAGGTGTATACAAGGTCATACAGGTGGTGTAGGTTACCTGAAGTAAGACTACAGGTGTATACAAGGTCATACAGGTGGTGTAGGTTACCTGAAGTAAGACTACAGGTGTATACAAGGTCATACAGGTGGTGAAGTTACCTGAAGTAATACTACTGGTGTATACAAGGTCATACAGATGATGTAGGTTACCTGGAATAAGACTACAAGTGAATACAAGGTCATACAGGTGATGTAGGTTACCTTGAGTAAGACTACAAATGAATACAAGGTCATACAGGTGATGTAGGTTACCTTGAGTAAGACTACTGGTGGATACAAGGTTATACAGGTGGTGTAGGTTACCTGGAGTAAGGTTACAGGTGGATACAAGGTCATACAGGTGGTGTAGGTTACCTGGAGTAAGGTTACAGGTGGATACAAGGTCATACAGGTGGTGTAGGTCACCTGAAGTAAGACTACTGGTGGATACAAGGTCATACAGGTGATGTAGGTTACCTGAAGTAAGACTATTGGTGGATACAAGGTCATACAGGTGGTGTTGGTTACCTGAAGTAATATTGCAGGTGTATAAAAGTTCACACAGATGTTCTAGGTTACCTGGAGTAAGAGCAAAAGTAAATTTTTGTGAGAATCAACTTCCTGAGCGACTGAAAGGAGTATCATGTGGCGGGACCATTGACCAATCTGTCCACTTTGCACCAGCTACTTTTAAATGAAGGTCAAGCCAGGAATCGAACCTGGTTACCACATACACTCACTCCAGTCCCATCAGATATGGTCGAGACATTACAAAATACAATTCAAGTTAGAAGATTAACTAGATTTACAAGATTACCTCAAAGTCACCATTTTGTGGTTGAGTTATATTAAATGACTACACAACACAAGTTCCAAGGTTAGGGTGGCTCTACTGAGCCTCTTTATTCAAGAGCTCCACTAGTGCTTATGTCTAACACTAGGTGACATTGTAGTGTAGAGATGTCATTTCCCTTTTTAACCTGAAAAATAAAAATAATAATTAGTTGACAATCAACATTATTTAAGTCCTCACTTGAAAACTACTCAGAGTGGAAGCAGGTTGGATTCCCCCACCCACCATCCCAATTGTACAACTCTATCGATTAACAATGTCTTAATAAAGTATATCATCTATTTACAAATTGGACTACTATATGCACTATGATTTACTCAGTATCTGAATAAATAGAACAATTTATGGCCAACTACAGCTTTTACTTTTTGTTTGTAATTATACATTATTTCCAATTATGAAGATTATTTAAGTTTGTTTGATGGGTAAATTGTACAATCGGTGACAAGCAATTTGGTAGGCTAGGCTACTCAGTGATAGGCTCTCAACTTATGTTACTTCAACTGTCCTTAGAGGTGTTTAAACATGGCTATTTATTAAATTTCTACAAGTTTCACTTCATTCTAGTAATTTGCCTTGTAAACCAACATGTCCCAGTTCCAAGTAGGGCTTACAGGTTTATTTGTTTCATTTTTCATTTAAGGTAACACATACACAAACATACATGGATTTCCCGAAATAGGTGTACAAACATTACAAGAATTATGTTTTATACACTATATCTATGGTAAGAAATAGCTTAGTAATATTTGATAGTATTAATATCCTACTATGTTTATTTCAAATATAACTAATATTTAGATCATTTTAGCCTATATCATTGGGAAACCAACCCACTCTCTTTTACTACTTACACACACACATAGACATACACAAAACGACTCTGGGTGGGAGTACATGTACTTAAAAGGGATGAGAACTACCTGTAGTAAAAGTACAAGTACCATATATAGGGGTATTTAGAAGGGGTGAGAACTACCTGTAGTAAGAGTACAGGTATATAGGGGTACTTAGAAGGGGTGAGAACTACCTGGGGTACGAGTACAGGTATATAGGGGTATTTAGAAGGGGTGAGAACTACCTGTAGTAAGAGTACAGGTATATAGGGGTATTTAGAAGGGGTGAGAACTACCTGTAGTAAGAGTACAGGTATAGAGGGGTATTAAGAAGGGATGAGAACTACCTATAGTAAGAGTACAGGTATATAGGGGTACTTAGAAGGGGTGAGAACTACCTGTAGTAAGAGTACAGGTATAAAGGGGTACTTAGAAGGGGTGAGAACTACCTGGGGTACGAGTACAGGTATATAGGGGTATTTAGAAGGGGTGAGAACTACCTGTAGTAAGAGTACAGGTATAAAGGGGTACTTAGAAGGGGTGAGAACTACCTGGGGTAAGAGTACAGGTATATAGGGGTACTTAAAAGAGGTGAGAACTACCTGGGGTGAGAGTACAGCTATATAGGGGTACTTAGTGGGGCTGAGAACTACCTGTAGTAAGAGTACAGGTATATAGGGGTATTTAGAAGGGGTGAGAACTACCTGTAGTAAGAGTACAGGTATATAGGGGTACTTAGAAGGGGTGAGAACTACCTGTAGTAAGAGTACAGGTATATAGGGGTATTTAGAAGGGGTGAGAACTACCTATAGTAAGAGTACAGGTATATAGGGGTACTTAGAAGGGGTGAGAACTACCTGTAGTAAGAGTACAGGTATATAGGGGTACTTAGAAGGGGTGAGAACTACCTGTAGTAAGAGTACAGGTATATAGGGGTATTTAGAAGGGGTGACAACTACCTGTAGTAAGAGTACAGGTATACAGGGGTATTTAGAAGGGATGAGAACTACCTATAGTAAGAGTACAGGTATATAGGGGTACTTAGAAGGGGTGAGAACTACCTATAGTAAGAGTACAGGTATATAGGGGTACTTAGAAGGGGTGAGAACTACCTGTAGTAAGAGTACAGGTATATAGGGGTACTTAGAAGGGGTGAGAACTACCTGTAGTAAGAGTACAGGTATATAGGGGTATTTAGAAGGGGTGACAACTACCTGTAGTAAGAGTACAGGTATACAGGGGTATTTAGAAGGGATGAGAACTACCTATAGTAAGAGTACAGGTATATAGGGGTACTTAGAAGGGGTGAGAACTACCTGTAGTAAGAGTACAGGTATAAAGGGGTACTTAGAAGGGGTGAGAACTACCTGGGGTACGAGTACAGGTATATAGGGGTATTTAGAAGGGGTGAGAACTACCTGTAGTAAGAGTACAGGTATAAAGGGGTACTTAGAAAGGGTGAGAACTACCTGTAGTAAGAGTACAGGTAAAAAGGGGTACTTAGAAGGGGTGAGAACTACCTGTAGTAAGAGTACAGGTATAAAGGTGATCTGGAGTAAGGTTACAGGTGGATACAAGGTCATTTATGTTGTGAAGGTGACCTGGAGTAAGGTTACAGGTGGATACAAGGTCATACAGGTGGTGTAAGTTACCTGGAGTAAGGTTACAGGTGGATACAAGGTCATACAGGTGGTGTAGGTGACCTGGAGTAAGGTTACAGGTTGCTACAAGGTCATACAGGTGGTGTAGGTGACCTGGAGTAAAGTTACAGGTGGATACAAGGTCATACAGGTGGTGTAGGTGACCTGGAGTAAGGTTACAGGTAGATACAAGGTCATACAGGTGGTGTAGGTGACCTGGAGTAAAGTTACAGGTGGATACAAGGTCATACAGGTGGTGTAGGTTACCTGGAGTAAGTTTACAGGTGGATACAAGGTCATACAGGTGGTGTAGGTGACCTGGAGTAAGGTTACAGGTGGATACAAGGTCATACAGGTGGTGTAGGTTACCTGGAGTAAGGTTACAGGTGGATACAAGGTCATACAGGTGGTGTAGGTGACCTGCAGTAAGGTTACAGGTGGATACAAGGTCATATAGGGAGTTTAGGTGACCTGGAGTAAGGTTACAGGTGGATACAAGGTCATATAGGGAGTTCAGGTGACCTGGAGTAAGGTTACAGGTTGCTACAAGGTTATACAGGTGGTGTAGGTGACCTGGAGTAAGGTTACAAGGGGATACCAGGTCATTTATGTGGTGTAGGTTACCTGGAGTAAGGTTACAGGTGGATACAAGGTCATTTATGTTGTGAAGGTGACCTGGAGTAAGGTTACAGGTGGATACAAGGTCATACAGTTGGTTTAGGTCACCTAGAGTAAGGTTACAGGTGGATACAAGGTCATACAGGTGGTGTAGGTGACCTGGAGTAGGGTTACAGGTGGATACAAGGTCATACAGGTGGTGAAGGTGACCTGGAGTAATGTTACAGGTGGATACAAGGTCATATAGGGAGTTTAGGTGACCTGGAGTAAGGTTACAGGTGGATACAAGGTCATACAGGTGGTGAAGGTGACCTGGAGTAAGGTTACAGGTGGATACAAGGTCATACAGGTGGTGTAGGTGACCTGCAGTAAGGTTACAGGTGGATACAAGGTCATACAGGTGGTGAAGGTGACCTGGAGTAAGGTTACAGGTGGATACAAGGTCATACAGGTGGTGTAGGTGACCTGGAGTAGGGTTACAAGTGGATACAAGGTCATACAGGTGGTGAAGGTGACCTGGAGTAATGTTACAGGTGGATACAAGGTCATATAGGGAGTTTAGGTGACCTGGAGTAAGGTTACAGGTGGATACAAGGTCATACAGTTGGTTTAGGTCACCTAGAGTAAGGTTACAGGTGGATACAAGGTCATACAGGTGGTGTATGTGACCTGGAGTAGGGTTACAGGTGGATACAAGGTCATACAGGTGGTGAAGGTGACCTGGAGTAATGTTACAGGTGGATACAAGGTCATATAGGGAGTTTAGGTGACCTGGAGTAAGGTTACAGGTGGATACAAGGTCATACAGGTGGTGAAGGTGACCTGGAGTAGGGTTACAGGTGGATACAAGGTCATACAGGTGGTGTAGGTGACCTGGAGTAAGGTTACAGGTGGATACAAGGTCATATAGGGAGTTTAGGTGACCTGGAGTAAGGTTACAGGTGGATACAAGGTCATACAGGTGGTGTAGGTGACCTGGAGTAAGGTTACAAGGGGATACAAGGTCATTTATGTGGTGTAGGTTACCTGGAGTAAGGTTACAGGTGGATACAAGGTCATTTATGTTGTGAAGGTGACCTGGAGTAAAGTTACAGGTGGATACAAGGTCATACAGGTGGTGTAGGTTGCCTGGAGTAAGGTTACAGGTGGAAAGAAGGTCATACAGGTGGTGTAGGTGACCTGGAGTAAGGTTACAGGTGGATACAAGGTCATACAGTTGGTTTAGGTCACCTAGAGTAAGGTTACAGGTGGATACAAGGTCATACAGGTGGTGTAGGTGACCTGGAGTAGGGTTACAGGTGGATACAAGGTCATACAGGTGGTGAAGGTGACCTGGAGTAATGTTACAGGTGGATACAAGGTCATATAGGGAGTTTAGGTGACCTGGAGTAAGGTTACAGGTGGATACAAGGTCATACAGGTGGTGAAGGTGACCTGGAGTAAGGTTACAGGTGGATACAAGGTCATACAGGTGGTGTAGGTGACCTGCAGTAAGGTTACAGGTGGATACAAGGTCATATAGGGAGTTTAGGTGACCTGGAGTAAGGTTACAGGTTGCTACAAGGTTATACAGGTGGTGTAGGTGACCTGGAGTAAGGTTACAAGGGGATACAAGGTCATTTATGTGGTGTAGGTTACCTGGAGTAATGTTACAGGTGGATACAAGGTCATACAGGTGGTGTAGGTGACCTGGAGTAAGGTTACAGGTGGATACAAGGTCATACAGGTGGTGTAGGTGACCTGGAGTAGGGTTACAAGTGGATACAAGGTCATACAGGTGGTGAAGGTGACCTGGAGTAATGTTACAGGTGGATACAAGGTCATATAGGGAGTTTAGGTGACCTGGAGTAAGGTTACAGGTGGATACAAGGTCATACAGTTGGTTTAGGTGACCTGGAGTAAGGTTACAGGTGGATACAAGGTCATACAGGTGGTGTAGGTGACCTGGAGTAAGGTTACAGGTGGATACAAGGTCATACAGGTGGTGAAGGTGACCTGGAGTAAGGTTACAGGTGGATACAAGGTCATACAGGTGGTGAAGGTGACCTGGAGTAAGGTTACAGGTGGATACAAGGTCATTTATGTGGTGAAGGTGACCTGGAGTAAGGTGACAGGTGGATACAAGGTCATACAGGTGGTGTAGGTGACCTGGAGTAAGGTTACAGGTTGCTACAAGGTCATACAGGTGGTGTAGGTGACCTGGAGTAAAGTTACAGGTGGATACAAGGTCATACAGGTGGTGTAGGTGACCTGGAGTAATGTTACAGGTGGATACAAGGTCATACAGGTGGTGTAGGTGACCTGGAGTAAAGTTACAGGTGGATACAAGGTCATACAGGTGGTGTAGGTGACCTGGAGTAATGTTACAGGTGGATACAAGGTCATACAGGTGGTGTAGGTGACCTGGAGTAAGGTTACAGGTGGATACAAGGTCATACAGGTGGTGTAGGTGACCTGGAGTAGGGTTACAAGTGGATACAAGGTCATACAGGTGGTGTAGGTTACCTGGAGTAAGGTTACAGGTGGATACAAGGTCATACAGGTGGTGTAGGTGACCTGGAGTAAGGTTACAGGTGGATACAAGGTCATACAGGTGGTGTAGGTTACCTGGAGTAAGGTTACAAGGGGATACCAGGTCATTTATGTGGTGTAGGTGACCTGGAGTAAGGTTACAGGTAGATACAAGGTCATACAGGTGGTGTAGGTGATCTGGAGTAAGGTTACAAGGGGATACCAGGTCTTTTATGTGGTGTAGGTTACCTGGAGTAAGGTTACAGGTGGATACAGATACTGGATACAGGAGGGAGATACAGTTATTGTAGAGATGGGAACAGGGAGCAAGACTCCCCCAATACAATTATTTGTACCCCCTTGCTCCCCCCCCCCCTTAGTTTTAAGTCATGGAAGCTACACAAAAGGCAAGTTTATTTCTGAACCAACATCTTATCCCAACAATAAACTCTCTAACTGTTATGAGACAAATTCGAGGTTTTAAGGAGTAACAACATCATCATTACATGTGTAGAAAGTGCGGGGGCCGGGGATTCAGAGCCGGATTTAATTTTACCAGGTAGGGATTACAAATAGAAAAATGGGATTGCAAACTGAAAAGTTGCGGGATTCGGGAAATGGGGTTATAAAAAACGGGATTTGTGCGGGGGGGGGGGGTGGGGGGGGGGGGGGGGGGGGTGGGGGGTGTGGCGTATTAACAAAGCCAATGGTTGCACAAAAGGGTTCGTCCAAGACCAAGTGCCAACAGTCGGGGCTTAAATTGAGCCCCGTCCAAGTGGGGGTCAGTTAAATCAAAACATTACTTATTACTAGCTGCTCCCGTTTATCATCGGGTAGACATCCCCTGTTCATGTTATTAACATAAAAAACATATTCAGGGGGAAATCGGATATTAATCATTGTTATATAATTTCTGGGAAGACCTAGGTCTACAGTAGGCTAGAAGTCATCGTCCTAGTAGGCCTAGCAGAGGTGCCAAACCTCCCGTGTCGGCGGGAGATCTCCCGTTTTTCCGACCAATTTGGCACTTGCTCCCGTCCTCCCGTGTCCCCATCAAAATCTCCCGTGTCGGCCTAATGTCAGGCCTAAAATGATGAAATCACATATGGGCATACCTCCTGGTATGAACAATAGGATACAGGCTGGGGATGAAGGCAGCATCCTGAAAATTTGATGTACAGTAAAAACATTGATAAGGAGAATTAATCCCCTCTGATCTGGGTACCCCATATAACTGTAAAACAAACATGGGAAAGGAAATTAATGTCAATGCAAACATGTTTGAGGCCCATATGCTAGCCATTCTGCTCTCTGATACCAACCATACAGGATCAACTAGAAATTTGAATAAAGTATGTTCCCATGGAAATTCTTTTTTTCTCACTTATATTTTATATATAAATAGATTCTTTAACAAATTCAAAGATTCCTTTGCATGATGACGTCCTCCCCTAACAAATTCGGAGATTCAGTATGCCTTCAAATAGCTTGAATATGATGTGAAAATCACTCTAGAATGCACCCCTATGCGCACCGCGAAACTGCTTGAGTGCCTTATAGGCCTCTGTAAACTGCATGTCTGAGTGTCACCCGCAGAAATAAAGCAGTCCAATCACTGGTCAACCATCAAGCATTACTTAGGTGGCATTGTGCTTGACTGCTTACAAGACATGATGTCAATCGTCATAGGTTTATAATTAATAAGCAAAACTGTTTAAATGCATATATAGCTATACCTCTTGGATATTTATGCAACAATAACTGTTTAGAACTTAATTCATAAATTCAATATGATAAAATCCTGCATACTTTCCCAGTGCATCCTTGACAGTGCATTAGAACGCACAACAAGTCTACACTCAGCCATACAAACATTCCTATAACCCACAACAGGCGTGAAAAGCCACATTATACTTTATATCTCACACTTCACCCACCTATAGCTGGCATTTCACACTCACCTGTCGCTCATTACACCCACCCCTCCCTCCCTATATGTTAGAAACCCCTCTATGCTAAACCAATCAATATCCATTGTGCATTTATAACACTGGGGGCGCTACAAGCAAGCCGGTTATTATTACTAATTCTTCCATATTAAAAGGTCTATTCATGTAATATTGTGACATGTATGCACTATTGGAATTAACCATCATATATCTTGAATTGTTTTCGGTGATATTCTTCTATATTTTGTCTGTGTAATCATTTGTGTGATATTGTAGAGGGTGTATACTTAAAACACCCCAATCATTTACATCTGTATATGTAGTGTACCCCCAGTGGGTCTGCCTTCTCCACAACCCACAACGCACATGGAGAGAATGATGTACCCACATTCATATGGACACTCTCTGTAGGCAAAATGATGAATAAATGGATATCTTTCTAAGGATACCAGTGGTTATGTTCAATTGCTGGGTTTCCTTAGCAAGTTTAAATTGGGTATTTGTTCAATTTGAATATTCACAGAAAGAAATCATAACTTGATGAAAATTTCTCCTAAAATCAGCTGAATATCTAATGCATAAATGTGCATTTTGATGCGCTAATAATATGCTGTATTGATCAAGGTTACTCTATAGGCCTATTGTGTTATGACACATATACTGTTCCTGCGTTTTGACGCACTACTCAGTAGTGCCTCCTGACCCGCTACACTGCAGCCTATGAAACAGTGCGTCAAGTGTTTACCTTACTCTTTAAAGGAGGCTACGCTTTCTCCACTCTACTTCCGATTGAAGCCGTTTTTATGCGCACGCCGTTCGAGAGATGTATGCTGGGAGACAGTGGTGTTTGTTTGGTTTAGTAGCGCATGCAACGAAATCCTTAGTACGGACACAAGCAAATGATTATAATTGTTGCAAAGTCATAGAAAGGTTTATCTTACAATTAAAAGACATGTTTGTTGCAATCTGCCCATTTCCTACAAATTTAAATTCTCGATGTTCGCTACGACGCCGTCCCACCATAAAGTACTGTGACGTTGGAGACTGCAACGTGTTGCCGTCGCTAACGTCAAAATTCTCATTGATGACTTATAGCTGCTCTTTTTCCCGCCCCAGTGCGATCACTGACACTGTCAATTGAGCGGCCATAATTTTATCCCAAAATACTAATGTCACCTACACCTACGGATGTATCCCCCTGTCTCATCTAGACATTTAAATGGCATATCAAATACAGAAAAGTCGACGATATTTAGGATATTTTCCGTAGCTATAATCAATCGTCAGAGATCCCTTAATTAAATTACTTATACATGAAGGACAGGACGTCGTCGTCTGATTCATACACATTATGTATTTGTATTTAGCGCACTTTTTTATTTTCATGTAATTTACCAATAATTATTCTGAACAAATTCATGTAAATTATGCGTTGACACACTCTTTTGAAAATGTCGGTGTGTTATTATCTTATAGGATTAAGAGGCATTTCTCCAAGAGGGAGAAATTTTATAACGATTTTTAATTGTCTGGTAAAATGGTGACTTCATCGATTGTGTTTTTATTGTTTATTCTTTAGATATAATATTTTATATTTCCGTATAAAAGACACTCCAGACCTTAACAGAATTTCATTTTATTTCAGCCTAACCAACAAAGCGAAATACTGTATGCAACCATCAATATAGTCTCTGGCTAGATAAATAGTCATGAAAGCCATTGAGATAATTAAGAAGTAAATACTGTCATAATATTATATTATCTATAGCCTACACTTTACCATCCTGTGTAAAAAACCTCATAATCCTCCAGAACTTTTTACTTTTGGTAGAACAATTTCGAAGCTGAGTTCTAATTTCTTCATGTTTATGAATCATAACTCTTCTATTTATTTCCTTTCGAAGTTGTACTTTGAAATAATTGTCAAAGCCAGCTATAATAGATAGGCCTATAGTAGCTTTCAAACAACTCATCTCTATTATTAATCATTCTGATTACATCGTAAGTATAACTTATTAGTAGACAGCCTGGCATGAACATTGCCATTGTACAGTGAATGTTATTATCAATAGAGGTCAAATATAATAATTATTTTAAAATAAAAAAGAACCTCTATAGGCCTAAACAGAAAATATAATAATTATGAAGTCAACACAAAAGTTTATATCTAATCAAATAGCCTCTTTGTCACTAGATTTCAGAAATGGGTGCTTTTATTGGATTCAAAACTGCCCTTTGATTTCTGTTCTGATGCTTTTTTTGTTTTATATGATCTGTTTTTCTGATGGAGGGGCTCAGCCGAAGGCTCTTGTTATAGAATAACGTGTGGGGAGGTACCTTTTGACGCACAACATGTTGTGCATCAAAATGCGGTGCCCCAGTGAAAATGTGTCCAACGGGACCATTTCACTAATTCCAGGGTGGGGATGGGGGGGGGGGGGGGGGGTGCCCCTGAGACCCCTTTCAGTACTACTTACATTGCTCCCGCCCCGGACCCCACCAGGACGGGAGATCTCCCGTTTCTGACCTCTTCCTATTTGGCACCTCTGGCCTAGCCTATTTTGATGGATCACATTGAACGGAGCAAAACTGTGAACTTAACGTTTAGGAGCAACCTCTCTCGTGGTCAAAATAATCTGTTTCTTAATAGAATGGCCACAAAAGACACAAAACTTACCAGCTCTCTCAGAAAATGAGAGTAATATCGACGTCGTCATGCTGCTATTCAAGCGATTATGAAACACCACTTCTGATTAGACAACATGCGAGTATGAGACACCGCTTCTGATTGGACCGCTCACGTTGCAACACCGAGCAGCCTAGATTTTTTACGCTTTCCCGGGCTAACATTTCGGGACATATCCATACTGTAAGGTGTGCTACAGTACGGTACCGGATAACTCTAACGACAGGGCAGGGCTCACCATTTGAGTGGAGACAAGTTTCGACTGGCTATAAAATCCCAGAATAAAAACATAATAATCGTTGTTTGATTTGATGGGAGCAACCAAAAACAAAAACAAGGAGGAGGCTAGTCTACAGGCACAACTTCCCAGGCCTGTTAGGTTTTCTGGGATTTTATGATATCGGATTATCCTTGTTTTCTGCAAAAACTCAATAGTAGGGCTATCAATTATTTAGGGGAATATCCAAATATTCACATCTCTAAAAATATTCTGATACGCTAACAATAATTTTATTAAACATTTTGAATTGTTTATGTATGTACATATGTAACCATGCTACGGCTCTGACTGTGGTGTAAACTAGGGCCTATACACAAGTGGGAGGGTCGTCGGGAGCGGTATGACTAAAAGGCGCATGCCCCGCACGCCCCCGCACATCCCCGCACGCCCACGCATGACCAATAATGAAACATAATTCTGGTTCATAATTCCCATAAAACTATTAGTAGGCCTACATATGTAGCCTATGTAATACTTTTATTTCCATTTTTTATACAATTACATTGAATTCAAAATTGAGAAAAAAGGGTCTATCCATCTGTGATACATCACAGGTCTTCCAGGAGTCCCTGTTCTGGTATATAGTTCGTTCTGTTTTGATTCTCTTATGTTCTGGTCACTGCTAGTCTCTAGTCGTCATTTCTCTATTATCTCATTCAAACTTATGTTTCGTATCAATTATTTCCACAAATCCAATTGTCATATACTAACACTTTTTGCATTAATATCAGTTCCACTTTACATAGTCTTTATTACAATTTAAGTTCAGTGAGGGTCATTTCTACATGTTAACTTTAAATTCTGCTATACTCTGATCGATTCATTGTATAATGATGAGAATGCAGAGAATATTGATTAAATTGTCCAAGAAAGCAATAAGTACTGGCTAGAAAATAAGTAATAAATAAGGAAATTGAATATAATACAAGGGCGCATTCAGAAAATATACTACTTCTGCTGAAAACAATGGTTTTTGCACGTGCACACATGTTCATTGTTATGAAAAAAAACCACAATATTTATGTAATCACTACTTTAAACTGATCTAGACATGGAAAATATTGTTTTGGAATACTTCTGTCGCCGTTACGACATGTATATCTCCAATATTAAAAAATATAAATATGAATGAATACAGATGTTGGGGGGGTTTGGGGGTTTTTTTGGGGGGTGGGGTGGGGGTTATTTACACACCTTTATTTTCACTTTCTTATTATTCTCTCTTTTTCTCTTATTTTTATTTCTAATATCCAGGACTTCTTTCTATCCTCACGTTCCTTCCTTTTCTCACCTGTTATCTAGCTCTTCTCTCCATCTTCGTTATCTTGTCTTGTATCTGCTCATATCTCCTCATATTTCACTTTCTCTGTGTCGGTCCTCTCTTCCTTCATACATATGTGACTGTAGCTGGTCCATTTCGGTTTGAGACATGCTTGCCAGTTGCCAGCCTTCATGCAGTGGGTGGTCGCCCATCCCTGGCCTGTACGTGGTTATCCTGATTAATCAGGCCCAGAAACACTGACAGCTGTGTGGGCTCAGTCAAAGGCATGGTCATAAAACATTACATTGTTAACTAAAAGGATTCTACTATGTGATACGGACAAATCTGGGAAGGGGTTTTGTGGCTCTGAATCAGTCTTGTTCAAAAATAACAATTCTAACATGTACATCACACCATTAGATATGTCCCAAGATAAATTAAGATCAAAGACACAAGGATTTGGCATAATTTAAATTGGGGTAATGGTAGCTTATGGTAGAGCCAATTGGATATCATCAGGACTACTGAAAGAATTAAAGTGGCTAAGGTCACTGTTTGAGTATATGTCATTTAGAAATATGTTTGTAGTTTTCGATGACATGCATAAGTAAGAACATTTGTGTAGAATACCAATGCTATATATTCATTAGATTAATTGATATTTGTTAATGAAGAATGTGGCAGAGGTTCCATTGGGGAATTCAAATCTGAGAGAGAAGTAACTTGACCATAAGGTGCTGCCCCAGTGTATGGTAAAGGGATGTGAACTAGGAGCGAGACAGGAGGTACATAGTGACATATATACCCTGTCCCATCCAGCTGGTATCACTTAACTCATTAAGATAAGAGGCGTCGGGGACCTTCCCCTCACCAACTGAATTGTGTCTGGCAGTTGGGTAGGGTGACTCCAGCACCCTACGAAATTGGAGTTTTAAACTCTTAAATACACAAAATATATGTAATTCCTACATTAATGCTCCCGGGTATACATTACAAATATACTAATCTAGAACATAGTTAAAATTAAAGCATATGTCAAAAAAATCAGGAGCTCAGCGGCAAGTGTCACTTTAAACAATCATTGAACAATCATCTTTTGGAACAAACTTTGATTATGTGGAAGCAATTTAATATATTAAGTATTTTCATTGGGTCTGGTTTTTATTATTCAATGTCAAATCAATATTATATGAATAGACACAAACAAGGTCACTGACATTTAGTAGAACCCATGTTGATATCATGACTAATTATATATATGCATGTGGACCCTAACCTAATGCTCATTAAATCAGGATCAGTTCAAGCCTTCGCGGTCAGTTCAAATCATACAATACCTTTCTGAGAAGATGTGCATAAATCTTGCACTTGGTTGTGCCTCCACTCTATCTAAGTGTCTGAATATATAATGGACTAAAAGTCTGGGGAAGTTGATAGTTTGTTTCCAACACTGGTTGATATTTTTGTTAATAAATATCTTTATTCTTTAGGGGATCTATAGGCATACTCTCAATTCATCATAATTATACACCCATATTTTATTATCATGGGCAATCACCCAGCTATTACCAAAACTAATAAAGAGCAAAGGACTTAAACTAATAAAAAGATTTTCATGTTCTGTACATTGTTTTAATTCTGAATAAAGATGTGTCTATAGATCAAAGTAGATTACAATGTGTTTTTATGTCAGCAAAATGATTCCCCTATTATCTATTACATTATCTAATATTAAAACAATACAATATTCCATGTAAACTAGTTTCTTATTGGCCAGAAACTAAGTACAGAGATCATTGAAATATGTAATAGGGCGTGTAAGTAGTCCACGGCAGCTATTTTTTGAGTCGCGCTACTATAGCAGTTTCATGACGTCATGTGGACATGTCGCGCGAAAGTCCCATAGCCCCAACGTTACCGCGATATTAAATCTCTCTTCTTTCAACGATCATATAGTTTTATGAGTTCTAACTTACATATATCCATCTTTAGAGGCAAACGATTTCAACTATTGCCTTCATAACCGTCAAACCGTTACTGGGGCGATGTATGGAGTGATTATTTATCGCCCCAATGCTAACTCTATGGGGATTATTTACTTCCGGTCCACACATCGGCACAACTACGCGACTAATTTTCATTAATTCGCGCTCCGCCGCCATGACACTTATGCACTCTATGGTTTGAGATAAGAAACAATTCATACTTGTGGCCTAAGTCCAAAGACTCATACTATTGATGACAGGCTTTGAATGAGAGGGACCAGGCATATATAAAGGCTTGCTGACCAAGGTGGAGCATCATTCAGTGATCTTCACAAACTTCCAAGATGATCCGCTCAGCAATCCTCCTTGCCCTCCTTGGATTAACTTTGGCCGACTATGGTTACAAGCCAAAGACCAGTAAGTTCTCCTTCATTGAATCTCCCATTGCATTTATCAGGTTATACTTTTCAAGGATTAACTCATGGGTATTTGGTAATTTTGGACTTTTGTTTAATATCTAACATTCCTTTCATGGTTTTCTATTCTCTCATTTATGACCAACTGTTTCATCAACCATTAATTAACATAATATTATAAGTTTCTTCACTACTTTAGTTAAAGCATGTGATTATTGATGCCTGTGTTTAATTACAGACAAGTGTTTCCAATGTGAGTTCCGCCCACCCAAGACTCACACTTACCAGGTTCCACGTCAAGAATCCTACGATGTTCAGGTATTCAATTTAATACATTGTGATTTTATTATGTACCTATATCTATAAATTTTTGGATATAACACTATAATATCCCGATAAAGAATAAGCATGATATATATAGGCTTGATACAAGTATACTAAATCAGTAAATAATGGCAGTACAATTTTATTTCCATTATAACAAAGGTACCAGTCCACAGTCAGGAATGCCATGAGGAGCAGGTTCTTGCTGGACATAAGGTCACTAGGGTAGAGAAGAGGACTTACTCCAGCTTCAGGCCTTCCTATGGTTATGGTCATCAGCAGACCAGATATGGAGATCAGGGACATCAACAGGGATATGGCAGTTCTTACCAGCAGCCAGAATCTTACCACAACTCTGAGCCAGTATACAAGACTGTCAAGAAGTGTGTACCAAAGGTAAGAATGTTATCTTTGGCTTCTTTTCACCTTGATAAAATTCATGCACAGATGTGATCATTTGATGTAACGAAGGAAGTATAATTAATATTACAAGTTAAACACTTCTGAGATCTTCCCTTAGCCCCTTCAAAATCAATCTTGGACTACATTTCTCAACGCTGGTTAAATACCGGTAGTTGTATCTGCAGAAAGCGATGTGCGTAACTAACAAAATTACGTTACGTTATTGCGTCTGCGAGCCCGGCTAGCAAACCATCGATCATGATCTTGTATGTTCACTTAAATGCACCCAAACACATAGTTAAACCCATCGTAGAGAAACATTACATGCTTTTAGAGCTCTTTTTCTTAGCTTTCCAAATTTCTATCTCATGTTGATATATTTTATTTGGAAATAGCCATATCTCCCAATCTTCGTAATCAACGAAGGCCTAATTTTACCCAGCGAATCTGTCACTTTCAATCTTGCTGAAAATTCTGTTCTTTCTCAGATTTCTCAGCTTCAAATGAATAGATATATCCTTCACACATTAACAGTTATCACTTTTTTATCAACTTTATTATTATTATTAAGATCTTAGTAAATTATTACTAGAAAGAATATTCATACTAAAAGGAACATTTTAAAGCCATTTTGTGGACTTTTCCCCAAAGTACTTGGGTGATTCAGGTGGCAGGGTTGCCAGTGATATATAGTTATGTGATGAACTTTACTGTAGGTATATTGTTTCATATCAAATGTGTATGTAATAAATAAGACAGACTCATTTTGCTCTTATGATGTTTACACTCCCATTCTCTATTCAGGTTGAGTACAAGACTGAGTCCCGCTACAGGACTGTCTACGATACCAAGACTGAGACAGGCAAATCTGGAGGTTTTGAGCCCTGCATGGGACCAATCACCGCTGAGTCAGCCAAGGCTGATGGTGTTGATGACTGGGAGTGCTACAGCGCATGTTACACCCGCAAGGATGCTTATGGAAGTAAGTGACACTATAGTATTTAAATATATATGAATTCAACACCATGTGGGCTCCAATGACAGATAAATGATTTGACACTTTAGACAGATACTAAGGTAAATTCTTTTATTTCTAGACATTGCCCGTGGCTGCTACAAGGGAGAATTCGGAGTCAACCCCAATGGATATGGACCACAATCCATCAATGGACAGACCTACTGGTTCTGCCATGGAGATCACTGTAATGGAGACAGCATGAAGTAAACTCCATTTGAATAGACCAATAAATTATTTTGAATCATCATTTTCCTTGCATCATTTTTACGAAAAAATTAAAGGGTGAAACTTCTGATAAACAGGACGCTCAAAGTAAATATATCCTGGCCAAATAATAATGAACAATCAGTAAAAATATCATAAAATGTTCTTGTGTCATGTGGCGGCACCAGCCAATTTACGAGCTTTCCTAGCACAGTACATCTCTATTGCTTTGTTTTGCTCCTTGTCCATTATAACTTGTTGAGCCATGGACATATCTTTTCTCTTCTCTGTCTCCCCTACTTTCCTAGCAGACTGAATAGATTGACCATGGCTGCTGTTTTCTTGAATAATTTCCTTAAGAAGTAACAACCTAACACCCGGCTGAAAAAGAATTTGAAACTGAATATAAAAATTATGAATTGATTGATTGAAAATAGTATGTTTGCTTTGAAACGGACAGATTTATGTACAACTTAATATCCCGTAATTAGTAACAGGTATTAATAACTGTGGATACCCCAGGAAGACCTCAAATTCGAGAGGCTGGCGTCCCGTTCTGAATTATGTAACTGTTCAAATCAGAATAAAAATACGATATATATATATATATTTATTTCACCTCTGGAATGGACTGCCCATAGACTTTGTATAGGCGTGTTATATACGAGTGAGCGGGAAGAAATATGTTTCATTCGTCCCTAGGGACGAAACAGATGACCCAGTTTCTCCATCTGCGTTTTCATTGGTTATTCTGAAAGTAGGCCAGCGTTGTCATAGGGACACGCCATGCCATGACGTTACGTCGTCTGCTAAGCATTGTAAGTGTGGAGGCCTTCGTTAACGTCACGACGGCCGTCATAAACTCAAGTGTTACTGGAACGATGCTGCTCCCTTGCCGTGTTTCTCTCGCATCAAGTTACGTACCGTAATTAAAAGCAATCTAATATGTTTAAAATCGTTTGTAAGAGGTCAAATAAATCTCGAACTAACCTTAGTACTGTCTGTGGGATCATTCTTCACCGAGTTGGAGGCGGGGGAAACCCGAGGTGCGGAGCGAAGCGTAGCACCGAGGGTTTCCCCCCCGCCGGAAAACGAGGTGAAGAATGATCCCACAGACAGCACTGCGGTCAGTTCTACCTATATATGTTCAGGCTACCAAAGGTGTAACTTGTTAAATAGAGAAAACAATAGTCTACTACACTTAAAGAAATACACATGATCAGACCATCATCCAAAATTTTGATGTCTTGATATTATCATGAATTAAATGTAAAAAAATAAATCTATAATGTATTGCTTTCTTTATTTTATGTGTTCGGATATAGACTCTGCTTGGGGGCTTCATGCCCCTGTTGGTTGTGACTGCTGCCACCTGGCCTGAGGTGGGATATCGGGACTAACTGGTGGCCAGGGACAGGGTGTGAGGCTATAAACTTTATATTCTAATAGTCTAATATGTGTTGCAGACTTTCTCTCATCACTTTTTTACAGTATATACACACACACAACAGGATATATACTATTTTTTAAAATACTAATAGGTCCAAACAGAGATTTGCGATTGAAAACGTACATGGCACTTTGTTTACCTTTAGGTCATTGTCATAGGTGTGTGTATATTTGGCAAGTTGTGTAAATTCTGCTAATAGCCCTGTCCCATCCAGCTGGTATCAGTTAACCAATTATGATAACAGATGGCGGCAACTTCCCCCAACCAACAAGACGTGGCCCTAACTGTTGTCTGGGAGGAATATCGACTGGCAGGACAATTCGAAATTGGAGTTTTAAACTCTTAAATACTTGAAATATATGTATTTCATACATTAATACTCCCGGGAATTCATTTCTAATATACTAATCTAGAACATGGTTGAAATTCAAGTAAACTTTCCCAAAATCGGGAGCTCAGTGACTGAGCTCCCGATTTTGGAAAAGTTTAAACCTCAATGGTTGTAACTGAGGAAGGGGCATATGCCTACATAACAATATTATCTCTAAATTATTGTCTGTTTATTGTAACTATTATAGGATATAATCACTATTAGTCGAAGGGAAAACTGAAAACGCAGCTAAATGTTTTAGTTATAATTTCCTGTGAGATTACCGAGGTGTTACATTCTGGCGATATAATCACTGAAAATTACCACCAGAGAGAGATATCATAATAAATATTTGACAGGTAAATTCTGATAAGGTTCTGTTTAATGTTGTACCGTAATGAAAGATGACACACGTTGGTAAAATGCAGTGTATTGCAAGTATTCTTTTATTCTGCTCACTTCCACTTACACAGATATATTGCTCTATCTTATACAGCTCACCAAGGTGAACGTATTCTATACCACTAGGCACAATGATAATCTCTAAAAGGAACAGATTTGATATGTGTCCATTTATAGAGAGAAAAAATGGAAAATGTATAGTTCTCCTAACGAGAGATAACAAGCCACCCTCTAACGACTAACTTCTATATAATTCAGTCCCGCTGAAAAAAGGAATAACATAATCTACAATTCTATAAGATAATATCAATAATTTCAATAAGTAACTCATCGAAAATAGTCAAGTAAAATTCTTAAAATCACAACATAAACGAACAAGAGTTCGCGAATAGCGAAAATAGCTATGAACGTTCCAAAATCCACATAATGCATGTATACGCTAATATCGTAAAGTCTTTTCAGCCGAAACAAGAATCCCATGTGTTAATGTTTACCCCTCTGTAAATACTATATACGCCTGCAGGATTACTATAGCTGGCTTCCCGCTTCAATTTCGAGCAAATGTTCCCATCCTCACGAGTAAAGTTTGGGTAATCGTCAAGAGGATGTTGGAAGTACTTTCTGCCTAGCGTACTTCTTGATTCATGGCACGCTACATAAACATGTAAACCTATATAAAATATACTAGCATTTCACTTCGTAGAGTTGCAGAAAAGTTATCTCAATGCACGTTTACATATAGATTGTATATATATTCTTATCATTAGTTATGAATTATGCTCGATTAACATTTGCTATAACTCATCGATAAACGTCGGTAACTCTTGCCTTAAAGGTATAATGGTAGAAAATTTATATAAGGAATGCCTTAGATTCTAAAGACTAAAGACATTTGACCAATAAATTGCACAATAGTATAACAATCTCTATGATTATCACGGTCCCATACAGAGATTCACAACATAAATGCCGATATATGTAAACGAGAATTACTTCTGCACATTCAAGTACAATGCACCCAATAATAATGATAGAAACCTCAATATTACATGTATTTGTGCAAAGCTAGGTAGAGCTATCTATTTCTGTCTAGACCGTATGCAGCAACACACATAATGTACGAGTATAATTGTGTAATTCACTTGGTTTGTTGAGATATCAATTCATAATGGATTTATGGTTTCCTCCTTAATGGCACTGTATTAGAGAATATATCATTGTTCATAATTGAGATATTGCTTCAGCTTTTTGGGCAGTGGCAATGCTTCTATTTCCTTGGACTTGACATAGCAGCGAATTGTTCGCCGACAGAAATGCTGTAGGCTTGCGCAGAGAACAGGTAGCTTGTAAACAGCTACTTTCCTTTTTGAGGGCTTATGTCGCATTACAGCGATACCGGTTTCACATGCGGAAAACCTGGGGAATACTTGTTGGTTGACAACTTCGGAGACAGGCCAATAGGGCCCTTTCGCATCAATACTAAAAAGAATACCGATGGTTTCGGCCAGGATCACCACAACAGTGTTGGTCTGGAATTCCATACTGTACGAGGGATAGGCGCAACGAACTGCAAGGAATGCACCACTTGGACTGGATTTTATCTGTCGTATACTTGCAGGCAGCGGGAGACCTTTATTGCTTTGAACAACATCCATTTTGTGAAGATCGAAGAGTTGGATATCTTTATCTTTAGCCCGGAATATGTATCTATTACCGTGACGATTATCAAACGTGAGCAAGTGGCCGCCGCTGTCGGCGAATTTTCGCATGATCATCACTCGAATTTTGTTGACCGTGTGGGTCTTGATGAAATCTCCGGGAGACCAAATATGAGTGTTGACATCGGGTCGAAGTAAAATGCAGCTCTTATCGGGGGAGATATAGCATTCATACCACAGAAGCTCTGAATCCTTGGAGGCAAACTTCCCCAGAGAAATCTGTCGTTGAGTATCTATGAAATAAAACTCTGGAACAAAGCATGACTTCCTATCCAAAACCTGCACCACCGCAAGATTACCATGACAACCGACAACAGCTACTCCATCCCGATTGGTCTGTTGCTGAACATAGTTCAGAACCAGCATTCGATGATCTGGGGCTAGCTTATGAGGAATTTTACCACTGGTGAAACAAGGTTGGATCTCAACAGAAATCTTGTTGCCGGTTCGTTTTTCTTCCAGAATCAAGCGATTGCATGCAATCTTCTCCACGCTGATGAAACGCCCGTCAGTAACGTCGGGACGGAGAAGAAAACCTGGATGAAAAGAAAATGGAACAGACGTCATGAAATGAGTATATCTGTCCCCTATCTGTCCCCGTCTCTGTGTGTGTCACTCCATCTATCTGTCATTCTATGTTGTTTACATGATGTTGATTGATAGATAATGCGCGATGAATGACACAACAATCAGTACCTTCAAGGAAAGTCCACAGATAACAAATAGCCGAAAATATGAGCCAAAAATGATTTAATGCCAATTAATCTTGATAACAAAGGGATTTCGGGCATTGAGATGCTTTCATTCTGCCATAGCAGAATACGACTGTATTTTTCACAGATATAGCTGATCAATATATAGGGGGAAAAATGCCTCATGCATATTCTATATATATAAATTGCTCCCGCAAACATACACGGTACTCCACATAGACACTCCATACATGAAACGAGGCAATTAATTAACTGTCGAGATATTTAATGCACAATGTAAGATTAGGTAAGACAATTATTTATTGGCATCTCATCGAATAAAATGGTAAAAAAGATAATACCTTGGTTGGCTCTGAAATGGAGCATGTTATCTTAGGGTAAAATAGATAATACCTGTGGCTCTGAAATAGCCTATGTTATTGCAGGCTAAAAATAGATACCTTTGGCTCTGAAATCATCCCTCGGAGTGCTGTAGTCCGCCATGTCATGGAATCCACTTTCTCCGGCGAATCCCTGGTGAACCCAGCGCTCAAAGCTACACGACATGATCTTTCCTCCGGTCGCAGCTCGACTCCATGCTTCGATTCGTGACTGAAGTTTGAGACGGAAGGGATGTTTGCTGTTCCCATGACCCATGATGTTACCTGATTGAGTGAAAGTGAAATCGAATATCAGTTCTTTGACCCTCTTTGCATGCCATGAAATGGTTCAGACTGAAGTCCCATAGATTACAGTTTAGATATGTATACATGTATGCTTAAAGTGACACTTCTCACTGTTGAGGGCTAGATTATCGAGTAACGGAATTTCTACTTCATTTTCTAGTATTTGGTTCACCTTACCCTCCTAAATAACTCCTGTGGATATCAAAACTCTAACATTCATATTATATCAGATATGTGGTAAAATAGAGAGCAAAATCGTTTTGGCTTTCCAATCCAATATTCAAACTGTCAGTTGGGATGACATCTGGAATTATGTAACCCCCAGGTTGGCACTGATGAGTACAAAGGGCATTAGTTCCACTACTGCCACCCAGGGCTAAATCTGGCAGTACCTCCTGGTCTCCAAGCCATTTCCTCATGGATTTGACATGGGTTTAGGTTCATTACACATATTCACTAATCATTGAATGAAAACGCAATGCTGATACTCAATACTTCAGATATTGCTATACCTATCATATATGATTACACTGACAAAGTTTCACACGATTCCATGACTACTCATTTTAACTATCTTAGCCACTTTAAATTAGGGGAGGAGAATCGGTTGCTTTACGCCGTTTTGACACCATATTTTTCGTAGATTTGGTCCTATCAGGGCGAGAGAGGATGTAATAGCTTATTTTAACTACAGGGACTTGGATAAAAGGTGCCACGCCAACGTGTTAATTGTTATTCTTGGTGAGGGTCGGGGAGATCAGACTAGGCTTTGAACAAGCAGGTAACACTAGACGGTCGGCACCCCCGCTTCTTCCTTGGAAGAAGTCAGAATGACTCTGTTTACAATTTCGCACGGTGCACAGACTACTAGTGTCCAACGATATATACTCTTATACCATGTGGTTACTTCTCTGCCTGCATTCAATAATTTCCCCGCTGAGAATGTCTATTGATGCATGGAATACTTAGTTTAGGCCTATACCTACAACCTAGCGTACTTACATTGTCGATTCAGGCACTCACACTTCCACAATCCATTTTCGTTTCAACCTCCACACTCAACCCACACAGCTACATCCACGCCATTGACCATTCCGATCCCTTGTTCCATTCCGTACGAGCCGGAAGTCACTTCAACGTAATCAACGTAACCGGCAAATGGGATTCGAAATGGATAGCGCTGTTTATTTACTGAATAAACAGCGCCGAGGTAGTATAGGGGTGGGGGTGGGGTAGGGTGCGTGGACGGGACCTCGTCGGCAACTGTTTTTCTTTATTTATACAAGCAACTAGCCTAAAAGTCAGATCCCAACACAACCCAATCCAGCGGTATGCTTTCTGGAGTATCAATTGAAGTGGCAAAGGTACGATAGCTTTTTGCCAATACATGTAAATGTATTCATTTGGAAGTCTTATTAACCGTGATTGCTTATTCTTATGACATTGTATGACATGTATATTTGTATGGAATATGTATACATTAGTTTATGCGATATTAATTTTGCAAATGAAGTTGGAGTCAAGTAGAATCTTCGGGTCAGTTTAAAGCTGAGAGAAGAGGAGCTAAGAAACTAGCTTTACAATGAATACTATAGAGTGCTGCAGCAGCCCTCAGACCATGATTACAATGATGGAACGTTGGGTTATACCTTAGAAGTTATATTACTTCTAAGGTTATACTATATGGAAGAGTCAGAGGCCACATATATAGACACATATATACCTCATGCAGGAAATTTAATGTCCCGTGATCTAGATGGTTTGATCTTTGATCATTCCTCTTTCTCTAACTTCTAAGCCTTAGAATTTCTGCTCCTCTTGTGCATCTATTTATAGTTGTTTGCGTCAAACCTTAGACTAAGGTTTGAGGCAAACAACTAGTTAGATGCACTAGACTAGAGGAGCAGAAATTTCCGGGAGGGTTGTTCGGTCAACCAAAGCCAAACTGACTATTATTGGCATGAAAATCTGCCACATAAGGTTCGAATTTGTGCAAACTTCCTATAAATCAGGAACTAATTAATGGCAAGGGGAACTTTAACCCACCAGACACGTGCAGTTATGTCATATTCATTACTAGTTACGCAATTCTTTTATATAGATGGACGAAGCTTATGTAAGATTAGGATAGATAGTTCTAAGTCGGTGGGTACCGTAATACGTTGTAAACTCAGGAGAGGATAATCCCATCCTCCCCACTGACCCCACACTCTATTTGAGTCCTGTAGGCACCGCCCCCCCCCCCCCCACACACACACACGCTCACACACCGTTGGCCGCATTGATGCGGGCTTCGATGTTTACTGCCTACAGGATTCTGTCTCTGTTAAAGTGGCTAAGATAGTTAAAACGAGTAGTCACAGAATCACATGAAACTTATTCAGTCTAACCATATAGGATATGTATGACAATTTCTAAAGTATAGAGCCCCAACATTGTTTCCTCATTCAATAATCATTAAATAAGTTTAATGAATAGACCAGCTTTCAAATCACAGAATAGTAGCCGTCAGGTGCTGCCCCCACTCAATAATGCCCATGGATGTAACTAGTCTTAACCCAGGAGTCTATGGACAAGCCTGGCATTATGTAACTCCAGATGCCAGAACCCAACTGCCACTCTGACATAGCTTGACATTTGGGGTTGGCAACCAAAAACGATTTTGCTCACTGTTTTACCAAATATCTGATATGATATAAATGTTAGAGTTTTGATATCCACAGGAGTTAGTTAGGAGGGTAAGGTGAATCAAACACTAGAAAATGAAGTAGAAATTCCGTTACTCCATAATCTAGCCAACAACAGTGAGAAGTGTCACTTTAAAGTGGCTAAGATTATTATTTGACTATATATCACAGAGGTGCCAAGTAGGAAGAGGTCAGAAACGAGAGATCTCCCGTGCTGGTGGGGTCTGGGGCGGGAGCAATATAAGTAGTACTGAAAGGGGCTTCAGGGGCTAGTCTATGGCATGGGGGATCGCGGTTCTAAGATTAGCTAAGATTGATTTGAGTTGATTAGAAAGAATCCATCGTTGTCGTTGAGTATCAAAATTAAAAAGGATATTTTCACAGGATAGTTAATTATAGTAGAAATCATGAGCAGTGCGAAATACTGAGTCTATAACATATTCAACGTTGATTGAAGTAAAGACTAGCTAAGACTGGGCTAGGCTTGAGTAAGTGGAGGACAGTTGCTTTTCCGTTGGCTTTGATTTTACCTGCCTGCGACTGCGAGTAGCTCGAGCCATCCCAAAATGACCACGGCAAGTGGAGGGCGAAACCAAACCAAACCCAAACCCAAAACCTGCCGATAAAGAAAACGAAAACAAATGGAAACTACTTAAGTGTTTACATTAATATTGGTACCTGGTTGAATCAATGTTTTGTTCCTAACGTTGTTCAATCATCCCATATCGTAGATGTAATTGATTATGTGTGCAATCTTCATACGTTTCATCGTTGCTCGTGATGGGTCATCGCACCGCCCCAGCCTCCATGTTTGTGTATGTCATGTGACCTATGGCCTTGACCTTGGATTTTTTTTAATGAAAATTGTTCCTGTGATCAGAGAAATTCCAATAGAAAAGTGCAATATTTATGTTCAATAAATCTTAACTGTTCAACAGATTATCAAAGATGGATAGATGTATGGGTGTTTTAATCGATACCGATTCGGAGCCGAATGTTCCCGAAACGACGACAGGGACGACGACAAAGATGGCAGGCCAAGAAATGCCGAAAGTGGATATGGCAAAGGAATTTGCCCAACTGTCGGAATCTGACAAGCATTTCGTTCGAAAGCTAGAGGGTATGAACAAGGAAAGAGCAGTCGATGTTAAAAAAATCCGAGCCCGGAATAAGTACACAGGTCTTTTCCTCGGGGCAAGCGTCCTTGGCATTTGTATCCTTTACGCAATGAGCGATAATGGGTTGTTTTGACGAAATTTGTTCGGGGGTTGGTCGTCCTTGAATGTGTTCCTGGCTGAAATTAGCATGTTTTTTTTTAAACCAATGTGTTTTGATCTTGTGGCAACAGATAAGTTGTTTATATATTTATTATACATTATTTACGATTACCTTGGCTAAGCCTTAGGCCAGCTAGGGACTTCATTTTGAACCACTGGAGGGGGGAGATTTTCAGGGGGAAGGTGAGGGGCATCTTTTTTTGTGAAGGGGCCTGGACAGTAGCGCGCCGAGACAGTAGCGCCCACAGCTTGGATCGTAGAGCCCTAACGGTAGGGCCCCGGCCTTGGACGGTAGCGCCCGGTCTTGGCAGGGCTTAGTGGACCCAGTTTCCATTTAGGAGGCGGGACCCAAGCACCCCAGGATCATAGCACCCAGACCCTAGCGCTAGCGCCCAGACTGAAACTCGCCAGCCTTGGATCAAAGTACCCATGCCGGCCATGGCTTAGATAGAAGCGCCTAGACCGTTTACTAGTCAATTAATTACTTTTATTAGTCTATTTTTACTAAGGACAGTTCACCACCCCATTTACTGACTTAGGACCACCAATTTAAGGTTAGGTTTAGGGTCTATTTTTACTCTGGACAGTCCACTACCCCCTAGCTTTACTGACTTAGGACCACCAATTTAAAGGTTAGGGTTAGTTTTGGCATTGTTTAGTGTCAAGTTACATTTGATGGCAGCTGCTTGGTCGGGGGGGGGGGGGGGGGAGACGGGACCCAAGCACCCCAAGATCGTAGTGCACAGACCCTAGCGTCTAGCGCCCAGACTCAAGCGCCCTGGCTTGGATCGAAGCCCCCTTTGATCGAAGTGCCCCAACCGTTTACTAGTCAATTAATTACTTTTATTAGTCTATTTTTACTCGGGACAGTTCACTAACCCATTTACTGACTTAGGAACACCAATTTAAGGTTAGGTTTTGGGTTAGTTTTGGTATTGTTTAGTGTTAACTGTCTGGGTGCTTTAATTCAGGCCATGGGTGCTAGGATCTTGGGACGCTACAGTCCTGTGATCGGCCGGGGCGCTACTGTCCAAGGCCAGCGGGATGCTACTGTCCAGGCCGGGGCCCTACTGACCCGGGCGCTACAGTCCTGCGATCACTCTGAAGGGTGTGAGGGATGGGGGGCGGGTGACATCTTGTTTTGCACAGACTGAAGTTGCCCTAAACAATACATCGTGTAAGGCAGTATATCACTGATATAAGCATCACATAATGACCACTTATGGAGTCGAGTTTGGAGGAGGCGTGAAATGTAGAACGGTGTTGGAGCCGGAAAACGAGTGCTACATTTCCCTTGCCCGCATAGAATGAGTACCATAAGTTTATTAGTATATGTGCCCTCTTCCTTTAGACATGACGTCATAAAACAAGTCTCATCGATATAGCACTAGTTCTATATCAGTTCACAGATATGGAACTTCCGGTTATAGAATGCGCATATACTAATGGGCCGAGTTGGTACTGTACAATAGTCTGACTATAATTGGTCCGACTTGGTACACGCCCCAGCGCCGAGTTGCCTAGTAATTTCTAATTCCTCTCTGGCTCTGACCTTGATTCAACTAAATATATACCTCCCTACTTTCAGCAATAATTTCAATTTAGCCAGGGTCTGCATGCTAGGGCGGGCTAAGTCACCAAAAATGATTGAATAGACATATAGGTTATCTTTGTATTCTTCAAAATATCCTGGAGGATGCTCTAACTTACTGACATATCTGCCCTTCTATCGGTGAGTATACTACATGACATGGCCCAGGGCCGGGGATGCATATTTTATGAATTTATCAACTCTTCTCAAAGAAAATACTAAGATACCTCTCTAAAAGCAATACAATCTATCAAATGTATTTTTAACATCGAGCCAGAAATGTATGATATAACACTTCCTGCAGACAGAGAAAGCACCAAATACATGCCAAGTCGTGTTCCAATGTGAAGTTTTATTCAACGTAACTTCAAAGTGAAAATCGATCGCACAGTAGTTGGAATCCCACTTCTCTAGTTCTGCATTTACCAACTTTGTTTTACAATGCATGTCGCTGTTGTTTTTTCCTTAACCAAGCTCAGATTTCTACTCCATGTATGCTGTCAGACAAGAAAAGTTCTTGGATTTTGAGGAAGTACCAGAGAAAAAGCAATGAGGACAGTGATTAAATACGATAAGACTCTGGTTTAATAGATCGTTTACGGAGAAAAATCATAGAATTGTGAAATGAAATGTTGCCGTTATAAACACGTTGATTGAAGGATGCCAGTTCGTCCAATGTTTTTCTCCCCCGGACTTGATATAATTGGCTGATGTAAATAAATTTGTCTAAACAAACAATGTGAGTTTTGTATGTTCTCATTTCATGAGGGAGTTTTCGTTATGATAAATGACGCCTAAGTATGCAATTTAATCAAGTTAAACGTATAAGCATCATACAATTTGCTCGACAAAATATAGGTAATATTTGTTATGAATTTTTGATTTACTGAAAAAAAATATATAGTAGGCTGTTCGTATTTAGTGTTTGAACATAAAAAGCAGTACGTTGCTTGCTTGCCTAATCCAGCACATTCATACCATAATCAATAGCCAGTTCATTCCATAAACCATAAAACCACCCAGATATTTTTGGAGGCAACGTGCATTTATTACGCTATTGTAACCACTTCCACGATTTTTTAAAAAAACAGTAGTCAATTCAAACACGTATAGGTAGGTTGCAACAAACATTACTTTATTGAAATACATTTTGTGTTTATACGTTTAACTAAATGACATTCCTCATACCAATCTATTAGGCTAAAACACAATAAGAAAGACTCCATTGGAGGGAAAACATTCTCTTTCAGTCTACCCCTTTTCTCAATACAAATAGATATATACATTAGATGCGTGGAATGAAATAACATGATTTAGCCCACATGTATTTTATGTACATGTATTTTATCAACCAAAATTACCCCCATTTATTCACAGATACTTTTATACAGGCATCAATAAACTTTCTATTCTTACATTTTATGTCCGACAATCAGTAAACATTTATTTTAATAAAGACCACTTGATCTGCTCCTTCGCCGACGCAAGAACCTGCAAAAGAAGGGGAAAACTTGGGTCAATGTTAGGGTTAGATAATTTTATATTTTGGCCTTGTCTCATCGTACAAGTAAAGACGGGAAACATGTAGAGCATAATCTGTTAATAATTATCCACAAGGTTGTAACTGAACAAACCTGATATTAGTTTCAACATTATTCAATAGTCATTGTGTAAAACAAATATCAAATGTGTGAAGTAAATGTGTTTCAACATTGGTTGTTGCTCGCCTAAAAACAAATGTAGCCAATCAAGCCATCTAGTAAGAGAAGCTGATTGGACTAATTTCATTTAGAAGCCTTTTGATGAGTAGATGTATATATCATAGTTGATGTTGGTGTGATGACCACACATTGAGCTAGGAAAGGCTGGACAGGAAGCACTCAGGTGAGACAAGCAAAACAGATTTTACTTTGTGATGTAACCATAAAGCATCCAATTTTAATAGAGAATTGGGTGCAGATATAGGTGAAGTGGAATTGATGATTCTCGTGTGTTCAGTTGTCATGTATGGCATGGGTGTCACATATTATAATATGACTAAAAGAAAAGTCAGATCTAGCAGATTCGGGATAGCGCCCTAAAGCAGTCGATAACGTTAAATGGCTTGAGTTGTAACAAGTAAGCATCTCTGCTGTAATGATCAATTACTAACGAAAAGTGTCCGTAAATCGATACATCTGATAGGACCCATTCTCAGTTACATCTGGGCCAAAGGGATGGGCTCATATTAAACGCAGTTGAATATTGGTTTTAGCGACAAAGATCCACCCAGAGTTGTGCAACAGCAACTAAGGGAATTACCCTCATAGGAATCTTCGTTCGAGAAATGGTTTAACAGCTAGGGCACCAGGAACAACCCACACCTATCATCAAGAAAAGTAAGTGTGGTTTCCCACCCCTGGGGCAACAATGCTAGAATCATATATCATAAAGGCTTGTACCAAAGTCTTTTGAATGAATTTTAAATCTAAGGAATCTAACAATATTTAAAAGCAGAAGTGATCAACCTGCTGTTACAGTATATCTGGGCAATTGTCTTAGTATGTGGGACAACTAAATCGAAGCTAGAGGCAATCGATAAATTTGCCAGTTGGCAGATCCTGAAATAGAAAACTAATTAAGGCCCCCACTGTAAATTTCTTTTCCATGAGCTATGATCCCAAATTGCGGAAACAAAAGCTTCGGTAATTGGATCATTACCAACACTTCAAAATAAAAGTGTGAACCACCTACCAGAAAAAAAAATCAAGTTTCCTACCTCACCGATTATTTCATCGAATCCAATAATAGTCTTTTCAATTCTAAGTGGACCTGGATCAGAGATATTTCATGAACAGAGTTAACGGTGCTAGAAGCGCCGGTTTAGATTTGAACTTTCCGATTTGTTTAAAATCCAGAATAAGTAAAGGAGTTTCCTTTGATAGTAGATATCGCGATAGTACCAAGGGATTTTTAACACATTAGGTCACAATATGCCTGTCAGGTGTATCGTAGATATGATCATTTGGATGATTATCCTACCCCTTAACCCGCATTCATTTCCTTCCTTCATAGCAGGTTTTTCTGATTCAAATGTGTAAGGCACTATGGGTGATACCCTCTCCTAAATAAACATCCACATTGACCATAACAAAGCCAGTTGTTTCTTAACCCAGGTATGGGTGCAAACCAGCTTTTTAAACTGAACCCAAAAGCTTTATATTTTAGAAACTCCCTAATGTAACGACAATTAGTTGATAACCAAAACGGTCCATTTGACTTAACCTTAATAACAATGTGGTCTGTGTCCCGGCTTTCTTCCTAAGAATATATCCCCATGCCTCAAAGACAAAAAAACAATGGCATGGCCCAACAACCAGGAAAGAATGCCAAGAACATTTAGACTATCTGCCTAGGGTCAACAGTGAATATTGTAGAACCTATGAGTATGATTGGTCAACTCGTCTATTACGCTCAAAGTTGCTCCAGTTTAATGGTCTGGCGTTTGGTTAATATGGGAGTATGGTGGGGTGAAAGGGGTGACTGGGTTGCAGCAAACTGTCTCATTCATCAAGTGGAAGCAAAGAGAAATCTGGAATAACCTTTCTACCTTCAGGGTAATATGGGCACGCGTGTTAGTACTGTAACTAAAATATATTTGTGGAAATCTGCCAACTGGCGGACATTCTCAGAGGGTGGATATTTGGTTATCCAAAGAACAACTCGGGTGGTTGAATTTCTTGACTTTACTTACTTAGAGCTGGTCCAACTAAAATTTTCTAATGGGATTCTGCCCTGGATCACGCCTACACAAAACAATCTTTATTCATTTTTGCCTCCTTTAATAGTTAATGCTGTGGTGTTTTGTAAAAAAAATAATTAAGAATAAATAACTAGTCTGCTTTGTTTTACATTGCAAACAACCGCTGATAGTTTCAACCTCTAATTTCTCAGAAATGTTACCTAAAATTCCCCCGTTAATAATCACATTACTTCTCACAGACTGTGGTCTAATACCAGAACTCAAGTCTGAATATGAAAGAAGAGATGCTTTAAAAATATGAAATAAAAAGTAATTCCTTTTGCTGAAAAAAGGGACTCTGGTTACAAGACCAACCCCTGGTTACTGCCACCGTGGTTGTCAGAGGGTAGGAGTATGATAAAGTGTCTTTACCACTGTTAGCCAATTTCACTCACCTGGAGTTTGTTGGTCAGATGCTTTAAAAATAAATCAAAATTTCTCATGTAAATAAAAAAGAGCGCCTTTTAGTCAGATTCCAGATTCCTGACATCAATTATTCCCCAATTATTCAGTAAACTATTTCTGATTATTTATAAATATTGTGACGTGTTGTACAGTGTATATATCCTTAATAAGATTTAAAGATGCTCTCAAAATTAGTCCTTCTTATGTCAGGTGATATTATTCATGAGAGACCATTCTACTTAATCGAATAATTCACAGCAAATATGGGGAATAGAGCAGAGGATGAACACACAGGTAGGTATGTCAAATTATAACAGGATTGGAAAATGCAAATGATACCCGTTAACTCCCTCTATATTTTCTACATTTATGAATGTGGATTCGTTTCAAGCAATCCGGATATATGCTAACAGAACTGATGTAAGATAAAAGAAGTAAAATCGAAAAGCCGTGACACTTTTGTCACGTCACAAAAAAAATAAAACCGAAAAGCCACCTCCTTTGCATAACCCCATCAAATGTATCTTAACCCATTCTAGGAACTTACCAATATATAATCCTTTCACACGGGGCATGTGGGATAGACGATATTTCAAAAAGTGATGAGGTACAGAGACTAAGGAAATAATTGGGCATATTCCCAAAGGGCTATTGGAAGCATTCTGTTGGGCACATTCATAACCTATGCTATGAAACTTCATAGCAAGCAAGGAGAGACCAGGAGACTGGTACAAATTATAACTAGTCCTAAAGTACATATTTTTCCATTGTCGATACGCTTCTTTTTTCATGGGTCTGTCTGGCCTATCTGTGGTGTTGTCTTAAGATAAAAAAAACGTCACATAATTTCTGGGCTTGATACAATGGAGCATCTAACCCCTATAATTACAAAAGGGTTACTCTCCTCAGCAACGAGGGTCAAGTATAAAACCCCCTGAAGATGACATATATAAATTTCGTCACTGAAAAAAGAATTACTGTTCTGTGTGGGTAGAGTTTGATGTTAGTTCTCCGATAGGCACAGTGAGAGGAAGAGACATTTCTTTTTTTAGCCATCCAGAAATTACCTGTGCTACTGTTTGTTCACCAAGAGGAATATCTTCTGATCTGAACGATACGCGATTTACGATTGCAGAGGGGTCCGACTCCATGATGATCCTGAAAGGGAAAAAAAGAACATTCAGATGGATGAAATTGTATGAATGTTAAAGTGACATGTCACTGGGCTCCCGATTTTGGGAAAGTTTGCTTGAATTTCAACCATGTTCTAGATTAGTATATTAGTAATGAATACCCAGGAACATTAATGTATGGAATACATATATTTCGAGTATTTAAGAGTTTAAAACTCCAATTTCGAATCGTCCCACCAGACAATGGTCTTCCCAGGCACAACAGTTAGAGTCAAGTCTTGTTGGTTGGGGAAAGTCGCTGCCACCTGTTATCATAATTGGTTAAGTGATACCAGTTGGATGGGACAGGGTATATATGTCACTATGTACCTCCTGCCTCACTCCTACTTCACACCCCTTCACCAGGCACTGAGGGCAGCACTATATGGTCAAGTTACTTCTCTCTCAGATTTGAATTCCCCAATGGAATCTCTGCCACATTCTTCATTAACAAATATCAATTAATCTAAGGAATATATAGCGTTGGTATTCCACACAAATGTTCTTACTTATGCATGTCATTGAAAACTACAAACATATTTCACAGTTACAAACAAACCTGTCAGAGGTTTTATGGTTCACTGAGCAATGAATCACAATAATCATTTGAAACAAGAGAAATGTTTTCCTAGTTATGGGGAAATGTAAATGTGAAACACACATCATTTTTATTTGGCCTTATCCAAACATATAGGCATGTAGACATTAATCTGGTCTGACGATTGCCACCAGCAATACCTTATGAACTGGCCACAAGCAATGCCTTATGTGGTAGTGACGATACAAAACGATACAAAGATTTACCACACATATATACTTTTCATGTTTACCTCTAACATGAAAAATAACAATTTTTTTAAATATTCTTTCAGTTGGTATGCCCTCCAAATTCCTTACTTACCCATTGTCACAGACTTCATCTAGTGCCAAGAATACGCCATCCAAATTGTCTAATAAGGCTCGCTTTTCAACGTTCTTCTTCAGCATTTGACTGACTGCATCATAGTAGCAATTCAATACACTGACAAGTATCAACTGGAAAACAGGCAAAAAGTAAATCTTAAGTACAACATGACTGCATAATGCATAACTGGCCATAAATATAGAATTACTCAAAGTTCTTTGTAAAAAAGGCATGGCCCTTTTTGATATGTCCAAAACCTTTTTGTCCTAACTACCTTTCTTTGACAAATATAGAATTCTCTTATCTTATCTTAATTTTTTATGTGACTTCTAAGGTTTTGGTTACATAGAGAAATAGTTTAAAATAAATTGATCAAATAGGGGGAAAAACATGATGCACTTACTTCATTTTCCTGTTGACTTCCAATAACATAGAAGAATAAATCCACATTACTCCGGTAAACACATGTGAGACCTTCAAGCATGATGATTTCGGCTGAAAAAAAATAAAACCAATTTTTTATCAAGTTTATATACTAAATCCAAATAGAAGAGATCAAATTTGGAAATAGTTGCCCATAGAAATGTGTACATTATGATCATTTGTTTTCTGAAAGTATAAGATGTTTTTGATTTTTTTTTTAATCAACGAGGATCCCCTTTATTTTCTCAATATTACATGCATTGTAAGAATATGTATAATTAACCAACAATAAAGGTACAAATCTCAAACTTGAGAAACTTATTGATTGTTTATAAGGTATTTTGTTGTTGTTTGTTGCTGTTTTTTTAAAGCTACGATATACATGTTTATCATTTATATGATTTTACTAGAAATAAGTACAGCGGTACTTTAATTTGCAATGTCAACATGCAATGCCCTTATTACTTTGAAGCCATGACTTGAGGTTACAGTACTTAAAATTGGCTGCATTCTTGGTCAACTTGTTCTTTCAAACAATCAAACAATATCTGTGCTCTTTTCAACAATCGTTCCGTTTCCAAACTAGATTTTCATTTATATATATAATCCCACACTTGGTTGGTGCGAATCTAAAGGAATAAGTCCCTTGTAACAATATATAATACTTCTGGTGACGTCTAAATTATCTAGGGGCACTTGCTATATTAATAAAAAAAAATAGATTTGATATAACCATAATCCATATTGTATGTTACCGGTGCAGAACACTGGTTCATGGTAAATATGATATTCCCCAAGAACTTATTATAAACTTAAAACTTATGGAAGGGAAAATGTTTTTTTCTTGTATAATATACAATGTACAATGGTCTTAAATAAATTCGGGGTTGTATTGTGGCTGATGCAAAACTCACTATGTCTCCCAGGCCCTGTTTAAATAATAGCATACATGAATCCTTTGTAGATAAATGAAGTAGTTGACACCAAATAAGAGAATCTTTCTTGACCGCAATGTTAACAAAATGGATACCAATTATCCGCATGCACTTAAATACTATAACTAGCAAAATAAGATTATTTAAAACCCTAATAAAAAAATATTAACGCTAGTCTACGACCCATCATTTCACTCTCAAATACAAAACAAATTATTTTACCTGCTTCTAAGCACCAACATTATTTCAGACAAAAAGGTGATAATTATTATTTTGGGTTCATGGGAGGCATATATATACTAAAAACATTCGGATCAAGATTAAGAACCAACTAAGAGCTCATTTTTTTTTCTTTTACAAATCATTTTTCCTTTAAAAATGAATAAATCATAGTCATCTTGCAACCATAGCCTAAGAGTACTCACCATTGGCCCGATGTGTCTTGTTGAATAAGTTCTTTTCGAACGCTTTCTGGTCCTTCACGGTAGGGTATGTATCGTCATAATACTAAATTGGGAAGAAAGAGTGGAATTTTGTAGGACGAAGACGAAGCGAATTCAGGGATTTAAAAATAAAACTAATCTATGTATACATTCAAGAATGTTACTGTTAGAGACAGTTTTTGTTAACTGAACCCACGTGAGCTATAGATGCCATGGAAGATCGATGATCTGAATATCATAGCCACTAAATTTAAAATAGTTCATTTCAAAATAAATCAAACCAACTAGTTGTAGTAATTAATTTAAATTAATGCTTAGGCCTAAACGAAAGTAATGTTGTCGATTAATGTAATTATACTAACCTTGGCCACGAGACGATTTCCATCGTTGTCCAATATAAGAATGGCTTTCACAGAATACAGGGATGGTTCCTGAGATGAATAAAACAATTCAATTAAATTAATAAATAATTTGTTATTGTTATTAATATTAATATAGACTGGTGTCTAGTCCGTCGATCTACTCTGGATCGCAAAAACATCTATGACATAGAATACTCATAGTAGTTAATATAATAAAGAGTTCAGTTATTCCCCTATCTACTTTGGGGCAAATTTCTTGTCCCATTATTTGACACTGACAGGCCAGTGCAAATATTGGGCAGGTCCCTAGCCCTAGCCTAGGTTCATACAATTTTTAAGCATAATTGGGTGGTATAGAAGATCAAAGGTCTTTAATTGATTGTTCGATTGGTGGAATATCCAATGAATTAAGACACTATCATTAGAATACGTTAGTATTGGAGTCATACTTATCATATATTGTACTTACTGGAACGGGAGTGTCCATAGTGTCGACTTGCGCTGGGCTGGGAAGTTGATGTGTTATCGTCCGACGTGGAGGATGGCGCTTCGCAGTCGATGACCGCTCTCGATGCTGATTGGCTGTTAATATAAAACATTATATTCTTTTATTAACAAATATTGTTACTTTATGAAGAGTTATTGCCTCATTGTATTGTATAAAATACTTCCTTAATTTAGCAATATGATATAGATTACTGTTCAGTTTCTATATGTGGAAATTTTGAATTTCTCCAACACGACTTTTACCCCGGGCGCAGTGGCCTGAATTAAAATCAGACATGGCGCTCGCTAAGAAGAAAGACGGAGGTCCAAATGTTAAATTTTTTGAGTCATCAGAAACTGTTGCTCAATTCGATTCCGTGAAAACATGGCTTCAGAAGAATTGTAAGAAGGTAGGTCACGCCTGGGAAGGAGATTATTGTTGTTTAAAGTCGATCTTACACAGGAACATTGAGGTGTGTTGACGAAGTGGTGAATAAAAATGTGTCGCGGCTTCAACGCGTCCTTTGTTTTTCCCTATGGCTATGACGCCAACCGGTGTTATTATTGTGAATTCTCTTGCATTCGCTGTGTTTCATGAAGAACTGTGTGTCATAACGGATGCTAATCGTTCTATTACTGATATTATATCGATTACTTTGTGGATTGGTTTGCAACACGCTTCAAATACAACCCGCGCTCCAAGCGTCACAGCCGTGAATGGGCCCCACTGTTGTGTTGACTTCAGACAGTTCAGTTCTTCCCAAGCCGAGGCCGGTTGAGGCTGACCCAAAAGCATTAGGCCCTAGGACTGCCCAGTCTTGTTTACCTTTAGTCTTTACTTTAAATACCATTTTCTCTCGGAGTGGTCTCCAAATTTATGCTTATATTATGATCTATTCAGGTCTGATTCAGAACGCTTCCTTGTTGAATTGTTCCATTTTCATGAATCATTTATGGAATTTATACTGATGGCAGTGATGCTCCCCCAAATATTTGGCAACAAAAAGAGTCATAATCATATAATAGCCATACTGCCCATAGGCCTAGACATAGCCATGCCCATGAAACTGTTATCGATAACAACAGTCAACAGTCCATTTTCTAACTTATACAATGGTATGGTTCGTGTGTAATGGCTAATGCCAATTTCATGGTCATCCCCACCCCCTCTCCCTCCCCATAGCCTACTATGCCCATACCCTTACTGGTAGGCTACCCCCCCCCCCCCCCGATATTAATCCTGTGACGACGTTGTGTATTATTGTTAGCCTATATGTATTCATGTATTAAAACTAGTATCCAGATTTATAGATTAGGCTTATAAATTATGCTGATCATAAGTTACCTATTGATATATTTTGGCATTCATGTTTTCATTGAATATTTTTATATCATAAATGATGGGGGAAAAAGCAGGTGGGGGAGGGGGTTGTTGAATCAACCAAACATTCATATGTTTTCTCAGTGTATATCTTTCGAATTCATTTTATTTTTGGTTGGTGAAGTAATTTACATTTCTATTTTTGAATTGGTGGAAAGTACTTGCCTTGGGTGAGTGGATTATACCATTTGCCGCCCTGTTTTCATTGAGGTATGACATTGGTAGTCCCAACCTTGTAGTTGTAGTGCAATGTGCTTGATCCCTACATGTATCCATTTTACCACCAATAACACTAGCTTTTATCATGTTATTCCAGTATGTGCAAGCTGACCCACCGACCAACAAAAGTTTGGCCAGCCTCGTAATCCAGCTGCTTCAGTTCCAGGAAGAAGCTTTCGGTAAAAGTGTCAGCAAGCCTGCTCTTACTAAACTGCCGGTAAGTAGTTCACTGTAATTTAGTGTAATATCTCCACTGTAGTTTATGCCAATTGTATTTAGCCTATTCCTTCCAACATGTGTACATCTGCCACGTAAACGAGATGACGACTTGAAAACATTAAATTTGTTGGCGGTTTAGAATATTTATATAACTAAAAGGAACTTTCCTAATGTTAGATTTGTTTTGATATATTTCACAGATGCGGTGCTTCCTGGAGTTCAAGCCAGGCGGAGCTTTGTGTCATATTCTTGCAGCTGTATTGAAATTCAAGAGTGACCAGGGATGGTAAGTAATTGATTGACTATAAAACTTCTTTTGTGTTCATAGCGGGTGATGGCCACGGGACTGATCCAAAACAGTCTGTTTATGAAATATATTCTGTCGTTGAACACCTTGGGAAAAAAATACTGAATAATGTTAGAAATTTTCGCCAACGAATGAACAGTTTGAGGTGAGAACAGTGCGGCCTGGACACACCTTTGAAGATAAATTCAATGTATGGAAACGGACATTTTGGTCGACGTGTCTGGAAAATATATACACTAGAAAAGCCTTGAATTTCTTGTCACCAAAAGCGCGGAGACCCTTGAGAATATTTCACTGAAACAATGGATGTTTGATTACCTTTTTCTCATTGTGTCAGGCGCCGGTTCGACTTCCAGTCACCATCGCGGATGGACAGAAATGTAGAAATGTTCATGAACATCGAGAAAACCTTGGTAGCCAACAAATGTTTGGTCATGCCTCAAATTTACATCCAGCCTGATGTGGATAAGAATTTGAATGCCAAACTTAAAGACATCGTCAAAAGACACCAAGGCCAGCTTGTTGACAACCCAGAAGATGCTACTCACATGGTTGGACCTCTGCCTGCCAATATGGATGAAGGTCAGCTTCGCAAATTATTTTTCTAAATCTTTATTTTTTTGCTGATAGATGTGTTTATGAATTGTTTCTATGCTATCCTGACTTGATGATTCATAGCTCTCCTGTAGTGCGTACTAATTTATCATTTTTGATAGTCTGGTTCTACATATGTCCCTCCGTCTTTCAGATGATTACTTCAGACCGGTGCTTAAGAGGGACCGATACACACTCATCCATTGGTGGTACTACCCTGATAGGTACGTAAAATGTTTAATTTTTCTTTAATCGTAATATCTTCCTAGGCTAAAGGTGAAAACTACGTTCCCTTCACTGTTCCTTTCCCTTTTTGTCTATTAATTTACTGATAACTATCCCAAAACCCCCGATTACATGACGCTAACCTAACCTATATTTGACCTAAAAACAACAATATTAAAATAAATTATACAAAAATTGTAATAAAAAAATCTATCAACTCCCACTCACGTCTATACTTTACCTCCACAGTTATGATACTTGGGGCTTGGACGCCAACATAGAGCATGATCCAGAAATACCAAAAGAGCCTGAAGGAGCTTGGGAAGTAAGTGAAAATTCCTGTCTTGGTTTCAACCACAGGTCTTTACCATTATTTCAGTTTCCCTGTTCAATTATCACTCAATGTCAGTGTCAACTAACGATGGTCCTGTTGGACCGAAACTTCGAACTGACGATTTACTCATTGTAAAATAATTAAAACCATAACAAGGCTTCTTCATTAACGACTACCATCCCATACATAGTTCCAACCAGTTGGCAGACGTTCCCATCTACCATTTTGTTTGGTTCTTTTCTAGGTAAATGCTCGCTGGCTCATGGATCTTGATGATTTCAACGAGTGGATGAACGAGGAGGACTATCTTCTCTCTGAAGAAGAAGATGTGAGTCTTAATTAACCTATTTTAACACTATAAAGAATCATGGTTAATAATCTAAAAGAGTGGTTCTTATACCCTTTAGCGTGTTACCTCTCGTCCTTAATATATGAGCAAAACTGTTGCTAGGTTGTAAAAGAACTTAACACCTTAATCCAACCTACAGTATTTTAAATCTTATGTCCGTTCAACCTCCATTGAGATGATGAAATGTTAATGTTCAAATTCTATTTACTCTTTAAGGGTGAAGGTGGCAAGAAAAAGAAATCGAGTCGACTCAAGCTCACCATCGATGACGTAAGTTCCCTTAATGATAGCTTTATCATTATCGAAGTACATCCCGTTCGGTGGATACCCTCTTCATAATCAAGCTTTCTCCATTCTAAAATAGTATCTGTCAACATGTATGCTTCTATCAGTAGCCTGTCTCAAATACACCAAAGTATTAGGATATTGTCTTATGTGATTTTACCGTCGCGTATACTGCTCCAAATTCTGCTTTTCAACATTCTGACATTTATCAGACTCGAGTTCCTTGGTTCTGAGTCTAGGAACTGCTGACTTTCCATAATTTAAACTGAATGGTATCCACCAGACAGGGTGACATGTTTGACTGGTCTAGAGTAATGGGCTTCATGCTTCAGCCAGACGCCTGTTGATAATTCTCCATTTATATAATTTGCACTCAAACATTCGCTTTGATCGTTTCTGCTTCAGTAATGCTTAATCTTATTTTCTCATCTCGTATATTCATGTAAATTTTTGTCGACATTTAGTGAAAGAGTAAATGTGTAGTGTATTTTGACAGCGGACCGTCTCCAATTTGTGTAGTCATCTAGTATCAATTATTTTCGCATTTTTCCTCGAACGGGTCCTCATTTTTCATATATATTATTTTACTTAAGGTAGAATTAGAGCAGTCCTAGAAACTAGTTTCCCACTGGGGTTGGATTTATGTTTTTAATTGTGATATATTGACCTCCGTCGTCCTCGGAGGATTTGTGTTTTCAAATATACATGTGTCAGAGCTATTTAATATTTAGCAATCCTAGGCACCGACTCTAACACTGAAGAAGTAAAACTAGCACTATAAACTGACTTATTCTCAGGAAACCTCTTAAATGTAGCTCATTTAAATTTTCATACGGCTTTCTCTAAAAAGCACGAATAATTTCACATCTCTTCTGATGTCTCCATTCCGTACCAAATAATCTCGTTTCTAATCATATTATTTAGGGTAAATTGTATTACTCTTAATTAGTTATCGGCTTCTGTGGGCTTAATGTTAAAAAATAGTACGTACGAGCTGTTTAATCAATGTAGCTTGCACGTTCGTTAAGGGCATGTCCCTTGTCACTCTATAATTAAACACGCCAGAAGGGATGACCGCCATTTAGATAAATAAGCCAAAATAATCATAACTTTAAGGCATTGGGCCATGATCGGTATCACGTTAAGTTATAGCCCTTGATATATCAGATATGGCCGCCTTGAAGCAGCACTATGTTTAAGATTGTTGATAAGTGGCACACCCATACCCTCACTTCGGTCAGTGTCAAGACATTGAACACTAAAAAGAAACGTAAACTAGTTACTAAGCACCCAGTTATTATGATGCCCGGCTAGAAAGGCACCTTGCAATCTTCCAAGCTAAGCATATCTCTTTGCTCACTTTGCATAATTAAAACACTAGCGACCAGGGCCTGGTCCCGGGTCCAAGCACCGAAACATGACCTGTCAGGAGTGTGGTCAAGTCGGTCACAACCGACGCTCCTGTAAACGCCGCAGCAACCTGCAGGACCTCAGCGATAATTCTGATGACGACGCCGCTACGGTAAACACACACAATCACATAGTCATCCAACCGTGTCTATTCCAAACCAGAAAAGCCAGTGATCCATTCAACCAACCAACCAATCATTCAACCAACTGTATCAAAACCTTCACACTCTCTGGAATCACCACCCTGCCTGCACTTTTGATTCTTGGGCACTTTTTCCATCTCAGCCTAACAACGATTCTTTTTTCCATCCTGTCATTTTTCCCACTCACTTTTGTAAAAGTTAGAGGGTATCATTTCCCACGGTTTGGCCCCTATTGCTTATTCTAGCTCCACAGTGTGCTCTCACAGTTTTGCGCACCTCTGTTTGATCATACCAATCATTGCCTCAATCAAATTTGACTATTTCAACGCCATCGAAATTTTTAGTGAAACTTATCGACCCTTTCTTAATCCATAATACATTCCTCAGCAAATACCTTTGCCATAAACCCCTAGACACCAACTGTTTCTGTGATACAGAGAATGAAAATATTAACGCCCAGCATGCCGACTAAGCATGTAATGAATCACAATGAAATAATTCCCAAATGTTCTGAGGCGCCGCGTGTGACCCGAGGTACTAATGCTAGAAAACTACTAGCAACGGTCCTACTAAAGCTAGTATTCCCTGTATAGGTCGAGCTCTCATTAACAACGCTACCTAGAGGATATGGTAGACCCTTGCGTGCATTTGCGGTTTTCATGTATTGCATGGAGTGACATGGTTACTACTAACAAGGGTGCAGTACTTACTTCTCTCCAAAGTGTGACACTCGTCTCCCACTCTCATCCTACAACTGGGATCTTTAATAATCTCCTGTTCTTAAATCTACAAATATATATATATTGCTGCCCTGTTTCATTCAGATATAAATCCTTACCCACTTGAGGTAAACGTCTGGTTTTCCCATGAATTTAAAACATTGGTTAAATAAATATTGGCCATAGCTACCTGCTACGAGAAGGTAAAATCATTGGTCATCGTATAGAAAATATTTGGTTACGATGGGTATTTAAAGAGTTATTTCAGAAAATGATTATTTTTTTGCCCGTGTCTAAAGACTAGGAAATTCGCGACCACAATCCTCCGAGTACAAGTCAAGTTGTGGGAACGTAGCTGAAAGCGACACATTATTTAATTTCGAAAAATAAATTCGTCACCAACAAAAACGATGCATATGTTCTTTTTTTATTGCTATAATTTCCTCTTCCTTTCTACCCTGTTTATGGTTTGCTTGTCTCAGCCGAGGTTTTTACCCTAGTTTAGTTGCTTTTATAGGATTCTTTTTATGTGCACAATTCTGTGCGTGCTTGCATTTGTTTTAACAATGTTTTGCTTTACTTTTTACCGCTGATGGTTTTGTTCTTGGCTTGCCAACGAACGTAAGGAAAATATGTGAAGTTGGCTTGCATTTTGCATCCCTTACGAACATCTATTCTTAAAGGAATCTCATGTATTTACCTAATGGCAATTATGAATAGCCAGTCTTCAAGGAACGAATGCTATCTATAGTATATCTCCACGGGTGTATAATTTGTACTTCAATTGTTTTGTCTTCTACTCTACATTACACAGATCAGTCCAAGTCCGGAATCTGATCGTCGCAAAAAGAAGGACAAGCGGAAGAGATCGCCTTCTCCTCCGCCTTCCACTAAGAAGCGAAAGAGGTGAGTGGCACCCATGTTTGTGTATTAGAGTAATAAATGTGTCGTAAATGGGCAGTATCTTTATTGGTCGTCTTTGTGGTTTTTTTCATTGAATCAATTTGATTTAGTGTTATTTGCGCATGGCTTTACACGTTTGTGGTGACCATATGTATGCTGATTGTAGTGTAAATCCACGACGGTCAACTCGACAACGCGACCCAGTAAACGAGGAAAAGTGAGTCTAGATATAAGATTGTATTTGTGTTCTAGAGCAAGCATGGTCCCCTTTTTTTCCGGAATCAACAATCACTCAAAAACATAATACTGTATGAACTCACAATGAAACGCTTCAATTTTCTGTAGTGACTTTTTTTGTACAGTTTTGAGTTTCTTTTTGTTGCTGTGCATGTTTGTGTTTTTTATTTTATCTCCTTCACTCGCTTACAATGTAAAAGGCAAATGATTTTGCACAGCCTCGTGGTGCATGTCTAATGATTAAACAAAATGGTTCAAGCCTTTACTCATGCACACTGTATGGTAGTAACGGTAGCACTCTATATTTAAGCTCATTGAACGTCACATTGGAGATGGATTCTCTCTCGTCGAGTCCGTATGTTCAGCAGCTTTTGGTACCTGCCTCATTGATGATTTTAAAATGTTGCTGCGTTTAACGTTCATCGTGCTGGTTTAATTATCAGTTCTTTGCCTTTATGTTTATATTCAAAGGTATAGCGTCTGGAATAATAAATTTAATAAAGATCGGTTTATTGCTACTGCGACTGGCTGATGAGTTTTTATAACCGTGTGATGACAAGAAACATATATTTATAGCTGAATTGATTGCATTCTTCGTGAACCAAATAGCAATGTTTCCCTGTTTGACAATATTGTAATTGAAAGTGGCGGTGTCTTCTCCCCCTTTGGTTTGGGACCACGTTGGTATGCAAATATTACTGCAATATTCCAAGACTGTTCGCCCTCATTTCCTCATATGTCTGACTCACGTGCTTGAGAAATTGGTGAAATAATTTGATAACCAGATAATGAATTCCTAGATATTCTTGATTGCCAAGTAACTCAGATAACTTGGGAAAAATCGTGCTTTTCATGTCCCGACTCTGTAGGAGTTGGGGCACTTCTTAATACGACTAAAGCGGAAAGGGAGCGTGCATTTTAGAAAAATAACATGTAGAACTGCAGAGTGGCATTGTTCAACGTAGCTGATTTCAACGCGTGTTTTAATTACCGGTACTTAGACTAACCCTATTTTGGCATGCAGTCGCTCAAACTTTTGGAATTCTGTAAATGCTAATTTTTAATTCCTTTCCTCGCATTACTGTAAAGATCAACAGGATGGTGTTGCTTTCCAAGTCGTTAGCGCCAGTATTTAGTAAAGAAGTAATCATATATGAGAAATGTTATCTGGAAATATTTGACTTGACATCTAGACATGAGTATATTAGGGCTTAATTCATCTGACCAGAGTGCCTCAAAAATGTACTTGGGACTATCCTTACGATTGGTTGGCGAATGAAAATGTAGCTTTTCTTTCCTTCCTATTTCAGTGGTCGCAGTCCCGCTGTCAGTCAATCCAAGAGCCGCAAGTCCCTTATCAAGGACGAAGAAGAGGATTTGACTAAAGATATGGATGAACCCACTCCAGAGCCAAATATCCAAGAAGTCAACATACCCAAACATCGTGAGTGTATAAACTGATCCTTTTATTGTATGAAATTATGTTTTGGGGTTATTTTCGACGGCCAAAGTGGCAACTATAAATAAGTAATTTTCGCTTAGATACTTTAAAATAGTTGGTTTTTGGAACCAATTAGACTTACTTAAGTCTTGGATTTGTTTTTTTTATCGAAATTTCTAAAATTAAAATCTATCATTAGAATCACTACTGCCTTGATTGAGGAATCAATCTATCATTGAATGAGGAGCAGTAGACCTACACTGGGGCCAGGGGGCCTACAAACAAAACCAAATCTTGTGGACGACACTTTAGCTGCTGATGTGTGAGCTTTGTACTTTAAGAAATGCTATAAATAGTTCTCATATTCTAGTCTTTTTGCAGCTATCATATTACTCGTAATTAGTAATATTTTAGTGATAGTTATCACTGATATTCATATATAATCGATATTTTTTATTTTGTTTACCTATTTTAACTGAGCATATCACTGTCGCTCCCGTTTGGTAGTCCCAGTTTATATAACAAGTCAGTTTCTTCCGGGTTTGGCAAGTGCTATTACTTCAAAAGACGTACCAGAATTGCATAAGAGGCAACATATTAACAGTCATCGCGTTGTACCTTGGCCGTATTGTGTCTTTACCGCAGCGCTCTGAAGACAATTAATAAGAATTGCACCTGTGGTGCTGTCCAAACACACTTGTTGCTTCCCTCGTTGTCATAGCTACCGTGACTCCCGACCGAGCCAGAGAAAAACCAGCCCGTGTCACTTACATATTGCCTCTTTGTGTCAGTGGTGCAGTGCAATCTAATTAATGACGGAAGCAGTCTGAACAAATGACCAATCAGAACTAGTAAAGCAAATGAGTGCAATGCTTGCCATTTACTTGACTGTCCGTCCGACCGATGGTTAGGCCTAAGCTGCTTGGACTGGTCTGAAGTAGCTCGTTTGTATCTCTTTAATAAGTGCATCTCTAATATAAATAAGCAGATCAGCAATGTGGACCTATGTCAACTGCTGATAGATAGTCCCAGGCTTGGATAATGTCTTCTATGAGGAATTACATTTCCCAGGCTGGAGTTAACGTTAACATGAGATATTTTGTTCGTACAGTGCAAGGTTCAAGGAACCTGGACAAAGATCACCAGCCATCCAAAGGAGCCACCCTGATGGACGTTGACGAAGATGGAATGGTAAGTAGTGTATGTAACCAGAAACTTAACTCATCTCTGTTATGACATCCTTAAATTTTACCTTCGACCCACTGGCTTCTATTTTTAAAATCAGAAGAAAGATAGGGAAAGGTTTCCTTGATACCTGAAGGCTGCTGTTATTCAAAAGAAAGCTATCCAACTGGCTTCTCTTCGGATCTATTTAGTTTAAAATATGAATAAGGCATGAGCTATGTTTAGCGACTTACGAAATCCTACACCTTGCACTACCTGTTATACCATCTCATTATTGTAATCATGTTAAAAACTAAAGCCGAATAATTCTTCATTGTAGAATGACGATGACAAGTCTCGGAGTGAGAGTGGTGTGGGCGGAGGCAGTCAGAAGGACACTGCCGACGACGACGCGGCCACAGAACAGACCCACCACATCATCATCCCCAGCTACTCGGCCTGGTTTGATTATAATAGTATACATGCTGTAGAACGCAGAGGACTCCCGGAGTTTTTCAATGGCAAAAACAAGTCTAAATCGGCAGAAATGTAAATAGATATTTTATCTGTTATTTCATGAAAACTTGCTTCTAATATCAGTAATTTTATTACCACAACAAGTGATTATTTTCATGCGTCGCCTCATCTTCATGACCGTTCATTTTTAATGTAATTGATTGAATTAAATGCAATTGATAGATGTAATTTGAATCTAGTTCTGTTTTGTATTGTAATCCTGCTTATGCTTTGCAGATATATAGCCTATAGGAATTTCATGCTAGACACGTATCGCCTCAATCCTCAGGAGTACCTCACAAGTACAGCATGTAGACGCAACCTTGCTGGAGACGTGTGTGCAATCATGAGGTAAAGTTACTTTCGCTATCTGACATTGTTCTATATCCCCAAGGACATTTTCATATAGAATCCGATTATTTTTTCGCGTTTGAACAAGAAGTTTATTAAAACCACTAGCTTTGGTCCCAGAAGCGTGAGGATATTGGGGGTTCGAATCCTGGTGTGGGATTTCACTTCCTCCGCCCAGGCACTAGGGGAAGACCAGCTGTATGAGCAGTAGCAGCTATATCATCAATTTATTAAAATACTTAGATCTTATTTGCATCAAATATACGGAAAAGAGTTAATGGTCCATGGTCGATTGACTTATGTTGTTCTGTCGATAAACGACTTGGTTTGATGTAATAAACAAAATCCAAGAATCTTGTATTAATTAATGTATTATCTCATTCTGTTTTCAGAGTACACGGGTTCCTCGAGCAATGGGGTTTAATCAATTACCAGGTGGACGCTGAGAACCGACCCACCCCGATGGGTCCGCCCTCAACGTCTCACTTCCACATCCTCGCAGACACGCCCTCGGGCTTACAGCCTGTCAATCCTCCCAGAACCAACCAGGTACTTGTGGCTCCTTTTCTTGCTGCTTTGTCTAATAGAGACCTATATCATGGAATAAGCTGATTTCCTAAGATTGGATTGTAGTATTGTCTGGCATTGATAAACGATATGAAATACTCATTTATATTTGTGTTTACGCGACTGGTTGCTATATTAGGGTTTTAAAAAAATCCCCAAGCGTTTGTGGTTTGTCAAGTTACATGCGTCCATAATATGCTTTCTGGTTATTTTTTTTTGTTCTGAGATGTATATTGCCAATGTTGGGGGATATGTCGGTAATTTATTTCGCCTCTTTTTCCAAATTTAGCCTTCTGCTGCCAAGACGCTCATGGACTTTGATAAGAAAGAACAGAACGGTATCGCAGAGGTAGACCAGAAAGAGCGACCGCAATTTGGCCTCCGCTCAGACATCTATAACAAAAAAGGAGGACTGAAAGATAAAGGAGCAGCCACCCTTTCTAGAGAATGGACAGACCAGGAGACGTTGCTTCTCCTCGAAGGTCTCGAAATGTACAAAGATGACTGGAATAGGGTACTGTATTAGAAATATATATAATTTATTCTTATTTTTTAAAGAAAGGATTTTTTTTATGGTTTAACATCATATTTCTGTAAGTAATGTGACAAGAATAATTGTGTACGATTTCAAAATAGACTTCATATGTAAAAACATTGGTTTCGTATATAAAGATTTTGAGATAAATGTTTATCTAACTTTAGTTGTGAGACTTTCCAATGTTATCGATATTCTTGAATCGAATTGAAATAAAAGTACATTGGGAAAGGCAAATCTTGGTTATATATGCAGGTCTTGCAGTGTTACACGAAAGAAAGCTTTGTTTGTAAAATAATGCTTTGAGAATAGAAATACCTAAGATCTAACAATATTCTTCAATTAAATTGGTCTTACTATTTTACTTCTATACTGAAGGTTATTGAGAGGTCTTAAATTTTCTTTGCATGGCTATATCCTTATTAATTATGACTCTTTTCCTATAGGTTTGTGAGCATGTTGGCAGCCGAACACAAGACGAATGTATATTACACTTCCTTCGTCTTCCTATTGAGGACCCCTACTTAGAGAGTGACATCGGCAACCACTTAGGTTCGTTACAATTGGAATCTTTAACTAGGTTGTGCAGTTTTGCTCGCCAAGAATGACCACCAGAATTTGAATTCTGAGATTTGATAAACACTTGAATGAATAATTGCAATATTCATTAATCGGGTTCTATTAAATTTGGAAAATGATTTTTAATGGGAGTAGGAAATGGGGTAGCGGGCAAGGCGTTGGACTTCCAACCTCTGGTTTGAAGGGGTACTGGGTTTGATTCCCTTAAACACCCTTACAAAAGCGTTACCTTACCCCATAACCCTGACTGTCGCTTTGGGCGTAACACCAACGAGCAAAACAATGCTATTGGAAGTAATTTTAAGAATTTATTTAACTGCATAAACAATATCCCCTTCTGGGCTCTTTTTTCAATTGCCACCGTATGGAATAGAGGAAACAATCAACATATAAGATATTGTACAGTATTGGATACAGATATACCTACAGCACGGATGTCACGAGGGTAGCTACTGCTTGGGGTATCAATATCTATCTTTAAGTTAATTTACATATCGTAATTTATGTATCTCTTTGCCTTGCAGGACCACTAGCATATCAGCCCATTCCCTTCTCGCAGAGCGGTAATCCCATTATGTCCACTGTAGCATTCCTGGCCTCCGTTGTTGACCCACGAGTCGCTAGTACAGCTGCCAAGTCGGCTCTTGGTAAGGAAACAACATCAGTTTTTAACAATTTAAAACGAATTCATGGAACTACCTCGCTAAGTGAAAACCTTTTTCATGTGTGAATGTTATAACAATAGATGACATATTTACATCATATTTGAAGAGTTATTGACTACTAGCCGAATAAAAGCTTTGCAAATTATAGAAGAAAGATTTTAGAACTATGTCCATTTTGAGTGATTTAAATGTCATTTAAATTATAAAATTATCTTGCATTTACCACATTGTATTAACATACACTTTATTATTTGGCCTTCACAGGAGAGTTCGCCAAAATGAAAGATGAGGTTCCACCAGCGCTAATTGACGCTCATATCAAGACCATCGAGGAGGCCACTAAGGAAGGGAAGAAAGTGGATGCTACATATGGCATTAACAAAAGCGGTATTGCCGGAACTGCGCCAGAAAAAGACGAAAGTAAGTTCTATGCATGTGCTAATTTTTTTTAATGCGTTTATTTTTCGAAATAATTCACACCAAAAGAAATACCTGCAATATCTCGTTTCTTAGCTGAAAAGGGAAAAAAGATACATTTTTGAACTGCCAAGATAGTTTAAAACTTTGATGATAGTCTTAGCGATCTGTTTGGATGAACCAATAGGAATTGATCACAGAGAGTGTTTAATACAAAGTCATATCTTTATGTCTTTATACAAGCTAAGTTTGGACTAGCTGATATCTTAGGTGTACATGTGACAGAAAATAAACCTCGGATTAACTTGTTTTTGTAGCAGCTGAAACGGAAACGACGAGTAACGCGACAGACGAGAACAAAGAAAACAAAGAGACTGATGAGAATAAGGAAAAGAAGGATGAGACTGAAGTGAAAAAAGAAAAGAAGGACGAGGTAAATTCTGAGAGCTTGGGTTTTAAATTTAAGTTGTTACATTTTAGCGTCATAATGCACTTCTTTCGAATGTAATCCTTGTTTGACAAAAAGAACTATACACTGCTTCTCAACATGAAATAAAATCCTTCCCTCTCCATTCTTATTTCATCTGTCTGTCTGTTGCAGTCTGAACCAATGCAGACCGATGAAGAAAAAGCCAAAACCGAGAAAGACGGAAAATCGGAAGATGGTGACAAGACAGAAGATGAAGGAAAAGAAGAAGATAAGGAGAAGAAAGACACAGTAAGTTGGTGTTTACTTCATCTATACATTAAATCGGATATATATCATCCAAGAAGCCCCATTGTTTAAAACTACATGGACAGGTTATTCTCCCGGCCATGCTTCATTATTTCCATCCAGTTCTCACAGATTTGTTAGCGGCTTTTATTTACTCTAATTGATATTACTATAAGTAGGCCTACTATGTGTATAACTAATGTTCTCCATATCTCACCTTGCTGTCGAATGCCTGTAGTAGAATGAACATAATGACGATTATTTAATGACATGTATAATACAAGCATCTCATCTCATTCCACCAAACCCCTTCTTCTATCTAATCCTTAAAACATCAAATGAAAGTAATGTCAACAAGCAAGGGTCGAGGCGAAAACCAGGCATGATCCGCGATAAAGCTGGAGTGGCAAAAGCCAAAGCCTTATGTAATCACCTGTATAAATAAAGGTTTTCAAAAAAAGCAAAAAAACTAGTCCCGATCCTAGTTTTAAACTTTAGTATTTTACTTTCAAGGAGGCCAAAGAAGGCGAGAAGAAAGACGACGAACAAGAGGAAGACAAATCTGAGAAATCTAGCGACCCTAAGCTACAGCTACAACACGAAGCTAACATCGCTACTGCCGCTGCCGCTGCTCTGTCATCCGCGGCTGTCAAGGCCAAGGTTTGTACCACATAAAATTATAATCTTTAGAAATAATGTATCTGTAAACGTAGCCAGAAAAGTTGCCAATATAGGTCAGATATTGTTTTTTGTATCTTAAATTTGTTGATGAATTTATAATAATATCTTTTAAAATGATCACCTTATTATAGATATTTTTTCATGTTGATCCGTCTTTTGTAGCATCTCGCTGCCGTCGAGGAAAGGAAAATCAAATCTCTTGTGGCATTATTAGTAGAAACACAAATGAAAAAGCTAGAAATCAAATTACGCCACTTTGAGGAGCTGGAAGCCATTATGGACCGAGAAAGAGAAGCGGTAAGTTTGACATTGATTTCTTGATTCTTTGTTTCCTACAACTTGTTTATCCTGATTCTTGGAAAGACATATTGCTGTATCCGTATCAATATTAATGATACCTGGTCTGCTGTTCTAACCACATAGGTTTTTTTTTATTATGAGATATATATATATAAAAGAGTCCCGCTTAGGCGACCACCATCGGGACATAGCGATTTGTGATCGTATAGTGCGATGGTCGTTTCATGGGGCATTTTTCCTATCTTTAATTTATCCCTTTTGGGACTGAGCCAAACTGGTCGTGTTACGTAATTACGGGTTAGTCGCATTACTGAGAAGGTCGTTATGCGGGACTTCACTATACATAATGCTACGCAAAGCCCAAATAAAAATATCCCATATAAAGGTAATCATCCATCTTCGTTGGTTTGTTTTTCAGTTGGAGTACCAGAGACAACAATTGTTACAAGAAAGACAACAATTCCACATGGAACAACTTCGAGCAGCCGAGTACAGGGCCCGCCAGGCCGCTGCGCAACAACTGAACGCCGAGCGACAACAACAACCGCCCTCATCAGCATCAGCATCTTCAGTTCCTGCCCCTACTCCGGCTTCTCTTCCTCCTGGCCCAACTGGCCAACAAGCACCACAGCTTCAACCCCAATCAGGTAAGAACTAAAGTTTACTTGAAGTGCAGGATTAATTGCATGCTTTGACAGTTACAACCGTGCCATCTGGATATCTAACCTCCTCTTGACAGATAAGCTAGGCTATCCGGACTTGCTTTTGGAATTGATCTGGCAACTTTCCTTGGAGGTTTTAAACCCTTTTATATAAAATGTTAAGTAACTATAAGGGGCTGTGGTTATCATAAGTTATTAATTAAATGTTAAGAAGGACTGGGTTAAGACTTTCGGTTTAGGTGACGCTGTACAAATTCACGCAAAACTATTTTCCATCATCTTTTATCAGCCACATCCTTTCCTTTAATGTTTCTTTACATCTTGTGAAACGATTGACTTTGAGCATCTCTTTTCTTAAGACATCTAGTTTGGGAACGGTTCTCTGCAATATGGGCCATGAATTCAAACGATCTGGTTATTGGTTCCAAGACAAAATTAAACAGATTTAAACGCTTTGAGCCTTTTCCTTAATGATGCTCTCTTCTTTATAATTGCATATAACCTGAGTGTGTGTTGTGTGTGTTTTATTTTCTGCTAAGTCTAACTCTGATGTTTAGGTGCCGTGAATAACACGATCGCAGCTAATCCTAACCTTGCGGCAGTAATCGGTGCTGGACCAAGTTCTGCCCCCAACACACCCAGTGGTAAAAGCACTCCCAACTCTAGCACAGGTACAACCCCTACTCTGCACTACCTTTCTCTCCTTACAAGCCAATTAAGCAATGATAAGGACAATTGAAATCCTACTTTCCTAGGCTTTCTGGATTTTCCATTAATATTGTGTTAAAGATACTTTCCCAGCTGAATCGACCACAATTAGTTTTCTTAATTCTTTCTTCATTCATTTTTCTCGAAATATAAAGGATCATTTGCCTCTTGATGTACCTATTATCTAGGTAGGGTTATCCTAACATTTTCAATTCCATCGAGGATTCCCTTATTTTTGAGGCGGGACATATTGAAAAAGTTGAATTCTGGTGACGATTTAGTTTTATACGAATAGGAACAGGCCAAAAATACATTCCATCTTAATGACAATCGACCTCAAAATAGGTTCTGATGATTTTATATAACTACTAGAAATCCTAAATCATTTCATTCTGACTACTATATAACTATCAAATAGATATTTTTTTCTAATAATTTGGGGTGTTTTCTTCTCCATAGAATGTATCATTATAAGAACTGGCTTGAATACACGGATACTCATAACTTAGTCCAAGGTCTGGCATTGTTACCAATTTATGTGCGTTTCATTTTATTAGAGAAATTTCGTGGGTTTTTTCTTTAAATTCTCTTCCGCGTTTCATTTTAGTTGACTTTATCCCAATCTAAATAATTAAAAGTTTTAGAAATCCGATTGATGACATTGTTTCTCGGATTGGAGTGCATTTTTCAACATCACCAGTTCTTTTTTTTTTTTCGATTTGAATTAATACTTAAACTCATGTTCTCTTCTTTTCCAGGCGGTTTAGCCGACAGTGCTGAGGTGGTCAACTCTGCCTCCCCCGCCCCCGCCGCCGTTCCATCACCGAAACCATAAACGTCACTTCTTTTCCCACCCTGTATTTAATGTCTTCTCAGCCGGTGCGTTTAGCTGACTCGCCATCCTCCACGGGGCCGTTGTTGAGACAACTTATTCATGTTTATTTCTGAGAATCGTAACTACTTATGATAGGATGCCTTTCGCTTAACCGAGGTCGTACAGGAAAACTTTCTCAAGGGATGGGATGAACATCCACAGAGGCATTAATACTCATTTAAAATTGTTAATACTTCGTTGACTTTGGGTCTTAAAAATAAAATAGAAGAATCTCTGATGCTGGAACTATGATACGTTGACGAATAGTTCCTAGGTATTCTATTATACTTCCGATTGTGTCCCTTTTTTTCTTTAATATACAGAAGGTTAAATTGTGAACAGACTTGATATTGGCGGGGAGTGTTGTTCTCCCGAAGTAAAAATGACGTCTAGTTGATCTGTTGTATGTGTGTAACACAATCTATATACCTTGGTATAACTTCCCTCCCTATGTTTGCCAATAAACGTAACAACGCCTGTACTGGTAATAGATGAAATTGATACACTTTGAAAGTGAAATATTGAGTTGTCTTGGTAGATAATTATGGTATTATCGAAGAAATTATAATCAGTCACCTTCAAGGTAAAATTCGAGGAAATTTTATTAATTTGTGGTTTTGTCATTTCTTCGCTTCGCTTGTGAAATAGCGTTGTCTGGATGTACCTTTGCCATAGGACATAAAGGATGTGAGATGTTGAATGTAATTTATGCAATCTATTCCTGCGATTAAATTATGCACACCGGGAATTTCCTCTCCTTCCCTTTAGACGCCCAGGTCTCAGTATCGCGGGTTACCAGGTTTACACTTGATCAAAGTATGTTAGTTTAGTTCTGTAGTTGAGGTTACAAGAGAATCCCGTCTCAAGAGTTGAGAAAAGATACTTCTAGAGTTAACTGAAATAATGTGTATCATAATAGCAACGGTTAAGTCACGGCACCGCATCACTATAACACTGTACATAAGCTATATTAATAATATAAGTGTATGCTATTGGTTTCTGAGGGCGAAAAGAAAGGTATGATCTTGTCTGTGAATAATTGAAAGTTATTCGTATACGTGTTACGGATGCATAGATCACGATTCTATTTCTACTGAGGAATGTATGTGTCGTCCAATTAGTAAAAAAAAGAACCTCCGATATTGTTCATTTGTGTCCAAGAAATACAACCAAAATCATTGTCATTTATTAGTCACTTTATTGTGAGCCCCCTTGCATTTATGAGAGAATTCATATACCACAATAAACCGTACAAAATCAGTTCATTGGTATCGTCTTGTTTTTCTAGAAATTCAGGAATATATTTCCTAACTGGCAGTTCAAGCTGTGATGAAACTTAGCTTGTTCAATAAATTGTCGTGCTACGAAATTACATGCATGTAGCAAATACCTCCAACAGATGCCGGATAAATAACAGCTTACAAAACCCAATGTCTGTCAGACGATTTACTTACATCAGCATTACAAAATTAGTCTAACATGTACAACTTAACTAATTTCATTTACAACAGAATTTCATTGACTGCGGTTTTATTTGCGAAAAAGTTTATAGTCTGGTGAAGTTCTGAGAATAAGAAAATCAGCTCCACCCATTAAAGGCCCATTCTGAGAATAGATAAGGATTTAAATTTGGCGTTTTAATGGATAAAAAGTATATAATGTACCGTAGCTAAACATTTGTGGTTATAGAATAACGTGACAGATACTGGAGACAATTGAGATATGTATAAATTGATTCTGATCGTTAAATTTAATTCTTGGGATAGTTTAAACGTGTATGTGACTGAGATTGTTCTACCGGATATATTTAATCCAAAATATTTAGTCCGCGTGGAATAAGAGAGAGATAAGGAGGAAAGAAGATGGATAGCCAGACTAAAGTCACTTATTCCACGCGGACTAAATATTTTGGATTAAATATATCCGGTAGAACAATCTCAGTCACATACACGTTTAAACTAATGTTCTTATCAGCATTGAGATCGGTTCTATCAGGCTACGGATGCCCATATAAGGCATCCCGGACACAGGTCCTACCACCCATTCCACCAAACCCCACACCAGCACCCAACAGTTCGCACTGGGGGGAACCAACTGGAACCTACCATGAGGTAGGTGTGGGCTGGTTTTGACGTACAATCAAACCACTCACCCATATTAACTATAAACTTCTTTGGATGAAAAGCCACCTTTTAATAGTATCAGCCCCACAAACCGTTTTAACATGTGGAAAATTAGTCCCATCTGAGGGACACCAAAAATCTTGGGTCCAGAGTTATTGTCTAAATAATAACCAAAGTGACCAAGCTAGCGCCTGATGAGACCCCTGGGGGTCGAAACCACAAGCAACTGGCTAGGAATTAATCTAGAGAACCCTCAAAAGTCACAATACCCTGTGGCATACTCTAGAAGTTAATTATGTACATTATGTAAATAAACATTAACATAATTACTTAACTTCCACCCCAAAATACACATTAATCAGAGATATATAATCTGTTTGAGGCTATTTTGGGCTAACCTAGAGATTGTTGCCTTGCAACAACCCCAGGTTGCCAATTGACACCTATTGAACCATGGTAACACAACAAGTGTAGCCAGGTGAGCCAGGTGGAACGTTCTACTGAGCAGCGCAATAGCTCAGTTGTGGTAGCGCAGTCGGCTGACATACACGTCAACCTATCTTTAATTCTTGGGATAGTTGGCTAAGTAAGGGGTCACTACATAATGGCTTTTAATTATATGTTGCAAATTTCCAGGATGATTTTTAAAGTTAATACGATTTTTATTCTTGAATAAATGCATACACCGGACATCCTATTTCAACAATACAGGAATCACCAAATCAGCTATGTTATATTGTCTATTTAAATTTCATTTTTACTGTGCTTTACTTCATAGTTTTTTTAGACTTGAATTTCTTCGATCCGCCTTTACTATCTTTTCGACGCTTTCCCGAGCCTGAGTGAGCTGGTAAATCAACATCCTTTCCTTCCAATATCATTCTTTTTCTATTGTTTATCTCCTTTCGTTCCCCGAAATCTTGCTCATCTAAAATAATTTCTGCTTCTCGCTTGGCAACTGACACTTCAGTTACTATCTTGGCCACTTCTAGTTCTTTAATTTTGTATTCCTGGAGTTTGGTGTTTATTTTCTCTTCCACTGAATGAACCAATTTGACGTCAAATTGTGTCACTAATGTTATAGCCATACCGCCTCTGCCTGCTCTGGCAGTCCGGCCAACTCTATGGATATAATCTTTCGGTCTTGTAGGGACATTATGATTTACAACTAAATCAACCGCAGGTATATCCAGCCCCCTGCTCGCCACATCTGTAGCTATTAGAATTCGCATTTGATGAGATTTAAACTTTGAGAGAGCTGCAAGTCTCTGCCTTTGGGGAATCATCGAATGTAGTGTAACACACGGAAGGTCGACCTCGAGAAATATCATCCCAAGTATCTGGGCATACTTGCAGGTTTGGACAAAAATCATCACCAGACTTCGCTCATTTTCTTCTGTGAATTTCTTGAGAATGTGGACGAGGTATGCATCCTTCACATCTGCAGGCATAAGGACGTACCGCTGCTCCAGGGTTTCAACAGTGGCCACTGGAGCATCGGAAACCCAATAGAATGGTTTGTTCATTGCAATAGATTCCAGTTGTTGCAATGTGTCAGTGAGGGTGGCCGAGAAAAGGAGTGTTTGCCTTTTACTGGAAACTTTCTGGAATATAGTTCTAAGCTGTTCTCCAAAGTTATCTTCCAACAAACGGTCAGCTTCATCTAGAACCAAAAATCTTATTTTTTTCAGACTAAAATCTGTACCACTTTCTATGTGATCTGCCAGTCTCCCTGGAGTAGATATCACCACATGCGGTCTGGAAGCAAGATCTAATCCTTGTTGAAGCATGTCTCGACCGCCAGTAACCACAAATTGTCGTAGACCGATGGGCTTACCAAGAACAGAAAATTGCTCAGATATTTGAAAGGCCAGTTCTCTTGTAGGTGTGAGAACGAGAGCGAATATTCCATAAGGATCCTCACATAGTTTCTGAAGGATTGGCAACGCAAATGCAGCTGTCTTACCGCTACCCGTCTTGGCACAACCGATACAATCGCGACCTGCAAGAATTTCTGGTACACAGTTCGTCTGAATAGGAGTTGGTTTCTTCATTCCCAAGGCATGACATTGTTTTACCAACCAGTCATTGAGTCCTAGGTCTTTAAATTCAGAGGCCTCGTGGCTCGCTGCCCCAGAATCGGCCATGTTGGTTTGTTTCCGGAAGACTGACTGGGGACCATCTCGCGTGCACTTTGAGAACTATTCCCACGAAGCAGATGCAACTGCTGCACTTTTGCCCTTTCAGTTGCATTTCCGCTTCTGATGACAAGTAGACAACACTGAAGTCGTAGAAATGAAGTTTATTGCACTAATTTTGCTCAGTTCAGCCATCATTGGTTTTTGCAATCAAGGTATGGTACCGGGTAGTTTGCTTACACGTCAGATTCTTTTTAAAACAAGTGAATATGCTCTGTTGAAATAATTCTATTCAGCAATTGCCAAAGCTAGCCTAAAATGGCAAATGATATTGTGATACTCATAGTCATAGTCATAGACATAGCCACTATAAAATAGTATTGACTATTCTAGGACTAGTCGATCGTTGGAGTAATACATGTGCTAACGAAGTTGCCATGAAAATATACCAATTGACATGACGACCATAAAACTTTATTTCTCGAAATTTCAAAACAACAATATCGTGAGAAATAATGCATTGTAGCTCAAACTACCCATGTCATGATAATTTTCAACTATCATGAGTAGAATTAGAATAAATACGGTTAATTGATGCATCACTCCATCAGTCGTATTTCTTTAGAGCATCTTGGCTTGGGGTCTTAAAAGAAGTACAGTTTTTCATGGTCATTATCAAACACTTGTATATCTTAACTTAACATCCATGTGACTTAGTAAAATGCGAAAATTTGTGTTATATTATTGCTTTTGCATTTCCCAAACAGCTCTGGGTAAGCGGATATCTATGAAGATTGTTGACGAGCCATCTAGTTTTGGGTATGTTTTAGTGATTCTAATTTGCTCGAATAAAATATATTTAAGCTGACGTTGTAGGCCTATCATTCATGATAAACCAAACTGATTTATTCTTAATTTAATTCAATCGAGTACCTATATGAATTGATATTTGATAATTGATATTGAAAAAAGAATTTGTTATGTTGCATGTTCAATTTCAGATTCAATAATCAATACCAAGATGCTGTTCAGACACCGTCCATTGTGATGCGAGTTCAGCCCTCCAATTTTTCGGGGCCACTGCATCTAAAAGCCCTCTATGGAAAATGCTTCACTAAAATCGATGATTCGTGAGTTAATCTAAGTTATAATTTCGCCTTTTTGATTTTCCCTTATCTAGTTTTTAAAGCGGGCTCGTCCCGCTTTTAAGGACTGGGTCGCCCCGAGGCTTGCCCTTACTACGATCGCCGCTTCAACGTTGCCTTCAGAACTGGACGGAAATCCGACTCCGCCGCAATTGCGGCTGACGGGACGCGTCGATATACAGGTCCGCCGGGAGCCGTCACTTTACGCTGCAATCCTAAAATGACATATACTACTCACAGATTCTCTATGTTATAACTGGTATGTAAGCTTATCGTAGGCTTAGTTCTGGTTTCGGTAGGCATAGGTAGGGTTTGGTGCTGCGTTTTGCAGCTGAACTGGTAATTTTGCGTACGATTGCGTGATAGGACCCCTACTTCGTCGTCAAACACTCTCCTTCTTCTCCTCCTATAATCCTTCCCAGAGGCCTTCTATATACTCAGTACTAAAAGGGCTAGGGGTTGACAAGTAGTCTCCTCCTTCTTCTCCTCCTCTCTCCTCTCTCCTCCTCCTCTCTCTCTATCTCTTGCTCCTCTTTGCGTAATTGCGTGATTGGACCCCTACTGCGTTCCTATGGGCAAATTGCCTTAGATTTTTTTTTTTTAAAAATGGTTTCTCAGCCCTGGAAACTAAATATTTTTCCCGCTCTCTTTCTCTCTCTCTCTCTCTCTCTCTTGCTCTCTCTCCCCTCCCGTTCCCCGCTCCCAATGATAGGACGCCTACTGCGCTCGTCCCCTCTCTCTCTCTCATGTTATGAGGTTTGCCTAAAGAAATTGTCTCCGTCCTCGACCGCGGTTCGAACACGGGACCCCTCGCTCTCCAGTCTAGCGCGCTAGACCCCTCGGCCATGAAACACAGTTGAGAGAAGCCTACACAAACCTATCCAATATGCTTGTACGCACCATATGTGACGTCACATATACCGATCAGGTCTAGTGAAAATAAACTTCTCCAAATTCACAGAAATGTTCATTTGTAAACAGAATCGTTCATTTGGGATCTTTAATAAGAGTCATATTAAGCTTCCTATCCCTTTATTTACTTTAAACGATTCATTAAATAAGTTTTAGAAGGTGTTTTCGTTGGCCCAGCTGAGTGGGCGATAATGGGTGTTTCAGCCCACTCAGCTGTCTGCGGAGCGAGGTCCCAAGCTCATGGCAGGGAGCACTGAAGGATGCATACCTATGTATGCGTATACATGTATGTATAGGCTACATGTAGTGTACTTGAAGACATGTGAAAATAAACTTCTCCAAATTCGCAGAAATGTTCATTTATAAACAGAATCGTTCATTTAGGACTTTAAGTAAGAGATATATTAACCTTCCTATCCCTTTGGTTATTTTATATGATTTATTTAAGATCCCAAATGAACGATTCTGTTCAGAAATGAACATTTCTAAGGAACGGAGACGTTTCACTATCGGTAAATGGTGCCGTAGCCTCGGCCATCTATGTCAACTGTATCTAGGCCGCCGTTAAACAAAAAAATTTAAAAATTTAAAAAATTTAAAAATAAAATAAAAAAAGAAATTAAAAAAAAATTCAATTCGGTCCATCAGTCCATCCTTCAGTCCATCCTTCAATCCATCCTTCACTCCATCCATCCATCACTCCATCCATCCTTCACTCCATCCTTCCCTCCCCCCTTCTCTCCCTCCTCTCTCCCCCCCCCCCCCCTCTCTCTCCTCTCTCTCCCCTTCTCTGTCTATACTGTACTTGTGTCTATACTGTACTTGTGTGTGCACACTGTACTTGTGTGTGCATACAGTGTACACACTGTACTTGTGTGTGCATACAGTGTGCATACTGTACTTGTGTGTGCATACTGTACTTGTGTGTGCACACTGTACTTGTGTGTGCATACAGTGTGCACACTGTACTTGTGTGTGCACACTGTACTTACTGTACTTGTGTGTGCACACTGTACTTGTGTGTGCCTACAGTGTGCACACTGTACTTGTGTGTGCACACTGTACTGTACTTGTGTGTGCACACTGTACTTGTGCGTGCACACTCTGCACACTGTATTTGTGCGTGCACACTCTGCACACTGTACTTGTGTACACTGTACTTGTGTGTGCATACAGTGCACTGTACTTACCGTACTTGGGTGTGCACACTGTACTTGTGTGTGCACACTCTGCACACTGTACTTGTGTGTGCACACTGTACTTGTGCACACACACAATGTACTTTGGCACACACAATGTACTTTGGCACACACAATGTACTTTGGCACACACAATGTACTTTGGCACACTGTCGAAATTTTCTGGAATAAGGTGAGATTCAGTGAAAGCTAGTGGAGGTGTGGAGGTTAGAGATAACTTACAGTTTTAAGTCCAATGCACTTCGTAAGAAGATGCATTTCCACTGGTTTCCATGCTTCAAGAAATTCCATTTGAGTACTAGAAGCCCTTTTTCGTACATCCATATGGCACACACACATAAAAATTCCATTTGAGTGCTAGAAGCCCTTATTTCGTACATCCATTCGGCACACACACACAAATTTGAGAATTTTTCAAAATCTCAAAATTAGGATCCATTCTCTGAGCAAATTCCTTTGAGTATGATCCTGTAAAGCACAACTTGAATAATTCCAGTGAGATGAGGTGAAGACCTCAATTCCTTTGATATTTCCAGTCGTTGAAACCAATGGTAGAAGGGTGATGTAAAATTTTGAGTGAAGCCCACTGAAAATTTTGAAGTCCATGATATAGCTGTGAAGTCCTATTTGAAACTCGGAGAAAGTCGTTGAATATTTTCCCATATGGATCAGGTGTAGGCCTAATGGTAGAGGCCCAGCAATATCCTATGTCTAGAGGCTGGACAAGGCTGTTGGTTGATACAAATTTTTAAAAAAAACGGTCATAGCTCCTTCTATACCAACGTCTTCCACTCAAATGGGGTCAGACAAAGCTCCTGCCTTTTATATTGCAGTAAAACCCTAGTGGGAAGTTTGGAACTAACCCTTGCTTTCTATGCTAAATGAAGCTTTAAAAATCGTTTTTAAAGGCATAGTTAGGCCTCTTTTCTTAAAAAAAGATATTTAGCATGATTTGGAACAAAAAATATTGTGTATTTCAAGAAAAAACAACGAAAATGTAGATCGGCGATGTGGAATTCTTTGAGGCATTCTTTAAGCATTCAGTGACCCGTCTGAATGCAGTCGTTTTCTCGATGGTTACACAAATTTATGAACAAATAAATATGTCTGACCCATCTTTGCTTCAAAATAAACATTATTGTCAATTCAGATATTCTAAAATTGAAAATTTAGCGGATATTTTTGGTTCTAATTTCGCTATTCTATATTAAGGAATACGTCGAGATTCCAAGATGGCTGACCACTGTCAAATTCTGCAAATCATTGCAACGATTTGCACACCGAATAATGACGAAAATAAAAGAGAACTTGCTTGTTTCACAGTGGATATTTTGTCCACACGATGAAATCTATCATATTAAATGTTTCTGGAAACATTTTGGTCATTATTAAGAAAAATATCGGTGCCGACTATGACGTGGCTTACGCCCATAGGGTTAGTATAGAGTCATGTCAGGCGGCGATATCATTGAGCAGATAATTATCCGTTCCAAACGGTGGAAATATTGGGAATTATATCGCCAATGGTATTACATATGATGTATTTTGTCTTGATTTAAATGTTAGTTGTGTTGAATGATCATGACATTGTTTATTTTCGGCGATTTTCGGTTTCTTAATGTCGGTCCATAAGCTTCAGTGCTGAGAAGAGGGCTTGTCAAAATGGCGATTTTTATCATGGTAGACGACGGCCACACGATGGTTTCTCATGTATTACAACTTAAATACTTCATTTCATTGTTTTAAATCTAGTTGGTGCGAGATGGAACATGTCTGACCATCTGCTGGTAAATTCCCAGCAGTTAAATATCATTATGTTCGTTGGAATTTTAATTTTAAGATCGATTCGAAATGGAATTTTATTATCGGAATCGGACATAGGAGATTCAGAATTTATCTGGAATTTCGGCGAAAGATTTTTAGGTCTGTACAAGCAAAGGGCGTCATATATCTTTCAAAATGGCTTTCTCATAATGTATCAAGGTTGTATTTAAATAGATTATTGCACAAATTTCATTTTAGTTTAGTTTTTTAAGAGATTTTGGCAATTTTAAGATGCATTTTGATCGATAATTTTCTTTATGGAGATTTAACTCTCTCTCTCTCTCTCTCTCTCTCTCTCTCTCTCTCTCTCTCTTTCTCTTTCTCTTTCTCTATTCATATTTTTAGTTATAATTATAATTATGTAATCGACCTATATTTATACTTATAATAAAAAATATACTTAATTTTTACTTATAATTGCATTATATCATATATAATTCGAATAATTAAAAGCCCGCTTTATACAAGCTTATGCTTGTAATTCTTGTTTCCTATATGGAAGACTTTGGTACACACAATTGATCTATGCCAGTAGGCTTGCAAGTGGTACTATCAGTATCTAAAAAGAAGAGAACTCTTATAAACTGTCTTTAGCTCTTGAAGAAACCATAAACAAATGGATGCGAAGATCATGTAAGATTTCATTTTTCTTGCAAACTGAACATGAAATAAATATAGTTAGTAATAATTAATCTGTGTGGAAAAGTATCACTCAAGTCGTCATCTTCGATAAGTCATTTTATTTGGTCCAATATTTCGCCCTATAGGGGGGGCTTCTTCAGGGACAATGATGGTTGAAGACGGGTGGCTACTTTTATAAGGAAAATGTGTTAGGCACCACAACACATAATGTGTCTTAAATGTGTTGGAATAAGATGGAATATGGATTTGAATATTAAAGTGGTGTTGTTTGATGAGTTCTAGGGTTTAAGTTTAAGTTGATAACAAATTTTTTTGATATATGTAATATAGTATAAAACAGGACTATAATTTTAAGCCCGTGTGTTGGAACTTTAATAATGTAACATAAGTCGAATCTATAATTTTAAGTTTGACGGGTACTTTTAAGGTTAATTTAGTAGATGTTTAATCTAGTTCAAGGTATCCGAAGTCGTTTAGGAATTTTCCCAATACTCTGGAAGCCCTTCTATCGAGAATTCTAATAATTTGGTAGATATAGAAGAATAGTTGGTTTATCTCTCGACGGTTGATGGTCAGTTTCTCGTGGCTCGCTTCTAGGGTATTCAATGATGGGAGAATGACGGTATCGGAGTGCTGTTGTGCCTCTTCATTTAACTGTGATCCGTAAATTGGGAACTTTCTCGTCCTCTGTGTTGTCCCGGGGTGGTGTTGGGGGTGAGGGTGTTTCTTTTTCTTCGGCTGTAGGGGTTGGGGGGGATTTTTGGGGGGATTGTTGTGCTCCGGGGCGGCTGGATTTGGGGTTAGTAATAAGCCACTACATGCGTTGGCGCAAAACCACTAGGATTCAGTGGTCTCACAAACATCCCTGTATATACTATTATCATTAATGGAGGAAGAAGGATACACAAGAAAATGAATCAGCATATTGAATTACAACATCTTTGTTACAGATACAAGTACGAGTTTTGCCCATACTCAAATGTAACCCAGCATGAACAAAGCCTTCGATGGAACCCCTACAGTGGAATACTCGGGTAAGCATGCAGCACACTTGATAGTGTGATGTTCAGTCATAAAACATTTGCTAACATGAAGCAGGGTCTTGTATTTGTGTGATATCATAGATTAGTCAGATAATGGCTATAATATATAGCATGGATAATCTTCTGTGTTTAGTTTACGCCTTTAAAGGTAAGGCGAATCCCAAATCCCTTGCAAACTCTATGCATCACTGTAACATCTTCCTAGATTGTGTTTGAAATGTATCGTGTATATCATTGAAAAGCGCTACTGCTACTAGGTTAGAAATGATAAAAATACTAAAACAGTATCAAATACAGCCCCCCCCCCCCTCCCCCCCTTCCCTTCCTCTTCTCTTTACATTAAGGGATGTACATATATGGCGGTGAACAATAATTTAAAGCATTGGTATTGCATCTCGTTGTTTATACTTGTACTACAGGGTTGACAATGTGAACTATATTGAAATTGGAAACTGAAAATGATCAAAAGTAAAAGCTGATATCAGACAAAGTTGTTATAGCTGTAAAGAAATCTGTTGTGTTTGACAGAGATGTGCCTTGAAAGTTCCTCAATAAACGTTCAAACAAAGACAAGACTTATGAATGTATGTCATTGACTTTCTTTCAGCGTATGGCAGGAATGGGAGATGGAGAATAACACATTTACTGCCATGGTTATGCGTGAAGGAGATGCCTGTGGACAGGTTTTTAGAACTATAAAAGTAAGGATAACCCACCACAGTACTTTAGAATTTTCAAATGCAAAGTAACCTCCCGGTAATAGCTGTATGTCTTAGGAGAGAAGTATTTTCTTACCAATGAATTAATTTCTGCAGTGGCATAGATCATTTTCATAAAGGACGAATGGAAAGATGTATAACACCCACAATACATGACAAGAAATAAAGTGACTCCTATTGTAATGTTTCTTTTAGATGGTGACTTATTATGTTCTTTTCACGCATTTTTTCACTTAAACATTTTAAATATTAAATTAGATAGAGATTGTGAATGGACTTGTTTGCTGTTCTTCTAGATCGTTATGAAGTGTGGAACGAGTAATGAGATAGATAAAGTGTCCGAGCCTTCAACATGTAACTACTTGATGATCTTTAAGACACCTTATGTCTGTCATCCACATGCCATGTTAGTCTACCCCACTCTATCACCAGAAGCTCGCCTAAAGTGGGACAAGTTGGAAGGCGAGCTCGCAGATGAACTAGTTACTGAACAGGTAAATTATCATTATAGTGGAATTATTTTCAAAATAATAGGTAGAGCATTTCTGACATAGTCAGGACTTCTAGTGCATACCAGCAAATGGGAAGAAAATATAAAAGAGTAGTTAAGACAAACAAGAACAGTTATTTTTACACGTATGATATCTAACCTAAGTATTTAATGTCTCGTTGATAGAGCATGACTCCGCCTCCACACCGCTTCCTTCTAACTGTAAGATTTTCCTTTTGCAATATTAATTTTTCGATTTAAGGGCTACAAGAAAAGACTCCATAAAATATTCGAAGAGGCCGGTTTTGTTATTCCCGAGCATAAACGTGGTGCGATTTCAAGGCAAGCTCTGCATAACGACGAACAAAGACAACAGATGGATAAAGGCGATTTTGATACGTTAGAAACATGTACTGAAGTGAGTAGATGTTGACGGTTTTGTCTTGGATCTTTAGGATTAAGTTGCTGTATTGCAATCCTCCTTTTATTAAAGTGTATAACAGTTAATTTTCTTAATATTAAACATTAGTAGAGTCGGCAATCGACGCTTTTCTCTTCCCCACTTCATTACCTTCCTCTCGCCGTATTTCATCCCCCCCTCTCTTTCCCCTCCAGATCTCCATATCTTTAAAGTTTCTGCAGTAAAGTTAGAGAATACATGGAAGCATGTGATCTAATACATATAACCTATAGATATAAAAGCCAGCGAATCCAACTCAATGAATGCACACATACATACATTATAATAGTATTTCTAAAATCTACTTGCTATAAACCTGGAACATTTTTCATCAATTTCTAATTTATTTCAGGAATACAAAAAACTAAAGGAAGAAATCGCCGGATTAAGAACATTACTTGCCATGCATCAAGGTCATAACGATACGCAGAGTGAGTATTCCTGAGGTTCCGCATGGTTAGGAGTAAAGTGTGGACCACTGAACCCTTTTGTAGGCTGAAGACTGAAAATATTTCCTCTCAAAGAAACCCAGCATTTGTACATTTAGAAAAAGTAATTAATGTAGAAAACAACATTGCATGTGTTGCAGTGTGAACTAAATTGTAATTTTATCCATTGGTTTGATAATAGATGAAACAGACCCTTGTTGAAAAATGTGCCGCCTATGATATATTGAAGCTATATTAGACTACCATTGCACTGAAATGCAGATCATCATTTACTTGTCGTATATCATCAACATGAACACGGTTGTCTGTAATTCAGTTTTGTGATTGTCCTATCAAATATTAGTTATAGACACTTAGGATTTTATAATTTGAAAGTAAACATTCATTTTGTTAATGTCAAAATCGTGCGAATTAATTTAAAGCTAATTATCATTGTTTCATTCGTTTGTGTATTACCAAACATACCTTTCTCTTGATCATTTCCAAGTTATGTTTTTCACTATTATCTAATAGCATAGATGAGTCTAAAATGTGTTTGTTTGTGATTACCGTTTTCCTAATTATCTTTATGTGGTCCATAAATACTGACACGTTAAAGACCGGCGCATTAAAATCCTTCCGTTTCTCTATTCATATGGCAGAACATTGACTTTAACTTTAGTTACATGACCTCTTTCATTCTGTTGTATTATATCGATTCCTCATTTCTTGTATTTGCCTGTGCCGCCACAATCCCACTTTTAGAGGGGTTGCATTAGCTTGTAACCATTACCGTAAAACTTTTTAGTCTCCTTTGAATGGTGTGTTTGGATATCTAGAATACTGTTCCTATCCTAGTTTTAAATCTCTGACATTATTCACTGCTTTGTTCCCGGTCGTTTGGAATGGTCTTTTGAAACTTGACGCTGCATAATTAAACACGTTTGAAAGTTTCGAAATCGGAAACTATCCGTATAAATTTGATCAACAGAACAGACCTCCCATAACAAAACCATCCATATTTCAGAGCTGCCAACTTCTACGATTTCGCCGTAGTAACTACGTTTTCAGTGTCAAAATACGATGCTACGATCTGTATGGCCTAAACTACGATTTGGGGGAAATCTAGAACCCAAACATGTTCAAACAATAACATTTTAGACTGAAATATCTCTGGTTAGAATACTGGATATATTGTGGAACGTGTCTTTTCCTTTCCTAAATTCTTATAACAGATATTCAATATTTGGTAAATTTCTTATGTTTCCGGGGATTGATACTATTCAATGATGACTGTTCCAGGAAGTTAATATTCTCATCTTTTGGTGTAAAGTAGTATATAGCTAATGAAGATTTTAATGCATTTGAAATGAGATGGTAATTATTATAATCCTTTTTCTTCTATTTCAAATTATTTAATTGCATAATGATACTTTACTATGCATTTGGAAAGTAGATATTTCAAAAATATTGTTATGATGACTATGAAAATAAAGTACATGTATATTAGAACTTTTAATGCTTAAGGGATTGCCTTCAAAATCAGCAGTACGCACTAAAAAGGCACTCAGTTCGCTCAAAATGTTCTGGGGGAGCATGCCCCCAGACCCCCCTTCCCATCACTTGTACAAAATTTATTTAACTTTGTATAGGCCTACTGTGTGACTCGCAATTCTAAAGTTCTAAAGTTATTTTTGAGGTAAAATTACCCCCAGTATGCACTAATTTTTAAAATATTTCTGGGGGGTTGGGCGACCCCCTAGAAGGGATTTGCTCCTTCCGCGAAAGCGCACACTGCTCCCCGCGAAAAACTAGGATTTGGAATTCTCACAGGTTGGCAGCTCTGATATTTATCAACGAAACAGACCTCCAAAAATGAAACCAACTCCTGAAGCCAAAAACACTGAAAGGATTCATAGTTTTTGTCCAGCGTAGATTGATGGAAATTGAACGGCAATAAAGCAGTGGATACTCTGTGGCAAAAGCCAAAATTATATAATTCCTAAAATCTGACCAGAATACTTGTAATTTAGAATTATCATACAAAATTCTCATTTTTCAAACTCTTCTGCTCAAGTATAATTCTCTTGAGTCATTTGAAGCCAATGTGTAAATCAAATTACAAGTTGTACGGTCATATTTTAGGGCTTGGAATTAACTCAAATTTGCTGCTATGTGCTCACTGTCTAACATAGTGGTGTTGAGTTTTCTAATACTATTTCATGCTAACCACCACACGACAGGTTAGCGCTTTGATGGGATGCTTATTATTCTCACCTCACGCCATGTAAGTCACCCTGTTTTTTCCCACGCCTTTCATTTGAGATTATATTCAAATATGTAACACTTTTCCAAATTAATTGTATTCACCTGTTACTTGTTACTTCTCAGCTACCATTTTAAAACTCATCGAAGATTTTGGAACCATGAGTCCGATTCTAAAACTATGTATATGCACATTCAATAGCAATGCTTTAAACAGTTTTTTGAAATTCTTACAATATTATCACGTAACTCGCATTTGCTTAGGTTCAACAGCTTTATAAAAGGAGTTCCCATAATTAAGTATATACGCTCTGGTTTTATTTTTTCGTACATAAAGTTTATATTCTACCGATTTCATTTATGTCTAATTTCGGGCTCACATAACTACTTGCTTCAGGAAAAGGGACTATTTATTTTCGTTTTAACTTGCTCAGCTTTTCAAGTTTTAACTTAAACTGGTAACTTATATTTTCCCCGTCTCTACCGCTTACATATTATGTATTTTGGAAATAAGGACGACTTTCAACTTTCAGGAAAATATCGGGGCCATGGTTTGGAGTACGATGACATGGATGATTATTTCTACCAAGCACGCAACGATCACTATTGAGGGAGCTCTTCTTCAAAAGCAAGCAGCTCTCACATGTGCGGCATTCATTTTTTTCTTATACCTCATCGATGGACATCATTTATCACATTTTCAAGCTTATTTCCGAATTTTATAACAGAAAACACTTGAATATTCTGGTAATTTATCCTAAACCTGTGTCTATGAGACACACTCGGGGGCGGTATCATGTGTATATTGAACGGGTTGTATTTAATCAAGAGGGAGGTTTTACTGAAGTGCAATGCCGTTTGGCTCTTAAGTTAATGTGCAGGCACATTACACTTACCTTATAACAGAGCTGTACATGTTCACAACTGGTTATAAGTATCATTCCATTTTTTATTGTATGGGTTCAACTGTTGAGTTGGCGGAAAATATAGCTATAACTTACTTATATTATTCTTATTAATCATGATACAATCACTTTATTGGTGTCGCGGGGAAAAACAGTGAATCTTATTTGTGACGACTAACATATATTGGCGTTTTACTGCATCCGATGGTGGATCATTCTAAAATTCTTCTAATGAAGTAGATGAGTCTGCTTGAAATGGCTCAGCTTTTCCTAAAACTTATTATGTCATAATGTTACCAATACATTTAATGTATATATGATAATATGCCAATAAATATGTCGACTCAAAATTAACTTGAAATTATGTTGTAAATGGTTACCTTCAATATGGCTTCATCATTACCTTTTCCCCATTGATTTACCATGTGAATTAGCACTGCCGTATACCGATAGTAAGGCTTTGGTGTTTCGAGAGGGCAGCACTATACTATAGTTCTATCACCCGCATGGGACTACTCACATGCTTGAACTTCCAACACATTTATCCGTATATTATAGCCCGAAATTTGTGCCGATCAAAATAGCAGCGAATTCATAAGTACAATATAAAGAGGTAGTAGAAGGCACTACATTTTCTAGATCGTGCCATACATACCTGGGGAAATTAAACATTAACAAATATAAAGGCGGGAACTGACTGATTGACAGTTCCTATACAGAACACACCATGAATTGCCCTAACCCGTTTTCCCAGTCTAGGCTCATAGCCTCTCAGATTAGATAGCAATGGTATGTCAGTGTTTGGACGCAACCTGAAACCCCAATCATTATTGATTAATACCTTTATTTGTTAGAACGATCAAGAAAAAGAAGATATTCCGGAAATAAAATCCAAGTCTTCCAAAACACGCCTATAGCACCAGAAGTAGGGTTCATTACAATTATTCGTAATTTCTGAATTGTCAGGTTTTGACGCCCCGCACCCTGGTCAGTTTTAAGTTTGGCTCCTCTGTCGGTAACTCATGCCATATTGTATACACGTTATATGCGTATATCAAACGCATTCAGTAACAGTTCCAATGCGCCCCTTTCGGTAGGTTATTGTATGTCCCCATCGCATGCTGCTTTCAGCCAATACCACTGAATGGCGGCACTTTTGAATTTTAAGTTTTGAATTGATGTAAAGCTATGTAAATAAACAGAAATGGAAACCTCTGACAGATTTGTAAGTGATCGATCCAAAATAGCCCAAATTATATCAAATAGCGTTGAACATCTAAAGGCAATCTAATGCGCCTTTAGGAATATCATGTTTGGACTATAGGTACTTCAAATCAGATTTCCTAATTAGATCCTACAGTCCGTGACCGATATATATTATTAGAAACTCTTTGGTATATAACACATATTTAAAGGTTTTAAAGGTCAAAGATATAATTGTAATATTCAGTATTCAACGGAGTCCGAGGACTCATTATGTTCTCCACATTACATACATTTTAGGATTATGTACAATTAACTAACAATAAAGGTACAAATTTTAAACTTATTGATTGGATTCCATTTTTCTTTTTTTGTGTAAGTATATGCTTGGTGTAATATTATATATATAAGGTGGGAAAAATGAGGTTAAGAATATAACTAATGCAAGTTTTTCTATATCTTATTTTTCTTGTCTTGTCATATGTAAAGATAACATTTATTGTTCAGCTCTATTAAGAATTCCAAGAAAGAAGGGTCCTTTTTAGATAAATTATAATGTCGAACAGGTTAGAATGGGCTAGGTGCCTGCATATATGTATTTATGAGATCTGGGAGAGATAGTGTGTGGGTGGAAGACCCAGGGTGGAGGATGTATATATGTTTGTGAAAAGTTATGTCGGGTGTAGGCGCATATGTTTAGATTGAAGCTGAGGCCCCATGTGGTTAAGGCAGAAGAATATGACCCAGCGATTCCTTTTTTCTCTCTTACTAATTTGTCTTATATTCTTGTTTACACAAATTATATATTTTAAAAAATAGGATCGTAAACCTAAATTTGTTCGAATTGATTAAGGAATCGCAAATAGTAAGATCACCCATTCAGTCAATATGTCAAGAACTTAAATTCATTGTTCTTTCCTTCTGATGATCGAGTTACTGCAAAAACATACAAGAAAAAATAAGTCTTGTTGTGGCCTATATATTTTGTGTGTATTAGAACTAGGATAAAGCCTCGGGGACCAGCTTCTAGTTCTAAAGCTTTTTAACAAAAAAATTCCATAACCAATATTTAACATGTCATCTTTGGTAGAATATGTCAGATGAAAGTAGCCGATAATTGAGTCAGAAAAAAATCGACAATTAACAACTGTCCTGTGATTAACGTGTATATTAATAAGCAATTAAATATATAAGATATTGATTGACTCATCCAGAGCCTCAATGGTTATCTATGCTAAAGAGAGAGGGTGTATTTGTTATCTAAATGAGTTATGCAAGTCTACGCTGCTTAGCCTATTAGCTTGGGATTTCGCTCGGAGTCAAAATAATCTCCACCACAGATTGTTGGTAGAAGGGAGCCCAAACTCGCCTATAGTTTCCATGGAGGAAGCCAATGGCATGTGGTGGGAATTAACAATAGATGGGGTCAAACACCAACAGCCAACCATCCCCATCCTGAAACTTATATACATCGTTCATCGCAGGCCCGAGATCAGAGAGAAAGATTTAGAGTGAGTGAGAGAGTGACTGTTGAAAGTGAGAGGGAGAGAGCGCCAGAGTTAAAACTAGAGTGAGAGAGAACGTTACTAGCATCTCCCACGGCCCCACTATTGAGACCGCCCCGGGGTGAGGAGTTGCCGGGATACTGGCGGACTAGGAACCGTTGAGATTCAGTCCCCTACCCCGGTCTCTGTAGAGAAACTTCCCCGACCCCTCTTGGCTGCGCCCTAGGTAAACACAAGAAAAAATAGTTGGAACCACAAGAAAAAGGGCAGCTAGGAGGGTAAAGTTTGCACCCCGGAGTAGTGTCTTGTGTCTTCCTCTGTATGTGTCTCCAAGGAAACCCTGGATGATTATAGTACGGGTGGTCTACAAAAGAGGCAGCACATTCTACTGAGGGCATTTTTAGGAACCATTCAGCCTTGGGTGACTTTTGAAGTTTTCAAAGGTAAGTGATTTACTAAATGCTTAAGCTGTACAGAGAGCTCTGCCATGAAAATATTGCAAGGGCCGATGGAGACTAATAAAATTACTTATTCTGTGAGGTTTTTAAATGCCCTCCGGTCCCCATGTGGCCATGGGTCCATCGCATGCTGAGGTCCCATCACTCTGGTATCTTTATACTATTTAGTAAAAGTGCCATTTCACAGCTGATTTTGCATAGGTGTGTAGGTGTGACATGAACCTTGAATAAACGAGATTCTAAGCATTATTTTATCTAAAGTTTACCCTCCTAGCTGCCCTTCAACTTTACATGGATTTTTTTACCTTAGTATAGAGCTCTATAGGATATGTATGCAGTCCCGAAAATAAAAATGCTAAATGGAATGAAAACGGAAAATCCCATCATACATTTTAAATATATATCCTAGAGTATCTTTTACTTATAAAATTATATCACTTATCTTTCCTGTTAAATTACCCTCTTGGAGAGAGTAGGAATTCATGGCACTGCTAGAACTGCTATAGGAGTCTTGGTTACTTGAAAATTTCCACTTGTCTTCTTCGCAGTTTGGGGAAAATCATAGCATCAAATCAATGTCTTATCGTAGTATGAAATGTTTCTTTTTAGGATATAATATCGAAAAGTATATATACTTTATATAATGGATAATTCCATCCATAATTTAGACAAACAAATCCATACGGGGTTTTATTAATTTATATTGATCTAATACTAATAAAAACCCTCCCCATTTGACAGTTGCTTAGAACTGGAAGTCCAATTCTTACAAGAGGGCTAACTGACAACCATATTGTTGGAGTAACACTCCAGTTATAATTTGTATATTTTCTTTAATGATTCCCCAAGCTGTACCCGGTGGTTCTGTTTGTTTTAAAGAATACTACATTACCCGGCTACAGGAGTTCCTTCCCTCAGTAATTGCTGAGTTCAGCAGGATTCTGTCTCATTCGTCTGACTAAGAAACCCCACAAAGATACTAAGACAACAGAAGAGGAAGTATTACTTAGATCATTGTCACTATCATCACCTCTCTCACTGAACCAGAACCATTGGAGCGCACCTAGTACCTGTATTCACCAATTGTAAACAAAACAAGGTAAGTCATTTATTATGTTTTAATTATCATTAAACGAACATAACGTCATTATGATGTGAAATCTTTATTTCCACTTCGAAACACACGAAGTGTTTCTTGATAGCCGTGCATAATAGGAAACAATAGATATTTACATTTGGTATTTTTAAACAAATCGTTAATTATGTCTCCTAGAGCAATTGCTCATTTGGGTCACTCACTGACCACCGATCAACGGTCTGTGCACATGGATGTTACATCAATACACTCTATATAATGGGTCAGATTTTCAGAAAATGTATAATTGGCAGCTGTATACATTCAGTACGTTCTGCTAAATTAGGCTGCAATCTAGTCAATACTGGGTAAATTGTATAATATTTGGCATTGCATTGATTGTAGCAATCTGTTTGGTTAGGTTGCACTGTGTTTTGAACTTTATTTTCGTCTGAAATTTGGGTTTTTTGAGAGGATTGGTCAAGTTGAATTGTACATTTTCTGAAAATCTGACCCATATGCGTCCTGTAAGCAGTACACATCAAAGCCCTCTATGTTTAACTCTATAGCACGCCGCTGCCTACAGGACTCGTATAGAGTGTACCATTTAATAGACCAGGACAGGCTTTAGATGACATTTTATTTAGGATTCATCAACAAGACTTTTTTGTTCATGCACCAGAAGGGAAAATACACACAAATCAATTCAGGATTCCCCATTTATTTATTATCAGGAAAGCATTACCCAGGGGTTTTTTTTATTAGTGATATGCTTATACAAAACATTGCTACTTCCCTACAACTCCACTGCTTATAAATGTATACATATTTGCTATGAGAAGGATCTGGTAGCACACACACCACTAGTGTCATTTTATCAGAGCACGGGATAAACAAAGTAATTTATTTGGTGTCACTGATACAGGATGTCTTATAGCTTACATGAATAAAACCCTCTGGTATAAAACATAGAGAAGCTGGACCCTTTCTTCCTAACACATAATCCGTGTCAGGCATCAAGCCAAGGACCTCAGGCGAAATTCTTCTAGAGAGACGCACTGTCGATTGCCCACGTATATACAAACCTTTATCCATCTATCTTAACTCTCTGCTTCTTTAGCGTGATATTAGATATCATTCACAGGGTCAAAAAAACTTGTTATTTTTGGTCCAATACATATTTCTTTACTGTCATTATTTAGAATTATTGTGGAAATACATGTATGTATAATTTTGAAGAAACGTTCCCCTTTGGAACCCTAGAAATCATTTATATATAATGTGTTATTGATATAATGATGTAGATATGTCACAAGAAATAACACTTTCTCTCAATCATTGTGTGATCCAATTAAGGGTATTAAAAGTGTTGAATGTGTTGAATATAACTCATCCATTTAGGATATTTGCTAATATTAACAGAAGCAAGTGAAAAGTTACCAGTAGTATTTTCATTAACCAGGAGTATGTATTTATCACCTCTGTCTAAGACGAGGTGTCCGAATATGTAATGCAAGTAAGAATTGAGTAGAGTTACCATTACAACTACATGTAATTCTATTTAGAATGTGTTTGCCAGTTTATTCGGACAAACACCATGCAGGAGTTAGGGATCCTATTTTCAGGTCTTCAGAATGAATTTTGGTGAACCTCTGCTCTTGTTTAACTTTAATATTGGCATAATGACATTAAATCAACATGAAAACTTTTTATCTGTGGTTAATACTATACATGATCGCAAATGGCACATATAGAAGTAGGCCTAATTAAGACCCTGTTGGCATCTGCCATAAAGGCCTAATGTTCCTTCCTTTGTCTATTTTTGATTATATTTCCGCCCACATTCATGCAGCTTAGAACTTTAGTACTATAGGCGGGTCAGAAATATTATGTTCTCTGGGGCATTTTTCATGAAATTGGACTATAACTGGGCGTCAGCACATAGAACACTGGATGTTGACCCAAAAGCGAGCCATTCAGATCTGCTCTTCAGAAGCAGGGATTGAGTTGCCAAGATATTATTTATGCAATGACAGACTGATACAGAAGAAACGCACTGTTCTCTATGGGATTATAAAGTCAGTCACCCGAAATCTGTGAATCTATAGGGAGGGATTATTGTAAGCTTCTATTTCTTCTTATAATTATAATCATCATTTCCATAATTATTACCATCAATGTCATACTTCAAATAAAAATTACCATTATGTAATACTGCGTCAAGTACACAGCTAGTACCCAATGATTTAGAATGGTCAGAAGACAGTTCCATCAATAGTTGAGTTTGATAAATTCTTTATCCTTAATTGAAATTGAGTCAAGTAAACATTAGTAGCAGTACTAGGCGTAATGTGTATTATCTATAATGATTTGTAATCATAATGCTTATGTACTTGCGCAAACAAAGTTATGATTGAAAACATGCAGCCAGAGAAATCGGCTATGACAAATCAAGATAGACAGTTAATGTATGAACTAGATATTGTGTAGTCTCTGTAGTCCCAACAATATTTATAAACTCACAAAGTAGGCTTTTAAAAGACATAATATGCCAGCATTAGTGGACTTCAATACATGAATACTTCATAATCCTTGCAAAGAATTCGAAAACAAGCCAGAGCACAGTTCAGACCCTCGACCCCAGCCCTCAGAACTACCAAACTGCCCCCACACCTTCCAACCTCCTCCCATTTTCTCCCCTTCCTCAGGGTCTATCTATACCTGTAAACAAATTGGCATGGGCTGTCTCTGACACAAAAACCACGTGGATGCTTGGCTAGAACTCCGAGTATTGAGGCTAGAAGGGATGCAGGTGGGCACCCACTAAACAACCGTGTAGAGGGAACGGCTGGTTAGGCCTACATGGGCACGGACGACCACTGAACAACAAATAAAAACAATTCTTAAACTATAGCTTTAGGATTCATAACACAACGGGAGGTATACATCTGTTCATTGCTTTCATATCGCCCCTATTGAATTTAGCTAATTATGCAAGTAAGGGGGGCATGGTTCGCTTGACAAAGCCTTTCACAACTCATAAAAATATATTTCAGCTGTGCAGTACTCTTTATTAACGACCTTATTGTTATACAGACTGTCGTAATTCGGTTGTAAACGTCAGTCCTATAAATAACACTTGAGTAATCACAATTGTAAGTAGATATTATCTTTATTTAATATACATCTTAAATCCATAATAATCAAGACTTATCCTTATCATAAATCATCAATTTGAATCATGAATGAGATCTAAACTCCGGACTGGACAAGTAAAATTAGAATAGAGCACATAAGAAGCATTTAAGCAGATTGTATAACTCATTCACTTCTATTCTGGATCTCATTGTCCCTTTACACACCTGCCCTGGAATTATGTGACTATTTGTATATATTCAAGTATATATATATATAATGCACATTCCCGACCTTTCCCGACATCTCGTCAAGCAAGTGAGTAGACAGTAGACAGTACATACATGTAATTATGATTTAGTCGCTTTATGGCTCGCATAAAAAGTTTTCTGTAAGAAGCGCTGGGTGTTTAGTTCATTACGCCGAGTTGCTCGCGAGTTGACCTCTCTATGATGTTGTGCTGCTAATGACCAATGACCTGTGGCGACCTAAGTATGGGCGCCACTCATATACACATAGACTTGCCCTCTGGCCCCCAAGCCAAGTATTTTTAAGGGAGTGATTCGTTCTATCCATTCTTTAAAATTCGAGAGTTTGATGGCATTGATTATCTAAAATCAATCGCCTAGCTAGAGTATGGATTTGAGGTTCTGTGTTAAAATTTGTGATTTTTTTAAAACACAGCATCATAAATAATCAATATTTCAAATCTACCAAGCATATCATCTAACGCCGATGCATTAATTCACATGAAAACTCTTTAGTATGCGCATTAATTGCTGTTAATTGCTTGTACAATCCCACATAAATTGGGCACCAAATTTAGGATGGGTTGTAGCAAACTACATGTAGCACCAGGCCAGTGAGAATATATTACCACTGTCCACATTCCATTAAGCAGGGTCTGGGTATCTTGTTATTTTTATGGCAGCATTGTTATTCCAGAAAGGCCTGTGATCCTTTTATTGGTATGTAGATAACAATTGGCTGCATGGGCAATCGATCATAATCCTTAATAGACGCGGTGCGCTGTTGCTGTCAGCTGTTTTAATGTGAACTGTATCAGATGCGGTATCTAGGCTAGGAGCCGCTATTTATACATCTTATAGGAAACAAAAATGACTTCAGGTTTAATATCGCAGTCAATATTATATTGACCGTTTTAGGCATCATTTCGGACAGCCCAGGCAATTATGAAAGCACTCTGAGTGTCTGAGCGATGATGCATAGATTCAACATTGCCATCGATTAAATACCAGTATACACTGTTGTACTTCTGGGGTCAAAAGCGATTTTAGTCCCAGGATATGCTACACTTATTCAAGATTTAATATTAAATGAACCGAGCTTCTTTCATAGAAAACTTAACAGCTGAATTCGATATGATCAAAGTGGTAACCCATTTTCAATTGAACATATTTTTAATTGAACATGAAGGACGATCACAAATACATTTTAAATTATTTATCGGAGAATCCAAGAACATAGACAATGGAATTCTTAGGTTTATCAACATAACCAAGACATTGGGGTTTCAAACGCAATCTGCAGATGTTTCGTGCTGAGCTGATATACCACATTTATTTCTATAAGACTTATCTTCTAGAAGCTGCCTACATGCCTGTTAGGCTCTAATGATAAACTAAAAGTAACATCTGCTGATATAAGAGTCTTATGCAAACACCCTTTCTGGCAGTTTATATAGACAACACAAGATTCTGCCCGTCATCCACACATATCCTTATCTGTAATACTACTCAGAAATATACCAAGAATTTTCTCCCATAATATACGCATGAACTACTATCTCAATTGTCCTGTTGATATAATATTCCTGGAAAATATTTTGGAGATATCTGTCACTCGAATAGTAATATGGCATGTGGCACTTTTCGGAATCAATACTTAGCCACGATAGGTATGGGTAAATAGTATCTAAGGGCTCTTTCTTATGTGCCTGTGGTGTGTTTCTTTAAAAAGTATTTTTTAAGATTAAATTTTGTTTTTATTGATGAGTAGATATGAAACTTAAATTAGGTCCTGTCACTGTTAGCATAAACTGAATAGGCCAATGTTAAAAATGCTAAATAAATGGAGACATAAGAACTCGATTGATATTGAATTGAAAGGAAACCATTCTCCTCGAAATAAAACTGAAGACGACCTAGTAACTAACTAATTCATTAAATTCCCTGATGAAGCCCCGTTAATGGGCAAAACATGTAGGATCCGCCCTAATTTACAATAAAACATTGGAAACAGCAGTGGTTGGGAGTTTCTTATTCTCTCCATCTGAATTTTTTTAAATTATTTTGGCGTATTCCTTTCCAAATCCAAATTACTCAATGTCATTTTTAATCTAATCTTTAATCTAAATTATGGAAGTAATGATTATAAAATTGGCAAAGGAATAGCCATTGCTATTCCTTTGCCAATTTCGCAAGCTAAATTTAACTAATAATCGGATCAACGGAATAACAAAAGTGTTTCCTTTCTCTTCATGATTCATGCAATATTATTATAAGTTTAGATATGAGGAGCTGCCTTGTCCGAGCTGCTTGTAAGTTTCAAGGATATTCATTTCCAGCACCAAACCTGAATAAACAACTCTTTGTTGTCCAATGTAGACATTCGCTGTAGACACCAAGTAAACAGTTTAAGAACCACATCTTGCAATTGTGAAAAGTTATGGGGAAGGGAAGTTCATGTATTGCAGCTATATGATACACAATAGATCTTCTATTATATCACTTGGACAGGAAATATCAAGGCAAGTATCACTACTCCTCATGCATATTGAATCAGCTGTGTCAGGGATTTGTGTCTTGCTTGATGTTCTCCTTGGTTCATCCCAGTATGAGTTGTCTTCGTTAGTAGTTCTCATACAATTTCTAGGAGTTGTTATTTCTACTGCTCTATCAGATAATCCTGAGGTAATCCTAATGATAATCAGCCTAGGCAGACTATAAACACCTCTGGAGGAAGGGAGGATTTAGACCTCACGTCTGCTGCAAGCATTTAGATTGTTATTCCCAACTCAATATGGGACCTGATTATTGATCCTTGATCTTTGCCTTTGAAGTGAAAGTAATTATTTTTGAAGTCTGAAGGATTGCCTGCCAATGTTATCCCTTTGGAAACTTAACACCTCCTCTCCGGAAGGTATAAATAGTATTGGTTGGTTGAAACCGCTTTTGCAATAACTCTCCAAATTCTTTTTTTAAATCTTCATTTGCTCATTGTAAAATCTGACTTATTGCCCTTTAATTCATTGATATTGTCATTGGAAGCACTATGGAATAGCCCTGATAAGTGACTACAACTATCATAGGAAGACTTCATGTAGTCATCTGGTGTATAGTATTACCTTCACCTTAGCATTTCTTTCCCCAAGATGTCATCGCAACTATGATCACCTTGTAAAAGAGACTTTTATTATGCAACAGCTACTATCAATGCAATCATTTTTATCGCAACATTTGGGAAGGATTATCCTACCCTTTCCCTGTAAACATACCCATAAAATTGTTCTTGATTTAAGAATGTATGCCTTATATTCTCTACTCCCCCAGACAATGCTTGAATTATTCACTCAGCGCAACAAAAATGCAGAATGTGTATTGGGATGTCCTAATAAACATGTTTTTGTAACACTTATATGCATGCAGAATGTGAGTGTATGGGAATTTAACAAGAAGTCATGCTGAACATGTAATTACCACAGCTTACCCCCCTGGTGGATCGAGGAAAGCCTTGATCGAGGGCGGGGTTAACATTTCCTTTTCAATCCTTAAATATTTTGAGATAACTCTTAAATAGTTTATCTATTTTTTCTTTACCTACTTGAGAAAAGGTCATCAAGTAGGTGACGTATCATTAGGGCATGTGTTTCTCTCTCGGTTTCATCGGAGCGGCATTATGCGATCCGTAGCCAGGAGTCGGATGCAGTAATAACTACCGAAACCAGAATGTTCCGAAATTTCCCACCGGAAAAAAACATGTTCTCTGTTCTCAGAAACAAACAATCCACAAACAATCCATCCCCCAATGTATGTATTTATTAAACGAATTCGACCAAATAACTGTAGCAGTCAAATTATAATCATATGAATTTCAGTCGACATACAATTCGTTTTTTAAACATGTTCAATTGAAAGTCTAGACCCCTTCATTTCAAAGGGAATTAATTACATTTTTAATCAGGCAGCAGAAACGGACCACCCAAGTTAAATTTGCCTCTGGATAAGCAGGGTGAGAGAAAAAGAAGCATCTCAAACGTGCGACCCTGCAGCCTCTAGCTATTTTATATAGATCTTGATGGTTAAACTTCAAGTAGAATGTTGTTGTTATCGCCCAAGGGATCCTTATGGTGCCTCCTATTTCTATGAATGAAATTCTCGGAGCCTTTCTGCGGTCTGAGCTTTGACCTAACAGAGTTTCTCACACTGAGGTACTCGTTATCTATGTCCCTGTACTCTCTCTAAACAGAGACTGCATGTCAGATTTATTATCTGCTCGATCAAAATAAATCAGCCATCGGACTCCTGAGAACTGTGGTTTAACCGTTAATGTCCGTTCATTCCAATTCTATCATGAGATGGCTTTTCTGTGTAACATGTACCTTTTCTGTGACTTTCCAACTTTTCAACCCTGACCGCGTAGTTTGAGTAGCACTCTCGTTATGATCACATAGTCTTAAGTAGCATTTTGTAACTCAGAATCAGATATAGTTAGACAGAGCAACGAGCTTAAACTGATTTATTCTCGTTTTACACAGCAGTGGGCGGAAGACAATGGTTATTCTTCTTGAACTATCGCACGTGAGCTCATATCGTAAATGTCCTCAGTTAATCATAAGTTTCATTGTACACGTGCATTGCTGGTTTGTAACTCAACTATCATTTACGGAGGAGTTGCTTTCTAAAAATACTAAATTGCTTTCTTTAATAAAAAAAAACCCACCATAGCTACATAGGCTATACAGCATTACACACATACTCACGTGTCACACTTGTATATGTCATTATTCTCTCGCACCTATCATAACACAGAATCTTTTCGTGATAAAATAAATTAATAATGTGAGGATGGATGAGTAGGCTAAAAATTGAAACATAGCACCCCTGTCAAACTTTGGTTTTAAGTTTAGCAGATAGGGAATTTTGACGTAACTATAGATACAAGAATATTCTTTCTTTTAGATTTAAGTGACTAGGGAATTTTGATTAACAAGATACACGATTCTTACAAGAATTAGGAATTCCATATGGAAAAGACATAATACGATGCAAGTTATTGGTATCGATTGATCTTAATCTATGTTGAGAATTTGGAAATAAGAGTCTCTGGGGGTCCACTAACAATAGTAATGTTTTCATCATGAAGAGACTTGAGCATGTCTACATGAGTAGGAATACTGAGCATGGTATGCTAAGGCAGCAAGGCTGGTCTGGGATTTTGTCTGTTATTAAAACCAGCCTCTCAGATAGCTAAAAGTAGGGTCCATTGGCATTCTGGTTGTTCTGTTAGACGTGGGTTGGAACTTACAGAACGTTACTCTCACATTAGACAATTCAAGAATGATGCTTCTTTGCTTGCATGCTAATTTGTTAAGTTAGCTGAAGTTCGTGAAACAAAAGCATGTAAACAACAGTGATAGATTTAACTATACCTTTAGCTAGATCGAATAAGAATCGAATGAAAAACATGCCGCATAACTAAGATTGATTATTTGTATTTATCTTCGGCCCGCTACTTCGTTACGTTGAGTGTTCATTAACCACTGCACGAAGATGCGCTTCCACCAATGCGCATTGCGATCGTCATAGCGTCTATCGCTATAACCCAGCAGTTTCAAGCGAAACAATAGAGTTAATAACTGAGCCAAGTGTTCATATAATAAACTAAGTGGGAGATTTGTTCAAACAGACATTAGAATATCAAAGATATCAATATCAATAGCAGTCTACTTATGCCGCTTGTCCATGTACTACAGTGACCCTTCCCATAACCTAGGTAGTTGGGCGTCATAAATTCTGACTGGATCCTGGAAGGGTTTTTCTTGGACTCCTCCTCCTCCTCCTCCCTTTCTCGCACCTCATGCACCTCCTCTGGAGTCCAGCGCCCCAACGCCCCACACCCTTCTCCAGCCACGGCGAGGAAGCATCACCTAGGGCAGTGCTAGAGCAGCTACCGCTCTAGCCCCAAGGCTTTCCTCCAGACCTCCTCGTGGCACCTGCATCATCATTTCGATGGCGCACCTATACCCTCCACTGGGTTAGATGCATTAAGCATCAACACCCCAAGGTGTGTGATTACCTCACCTTGGTAGGGAGGAAAAGGGTTTCACCTTCCTGGTGGATCCATTATGTTATAGGTGCGAATCTGAACTCACCACTAGATGGGATTTAGTTGGAGACAGAGAAGGAGATAAAACGCACGTGTATGCACTCTCTCCTTTGCAGAATTCTCCATTCACTTTTTATTCTGTTACTCCCTATATTATATATTTTGTTCGTACAGGTTTACTTACTGTGTACATTTCCCCTAGTTGTGAGTGATAAAGGCATGTGATGTTCAAATTCGCTATACATGTCATATGCCTTATTTCTTCATATTTCGTCGTGTATATCTGAGATATATATCTTCACATGGATCTAGCTATTGATGGGTGTTTGGATTAGATCATGTGGAATGACTTTTAAAGGTGAGTTCTTTTATTCTCATTGTTAGTCATTAGACAGGCAGATATAATTCGTCATTAACAATGCAGAAGAATTTTGGATATGACAACACAGATTATTTGCGATATGTACTTGTAAATCAATTATGATATGCCAAAAGTGAGAAAATCCGTCGGTTTCCGCAAGTCTTAATAAAAAGGACGATATATAGTAACATCAATGGTTAATACTGGGCTGGGATAATACCCCATGGTAGAGGCAAGGATTACATGGCATAAAAATGCACTCTAGCTGAAAGCTATACATGTGATGCCTGTGTTCTATCATGTAGTTCCAGCCTAAGTACTGTACATTGTATAGCTGGCCAGGCTGTGCCAGGGAAATAGGGGGACCTATGCTATACTTTATTTAAAAGCTATATGTCCATGTCAGATTTGCACTACATGTATAGTCCAATGGGGTCAACCACCCTACTTTTCTGGCCTCGTGTCAGGGGCGGAGGTCTTCCGTATAAAAAACCCTCCAGGCAACCACTCTGTGCCTTGGTTAATGCCTTGCATTATGCTTGATTTCAATATGTCCTCTTGTTTGTCCATCAGTGACCCAGGCCCAGTGATGATTTACTAACATGGAAAGCATTTGCAGTGATCTGTGATCCAATCAATCCACCCTTTCAATGGAAGGGTTCTTTAATATATGCCACTGGAAGAATTATTTGCATACTCAGTCGCTCTGAACTTATAATGATTCTCAAGGCAGACTTACTTTTTGTAAGTAGAACCGTCTAAGACCTTTATAGAATCGGATAAAAGTTCTACTATCTAAAAGGTTAATATATTGCACGAAATGCCAAAGGAAAAGTATATTTTCGTAGATTTCTAACTAAAGGCCGAAGTATTACTCCTTTAAACTTTATTTTTCAATAGTCCTATTCTTTGAAATTGTTAATGCATTTGCAAATATCTGTTCACCAACTAAATACATGCTACCTAGTCTGTAAATGCATTTTGCAATTTATTATCTTTTTTTATATAGACGTGTTTCTGTATCCGAAAAATCAATATCCTAAATGCCATGTGTGCCGCTGGAATTGTCACTAATTTAATCATTGGTGGATATATTTGTTTTATGAGTTTCCTGATAGAATTTGGATGAATCGCATTTTAAAACCATTTTATTGGCCAATATACATACATTTAATGCAGATTTAAACTTTTGCCTTTGCAACCTTCCAATGCTTAAACCATGTCTGCAAAATGGACTTTGCCTAGGAATAAAATGTATCGGTGTTTCTATTTTTGCATTCGAGTGAAATCGGGATTGAAGGCACACCCATAAAACTGTTTAGTTTAAGCCCCTCCCTCTCTACTACTGGGGTGAGGTATTCCCTACAAGTGGTGGAGGTATCCTACACGATGCTTATAGGTACCCTCTCGTCCCCTCTTTCTATAGTACATGCAGGTGAGGGCAACCTATTGCTTCTCTTATAGCCCTAGGCACTCCAATAAGTCCAATCCATCAAAAGAAATCTTTTTCGCCCCTGTCGTAATATTCTCTTATGTCGGTAGCAGTAATTTATTAAAAATCCCAACATGTACAGTACATCTACAATATATCACCGAAGTCACAAACAGGCGGCACTGCCAGTGTTGTTGAGTACGATCAGTCACAACCCGAGCAATTCTTCGAATTTGGAAGTGTACGAATTATTTTTTCATTCGATGTATCTGGTACATGGCTTTTTAGAATCCCTTAGTTTGAATATTACAGTAGCACCCAGGGGTCACAAGAATCGCCACTGTTTAAATAGTGTGATTTCGTCTGATATCATTTCTTAGTATCTGCATCAGATTACGTTTGCAATTTCTTGAAATACCTAGCATCATGTGCAATGATCTGTAAGTTGTTCTTACTTGGGGTGAGTGAGAGGTACAGCCCAGATGTTTCTCTTCAAGTAAAATTGAGCACTGCATAGGTACAGCATTAGCAGGAGAAGCCAGTGGCTTTTCATGTGGCTACTTATAACTCTTCACCCACCATGTCAAGAGAAGAAGAGAACAATTTACTTCTCAATCGATTTGTGTGTCATCTCAAGATGGAAATGACCCAAACTTGCTTGTACTGAATATATTTGGAGCTAGTATTTCTCCTTTTTACACAATGCACTATTGCAATCATTGTTAATTTGGTATTGCCATTCTGTCGATACTTTGCATGGTCAGGAAATTCAAGACACGCCTGGGAACAGATGTTTCATGCAAATTCGTTTAGTATGCTGATTGTGGTGATTGATTTGTAAAGCAAGGCACACGAAGTTAACAGTCGTGCAGTATTTCTAGACTATTCACAGCTCCAGCTGTATTAGGAGTCCCATTGTGTTTACCATATTCTTAACATAACTTGCTTGCTTCCCGTAATATCCCTTATCTTGCTCAATACTAAAGACTGGCATAGCAAGGAAACCAACTTTGGAGCTTATCATCTATACTTTTTTTCTTTTTGTTTTATACATTTCAAGGCCAAGACATTCAATAAATATACCAAAAGTTCAAATGTAAATACGTATTGTCCTCCATGGACGTATTTCATATGCTGCCTATGATAATGACATATCAAAAAGAAAACATGTAACATGAAATGAAAAAGTAAGAAAAGTCGTTCTACGACGCGAAGATGTTACTACCATATCCAATTCCTAGCCCTCTTTGACTTGAATATCATTTCAATGAAAACCTATTGAAAATCTATTATGTAAGATCACTGAATATATTTTAACAACTGGAGCTCGCGAACACAATGAAAACATTTAGGGGCAAATAGTACTACTTCAGGTAGTACTAAAATTGAGTAGTACTACTACTTACGTGGATAGCAATTCTTCGGAAATGGGTTTATCATCTCTTATGATTGATCACTGACTGTGTCTAACAAAATGAATCGATGCATGTCAAGGCTGTGCATATTGTCAGTATGTAACATTTACAACCTGACAACCCAAGGTTAAGGTGAAAGACCGATAGATCACATAATAGAGGAAGGATCCTGTGATGATATGTTTACCTTATCATCATTGGTATCTTTCTTCGTCATATCCTGGATATTTCAATGCTCTGTTGTATGGCCTACCCCATGGGAATTGCTTGAACCCGCGACACATCAGCCCTATCTTATAACCAGATCTCGCCACTATTAAAAACTCTATGGCACAGCAATAGAAATGTAATATTTGAATTCATTTCATGTCAAACTCTGCACGTAATGTGCATACAGACCCTCCCAATAAATATGTCAAAGTACTTATACAAATGGGCAACGCCAAAGAATAGCAACTCTCATCAACATAAATTCTTCATGGCATAACAGACCCCCATCTACTGGTGTTTCCGTGCCTCACGCCCCCCTTGAGTGGGGACTGTGGGGTATTATGATGCTCCTCCCTCAGTGGCGTTTTGTTGAGGTGTGCAAATGTGGTCTTTATGCTCGTACGACACGTGCTGAGATTCTTTTTACGTAATTTCTCTACTCCTGACTCAACTCGAACACACCCTTATTTTTCGAACTATTTCTGCAACAGCGTCTTGAGAAAACAAACGAATTTGACGATGTGTTTTACCGATTTGCTACGACAAAAACATCCTATCTGATAGTTAGTTAAAGGATTAACTGAACCTTACAAAGCTATGACCAAATACAATAATTCATGGGACGTGGAGGTAATAATGAGTCATGCTTATCTCAGTTGTTCAATTACAGCCTCTGCTTCAAAGAAACATGTCACACCACCAGAAATTCCCCATATTTACATTGACCAGTCTAAGCTCAGAGTTGAGAGAGTCCCTCCAAACTGAGGGAAAGGCCCTCGCTCCAAAACGCAAAATGCCAGTAATAATCCCATTAGCTAGGATGCCCACTCCAGGGCTAGGCTAGCCATTAGCGCAGTAGGCATCCAATCACTGACATACCATTCTTATTTGATCTGAGAGGCTCTGAGATGTGTAGGTCTTAACTTGTTTGCAGCCTTTTCTTGCAATCACACATCTCCAGACCTGCTATTTCTTTGCTGTTTCAGTTTCCAAAGTTTTCAGATGGGTTCCATCGGAATATATACTTTCATTAATTACATTCATGAAGAACTATAATGTTAGAAATGGAACTTCCTTTATCTTTTAATGTTCCTTAGAGCTACTATATATCTGAGTGGCAAATATTTACCAAAGAAACTCTGTAAAAATAGAATTGAACGGGCAAAAAGCCCGGCAAACGACACGGCTGAGGGATTTACATTTTTTAATTAAATATTTGAATAAGCTGCTGAGGGTTGTCAGCGTCATACAGGACATTGTCCCATTATGTACACACTTGGGCATTTCACCGCCACAGCCTCCATATTCTGACTGCTAGGAAAGAATAAAAATATATCTTCAACTTTTGACTCTATACTGTGTTTAAATATTCGTTCTAACAATAGCTGCTCAGTCTGATAGAGCCCACTTCAATATCAGTTGTTGGAAAGTGACATTGTATTTACCCTAAGGGATAAAGTTCGCAATTCATTAAAATTTCAAATGGCTTCGTTATTTCTAAGGCACTCGAGTTAAAAATGTAGCACCGTGCTGGGAATAAGTGTTGCTTTATTTGTATGTTTATTTTTCAATTTGAAATCTACTTAGTCCAAGACCTAGATGAATCCTTATGGCTGCTGTTCTGAACTGATGAAAGTACCCAGGACTTCCCGCCACCATTTTTCTAATGATTTCTGCTTTGGGCCACATGTCTAAGACATGTCCCAGCCAGGGCCAACATATTGTATAACGCAGTAACCTGTGCTACTTCTTCACAATGCCAAGTTTGTTGGTTTTCTCTTCCTCCCTTAGGAATGACTCACAATCTTGAGATAAAAATTGAGGAGAAGAAGGAGGAGTAGGAGTTGGAGGAGGACGAGGCATGTGGAACCAGAATCATATAGCGGTGCCACATCTATCCCTGCTTATTATCTGCATGACGAGTGGAGCCTTTTTAGCAATCCTTTAGCGTGACTGCTTAAAATCAAGCTGTCCCTTTCTGGTTCATAAGTATTACAGGAATAGATTCCTCACATAACTGCTTATTCCATTTATTATTTTGTGTCCCTGATAAAAAAGTTTCATATCGTTTCCTCCTTGAAATACGTCAGAAATCCTGAGATGCGGTTGTTACCCTGTATTTACACCAAGTAACGTTTTTAATACACATTCCTTATTATACTGGCAGCTAGAGTAGCTATCCTCCAACTACATCCTTTCCTTTATATTATCACATGCGGCGCCATGCACTGTATTCTATAAATCTTTCAGGGCCATGTACACTATGGAATGGAGTCAATATAGATCCTCAGTAATTAATGGCAATATAATGTACAGGGGGATGCATAGGGAATTGATACCAATGTGATATTGTATATAGTATATTACCAAGGTTACTAAGAATGAGATACAGAGCGCCACATACTACACTACTGCATCTGATGATGTGTTATAATAATTATCCATTCGTTTTGATGGGAATGATTAGAACTTAGATAAGTTTTTCATGCGTGTAATTCACATTCAATCATCAACTTATATCAAGTGTTGCTAGAGAACAATTTCCTTGCTGTTGATGGGAAAATCCTGTCATTGTCATTTAGGTTTCTATTCTACTTATTACACTTACTATATCGATAAGAGCCAAGACTTGAAGCCCTTTCAACGCGGGGAAGTACATAAAACATGTTCGATCTTCTTTTTCCTTTGTAATCTCAATAAAATCAAACAGAAGATTTATTTCTCTGTCAACAGCCAGTCAGATCTACTAAGAGCGATGTTTAGGGATAAGTGCTCACAGTTTGACATGATTCCTGATCCTCTGTGAAGTATAGTTCGCATGTATGTCGTTCGTTTTTTCCTGTGGCTAGCTTTGTTTTATTTCTCTGACCCTCCCTATTTATGTACAATATCACTATTACATTCTGCAGTGAACCACATGCAGTAATCGGGCCTGTGGTAGTCCACCATTTCGCCCACAATAGTCCCAACAAAAAGGGGCTCCATGATAACATAAAGGACAATTTCCTCTACACTTGGGCATTTCCTATTTGGATCTGCGCAGTTTATGTTTCTGTTATTTTTGTTGGAATGTCTTACTTTTTTTGGTTGTTTTATAGAACATTATTCAAGGATATATTTCTCAATTTCATAGGGATTTGAACCCTGAGAAATAATTTGATATTGGCTAATGAAACTAGAGAAATAGGATATATTGAACACATCATAATATTCTAATAGTGTAAAATGCCCCATACAGTCCTGAACAAATAGTAGTATTCTTAAGCTTGTTTTACAGAGAGTTGAAGGAACTTGTCAGACACAGCCATTGTTGTTAATCAGGAACCTTTATTTCCGGTTTGTATTATAATACATGGCGATTACGGGATTCACCGAAATGGTCAATGTGTATACCAACACTACAGTATCGGTACTTATGTAATAATGCAATCGCAACCCAGCACACACTTTAGTAATCAGTAAACCTACCCCTCTTGTTGTTTTTATACTTCTAATGCCATGCTCTAAGTCTTACTATATGATCTATTTTGTTGTGACCTTAGGGATTCCCTCTCTATATTTATCCCACGCTCCTTCAACAAAAACACTATTCAGCGAGACTGAGAGGGCGTTTTTTGTTGGAATATGTCGGTTATGGGGATAACATTTCAACCACACGTGGTGGCTACCTGAATGTTTTATTTAGATATCCACATGTGCACATCAATCTAAATTTGAATTCTCCTCCTCCGCTGATATTCCTCTTGACATTATGGAATAACGTCTCTCGCTCCTTATAGCGATCAAATGAGAAAAGATATCATATACAGGATTTTAGTTTCTTGGAATTATGAATTGTTTTAATAGAGTCTATTCAGTCTAGGATCAGAGTTGAGAAAGCTCCTTCAAACCAAGGGAAAGTCTCTCGCTCCAAACAGCAAAACGCCATTATAAACCCCATTAGGACCGTAAAATCCCATTAGGACGCCCACTCCAGGGTAAGAGAATTCATTAGCGCAGTAGGCGTCCAATCGATGACATGCCATACTTATCTTATCTGTGAGGCTCTGGGCCTAGGCGGTATGGTTGTATACAGGTTATACGTCCCTCAAGTTTTCAAGGCCTCTTTTTACTATGACGTTTTCGATACATTCACATTTAATATGTTTGATATCATCGCCATTCACTCTGTCGGATTATACTTCCTCTGTATCCACACATTTTCATCCACCTCAAGTATTTTTTATGACATTTCATGCTTCATCTATTTGTTGTTTTACCTCAATTTTCCACCTAATTTAAGACATAGGTTATATTGCAATCGCCAGCTTTCATCCCAGACTCAGAGGCTAGTGGTATAAGGCGCCTATGTTCTCCTAGAGAAACAGTATGGCATTCAGGACCTTTCTTTGATCGTTGATCGTTATGCGCATCTAAATGCATGAAGGGCGAACGCACGTGGCTGTGTTGTCTTAACACTTAGGGGTTGGATAAACCTCTTCACTTTCGATTGCCTGTGATATGTCTCAGATTTCTTTATTCGTATTACATCCTAGTTTAGATCTTTAGTTTCACAAAGTCTCTTGTCACCATAAATATATCCAAATACAGAAAGAAATCTATACGTTTTAGGCTTTTCATCGTGATCTATCTTGTCCTTAATTATTCATGTGATTAAATATCAATTTGAAATAATGCATATTATAAGGTATATGGGCAGTATTATTAAATTCGCATCAGTGTCGTGCCAAAGTAGCTTCCGTCTTTCAAATAATGTTTTTGTGTCACATTCATTTCAAATTGCTCAGTGCGATATATAATCTATAAGTTATGTCAATTCTTTTAAAACCAACACAGATGAATTAACAGAGATGATGCTCAACGAGCTTAAAAGTGTTTTCTTTATAATTATACATTCATCTTCTAGCATCCCAACGTTATGTTATTCACTTCTTGGTCCTGAGTACTCGTACGAATCAAATTAGTTATCCACGTTTCGTGGATTTACAAATAAAAAGCGGAATACCCCTGTCACAACATTTAAACGTAGACTATAGCTTTATTTTTATGTGAGGGCCCCCATCTATGTTGGTGGTCTGAATAGTCGCATATATTATGATGAATATTTTGTAAACTCGCACGTGGGAATGATTAGCCCTCCTTCTACACATGTCCTACTTTAGTTTAATATTAGCATCAAAGCTCCATGTTTTACTTCGACTTAGAATATACTGTGACAGATATTTTAGCTCGGGAGCAGACGTCGGAATTCTTCTTTCTCCCTTGATGCAACAGCTTTTCTGCTTTAAATATGGGTAAACTTATGTATTGATGACCTTCATTTATCAAATATTACTGGAATTAAATGTTTAAAAATGAATTGAATGTTATTGCATTCGTGAGGCAACCTAGAATGGGCGAGTTTATTGTGAGATATGCTATAATTAAATCGGCATGAGTTGGAGTGAAGAATATTTTGGGGAGAATGTAGGGAGGACGCATATATATTTCCCTCTGAAATGATATCACGAATCTATGCAAGCTGTCTGGTGAATTTTCTGATTAGTTATAATATTGAAACAATACATTTCGAAACTAATGTAACTGAGATAAACTGAAATTTATATATGTGGTTTCAAATTGGACCCTAAAGGAATGCTTTAAACTATGCATACTTGATATAAGTCGCGTGCGAATACTATAATTATTATGTTTTTAAACTCTGACTTGGTAACATGACCTATACCCGGTCACTTTGACCTCTTAGCTGGTATCAGAATTTTCCCCCGAGAAGCCCTAATTTTCACGAAAGGAAAATCATAGATGGAGAAACAGACTTGTTGGTGTAGCATGAAAGGTTGATCTTCTGCATGACCTAGGTTAACTGCCTTGACCTTAAGTGGTATTTGGATACTGAGGGAAACATTATGAATGGCTATTCGGGCGAGCTGGGGGTTCGGGGTACAGACTAACCATGTCCCCTCTCCAGTTTAACCCGAGGGTGTGGTTACCATGGCACCCGTATTACTGTTGATTACCCCCTTGGGAGAAAAAGTTATTCTACCCATGGAATGTGGTATATCACAGCTTGTTCTAAGCTGCAACAATACTGATTATTTCATGTTCTGATGATATTTTCACGCTGGGCAATCGATCATGAGAAGATCGTGTGCTTTCAAAACATCCCTAAGGTACTGTGTGTAACAGCAGATTGCTTTCAGAACCAGAAGAGATAGAGCGTTTATTTATAGATTGTTAATATTCCTTTCAGGTTTAAGTGTCGGTATCTTTAAATTGATATCACATTTGGAGATTTGGACAATCAAAATACTTTCTCATTGGATTTTTTCCTACGAAATAATATAAAAATTATAAATTTCAAATTTATATAAAATATCCTATTTACATTTACAGTCTCCTTTCTTTTTAAAAATAAATAAATAAAAGGTGTTTATTTCTGACAATGGAAGCCTTTTCCCTAAACATTTACGTACACCTCTTTTAATACTTTTTGTTTCAACATTTTTAGTGAGGTTTATGAATGAAATAAATAGCATAATTCATAGCCAAAATATTCGGCATAAAGTTTCACATGCTGGCCGAGTAAGGGACTCGGGCAGCTAAGCAGGCTACAGAAATTATAGCATTAGCTTATATCTATAGATACAGCTTTACGTCTCATTGCGCATAATATATAAAGAAAATACATTAGGGTTCAAACATTAGGATAGAGATCTGATCTGAATGTTAACTTTCCTCCTTATCACCAGGGTGCCGGCGCTTTAACGTACATGAAAGAGCCTAATTATCACGTGCTAGCAGCACATTGGCGCGATAATGAAAAACATTTACATGCTTCTGTGAATACCACGAGTAAACGCCAACATGTTTACGGGGGAACTTCCCCTTTAAAATGAACTTTGAGCATGAATGAACCACATTAAAATTTTAATATTCACACGGTGCCAATTAAAGTACTAAAATACTTTCTTTTTATAAAGGCCATTATTGGCAGATGTGTTAGTTTCAAAGGGAGGAAAAAATCACTGTTTAACATTTGATATTCGTTAGTTTTTGAATTATACTTTATAGCGTTAACTTTACGAGGTAATAGTGTATGAAATACCTAGATGGTGAGGGGAATAACGAGGGTTCCAGCAGTTTGAAGAATTCTTTCCTCACAAAGACCCTTTACTCCAAAACTATCCAAACAATTTGACCAGAAACAATTCCGGATTGTTGAGTCCTTAGACATCTCTTAAAACTTTTAAATGCACTGTTCAAAGCTTTTAGGAACTGCATGCTAAAACTGACAGTTGTAATTTTCTAACTTGTGCTGACTTTATGAGTTTTGCACTTGTCCATGGTGTCAATGTGTCAGGTAGCTCGTTTTACATGGGTTTTCCCATGAAGGACTGAACAAAAACTTGACTCATTGGTCAAACACTTGATGGTAAATAAAAGTTGTCCCACGACGAGTGCCACTATACTGTGTATACTCTTTCTTACAAGTTACAGGCATTGAAAAAATGGGCTCGGTACAAGTTCTCCAGTGGCAGTTCCAGTTCTCTTCCATTCTGTGTATTTAGAATACGTGCGTATACAGTGCTGAAAGGTTGTAAGGTTAGAGTGTTAGAGCTTTTAGAGCAAGAATATTGATTCTTGTAGATGGGACGGTGGGTGGGATTTTCCACCGTTTAAATCGCAAATATCCCTCAAACATGCATGGTATTTCTGCTTCTCTAAGATTCTTATCATCATTGGTGTTGATTATTTGCAATAATTGTTTTGAAATATATTGATACTGGTGCTATTCTGATGTATCAATTGCTGGTAATTGTCATCTTATATTTTTTCCATTCTTATTTACATGTATTTGATTTTTTCCCTCTTGGTGAAATCGGGTATATTGTAATTAAGGAAGGAAATTATACCAAACCGCAATCATACCAATTGGTGAGGACCCAAAATAAATCGTAGATTAAGAATATGTACATGAATAGTTGATGTTTATAGAAGTATATGAATAATCTTAGATTAATATGGAATGCATCTTTTTTGAAACCGGGATATGTAGTTTCATTAGCAATCAAAATAGATTTTCTCAGATAATTAGATCTAACCTTGTATTGGCAATGCACGAAAATAAAACGAATATTCGGTAATGATATATATGTTTTTTCCTTTTTAAAATAATGATTGGGCCAAAAGATGAACATAACCCAAAAAAATCAAATATTTAACAAATAAATGTATTGACCTCCTGCCGAATTAATATGCATACATATATATTGTAGTAGCTTTCCCTAGAGCAGAGCAGTATTGTTGTACTGACAATCATTGTTTACCTTCCATTAGAGAAGTCTACTCGTCTATCGAGCTATACATATCGCTAACATAAACCTATAGGACTACAGCTGATTTCTTCTAGCTGGGCAGTAGATAAGGGAGGTGTGAAATGAACACTTAGGAGCTTGAGTAGGTTGGATAATATATTTAGCCAAGGTCTACTACTGCGAACAATGGGAAAATGGATAATGTTAGTTCTAATGTTCTATGATAGAAAGAACCTGAGTCTGTGTAACTCGAATGGGAGAGATTGTCATTTTATTTCCATAATAATCATTTAATACATTTTCCCATGGAAAAGTGTACAGTCCTGTTACAGAACAGTCCTTCCAGGATCCCCTGAGCCTAAAATACAGTTAAATGCAATGAGACAAAATTGTTCTTGAGTACACTATTATTTAACTGTATTTTACGTCTACTGCTACTTTTACAGCATTAGCTGTTCTAATGCAGATCTATACTGTTAACAGAAACGATACATTCCATCCTTTTTATATATTTGCCTAGACTCAGCATAACACGCGTATTGGATCTTTTTTCATAGACATCCTGTAATTGTTGCTTTTCTCAAAGGGTTGTTTGAATTTTCTGCGGTAAATATGCCCACATGGTACACTTAAATTTGCTATTTCGGCTGGTCTTGAAGATCTCTACTGACACGGTAAATCTGATTTTTTTAATCTGGTTAGGGGACGAATTGGGGACGGTTTGGGGGTGATTTTCGAAGAATTGGTTTTGCAAGGCCACTTGGTTAGGACCTTGGCTATCACATTCCCTCACATAAGGAACATACCCGCATGCCTTAGTGTCACATCTGCCTTTAAAATGTCACATCTCAACTGGAATGCCCTCTAGTTTACCGAATGCAGCACACTCCACACTCTGGGTAGAATAAACAAAAGATAATAAGGTGGTTGAAATCTGATCCTCAACGCTTGGTCCTGTCAGAATCCATTATTTGATTCAAGCTATATAAAAAAGATTGTTTAAATCAGTGGTTGTACCCACGACTGGCAAGGCTAACTAGCGATCGGTGCAGTCTATGAGTAGAAGTTTTATTACAGTTTCATGTACACTCTATATATGCGTCCTGTAGGCAGTAAACACCAAAGCCCTCTATGGTTAACCCTATGACACGCCGCTGCCTACAGGACGAGTATAGAGTTTATTACAAGTAGATTACTTTCAAAGACTGTAATGTTAGAAATCATCTAACATGACAATATATGTAATTGAATTGAATAGTTAAATATGGGTACATTTAAGATCAATCAGAATCGTTTTCTATAACTATTAGTGTAGGTTAATAGTGTTGATGTGTTCTGGGGTTAATTAGATAGTCAATTAATTAGTCATTTAGTCTGGATTGATTATTATAGGAGAGAGGATACTCCCCCTATTATCAATGGGTTAAATCTCTTCTGGGGTAGCTTCCCTCGCTGGGTTGTAAGGAGTATAGAGTTGTCTGGTACTGCTGCATCTGCTTCTCTCTCTATAGGTCTATCTAGTGCAGTATTAGTCTTTACCCATTGCTTTCCCAATAAGAACACAATTCCTGTACCATAAAATAGAATCTTAACCAGCTCTTGTGTGTTTTGCAATACTAGGTTTATTATTGATATAGAGTGCCTTGAATACAATGCCTTTCTTCCTTCCGGTCAGTGAGACTCCTACTCACACACATGTTCAGGTTGGATATAAATACATACATGTACACCTTTCAATAGAGTCACAGATCAAACCCAATGGTCAATGTTCAGGTGTATCCATTGATACAGTTATGCAGTTATACAGTGGTACAATCATACAGTTATACAGTTCACAGTTATAATCAGGTAGATGTACTTAGCTATTGTTCTGAAGACTGAATCAGGAGACTGTCCCATATTAGCTAGTTCTAGCTATATGTAGTTCTTCTATCAATGTCTCCAATGGGGGTTTTCACCCATACTCCTGGATCTATCAATCTGTCTCTATCTCTTAGGCAAACAGGCCTAAAGGGCAATGGCTCCTTCCTAACTGATATATAGTGGTGTTGAAGACTATATCAGTAGAAGATGATGATGGTAGGAGATGAAGAAGTCTCCAGTCTCTGCACCTCTCCTATATTTATATGCCCATATCTTTAGTTCTACTATATGGCCTGACTTACACTATCCAATGTCTGCTTGTTCTGTCAACACGTGCGTCATCGCATGATTCCATCTAAACCAATCACTCCTTGTTACACACAACATACGTCACGAGGCAATGCCTAATCATCTCAACTCCCATTGGGAATACACCCCTGTCAAGGAAAGGGAAGTTGCTCTCGACTTTTCTGATTGCTGTCAGGGCTCCACTCTTAATATAGGTGAACTACAACATCTATTATTCATGCATTCAATCGACCTACACTCTTGACCTGTGCCTGCTCCCTAGGCTTGGTAACATGCAGCTTAAGGGCCTTACACACCAACACTCTCCCCGACTAAACTTCTTGCCCGTCTCGGGCGAGGTCAGGAACGGATGTCTTTCAATCTCCCTCAAGAGTCCAATACATATCAACATAAGTGACCACAATGATGATTAAAGATACAAGTGTAAAAGTTCGAAAAACCTCTGGGAGTCCCTCAGAGAACAATCTTTCCTTCAGCTTAAGTCAGTTGCATTGTATTACTTTCTCTACTCTATACCCACATATATACCTCTATGTCCTAATAATAACACGATTACTTATCTACCCCTCAATCCTGTGGTGAGGCCTCCATAAATACATGTCTTGTTCCTACTGAGATATACATACACTAGACACATAGGCAACAATACTATAAATTGTCTGACAGTCATCTTTCGAATATTAATCAACCTCTGTCACATATCACTACATACATTAATACAAACTCCATGTGTTTCTTCTAATATAAAATACCTATACATCCTATACGATATATATATTCTTAGTCACAAATCAGCATCCTTGCTACAATTATACCTTTACATTTATATTTCTAGAGTTATTCAAGATAAATAGTATGTTAACTGCGGTTCCTTCCTCCTCACCGTCCATGGGGACAAGCATTATTGTTTCCAAAAGATTAATTAAATGTTTCATTGGGATGTTCTAGCTGTATCTACCCAGGAGTGCTCCAGGTCCCTTTTCCCTGGTTACAGCATCTCCTCATCCTCCACATCTGCGATGATGGCCGCGTCCGAGCAATCCATACTCACTGTGCTGGAGGATGTTGAATATCCGCCCCTGCCTTTCCTAGCCCAGTGCCAATTGGGGTCAATTGGTGGGGTCAGTGCACCCCGGGGTATCCATTGCTGCCACCTCTGGGGAAAGGTGCTTGGATACCTGTGCTCTCCATAGGCCTCAGCCTCCGAGAACACTGGACTGTCCAGGTTTGTTTTGTATGGGTTGACCCCATACATTCCCCTGACTACCCTTCTCTTTGGGGCAGCTCTCTTTAACGCTAGTTCGTCAACATCCCACAAACCTCCATCGTTCAATGGAGAGTAGCAGAAAGCGCAAGTCTTATGGGGCACTTGTTTCTCCCAATAACAGACCTTGTGCACTATCACCGCGCAGCAAGGGTACCGACCACCCCACCTGAGGAAGACCTTTGGGTCATCCTCCGCTCGGCCCTCCTGCATTCGGTCTATAAAATCATATTGACAGATCGCGCATGTGAACATGAATCCTTCCCGGGACGCCAAATAATGGCCTACCCCGGTCGTAAGGATTTCTTCCAGAAGATGTGGCTGAAAATTAGTATCCCGTTCATTTAGTACCCCCAAATATATATCTTCGTCATTCAGGCATGTTGTCTGGCATGACCTGACTATCATATCAAAAACAGCCACTTCCTTCTGGTCCTTGTAAAACCCAAATACTGAGATTATTCCCATTCGCTCAATCATGTTCAGAATTACCGTAGTTGCAAATTTTACGTCCCTTAGGATGAGGCGAGGAAGAAGAAGAGGAAAGAAAGACACATCAATAAAGTACAATAAAAAGTCCATCCAGCTTTCCTCCTGGTTGCTCACCATCACCTGAGCCAACCTCCGCGCAGCCCTCACAGGGTTCTTTGCTGACATTGCTGACAGAACCCTGTGTGTTGTTCCCAGCGGTAGCATCAGCGGCATCCTCAGAGGGGCATCCTCCCGAAAATCTCTGGCCGCTCTGAAGTATGCCATCCTCTCCAGTAGTTCGGGAGTTGCCTCGGGGACCTCGATTGCTCCCTCGTCCCCTTCATGCTCCAGAGACGAGCCCGCCTCATTCCGCGGCTGGTCCTCCTTTTCCTCCTCGGTAGCCGTTGTCCGCTTGTTCTCCTTTAATAACCACAATACAATACATATGATCAGTAACCAAACCTTATTATGCTATTTCTGTGTGCCTTGGTGTCTTGACCACTCAAATACTACATCTTAATAATTCTTACCTTCCATCCTACCCTGCAAGAGGCAATTTTTTCACTTATAGACACCAGGCCACAGTGCTGACTCTATCTTATTTCTACTGATAGAATTTGTATCGCTACAAGTAATCATTTTCATATACTACTGACATTTAGTATTGGTTATACGGTGGCAATTTCATTAGTCTCCGCCTCAATACAGGCGCTCTTTTGCCCTTATGAAAGGCATTATTCTTTACCTCTACATTCATTACCCAATAATACATGTTCTGATTAATGTTAATGTTAATGTTAGTTCATTAATCTATACCTTTATAAACACTCTATTAAAAATTGGGTTTCTCTGAATTTCTGACACTTCCATACTCACACCAGCATGGCTTTTCGTGTGTTCCCTATGCCGAGTTGGTGGGGGCCTCGTCGGAAGATGATCCAGAAGATCTCTCCCTGCTCCCGCTTTCCTCCAGGATATCCATTTCTCCATGTCCCCCCAAAATTTGCTCAGTCCCTGAGCCAAACCCAGCTACTGATAGTCTTGATGACACCTGTGATGATGAGCCCCTACTAAACACTGACATCCTTCTAATTTCTGGTGACATTGATGTAGTTTCATCCAGCAAAGTTACCCCTGTAAATCTGCTATTTGCAGCCTGCAGATCCCCTGAACCTGCAGCTCCAACTCTCTGAACCCTAGTCTGAGTAATCTGGGTGAACTCCGCTCGCTGCTTCATTCCCACTGAATAGTAGAGATCCCCGTTATTCAACAAACGTCTAATGCTAAATCCTGTCATCCAAGTCACCATTACCCTATTCTTAATAATTACCGGAACCCTACACCTACCTCTAGTGTATACAAAGTCCCCAGGCACCAACAGGTGAACTTTCGCTCCTCCCAACCTGAAGGCTACCTTGTCAATCGTTATCTTAGGAACTGATGTCACCTTTACCAGATCTGGCACATCAAATATCTTGGCTATTGTTATCATTACTGTCCTATCCAAATTTCCCACTCTCAGTACAAGCTCCGTGTTATCATTGTTAGTAGTTTGTTTCATGCAATTTCTACACCTACTGATAATTGCATTAGGAATGCATAACTTTACCACTGCGAAACACACCCTAAAACATCCGCACATCAACTTCCTCAAATGCACCCCCAACCAGACTCGTTGGCACAGAGATCACACTTACATTTTGCCTTCCCCCACCGTGCCCTCTTGAGGGAAGGTTTGCCCGTTTGGGGCATCAAATTCAGGGTAGAAAAGCATTTTAGTACCTTCATCATTATAAACATTACCACCTTCAAAACTTACCGAAGCTGGCTGCACCTTTGGTGTGGTATACCCCACCTGCTGTCGAGGACCCGATTGGTTTCTACTCGGTGAGCTCCCATTATTTTGATTGCCATCATTACCACCGTATCCGTTATTATTATATTCTCTCTTATAACCATTAGAATTAAAACCATTTCGTCTTTCTGGTGTATTACCTCTTAGAGGCGGTAACTTTGCTTTATAACTATAACAGTCCCTTTTGAAATGGCCAAGCTTTCCACAGAAATAGCACTTAACTGGCTGCCTTTGGCGTAGTCTGTCATCTGACGGTCGCCCTGCGTCTCTCGGCGGACCCTGTCTGCGCTGCTCGGCTGCCCCGGCCTGCATCACCGCATTCGCCCGTCTCTTGGAGGTTGAGGTATCGACCTTTCCCGATAGGTCCCTTACCAGGGAAGTCAGTTCCCCTAGCTCGTTCTTCAGTCCTCTCAATTCGGCAGAATTTTTGGACATGTCTGTGCTCTCACGCTGCAGTAGATATTCCATCACATCATTCACGCCTGGCAATGTCTTGTTCGATACCATGTTTCTGTATCTGGGCAATAAAGTGGTTAGTAGACATTCTTTTATTTCACCTGCATTAAAAGTTTCTGATTTCACCATTCTCTCCTGGAATTTATCAAAGAAGGAACTCAGAGATTCCCCCTCATGCATTTTCTCATATTTAATAGCTTTTCTGTCTGCAGTGGATAAGGGTTCATATCGCTTCATAAAGGCACCCTTTACGTCATCCCATCTGTCGCCTCTCTTAAAGCCATTCATGAGATACCAACACCTAGCAGATCCTGTCAAATATCTAGGGAAATCCTCAACAAAATGATTCGGCTCCCCAGGGTGTAATTCAGCTGATACCTGCTCACAGTCCCCTAAAAATGTTCTAGGATCTTCCCCTGGTTCGCCTGAGAATCTTCTCGGTCCTTGAAGGGCCGACCTCAACTGTGCCGCCGCGCTTTTCCCCAGATTCATATCTGCCATCGAATCTTTTAGGACGGCCAATTCTTTTGTAATTTTATCTATGTTCCCAGTACTCTCAGTTGCATTGGCCTTAGCCAATTTCTCAATAGTATCATCTGACAAAGTAGTCGCCATACCTGCGTTGTTTCCCTGATTTTGGTCTGGTTGTATAGGATTAACAATATGATCCCCCTGTGGCGGTTGCAATAGCTGATTCTCTGGATCACTGTCTAAACTTGCCTCCTCTGAATCCCCCTCTTGCCCTGAGGTGCTTAATATATCTTCTTCCCTCTGTATTAAATTTTTTATTTTACCAGTCCCTTTCGAAGGTCCTGCTACCTCTTCTAATGTACTTTCTTTAGATGTTTTATCCGTGCTCATCTGCAATGAGCCAGTCTTAGTATATTTCGTTTCAGAAGCTCCCTTCTTATCTAAAGTACTCTTCTTTGTTTTAGCTTTCTTTTCTGCTAAATATTTTTCATGAGATTGAACCTGTGAATCTGTGTCTGTCCAGCCCGATCTTGTGGCTGTAGATAACTGAAACTCAGCCCTTTTCTGTGGGCGTGCACCAACTGTTTTTGATTTGTCTGTACTCATTCACAAAGGCAAAAAGCACTCAATTTTCTATTAATTTATCTGCAAAACAAGAGCAAAACGGGTTCTCCACCAAGTGTTGATGTGTTCTGGGGTTAATTAGATAGTCAATTAATTAGTCATTTAGTCTGGATTGATTATTATAGGAGAGAGGATACTCCCCCTATTATCAATGGGTTAAATCTCTTCTGGGGTAGCTTCCCTCGCTGGGTTGTAAGGAGTATAGAGTTGTCTGGTACTGCTGCATCTGCTTCTCTCTCTATAGGTCTATCTAGTGCAGTATTAGTCTTTACCCATTGCTTTCCCAATAAGAACACAATTCCTGTACCATAAAATAGAATCTTAACCAGCTCTTGTGTGTTTTGCAATACTAGGTTTATTATTGATATAGAGTGCCTTGAATACAATGCCTTTCTTCCTTCCGGTCAGTGAGACTCCTACTCACACACATGTTCAGGTTGGATATAAATACATACATGTACACCTTTCAATAGAGTCACAGATCAAACCCAATGGTCAATGTTCAGGTGTATCCATTGATACAGTTATGCAGTTATACAGTGGTACAATCATACAGTTATACAGTTCACAGTTATAATCAGGTAGATGTACTTAGCTATTGTTCTGAAGACTGAATCAGGAGACTGTCCCATATTAGCTAGTTCTAGCTATATGTAGTTCTTCTATCAATGTCTCCAATGGGGGTTTTCACCCATACTCCTGGATCTATCAATCTGTCTCTATCTCTTAGGCAAACAGGCCTAAAGGGCAATGGCTCCTTCCTAACTGATATATAGTGGTGTTGAAGACTATATCAGTAGAAGATGATGATGGTAGGAGATGAAGAAGTCTCCAGTCTCTGCACCTCTCCTATATTTATATGCCCATATCTTTAGTTCTACTATATGGCCTGACTTACACTATCCAATGTCTGCTTGTTCTGTCAACACGTGCGTCATCGCATGATTCCATCTAAACCAATCACTCCTTGTTACACACAACATACGTCACGAGGCAATGCCTAATCATCTCAACTCCCATTGGGAATACACCCCTGTCAAGGAAAGGGAAGTTGCTCTCGACTTTTCTGATTGCTGTCAGGGCTCCACTCTTAATATAGGTGAACTACAACATCTATTATTCATGCATTCAATCGACCTACACTCTTGACCTGTGCCTGCTCCCTAGGCTTGGTAACATGCAGCTTAAGGGCCTTACACACCAACAATAGTATCTTCTAATGTATTAGCATTCATTCGATTATACAGAGTATGTAGCCATACTCCCGGTGTAACATGGAAAGGAAGGGTTGGTTATATTGGCTATCATTTCATAAATTAGTGTAATTTATTGCTAGTTAATAATCACAGAAGTATCATTTGACATTGTGTCACAAAAGCTGTGGAGTTGTTATTTGTATTCTTTTGTGATATTCCCTCTTTTCCCTCCATACATTACTCTTGCTATCCTGGAAAGAGCCACAGATGTCCTCCCCCTTAAATCCATCCATGCAAAAATCATTAGTTGTATGCCCAACACTTTGTATGGGATAAATCATGTAGTTTCTAATAAACCTAAGGTAAAAACGTATCTCAAAGGCTTCCTCTCTCTCCATAACTTACATAAAATGGTGTAAAAACAAGTTACACACTGTTGAATATTTCATGTGATGATTACCCGATGTGCAGCCGTTTTTAATCATCCTGTGATACAAACTTCTGACTAAGACTATCATGAAGAACTTGTATTCACTGAAAATGAATTAAAATTATTATTGATTAACAATGTATGATATTGTTTACTTGGCTATTGATATGTCTAGGATAATTTCCCGATGCATTACTCATATAGTATCGGTTCAGAACTGATAGAAAATAGAGATATTTTTTAAAGCAACGAAAATAAAATATGTTCTCGTTGCTTAGAGCAAGTGATTAACAACATACAACATCTGGCTAGTATTGCAGTGCTATAGACGTAGATAATACAGATCTATATCTATACCTTTGCAATGCTTTCTTCTGCATAGTCATAACACATTGTGGAATATTTATGATATGGAATCCGTCGACAGGATTTCTTGGGCTTAGAAAAAATATTATGCCCAGGTATTTTTAAATGCATCCACAGGCAGTTATGTATGAAAAACAGATGGTATATACATGGCCTAATGAAAGTTATGTAGACCATGCATCTATTGGCATGGCCAGTATGTACGTTTCCCAGGTCCTCACAACAACCTCCAGAGTAATCATTGAGGGGGTGTTGACCACGTGCTCATAATTGTGTGAGTACATATGGATCTGGAATTTGAAAAGTGCCCTGGATAAATTCCCGATCAGTCTGCGAACTGGTATAACGGTTTAACGCCCATGAAATATCCCTATACTGGATCCGAACAATCTTATTGATAATTGATTAAAAAGATTAAAATAACTTTTTCTTAAATGAAGGAATTTCATTCGATTCCTATTGGAAATGCTGTCACCATAATAACCCCATAGAAAATGAGGGGTTTTTTTTGACAGAGGGATCCTCTTCAAAGGAAGATCTGGGAGACACTTTCTTTTAGTCATGTCCGTATACTGCATACTTGCATGATAGTATGCGGGGATGCAAGAGTTGTGGGGAGTACAGTTATGTTTGGGTGGGGAGCATTCTATGGCATCTCGGGTAATGCTTCACATCCGCAACTCTCCGGGTTTGTTTAGCTAAGAACAGCTTTGGTAGCATTCCCACATGTTGTTTGATCCTGTACATTAACATCTTTTGGAAGTGTTTTTCACAAATAATTTTAACGTTGATGATATATGACATATATATATGACACATTCACGTATGGACCAAAATACACTCTGCTGTGGCCTTCTGGCCCATGCATTTCATTACACATATTAAAGTGACACATGCCACTGAGCTCCCGATTTGGGGAAAGTTTGCCTGAATTTCAACTATGTTCTAGATTAGTATATTTGTAATGTATACCTGGGAGCATTAATGTAGAAATTACATATATTGTGTGTATTTAAGAGTTTAAAACTCCAATTTCGTAGGGTGCTGGAGTCACCCTACCCAACTGCCAGACAGTTAGGGAAGGTCCCAGACGCCTCTTATCTTAATGAGAGTTAAGTGATACCAGCTGGATGGGACAGGGTATATATGTCACTATGTACCTCCTGCCTCTCTCTTAGTTCACATCCCTTTACCATACACTGAGGTCAGCACCTTATGGTCTAGTTACTGCTTTCTCAGATTTGAATTCCCCAATGGAACCTCTGCCACATTCTTCATTAACAAATATCAATTAATCTAAGGAATATATAGCGTTGGTATTCCACACAAATGTTCCTACTTATGCATGTCATCGAAAACTACAAACATATTTCTAAATGATATATAGTCAAACAGTGTCCATAGCCACTTTAAAGAGTTATTGAATGAAAACACAATGCTGGTGCTCTTTACTTCAGATATTGCCATCCTTCATGATTAAGCTGAAAAAGCTTCGAGAGATTTCATGACTACTGTTTTTGATGACAAACGTCTTTTGGGAGTGTTTTTCACAAATAATGTTAGCGTTGGTGATATAAATGGCATTCATGTATGAACCGAAATGCACTCTGCGATATCAGAATTACAAGTTTATAGCTTCTGAACGGGACCCCTCCTGCTGCACTTTCACTCCTCCCACACCTCAAACTGTTGCGCTCATGAACACATTTCTGTTTATCATTATATACATGGTGAACCTCTGACACCACCGTGTATTGGCGCTATCAATCCCTTCCACTGATCTTGGGATCGAGAGATTACCGCCCTTACAGATTTGCTAGACACAGATCCAGAAAATTGGCTGCCTATAGGAGATAATAGCACACATGGATCTGGATTTGTTGGGCCAAGCCTCCTCTTGATATATTTGCTCTATAGATGCTCCATAATCTTTATGGGATTTTTGCATTATATATATGTCATCATTTTTAGGGGATTTCTGGTTAGGATTAACCTTTTTAGGGTAAACACATCCCAACCTCTTGCGTTTGCTTTGGTTTACAATAAATATATCTAACTTTCGAAATTATATGCATACATGTTAACTTTGAGTTATCAATTCCTCTCATGGTCTCATTCCATGAAAGTCTTTTACAATTATACCTAGACCTACCATCCATCTGGTTGTCATATTTCCCATCTGTAATATCAATCTTACTGACAACTCATTGCCGCTGAGTCATTCACCAAATTCTTCACTGGGGTCGCCACCTATTATCTTCTCGTTTCAATCTCGTACCACTTTGATCTTGTCTAAGCAAGTATTGAGTTATGTATGAGATATTAAATTTGGAAACTTTTTGATGGTAGAATTTCTTCATAGTCATTAAACTCAAACTTTCCCCACTTTCTAAAATAACTTCAATATTCATTTTGATAGATGCCACTATATGACCCTTCAAACATTTCTATGCAAAGCTTAAAGTTTAAGATTTTTTTTTCCAGCAAAAGCATTACAACAAAAAAGTCCCTATTTTCAGCTAATCCTGATTGAGACACTATTTATTGCAAAAAGGTACAATCACAAGGAAATAAAGCTGTTTTGGAAGTGTCAATATTTCCTCAAACTAACTTCCACTTCTTATGAATATGTGTTCATAAAGAATACTGAGAGACTGCGGACTCAGTCCAAGACTGAAATAACTAGAAATTGAAAACTCGAACATTAATTCAAAATCTATTGATTGATGAATTGTCCCACCTTGTCTAATAGAAGGGATGTCAACTGGGTACAGGTTTTATACATGTAATTAATGCTCATGCAGGAATCTCATATCACCTGTGCCTGACTGTGAAGCATAGGTTTGTGATTCACGAAGTGCAAGTATGACTACTCAGCTATTTTTCATGGAACACCAGCCAAAATATATCTTTTCAGGTTGGGGAGAAATTTCCCTCCTGTCTCTGAGACCTCAGGAATCTATTTAACACCCTACTCCTACCCACTTTCCTCATTAGTCTATCAGTTTAGACATAACATTCCCATTGGTCTGTCAACGAGTTTTCCACTTAAAAACATAGCCTACCACCTTTAGGATACCAAAACTTAACCATTTGTTCACTAGCTGCGCAATTTTAAATAAATTACTCGGGGTATATATTAATGTGTGATTTATTATCTTTTTATAGCCGAAATACATTTTGGCTTAGAATTTTAGATGCAGTCATGTAATGTTGTATATTGCAAATTGTAATCACATTTTATTTGGTTATCCTGTATTTTGTTTCTGCATCCATTTCTCATGGATGCTGTCATTTAGCGATTTTTCTGAAAGGGTTATTTAGGTATTCTCTTTCTTCTTGCAGGAACACGAAACCACTAAGAAAAATGGAACAAGGTAGGTGATATAATACATTCTTCCTTAACTAAAGTAGCCCATGATTAAGTATCAAACAGATAATACAACTAGTGATTGCTTCATTCGTAAAGCTTATTTATTTGACAGAAATATGAACTTATCAGCAGGCTTCTTCATATTCACATTACTGCTTGTTTTATGCATCTGAGCCCCTGGTGGCGAAACTTGACATCACCCATTCCAAAGGGCATGCACAGTCCAGAGGGTTAGTGGCACCAGATAACAACAAAGTCAAAGAAATCTTAAATTAACTAGGATAGGATACGGTTTGCCTGATAATGAAACATTAGGCTATTTAAAAAGCCTTCGCCGTCACCGTCCCCCCGTCACCCGTCACCCAACACCATGGCAGCCATGCTAGCCGGGCCCGTCTGCCCGTCTACATGGCACGCCGAGTAACGTTTGGAAGAGGTGATCCCATTGGCTGAGAGCCTAGCTGAAGCTTGATGTAACGCGCCCTGTGATTGGTCGATTTTTTCCCCGGAGAATACCGAAGATGCGATGCCGAGTGTTACCGAAGATGCCATGCGGCCGTACGCAGGGTAAAATATCTGTTCATGCTTTAGCATAGGGGTCAGGGAATCGGTTATTTCTCACGTATTATACCAGAAAGACCTTGTTGTATTGGATGTAATCTCCGTGTATATGTCTCCCCTAGGCCTGGAGACCTTGTTTCTGGCGATGGGATGCCGGGAAGTAGCAGTTTCACACGATCGATGCAGAGTCGAGTATAAAGCTGGCAGTTTCGAAATAAAGTGGGCGTGGTTAAAATCTTAAGCGGTATGACCTTTAGGCCATAAATATGGCCACTATTGACGCCTAGTCGTCAAGCTTTATGGGTTACTTCCGGGTTGTTAGACAGATGCCAAGTTTGGGGGTAAACCCCTGTTTATATCTGCAAGGCATTTAGGTGCATTACTAAGATTTATGAAGTGCATTCCTTAGATTACTATTATCTAAACATACCATAATTTGTTTTAATGTTCTAGAACCGTGATATCAGGCAATAATATAAAGACCGTATAACACTAATGTGCTTTATGATCTAGAACTCGGTCTAAACAATGTCATGCCTAAATAAAAGACCGCAAAGTGTGTTTTCCAATATTATATACGCATTGCTCTGAGAACAATTAACGTATCTATTCTAGAGTACAGTATGCACAGTGCATATATCAGTAGTAAACTAAAGCTTGCAATAGCGGTCCTCGACCCCCAGCATACTACTTATATCACTCGTGAGTTACATGTGGTAGTCATGGCAACCAATGCATTTTTTTTACCAAGTTTAGCGCCAAGATTAAATTGTATTACTAAAAATTGATTTCTATTCATATCATTAAATAAAATACTAAATCGTTAAATATAATAAATCAGTTAACTACGGTAACTCATCGGTTTCAATCGCTTAGAATATTGCACTCGTTGCTACGCAACTTGTGCAATATTCACGCTCCTTCAACCAACTCGTTAGTTACCCTGTATTTATGGTTTAGCTCCTACATGTGCAAAGAAAACCAACCCTAATACATGTTTGATAGGGATGAACACTACTGTGTGGTGGACTGTTTAGGTTTTTAAACTAATGATGTCTCATCAAAGGATACACGAGGCTAGGTTCACCTGTAAAGGTGCTCACCCGGCCAACACATGCCAACCACGTGCTGGCGTGACCCTTGCCCGTCAGATGGTGCTCGTGCATGTTGCTCACCTTTCTCCTATTTCAAGCTTCATTTTTAGAGTGGGAATAAATCCTAAGCGATGAGAACCAGTTGTCCAAATGAATTGCTCTAAAACTCTATTTAACCGTATAGAGATAAATGCTCCTGTCTTAGATTATTTATTTGTATCCTGGCTGAGTATTTGAACCCATAATGTCATTGTGCGGGATATGTTGTCTCTTGTATTGTAAGCTATCTGAAGTAGCGTGTAATTAATGACTCCACATGAATTAATCTTGAATTAATTGACCATAGAATAACATGGAAGTATGATATGCCTAGACATAACGAGGAAGGCCCTGTTTCATTCTGAAATGAACAAATTCCGTTTGACAATAGCAATGATATCGATATAATTGTCTATAATACAATGACAATAATGTCGTAATTCTGCGTTATTCTAATCTGATAAGGAATAATGTTATGAGCATCGGATTTCCTTGTGATTTAGTTGTATATCGTATTACTTTTCACTGTTGTAATTCAAGTATGAATTTTCAAGCACGCTGGGACCTTAGAGAAAGGATAGATCATATTACTTTCAGTCGGGACTGAACGATAAAACAAAATAAAGCGACGAAACGCTTGTTGAAAACTAGATCATGATTACCATCTAGATTTGGGAAGATGAAAGAACCGCTCCGATTTAATAAAAACAGAACCCGAAGGACTAAAGAGAAAAAGGACAAAACACTTTTGCTAAGAAAAATTGCGTGGCTTGTTGGGATTGTTATTCAGTTATTCAGAAGTTTCAATTGAAGAAATCCAACAATTCAACTGACATGTGTGTTGTCTATCAATCTAACAGGGAAAAATAAATAAACCCAGGCGCCGAGCAGATTGAAGAAAGGTGCAACCATTAATGGGAACAGTGTGAGTGCGTGTCTCATTGAGAAAAACTCAATTATAGGGGAAGAATGACTAAGAGTTTTTTTACACCCAGGATTCTGTAGAAATGCCTAGGGAAGAACTCGGTCGTAGGCGGGCTAGACTTCCACATATGATTCCTGTTGTGGTTTCTATTTCAGAATTAAAAACGATCATACATAGCCACACATTCTCCTACATGCATTATCTTGCCCACAATGCGGGGGCTGGCTAATTAGTGACTCAGATAATTAGGTCCGCGTAACCTGCACCTTGCAGATTCCTTTGGTATAATTATATCGTTAATGATCTTAGGAACAAAAAAAGAGTAAAAGATTATTTCGGTCCTGTAGGTTTACTATGAAAGTGTGGGGAGGGAGGGGGAAAGGGGGGGGGGGCAAAACCATTGTTTTTTGCCTTATCATATAACACACCTGAAATGATGTTGACTAGATAATGAATCATACATAACTTTAGCGCATGAGAACATCCATGTAGGATACGGCATTTTTTGTGTAATCTTTATTTGATATATGGCCTGAAATAAACTTGTAAAAAATAATGTCGTTTATCTATTAATATATATTATTTTACTCATTTATTTATTTATTTATTTATTTATTTATTTATCTATTTATTTGTTGAATGTTTAGAACATAAATAACACTACTTGCTCAAAAATGATCATTTCTGGCTTACAAAGTATTGTATGTTGGTGCAGCATGGATCTGTTGCCGGTTGGTTTGCCCCTTGTGTAGGCACACATACAATTGCAGGCAGTGGTCTGTAATGAGACCACATACAAATAAACTCTGACATTGCCGACCCCAAGTTGCTTTGATATGACATCTCCCCTATTACGATGATGAATAGCAATGACTTGGATCTTTTTCCATGGGGTTATTTTTCTATTGATTGTTTCAGTCGCAGAAACGCATGAAGATATTGCAGAGAGATTCTTATTGGTCGTAAACAGTATATGAATTTGGCTCCAAATAATTTGTTTTATCGGCCAGGGGAAATCGCCTGGTGCTGTACTTATAACACAATGATAACATTGCTTAATTTAATGGCGGAGATAGCTTTAGACGCCGTTATTAATAGCAGAGCTATACATGTATATGTATAGCTCTGTTAATAGTGACCGTTAGATTGAGTGGGACTTTTGGCTAGACGTAAGCCGGTAAGGCTACTGACTCCCCTTGATTACAGGGAAGGTGTGAATACTTATTAAAGATCAATATCACATTTATTTAATTAAAAAACCAATATTATATATATACGGTATCCAAACATGGAGCATATGGCGCTTCACTGACATGTCTCAGGTTCGGCGCCATGATTCTGGCATTAATTATCTCACTTTAACTCCGGCTTTAACTCAACACAGCCACAAAAACCTATGTGGATAATAGTGCTTGGTGCCATTGCCATTATTAGTGCAAAACGTAGATCTCATTGCGGTTAAAATCCCTTTACTGTCGTGTTTTTGTTCCAACATAATGACAAAAAAAGGTGTGACATCGGCCTCGCACCAAAGCGCATCATACCCTTTGAAATCATTCCATGTATGTTTTGGTGGAAGTGGTATTCCAAAAACGTTAAAAAGAATTATATATAACTTGAAAGAGTGAATAATGTTATATTAGTTTGTTCAGCGACGCGTGCTAGGAAATTTGTTTAATATGATAGATTATTCCTGTTTACGATTTCCTTTTTTAGCAATACAAACCAAAGCCGCACACAATTTGAGTTTCACATTTCAAACAGTACATCAAGTATTGTTTTTTAAAAAGATTTCTTTTGTTTAAGCAGGAATATACAAATGAGAGTGTAGTGGGTATGAAGACATTATGTCCTATATTGCGGTCCTTAACTTGACGAGGATCAGGCTTTTCAGCTCGTTCCTGTGCTGGGTACAAATTAGGGTTCTTTCGACAATACATTGAACGGTGACTGATTCTTAATGCAGGCTAGTCATTTGTTGAAACCTCCTCTGGATAGACCCTCATATAAATGCCCCAATGTTGGTCATTCGATATTTGGACCACTGTACCCTAAGCATACAGTGGGTGCGGTGCCATTCAGTGCAGCTGATGTTGGTTGGGTGTTACTTGGATCATGAGCGATGACCCATTTCATGCTGCGATCTTTGACCAAACATGTTAAATGATGTATAGGGATAATGAATGACAGGGATTGTTTGTTCTTCGCACTTATCTGCCGGACTAGAGGTTGCTAGTCTGTACCATCCCGCCATACCAACTTATTTTTTTGTACCAGAACTAAGAAGACGCAATATATTATTTTTAAATATAGGCTAGACAAAAGAGTTCACCATATCGCAGACATATGGTGGTGCCAAATCTCATCGCTTAAACAGCCATGTATAATTGTGTCGGTCTTGATATAGACATTTGTATAAGTCAATGCCAAGTGACATGAGATCAATCCTATATTGGCCTGATTTCTACAATATAAAAATCAATTATTCTGCGTGTGCCTCTCTCTTTAATGACAGATTCCACTGAACCTTATCGTGATGTTGACAGCTGATAACACAAGAAGCAACCAACCATCGGCATGCTTCATTTACATGTAAACAAAAATCTCCCCCCATTTTATAGTTTTTATCACCACCAAGTTCGACTCAATCAGTCGATACTGCTTGGCAGAGGATAGACATGCTCCAGGCTTAGAGTAACTCGAAGCTCCAGGCTATATTTCTGTTGCTGATCTGGAAGAGTGTTGTCATACAATTGTATTCCTCCTTCCTTACGTCAGATACAAACCTGCTGTATCTCATGGCGTCATGCTATTGCCCCCACACGAACTTGTATTTGTAAATATTTTCTTTTCCTCTGAACAACAGCAATTATGTTTTGGGAAACCAACACCATCGCCATTCATTTAGTGTAATCACGATGTTAAATGATATCGTATGAAGTTGTATGCATTATTACATTCCTTAGTTTAAAGTAGCATTTTCCCCTATTTTTTGTACACTCGATTTTAGACTAGTCCAACCCAAGGGTATGAAGAAATTGTGTCCTATAGTTATAGGTCCTCTTTGATGGACTTGGGTGTGATATGGTCTTTGTGTGATATAACTGAGGCAGTAGGGTGTGACGGCATTCAAGGGGAACAATACAAGTTGTACATCAGTGTCTCTGATGGCATCCACATTGTCATGCATCCTTGCTGTTTATGGTACGAGCTGCGACACATACACCAAGCTCCTCATAAAATCTATGTATTATAATAGATTTGAACATGCGAAGGGCACTTGAATATTTTTAAAACCTTTCTGTAGATCCAGTATGAACAGACATTGACTCTACGTGATCCTGGACACCCTTAATATGATATTTCTATTGGAAGTATCATTTTCCGTATTGGAATTTTAATTGGGGAATGCATCTCTTCCATTCAAAGTGCTAGAGGCTGTTTGCTTATGGAGTATTAAAAGGTTAGTATTTGAATACATTGTATATATTCTTCTGAAAAGATTCTATTTTCTTGTAACTTGTTGTGTATATTTTACTTTGTATCTAACTTACGGTGCCTATGGGATGTTTGCAAAACCCAGCTGTTTGCCACAAAGCAATACCCTTGCTTTAAATTACATTGTACATGTATCGTCAGTTTCTAAAAGAAAACAAATAAAAAAGCAAGAAAACTGGATCCTCCTCTTTGAGATCCTTGACCACAGGCGTTCGGTACACACCACTTCTTTTGGACTTTAGATTCAATCAAGTGCACACCACATCCTTTTAATCCATGTCGTAGCATAAAAAGTTTGATTCCTCTTTAAAACCTCTGACAATGGGATCCATTGATGTACACTCTAGAAGTGCCCAAGTACCGGGTATGGGATCTTTTCAAACTAGTCATTTTTATCGCAGCACTTGAGGAGGAAATTCCATTAGATTTGAATGCGGTTTTGCCTGCAGACGGCAAATACTTATCCGCAAGATTTAGCTCACTTTTCATGTAGTCAAATTTCATGTCCATAGCAACCTGAAGCGCTGGTGGAGGTGGCTGGAGATGCGATTTCCCGCCGGCTCCTAGAATAAAAAAAGGAAGCGAATTAACAAACCTGGGACTGCATTGCCATCTTTTTAAGGAACTATTATACTTGACAGGGACCTTTGATTACAACCATGGGTTTGCCCTTAGGTTTCTCCAAATATTATATTCCCTTTGTGATGAATCTTCAAGTACAAAGAACTTTTGTCAGCACATTGGTGCCTATCTTTTTTAATTTCCATCCCCAAGGACGTATATATGCGATTAAAAATATAATAGACAGAGCTAAGAAGGACTCACAAAAAAAGGGAAAGGGATTGGCCCAAGGCAGGTGCAAGAAATAGGCCACTGTTTTTAAACTAAACCATGAAAACATAATCATCATAAGAAATGCCTCATGTCAGATTATATTACTACAAAACTACGGTAGCACTGTCCACAAAACCAACAAGATATATCATACCCTTTATTAAGCTTGGTTGCATATTTCCCAGTTGGAGGGAAAATCCTATTATAGAGGCGCCCATACAAAATACTTCTTCTGGCGTCAGAGAGGTACGGATGTGCATGGAAAAAAGAGCAGGATGACACGGTGGAGAAAAAGTCCACCAAGAGTCGAAAAAGAAGTTGGTACAAAATGGCTGTAATGTTGAGGCGTGAGAATAGCTGCACATGGCGAAATAACCAGAATGACATAGGGGAACCTAACGCGACATGTTATCAATGTCAATCAGTTAGTAGATGACTTGGCAGCGCTCTCTGAACTATAGAATTACACTCTTATCCACCTGAAAGGTTTCTATTAGCCTTCTCTGCATAAAATCGCCCCAGTATGACTCGAATGTACCATTTGGACATATTGCATCACGATTTATTTTGCCATGATGCTTTAAACCTTTCCACCGACATATCGTAATTACATTTATTTGCCAGGGATATCTTTTTTTAATGTGTAACTACATAAGCCAATCATGTATTTTTTGTGTAATCAGATCATGCGCATATTTTCTGGAACAAAAGAAAAAAAAGAAAATCTAAAATATTCAATTTGTCATAAACATAGCTAGAATCCCGACTTCTTATGACATGTTTTGCTCGTATCCATAATTCTTTGTTTTCAATCCAGGGCATCGAGGTGAAAAATTCTCAGATGAAATATATCTTTTCTTTTTCTTTTTTTTTTGGATGGCAATGCTATAAATGTTAGGGCTGCATGGAAGGGACTCTATATAATGTCGACACACATTCCAGTTGTTGTTGAATACACATCTCAACAATAATCCATACCAGCATTATTTATATGAATTTGCTCCAATATACACACATTTAAGCAATGAAAATTACTCCATTTACACTCAACAACAACCGCCCACCCACGTGACTCCCCTAACTAGGTCAAACAGAGGTCACATGTGACGATGGGTGTGTGCGTGTGTTGAGGAGTTTGTTTGCGGTCCCTCCTTGCGCGCCGCCGACCAAGCCCTCCCTCCTCTCTCCCTGCCTGTCCCCCTTGTGTGTGTACATGCACATCCACGCTCTCCACAAAGAGGATTCAAATACGCGCTGCAAATTACAACACATGGATTGACAACTACTCTACTTATCGGAGATCGCAACTAAGGTTCCTAACAAGGTATATTGAGGTGTACCCTTAGGGGATGAACCTTGTTTTCCAAGTGTTTTTCAGCAGTTTCATGGAGCCCCCTCTTCTGTAATAACGCGCCCCAGTCTGTTTGATGGCAGGGCCTGTGTTTTGAGTGGGAGTAACGAACTATGAAGGGAGATAGCGCCAACACTATACCAGGGACAAATAATAGAGTTGGTTGAACTTGCAGCAAGGGAGATTGGTAGAAATCGGACATATCATACCTATACTATAAGCAGACGTTGGTTGTATTCCACCATATAAATGTATATAGCATTACCACCAGGTGATAAACATATGCCATGTGATTATGGGTACCTCCAGGTGATTCCTCCAGGGCGAATGCGCTGTCACCATAGTGACTGACGTGCCCGAGGGTGATTACTACCACAGATAAGGACGTACGCTATCACCAGAGAACCTAAAGTACTTGAGGGGTTGGGTTCACCATTTGTTTTGCTTGCTGAGCTATTTGTCCAGTGCATTTAGCTACAGAGTTGAGGCAAACCAGTGGTATTATAGTGAACATATTTGAGGCATGACCTACACCATAGATGCCTTGTGAAGCTTTGTGAATTTCAGTCCACTGGTGACTGAATGTAATCAGATAAGAGGTCTACCAGAAACTGCAGCATTGTTTCAATATACTCTAAAATGGAAATGAGGGTTATGGAGTACAACTAAACTTGAGGGGAAAGTACATACTGATTACTGTCTGTGCATCAAGAAGGACTACTAATGCCTGTTCGCATTCTTGGACTGGCATTCCAAGTGGTAAGTAAATTACATGTATAAACTTTCATTCAATCATTGGCAGTTTTATAGCTGAAACATTCGACTGGATGGGATGGTATGACAATAGTTTATATCCTATAATATAATATATAATACCTATATATTCAATATGAATTATGTGTATGGTTTTTTCTTTGTTGTTTTTTTATATTTCATTTACAGGCCAATACATTAATTACAATTACAATCCTGTTGGTATGTCTGGACCTAGGATATGACCCCATATCATATATGGGAGTGTTATACACAATACACTGTATGGCGAATATGGTTTTCATTATTGCAGAATTAAAGAGAAACATGCCAAGTATTATTATATATTATTGTCGTAATTTAAATATATGCGGGGTTAAATCGGTTTGTCGTTTGTGGAGTTGTACATGATAGTTAACATAATATTCATAATCCACAAGAGAACAACTATATGTTCAGAAACAACAATAACATTCAGAAAATGAAGACTTGAAGAGAATTCGAAGAAGTTGTTTTATAGTGTCTTGTATTTCAGTACAGCACATATACAATATATATGACCTATCAGAAAAAAATAACAACCATCTTACACTGGGTGGGGAAAGAGTTGGTTTCATCCCCACCAATCTCAAATACATGTATAAGACATACAATAATTGTTATTGGACATCTGATGTTGAACAAATATGTGTAGTGAAATCTACTATACAGATATACACGGGATAGATGCTATCGGATTGTCATATATATAATGTTTTGCTTACCATCCTTACTACTTTAGACTAGAGTGTGTGGATGTCCATATAAAGTCATGAATAGGGAGACCTTCCCTTATTTTTCAGGTGTACAACACCTTTACAAAACCCATGAGATCCCTTTGTACTGGGAAGATGCAGTATTGGTATAGTGAATAGGAATAGCGCCGTTATAGGACTATATGGCTAAGCCTTACCAAACCTTTTCCCTTTGTAAATATTGGGGGGACCATTCAATCGTGGAGTAAGCTAAGCTGACCCTCAGACACTAAACAATCTATAGACACTTTACCCTGAAAAGTGTTAAGCAATTATTCTGTACCCACTTTAAATAGTAAATAATGGCAACAGGTATCATTTCATCTTGACTCAAATAGCATTCCTAAAAATACCTTATTCAGTGACTGAGCTCTGAGTGAAAGAATACACACACAGTAACTGAAGGACATGAACTAGAACAAGAGAGTTACAAGGTTAATCAATGTGTAAATTTATAATAAAAACTTTGATTTGAATTAAATATTTGCTGCAATGTTCTGAGCAAATGTTTTGAGGGTTGCACACAATACAATGGTATTCAGGCTATACTATATAGTGTAGCCCTTGCTCCCATTTCTCAAACACCCCAGGCATGTCGGTGCTAGATCGACGTGTATATAACAATGAAGGGTGTACACATGATATTGAGTGGTTTGCTTTGTACTTGTATAAAAGATCATACACAAGGATGCTCTCAGATTTCTTAACAAGACCAGGGTGGCTTATATCTGCACGTTCCACAGGCGCACTGTCCCATCCATTTTGTTGTACACATTCTGATATTTATCATGTGTAGGTATGAATGTTTTTAACATCTTAAAAAATGTCCTTAACTTCAAGCACATGTACTGACATTATCAGCTCTTTATTCCTGATTATACTGTGACTCTTTGTTCAGATATTCTATATTTAATATAGTTATATTGAGGGTGTATTTATGGAGGATCATGTACGTATTTTAGAGATAATGTATTTTGGGGATAAAACTAACCAAATATACCAGATATACCAGTATAAACCATCCTGAAACGTTGGTATTACATGCACCTAAAAAAGTAAAATCAGTGTTTTGTTCTTCATTCGGCTTTGATATCCTCGAATCATATTAGTCATATAACTTTTGAATAACTGATGTATTATGTTTAATATACATGTACAACCAATAAACCTTTTATGGATTCGACCCTAATTTTTCAATCATGTATCCTTTAGGAGAGCATGGACAGAGTGCAAGTAGATAGAGCACTCGGACGATGAGGAGAATAATGTGATACAGTATTCGCATAAAATTGTGTGCATTTTGCGACATGATTGGCGGTAGTTGTCAGCTGTGATAGAATGATCGCATTGGGAGGTCAAATTTGGCTCTGTCCGGGAGCTACGTGTACCAGTGAATACTTGTAGTCAAGTCCATAAATGCGCCGCTCATAGCGTTCTTCTTTCTTTTTCCTTTTTCTTTATTCCCAGTTTTTGTTGTTTTTATTAGCTCCTACCCATACACATGGCCATGTAATGGAGGATAGATTGGCCCTTGTGGTGGCTTCTATGATAGCCTTTATGTGCAATCTCCGTGTAAAATGTGTCTTCCATACTCACATTTGAAGGTTCGTACAGAATTACTGCCATGTGAAAATGCAGCCCTAGGGTGTTGCTGGTGCTGTCTTACACTTAGTAACCCTAATATTAAACTTATGGTGTTGTCTCTTGATTCTAAAGCTAAAGCATAAACTCATGTCATTGTAGTAGACATAAAGGAAGTGCAATATGGAAATAATGGCATCTACTATTCATCCACTAAGTGCACCACATGAAACCCTATATATATCAGTATAAATGTATTGATGGGTTGATTTAAAAGGGACCATAAACAAGGACAATTGTTAAAATTAATTGTTATGCAATGCGCGATTATTGACCAATTCTTTTTTGATTCATACGTTTACTGATATGTTATGCAATGATGTCTCTTCCATATATGTATATCATATTCATACATCAATACATGAGAGGACGTTTACCTATGTGCAGAACGAACGCCATTATAAGGCATAAATAGTTTATTACCACGTTATGCATGGGGTGTCAACATCTGGCTTGCAATCGTTGCTACTTGTATCTGAAGAATACCATCTTTTCATCCTTTTGAAGATAAAAGATCTTCAGATCTCTTATGATCCCTTGGAAGTCAATTTGCTATTCGTATTAATAGTTAACCTTTCCAAGGTTTTAGACCAATTACTACCTGAACTAGTGGAGCTATTAATTTTTATTTTGCTGGAAAAAACACCACAACCCACAATATTACGGTATCTTGCTTTTATTTTTATTTTATTTTACTTTCAATGCAATGGGTTCCACCAAAGCATGATTTTGAAGATTGAAGATATATATAACTATCATCACTTAAAAGATGTGCAACTCTTTCCCTTCTCAACCCCATCCCCGCCCTCTATGATTCACCGTCTGAGGCAAACTTGGTACAAAGTTTATACTGTTTTCAAATGAACATAAACACGTCATGTTACGCGTCTTTGAGGCGGAGTATATTACTCCATCCAGTTTCATAGACTTGAATGTGGAGAAGATTCTCAATCCAGATTACATTATCCCCCTATTTCGTGAAGGGCACGCCTCACTGGTTTACCATGTATCATGTGAAGGGCCCACTTGTGTGTATTTTGTGATAAATCTACCACCAGTTGAAGCGCATCTTTGATATACAGTAGCAATGAAATACGATAAACCTTTAACCAGGCAGGAGGACAATATCCAGGTAGGAGGACAACAGCAAGAGAATAATCACTCGGGCGTCAATGAAGGAATAGCATGGGAACGAGAGAGCAGTGTGAAAACTTATTATCAAGAATATTGGGAAGTAACAATAGTCAAATATTTTGGCACGTGGGCAGTAAACAAGATGCATTGCTTAATTATATAGAAGTCAACACGCTATGGGACATCAGTTAAGGAATAATTAATCACGCGGTGTTAAAATTGTCACATTTTGGCTCGAGCCTATAGAGCACTGCAGACATGGGGGTGCGAGTTATTGGCCTCATTAATTATATGATCAGTCATTATGTGTTGGTACATGGACTGCTGGCAGCCAGCCAGACACACATCAAACCCATGCAGCTTTATAGTTGATGGATCGGAGTTAAGCTTAAATACATCTCCATGAAAATACAATCAAGCAATTAAATAGCATTATTGGTTTATTCAAAACAAATATAGATTTTCAGTGAATATGCCTTGGGTGATGGAGGACAGAATGACCCTTGTGATGGGTTATACAGTCTAGGCACAGAGTTGAGAGAGTCCCTCCAAACTGAGGGAAAGCCTCTGGTCCCAAACAGCAAAATGTGATAATCCCATTAGGACGCCTACTCCAGGGCCGGGAAGGGCATTAGCGCAGTTGGCGTCCAATCACTGGCATACCATTCTTATCTTATCTGAGAGGTTCCGAGCCTAGACTATATATGAATCAAGTGTATTGTATTCTGGGCAGATGCAATTCATTTTATCATTCATTGTGATTCATCGCAACCAACTTTCAACAGTTGTTTTGAATTAAGAATGACTTATCAACCTCTAGTTCAAATAGGTTAGTTGATTGAGCTGTTGACCATGGGAGAAAGAGTTTTTATCGAAGCAAAGGAGAATCTGAACGGTCCTATAGGTAGTGAGTGCTCTTTGTATACATAATAACTTCAAAACAAATGCAGGACCTGAGTCATAATAGTCTTTGCCCTACCAATATATATGTACCCAGCATGTATGGTTTGGCATGGTAACCATTCTGTTATTATCGCAATCCTGCGACATTGTACCTGGTCTACAGCGATGATATGCAATTAAGCAATTTACCAACAGAAGAGCATGTCATATATCTTCTTCTTCTTAAGCTCGGGGCGTTGTGTATTGAAACACATTATGCTGTGTTCACCACATGGGTGCCTCCTCCAGAACTTCTGCCTAGGTAACCTGATTGGTAAATGTAAAAAAAAGAATGTTGCTATGGTAACAGGTATTTGCCAGTAGGAAGAAGTCTTCCTGGAGCATATTGGAGGAGCCACACAGGGTTTTGACCTTTGATCATGAGGCAAGGTCACAACATGGCTTCTTAAAGGGACCTTTTCTCTCTCTCCTGGAGCCAGGACGCATTTTAACTCTTAATTTTTTGTTACAGTTAAAAATAAAATGATTTCAAAGATGAGCCAAGTTACATGTATCGTTGGTGAAACAAACTTTTTTAGATTCAGCACCTGTTATACCCTATGAGTCGTATCCTTGTTCTTCTAAACTAACTTTTAAACTTTGCCAATGTTGTTTGATCAAACTGTTAGAATAACTTAAGAATAGTTCAAAAACATTTTGGGTAATTGATGATGTGGTCTATTCGTTTTTAAAAACCTTATCTATTTATTAGGCTTTTCTATATAAAAAAAAAAGGATAAATAGGAATGTATTTTTATTGATACATTAACAAATTTATTTAGACATGTATATGTACTATGATTGATCCCTTCTAACACCGGCCCCTTGACTGCTAGCCCCCATGGATGGGATTGGGATCCAATGCAGTGGGCGTGTCAGACCTGAGGTTGTGTCGTCACACAAATGTCATCCTAGCTTCTCAATGTATTTCTTGTATCTCGACCTCTACCTCTCCACCCACCCATACCCACCCACCTACCTACCCTCCAACCTACCCTAGTATTGAGTACCTCCCTTTAACCCCATCACAGCCAGTATATAAAGAGAGTTGGGAAGCAGGGGGATAGTTAGAACTGAGTACAGTTTCAGTTCTATCCCCTAGTCTCTCTGTCCTGATGTAAGACTATGACTATTTAATCCAGGGAACCACAAGTATCAGCAGGTCTTCTGCTTGCTGCTCTTTTGCCCCTCAGCAGGCCTGCTTTGTGATCTTTTAAGTGCTTCTCTGGAATAGATTCTCTTTGGAATAAGAAGAGAAGAAGACGATGTACTTAACATGCACTTGTTACCTCGTATAGGATATACCTTTCACCAGAGACCGGAGGTAAGCAAAATACCAAAGTCTTGTTGTTTTTATGGCTTGTATAAACTTGTATCATATATGTCCCTGGTTAATTCTGTGTTGAGTTTGTGGTGTATATACTCAGTACTTGGAATATGTCTCTCGACTGTGTCACTTCCTTCATCCTTAGGGAATAAGGACGTATGTGTTTAGGTTCGCTTCTGTCAATGGAAAATATCAAGTGGATATTTTTTAAACATAGCTTAGATCAAAGATCGTCGAAGAGTGGATTTGGACATTTCTCTCCCTTCAATTCAGTTTCAATGTTATGCTTTGCTCATAGATTTCCCCTCTGGTGTATATAAATGCCACAAGTGATCTCATTCTCTATTTAAAGGTGATGCTGCTTCTTAAACCAAACATACTTTGCTTCAGTGCTCAGCTTTTGATATCAACCGCAACCGCAACATCACTGTTAAGTCTTTGGTCGACCGATTTCCTTGCATAAACTCGCCCACCTTTTTGTCGCTGTCAGGATGATCTTAGGGATGATCAGTCAAATAGGAAATAAACTAATGAAAATATGCCCGTCCATGTTTTGCGAAATTTATGATTTTGTAAGGGATTAGAGGGACAAGACCTGGTTCATCAATCATTGAGAGTTAACAATATTTCACTGTCAGAGTTTTCGTGAGAAGTGTATCAATTTACTTCTCCCATTATAGGGACAAGTGTTTGTCATATTTTCTCAGTTCAACTTTACTCTCAATGGTTCAACTTGCTTCCATTTTAGAGGTTGATGGGAACAGAACAGCAGGTACCTTTTGTCATATACAGTAAACAGATAGAGATAGAATATGAGAAAATGGAATAACGTATAAGGAGTCCGACATATCTCTCATATCACACTCCAGCCGAATAATAGAATCAATATTGTACAGGAAGAAATCCAATTAATAAAATATTTTACATTATTATGACTCATGAAGATATTCTGGCTGGGGAATTACACAGATCAATTGCAAAGTCATAGTCTGTTATATTATATTAGCCACTTTGGAAGGCAAGTCCCTAAACTCAGAGACATGTCTATCAAGTGGCTCCTGATATGGAATTACGTACTTGGCCAAAACATTTTCCATAGGGTGCCTTTGCCAGAATAAACTTAGGCGGGGAACATAATGTTCTCTGTTCTTTGGTCAAACTGTTGGGTGGCAAGGCAGAAAAATATTTTGCTCTACTTTTCGTAATACATATGTGCAGTTTTTCCTCCACCCTACCAGTGGATGTAATCGACCCATATTCCTGCTATTACTCTAGGTACATTTAGGATGCATTTTTCCATCTTCGTATACTCACACATGATTTTCCCCTTGGACGGATCATCTGAAAGAACCACCTTATTATTTAGTTTATTGCATCGTTTTATATCTGATATATTCTCCCTAGATGTAGGCTTCATCTAAAGTTAATCTCTTGCAACCATTGCGTGAAGAGGTCAATGGATCTCAATCGTATGAATCAAACCAATAAAAAGGAGAATAATCCAGGATGATTTATTTCATCGGCAAAAAAGCTGACCTACCCATGGTGGTAATTTGAGGTATAGTTTGATGTTACTTCTCGGTTGTCAATGTAAATACACCTGTTGCAATCGCCCCAGATGGTCTTTGGTCACCATATGTTAGCAGTCACAACATGCAATTTTGTCAACAGACCTGCCTCAAAAACGAACTTCGGGTTGTTGGGACCACACCATGTGATTTTCGCTTCATCATTTGAATCATAGTTTAAAGGCCCTCAAGCATGCACATTGTTGCTATTGATATCCATCATCTGATAGAGTGAATATTTGAAAACCAGTTTGACTTTCTGCCACTTCCACAATAGAAGAAGGATTGTATATAGGGAGGTGAAGAGTTGGGATATCTTGATGAACAATTCATACCTTTCACAGTTTGGGGGGAAATGTGGGTTTGGACTAAGTGTCTTAAGATACTTATAGTGCTAAATTCAGCTCCTGATCTGAACTGGTTGGCGTCTTTACAAATAAGGTACTATTCTATGCTGTCCTCGTGTGTTACAATTAGCTCTTATATAATTGACATTTATTGCCCAATAGGGAAAGGATAGCTTCCAAAAATAGATAAAAGTATTTAAAAGATCAGTTGTATGCTATGAAACGTTGATTCATTGGAGAACTGATGATCTTCTGTACATGACTAAAGGGCATATTGGATACTATGGCATGGATATATGACTAAATAATGAAAAATGCCATTGTGTCATTTAGCTTTGTTCATCGGTATTCTGAGTCCATAGACCTGTACATTTTTCCCTAGAATTTCACAGATGCATCACATAGATGTAAATGTATTTCTGTAATTCTTGTTTCTGAGATATTCACAGGGAATTCCATTATGGGACATCTAACCCCCAACAAATGGATTGTCAGCATCTCCTACAGTCATTATAGTACGCTGTAGTATGTTGCTCCCTCTTTATAACAGTTGTTTTGTTTTAAAAAAACAAAGAAAAACAACAGTTGTTTTGTTCATCAATCGCGATTTACCATACCCCAGCTTGAAGTCAAATGTTAGGTGAAGGTTAATTGCTAGAACATCAGTTGTGTACACTTAAAGTGATTGAGAAATGATCCAACGTCCTTCACAGTGATCCAAAATAGGTTTATGCATGTTCCCCAACCTCAGACCATACTTGCACCCCTCTGTCTACGTCTAGGGTATCAGAAATATACTCCCTCTCTGTAAGCTGCCTATGTAAGTGAACACTTCGCACGTGTCTGCACATTAGAACCTTAGGTATAAGAAAGACCTGTGCTTTCACCTTGTTTGAAATGGATCACTGCAGCCTGATAGCTATGATTTTACTGCAGTCCAGGGTCTCCAGCATTTTAAAATATCTTAATGCATCGTATTCAGAAGGATGGTCCAATATTTTCAGAGAAAAAATCCGGAGAAGAATCACCTTAAAATTTTAACTTAAATCCTAAGCCTGACATTATGCACATTTTAGTGAGACTAAAATCAATATTCTAGAGATGGGGTGGTGCATAATATTAAAACAGTTAACAAGGTGCAACTCTCACGTTAACAATGCCAGAGAATAGGGATGTCAGCTCACACGGACCCCATATTTCTTTTTTAAGTTCAATAGTTTTAGTTCAAATATATCTATAAAACTGTTGTTACATACTATGCACCACCCTCATTGTGAACTTACATCTAGCCGGGCTGCCCCACCGTTCTCGTTGCTTTGATTTATTCCTTTTTAAAACCGAATTATTTTCAAAATATTTTCAAACCCTTATAAACACCTATTTATCAGTTAGTTAGTTGCCTCCAATTATCAATAAAAGCCATGCTTTTCTAAAGATAACAGTACAATACATATTGATAATCTATTTGAGGGATCCTTTGACGTGCTTTGAATATTTCTTGCCTGTTATCGGCTCCCTAATTACTGGCATACATCAAGTATATTACACAATTGTAGTGGCAATGTAAAGTTATGTTGTTACATGGATTTTGCTCGTAAGTGATTTAGTGTTCACACTAGCTGGAAACATTGAATTTGTTCAGGGGATTGGTTCAACATGTTGTTCCAGGGATTAACGCCCTGCTCAACATATTTGTGGACTCTAGCATGCACTAAATTGGATACATAGTGACAGTTTAAACTAGCACCGTTTTCTGATTCCAAAATCTTTTTAAAAAATTAACTGGAACACCACATGATTTAGTGTCTTCGCCCATTTTAACAAGAAGGAAAATCAACATCTGTCTACATATTTGCATTGGCGATTTGATCTGAGGCTCAGAGCCTCTCAGAGTGGTAGGGCTATGTCAGCGATTGGAGGCCTACTGCGTTAATGGCTTTCACAACCTTGGAGTAGGCGTCCAAATGAAGTTTTAATGCCATTTTCCGGTTTGGAGCTAGAGGCTTTCCCTCAGTGTGAAGGGACTCTCAACTCCCTCGACTGTAAATGTTCCTGTAGTAAAACCCAAATGCAATTCCATATGACTATTAGACGAACGAGAATAACTTCATTTTATTGTCGTTGACTAGACGAATATAGGCCCTAGGCCTAATGTGTAGGAAGCTGACCCATACGACCCATATATAAATGAGTCTCATCGCCAATATAGAAAGTGTTTTCGCCTTCGGGGTTGAAATTTTAATTAAAACTAGATCATTAAGGTAGATCGGTCACGGTGCCTAGAATCATCAGGACGAACTATATAGCACTGCCCTGGAGGTACGATATATAATTAATGCCATTCGCAATGGTTTCTTCTGGCTCCATTTCTAATTCTGAAGACCCAGATATTTTACTTCGTAGGTTAAGGGAAAGACTATTAGGAATGACACTCTTATATTAGAAGACGATTGGATTCTACCAAACATATATACATTCTGCACCAGAACTTGAAGGCTTTTGAAGTATGTTTTATATGCCTGGGAATGTTGCCAATGGTTTCAAAACGCCCCAATTTGAAATCTACAGAGTCTTACTTCACCCTTTGGATTTAATGTTGGTCGTTAGGTTGAATTGAGATCCCTGATCTCTCCCTAACACTGGTAGTTAAATAGAATTACTGTTATTTACCACTAAAATACCATGTGGTGGTTGCACACCGGGTACAACAAACCCGATTGGAGATCTCCAACATGTGTAAGAATCAAAGGTCTCGAGTAGGGATTGATCTCCTTAGGTCATATATGATATCATTTATATTTGCTGTTCAGTATGTCTTGGCATTTTTTCCTATCGTGCGGACAATGAATAATTCATATTGCCTATTTTTGTGCACGGATAGCAAATACGCCAAAGTGGTCCTTTCAGTTTGAGCAGGGATGCATGCTCTGACAATTCTGTCCTATTTTGTTGGAGTCGAGGAGAGAGGAGACTTTCGACAATAAGTTTTCTCCCTTAACTCTCCACATGACGTGTATGCTAATAATGTTTATCGAGACATATATATGTATTGCGTACTGGTGCTTCTTTACTAGACTGGTTGGGGCTGGATATATGCATTAAGTTTTTTGTGCTAGAGTGTGGGAACTGTCCGTTTGGATCTGAGGATCTAGATGGATGATCTCAGCCTCAGTGAGAACGCAAATATTTTGAATATATACCAATGTTTTGTGCTCCTCTAAAATTATTTATAGACCAGCTTATTCTCCGGTGGATTTTGTTATATATAATGTATTAATCTATTCACCTCAATCATAATATTATAATTTCTTTCCGAGGATGTCACTTTTTTTAAATAGATACTTTTAGTAAACAATATTCGTTTTGGCAAATCAATATTATACTTTCGGAATAAACTAGTGATGAAATTACCATTTTACCAATCCATTCCATCACTCAAAATCAAATTAAGTTCAACTGCAATGTAATTATGGAACTACTAGGATCAATTGATTATCCGTATCATTCACTGGTACCATTTATTCAGCATGTTACTAATTTCAAATAGTTTATAAGGTCGGTCCAGGAGTAAGTGAGTTTATTTCACCCAAAGAATTCATCCAGAGAAAACTGCCTTCACTCGTTATGACCTGCAGTACACAGGTACTTTGCAGCGGCTGTGCAACAGCAGCCAACACCACCTGTAAAAAGCCACCACTGAACTTTTAGGAGAGAAAAACTACTACCGAGTCCCTACTGAAGAAAAGTATATACCCCAGTGAAGAAAGCAAGCTCGGAGGGTATAAAATGCAGCAACCCCTTCTATTCCTCACATGCCTGCCTTAGTTTTCCATACAGCTTCTTTTCAGCCATGCCTCCACTAAAAATATTGTTTGGGCATACTGAAAACCCTCTGGCAACACATCTACTTGTCTTGGGTGAAGTCAAAACAACATGTTAAACCCATCTCCTTTTATATTATATACGGCATGTTATGGTGCTCTTGACACGGAGGCGCTGTCTCCTACTTGGCTTTGATGTTTGACGTTTATAGGCCATCTTGAGTCAACTATTATGCAGGCCCCTGGAGAAATGAAAACTTGAATGATTACATATTATCTGTCAGCTGTAATTTGAGACTAGATTAATCACTAGATTTCGTCATTCCTATACCACTCTATTCGTTATTTTTAAACTGTCAATCCTCGAAAACTTTAATATCCGAATCCTACGTAATATCCTGATATTTCTTAAGATAATATATGTATAACTACAAACATTTTGTCCTGAGGCAGTACAACTCCAGTGATGATATGATGCAATGGATGTATCTTAAATATATTATTATATAGGGGTAATTTAACGTTGCTATATCAGATGTGAAAACTATCAATTATTAAAACATTATGTGCATATCTATAATACATTTCTTAAGGTGACAATATTAATTGCATTAGGCTACCCCACATTGTTAGTTTTAGAGGCAATGGCACTCATTGGAAAACCTAAACTATCAGAAATGAGGGACCAATTTTTCATTTTGAGAAAACTAAAGAATTCAATTAATCAATCAATTACCTAGGCAATGCAAAACGGATTAGAAATCTTTTTCAGTTTCAACGGAGCCCGAACACTCCCTTTATTTTCTCCATTAGAAATCGTGATAAATATTTGTACCTAGCTTGATGCCTCTCAATATAACTACCAGAATATCTAGGCAGCTGGTTGCAAGAGGTGCGCTGTTTTTGTCAGCCTATTATATATTTTGTTTGATGATATTTCTTGCTTTTTCTCTCTACCATCTCTCCATACGCCAGCAGCCTAAGTGAGCTTTGCCAAACTAATGCGAAGCTTGGAGAAATGGTGGGACGAATCCATAACATGGTGTCCCAGACCAATAATGTGGAGCGTGTGGCCTACGTGTGCCCCCTGCTATTTACCCCATTAGGGAATGGCCACCCAGACACAATCATCCATCAATATTATACATGTACTCAGGACATTATTCTTCATGATATATAACATGACAATAGAACATATTTTCATATAACTTAAATGTCACTTAATTCATTTTTTTTAAAAAAAGGAAATCTATGAAATAGTTTTAAAAGTCCTGGGACTTTTAGAACTATTTCATAGATTTTCTTTTTTCAAAAGTGTCCCAGTGTAGTAGTTGAAGGAATCCTTCCAAACTGAGGGAAAGCCTCTCGCTCCGAACCGCAAAATGCCATTAGAATCCCATTCGGACGCCTACTTCAGGACCAGGAACGTCATTAGCGCAGTAGGTGTCCAATCACTGACATACCATTCTTTTCTGATCTGAGAGGCTCTGAGCCTAGACTGGGTCCAGTGAATTGGGTAGGAAAGCTGAGATGATCATATATATTATATGATACTTATTGTGACCATTGTATCCCATTCTGACCAATTTCACAACTGGACCATAGATTGGTTGCAGATGACCTTAAAAACTAGTGCTCTTGGTTGTGATCTGAGATAATCATATCTCCATCTGTTCTAGGTTCTGGCAACCCTTTGGCTAGCACCGTCGATACTTCTCTTGCCAAATAACAGCAATAGATGGAACACATAGGCAGTGAATGAAACATTCTTGTCTTTCCCAACTAGCTTGCACTTTGTGACTGGCTAGAAGTACTGGTACTGTTTCTATATGTCAGATGTCTACACTCCCAGGTGTATATAAATGCTCTTTGGGTTACCTACGACTGGATTGTATGGGGTTGTGTGGAGATGTGCAAACACTATAGTAGATCCATGTGTGAATGAATACACACACCCATTCACTTCAACCTATAGATCAAATGGCCGACATGGATCTTCACCCCATTCTGATGAGTACTCTGGGAGCCACCTCCACTGAGGCTATTTTTTTCAAATGATATGATTTTGATTTGATATCTTTTACTTCTATGAAGAAATATAGTGATTGACAACTTTTACCGAGACTTCTAGAAAATATATAAGTATAACAACAACAAAAAGGAAATGCATTTCTTTTGTATTTAAAGATTTGTATTCAGCATAAACATTTTGTGCAGCATATTTTCTCAGTCCATGCTGATTCAATAATATAGATAGAGTATTAAAATTCTACGTCGATACATTTATATTCGTTATTAATATCATAGGCAGCTAAAGCTATGAATTCATTATTATTGGTTTTCAAGATATAGAATTAGCACATGTCCATATTTGGATTCAGATTCAGTTGTGTGTCGGGGTATGGGGGTGGGGGTTGACGGGGACCTGTTCTTAAAATCTGAGAGGTTTCTGTGCAACACATGCATGGGTCTGTGTGGTTGGGTCCATCACTCTGTGCATGTTTACAATAAATACTGTGGCAATGTGTGAAGGGTTACCTGGATTGCAAAGTTCTGTGTTTGTCTTGTGGTTGCTAGTGATGTCTTCGTGGTCTCTGGGGTTTATATATGCTTTGCCCCTGGTTCCCCACTCTAACCTAGCTCGTCGTGTCCATGGTTAATGTTATGTTATCCACTCAGGCAGTCACTTGGGAATTTAAGTGGTGTCGTTGCTAGTATTGTAATACCATTAAGGAGGTAATGTTACCTCCATCGTGAATGATTGATTTTCACTTGCAATTACATTAGGTACCGTACGACAGAAAACATATGGTGGGTGGATAAATTGCTTCTGGAACAAAGAATCATTTTTTATATTATATTTCTTTTAAAAATATATTATTGTATTAAATCTATGTACTGTGTATTCGGTAAATTTCAGGACAAATAAAAACGTATCGATATGATAACGTATAATGCACTAATAGAGTATAAGATAGACAAAATCACAAATATAAGACTAATAACCCAAAGAGATGTTGATAAATAAACACGACCCCCCAAAAAACTATTTCTGTAAATCCAGGGTAGGCCTATTGTGCTGAGGTCATATATATGTATGATGCCTGTAACTTGATATGTGTGTCAACCCATATTTACATACCACTCCGATGTTTTCCAGCTACCTCAATCAAATCTATTACGTGTGGCTATTCTTTCATTGGATCGATCGTTCCAAAACTGCCTTTTTTTTATGCGGCGGCACATTTCCTGCCAAATCACCATTTAATTTCTATGAAATGATAGTTTATTCCACACTTTCCATATTAGCAGGCAAAGCACTGAGTGTATATATGTCTAAAGTGTACAATTACCTTTGATAAAATGCCAATAGACCTGCCTTAAAGGCTGTGGTTGGCACTTCGGGGGGCTGGGCACGAGGATGCAGGCCCAACCTAGGTGTGAAAAGCATGCAGAATCGAGTTATTTATGCACTGGGGACATGAGGAATTCTACTTAGGTCCCGTATAAACTGAGCCGATTATTTAGTCGGTAGTGAAATCGGGCCAGTGGATGGGGATAACGGGGGAGGCTTCTGACTGGTAAGCGTCAACTGAGTATGTCTCGTTTAGATTTCATAAATCTGTTTTTCCATCCGACGATCAAATCAGACTGGGAGAAAAAAACTGCTTAGTGGATATGGAACCTTAATTGTCTACGTCCAACCGTTCAGCGGGGGATCCAACGGCAACATTTAAAAACATTATTTTCGTTGGGTTTTGGCAGCGTGATGCCCGGGGCGTGAACCAGTGTATGTTGACCGATTTTTTCAAGTCATAATGCTTTAATTTGAGAATTTTTTGAGACAGCTTCTTCACATATTTAAAGAAAGCTTTTTTAATTTTAATTTTTTCGCCCATTTTACCAAAGCTAAGCGAAACTTATAAACCTTTGGGCAGGCAACGAAGAAAAGAAAATACCACCTACCTCATCGCAGAAATTCAATACCTCAGATTCTTTTACTCTCTTAACATTTCTAGGTAGCCTATTTATTACATACACTGATTCTATTAAGAACTCTAATGAAAATTATTAACTTTTAATACAAATTCCCATGCACAAAGGCACAATGAGAGTCACTTCACAAGGACTAATTGTCCATTCACAAAAGAATATTTAGATCGGGAAGCTCGCGATTCTTACTAATTACAATTCATCAATAATATACGAGTCTCAATTTCTGCTATTAAAATTCCCTCGCCAGCCCTGCACTGAATATCCAAGTGTGTGTTGGGAGCAATCGAGTAAGCCAGTATGCATAAAATAGCAAGTGAACATGTTGGAGAGGATCTGGTGTCAATTTGGCTGTCTGCCTTGAGCTGTTGCAAGGTTAGCCATATCCATGAGGTTGGAGTCAGGCCGGTCGTCAGTATATATGGCTATTATATTTGACTTTTGCTCCGACGCGACATTATATACCCAGTTTTCATACTTGCGGTGCTAATCTCACACAAAAACCTCTGGTTGTTCCAATTTTTTAAACAAAATTCTTGGCCTGTGTGTGGTGGTGGTGCATGGAGGTGGTGGTTCGCTGGAGAAAAATAAAATCACTTGGTAATAATTTTAACCTGCACGAATGTGCGAGTATAGCTGCAAGCGAGTTTATTTATTTAACTAAGCGGTCGATTTGTTTCTTCTTATTTCTAAAAAGAAATATGCTGGGAATATTTTTACTCTAAGCCAAGTATTTTGAATATTTTCTCTAGTCCATAGTTCATTTATATATAATAATATATTTAATTTTTATTCAGTAAACAGTTACAGAATTGGACAGCTCCTTCTACATGGTAGGTCTCCCCGGTCGCCCTTAAGTAAACAAGTAACTCACATGCATTGCGTTGAACTCTTATTGCCTGATATCAAGCTGACTTTGGAGGGCATTGAACTCTCTGACAGGTAATATGTCCGACTGGGCAGCGCTTGATGCTTCTTTCTGCCTGCTGCTATATATATGTGAGTTCTGTCACGACGCATTATGATCATATTTGGGTCTGATGTTGGATGATGAGCTGCGCAGAATAAAACAATAGAAGATTGTACATGTGTGAGGCCTCATAATATGTGACTCGACTACCTGAGTGCAATAGCTAATTGCTACTACTGGTTATGCATGTATGAGAGTGGTGTACGTTCTGATTGGGCGACATAACATATCTAAATAGAGAAATGCAAGTCCTTTGTCATTTGTAATGAAATCTGTACTTAAAGAAATCAAATCTCCAAATTCCACCATTTATAAACAAATTTTGTCCCAATTTTCAGAAACATGACTCGACTTGCTTGATCTGCATATATGCATTAGCGAAGTTAATTCTAGAGGAAGAGCCCCCAAAATATATTCTATTCAGGAGAGGTAGTTACTGTATAAAAAGTAATTTTATATAAATCATAGGGACACTATGTAACGCTATTGCCATAAAGGTTTCTTAAATGTATCTGAAACCTAATGGGAAATCTTGTATAAATCTGGTATGCTCATATTAACCCTGACAAAGTTAATACATGAAAAATATTCTCACAGTCGATATTTTGTGATCTTTTTAAATGGAGGTCAGTACTTCAGTTACAGTCGGACATGATATGTGTTGACATGCTCAATGTTCCTTTTTCACCACCTACCTAATGACAAATCCGTTGGTCATTAATCATGGATTTTTTTTCATCTTACTTATTCATCCAGTTCGATGAACGACCTGGCCACCTTGTTTCATTGAATCAGTTTTTCCTGACTTCAATAACTAAAACTCTGGTGGACTCTAGGTGCATGACCTTTCATTACTAACAAAGGTCATTTGATATATTAAACATCAGTTACTCTTGGATAAACCTATAAAACTGAGCGTAAAGTCAGTGAAACACGAGGGTATCCCAGATGTTTCCCAGAATTAGGAAGTGTTGAGAGTTATACCTTTCCTGCTTGACCTTCTATATTTCTGTGGGTAGACCTTTATATATTTTGGGCTCTAGTTGGTGGGATTATGCATGGATAATCAAATTATTATTCTGGCCAGAGTCCAGGTCATACTCACCAAGGCACATCATAAGCCACCAGCAATGATTGCTGTATTTGTTGTTGTGGCTATAGTAGAATCAACGAGAGTTCCAAACTCGTTGGTAGAATATACCTCACTATCATACGTAATGTAGAAGGATCTCTGTATGGGTATTTTGATAGTTAAGGCTAGTGCCTCAATGTCGTGTATGCACACTCTCGTGTTTTGTATTTAAGGGAATTGTGGTCCCCTATGTTGTCTTCTAACATGATACGGATGTATGTCCACCTAATTCCTGATATTAGTAATCAGGTGAAAATCTAAAATCATAAATGCCTCATGCTTAAAATTAATATCTGAATGTCATCGTGGTGATATAACCTTAGTTATAGAACGGAGGAAGCTGTCCACTGAAAGGACCAAACATGTTCTCATGAGCATCTTAAGACAACACTTTAACCTTATAGGACTAATGCCAAATCAACCTTTGAAAACAATTACAACCACTTGGCACGATGTAGCCAAACAGAATTTAACGTTTGAAGATCTGACACAAATGCGTGGGCACAAACGAGAATCGACAGCACCATCACTTTGCCTTTCCTACTCCATCAATATGGCTTATTTTCCAATCGTCTTTGTCCAATCTTCTCTAACGTTCTACAATATTTTGTATTCGAACCAATGCATTTCTGTTCGTTCTTTAATTCACTGATTGGAATGTATTCTTTGTTACACGATATACCCAGGTGTATTCCGTTTAAATTCATGGAGATTTAGGTGATTTTGACCAGTTAACATAACGAGAAAACAAGTATTGTTACCACTTTCCAGTCATCATAGCAGGGGGAAGGGTCAGGAGGACAAGACCTGAGAAATTAATTCAGAAACATGCCCCTGGGCAGTGATATTTCTATGACAAGGACCCCATCATACCTGTGACATTTTATGGTCAGGTGGTATGGTAAAATCTAAATGAAATCAGTTTTAAAAATTTTATATGTGACACCTGTCCCAATTGTCCTAATGTTTGTATGTGGATGTTGTGCAAGCAAAAATGATTTTCATTGTGTTTCTTAATTGAGGAAGATTACTGCAGATGAGATATTATTTGCGCACACATTTCGGTTTGCAATTAAACAAATATTATAATGTGTCAAGCAATTTCATCGCTCTAGTCACTGTAACACAGATATACTCAGGATATTTTTCTAGTCCGTTTGAAAACAGAATGCCAAGAGATAAGATGGAAGACCTTAAAGAATGAAGATTTATGCTTGGTTTACCTCATATCAGGGTTTTCTACGACCCCTTACTAGCTGCCCACATACTTGTGATAAAGATTGAGGTCGAGGGTTAATGTGTGAATAATTTCTGTCAGCACTTTACTCATCCCAGTCTATTACATCCCCCATTTGCACACCTATACTATGTGGATGTACATTATGAGGCGCCAAGTGTCAAGTTAACAATTTTGTTAGCTAATCACCATTTTCGTTAACAAAATGGTCATTTAAGAACGAAATTGTAGTTTTGTTCTTTTACAAATTCATTTCGTCAACGGAATAGTTAATTTGTCCATTCATCTTCAATTTCGTGTACGAAATGAAGTATGTGCAGTCCCAAATTCAATTTCGTCTACGAAATGGATTTTGTGCAGTCCCAAATTCAATTTCGTGTACGAAATGAATTTTGTGCAGTTACAAAATCCATTTCGTCTACGAAATGGATTTTGTACTGTCACAAAACCAATTTCGTAGACGAAATGAATTTTGTGCAGTTACAAAATCAATTTCGTCTACGAAATGGATTTTGTACTGTCACAAAATCAATTTTGTCACAAAATCAATTTCGTCTACGAAATGGATTTTGTACTGTCACAAAATCAATTTTGTAGACGAAATTAATTTTGTGCAGTCACAAAATCAATTTCGTAGACGAAATGAATTTTGTGTAGTCACAAAATCAATGTCGTTGACGAAATGAATTTTGTGCCTTCACAAATTTGATTTTGTCTACAAAATGAATTATGTGCAGTCCCAAAGTCAATTTTGTCTACGAAATGATTTTTGGGCACTCCCAAAGTCGATTTGGCGATGAAATGATTGTTGTGCTATCTCAAACCAATTTTGTGTACGAAATGAATTTTGACAAATTGATACAAGTACAAAATGAAATTGGCGAAACTGACGAAATTGGCGAAACTGACTAAATTAGCGAAACTGACGAAATTGGCGAAACTGACGAAAATGACTGGCACTGCACCAAACCCAATGGTGAAATTGGCGAAACTGTGCGAAACTGACTAAATTGGCAAAACTGACTAAATTGGCGAAACTGACTAAATTGGCGAAACTGACTAAATTGGCGAAACTGACGAAATTGGCCAAACCGACGAAATTGGCGAAACTGACGAAATTGGCCAAACCGGCAAAACTGACGAAATTGGCCAAACCGACTAAATTGGCGAAACGGACGAAATTGGCAAAATTGGCAAAACTGACTGAATTGGCGAAACGGACGAAATTGGCGAAATTGGCGAAACGGACGAAATTGGCGAAACACGAAATTGGCGAAACTGACGAAACTGGCCAAACCGGCAAAATTGGCAAAACTGGCAAAATTGGCCAAACCAACGAAATTGGCAAAACTGACGAAAATGACTGGCACTGCATTCCAAACCCATTGGCGAAATTGGCGAAACTGACTAAATTGGTGAAACTGACTAAATTGGCGAAACTGACTAAAGTGGCGAAACTGGCAAAATTGGCAAAACCGACGAAATTGGCAAAACCAGATAAATTAGCGAAACTGACGAAATTGGCGAATCTGGCGAAACACAAAATTGGCGAAACCTGATAAATTGGCGAAACTGACGAAACTGGCGAAACACAAAATTGGCGAAACAGACGAAATTGGTGAAACTGACTAAATTGGCGAAACTGACTAAATTGGTGAAACTGACTAAATTGGCGAAACTGGCGAAATTGACGAAATTGACTTTGGCACTGCACAAAACCCATTGGCAAAATTGACGAATGGACTGCACAAAATTCGTTTCGTAGACAGAATTGACTTTAGCACTGCCAAAAATCTATTTTGTAGACGAAATTGACTTAGGCAACTCCATCCATCCAAAATCCATTTCGTGAAATTGATTTTGAGACATCACAAAATTCATTTCGTAGACGAAATTGACTTTGGCACTGCACAAAATCCATTTCGTAGACGAAATTGATTTTGTAACTGCACAAAATCCATTTCGTAGACGAAATTGACATTGGCACTGCACAAAATCCATTTCGTAGACAAAATTGACTGTGGCTTTGCACAATTTTCATTTCGTAGACGAAATTGACTTTGAGACATCACAAAATTCATTTCGTAGACGAAATTGACTTTGGCACTGCACAAAATCCATTTCGTAGACGAAATTGACTTTGGCACTGCACAAAATCCATTTCGTAGACGAAATTGACATTGGCACTGCACAAAATCCATTTCGTTGACAAAATTGACTGTGGCTTTGCACAATTTTCATTTCGTAGACGAAATCTACTTTGCAACTGCACAAAATCCATTTCGTAGACGAAATCTACTTTGCAACTGCACAAAATCCATTTCGTAGACGAAATCTACTTTGCAAGTGCACAAAATTCATTTCGTTCACAAAATTCATTGCTGAGTGAACAAAATAGTTATTTCATTTACAAAATTCATTTGTAAATGAACAAAATTACAATTTCGTTATTAAATGCCCATTTTGTTAACGAAAAAGGTTAGTAATCAACGAAATTGTGAGGTTGACACTTGGCGCCCCATAGTACATTACATCCATTGAATCAGATCTCGCACTCAGAGCTAAAACATACTTCACATCTCTCTGTAACAATCACACCGTTTAGTGGTTGTGTATTTTAGTTGGGGTATCGACCTAGTGCACTGTAATTGATCGTCTATCAAGTTAAAACACCTTTTAGCAATCGCCCAATACTGATTTAATGACAATTAAAACAGACGCAATAAATGCATATAATATGATCTTATGAATGAAATTGAAAATAGGTTGGGGAACAGTTTACTGGGGAGCCTGGTGAATTTTTCCATGCCCAATACCCCCGCATCGCACATTGGCGCGATATCTCTTGATATGTCAGCTGCCAAAGTTTTTTCATGTCCCTGCTGTTCTGGTTGTAAGCCGCAGTCCAAGGAAATAGGGCGTATTTTTTGTTGGCATCGAATGTTTTTATTGACATGCTTTTGGGCAATATGTCGCGAGTGATAGCGGACGTATTCTGTTTTTCTACCGATGGTTGATAGATATCAGGATCTCATTTCTCCGATTTCCCATTGAGTCTGTTATTTACGAACTGATATGTCCCTTCCTCCGTGTATTCCTATTCATTCCCGGAAATATTCGCTCGTTTACAACTTATTGTGTTGGTGATGCAATAGTATCATAGGATTTTCCACTAAAGAGGGATATTTCCAGATTATAACAAGACAATTAAATTTAATTGGTTGTGTGTCTTCACAATGAAACTGGGACACACCAATACAATAGATTCCAGACCAACGATCATATAAAAACACTCATGTCAAGGCCCAGCGTTGAGGAAGTCCCTCCAAAGGGTAAGCCTCTCACTCCAAACCGCAAAATGACATTAAAATCCCTTTAGGAAGCCTACTCCAGGGCCAGGAAAGCCATTAATTCTGAGCCTAGATTGGGTATTATATTGTGGACAATTTCAAATTGCAATACCACTAAACATCAATTTCTATTGTTTAAAACTCAATGTGCTGATGCTATGCAAACGCTACAAACATATTCAGGATGTTATTATTGTCCTGCATATAGGCTACTACACATACATGCTAATTTGTTTCTCGTGTTTTCAGTAATTTCGCTTGACATAGTTAGTATGATTACCGACCCTAAATCTGGACTATTACTGTGGGTAGAATGATATAATGTACCAGTCCATCGGGCCAATTGGTGCTGAGTTCCAATTTTTATCCACGGACATTTGTCATCCACTGGTGGAAATGTAATATATTCCCTTGACTTTGTTACAGAGGTGAATCTGCAGTTCTTATCAAAATGTTGCCACAATTAATCGTATACAAATATGCAATAAAGTATGGATATTCCTATGTATCTATATTGGTAGACAGAATGTTAGAATGTATACGGTTACAGTGCAGAAAGTTAAAAAAGTAAAATGATATGCTTGTACACATATTCATGTGCATAGTTGCACTGAATAGAATCTAGACACCATGCCAATGTAAATTCCAAATAATACAGGTCTCTAGGAATATAGCAAGACCTATCCACCTCGCTGTATACATATAAACTGTGTGGAATAACATGATATGACAGAATCTGCCCAGGAGCTATTGTACTGAAGTATAAATCACTGGATCATCCTATATATATGACATTGACAGGAACATGGGATTTGCACTGTCATATCCAGGTGATTACCAGTTATTTCTGTCCTTCAAACATCCTATAAACTAGGGTAATTACCTGCAGAGAAATTTGAGTTGCGTCATGAGTGTTTGCTGAGAACATGGGAGAGGGGAGGGGCAGGTGTGTTGGCCTATCTTGCAGATATATCTAGCTTTCAGATTCTGTATAGATCTGAACTGATTCCTTCGTTATAAGCCAGGCCATACATATAGCTATGCCAGAGGCGATCTCCGAATCCTCTGCCCGAAAAAGTGTATACATGGAACGTAACTGCCAAGCTTAATATATCATATTTTGCAGTTACGTTTATTTTGTAGTAGAAAGGCCTCTCTTTCTGGCCTTCATATTGAGCCTGGGAAGACTATAAGTCATAGCCATATATCTTGGTGGCTAGTAAATTGGTGTATACTAGGGGACAGGGAATTCCCCAAACACTTATTTAATTTGCCATTGATTTCTATTATTTTGATATAGCCCAATTGCAGAAGTCATTATCTAAGGGATAAATGTATTCTGCACGAAATGGACTTATTTTCTCACGGATGGCACTATTATTCACCCTCCACATCAGATATTCGCGTCATATGAATGGGAATATTGACAGAAAAAAACTCAACATGAACGATATAGACATATATGTGCATAAATATAGCACCCAGAGTATACTCAAATATAATATATACAGTCCTGACAGACATGCTGTATTAAGGCTCCCTAAAGATGCGATCTTCGTGGCCCGAGCGTAGTATATGACTATGAGAACATATGAGTGCCATGTCATGATTATGTCATGGTCATGTCGTTGACCTGCAAGAGATATATTCAGTCTGGGATGACCATTCCAATGGACGCTATCCAGCGTCACTTTTGACGTCACAAGAATTACTGGTAACTGTCCAAGATATAGGTCAATATTCATGTAACATAGTAGCCATAACAACCCCGGTACATGCTACTTTATGGAGGTGAATCGACAAGGTTAGAGTTCTTTTTTCCTTCTATATATATTAATGATATGTGCCTTGTGTTGTTGCCACGCATTTAGTAGGGCATAATCCATGGTGCAGATAAAATGGCGATAGTCTGTACGTCCAGTATAAATGCTGCATTGGCAAGTTTATAATATTATTACTGTACACATTTGAAAAAGGACCTTGCTTAAAGAAGCTTGGTAATCTTTAAGGTACTATTACTTAAAAATTGTTCATTTTCACCCCCGGGTACTCATAGCTCTTTTCTTTTTGTATATTCGCGATACATCAGTAAATATGTTTTTACATGTCTTGAATGTCTGTGGGTTTCTATTCGTACGAAGTTTATTATCAAATTTTATATAATAGTTCGAAACCTAATTAGTTATCCAAACATGCCTTTCAAATCTTGATCCTCTGGAATCTAAGGCAGATTCCAAATCCATGTATGTAGTACCTGGATTATGGATGAGCCATATGCAGTGAAACATCCTCTGGAGAAGATTAATAGGCAAGTGATGGCCAGATCACTACCACCCCAGATATCACTCCCATCCTATGAGTACCGTATATTAATTATATAACATTCCCAACCAGACATATGACTGAAATTCAGGGCTCCTCTTACTCTTCATCAATTTAGGATCTGTTATCTTATCTACATACCTTGAAGAAAAAGCACCTCAAGTATACAACCTCAAAATAGTCACAGAAATAAAACAAGACATAATATTTATGTAAACACAATACTTTTTCTTCACCATCAACATCTTCATCGTACTCCGAGGAAATGTTATCTCTACCCCACCCTTCTTCTTTTTGATCCCCCTACCTAGACCCCATACCCTAGTGTCGTATCATTCTCCTTGAAATATATACATAACCCTACATCAGATGCTATAATCCTAGGGTAATAGATAAGTAGGTAGGATTTAGTTCCAGTGGTAATGATCCCATGACTCTGCTAAGACCTCGGACCTCTGGTGTTGGTTTACGAGTCTCATCAGTTATTGTGATAACCTTTAGTTTCTTTATCTGGCCTCCAGTCATGTTTTGCAAACCTTGATACCACAGGTAGCACACAGATGTTTTCTCCAGTCTTTTAGTGGGTATTATATACACATATACAATGATGTATGTCTCTGCGAGATCAATGAATTAAACTATTTAGTCAGGACCTGGCTTGTACCAAATATATTTTATCGGGGAAACTATATTTATACATAATTTTCTAGTGTTTTGGGTCGTGTCATAATTGAAACATATATTTTGGATATTTGTTGGTTTTTAAAACGCCGGTTAGTATAAAGGTCTTGATATTAAAAATTAAAATTCTTGCTGCTATAATTATCATTCTTCTCTCTTTCTTCTATAGGTACTGGTGCTTAAGTAATGTCTCCAACCGTTCGGAAATTCAAGGTATGTTATATCAACAGATTTTATCTTCACTTCAATATTTTGAATTTTCTTTCATTTGTATTATTTTTATTCCTTAACATTCACACCTATGCATCTGAACAAACTTAAGGACCGACGGTACAGGAATGGAAATGGCAAAGTTAACATCCTCACCTCTCTACCAGTGCCCGTCTACTTTTTTTATGACTGACTTAAATGTGATGTATACAGAGGTACAGAAAAATAATTGAAGACAATGTGATTAATTTGTTTGCTCAGGAGGCTATGCTCTAAGTAGGGACAGTCTCCGGGTCAATTTCAAGCTTTTCGGTCGTGGCATCCTTCAAACCCTCTCTCAGGACATGTGGGTCCAATTGTGCGCCCATGGACCCATTGGCAAATGATTCAAACCTGGTGACGAGACATGGACCAGTGCCAAGTAGAATACTGAGAGAGAAAAATAACTCTGTATTTGCTGTATGATGCACAGAGTGGGCACAGCTTTCCTCTGTTGGAGTTCATACGTATATAAATATCATACTGTATGACTTTTGTACGTGAATTGGCCAGTAAATTCCAGGGTTTAATTCTCCATCCACCAGCTATCATTATATTGGTTGTGTTGTGTTTAGCAAAGGGTTATCTGTCAACATCTTTCCAAGAAAAGGCTAGCACAGAAAATACCCCATCAGTGAATACTGCTGCTCTTCTATGCATGGCAAGGGTCTGTGGCCATTATATGCCCTGAGATAGAAAGGATAAAGTTCAATATGTCTTCAATTTGAGATTGAACTCTTAGATCCTGTTTATCCCTTACATCCAGTTTTTCCTATTAAATGAAAATCTCCATTGCTCTCTATGCCAAGGGGGAAGGCTTGTACTTTTTAAACTTGCCCCTTTAGACGTTGGGAAACTCTGTGCCATTCATCAGTCTGTCCACACAATCTATGGACCAGTGTATGTTTTTATTAAAAAAGGGATAAACCAACCACCAACTAACAAAGACAGCTTTTTTGGCTTACTTACTAGTGTGTTTAAATAGAGTTTACATCTTTGTTGAAAGGGTCTCTTGGTTCTCTCTCTCGGTCTTTACAATTCTGCCATTGAAATGGTAGTTCTCTAGTCATAATAGCCCAGGAGGCTATCTGAGGCCCTTGGGACTTTGACACTTCAGATATGTATATAGCATTTAACATCATTAAAGGATTTACCTCTTGGGCCTACTCGTCTAGTTCTATTCCTAGCTGGCCATTCAGCTACAGACTAAGGACGTCTGCCTCATTTGCTGCGAGACTTGCTTAACAATAGCTTTAGTAATTGGGAAGGTCTTGATCCAATCTTCACCAGTGAAACATCGCCTGTATTGTGAAGGCCCCAACACCTCACTAGACCAGCAACAGGTGTCTAAACCTGCTGCTGATATTGCCCCTGACATCAATTGAATATTAAATATCTCCAATCCGTATCCCCTTGGGTAAAATAATTTCATATCTTTGCTATCCACTCTTATATTTATTTAGTTATCTAATTTTTCTAACAGACAGAGCTGATTTCTCGTTTTGAGAAACATAATAAATAACCGACGTTCATATAGGGTCCAGGGCAACTTCACACTTCATAAAGATGTTATTTAAAGCATTCGGACATTCCTTCGATTTATGCAATCATATTTCCCTATGTCTAGATCATTGATTGTAGGGTGTGTTTATCACCACTTGTCTATTTTTGACAGACATAGACAATGCAAGATGTCTTGAACAAACACCTCATTTCGATAATTAATAAAGTATTCTGTACGTTAAAACCATGCCACACCTCCTGATAAAATATTCCTCATGTTAAAATCATGCCAGCTATCACCCTTGGGCATTATTGACACGAATGACCCTGGTATTTATTCTCCTTAAGGAGCACAAATAGGAACATGGACCATGCCAATGGGGCCCTAGGACAAGGTGGACATGTTTCCAAGTCTATCCATGTCTTCACACATTACACTAACGTCGCTTGGGACATTTTGCGTAATACTTATACACAATTCAGGAGTCAGGAGTGCCAGAAAGAGACAAGGAACAGACTACATTAACAGGCATGTGTTGGTCTATAAATGCCATTTTATACAGTGTTAACACAGAAGTTTAATCTTCTTTATCGTCATACACTTGAATACTGTCCAAAGTGTACAAGACTTTGCTTTATGCATAGATTTGATTTTCATTATTGGTATTGATTCCTACAGGTGACCATGGAGCATTAAGCATTATAAAAGAAATAAGCTTTAAATTCCATCCTGGAAGACCACATTTTGTGGTTAAAAACCTCTCTGGCTCCTTTTGAGATGAGGTGTGACTTGAATTTGCAACATGCAACTTTATATATTTTTAGTTCCTTTCTTTTCTAAGTCAAAGCTACAGTTTAGTGTGTGTTTGTCATCCTGTTTACGTGGGCTGATGTATGGACACATCAGATCCCACATTTTAGTACGAACTCTATCTGCATACCAAGATTTATGACCTCGTCGTTGTGTCGTTGTATCCTTCGTGTATTACTTCTATATTTCATCGCTTTCTCTGTATGTCTTGGTTCTATTTAAGATGAAGGTAATGACAGGGAACTATGATGGAGCTTGTAAGTTTCGTTCTCAGTGTTAGATATCTATTCAAAGTTTTTTTAAGTATCGCTAATATATACTGCCCTACTCATAAGATTGCTAAAGTAAACAATCCTGCTCAGACAAACCTGTTGGGGAACCAAAAACACATAACACCTGAAGCTGGTCTGTCACCCCTGTGCTGCTATAACATATACAGGGTCTATCTATCATCATTATATTAGCAGATATTACATGTAATATTTTCTGTGAAATCATGTCATTTCTACCTTTGACATCACCATACCCCAGGTCGCTATATTTCTTCTTACTTAAAACTATATTCTATCCCACACCTGTTTGCCGAGGGATGGTTGCTATCTATTAGCACATCACACACTAATGATATTGGCTCAGGCTCGTACGTGTACTCTTGTGTTTTGTAAGTAAATACCATAAATTGATATTGACACTGCCTATTATAAGCAGGCCTGGAAGGGCTTGTGGTATGAGTCTATTATCGTTACTGTTGTTATGTAGGAATGATTAATTGGGAAAGTCATTCAAGGTGGTGAGATCATGGAATGTGAAGGAGTACTAAGCGAATCCGTTAAAATATCGGACATAATAGCTCATCAGTTTTTATTTTACACTGTACTATTGGTTGTTTGGTAAGTTTCTAAATTCTGTTATCCATCAATGGTATCCACGCCTGATGATTTTCCAAGAATCCACAGGACCCGAAAGGTGAATAGTATAGAATCAGATTAATATCTCTACTGGTATGAGAAATACTGAGAAAAAACTGTCTTGCATTTGCAGCAATTCGTTTATGAATTCAATTGGGCCTCACATAGGATCGCCCCTTGAATCCTATCTTAATTCAGCATTAGTTTAGAATTAGAAACTCTAGCTTTGACAAAGAAATTAAAAGATTTCCCCGATTATCTCTCATCTTGGGATGGATTATATCCCTTTATACCTGATTGCCTTACTTCTTTAATTTAGATCACCCCTCAGTTAATTTCAACATGTCCACATGTCCATGAATAGTAAAGCACTGAAAGGATGTTCTATGAAGTTCTCAAAAATAATTTGATTAAACCAGGATGAAACTAATGATTGTGTTTTGTCAGCTCAGTTTAGACGGGGATCAGTCCTGCATCATCTCACCTTGTCCCAGGACAAGGTACAAAATAGTTGTTTTCTCTCGAAAATAACACAGAAATAGTAAATAATAAAGGGGTGTGGAATGAGATGAGATGAGGTCTAAGGGGATACAACAGTTATTGCCAGGTAAACAGTTATAATCTGAGTTCCAATGATATATACCAATGTACTGAGGAGACAGCAATAAGATCATCATATATACGCTGTAACTATCAATTACAAAGTCATATCATATATTTGCAGCATCTCGTGTATATACAGGGATTTATATATTGAGGAAAAATTAGTGCTGGATGTATGACTTTGAGTAAGAAGGAGGCCCTGACCTAAAATATCAGCTCAGCAGGCCACCTTGTGGGCTAATACTCCATCTGTCGGCGATAGGAGTAAGTCTGGAACACGTGGTGTGATGCCAGGTATGTTGGACTTGTTACGCGGAGGAACGCCTTGCCTCATCTTGCCTGAGGCTCTCCCTCTTGAAGAAGAAAATCTCTTATATAAATCTTCTTTTCAAAGTGGTTCTAATTAAAAGTTTTGCCTGTCCCTAGCAAATGGCGTTTGTTGTGTTGTTAATGTGTTTGTTGCCGACACTTAGTTTTTTCATGAAGGTACATCCAGTTTGAATTCTTAGGGTTAATCATTTTACTAATTTAGGTGACATTGCTCTACTTATCCACCAAATGCCTTATAATGATATGCAGAATTGTGTAAGGAGCGAAAAATCAAAATACAGGTCTGCAAAAGTGTAAAGATACTGAGTGCAATGAAAAATCCTATTCTGCTCAAAGGACCGAGGGCCTCTATGACTATGGCACATGGAGCATATTCTCCTTGGTTCTCCTGCTGAATCTACATTTGGTCTTACTAAGCCTGCACATGTATAAAACATGCTGTGATGCACACTTTCACAAGTCTAGTGATATCATTAGAAGTACTTTATGAAAGGGTGTCTGTGTATATTATGTTAGGGCCACAGGGAGGGCTCTTCATACATTGAGTATTAACTTACTATAAAGATAAGTACCAGGCAAGAGAGGGAGAAAAAATTGTCTTTACTATCTCCTTGATGGAGTGAGTGCTAGTAGCATTTATAAGGACCAATTTTGTGCTTCTGTATTTACCTAAACAGTATTAGACTACTATTTCTTATCGCTTTTATGTTTCCATGGAACCATTTGTTATGGTGATTATTGCTTGTCCCTCATCAGTATGTTATTTTCTGAAATTGATAATAAACAACAACCAATGGATAACCCATCATCGCGGTTGTGAAATGAAGAGGCTTCGCAATTTGTAAAATAACATACATAATAGCATTCTCACATCCATCTGTCATCACTGTATGTTTGTATTTAGCTCCTCGGCATATTTAATGGTTACTTTCATTAGGTCTATTTCCGATTTGATATTAGGCAGTTGTAAACGAGTGGTAATGATATATACAGGAAATTGTTTCCTTTCTTATAAAGAAGTTAGTATCCTTTATAAAGAATATAAGCTCTGACACACAGCAAAAATATTCATGCAAGAATTATGGTCCTGAAGGGTGATATATCACCCTCAATTTCCAGTCCAGAAAACTTTCACGAGATCTACTGTTATTAATTATAGTTGCCTAGTGAAAAGATTTTTAACAAATTTTTGTCTCGTCCAATATTCTGAGATGCATGGCAAATCATCATCCACCCCCATAGGGTCAGCATTGGTATTTCCCCGAGTGGGCTCAGAGGGGAACTCTATTGTTTACAGAGCATCCTCCGCTTCTGTCATTCCTTCCATTTTGGTTGTTTTCTATTTATTTTTTTCGCAATGCGTTGCAGATCAAGTGATAATACCATGGGTGTGTGACCGAGCCCACAGGGCCAGTGTTGTGCAACTGGATCTAAACAGGGGGACTCAAAGTTTGCCATTTATTTGCTTGTTTTGCAGCATCTGCGTGGTTGGGGAGTGACAAATATCACTTAGTTTTATGAATCATGGCCAGGGGACGCTGGTCTCTTGTATGGCAATACCCTGCTGATAGCCTTACTATGGACGTGGGCGGGGTCAGTGAGTGGGCAGAGACATGGGTTGAGTGTGGTACTCCCCCCATCCAGGGCATTCATGCTCCAAGGTGTTGTACGGTCCTTCTGCTCCAGGCTTTGTTCTTTGCTGTATTATGCAACGCCCATATTTTAGTTATGGAGATATTCTCCTTATATATAACGTATACGACTTGGAAAGGGGTGCAATATATATGTGACCTTCTTGATGCCTTGTTAGTAGAAGATGTATACTTTAACGATGAATGCAATAGGAATGATTTATTAATCTGAATAATTTATGAATCTGTGGAATGACAGACCCAGAATATACTGTAGATATGATAATTATTTCTATGATGATGAATGGGTTATGGTGATGAAACACCGTTTTTTCACATTCCCTCTCGATATAAAACCTGGATCATGAACCCTAACCCACGCTCGAAGCATTGTCATAGTTTCGGTGGTTGCTTAGCAACATTAGACACCAGATCCTGTCACAAAAAGCTTCTGTTAGAGGGCGTATTCCCCTCTAGGTCCGCCATATTACGTAAATATTTATGCTGTAAGGGTGTAAGAGTGGTTGAGGGACAGAAATGAACTCCTTTGAGTCGAGAGTGAGCCAATCCCTGCTCTTTCTAGCCATAAGCTTGAGTAACTCCCGACTGCCGAGCTGGCCTCGGATCTCTGAACTGGGGACGACTATTTTGTCTCCAGCAACTCAAGCATTTTGGCTACAGATTATTATCTGGTTAATTTTCGAGATAATGAACGCTTTTAAAGTCTTATTACAGTTCTTTTGCCACATTTCCAATTCGACACAGACTTTCTTAATATGTTGCTTCCATCATCAATGCATTTGGAAACATTTTATGAGATGACAGGAAACAAGTTATGAGATGACAGAAAATGAAACTTATGTATGGACAACAAATAAGAGAATAAATGGAAGAATTGTGATTTCCCAGAAGGTTAATGAAATGTCATTTTTTCCAAAAAATGTTTATGACCATGCAAGTGGAAATAACACTATTACAATACAATACAACGAATTCACATATATGATATATATATTATTTGAATATCAACTATGTTTGAAGAAAGGGGAAATTTTATCGACAATATGTGCCGCTCTCCAAGAACGCTTTTGCTAGTCTTTATTGTTATCCTTCATAAAAACAAACCTGTAAAACATATTTTTCCTAGGCTTTTTTACTGTCTGTTTTTATGGACGCTGAAGATACTTACTTTTTTCCTCTCTGTCATAGAATCCATATGCTCTGTTTCAAAATGTATGAAATCTATGATATGCCATGCAGAATATTGCAAAACAGAAAACAGCCTCGAGCTTGTTGACTCCACAGCTTGAAAAAAGAAGAGTTTACCCTGGCCCCGATCGTGTAACATATTTTTTTAAAGAATAAGATGGAGAAAAAAATAAAATACGATGAGAAAGGCTGGCGCCACGCTGAAGGTAATGGTCCGTCTAGTGACCTACCATTGCTACACTTTCTCCAGTAAATTGATAAATAGTGCATCTGCCTGCTCTATAGAACCTAGAAGTTGTGTTCAGAGTCGTTGGGATGCTGAGTCGGAGCAATTTACTTTGCTATGCCTGTAGTACTTTTCTTTTGAACTAGTGGCGGAAGAAACTATAAATTGGTCTTTCCATAATGCTTCCAAAGGGCCTAATTGAAAGTTCTTTTCAGCTGAAATTCCACCAAACCGATTTCTCCATCCGACATTTTTCGCTCCATCCGATGATCTGATGAATTGGTTTGGGTGGAACATGATCCGACAGCTATCCGATTATAGTTAACATGTTTAGTATTATCGGATAATAATTACCGATCACCCAAACGAAATGTAGGGTGTAGTGGAATACCGACTTTACAATTGCTTCTTTCTGGTCTTGGAGTAGGCGTCTTAATTGGATACTAATTACATTTTGCGGTTTAGAGTGATATGTTTTCCCTCAGTTTGAAGGGACTCTCTCAAGACTGGGATTACCTTGATGTCGCCTTTGATGCAATAGGATTTGCACTATGATCTATGAGGGCATAGTTCACTTAATTAAGTATATCTTATTATGTGCAATAATATCCAGATTTCGTTCATAGTTCCTTAATAATCTTCATCGAGAAAATTTAAAGATAACCTATTTCACTGAGAAATAGAGCAGGTATTTGGAGTTGAGCATCACGATGACTATTTTTATAACTTCACCACCAAGTTCATTCGCCCTTGTTTGAAATATCACCATCTCATTATCAATATTTACCTGGAGCAAGTCGTCAATATCCACTTACTGATGTTCGTGTCTGGGACACTGATATATAACCACTGAATACACGTTCTCTCTAGTTAATTGTATAAAGAAACAGAAGCTTTTTAGAGTCAGAGAGCCACCTCTGGCAAGTCGTTGGCGTATGCTAAGGGCCAGTACATGAGGCCTGTCTCTCCTCACCTGGGATTAGGCAGAAAGGGAAGAAGACCTTCCTAATGTTTTACCACTGCTCCTTGTCTACTTCACATTCATGTAGCCAAGACTGAAGGCTTTCGCACTTTTTTATAGCCAGGTTTTGACAGGCAGTATCCGTTTCAATGAGGATTTCGACCACAGGTTTTTGCTGTTGATTTTGTTATTTACTTACCCCACCCTAGGCTCTAGATGAATGGTAACAGATCGCCGTTATAACTCAACCTCTGAAAATGGAGTAAAAATTGCTTTGCAATGGATGTGGCGCTTAGGTGTTGGTCAACAACTATACACCTATATTTATCAAAGATGTTGCTGTATGCATATAGAAGCAAGCGTATGATAATAATTCTGCTGTTGCCATGCTCTCCCTTTTTATTTTTTTTAAAAAATCATAATATGCCCATGCTGTAAGAGAGATGCAATGAAGTCGGTGCATTGGAAAATACCAATATTAAACCGTACTATATAATGAGTTCGAATTATATTATCTTTTACATTTTAAATACATATATGGCCATTCAGAATATAAAAACAAACCAAAGGTTTAACATATTATAACTAAATAGTGAATATTATTCGCGCTTCATTCTATTCAATTCAAAAGTTTTACATTTATAATTATGTTTTTAACTATGATTGGGTCTAGCCGAAACCAATATCCACATTATTTCGTGCCGTTAGAATTCTTTCCTGGATTACAGTGCATATGGCCGGTACCTATCAGGATAAAATCAGTGACTTTGCATTTCAACAACTAATTTCTTTCCTAAGTATGGATGCGATAGTGTTGGGAAAATATTTCGCCGTTTATTCGTTCGGCTTCTTTGAATGGTTCCATGTGTAAGCACCGAGTGACAGGTATCTGTTTATGCCTTGTCCCTTCTCTTACGTGGCGTCGGGGTTCACATGATCACAGGTTCTGGGTTGTAGTCAGTCTTCATTTACAACAGGTGTCTTTGCACATAGTTCTAAGCCTGAGTTCTAAGGTAGGGCCATTTTGTGATGTTCCGTGAAGAGAAATTTTGGAATTCTTTTTTTATCGCATTTATGTTCGCAAGGTCACCTTCAGACTGTATCAGCATTTCGTGAGGATATATTAGAGGAAGAAGAGGCTTGAATAACTGGAATATTTGGCAAACTATCGCTGGGGCTCATCATTTCGGAAGTGATAAGAGCCTGCATTGATCATGTTTACACCTGCAGCGTCCTATTCCTATATGTTGGCACGATTTTATTTTTATGATTTTGATTCATGTTGCCCCGGATGTTGCCTGAGCTCTTTTCTAACCTGGATATTTTAGTAGTTATTATGTGTTTATATTTTCTGTTTTGAAAATTATCAACAACAATGGAGATGAGGAGTGTGCTACGAGACATTTCTTTGTAAATAAATTTTATCTTAGTTCAATTTCAGTGCTACACTGATATTTTCATGAATCCCAATCTGTTATGTAATACATGTAACTCATAGAGAGAGAGGGTTAGTGGGTTGGGGTTTGCGAGGATCTATTTGCATTTTCATTAGTGAATTCACTAGTTTCGTAAATGATTCATTTTTGATGTGCTATAAGCAGAGCTATAGGTAAAAGTCTGGTATAGGTCTTATAGTGTTTACTTTCAATTAGAATTTAAAGTATTTGCCCGAAACGTGATTTATTGTACCTACGCATGTCTGCCTTAGAATAAATGTAGAACATTTTGTTTTAACATGTTTTGCTGACAGGAACATTAGCAGTATTTTGTTGTACTCCAAAATTTAGACTCGCAACTAAATTTTTATCTGAAGATTTAGAAAGGTTGATGTCTGAGCGGTTGGAGGGGTCAGTTTGAACATTTGCCCTCAGGCTTTCAGATACCTGGCATGTATATATCAACCTTGGAGGGTAGTTTATTAACAATAAGTGCCACTGGATGCCTACTGGACTTGAATAACCTTTTGAATAAGCTATATGATTATCCGAGTCTTGGAAAATTACTCTTTGTAGTTTCCTTCTGATTCTCAGTAACTATTTTAAAAGAAAATAGGCACAAAAAACTCTATAATTGCATATATTCAACAAGGTCTTTATAAGGCCAAAGATAGATATATAGTTGGAAACTAACACAATGGGCTGAATAATAAAATTTGCTGTTACTTTAGTAGCATATGGCACCAAGACCTCTTCCCTTTTTTATTTAGTGTCATTTTAACAACTCGGAAAAGAGACGATTGATTGAATGACAGTTCCATAATTGCCTATCCAGCAAGGTTGTTGCGTACGGTCGAAGAATCACTATTATTTAAAAGCTTTTGGATAGAGGGCTTTTACCCTGCTGGGAAGATCTTGAAGGAAAAAATGTCACCTATGACAAGCCATGAGCAGCATGCAGATCCTGTGTCTTGCATTTATTTCAGTAGCACAACTTCATGTATAGTTTCATAACAGTGAGGCTGTTGTGGCAACCCACATAAAATAGAGGATAGAGCTGTGTCCCCAGTCCCTTGAGGTAAATCTAGAAATATCCACTGTTGTTTCTGGAATGGGAATCGGTCATGGAGGTCTTGTTTTCCCCTTTGTCAACAGCAAAAACAGAAAAGAGAAGCGATTCTGAGAGTGTTGGCCGTGATAGGACGTGGCTACCGAGCCTGTACTTGTTATTTCTACTTAAATCCTTACATGAAAAAACAATATTAGTTCTAGCACAGAATCTATGGTTCTAGAGACCGATTTTGAGTAAGAAATGTCTATTTAACTGTCATATAATAGGATGAGATATTATGATATGACAATGTTGGCATTATGACTTTTAATGTTGTTCCAGCGTTAAATTATTATCTAAATTGAATCATAATGCATATATATATATACACACCATATATTATGTTAAATGTAGGTGATGGGCTCTCCACTTCTGCCTGGGGTTGTATAAGCTTATCTATGTAATTAGTTAATCCCAGCTTATTCAGAAAGTTGGCCATGTGATCCTGTATATTTTTAATTCATGGGTCTAGGCTAGGCTTTAGGCTTGACTAAGTGCTACCGCATGAGCCTATCGCTGACTATTGACAGCCCACCTCAACAGGTTTACATTGAACCCTGGGTCGTCTATTGTAAGAGACATAATATACTAAAACCCGAGCTCCATCCTCCGTCCAGATGGCCTCATAGACTTGTTGGCTGCCAACCATCTCCTCTTTGTAAATTAGAGATTATAATGAACCTATCCATCCAAAAGTTCTGGATTTGAATTTAAATAGGGGCAGGTTTTCACCCATCTCCACAAGCATCCATGTACATTTATTAAGTGTATCAATGTGCAAATAGTGGACAGAGAGGCAGGTCATTCACTATTTACAAACTTAGATACCTGCCCCCTGTGATGCAATAGTACGCATGCATTAGTCTATGCTCGTAGCCTCAGGATCTCAAGGAATCTTAGACCAAACTGAGAGCCTGTTGTCAAGTCTATACAGCTCATTACACAGTTATGTGTAAAGCCCTGTGTTAGGTGTAGAGAAAAAGCGGTAAAATAAACAGCCTCCACTGACTAAGAGCTACTCCTGCCTCCTTCTGTATGAAGATGCTCTCCAGTCTGTAGTTGCATTACTGTTAGTTGTACCACCTTGTCCCTCTCTACACCTCTCTATTGTTCTGTATGAACTCTGTAATGAATATGTGGCTTGCAAATGGAACCTGACAATTTTATCATAGTTCATGATTTAAAAATACTTGCAAATGCTGTACAATTTATTTATTGCATTAGATGAATATAATAGCAGAATTATTGAATTATTTAAACATAAGATTGCTGGGACATGTTAGAAGACCTGGAGAAAAAAATTTCTCAATTAAATTAAATTCTATAATCGGTGCATCCAACACGAGAAACAAGATAATTGGACAACACAAATATAGCACTGATAATACAAACATTGTACTGTACAATGAGGGGATAATGAAATTATGCCAGACGGGATTATTCTGATAATGTAAATATGTGACGACATAAAGAAAGTTCTATCCATCTATCTATCTATCTATCTATATACCTGTCATCTCGAACGATTGTGCTTTGCTACTTCTAGAAATTATTTAGTTTTCGATTCAGTTCAATGTTTGGACGGCCATTTCAATATTTTTTATATTGTTATTTGTTCTGCCAACATACGATGAGTTGATTATCATAAACTGTTATACTTGCGTATTAATGTTTTAACAAAAATGAAATAGAGGATGCTCCTATCAGACCGGAACTTTATAATGTATGTCTAACATTCGCCCTCTAAATAAATTGTGTAGGCCTATGACATAATAATTTGCCACCACCCTTTGGTGGTGGGTGAGAAATACCCTAAGAAATGTTATTAGATGATAAAATAAGCATGCAAAACAACTTTTATATGAATTCCAATGGCGGTCTGGCTGATCTGCCCTAGATCTACCGTTGGTGATTATCTGTCCAATCTATGGAGAGATCGGTGATGACTAGTGCTTACATGTCAGAATATCATGAATAGATTATTACTTATGATATTTATAGTCACAAACTTGGTAGTTTTAAAGCACAGCATTAGCATATGACTAAATGATATTCCTATTGTATTTTACAGATATATAATGGACTAAGTATACGCAGCTCTCTCTCCGGGCCACTCCTAGAAAGGTCGGGGCAATAGGAGACGCAAACTACGGTGCTGCCATCTGGTAAGAATGAAAAGAAGCATTCACTTAGCCTACCTGACCCCTGTGGTCATTCATGAAACCTGGTAGATGTAATATACTTCCTTGACACATAGTTGATGGAATATTTTCTCGTCTGGTTTTGGAATTTATGCAGTAACTTACATAGTATATGTGAGTATTGAAATTTTAAATCACTGCTGATGATGATACAAAAGTAGGACTAAATCCCATGAAATCGAAGTTAGGGGTCATTAAAAAATTATGTAACGCTCGAGGGGGGGGGGGGGGTGTCAGACGGTCCCATACTATAACATTGCGGGGCGTAACGCAGGGGGGGGGGGGATGTAAATTTTGAGGCAAAAAAGCGTTACATAATTTTTGAATGACCCCTTACAATCTCTATATTTCCTGTATGGCGTGTACCCGGTTCAATAACATGTTCAATTATATTTAAAATCACAAGGTTGATGTTTGATAAATATAGCACAGAGATAAAACTTTATATATGTATACTTATAGTATTGCTTTTCTGATGACATTTTTCTTTCTTGATGCAGGATATCTATCGTAAAGGAAACAAATCTATCAAAAACTCAAGATGGCAGAGGCCGTTCAAGGTGAAGTCATGTACCAGAAGGAAGGGAACATGGGAATGACTACCCTGACATTCCGCAGCAAGCAGTACACCTTTCCTAGCCTGGTGGTTAAGCCTGATATGCAAACTACGGAGACACAAACACAAACAGATGCACCTACAGATCCAGTGTGTGTATTGCTGGATGTTGGCTTGGTTTGTCCTTACTGCACTGGATCATTCACTGCTAAGTTCGTGCGCAAACAAGCACGAATTGCCTTGTCACAACAAGGGAATTTCGAGGTACCGGATGGTCATGCTATAGAAGCCCCTCGCCATGGACATTTAATGCTTACTGGAGATGGAGGCCATGAGCACTATGGCCGACCGGTTGACTCACAGTCTCTCTCACAAGACTCAGACACTGATTCTGAGCTAGGATTACGAAGCAATATCATGAAGCAGCTAGAGGAAAGTGGCATACATGTCCACATTACTCCCCAGTCTGTTGGGGAACAGCCCAAGTTCGCTAAAATTGTTCCGCTTTCGCAAAATCAGCAACGGCAACTTCATCAGCAACATCAGCACCACCATCAACATCAACATCACCATGTTCATCATCAACATCATCATCAGCAACCATCACCACAACAACAACCCCTACAACAACAGAAACATCAGCAGACCCAACATGTGCCTAGAAGGCATCAGGATAGGCGGCACCATGAAAAGTATCATCTGTCTCCTGAGCAGGAACGTATGATTAAAGAGAGGCAGATGCTTGTCAGACAAAACCAAATCAAGCAAAATAAAGAACGTCAGGACTTCATCAAGGAGCTCCAGAAAAGGGAATGGCAGCAGCAAATGCCACAAGCTGGATCAGTGTATGTGGAAGAAAAGTCCTCCCAATATGTTATCAAACATGATCTTTCCAAGAGACATTCTCACAACAGAGTACCACCACCACCACCTTCACCCCCAAAGCATAGTTCACACCATCATCACCATCACCAGTCTGGATCCAATAGGTCCTCCTCGAAGCAGAGTTCCAAGAGGGATTCCAAGAAGGATAGATCCCCTAGCATTTCTGAAATTAGGCCAAGAAAAAGAGCCAGTAGTGTAGAGAGAGGAGAGATTATCTACGAAGGTGAAAACATTGCATTAGGAGGATGCATTGAGACAAATCTGGATGACTTTTCTCAGACTAGAACATCAATGAAAGAATTACATGGTCAGATACGGACGCCTCCACCAAAACCTCGTCGGTTGAGTAGCCGTAGTAGTGATTATGGCAGCTTAGAACCAACAAGTCCTACAGGTGTTGATCCAACTTATAGAGTTATTGGAAAACGCTCTAGGAGGAAGGAATTGAAGCAACAAATGCAAAAGGCTAAACAAGACAAGGAGAATGAATGGAGAAGTCAGAGAAACCAAGATTCCATGTCAGGGGAAAACCAACACACTCAAGTGGTGCAAAAGAGAGACACAAAACATGAGAGTTTGGAGAAACTGGCCAACACTCAACAACATAGTGCATGGTCGAGCGACAATGATATCTACAAGCAGCCATTGCCCATGAACCGTCTCTCCAAACAAGCACCACCCAAGATTCCACCTAGGATAAGGAGGCCTGAACAGCAAAGTGGCAATCAGGGTGGAGTCAACCGTCCTCCACCTCCAAGTCCCTCTTCTAGGTACAGGCTTAGGCAGGGCAGTGAAACAAGGTCCATCAAGTCAGAGGATGGACGGTCAATCAGGTCTAAATCTAGTACCGGGGATACTGAGCAAGAGAATTGGATCAAAACATCTCATGTGCGAGGCAATACTCCTGCACGTGAAACTATTGTCCCTGTTGAAGAAGTTGCTAAAGATGAAAACCCAGTTCTAACAGTGAAGCAAACTTGCAAGCTTGAGGAACTTTCAACGTCGCAGAAGAATGACCGTATCATTACCTATTTAGATGAACAAGCAGCAATACATAAATTCAAAGAGGGACGGAATGAGAAAGATGTAGTTTATAATCTCGGCCACAAAGAACCTTCTGAGGGTACTGAAGATTCATCTATTGTACAAGGTATGGCAGTTCTCAGCGAACAAAGTGGAGATGCTTCATATGGTACATCCTTCACTGAGAAAAGGAGCTATGAACTGAAGAATACAGTAAACAATTATGAAAGGCAGTCCGAAGAAGACATGCTCACCAGTGGCAGTGCCCTAAGCACTATTCTAGCAGGCAGTGAAAAAAGAGGAAATATCACTGAAACATCTTCTGAAGAAGATGATGAAGTCTTTAACCCTGAAGAAACAGTGGATGAAATCTTAGAGAATGTTCAGACTGAAACCTATAGTCCTTCATCAACCCTTAGTAGGGCTTTCACTGGACCCAGAAGAAAGAAGAAAAAGGCAAAACCTGACCCTGCACTTATAGAAAGCACTCAGTTGCACAAGGCCGTTTCCCAAATTGTTGAACAGGAGATGAGAACACCAAGTCCTGAGACAATACTTGATGATATTCTAGAAGGAGTTGACTCAGAGGACAATGTACCTGATACTCCTGATTGGGAGAGTTGTCCACAAAGGACCACAACTGCTTTATTGAATACTTCAACAACAACTACTTTTACATCAAATGAACCTCGTCAATCAGTGACAGCTCATGGCAGTGTACCTTCAGACGAAGCTGTAACCACAGTCCCAAGTGATTTGATAAGAGAAACTTTGGAAACAACCCTAAGTTCCCTCAACGAGAATCAAGCTTCGGCCAGCAGATCAACTTCATGTGAATGTTTACCTGAAGATATAGGAGATAATGTTTCTATGGGAAAGAGATCCATTTCAACATATGAAGACACATCTGAGAATTCTGATTATGAGGAGGTCAGAGATCTAGAAGGCCCTTATTTCCAGAATAAGAAGGAAATGAAAGAAGCATCAAATACTTCTATTGAGAGAATCATTGACAAGACATTGTATCTAACTGACAAAATATTGGCTGCTTATCCTCATCTAGAAAAGAGAGAGACAGAAATTGTCAATGAAAATTCTCTGAATACAGTCGCCACACAGAGTTCACTTTCAGATTATGAAATGCAGTCTAACCATAGTGAATCACCTTTACACGATTTGGGAAAACAAGATGAATACAGAGCAGGTGCTGAGCCATTGGATCCAGTCAATGCTGAAGATAACAAGGAACATGAGGCTAAAGGGTCTACTTTTGTCTCTGATAGCAGGAACATTGCTGCTAAAACAAGCAAACATGATGAAATTGACTACCAGTTTCACGGTGCCTATGATGAATTAAATTTATACATGAAGAAAACCAAAGGTGGAGGTAACCACCTACATAAGGAGACCTATGATAATCAGCTAATTATTAAAACAGAAGCTGAGGAATCAATCAAGTCTGACTTCCATGAGTCCAAGGCATATTCACCAGCTTCGCCAAAAATTGAATGTCCAGTTTCCAAACAAGAAATTGAAATCCCCTCTTCATTGAAAGCCAAACTAACACAAGAACGTAGAGAATTTCCTGAACTTCACTCCAGTGAGGATGATTCCAAAGCTCGGTGTTTAATGCTTGATAAGGTAACAAAGGACTTATATGAAATTCAGCATAGCCTGATGGCTGATGAAGAGAAATGGCTCATGGAAGATTTCTACCAAGATACAGAGATGGCTGAGCTAGAAAGTATGTCTGATCAGGGCACAATCGAGAAAAGGCACAGCCAAAGCATTAGAACACCAAACTCTGGAGAGAAGCTTGATAATGAAACCAGCTCTATTTCAAACCGAAGTTCAAAACTATATGACTCAGACTCAGATGTTCCAACTGTACCAAGAAAAGTACAGTTTTGGGTTCCTCAAAATGATGCACCACAAGTTGAGGAAGAGAATGACCATGAAGATACCGAAACACCTGAAACATTTGATAATGTTGAAAAACAACTGAAAGAAATGGAACAAACAGTGAAAGAGATGAGTGCACTGGATGAAATGGATCCCCATGAGAAGCTGAGTGAGGATACACTATCTAAAGAAGACTTAAGAGTTGTGGATGATGACCAGTATAAAAGTGATCATACTACAGATGATAATGAACAGGTTGAGAGTAGTTGTACTGATGATTTTGGAAGTGAAATTGATGATGTCCTTGAGGCACTCATGATGGATGAGCAATTCAGTGACAATATGCTTGATATTATTGATGCTGAGATTGATGAACCAAGCAAGAAACAAGAACGCCACCCAAAAGTCTCAAAGGATCTTAGAAGAGGTCCCTTGAGATATGTAAGTCCTATATCCACATCTGGATCTGAATCTGAGCCAGAGGATGTAGAAGAGAACTTACCTTCTTTACATGTTTATGACGAAAAAGTTTCTGAAATTCTGATTGAAACAGCTAAAGTCCAGAGCCTTGTTCAGGATGTTGTGAAGCAAGAAAGTACACAAAAGTCTGAAGCATGCATCACCTTTGTGAACATTGATGGAAGTTCCTCTGATAGCATTGCAGACACATCTACTGATGACAGTGGCCCAGGTATCTATGTGAGCAGGTCCTCTGTATCTGGAAATTTTGACCGGGTGAAGGTAGTTCCCAGCAAGACACCACCACCACCTGTAGCTCCAAAGCCTGACAAAAGGAAGATATTGGAGGCTAAGTTGAGAAGTGAATCAATAGAAAGTCAAGAAAGTGTTGATGAAATGAAACAGATTATTGTGAATCAGGGTTCATTTGAGCTACAATCAGATTCTATGGAAGAAGAAAGTGAGACTGAATCTGAGAAAGATTTTCTAAGGATTTATAACAAATATGCTGATTCAGAAGAGAGGCAAGTTAAACCCATGATTGCTGACTGCCAAGAAGAAAGTCAAGAAGTGGATAAATGTGTATCTACTGCAAGCATATCCCTGAAAATAACTGAACCCAGTTCAAATAAACCAACACGTCACAGTTTGATGCAAGGTAAGATTGTTGATGCATCCCAAGTCCCCGTTGAATGTTTGGATGAGAAAATGGAGGAACCTACTGAAATTTTTGGCAATGGAAAAGATCTTATCAAATTCAGTGATGAGGAATCACAAGCTGAATCTCATACTGATTTAACTGGAGGAAACAAAACATCTGTGCAAACATCTGTTGGACCTGGTGGATTACTCTCACATGCAACAACTGATGTAGCTACATTTGAAACTGAGAATGTTCTGTCCAGGGAAGAAGCACAAGACTTTTTGAAACGCATGTTCACTAGTAATAGTTCTGAAGAAGTTAAACAGGAATCTAAAGATCTACAGGCTTGTCTATCAGATGTGAATCAGGTTTTAGATGAAGGCCACAATGACTATATAGTAAAGGAAGAGGAGGTAACTACTCAAGAAGTAACCCTCTTGTTTGCTTGGCCCCGGAGGAAGGCAGAACCTGTTAAGATTTATGAGGATCCCTTCAGAGAAATTCACCTACGGAGGGTGACTAGGATCAGAGATCTTGATGTTGAAGTAGTGGAAGGGCCAACTGTTACAACAATTGAACGACCTCCTGTTGCTGCTATAGAAGGCAAAAAATCAGTTGACACCTCAACAGACGTTCCTAACATACTCCCTCAAGGGGATGATTCAATAGTTGTTAAAAGAAAGGAAACTGTGACTAAGAAAATCAAAGGTGCAGGCAGTGAAAAAGGTAAAACAAATCCTGCCAATGAACCAGAAGAATCATTGGCATTAGCTAACGAAGACGATGACACAAGCAGCTGTGGTGACAGACCATTGAGCAGTGATGTTGAAATTGAATTAGATGAATTACTTGAAGGGATTTCTGATGTATCAGAGTGTTTTGACACTAGAGGTGAGAACATGTCTGGTAGAAAGGATGCTTCCGCACAAACAGAGGGCTTAGAGCCCTCCTCTCACCTTAGTCCTGATAGCTATAGTGAAATCTCTTTAGATAATGACATGACTGATACTGATGCATGCATATCTGCTCAAGGCGGCCATGGCCTGCATGCCTTCACACAAAGTAGTAGCATGAAGGTGCATAATGCATCAAATGTCACAGATGCATGCATGGTAGAAAATCACAGCTCTTTTACTGGAACGCTAAGGCATGATGTTAGCACACAGACAGGTGGTGGGTTCATTGATTTTCTTTCAACAGATATAAGCATAAATGCACATGGGTCCACTGGATCCTTATCAGTAGGTAGTGCACCTAACAATGATCCTGGGCCCTCAGCTGGCCAGACTGATCCTAGCCTAAGCAGTAGTGTAGTTGCATCCTCTAGCATTAAGTCTAACAATCTTTCTATGGCAAGCACAACAACAACAATGTACACTCATGAACAAAGTAGCCTCCAAGGTCAGACCACAAATATATCCTTGTCAAAAACTCCAAAGGTTGCCCTTACCTATTCCTATCCTGCACCCTGTACTGAAACTGGACCTGCTTATGTTAAACAGCAGAAGGCATGGGTTACTTCTGGTGGCACTATGGGGAAAGGCTTTCAATCAAGGGATGATGGGGGGCAACTTGTTGTCTTTGCGCTTGCTGAATCTTTAAATGAAATGGACCCAGGTGATCTGTCAGATAGAGACCCAGGATTCAGCATTGTGCAGATGGGAGGATGCTGCTGTGCTAGGTCTCCATTTTATGATAGTGTCACTTTGAAGGACCATAAGATCACAAAAGATGTCATGTGTGCTGATGTTAGGGAACTCGACCATGAAGATATTTACAAACACTCTGTTACAACCATACAGCTTGTCACTGAAGGCGCTCTTGAATGTTTGCCACCTTTCCTGAATGCTAAGAATGTAACCTGGACAGATTGTTTGGAGTTGGGTATGGCTTCACTTGATGTTAGAGGCTTATTGCTTTCTTCTGCTGACAGTTTTGAGGCAGTTTGCTTTAAACAACCTGGTGAGAAAATTAACACATGTGCGGAAGAATCCATTGTTGCAAAAGATCTTAATTATCCAAAAGAGGGACTTTTAGATGAAATTCACCCTGAAATATCTGATACAAAGGAATATCTTCCTGAAAGTGTTTATCATTCATTTGTTTTTCTTGCTCAAGACCAACCTCTTGAATATAGTCAAGAGGTTAGTTATGGTTCTGCCTTTGAAATGGAAGAACTTGCTGCATGGATGTTGAACATTGTTGTCCTGACCCTTTTCAAAACAAAGAACAATCAAATGGAAGCACGAAGCGAAGATATTAAATTGAGAGCTTTCAATGATAGAACATCAGGAATAAAGTATGCCACGGTTGAACAAGTGCCAGTAATGGAAGAGGTCATTGCCATGCAACACAACAAGGAACATCTGTTTGCTCCAGTATATTGTGCTGAGATATCCTCTTTAGAGCATGCGGAAATGAACATGGCTTGTGAGGACCCTATCCAAAGTACCATCAACATGGGTGTTCATCCATGCTATGAATTTAATACTTCTCTAAGTATACAGCTTGCAGAACTCCAAGATGCCAAAGAATGTGGACAAAATCAGTCAGGGTCAGGAAAATGCAAAGACACTGATGATAAGAAATCAAAGAAATCAAAGGGTTCAAGTGGAAAATCTAGTAATTATAGCAGTGCGGGTACACAAAACAGCACTGGGGATGGTCAACGCTCATTTGGCTCAGGTGGAGGAATGTCTGGTGGCAGTGGAGGACAAGGAGGTCCTGGTGGTGGGGGGGATGATGATGATCCCTGGGAAAGAAGGAATAAAAGGTCACATGAAGAAGAACAAAGATCAACTAGGAAGAAGGATCGAAAAAAGTCCAATGATGATGAATCCAGTGATGAGGATGAAGATTCAACTGCTGGTTATGGTACTGTAGTCCGTGCTGGAGAGAAACATTCTGGTGCCTATGGCTACTCAACTGATACCCAGGTTCCTCATTTAGCATTCAGGCCCATAGGGATTGAAAACAAATCCCTTGAGATGAAAGTTGAACAAGCACCTGAGTTAGTCATTCCTATAGTAAAGATGTCTGCTCCTATACCATCAAAGTCACAAAATGTGAAAGAAGCATCTGTCATTAGAACAAAAGAGGAGCGGAAAGTAGATGGTAAGAATGTACACCAACTTACAGAGGAGCATATGTTGAAGGATATTGTGCGCACTGGAGAAACAGAGGTGGTTAGGGGGAAAACCATTAAGCAACTGGAAGAGGCTGATGACCAAGACTTCCAGAACATGGTGCAAGGACTCTGGGACCCTATGCAGGCAATGATGGAGAAACAGCAAGAAGCACTCCATAAGGAGGCAGAAGGTTTTATCAAGGTGAAAGACAATAAAGTTAGCAAACATTCATCGGATTATGATTATAAATCATCTGATGGTACACACGTCAAGGAATCACATACTTGGTCATCTGATGGGCAAAATCAGCCTGAAAAACGGTTGTCCAGTTTTGGGAAATACCTACCCATTGAAGCGAGATTAAAAGAGGGAGAGACCAGTGCTACAGAACGCCATGTTGAAGACCATGTTCACCAGAGTTCTCAGATGCAGGGGAAAAGATCCCAGCCAATTCCAGTTGCAGTAGACCGACGCAAGGAACCATCTTCAACAGAAAGATTTGCAACTGTGAAACAATCAGCATCTGTTCCAGCCTATTCATCACCACCTCGTACCAGCATTACTTATGATTTTGAGTGGATTGACAAAGAACCTGCAGAAAAAGTTCAGGTATCATCATCATCATCTGGAAGACAGTCAAGGACTCAAGTTCGAAAGTTTCCTGAATCTGTGCCAGATCCAGATAGAATTCTGCACTCATTCCGACAGAATGCCTCTTCTACTGGACCTCAAGTCACTGATGATGGGAGGGCCAAGAGGCATTGTGTGGTGGAGGTACATGAACATGACGCATCACATGAGTTAAGTGATCAAGATTACAGAAGGCAACGCATTGTAGAAACTGTAGACTCTCAGCAATCTCGTGTTCTATCTGATACAACTAAAAGGACTGTCTCCATGAGAGGGGAGAGATCTGCATCTGAAGACAAGCAAACTTTGCAGGATAGACAATCTCTGATCATGAGAAGTAATTCTAGCGAAGGTGTTATCAGCAGCAGGCCTCCACTTCCCCCTTCAAGAAGGCGTCCTAGTGGGTCTGATTTACCAGAAGATGACCCAACGAAACTTTTCCCTATGCTCCAGTATCTAAGTAAAAAGGATGCTGATGCATTCATCAAAAGATATTATGAAGCCAACAGAGAGAATATGCCTGTTGGTGTTGGACTGACACCACCAGCTGTTCCATCAAAGCCTCCGAGATTGACGGAGCCAGTGAAAAGTTCTCAAGTGAATCCATTGACAACCGCTCAAGCTGTTACAATAAGACCACTGAATCATGCTCAAGCTCTGTCAAGTCATGAACGCTTTGACAATATGGTAAACTGCCGTCCAATCAGGCCTATGAATAAAGCATCATTTGCTGCAGAGGAAACACAGGAAGAAGCACCTATTAATAACTTTGGCTGTATTGACATGGTCGCAAGTTATGATGCAGTTGAAGATGAAGGGTCACTTTTTAGTGACACAACTGGTCAAAGTGATGAAGAATACCTTACAAGATATAGTCAGTCTCTCGGCAGTGACAGTCACAGTGAAGCAGTGAGTGGCAGTGAAGATCATCTGCGCATATATCACGATGGAAAAATGGTTGCACAAATCAACAAACAACAACCTCAGAAATATGTTAATGTTCCTATCAAGCAGGAACCTGAGGTGAAAGAAGGTAAAGCCAAATGGCTTTATGCCTTCCCATCTCAAAAGGCAGAAAAACATACTATGCAAGAAATGAGTCAAAGGCAAGAAACCTCACAAGTCATTGGTATGATTGACAAGAAATCTATTGATTCATTACCACATTTAGAGAATGTGTCCCCAGCCATAAAACAACAGTCATCCAAGACATTTGTTGAAGATAATATTCCTGGGAAGTATGTTGAAGAAAGGTACAACACTCAAATGATGCACCAGGATTTAGGAGGAGGCGGTTCCTTGAGTGGAATGCATGCAACATCCTTTACTCATTACAAAACTGGTGAGTGGGCTGAGAACAAATCCAAAGGAGGATTGCCCATTTCAATTCAACATGTCCAGAAGACGAAGCTGGCAGATCATGACTTTTCAATCAAGACTACAGAGAAAGACAGCCTTGTAAACAGATATGAAAGTGCTGTAGAAGATATAAGACAGAGGATCCTTGGATTTGGCAAGCGTGACAGAGCTCTACGTGGTGTGCCTGAAGACAGTTATATAGAGTTCCCTGATTCATCTTCCTCTTCAGTTGGGACACATGGCTCTAGAGATTACAGTTACACTTCAGGAATGTCCAGTGCATCTAGCGTTTCAAGTGAACATATGCAACATAGTTTTCCAGGGGCTCACAGAGGTGCTGATGGTGTTCTTTATGTCTACTATGATGAGAACACAATCACTGATATTAAAGACACGTTACATGCATCCACAGGAACCAGACTTATTGATGATGGCAAAGTTCTGAAGGTCTATCATGAAGATAGCCTTGTCGCAGAAATTAGGAGGAAAGTCCCACCCCCAATAGCTCCTAAACCAACCATTAAGAAGACTGTTGAGAACACAAGATATGCTAATGTGCCACAGAATCAGTATCCACCACAGAATCAGTATCCACAATCAAGTAGCTCTGAGCTGTCTCACCATGTTGAAGAACAAAGGATCAAAGATGATGCAGCATCCAATGATAGTCTTAGCATTCGAGATGATACTGATGATGAATACTTCTTTGAGGAATATACTGTGGAGCACAAGGTGCCTCTATATGACGAAATCCCAACTCATGCAATAAGACCAGGGGATAAGATCACTAATATGTTCAGTGTACATTATAAAAACCCTGATTCCAAGCAGAATGAACGTAAACATTCCCCTAAGCCTGCAGTTCAGCAACAAGACACATACACTAACAGGCTAGAAAAGATGAGGGAAGACAATAATCGGAGGGTTGAAGAAGGAAAGGCCCAAATGTTTAAAATTCAGCAAGTACAACAATCTTCAGTCGAAGCACAAAATGTTGAAGTTCAGAAGCAGCATAAAGCCAGGCCTGCAGCAGTAACTGTATCTAAACCTGTTACTCACACAGCTCCAAGGCCAGTCAATAAGCCTAAACCTAGGCCTGTTGCTAAACCAAAGTTGTCTCCAAAACCTGTTTATAAAATTGAAACAAAGAAATTCTTACCCCCTGAGATTGACCCGCGAAAACGACCACTACCTGAAATACCTAGGGATGAAGATGAGATGTCTGTCAGTAGTGCAAGTAGTTGGATGACCGAGGACACTGGTTCCACAATAACTGGTACAGGAATTCCACATGAGTACAAAATCATGTATGAAAGATACAAAGAACAACAGCGCATACTTAGAGAGCAAGAAGAAGAGAAGAGAAAGCGGGTTCGTCCTGTTATTCCACCTGTTCCACCCCCAAGAAAACATAAATATATTCCGGCAATTCAAGAATATAATCAATATCAAAACACCAACACTACAGCTGTATCTGATGCTCAAGAAATGATGATTGATGCCCTCAAGAAGATTGATGAAATGTACTCCAGTCTTACCAAAGGAGATGGAAAGAAAGGAACTCTACCAAAGTATGCTCGGAAGAAGTTCCCTCTGAAACAACCTCCTGATAACAAGAGGGCTGTTTTAGTGGAAGAAGTAAAACAACATCTTCGGGAAATCAGGTCGGAGACTAATGAAGATATGACTCCAGAATATAAAGCTTACTTAATGAGGGAAATCAAAAGAAGAATCTACGAATCAAGGCTCGAAGAGGCTAATACCATGAATGAATCTGCTGGACAAAGATGGTTACTTCAGACTCAGAAAACAAGGGACTTTGATGAAGTTTCTGATGCAGGCAGTACATCCAGCTGGTGCACTGTTGCAAGTGGTTCAACAGTTACTAGCAGAACAACACCATTTGGAGAGGTCACAGTGATCATTGAGCCAAACTTCTCAGATGAAAATAGAAAAAGACACCGTCGCATACAAGAAGCCACCTACCACCTCAATCAATCCAGATCCATGAGTGAACTTGCAGATGATGAGCACAGTGATACTCACTCCAGTAACAGTTTGGATGACAGGAGGTTCTCCAGACATAGCGATGGTTCAACTCATAGTTACATGGATAGGCGTTATAAAACAATGGAACCACCAAGGCAGCCACTTTACAATCAGTTTACAAGCAGTCAGTACCACAACAGCACCAAGACAGTCCAGTCATATCAGTCATCTGCTCAGAGGCAATATGATATGCGACAGAAGTACATGCTTGAACATCAGCCACCTCCTATAGTAGAGGATCCTCCATCTCCTGATCCAGTATATGTGGAACATGTTGAGTTACAAGAAATAGGTCGTCATCAGCTTGACTATGAAGAAGAAGATGCTCCATCTCCTGAGCCCATCTATGTTGAGCAAGTAGAGTTGCAGGAAATAGGGCGCCATGTTTTGAATCAACCTACAACTGATGCAATGACAGTGCAAAGAACAAATCGTGTCTCATGGGGTGGAGAACCTGCGGCCAGACCTCTAAATACAGTCGATAAAACTGGATCATTGCCTGTGCTTCCTAATAACAATGATCTATACGACAACATGCTGAAGATGCTATCTGGTGTTGCCCAGCCTGTGCCAGAAGTTGATGAACAGACGTATGACAACCTTCCTGGTCATGAAGGAAATCCAAGCGGACCTTCTTCAGTATCTCCTACTCCTGATGAGGCAATGCAGCAGAAGACTCAGGAATATCTACGCCAGGCCTATCACTTCATTAATGAAGATGCATATGACACACTACCTGAAATTGATACCCCTGTACTTCAGCATAGAGCTCATTCATATGATGCTCTTGATGACATCCGACAGTCAAGTACTATGACACACGATTCTCGAAGACGAACTGCATCATTGTCCGAACAAGAAACCCTACCAATAAGAGGGCAGGGACAACAACAACAACAACAACAGCAGCAGCGGCAGTATCAGTCCAGAACACTTCAACCTACTTCAAGGTCATCCATTATGGAACCTATAAATTCTAAAAGGCAGCCTTTAACTGTTTCTAAGCAACAGATGAATATGCAACAGCAGCGATTACAAACAAGTAATATGCAAAAACAACAGCAAATGAAGACCTTCCAAACATCTGCTGGCTCCACTTCCAGAAACCAAACAATTCATGATGGCCAACAACAGAAGTTGCAAGTTGGTGGTGGAACTGTAAACACCTCTCAAACACCAAATCGAAGAGTAACATCACCAATGACAATCAGTGGTCGGCAGAGATTTGCCTTAACCCAAAGAAATCAGCAAACTCAAGGTGACACTCTTATGCATTCTCGACAGTCTACATCATTACCAAGGGAAATTATGCCTAGACAAACAGAATCTCATAACAATCTCCGAGAGCAGAGGGCATCATCTTTGCAGAGAACCAATGTCGAACAGCACTCTTCACAAAATATGGAGCATGGTTCATCTTCCAATCAGAACCTGTCATATGTGAGTAAGGAACCAACAAGGAAGCAATTCCAACCAACTCAGCTAGCGCCAATACAACAGAATCTTCCTTTCAATGTATCAAGTCGACAGTCAGGGTCATCATGGTCTTCTGGTTCAAGTTCCTCCTCCCAGTCAAAAAGTTCAACTGGATATGGGACATCAAGTCAGCAACCCTTTGTTCGACAAATGTCAGCACCTCCGGATGAACGATATGCTGATGAGCAGCTTATGCAGCAGAAGCAAGCACAGAGAGGGTTCAGGTCTACTGACACCAGGGCATCTAGTGTTGATCGATTCCAGCATCAGCAGGGTCAAAGTAGCTCTTCAAGATCAGGTTACTCTAGTGCATCTATACCAACAGGGCAGCAAATGCAAGCTCCATCCCAGCAGCAGGTCCAGCAGCAGCATCAACAGCAGCAGCACCGGCAGCAAGCCTTTCACCAGGAAGGTATGATGTCTGGGAACCAGAGTGTGAGGTCAAGAGCAGGCTCATCACAGAGTATCGCCTCCTCACAAAGGTCAAGTAGAGACAGGTTAGTTATTGAACATCCCGATGAAATGGCGACGCGTGAACGTCCTTCTAGTACAAGCAGCTGTGCTAGTTCAATTCCACAGGTTGATCTTGATGCTCTAGATTATCTTTTAATTGAGATAGGTGCCCAAGGACCAACCCATGTAGTAGATGATGAGGACGAGACCTATGCCACCATACCAGCTCTCAGAATCTCAGAGGATAATGAGAGCATAAAAATGCAGAAGAAGAACTACAGGTCTGAAAAATGTGCTGGCGTTCCTCATTTCCCTGTTGAGGACCTGCCACCTGAACTCAAATTACAAACGCATCCAAGGTTTCAGAAGAAAGATAAGGAAGAAATGTTAAGACGTCTTGAAGAAGTCAGACAAGCTTCAAAGAAAGAAAAGCATTCTAAAGCTGAAGTCCAACGAGAATATCGATCTGAATTGAAAAGATATATAAATGGCAAAGAAAACATTGAGGACTTGTATGCTAAGCCACCTGTGAAAGATAAACGACAAAAGTTAGCCAAAATAACCCCCAAACCTACACAAGAAACTAATGAACCACCTCCTGTTCCACCACAAACATTTGCAAAGAATGAACCTCAACCACACTATCAACCACTTAACATAAAAATCCATCCAAAAATCCCTCCAACATCGCATTCTCTACAACACTCCATCAGACAGACAAAATATGAAAACAGACAAAAACATATCACTTTGCAAAAACCAACATTGTCCCAAATACATGAACACCGTAAGAAGATGAAACCAGTCCTTGAATCTATTAGAAATATTCAGGCATCTAAAGATTTAGATAATGCTTTGACTCAACAAAAGCAAATACTTAGTCAATTTGACAAAGCAGCTATGTATACTCAAATGTATTCTAAGTCAGGCAAATCTTCCTCAAAATTGGCCGAGCAAAATGATCAAAAGTCTAGTGTCCAAAAAGTAACTATGAGACAAATAAGTAGAGCTAATACTTCTGCCCATGATTTTCAGAGGCCCCGTTCCTTTAGTCCGCCCGAAATTGATACTTTCATTGATGAAGGTGAATATGCTCTATTACATGAAAGGTCAACTGAAACCACACCAAAATCTGCACCATTTTCAGTTGAAAGCACACAAATTCAAAGCACTGTCCCTAATAGCACACATTCGCAATACACTTCAAAGGGGCAGCCATCCTTATCATGGTCTTCAGATTCAACACAAATGTCCACTGACGTTTCTTCAAAGTCTACATCAAGGCCGCTGCCCAAAGGTCAGCATCCAATCCTTATGGATAATCAGCTTGCAGCCATAACAGAAGAATCATCATTTTCAGACTCATCTGTTGATCGTAACAAAAAATCTAGAACCTATAGATCACCTCTGAATGACAGCCGCTATGACAATACCTTGAATGTGCAGAGAGCATCACAAATACAATCCAAGAAAGCTATCACTGGCTTTAGTGAGGGTTTTATGAACAAGTCACAGGGTGTTACCAATTTTTCCAAAATGCAGACAAATCTAGATAAAAACAATGAGGATGCCATTCACAGTAATTTCAGAGTATCTGATGCAGTCAGTTTGCCAGAGTTGTGCATTAGAGAAGATGTAATTGAGCCCCCACCCAAGTCCGTCAGTGACATAGTAAGTGTGATGGAAGAATACTATGCAACCAGTGCCAGTGAAGGGCTCCATAAGAGGCCCTCCACATTTGCCCATGCAGGTAAAATTGAGACTAAAACTACTCAGTCTTTATCCAGTGTTGTGCCAGTTAGTTTGGTTAGTCAGTTACCAATGGCTTGCCTCAAACCTAATGATGACGAAAATCAAATATCTACTGAAAGTTCAGAAGATTCCGGATCAGAAACATACTTATGGTGTCCACCAGGTTCGAGGCAAGGCATTGTGATCAAAGGTTTTATTCGTGAACAAATCTGCTACAAGTATTATCATGCATGTGCACAAATGGAACATTGTGGTAGTTGCATAGCCATAGAAATGAGTGGTATTTTGGAAGAACTCGGAACAGCATTAGCATGTACTTTAGGTGGGAATTGTGTCATACCAGCTGTGATACATCATTCTCACAGATTCCCAAAACTACCTAGTACACACAAGGCACCTATTTTATTATACGAAGTTGTTTTACAGTGTCTTGGGCATTTCAGGTTTGAACCAAGTTATTGGATAGATGAAAGGAACTTGGAAAATACATTTGATATTGTGGGTAGTACTAATAGGTGGGTAGTTTTGAACAAAGCTTGTTGTGGAAGCATAGATGTGTGTGCCTGTCCAGATTCTGAAGGACTGTTGGAAGAGGAGGCCAAGGGCCTAAGCAGTGAAAGCCCTTTGCTAACAGGTACACAACATGAAGGTGAATTGGATTTGGACCCTTCAAGCATCATTGTAAAAGAGGAGGTTTCTTGTGAATTTGTTGTCCCTGTTACCTCTAAGTTAGATTCACAGGCAGTTGGTCTCAATGCAAAGTTGAGCCCTGAGTCAAGTCCTGTTGAAAGTATGCAGAAAATGGAACCATTCAAAATGGTTGACTTAGACAAAGATGTTAGGGAAGATGATGTTACAGTTTCATCATTACAATATATGTCCCCTGCAGCTGATGCTAACATAATCACGACAGAGAATGAAATAGATGAGTATTTAGTGGTAGAGGATCAGATTCTTTCTGAGGAGGTAAGTAGAGAAACCGCTATCCTTCCTGAAGTTGGGAAGGACTCTTATTTCAAACAATCAGAAATTCAGATCGAGGTACCAATTACTTCACTAGATAGATGTAGCCCAGACCAATCCAAATTTGAAATCTCTGATAAAGAAGGTGGGAAGCCTGGTTCGCCTTCAGGTGCTGATATTCATATTTGTGAGCCACTCATATCAGATGAGCAAATAACTAGAACTTACAGAGAATGTACTGCATATGACAATACAACTAGCCTGGTACAGATGGAGGAACCTTATGAGATTTGTTCCACTCTTAGTTGCCAGGAATCTGCTAGCAATCTCTCAGTCAGACAAAAAGAATTTGAAGAGGAAGCAAAACAGCCATACATTCCCAAACGTCTGTTCACATACAGTAGTGAAAGCACCTTCTCTGAAATACCTTATGAGAGGGAATCGGGTGGCGATGAAATCAAAAGTAAGAGTGATGGAGACATTTTCGATATTAAGACAACATCTGATAACTCTCTTATCCCTCATGTTTTCCATGAAAGGTCTGCCAGTGATTCAGCTCTTAGTGAAGCTGAGAGACACTACATAAATTATGTATCTCATCTGAGGAGACATAAGAATGAAGCTGGTATATATAGTAGTCAACCTGAATTGGGGATGTGTCGAGATGGAGTAATTGGCAACATTTATAGAGACTCCTTATCTAGTAGTAGTAGCTCTGGAACTTGTGCCAAGGCTGACACTGATTTAGATTCTGTTAGTGATGTTTATCAGCGCATTGTAAACCTTACTAAGAACATAGATAAAACAATTGAAGATGTTATTAATGGGATTCACTATAGTTCAGGGGAGTTTGATGAACAGCAGATTGAATCCCTGGAAAGCAATGATACCTCAACTGGCGAATCAGATGTACATACAGTAGTAGAATCTAGACTAAATGAAGATGCTTTAGATTCAGAAGAAACTGCCAGTAGTGGTTTGTTTAGCGATAAAAGTAATGACTCCTCTTTGAATTCACTAGATGTTTATGTAGTAGATATGATCAAACGAGCTCATGCTGCTGCTTCTATGGAACTAGAACTTGTGACTATTGAAGATGGAGATTCAAGTGAAGATAGTTTATCTTCCTTGCATGATGAAATGAAGGACATTACAACTGATCCTATTGTTGAAAACACTAAGGACATGGACAGAGATTTCCATGGATCTGATGAAACTGGATTGGTTGATGGTTGTGATCTTACACTTGTGCATCATCTAGCTCATGGTGATGCTGAGGCTACAACTGTGATTCCTCAGACAAAACCCTGCTATTCACCAGATAGTGAACCTGAACTATTTCCAGTTGATACTCTGATACCACCCAAAGCCGAACATATTTCAGAAGATAGAAACACCAAAATAGAGATTTGTTCTGATGAAGAAACAACACCCCTTCCTCCAGCTATATCAGACAATTCTGTCCAGTCAAAAACAAAAATCGAGAAATATGATACCCCTCTTGATATTAAAGATGGCAGCAATAAAGGGTTGGGTATCTGTGAGAGAAATGATTACACAGGTAAAGAGATGGAACCAATAGAAATGCCTAGAAAGGAATTAGATGTGCCTGAAATCACTACATGTAAAACAAATGTTAAAGTGGAAGTGAACTCAAAGGTTGATGAAACTGAAACTCAGACATCAGATCAGAACAAGGCCTCTCGTTTTGAGTTATTACAAAAGTCCCTATACTCACCTGTGAAGATTGACATTGAGTCTGGGAGAAAGTCCCAATCATCTGATGAAGGTACTGAATCAGATACTGCCTTTTTGACTGATGAACAAGAGTTCAAACCATTATCTTGTCCAAGTGTGGTGTTGCCTTCAGAAGAGACATTGGGACAATCAAGTCCATTAGAACAATTAGATGTTATAGAGCCAATTGAAACGACAGACATTGCATTGGAAAGCAGTTCTAATGAACCTCTGTACTCTCATGATGATGTTACTTTCAAGTCAGAAGTTACTAGTAATATTGTTTTCAAGAAGCCAATAAAACCTCAAAATGAATCAGGTTTGATGGTGGTCACTGACTCCTCAGAGCCTGTGAACTGTGATAAAGATAGCAAAGAGTCTGATGTGAGTGTTAATGTCCAAGGACACACCAAGGAATATGATTTTGCAGTCAGTACTATATCTCAGAAATTAGTAGCTAAAGACATGGCATCTGATTCTGCTAAGGCAGCCATCCCACTAATTCCTGATACAAGTGAGGCAAAGACAGTTGATAATATATTGGACAGCCTAAACGATCTTGAACCTGAAATCAGAGAGAGTAATGCACCTGTACTGGGTCAGCCATCTGATGCTGTAAGTCCATTAGAACAAGATGTTACTGATAGCAAGGCAGGTATTGTGGATAAAAGTCATGAGCCTGTATTGGGTCAGCCATCTGACATTGTAAGTCCTTTAGAACAAGATGTTACTGATAGCAAGGCAGGTATTATGGATAAAAGTCATGAGCCTGTATTGGGTCAGCCATCTGATGCTGTAAGTCCATTAGAACAAGATGTTACTGATAGCAAGGCAGGTATTGTGGATAAAAGTGATGAGACTGTATTGGGTCAGCCATCTGATGCTGTATGTCCGTTAGAACTAGATGTTACTGATGGCAAGGCAGGTATTGTGGATAAAAGTGATGAAACTGTATCGGGTCAGCCATCTGATACTGTATGTCCGTTAGAACTAGATGTTACTGATGGCAAGGCAGGTGTTGTGGATACAAGTGATGAGACTGAATTGGGTCAGCCATCTGATGCTGTATGTCCATTAGAACTAGATGTTACTGATAGCATGGCAGGTATTGTGGATACAAGTGATGAGACTGTATTGGGTCCGCCATCTGATGCTGTAAGTCAATTAGAACTAGATGTTACTGATATCAAGGCAGGTATTGTGGATACAAGTGATGAGACTGTATTGGGTCAGGCATCTGATGCTGTATGTCCATTAGAACAAGATGTTACTGATAGCATGGCAGGTATTGTGGATACAAGTGATGAGACTGTATTGGGTCCGCCATCTGATGCTGTAAGTCAATTAGAACTAGATGTTACTGATATCAAGGCAGGTATTGTGGATACAAGTGATGAGACTGTATTGGGTCAGCCATCTGATGCTGTAAGTCCTTTAGCACAAGATGTTACTGATAGCAAGGCAGGTATTGTGGATACAAGTGATGAGCCTGTATTGGGTCAGCCATCTGACATTGTAAGTCCACTAGAACTGGATGTTACTGATGGCAAGGCAGGTATTGTGGATACAAGTGATGAGACTGTATTGGGTTCGCCATCTGATGCTGTACGTCAATTAGAACTAGATGTTACTGCTATCAAGGCAGGTATTGTGGATACAAGTGATGAGACTGTATTGGGTCAGCCATCTGATGCTGTAAGTCCTTTAGCACAAGATGTTACTGATAGCAAGGCAGGTATTGTGGATACAAGTGATGAGCCTGTATTGGGTCAGCCATCTGACATTGTAAGGCCATTAGAACAAGATGTTACTGATAGCAAGGCAGGAGTTGTGGATAAAAGTGATCAGCCTGTATTGGGTCAGCCATCTGATGCTGTAAGTCCTTTTGCACAAGATGTTACTGATAGCAAGGCAGGTATTATGGAATCTTTAGATGAAGACTCTGAATCAGGTGAGGACATCTATATAGGTGCTGAGGAAATAGGGGTAGAACTTTTTATTAGAGAGGATGATGACACATCTTGTGATGTTGGAAAGCAGGTAGCCAGTTCAGACTCTCGACACGGATCAATTGAAAATGTCATATCTGCCTATCACCCTGAGGGTGATTATGTCACTGGCAACATAGTAGATGAGATTCTTTCTGAGTCTCTGAAAGACAACAACGGCAATCATTTGGTTGAAAAGGTAATTAATACCTATCACCTAGCAGCAGTAGGAATAGAGCTTGAGAGTGATAAAGGAAGAACTGAGAAGGCAAAAGCCACAGAAAAGCGGAGTAAATGGTCTAATGATGGGACCAATGATTCCGCTATCACCTGGCCTCCATCCCATAGGTGGATGCAGTTATATCAGGGCAGAGCAAATGAACCAAGCTACCTAATCAATGCAGAACTGCATGAATTTCTCGATTCAGAGATTGAGTTGATCCATGCTGAGGATCTTGTACTGCCACAGGTTGTCACAAATGTTGTTGAGATATTTGATACAGCCTCAGAATCATCCTCTTCTACTGGAAGCTCTTCTTGGGGCAGTCATGAAACTGTCATTGAGAATCCAGCCTTCACTGTCCAGTATATCAAAGGAATAGCATTAGAGAAGATTAATATTTGCAATTTCTCAGATGTAACAGTTAGTGCACCCCCTACTCCTGAAATTGCTAGTACTAGAAAGGCTTTCCAGAAGACCCCTAAAGAAGAGACCTCGAGATCTTGTTCAGATCTAAGAGATCTTACTTCTGATGATGATGACAACTTTTTCTCTAAAGATGAATCACTTGAGCCACCACCAGATCAAAAGTCTCTCAGCAATGAAGAATCATTAGTAGATACTATAGCTGGTAATGATGCAATTGATGATGATCAGGAAGAAAAGAAAAGGTCTTTAGAAGCCTTGCATCTTGTGGAAATGGATTTTGAAGAGCAGGAGTTGGCTTTTATGATGGCCCTTGCTAAGGAAGGGGAATCACCAGAAATTGAACTCTTATCCAGTTCTACCTCGGATCAATCAACTGAGGCAAGGAAAGGTAATGTGGATGAGTGTTTAACTGCAGAAGATAATAAAGTATCAAAGAAACATGAACTCACCTTTGATGAATGCACTTTTGGTGCAAGTGGAATCCTGACAAACCCAGATCAGAACGACCTTGTCAAGGATGAAAAGAAATGTTCGATAGGACCATCATATGTTAGCAATTTGAGTGAGGAATCTTTGGTGCTAGATTCTAGTGAGGGTGGAGCTGCTGGGTTTGGGTCTGCAAACAATCTTATATTATTTTCGGATTCCGATCAGGATGCATTTGGTTCAGGACCATCCTTGGAAGGAAAATTTAAATCTTCTTTAGAGAGAATGCAAGGGTCTAAAAATGAAATAAATCTTATCACCTTTTCCGATTCCAGTCAGGAAGAAACATCACTTGAGCATGATTCTAAATTAATTCGATTGGAGCAGTCAGATAGTTCTGGTGATGAGGTCCATAATTTAAGACCGTTTCTATGTGAACTAACAATGCAAGAAATTAAATATGTTTCAAAGCCACCCTTAGGTAAAGCTTCTGGTAAACCTGAGGTGCAAAAGAATCAGAAAGCCCAGGAGATAGTAAAAGAACAAGAAGTGGTCTTTGAAAATTTGAAATCCATGAGAGAAGACTTTGACGATATTCTAGATGAAGTGGAAAAGATGAGGAAGGACATGCAAAGGAAAGATCGCTTGAGGCGCTTCTCCCTTGATGATTCCACTGAATCAGGTAGGGGAGGATCTACTGAACGTTCTTTGTACAAGGTTAGGAAATCCCATTCTGCTGAGGCAAATATGCAATTTTTATCAAAAGATAATGAAGATTCCTTAGATTCTTCTGATGAATCACCTTCGCGTAAAGGTTTGACAGCATTAAAGACAGTTGCAGGGGCAACACATGTTGACAGAAAGAAGGACAAATCTAGCCAAGAGAGCTCAAGCTCCGGTGATTATGTAACTGAAGAAGGTCCTCAAAGAGGCAGGACAAGGCATAGGCTTACCTCTCGAAGTAGGTCCCTTAGTTCAACAATTAAGGAGGAAGAAGAGGCTGATAGTACAGACAGTGATGAGGCAGCTGCATCAGGATTCCCATGGAGAAAGCTAGATGTGGCCAGAGCAGGTTCTGGCCGGAGAAGTCGCTCTTTCACTAGAACTAAAAGTGAATCTAGGGAAGAAGCGAAAAGACATAAAAGGTCTTCTAGGAAGCACCTATGGAGGTGTTAGAAAATTAGGCAATGATAGTTGGTAGTTTTTCGCATATCAATTATATAGTGAATTAGAGAACGGTCGTTTGCAATATATAGTATAGTCTTGCGTCAGGGCAGGGATAAACAATTTCTTACTGAAATTTAAGCGACCAAGACCACTCAATTCGCTTGTCCATCTGCTACATAATTAAGATGTCAGCTCAGGGCAAATAAAATACTTTCATTTTGAACACTTGGGATGCATTATACCCAGGGTGTTCAGTTTCTGTGAGTCATATTATTGACCAAGTTAATAGATCTTGTGGGAATAAAACCAAGATCACAATGTAGATAAGATTATTTATTTTTCAAAATTACTTTCAGCATATGATTTATCATCATTATTTAATCTTCTAAGCTTTCAGTGTAGGGCTGAATGGCAACACAAGAGAAGTAGTACATTATACATTACTTCTCATATGATCTGCCTTTGTCTGCAATGTGTACATCCTTGGCTTGTGATTTAATTTTGTACTATGACAATCATTGTTTGATATTTTCTTTACCATTGCCTGTGTAATATGGCTGTTTTTGATTATTAATTTTGCATACATGAAGACACTGCGCGGGTTGTTTTTTGAATTTGTCAATAACTGTGTCTGTAACTTGACAGCTTGTACTACATGACCAACATTCGATTTGCAATGCATTGCAACGTGACTATAGCTTTAAATATTATGATCCATAGCACCTCACATTTCTCTCAGTGTATGCTTATGTTTTCTATACAAAACTATACCAACCAACTTGTAGTTATTTCCCCTGGAACAAAACAATTTCACATGTAGATTGAGTGTTTTATCTGTTTGTTTGTTGTGTACTCCTGTGATAGATTAGATTGTTGTTGTGTTGTATATACATACCTTTATTTACCGTTTTACACACTTTTCATATTTAGTAATAGATCTTTGTCTTTGTTACCCTAGTCACATTGTTTACAATCAGTACCTTGTGCACAATCCACTACCACCCTCACCATGACTTCACATTGGTACAGTATGAAGCACTAGTTTTAGTTTCAGAAGGACCATTCTATTTCCATAGAAAATTATCAGCACAATTTATATACATGAGAGAATTATATAACTGCATTCAAATCACACACTGCTAATTCATAGTTGGAAATCTTCTCTTAATTATAAGAAAAACTAATTGTATGGAATTTTTAGTTATTCATTGCAGTCAACTTTAAAATCAATGGCATTTTTTAACATAATCAGGTATTATCAATAATATTATATTGTCAAAGTAGGATATATCAGCATAGCGTCCCTGTCTTCCATTTATGTCAGAAAATCTTAAATAAACGCAGAGTATTACTGATTTCATCAAGTTTGTCTTCTTTCACGGAGTTTGTTGACTTTTGTTTCAGATGACTGGTCTGATGATTACGAGCACCTTCCCGACCCTCGTCATAGGGTCACGTGATAATAAACATCACCCCGATTGGCCAAGAGGGATGGGCGGGTAGTGTGACGTCAACCCTTATATATGTGACATCACACCTGAAGTCTCTTGTCTCGTCTGTGATATCATGATGTCACACCTTCTTCCCCAGTGTGCCGCAACTCTCCGCAACTAACTGTGAGGCCTCCATCATTCGTGTGAACCCTGCATCCGAAACTCAAAACAAACGCTGACCCTGGACTCTTATACTTATTATAATTTTATGATTTTCTCATCATATAAAATGATTAATATTCATTCTGTACTCATGAATACCCATTTAAAATGCAAGCAAGCAATGGAATCTTCTTTTTAGTTACGTATAACTATTCCTCATCTAATGCTTTGTGTTTTATATTTCGTTCACTCATGCTGTTCTGTATGGAATTATTTTAAGGCAAGACTATTGTTTATTGTTATGGATACGATGATATAACTGTAAGCTGTAATGAATTATATATTATTTCTGGAGTTGCATTCACCACTGCTTGAATGAATAACTGCCATGTTGGTATAAATATTGTATCGAAAGGATAATATCGTAGTTTACTCTTTTTTAGTTATGGGCTTAATATGTTGGCATTACTTTTGTTTTCAAATATTACTCTGTTTAAAAAAGGGAGCTGCATTATGTTCTTTACCTCGTTTAGTTTTATGTGAGTATTGTGTTATGTAGGTTTTCGTGTAGATTTGTTCATACGGTGAGTTATGCCACCGTTGTGCGCCTCTTTCTTTTATTGCTGACTATCTTATGAGCGAAAGATCCTGTATCAAAGATACATACGGACAGATATGCTTGTTTGAGAATTACCTAAATATTATTAAGTCTGGCAACTAATAGCTTGACCCATCGAGCTTCTTCTATCCTTTGTACATTTGTTGTAAACATCGGAATTTTACCCATTAACTTTCACATTATATGTACCCCTGTGGTTGTGTGTCACGTTCGATATATATATACCTGGGAAATTTTGTTTTTCCTTTTTTCAAGTGCAAAGGGAGTACTTTTGTTTCTGTCCTATTTACTAAATCTAGTCAATTGCACTTGCATTAGTTAAAGAGACTAGTAACGGGACAGACGTGATTGTGTGCTGGGGACTTTTCATACCAACACTATTTGATTACGGAAAGTGCAGTCGTTTTGGGAAGAAAAGAACTGTGAGGACAATACGCAAACTTGTATGATACCAAAATATATCGATGCATAATATTCTACACTACTTTACTGCCGTAGATTGTACGCATGCGCTATCGCACTTCCTTCATTCGGAGAAATAAAAATGCATAGATAGCTATAACAGTGACGTCTTCCTAGTAATATCTGTAGCAATGTGGATAGATTATAATAATAGTGGATAGATAATTCATACGCGAACAATATTTTAACCTCAACTTCGCCTTACCGGTGGACATGGCGGACAGCTCTACTTGTATCATTCATGAGTAAATGATAAAAACCAAAACGTTTAAATGAAATATAAAAATAGATTGCAACAACACAAACTGAAAGAAATCCTTAATTGAGGGATACATAATTATTCAATTGATCCAGGAATATATTTCGTCGTAAGTTTGTATGACTACGTAAGATGGACTTCATGTCTTTTGAGCTAATTCGAATCGAAGGATTGTAAAAAAAAAATGTCCTTCATTAAAACAATCGGCATAATTAAAATCCAAACTAAAATGAACGATCAGGATTAATTTAACATTATTGATGCAGTATACCAGTACTAAGATCTGTAAGTTACGGTAATGGAAAGTAACATTCAAAGAAAGTCTTCGGGGAACAAGACAAATCGGAAATTGACCATGAACGAATTCGCATTCTAATAACCAAGGCCACAGAACTCGAGGCTAGCGAAACATTAGGGCGCAGTTCTAATGCAGTCGACATGATAACCAAAGGAAAGTATTTCACAAACGGTAATACAAATCTCATAAAATCCATCTCCAGATACCCCAATACCTGCCCCTAAATTACCATGATATCATTGATATGTTATTTGGGAACTCGATTACTTTCTATCGGACAGGTCTTCAGCATATCAAGAAAACAATGGAACTTCAGTGGATACCATCTCAGCTCATGGAGGCATATTATATGTTCGACTTGAGAGTTCTTTATTTAAAAATTCACAGGCTTTGTTTATTTTATTTTTACAGACCGACTCGTGACACTGACCGACGGACGGACCGTTCTGAAAAGCCTAGAACTGTGAGGTTTGAAAGTGAAACGGATATTTTCCCATATGAGCACACCATAACCAAAAAGGAAATAAAAACTGAGACGAATACCGTCCCCTTATCTCCGGCTAGGCCTAATAAGCAATATATTGTCAAAGTCAAATGTCGGCACCCCTAACTCTACTATAGGCCTACTGTCGTATCTCTGGAAATTTTGCGCAACTGTTGAGACGCTTGCAAGTGATTCATCATTCAGTATTATGACTGGCCGGGATCATATTTGCTCTAAGATGAGAATATGCGATTGCTTCATGTTAAAAGCAAGTGCCACTACCAAGTATGAAGTGGATATTAGCATTGGTCTTCCCTGACAAATATGATCCATGTAAGACAAAGCCTCTAATACTCTTGGATCATTAAGCAGCTGTGACAACGGATAGAAAGTATCATCTAGTGCGATAATGGATAGACGTTATTACGGATGGTACTTTTAAAAAAACTATGAAAAAAGCTTAGGTTGAATTTTGAAAATGTTTAAATCGGATTGAATTTTGAATATGTTTAAATCAGATTTAAAGAATACCTCTATAAGAATCAATACTTGCTACTCGTTTAACAATTTTGACATAGAATCTAGATTCAATTACATACTAAAAAAAAATTTAAAAAATGTATTTCAAGTCAAATAAAGTTTTCAACCTCTGCTTTTGAGCCTTTTTTATCGAGGGATACAACAAACGATGAACATGGCAACTAAAGAACACCCATAATGTAATGTGGGCTAAGAAAGAGAAATGCAAATTACTGGATGTATGTTTTTTAATAACAGTTCAGGACTACTGTTTATTCTAAATTTATGCTAAGCGATTCAAATTAAGAAATGTGTAGCTTCCTAATTTTAAAATACCACGGGGATTGATCAACAAGCTGTGGACACCAGTCTCCACCCAAGTGCTGTTGACTGGGTCTTAAAAGGAATACCCAAGTGTGCTACACATGTATATCCATTGGTTAAATGTTAAAAAAGAGTAGGGTGCAGCACCCTTTAACGTGTTTCCTCTCAAAGATAGATGGTAGCATACTAGTTATACCAGCTATCTATGGAGCTTGTCTGGACGAACAGCGACCGACCCGCCCTCTTGAGGGCGGAAAGCCCCTCTTGGAACTCCCTTCTGTCGCCCCATCAATCAGTGTCAACTCCCCACTAAGAGACGACCAGGATTTCTGGCTCAATTTTCAGTGTTTTCCCATGTAAGTGGTGACCAGCTGATCGTTTCAAATGAAACTTGTGTTAGGTAGGATGGCCTTTTGTGGGAGGACTTATGTATTATATGGTACACAAAACTTGTACTTTTAAATCTAAAAATAGGCGGGAACCTGGGTTGAGACCTCTGTTCCTCTGTTTTTGCACACGTTACTACTACTGCACCCCTGCGGTACCTCCCTGCTTGCAGTGGTAGCCACTACCATGCAGTGGTAGTGGCGGTGGTATGTATGGAACACTGGCAGATAGAGGGGGGGGGGGGGGTAAAGGTTGGCGGGGGTAGAGGAGGGCGGGGGGATGATAACAAACATAATCTTCCTAAATTAACCTTGCAAAACGTTCCTAAGCTTTCCTATCCCTTGTGCGGGTCACTTTTCTGGATAAGTATTTGTTGTATACCTGCTGCCACCTAGTAGCTTTATCTATCATCTTTATATTTTATATTAGTTTTGTATTGTGCGTACGGCTACTTGAGCCGCTTTGAGAAGTCAGAAGGGGTTTTGTACATAAAGTATGCCGGACATTTCGTAAGCAGGGCCGACCAGATTGAAATCTGCCGGTATCTAATCCCATGGAGAGTCAAAAAAAAGAAGCTCAAGGGCACAGACAGCTAAATTGAATGTAATTGATCGGCTTTTAAGGCAATAGACACCTGATAAAGTGGTCGGACCAGGACATTTAACAGTGCTTTCCAGTGCTATGGCAGTGAAACTCCAGACTGTAGATAATTACAGTTCCTTCTGTCCAACGAGAATTTTATTCTCGAAAATCTCCTGTACTGACAGAAGAAAGCACTATTTACTATTATTTTTATTTGGGTCTATCATAAGTAGGCCTACCAAATGAATTAATTACGGAGGAGGATGTAGCGGACACAGATAAAACCACCACTGCAAGGGCATTTTAGGTTGTTGGCCTGTAACCCTGGGTCTAACTTATAGCTCCCACTGCATGGCAACGCCTGAGATCATCCTATTTCGTGCGTTTTTTTGAATGAATGAAATATAAAAAAAGCCATCAAACATCATACATGTAGCCTATCTCGGATTCTATGATACTAGGACTATCACTTCATGATATTTGTCGTCAAATAGAGCTAAAGCCAAATAGAACATAATATATGTAACATACGTGCAAGTACATGTATTAATCAATAACATTAACCCATAGACCCATCGTCCTACATGTAGGGCGGCAGAATATGCTTTGTGAATATTGAAAAAAAATCAAGATATCTTTTTCAGAACTAAACAATATTTCTACCAGTTATTTACATAGAGGTATTTTAGGATTTATAAACTTTTGAGAAAGATGAATAATGATGTGTTGTCATGGTAATATCACTGCATATGAAGGCCCCAAAGGCGATTTGTGGAAAGTGTTATTTCTGAAAGATTAACTCAAGAATTAACAAATTTGTATTATTCATTTCCTGATGAAACCTTTATGGGACCATAGCTTAAGGTATAATCAATGGCACTGTCACGAATTTTTTTTTATTCGCTTACAGGCCAGACATTTAACAACAAAAATTCAAGTGTAACGACGTAATATCCACCATGGACGTGCTTCATACGGTGCCTTGAGTTCCTAAGTTTTATACTCTTGGAGAAATTGGAAGAAATTAGCCGTCCTACATGTAGGAAGCTGGTCTATATGGGTATAGAAAATAATAGCACTCAATTCAATTCATTATATCATTTATTTGCACCTACAAGTGTATAAAAAAGGAAACATGACTTCCAGGTCTTCCAGTGTGTTCCTGGACTAGACTAGCTACATTTAAAAGCGAAATTAATGCAGAGTCAACTATCTATCAACTCTAAAGCCTGGGTTCCACTGCCCCGCAGCGTTACTTCTCCCGCTACTACTCCCGTTTCTTTGGTCCCACTAATGCAGTGACCTAACTTGAATACATTGAAATTTATATTAAAGAGATTAAGATAATTTGAAAGGTGAGATAAATATACAAGTTGAGGCGAATCTTGGGTAACGACAATTCTATTTATAATAAAAATAAGAATTTGAATAAGAATATAATATGAATGATGATTAAGAAATTTATATTATTAATGTCAACAATTTGACATTAATAGATAATATTTGTACAACCTGAGTTGATTGATGTAGTATTAGATAACATCAAGATACAATGAGTATATAATAAGTGTATAATTGTAGCTGTCGGCAGTGTGTATGTTATTTGATGGGAATAGGGTGGGTGCTCATTTATCAAAAATCAACAAGTATAATGGCGATGGGAATAGGGTGGGTAGGTATGAGTGGGTTGTTTGTTGGTGTGGAAGAAGAAGGAGGTGGAAGGATCGTGGGTATGCATTGCCGGTGGCTGAAGGTAGGGGGCGCCACTAATGCCTACGAAGCATAGATTCCAATAACATGAAATTCATACTTTTAGACGCGGGAGCAAGTAGCGGGAAGTAGTAGCTTCAATTCGACCATGTTTGATTTGAAACGGCTACTTCCCGTTACTTCCAAAGTAGCAGGACCAAAGAAACGGGACTAGTAGCGGGAGAAGTAGAGTGGCAGTGGAACCCAGGCTTAAGAGAGAGAATTCCAGTTTCTCAAATAACTTAACAACACATAAATGTAGCCTAAATGAGCATTAATCAGTAAAAATCAACAAGTATAATGGCGAATAGGTCTATAACTCCCTGGCAACTCCTATATGGATTGTAATACATTTTCATATTATATAACATCAGAACAACACCAGAATAATAATCATAACAACTCAATATTATCAAGACAGGTATTGATGAACCTGTTAAATGTTTTCCGGTCATCTATTTGATGAGCTTCAATCTCAAGCGCATCCCAGTTTTTAGCTGATTTGTGTGTAAGAGAGTTAAGAATTTTGGTTGATTTTAGTTGGATTATTTAAAAATTTCTTCAGCCCATTGGGTCGGAGCGTTGGGTCTGCTCATTTCACTAAACAATTAGACCAGAACGCAGATGCTGAATTTGAGTGGGAACCCACCATATAACAAGCCAAATATGAAGTATCACTATCAGTATGGTGAATGTTTTCAAAAGGATATTACTATGTGGTTACCTAGAGTTTCTTTTAAGTATGGTCAATAATGATGATTTAGCAATGTATATGCCAAGATGGCAGGTGTTCTTGAATAAAGGATTGTAAAAAAAAGGATTACATGTATAGATTTTCTGAATCTGAAGAAAGAATTTGCTGTCACACCCACAAACATTGTCAAAATGGGCCTTTCTATGGTAACTGGGGATTTTTGTAATTGAATTCTTAGCCATTTCTAAACTATTATTAGGAATGTGACCAAACTTGGGGTCATTAATGGTATGTATGAGGGTTATCAGCAGACTTCGATCCAGTGAGCTTGACCAAGGTCAACGTCATCAGATAAGACCTTCAAATACAGTAAATAACAAAATTCTGGAATGTGACATGCCATTTTCTCTTATAAAACTAAGATAACAGTGGGATAATCTAATGCATGAAAATAATAACCAACATCTGCCAGAGGGCGATGTGGTCACGCCAATTGTGAGAAACATTGCCTATAGGGTGTGAAAAACTTAAAATGGTGATATACATCTGTCTCAGAGTCTATGCTTATGACATTGGGCTATTAGATGAGGATCATTATATCATGTTAAAAAGCACATACATTAATGTATGGCGACGTTTTCACTCTGTAATTTAGCCATTTCCCATTAAACAAGGTTATGAGCATAAATTCTGTCAATATATTTAACCTTAAATTAATATATCATTTTGTTTGGTTTTCATCCCCCATTCCATTCCATTCTATTCTATTCTACTTCATTTATGTATCAATTCAATAAGATTTTTTTCTAATATAACTATGAGTTGGGTAGTCATTATTTGGGTATTTTCCAAGGAATGAACAACCATGTCTAATATTCAGCATACACGAGCTTCGAAACTTTTCAACCCAGAAGGGACCCTGGAGCCAATTATGGCGACTGGGCTCCCACGTGAATAATGGCTATCGACTGACTTAAAATGACAACTCTTTCTCGGAATATCCTTCCAGTCTTGTTAAAGTTATAATCGTAACTGTCCAGGACACTTTATAATCCTCCTGAACTAAAAATTTCACCAGACCCACTAACAGGTGTCAGCGCGGGAAAAGATCTGGGATTTATCTCTACCGCAGCGACACCTACCAGCACACATGAGAAGTCGTCTCGATGGGTGCCTCGTTCTGACAGTAAACACACTGGTCTAGCCGTAGCCAAAGTGAGTAGATCAGATCAAACATATATCACTTTAAAAGTAATGCCTAATGGATTAACTTCGTCAAGATGGATATCATTCCCGAGGCAATACCGCCAGGTAAGTGTGTGCCAAGTTTGTAGACTTTTCATTGTGTATTTGCTGTGAAAACAGGACAAATATCTCGAAAGTGTGAGTGAGTGTGTGCCGCTATGTAGAGAGATCCCGCGCCGAGCAGACGGCGGCGGAGGTGAGGGAGGCAGAGACGGAGACTGCACGCTGTTATGAAAATGTCATGTATGATGACCAACGACAGGTTTCTCAGACCCAGATTGTATCTCGCTCTTGGTATGACAGTAAATTCAAGTGCATGCACTTGTGCAGATGTGAGTCCCACTTTTGTTATTCTGGGACTGAACGTTTCTTTCGTGCCGGTTTCTGACTTTTTTGCATGCACAGTCAAGAGAGCTAGAGAACCCGTGCGGTGTGTGCTTGTGTATTGCCATTGGTTATGATATGGCTGGTGTTAGGCAAGCACTTTTGTAACTTTCTAGTATCATACTCATAGTACACCTGCGGTATCATCTTAACTTGAGCCGTTGAGAAGATAGCATGGCATTGGTAAGGTGCATTTCTTTCCTAGTTTCCTAAAAATGTAACAGCACCAGTCCATATACCCTTAGTCTTAGGTTACGTTTACCTGGCTTTTCTGGCCATCATCAATTATATAAATGATGTAGGATAGCCATATTATATACTGATATAGCCTAGGGCTAGTAATATTAATAGTATTAAATTCCATTGGCATTGTCATTAGTTCATAATTATATGGAATTGTTGTTGTACCGTGACGATTTTATTCAATCATATCATTATACTTTGTTCAGAAACTTTAGGCTCTTCAACCCCCCCCCCCCCCCGTTCTCTTCTCTCTCTTTCCTCTCTTTTCTCTCTTCTCTCTCCCCCTCTCTTTCCCTCTCCTCTTTCTTACTCTTCTCTCTTACTCCTCTCTCTCCTGCCCCCCCCCTCTCTCTCCTGCCCCCCCCCCCCCCCCCTCTCTCTCTACCTGTTCAAATATTACCGCTATCTTATCGTCGCCGTGGTACCTCAAACCTGACTGATTGACTGATTGATTGATTGATTGATCTTCATCTAACTTCTTTTCATTACAGACCTCTCCGTCCTAGACTACGTGGGAGGATGAAAAGCTATCCATTCATCTTTCCATATGGGCACGACCCAACCACAATTCGGCTAGATGTGCATTCAGTTTTAAACCAGATTATCAGATAATGTATCAACGACTTATCTCTGGACGGTGTATTTTATCTGCATATGTGTGTGTGTACTCGTGAATAGCAAGTTTATCTGACAACCTCATTGCACTTCCTTGGATAATAAATAAGGGTACCAAGAAGAGGAAGTTTCTCGGTACATCTTTTTTGTTTTATTTGGATTTACCCACTCTACACCAACTCTCGGATTATTCTTAGGATTTTTAAGCAATAACTCGGATTACGTTTGCTGTATATTTGCTGTTCTTTGAGGAAGAAGTCACCATGTCAGCTTTTTTGGAGGCCCAGTTCATGCTGGCAGTGAAGAAAGACTTCTCGGATAGGACAGAACAGGTAAAGGCCTCTTTTATTTCCAATAGGGGACGGAATATTTTGTCTACATTGAATACCGTAGTATTAAAAAAAGTGCACAACCACTTTTATCAACTGCCTAGTATTCAAGTTGGTGAATAATTTTTGAAACCATTCTTAAGCAAATATTTTAAAAAGTCCATGTCTCATTATTTCTGTTGAAGGAATATATTTCCTTTGATTTTTTTTATGTGAAAAAATAGCTACTGCTCTTTCTTAACCAGAGTCAGAGATATGTTGAGATCTAATGTGTGCTCGCAGTCTTTTATTCTGAGGTATGCATGGTGGAAACCTAGCTGTCGGACCGTTTGTCATTAATCTAACCCTTATACTTCAGGTACAATGTTAGAAAAGATGTATTCATCTGTCAGAAGTCTTGGGAATCAAAGCAACCTGACAGATTTCTTTACTTCTTTCTTTCGGTTTGCATCACCTGTTTAGGGATGCAATAATGTGCTCACGGTCCCATGTGATTAAACATCTTCTAGCTTTTATAAACAGACCCCGGTGGGACTTGCCTTCAGAGACCCCTCCGAGGTGAGAGACAAGGGTTGAGAAACCTCAGACCTTCTTTGAAGTTCATCGCGTGCTTGCAAGTGTAAAAGCCGCCATTTAAATCCAATTGACTACAAGTCTCTGGATCCTTTATATCCATTGTGGTCCTAATTTTCTCCGAGACTTTGAATCGGACTAAGTTTTCCCTTTTGTGCAGCCAGATGTACGTTCAGAGCGGGCTGCTTGAGTGTAATCTATGCACTGAGGCCAACAAAATGATAAATGTGTTTCCGATTTATATAGTTGAAAACTAGGTAGGGGGTAACTTTTTTTGTTTAAATTTTCTTTAGGAAACCCCCTTCCAGTTCCAGGAACAGAAAAAAGTGTCTATTTATTTAACAATGGTTGTTTTGAACAAGAGAAATGTACCGGTTTCTGGTTAGGAAAACTTGCTTATCTGTTTTTATTAGCAGATAGTAGTTTTTAAAAAGCAGATAGTATTAAAGTGGGTAGGTTTTTCTAGGCTAGGGTGGGGGTGGGATTAAACCCGAAACACACATATTTTCCTTTTGGCCTGAGTGTAATCTATGCACTGAAGGTGAAAAGTCAGGCGGGAACTTTGAACTGGTGAGGTCCTGTCTTAGAATTTCAAGCAGGGACAAGGGAGTTTTTAGTGGTTCTGCCTCACTGGAGAAGCACAATGTTTTAGCGCATTTTCTCATCGCTTCTTGCTGGGAAGGTGAGGGATCCTCCCCTCTTTACCAGCTCTTAATTTACTCTGTGAAATGTTTGCTCAGTGAATTTATCACCCATGCTGCTGTATTTCCATCAATACAACATTACGGACAAGATGTTTTAATCCTAGTGCCTTTCACGGACGACCAAGCATTTGATTGATGTCGAGGGGGACGGGCTATAGCAAGGGTTCCCATGGCCCTTCATACGTTATGTCAATGGGTATTTAAATGAGTTTGCATAAAAGATGAAAAGATAATTGTAAACAGTTTGGGACAAGTGGAGAATTTGGGCTTTTATTATTTCCCCAATCCCGATGCTGAGCTAGGGCCAAACCGCAAAGCCCTGGTTGAAAGGAAGGACAATGTGGGAGAGTCTGTTCTGTATGTATGCATACACTCTAAGGTTCCCCACTTCATGGGAGAATAGTGGGCATTTAAATGGAGGACCTGTTTAGTCCCAACAAATTAGTCACCTAGCGGATATAGTTATCTTGGGTACAATACTAACGGGGTCCGGTTCTGAAAGGCCGGGACCTATTGTAAATGAAATTGGTCACGGACAAAATTAAATCCTAGGGTCCTCCAACTTTAAACTCATCTTGGTAATTGTTTCCCCTCTCTCTCCATTAGTCTCGTTATTCTTGTGAAAAGATCTATTTTTATTGATGGGTGGTATTTCTAAGCAACTGGTACACATACATGTGTTATTTGTGATTCTAAGTTGGGAATGTATGTAAATACAGTGGTACTGCATGGCTGAATGGGAAATTCAGGAAGTTGGACCTAGTTAGGCACAGAATGCCCATATGATCAAAAGATCATTTTATGCTACCCCCACATGCGCTGTACTCGTAGAATTTATTGCACCAAATGGAGCACCCTCCTTTATCATTGAGACATTGACAGTCTAACCACATTCCTCTAATAGCTGTACAAGAACGTTTCCCAGCATAGCTTTTATGATAAGTCTTAATATAATATTGAGTCATTCATTCGAAATGCTGTCTGTCCTTTCCTGGCTCTGAAAGACCCAGATGCAATTGGATCCTCGTCCCAGGGGGATCACAGTCTGGTCACGGGTCTTCTAAATTGCTGTAACTTGTAAGACAGAAACGAAGACTTTCGAATAATTTCAGTGTCATGATTGATGTCGATCTTTTACATTGTAAGTTGAATGTCCAGATGGGGTCTGTGGTTTCAAGGGAAGTGAGCCTTGTGAATTGTTTTGTTTGATCGAAGGGATCTGGGACTATTATTCCTTTTTAAAAAATAACCACTGTACGTATATTCCGTGGGATATTAAATGGAAAAGGATAAATACCGGTAATTCGAGATGAATCAGACTTATCCAACATTCCATCGGACACAAAGCCAAAGGAGCCGCTTTCTTGATCTTTAGCTACAATTATTTATATTTTTTTATTCATATATTCTTTCCACTTTATAGTAAATTCTTTCCCTGGCAACCGACATATTCCTTGTCAGATTTGTACAACTTATTTGTATATACCGGTACTAATATATCAACTCATAACACTCGGCAATAATTAGATTAATTGTGGACTAATGTTTGTCCTTGGCACTGGTCCGATCACTTTATTCTTCCACGAACGCCTATGAAAGCCATTCTATGCTATTTCTTCGAGCTTGGGTCTTTATGAATGTTATGTCTGGTTTCTTAGTTTGTATGTTTATTGCTAACATTGAAACAGAAACATAATGTACTTGGTTTCGCAGCTATCACAACCCATGTATTGTATTTGCTCTTTGAATGTGCGATTCAATATCACATTTTATTATAGTCATAATTCTTGCAGTTGCGGTGCTTTGACTGGCTTGTCATCTGGAACTATAGAAGTTGTCTGCCACAAAAAGCTAACGAGTGCCCCACCTCACCCACCCACATCCTATCGGCCCCTTCTTACTTATTGGTGTTGGTAGATAGTCGTTTTTTCGTGGGTTATTTTATCCCGAAAAGAGTAATCTCCTTAGATAACAAATTCCAAGTCCGGGAAGATAAGGATATTAATCTAAATTTGATATCCTTTTCGGATCAAGGAATGTAAACATGCATCTTGAATTCATAAATTACACTATAACCATGGTAAAAGATATCTCTCGACTCTTTGCTTTGCACCTCCCATTTTCCCACGTTAAGACATAATTAAATTTGATGAATGAAACCAAACAAAACCCAAAATAGTGCATGCTGCCTATATAGTTCCATTCCACTTGTGGTTGACTTTTGATTCCAGGGTCAAATTGCACCTGAAACCGATAGCTTAACTCATAATTTCCTTATAATGTGGTCAGTGAGCTGTAATCCGTCTCACTGCTAATCAACAAGAATTATACACCCGACGACAAAGGACGAACTCAGTGAGAGGGAGCGGTATACAGAGTGAGGAAGTGCCCAACAAAAGCCTCAATACCTTGACCCCGAATAATGCCTTGTGGATTAAGCAGTACGAACATGTGTAAGTTCCGACCTGCAGAATGGTTGTAGTAAAACGCAGGGCAGCCTCTTTAGACATATTTTATGGCCTTTTGTAGACAGTGCGCAACAAAAACATGGACATTTTCTGAATTGCAGACGCCATTCCATGTCCCATCTTTTAGGTACGATTGTTATTTCATGAATGTTATGTTTCGTGGAGAGTCTCGGATGGTATGCAATCTCTATAAATTGTGTATAAAAAACGTATAACTTGAAATGTTTTAATGCAGCAGAATTAAATCCTTCCACACGTTTCATGTATTATTGGGTGTTCCATGTGACCTAAGTTTTCAATATGTGTAACTGCTGTTTGTGTGGACAGGTGAAGATTGAGAAAAAATATATTAAAATTTAATCAATGAATATAAAAAAAATGCTGCACCGATAAAAGTGTATCTTTGTATTCATGGTTCTTATGGGTTTTATCTGTTTTTGTTGTCACTTGTCTTGTGTATTTTAAAATAATTAGCTGACCAATATGTGGTTCTTTTGATCTAGTCTTGATCCCATGTCTTTACCGTGAGAAGGTGTGATAATTTCCTTTCTTTACCATAGTCCCCATTTTGCCCATGATTACAAACCTGTCGTGGCAATGCCATGTAATCAGGCCCTGGGCCTGGGAAATAAGGTATCTGACTTTGTTATTTTTCAATCTGGATACTCTTAGGCCAAAGAGTCTCAAACCTTTAGCAACTGTTTTATTTGGGATTCCAAAAATATCAGGGGTGCCAAAAATAACATAACTACATCTGTGGGCATTGATTGCCATCTCCCTTCTTTGTTGAGGAATGTGTTGAAGATAAACAAGGGTTTATTGACTTGAGTTCCCCTCTACAAAATGCACATGGATACTGCTCTAGGGCTAACATAGCTTGGATGTATGTATGCAGTATATGTCTTCATCTGCATATTGTAGAAGAAAAGCACTAGCAGCAATAAATATATATAAATAAGCTGAATATATCCACTTTAAAAGACTACACGGATTTTTCCCCAGTTTCCCCATAATAATGGCCCTGGGGACATTAATTAAGTTAACATGAGCTTCTCTGATTCTAAATAGTGTTATTTGTGCCATGAAGTGAATATTGACAGTACTGACTTGCTTGCATATCTTGTCTTACGTTACTTGGAGGTCTACTGTCAGTTATAATTACAACATAGTTAATTCATAGTTCCAACATGACGAAATCTAGAATTGCTCTCTCAAAAGTTATTTTAGTTGTGTCTAGAAAACCCTTGTTTTGTATGTACTTAATGAATAAACTTCTCATGGTTTATATATTTGTTTAATAATCATATTTCAATAGTATTCCACATTTTGCGACTGGCAGCATCGTTCAGCATGGAACCAACATTTAGGATCTCAGATCTAGGATAGAAATCACTAATCAAATTTGGTGTCAAATTATGAATTTGTATGGGGAATTGAAACAGATTCTGCATGAATGAATAACAAATATGACCTTGCAAAACAGAAAGTGAATCCAGGAAACAGACCCAATATTTCCCCTCGCCTAACATGCACATTGTCTCGTCACTCTAAATGAATGATGGCAAGCTAGAATGAACAATTTGGACGTGGATGCCATGCGCTGGGGCGTAGAGAAGCAGCTGTCTTTTGTAAAGGAACTCGTTCTCTTCTGCCAGGTAACATAAGGTACCTTGAAAGCACCGTTATAGAGCGGCCTTCTCCGGCTTAATACTGAGGCTCCCTGCACGGGATGACATTCTATATACCATTCTACCTATTTGTACCTGAGTCAGGTCGTCAGAAATGTACAATCAGCTTCTCTACACATGTAGCCACATCTGCTAAATTAGGCTGAAAAATGGTCAATACTAGGAATATCTGAGTATATTTGGTGTTACGTTGACTTTAAAAATCTATTCAGTCATGTTAAACAGAATTTTGAAGCTTATTTTTGTTTTCAATTTGGGTTGTTTGAGAGGATTGCTGAAGAGCAATTGTACTTTTTCAGGCGATTTGACCCACCTACTGGTGGGAAGGCTTACAGGAGGAGCAAGGGCTCCCACCGTCGCATGTATGAAAGCTTTCTCTTGGAGGGCGTCTCATGGAAGTCATCTACCTGACGTTCCATATGAATTGATGAATTCCACCATAGCTGTTCACACTGGAAGAACAAATGGTTTAAAATGGGCAGACACTTGTTTAATTTGGATGAGGAAATATTTACTGTCCCCTGTCTTTTGCGGTTGGTTCTTTTTCATGTACCCTTTCATTATTTTTTACACCATTTTTTTTCTATAATTATACCATTTCATTTTTTACACCTTGTTATATACAAAGACACCAGAAAGAAGCCGTAACAATTGTAACATTAACAACCTATTCTACTTACACGATATTTATGGGAATTCGGGAGAGAGAACAAACACACGTGCTTGAATGTAACCTGGACGATGAGGTCACTGGTGACTGGTTCAACAATTGTAACTTGTGGATTGAAATTGATTCTAAATAAATGAGTGCCATTAGGCCTCCACTGACACTGAACTAACAATGAGTACAACAGCAGTGCTTCTCAATATCTATACTCTTGGCCTGACTCCCACCAAGTTGTGCAGATTGAACTGTATTCATCAATTTCGACTTCGTGTCAATGTACAGAAAAGATCAATCTACGTATCCATGGCCTATCAGGCTATGAACTATCAAGAAAAACAAAATCTCATTACACACTCTCATTGTTCATGACGAAATTTGTTTACCAACCATAGTGTAGGCATATTATTATAATTCAATTTGATAAATCTATCTGAGTTGTGATCATATCTTGTCCAACCATCATTTTACGGTATTTTGGCTATCATAGTTAGACAAATGATACATATACTCAGCATATAAATACCGGTACTTATGAAACATATATATTTATGTATTTTAATAGAGAATCCTTATAGTATGGTCTCTTACAGGCGTCCTCAGAAACGCAGGATGTCTTTCAGTTTCGTTCCTCCATCAAGACACTAGATTGGTAGAATCTCGCAATGGCTTGGGAGGGCGATTACAGGGAACATGCATGATGGCTTTCATTCTTAGGTCAGAGAATGATTTCATGTCTAACTCATATTGTCTCCTGTATTTCCCGTGCTTCTCTTTGATGGTCCCTACATTACCACTTAATGAGGGAATAAAATGTTTTTTGAGGGGAAACCTTTGACAATCTACCGTGGCATCTTTTCCCTCTTGTCCCCTCGTTATATTTTACTGCAGTCACCATATTCTTGTTCTGGATCGTCCTAATGGAATATTATGTGAGTTAATATCCCTGGAAAACTTCCAAGTTATTATGGACACGCGCGATAGCTTCCAAAATGGCCAACTTTTTATCCAGTCTGTAAAAATACAGCAATATATAATTGTGTATCAGGCCTCATATGTTTAGTGTGTACTCCTGATCAGTAGGATATTCTAGTCCCGAGCAAGCTCCGGGGTGATGATATACCGACTTCTAATCTATTGTTATATCTGGGCTATGGGACAAATATCTATAATCTAATGAATTGATTGAATCTGTTAAATAGGAAACACACATCTGGCGCTCGTCCCATTATTCTCCTGGCTCTACTTGGGTATAGTTCACCGCTAGAGTGTTCCATGGTACATTAGAGTTTCGTGGAAGTGAAAACACTTTCCCATCATAACCTGCTTACAACTACTTAGAAATGCACACCCTGGAAATCCCCCTCTCTCGCTCTACGGACTTCGATTTCCCCCTCAGGGTATTGCTTCGAGTAACAATCGAATCTTCAAAGGAGACAATAGGTGGGGTGCCTTTGGTCCGGCACAATAACTTTTAAAAGTGGCAATATATACAGTATCGTCGGCCACTGTATTTTCTTTAGAGCCTATTGTGTTGATATGGGTTTAATGGATTAACTTTCACAATCAATAACTATAGCCACTGTTCAATGGCATGCGGAGTATTGTTGAGGGGGAAGGGAAGGGTGAAGTAGGCGTGAGGGCACACCGTGAGGGGGTCGCCTGCCTCTATGGGTGTGGCCACTAAAAAGTGGATTGAACTTTTCCTGGCAAAATAGCTGTTTTACATATACGATATATATATATTATTTTTTTACAATTTTATTTCTCCATATATTATGGGTAAAATTGTGTGTTTTTTCATGGGTTCCCGTACACATACGTGATAACAATGGATGATAAATTTGCTTTGTGTTTGAAGTTATTCATTATAATATTATGTACGTTAGCCAACTGATTATTAGGAGAGAAAACATGAAAATGAATTACAAGCATGAAAAGGATGGTCAAATACTTCTAAAAATAATGAGTTGATGAATACAAATTTTGATATAATTTGTAAATAAAGTGTATATAAATTTATACTTATTATTATGTTTCCTATTCTTTTAATTTTATTGCTATAAACTTTCTTTCAAGACTTAACGATGTATGCGATAAACATCTATCATTTTATTTAGTCTTGATAGTTAAGGACATATTATCGATTTCTATCTATAATTATTCGGGGAGACACGTTGTTCTGTCAGGTATGTTGACATGATAGGAAGGGGAATCCCAGAATTCTGACATCACTTTTTTTTTACTCTACCCAAGGGACGGTATTACTTTGCACGTGGCAATGTTGACAAGTCTGGGAGTCGGCACCTCTTTTGTGACGTAAGACAGTGTAGTCTGGGAGTCGGCACCTCTTTTGTGACGTAAGACAGTGTAAGACAGTGTGACGTAAGCCAGTTGACAGCTCTCCGCTCGGCCGGTTGAAAGTAAAAGTAATGGCAAATGGAATCTGAATGAAGGAAATGGAACGGAATTTTTTTGGGTGTTTCTGCATCTTATAGAAATGGTTGAAAGTAAAAGTAATGGCAAATGGAATCTGAATGAAGGAAACGGAACGGAACTTTTTTGGGTGTTTCTGCATCTTATAGAACTGGTTGAAAGTAAAAGTAATGGCAAATGGAATCTGAATGAAGGAAACGGAACGGAACTTTTTTGGGTGTTTCTGCATCTTATAGAAATGGTTGAAAGTAAAAGTAATGGCAAATGGAATCTGAATGAAGGAAACGGAACGGAACTTTTTTGGGTGTTTCTGCATCTTATAGAAATGGTTGAAAGTAAAAGTAATGTGATAAATCATGTTTTAAATATTTAGATGTTTATTAGCAAATATAAATGATTCGATTTAGGGAATTTTATGATTATTAAAGTTGTTTAAGAATAAGCTGGATTAAACCATGAGGCTTTCATTTTTTTTACGAACGACTGACTTTTACGACCAACTTTTTTTTCGACCAACTTTCAACTCTTTTTTTCCGACCAACTTTCAACTTTTTTTTTCGACCAACTTTCAACTTTTTTTCCGACCAACTTTCAACTTTTTTTCCGACCAACTTTCAACTTTTTTTTCAAAAAAACTTTCAACTTTTTTCCGGCCAACTTTCAACTTTTTTTTCAAAAAAACTTTCAACTTTCAACTTTTTTTCCGACCAACTTTCAACTTTTTTTTCAAAAAAACTTTCAACTTTCAACTTTTTTTCCAACCAACTTTCAACTTTTTTTCCGACAAACTTTCAACTTTTTTTTGACAAACTTTCAACTTTTTTTACGACCAACTTTCAACTTTTTTTCGACCAACTTTCAACTTTTTTTACGACTACCCTCCCCCTTCTTCATCCTTCCCCCTACTCCTCTTCTCCCCTTCCCTCTTCTCACCTCTTGCTTTAAGTTATCATTTTCCTCCGTTTTAACTCCATAACGCCACAACGATTGAATACTATTACTTATGCCCCAAAAACGATTGAAAGCCCATACTTCAATTAATTCAGAAAGTTCAACTGTTTATAAGTAGATCTGATCTATCTGTCTGATAGATATCATATTAAAAAATGCGACTAGTATCATGTACCACACAGTCAAACTAATAAATCTGACACCAATTGATATGGGGGAATATGAACTGGACAGAGGAAAAGGCTGATAAAAATGACATGAGGGCAGCTGTATGGTCGACCCGAATGGGGTCGGTAGACCCTTCTCAGGAATGTTAATACAAAAACCGATTTCATGCTGTCTTGTCTTGTACTGGAAAGAGGACTCTACCATGGCGGAAAGTTAATGAAGCCGAAGAGAAAACGCCCCGATCTTACCTCAATCTGTTTTCTCTCCTTGACTGAGAACAGCGTTCATATTGCCCTGACCTGCATACATTGCCATGTTTTAGGGCTGAGTTACCTCGAATGGTATTTGTCATTGTTTGTGTATGACGGGAATAATATATGTATACTTTTGTACTATATAATACATTCGTGTGGACTAAATCTCTACCCTTAAATTCGGGTCCTTAAATCTCTAGTTTTATTTTGTTGAGAACTCCATGATTCTTATTTGTTTTCAAAGACAGAAATATTGCTTTGTTAATAAATTAAATTGTCATTAATAATTTTGCGACTTCGTGAGCTCTTGCTCAATGCAAGTTGGACATTTGAATGAATCAAATTTTAATGTCCACTTCTGGGGGAATTGTACAGATTTTGACCACTTTTCAAGCGAGGGAGAGAATGCTGTACTCACAAGGCATAATGTTGTGTGACATGCTATACATGTATGTTCTGGCAAAGGATGCATACACCAACTTTCGAAAGTGTTTCCTGTGGTTACCCGGTCAAGCAATATTTTACTCTCGTTTTATGTGTTGAGTTGAGTTGTGACTATTATTTTTTGTATCGATAAGTATTCTATCATGTGTCTAATACAGCTATCAGTTGTCCGTGACGTCTTGGTAAAATCGCCAACTATAAGCTATTAATGTCATAATTGTTTCAGAGTGATTTCCTCCAATGGGCTTACTTATCATAATCCGGATGTGGTCGATTTGCCAGATTACTATTTTTTAATATCTTCAATACCTACTATAACAATTAATATTATTTTACTTGATTGTTAAATGGTCTGGAATCTATAGCATACAGATGGAACATGATAATAATCAGAGAACTAGTTGTATTTTTTTCTCTAATATGTTGTAATTCTCCCAAGCCTATTAGTGTATGCATTATCGGCACCTTAATAAAATACTTGTCTTCAACATTTTCGTTATTATATTTTTTTCCCTTCATGTCATAACTGGTAGACATTGCCAGTTATATTAAAATTATACATAAATATGTATGTATACATGAATCTCTGGCACTAGTGTTTGCATTATAAGCGTGTGTATGTATATCTACGCTCCAGGGCAATTGAGGAATAAAGTGTGGGATTGAATACACAGTGTATACCATGTGAAAATGGGCCCTGGCACCCCTCCCATTTCCTTGATCCTCTTGTGGTTTCACACTACATGGAAAATATAGCTTGATACAGCTCATGACGCCCCAGTCAATAGTATACTTCACCTCACTGGCCTTTCATGCTTATGTACTTAGAATATAAACCAAAGTTTGTCACTTGAATCATCGGTTACACATTGTGTTTACTACTTCTCGATGAATCACCCTTTTCATTCATTTTTCTGTGTACACCAGTTGACCTGTTGGTCTGAGTTAGAGCTCTAACACATTGTTCATAGATTAATAAGGGTCTCTGTTACATTACATATTTTCATTGTGTTATGTCAATAATTGGCTTAAAATTCGTCCTATTCAACCCTTTTACTCTGTTAGTTGGATTAACATGTATATATAAGTGTAATGATTTAAGGTTTCTCCTATTTCATGCTACCTAAAATTGATTGGATGCACCGTCAAACTTACATTAAATATCTTCTATTTACTACCGGTACCTACTAAGGTTTCAATATATTTTGGAGACATGCCAGACGAACCTATAATAGATATTAATGATGGGATAATAATGGCCTCTCGCCGTGAGTCATCATATCACAGTGGAAAGCCCCAAGGTTGGGTAATATAAACTTTCTCGTGTGACATCCTTCTATGAAAAAGGTCACCGTGGAAACGGTGGCGTCTTGGTGTTGTGGTGTAGGGTGACTGCACTTGTTGCTTGGACCTGTAAGATAACTGGACATGGAGAGGCCAGGCATATCACTCACTGTCACGAGATGCTATACGTCACCCAGCTTTGTTTGACCCTTTATTTTGGCCTACTGTATGTTCACTAAAATTATATTTCGTTTATTGTCATACTATTTTTTGACGATGTGAATTATCAATGAAATAAAGTGTGAAGTAAAGGAGGGAAAATAAATAAATCGTCCTTTGGATATTTTAACCAACTTGTGTGTTTTCAACCAATTCAAAATCTTTTTAAAAAAATGAAAATTCATAAATACTATGGAAAACCACATAATGTCAAATCAGTTGAACTTGTGGCAATCGTATAACCAGCAATCAATCTTATACCTAGGCTCAGAGCCTCCCAGATCAGATAAGAATGGTATGTCAGCGATTGGACGCCTACTGCGCAAATGGCTTTCTTGTCCCTGGGATAGGCATTCTAATGAGGTTCTAATGGCATTTTGCGGTTTGGAGCGAGAGGCTTTCCCTCAGTTTGGAGGGACTCTCTCAACTCTGAGCCTAGACCGTATAACCGGGACCCTTATCCAACTAGTTGTAGATAAGGCATTATTTACTTAGTTATTGCCAAACCTACAAGAAATATGTATTGAAAGATTGTATCACAGGTTATGATTTATAATCTACTTGTGCTCAATGAAGAACCTGTCGCCTAGTTATAGAAAGCGGCCAATGTGGAATAAATGGTGAAACGGTAGATTAAGCTATCGAAGGCCCCCTAACTTAGTCTACAATTCCCCTTGTTCAAATGTTAAATGTTTGGTTCCTGTTTGCGACCTTTATTTGAGTTTAAAAGGTAAATTCAAACCGTTCACAAAGGCCTGAATACTGTGTGTTTGCTCGGCTTTTTACACGCCGTCCGGTGCGAGGAAATAGACTGAATTAACCTATAGCACCTCACACAGTGGTGTTCTGGCCTCAGACCATGGCCACTTGGTAGGATTGAATCCATTTCTCCTATTGTCCCAGTGAAGTGAAATTTGATATCTGTTGAATTTACCCTGGGAAAATTTGGCAAAAATACTGGCATTGATGCATTGATTGATGTTTGAGAAATTAAATAAAACAAATGAAATGAAGGTAACGTTTAGGAGCATTTGCAGAGCTTCGCATGAACATAAAAGTGCATACATTTTGTTGAACATATTTAATATATTGAATGTTTTCAAATTAACTTTAGCGGCACTGGGATGGAACGGATTTATGAAAACAGTTATTTGATGAAAGCCTAAACGTCTATACAGCCATTTCCAATTTTGTGAATATATGTAATTTTAACCATTTTGTTTGAATGTTTTCATGCACTGCCACAAATGAACTTAACATTTTAAATCATTGACCGTTGGTTTAGCATTTGGACAACCAAAATGTGCTCGAATAAACATTTACCATAAACGAACCATTTTCGATTGGATTTATGTTTGTTTAATAAGATTTTATTCAAGTTACATTTTACAACTATGCATTATTCTCGGTGACCGTGTTTGAAAAGTTTTTAATCTTACACATTATTTATATATTTTAAGGTTTACTACATAATTATTATAAGTATACAATAACACATAGGTAATAAGCAAACCACCATTGTAATATAATAATATTCTAATGTCCATGTTTCGCCAATTCAGGTGCAATCACAATGTAAAAAAAACAACACCACCACAGTTTTACACTTCACAGAGATTTGCACTTCTTAGGAAAACAAATTCTTCATTGAAAGTCCACCAATATGAAACTTAATACACCAAAACATTCACCCTCCCTCATTTTCATTTGGGTGGACTATAATAAGGCTTTGACTCTATGGCGCTTGAACGTTCCGCCCCGGCCCGCTATTGTTGCAGGTAAGGTCATACTTACATGTATACATGAAGCATGTTGCAGGCTTTGTGCCCGCTATTTATGCTTCACATGGTATGAAGGGGCAGATATAGGGTAAATGACGCCTGCCCGTGCCTCCTTACATGTTACTTTGCCCCTTTAACTCTAAAATTATGGGGGTTTAATACCTGGATTCGTGGATTACGGATTGGTGTTTAGTGTGCGCTTTAAGTCACTATGAGGGAGCTATACTAAACTGTGGTCTTATCTTTGACTAAATTAAAAAAATTCTATTTTCGGATACTTAAAAAACAGTTACAATTTGAACAAAAAAGTCAGATTTCATTGTGCTTAGAGAAACTCAGAAGTACCCCCTTCGGGCTTGTATGGAGAATCGTTGATCGTACTTAGCACTCATTTTTTTATTGTTGAAAAAAAGTCATAAAAATTGAAGTCATTCATCTGACAGCGTTTTAAGTGCTCTACCCAAGCGGAAAATGATGAAGGAAAAGTTTGAAAGTTGAGGCTTCTTTTTTAAGACCCTTTAAGCGCATATAGTTACTTTCTCGGCCTCGCATTTCCACATGGTGGTCTTGGACGTCAGTGTGACAAAGGGTTGAGTGCGCTATTCAGGAACCCTGCCTGGTCTATTGTATTGTGATTAGATACTTTTAGGCTTTAATGTTTTGGAAGTTCAATTTCGAAATAATCATCTGGAAATTGCTAGCTGTGCTCTATGGTAGCCGCTCGAGAAAACATCGACCAAGATAAAGGTGTTTTCTTATATTGGAAAGTATGTGACAATTTCGTTAATTTTATAACTTTGGGGTTTCTTTACAGCCTTTCAGGCTCATAAACACCCCCACTTTTTCGCACTTTTGAAAGTTTTCGTCAAAGAGCGGTGAATATGGTTTACTTCCCTTTCACCAAACTCACCTGTGTTCTCAGTCGTTCTCTATTAAAGGGTTTATAGACGGGGGCATCTAAAGGTGTTGTTCCCCGAGGGCAACCAGGCGCAAGCCACACACCCCGAATGTATGCCACCCCTAGCATTCTTAACTTTGTCAAAGGTCAGTTTGAAAACTAGGATGCCACCGTAAATGGAGCAGTGATGGGTAGCTTTTGTCTCGTGATCAGCCCCAGACTTACTCTGTCCCATTGTTTGTGGCTTGTGTGTGTGGGTGATATACCTCCTCTCCTGTGGACCAGGTATAATAGGATAGAGTGGTGCATAATTTTGTTTTTATTTTTAGACCCTCACTTCCTAGTTGTAAATTCCTGCCAGTCTTGTTTAAATTATGCAATCGCTTTACAAGCGAAAATGTGATTAAACATTAAGGTGCTGTTATCTATGCGCCTTACATTGGTGGACATTTGTGTGTACGTGTGAGTCATTTCGGTTATGTTATGAGGTGAGATATAGCAGAGTCTTACTGACATTTATTACAGAAATCTTCTTGGGTGGTGAAACGTGGGTGCTGCATGGTAGAAATCATTCTCTGCCATATGTGTGAATCAGTTAAGAAAACTAAAGTTTCATATCCAGGATATTTTGGCAACGCCTTCTTTCTAGGCTCAGAGCCTATCAGATCAGATCAGAATGACATGTCAGCGATTGGACGCCTAGGCTACTGCATTAATGGCTTTCCTGGTCCTGGAGTAGGCGTCTTAATACCATTTTGCGCTTTGGAGAGAGGCTTTCCCTCAGTTTGGAGGGATTCTCAACTCTGAGCCTAGACTTCTAATATACTAACTTTTAAGACTTTAAGAAATATCATTTAAAGTGTCAATTCACATGATCCTGCGAATTTCACGTGAACTGATGGCAAGGCTTTATTGCCAAATTTCATTAATAGCAGTGCCAACCCTCAGTTTGAAGGGGCTCTCTACTTCTGAGCCTAGGCTGCCTACTGCTTTTCATGACCAGAACTACCTCGGAAAATGAGGTAGGAAAATGCCAGGTTGGAGAGAAGTCAACCTTAGTTGGGTATAGAGGCGTTCATAAATTATCCGCTGCTGGTATGCTTTATCATGGGTGTTGGCATGCCAAGGCTATGGGGCACCAGTACTTCACAGTCTTACAGTGATTGGATGGGGCCTATTGCTGATTCCTATGCACACTCGCTAAGTCAGATGTGAGGCAGGGAATCCTAACGACTTCTGGAGTACATGCATCAAAAAATGGCAGTGGTATTAGTTCTTAGCATTCCTACCCTTGTTCATGGCCATAATGGTCTTTGTTGGATGGTTGTTGCCCCTTCTTACATACTTTTTTGGGACTATGCATACCTTCTAAAGGTTAAATGACAGCTAATGTTCTGAGGGAACTCATTCAGATACTTTCTCTTAGGTATATATGCTTCAAATATGCGAAGATTTCTTTCAAATCCCTCACACTCTATACGTTGCTGAACATTGTATGTATAATTTAAAGGACAAAGTATAATAATTATTGATTGTATAGAATCATTGCATAATACTGATAGGATTTTTCTTTTGTTAATACTGACGGGGAATAAGAAGCGATTCTTCACAACTCCAATTCCTTTGTCATATCTTGGAAGAAAAGTTTCAAAAGATGATTCATAGCCGCTGAGAAAGTATACAGTAAAGAATGCCCATATGGTATAGAGTTTTTAACTGGCCCCTATTCCCCCATGCTTAGGGCGAATAATGGCCACTCTGGTATCCACATCTGTTATTACCTGTGATGTATGGCAATATGTAGATGGACCGTAGGATTGTATTATTATCTTCCAAATCCCGCACCTGTTATTATCGTAGCCAGAATGGAAACTAGGTTGCTGATAATTACGCTCTTATTGAAACTATGGATCGGAATCTATGCGATAAGAATCGGTATTTGCAGATTGGCAGTTATTACAAGTACTGTGGGTATATTTAGGGTTCGTTGTAGACAAAGATATGTCTCGTATATCAGGGAAGGCATTTATATATCAAAATACCTCCCTCGATATATCCTAGATGGTAACTTTGACAAATGTCTGAGCTTTAGACCTATTACTGGCCATGCTTTTTAACATACACATTCTGAAGTCCATAAAAAGTTATTTTTTCGTGGTGAGGATGAAAGCTCCTTCTGTGAAGGTTCGCTGTAGAACATCTGAGAAGGAATCAGTATTTTTCACCATTTCCATTTGGACATGCACAGAGTATACAGTGGGTCAGATTTTCTGTGGTTGTACCAAGTCTCTCCACCAAACTCTTAAACTCTAATTTGAACTATATAACAGGTGATAACAAACCCCTGGATTCATTGCCAGAAAGCTGTGATTAGTCACTTTTCACAAATTTAGAAGTTTGTCAAAATAGTCTTGGCTCAGAGTTGAGAGAGTCCCTTCAAACTGAGGGACAGCCTCTCGCTCCAAACCGCAAAATACCATTTGAATCCCATTAGGACGCCTACTCCAGGGACAGAAAAGCATTAGCACAGTAGGTGTCCAATTACTGACATACCATTCTTATCTGATCTGAGAGGCTGTGAGCCTAGACTGAGAATACATGCCCCAACTAACCTATTGTACATTGCCAGAAAATCCGACCCATGTATTGCCTAGATGTAGTTTTGCTCGATGGTGTGGAGGAATGTTCCATTTAGTTAGCGATTTACTGAAATCCTTCCAGCAATATTGACAGATGCTACCTGGTGCCAAATGAATAATGGAATCTGTAAGATCGGCTGTGATGTGGGTTAAAGCGCCTATACTACTTGTAAATTGAAGCATTCTCGCAGACTTCTGGCGCGCGAGGACATAACATATACGCCAGAGACCAATCATCATATTCATCGTTATGTTTCAGGAGTCTCGTTGCCAAACACAAGGTCTTGCAGAGCATACGAGACGATATGTTTTAGCTAACATGTATGTGTACTGTCCCTGTGTTTCTGAGGCAGGGTGAATGGGCGCTGGTACTTGAATAGATCAATTTACGATTCATACCTTTTCAAGGAAAATATTCGTGTTGGACTGCCTGATCAGTCTAGGCTCAGCGTTCTGAGAGAGTCCCTCCAAACTGGGGGAAAGCCTCTCACGCCAAACCGCAAAATGCCATTATAATCCCATTAAGACGTCTGATCCTGGACCGGGAAAGCCATAAGTGCAGTAGGCATCCAGTCACTGACATACCATTCTTATCTGATCTGAGAGGCTGTGAGCCTAGACTGTAGTCCATACTAAATCTAGTCTGCCCGAGTATACACTGTATAGTGTATGTGATACTATAGATTAGCACCAAGTCCTTCCGCCTAGTTAAATGGGCACATTCGGCTGGGGCCTGCCTGGGTTGCTGAGTTTTGATTCCTCCAGTGGGTATAATATATGCAGTCATTAGTTACTGGTATGATATATTTCCCTTTTAAGATTTTATTTTTAAACAATAAAAATTTTAAAAACTATACAGATTTAAAATGTCCTCTGAACCTCTATTGTATGTCTTGATTTTTTGGCCTTGATTTTAATTTATGTTTCTGACGTCCTTTTCTTTAGATTACTTATAATATTGCCATACCTCAAATATTCGATTGTTTCAATAAAGATAAGACACATATTCGTTCCACGAAATAATCAAGCATATTACATTAGTGTTGGATCCTTCAGATAACGACCATAAATCTGCAAGAATTAGCAGGATCGATTCGTTGTTGAAGCACCGACTGGCAGAAGCAATGCGCTATCTTGTCCTGGCTTTATTAAAAGCCCGATGCCTTTCCTCCACCCAGAGAACGTAATGACATTATGCTGCCTCTCTTAAGGCGCATATAATAATGAGTGGAAGGGATCGGGCGCTGACATATAGCAGGCCGTTTACTTGTACTATCGTATGTTATGTTGGTGCCAGGAAATCTGGCCACCAGACTAATGACAGCGCTTTTTGTGTGGCGCGGGAAAACATGCCAGGAACAAATACCTTGTGAGGAAGCAATTGTCAGACATTTTCCTTTCTTTGCCTCCCTGTACCGCTCTCCTGGTGTTAAGGGGTGTTACGTAGATATGGGTAGATAAGTGAATTCTTTATTTGTCCATAAAAACGTGCGCAATATGCTTCTGGGTATGACATCCAGTTCTACCAGCTAATGCCTGTGTTAACACATCTAAAATATGTGCTATATTCATATGGTAATACAATACAATTTCTAGATTTACTTTTGAGTTAATGCATCTATATAAATGAATATATCAAATTGTGTATTCCCTGAAACCCCACGAGTTGCCTCAAAAAGAATAACCTTACTGCTCAATATTCTAAAATATTTCCAAATTCCTTTGTCGTGTTTATGACCTAATGTTAAGGTTGTATCAAAGGAAAAGTTTGGGTTTTCATCCAGACGCAAATCTTTTTTTTATAACAATAGCAATAGTAATACTAGTACATGAATAGCCGTGAAGGTCAATTTGATGAAAATGAAGTACTGTAGGCAATGCTAATTGGTTCGATAATTATTCTTTTACCTTTACCTCTATTACCTCTAGCATTCAGTTTGGTTCATATTGGTCCAATATTCGGAATTTAAACATGATCCTTTATGTAAATTAACTTGTAAATTGTACCATAAAAAGAAAGACATTTTCTAAGATTGAGATTCAGGATATAAAGACGCATCTATACAAGAAGGCAAAAAAAAATAGGCGTGTTTCCGATTCTCCTCTGCCTACCTAGAAAAACCAACACCACCCGAAAATGTTTGACCTTGAATCCTTTTTCTTGTGATGCTTCCCCTCAAAAGGTAATTAAATCAGGACAACAAGCCTGTCTAACCAAGAAAACCCTAAATGGTAGATTCCTCTCTTCAAAACAAATATTGTTAGGACAATGTGTGAGTACCTGGAAGGTGGTTTTCTAAAAATAAGGGCGGGGGGGAAGTTACCATCCCCCTACCTAGTTGTTAGCTATATAAATCAGAAACACCCTCTGCCTTACTATCATGCCCTAACTCCTAGTGCTATAAGATATAACCCTATTTTTTTTCTGGCACCATTTTTCCCCACCAACCCTGGAGGAGCAGCTGGTGAGCTGGTCTGGCCTCAGCGCCCATGACTCATGTGTCCATATTCTGCCACCTCCAGCAGATCTCTTATCATCACAAGACGCTGATCATCCTCATCCTCTAGAGTATGGAGTGTGCAGATATTTACTGTAACCATAGCAACGGAAGAGACATGGAAGTGGATTGGCAGATGCTTTATTTTGTATGGCCTTGCTAGGAGTATTTTCCTTCCTAGGGCTTTATATTGCTTTCCTCTCTCGTAGACTAACTACATGTATTGCCCATATATGATACAGATGGTATCTTCTCTCTCCCCCCCGCCCTTACCCACCCACTAGAGTCATCACTGCCATACCCTGATATATCCTAGCTCTTGTAATGGGATCTATACAATGACTGACAGTGTGAAGGTAATAAACTGTATGGAATTAAACATGTATATAATTGCAATGAATTCTGATGGGACAATGGCATAGCATTAATGATGAAAATGACTTCATGAACGTTTAATGTGACATTACGTAATATTTCAGGGCTATTTACATAATTAAGTTTATAAGTGAATAGCCCATGTTTCAAGCTTCAATATCTACATATATTGAATGCTTAAAATGTTATAAAAAGTGATAAATTTGGTTATAAATCTATATTGTACGATGCTAACTGCCACACACCCTCTCGATCCAAAATATAAATAAATTGGGTTATAAATATTAACTTACATGGTTTGAGCTAATTGCAATTGTAACACATAAAAATGACGAATCCCTTTATAAAGCGTGATATGAGTAAGATCTTAGTATATATCCAGGGGTTCGTTTAGTATTTATGCTACCGTACTTCTGCAGTTGTATATTTTGTTTTACCAGGCTGTTTAGTTCAGCTCCTATAGCTAGCCTTCCTCGAACTCCTTAGGTAGTAGTATACTGCCATCTTTTTAAGCAGAATTGCTCTTTATTGTAAAATTCCCTATGGATCTTCTGTCCTTATCAGTGTGGTGGAATTTTCCTGGATTCCGTTTTTGTGGCGTCCCCAGCCGGTTGTGTAATGAGCCTGAAAGATGATCAAGTTGAAGTGGGAGTGGGCTTTGAGGGATTGGTCAGGAAAACCATCTGGAAGACCTTAGAAGGTACCTAGATGTATGGTAATGTGTGGGGATGAGGATGAGGATGAATAGTTCTTTCCTCCTCATGCTTCTTTCTAGGGTGAAGTATATCCTCGACATACATACTGACACAGCCTCCCATCCTAGCAGTCCCTTGTGTGGCGGTCCCTTTCTGTGTCACCTTCCTAGGAATCCCGTGGGAATACGCCCAATATACACTGGAGCAGTGCACTCAGGATGAAGTCAACATCCCTATTGTGCTTTCTCCAGGGAGAGGTATTTCCCACATAAAGTAAATCGAGCATTACTTTTTCTCCTGGTGGGAATAGTCAGTGTACTATTCAGCTTAATATTCTAATATATTAACTCCCATTTATGTGTAATAGAAGTACGGTATTTAACCTAGGGCACAGCTTGGATTAGTGCCTCAGGACTATGGTCTAGACCTGGCTCTACAGGTCGAAACACAAGAAACATAAAGGAAAATTAATAATAATTATAATGAATCCGAATCAACAATTAAGGCCTATCTCAAGGACCTCCCCTTTCCCATTCACAAAGTTGTATTTTCTTTTATTTCTTTTATTTCTTTTATTTCTTTTATTTCTTTTATTTAGAACAACAATCGCTTGGTGCTGGTATCTGGATTTATCCTTTCAGACCAGCAGAATAGTAAGACATCTAGTTTTTGTTCTAACAGATGACAGCTATATGAATTATGGTATGGAGATATTTATTTTGTATATAATATATAATTTCTTATATATATAGAAAGCTCACTTGGCCTCGAGTGGTACCCAGAGCAACCTGTTGTGTCTGGCGGGGCATGAACCATACATTATTCCCAGTGTATGTGCTGTATAGGGAAGTCTCAGACCTATCTTACTCTCTCCCTTGTCCCTGTCACCATTGTTCCATATGGCACTGAGTACATAATAGTAACCACAAGTCTAGCCACAAGCCCCTCTAGCCAGATAGACATTTTCCACAGTTCATTCAAGTTGAGTTCAGTCTAGGCTCAGAACCTCTTAGATCAGATAAGAATGCTATGTTAGTGATTGGACGCCTACTGCGCTAATATATTTCCTGACCCCGGAGTAGGCCACTAATGGGATGCTAATGGCATTTTGCGGTTTGGAGGGAGATGCTTTCCCTCAGTTTGGAGGGGCTCTCTCAACTCTGAGCCTATAGTCGGACGAGGCTCTGGAGATCAACTCTGAGCCTAGACTGATTTGACCCTATCTCAGTCTCAAACTGAAGTTGCCGAAACTGGGATACAACGCAATCCTTTAATTTTGATAATAATATGATACCGTCAAACATAAATAGTACTGGGCTGTGTTTGATGACTCCCTTACTAAAGAATATAATCTTTTGTGGTTCTTTGTAACTCGATCACTAAGGCATGTTTCTTATCTCTCCATTGCATCAAAAGCTTTCACGACAGGCCTTTGCTCCACAGTTTGTTTTTTCTACTTTTTAAGTGGCCATAGATCCTAAGTCAAATAGCTCTTGGACAAAACATTTATTACCTTGTATGTTTGAATGAATACATTGTTCAGCCACGAGGTAGCTTCCAGGTGAACGCTGGCCGAAGCACCTTTTTATTTATTTCATGGTTCCATTTTTTTCCCATTGCTTACTTGTTTTTTTCGTGGAATAAAGTGCCAAGTCAAAGCGGTTCTGAGTGCATCATAATGTGTCAGCTCTTTAGCCTTTTGACCATTGCCCCAAACTAGCCTGAAAGAGAATGATGAGGTTTGGATTCACCTATTATTTTCTTTCTTTCTTCTCGTGTTCAATTGTATAGTTATGTGTGGGAAATATTGCTGTTCAGGTATCAACAATGCACACGCCCCACTGGCACACCTTTCCCTCTACCCTTTTCACTACTGGGAAAAACACACTTTACGTTTTGCAGATGTTGATGGTAACCTTTACCAGGCCACTTTTAATGTAGAATAAATATTATACTTTCCCTGATGACGGGCAACACCGACTAAAACGTAGGAAAATAAAAGTCAACTACAAAAAGAACCAAATCTCTTCTGTTATCTGTTGGACCTTTTAGTGATATTTTCCTCACCTTTATAATAATTATCATATAATAATATACACTTGACTCTTATTAATTCTAAGAAAAAGATTAAGCTGAAGCTGGATCTGGACGGCTCGCTAATCCTCTCACTTAGAGGGAGGCAGCTCAGTCTAGGCTCAGAGTTGAAAGTGTCCCTCCAAACTAAGGGAAAGCCTCTGGCTCCAAACCGCCATTAGAATCCAATTAGGACGCCTACTCCAGGACCAGGAAATCCATTAGCGCAGTAGGCGTCTAATCACTGACATACCATTCTTATCTGATCTGAGAGGCGGTGAGCCTTAGACTGAGCTAACTTGTATTTTGGAGGCCTATACTTTACCACTCCAATCATTCCAGCTTGTCATTCATCAAATGAATGAGTTATCTCCGGTGCCGGGAGCCATGCCAAGGCCCTGCGACCAGATGATGGGATACTGCATCATGTAGCTAATATTAATCAGGTAAATGATGTCACAAGGCCTGGTAGGCTGTCTCTCTTGGATCCGCTCCCTTCCATAGTTTGATTTATTAACCCAAAAAACTTACCCGCCGAGCCAATGCTCACAGAACCCGTGACATATTTGGCAGGATTCGTTGCAATAGTAAAATACTTGGGTGTGTATTCAGTCGGAGCACTTTTTGTATCTTTCTGTACTTGTGAACAGTCTAGTCCTAATGTGGACACATTTGGAAGAATTAAATTGATAGCAAAAAAACTAACTTGGAGCGACTATCCAATCTAGGCTCAGAGCGGACAGCCTCTCAGATAAGATAAGATAAGAATGGTTGGCCAGTGATTGGACGCCTAATGCGCTAATGGCTTTCCCGGCCTAGGAGTAGGTGTCCTAAATAGGATTATAGTTGCATTTTGCGGTTTGGAGTGAGAGGCTTTCCCTCAACTCTCTCAACTCTGAGCCTACGCTGTATCTAAGGGTCTCAAGGTCCCCTAGCAAGCATACCACCGTCTCCCTCCCCCTGCCTCCCCCTCCCCCACACGCATACATTTACACGTGCTTTTTGTCCTTAAATACCATATATCAAAGATCACTCGTTTTTAAATATTCTATAATAGATGTTTGTGCAGGACGTCATTTGTCTTCAATTGAAAATAACCTGAACTCATGAAAAAGGGAAAGTTTTTATTTTAATCAATATATATACGCTTTTGGAAAATAAAAGCTGGGCAACCAGCTATAGCCAGATAGATACCCTTAGGATAGGATATTTGGCCAACCAGGGGATTTACTTGCCTTACAATAGCGTACAATGTGGGTACACAATAGGCTCTAGAGGTTGTCATAGATGAACCAAATTAAGCTGATTGCCTACCAGGTCTACTTCCCGATCCTTCACCCTACCTTGACCCCTCTCCCAAATAGAGGCCACTAATTACTCTCAAGAATAAATCGTACAGTGTATCAAAATAAACACAGTAAGGATGGCCTTTCACTAATTACAATGTACTCACTAAACTTGCGGGTTTGAGACAATTAGATGGGCCTTTTGTTCCCCTGACCTCAGCTCTCTACCCTTAACACCCATGATACTGTTTCTCTCACATGGTCATAAATTATAGATGTAGACACAGAAAAGTGGCCAAAGTTGTAGAATTGTAGTACTTGCAATATACATTTTAAAAAACATCCATTCAGCCTTAGGTTGATGTGGCTTTGTCTACAATGGTTTAAGATTGTTTTAATTAGTTTTCATTTTAATGATATATTGATAAGATTTTAAACAAAAAATAAGATCAATACCCACCGGGTAGATCTTTAGAAAAGGTCATCCTTTATGGCTGAAGTTCCTTTTACTTTACTCAGCCAATTAGGGTTTTGTCTGGTGTTATTTCCCTCAGGGAATGTATTTGTGTGTTTTTGTAACGGATGGGAGTTAGATCCAGGGGTTCATCTTGCGCTGACTGAATAAGGAAAATGGAGTAGACCACCTGAAGGAGTGATTAGATCTACCTTTTGGGTTTTTCTATAAGTCTCGGCAACATTTTTGCCCGAGTCTTGACAAATAAGCATGTATTTTTCTTTCCGGTGTGTTTTTCTAATTGTGTTGAATTTAGAGATTCCATCTAAATTATATAAAGGTATGTTTGATACGAAGCCAATTTTGTGGAAGTATTTGAATATTTAAAGAAAATATTTTCTTTGATCTTTTTCACAAACTTCTTTTTGAGCAATTAGCTTAGAAATTAGAAAGAATATTATTTTGATACATATTTTTTATTTTTTCCTTCATTGCAATTATGAATTTTACAGACTGTACAGTGTACATAACAAGATTGTGGTTTCGACCGTAAAGTGTTATTTCATCTTAATAAGTTATACAAACACTTTAAAGAGGAGCCTGAATAACATATAGGAGGATACAACAATCTGATTTATAACCATTTTGAAATTTTCAAAAACAGCACTTAGACATTTTACCCATTTTATGACAACGAATTCTTGCTCATATACAAAATATCTTGTTCTTGTGACATTAGTTTCATTGTTTTTATCCGTACAAGCTGGGTTGACCAATCCTGCCTTGGCACACCTAATTGTCACATATGATCGCTGCGATTAAATATTCATAATGCTACAAATAGCGGCGAAATGTTATGACTTGTAGTTGGACCACTCCTTGTTTTAGATGTATGGACCAGTTCAAATTAAATGAAATCGGGTCCATTTTGCCATTATGCGATATTTAGATTCAAGTCTCGAAGATAAATATATATGCTATAACTCGTGGATACCACAATAACCCTTAGCATAGAAAAGTGGGAAAACATAAGAGGTACTGTATAGGAGTGAAATAGTAATATTCATGTTAGACACGTATTGCATTTTCTAAAAAGAAGTTAGTATGATATCATCAGAAACTGACAAAGATATTTTTTTGTGTTTAAAATACTTTTATTCAGTCTGTCAACAGAACGTGGTGCACTGTCAGTTATACTACTGTTGAAGTCATTGAGATATGGGCTCATGGGCTCATTGGGTGAGGAATAACCATGGTCTACAGGATTCTTCTACTTGAGTTCGAATTTGCTTTTCTAGCTCTTATGTAACCAATTATATACGAAAGTATAGTGAGAAAACTGAAAAGGGCTCCCCGGAACACCACCCCGCCCACCGTTACGGGATCTATCTCGTGTGACTTTTGTTTCATTACTTGCGCCTTGTTCCATTCTCTATATAATTTATTCAACAATTATCCCATGTTTAATCGTTTTGTTGCGCCCATACTGTGCTATTTGCTAGCAATTGCACCATTTATCCCTGACTGAACCCATTACTCATCACCTATTATATATTCACCTTGTTATCATGCTTGCTTCTTTCAGGTGAGTCCGTGTTTATAAACAAAAAGATAAACTCGAGCCATTATGGTCTCCTGTGATAAAGGTAGGTGGCATATCATAATCTCCCAACGTTTATTGTACAGTTAAGAGACACTTACCTGTAAGTTGGGGATTAAATCTGTAATTATGTTGAGGACATCAGGGTGCTCTTTGTCGGGACGATCATTTGCATGCAAGTTATGGAATGATGATTATGGTTACGATTTTTTCTCTATTTACCAACGGTCACATCATTAGTAGCACAAACCTCTCATCACATCACCGGATATTATAATAAATATACTTAAAGTCCCTGACTCCCATGCTAATGTGAATCACATGGAAATATATCGAACAATCCAGGTCTGCCAAGCCTGGATTTTGGGAAAAAGTCCAACAGGTTGCCAATTTTAATCGTAACTATTACCCCAATTCTACAATTAGATGGACATAAATTATCTACCTAGATCAGAGTTTGTAATCATGTGCGTGCAGAGCTAGGCTCTATGGATTGTAAATAAAACTGCTGTTCTTTTATCAAGTGCTGAGTGTTGTGCCAGTAACTATAGGTTGTCAGTTGTGGGTGGGTGTTTGGCCCTCCTGAGTTGTGCGATATGGTTCCGATCCAAAGATGTGATTGATGATCAGATCTATGTATTTATAAGTTACGTATACCAGTATACCTTCACAAAGCGGTAGTATGATAAAACGAATATGTCAAACAACCTGAAGTGTAAAAGGCATCAATTCCATAGTTGAAGAATATAGGTGTGCTGTGATAGTTGTATTTTGTCAATATTTGTGTATTCTACGTTTGAAGAATTATGTGTAAATTTAGAATTTTAAGAATGTAATTCTTGTAAGTTCAAAGATATGGTTTAATGATCGAGGCGACGCTTCAAAACGGCTGGCAACTGCTATAGCTATAGCGGTGTTTTTTCATTTGCTATCCATGTAAATTCTTTGGGGCCTTAATGAAAAAATGTACCTATTCAGCCTATGAAAAGGCTGAATAAATATTCCACGAACTTTAATTTATTTATATATGTGCTTACCTTAGACTATTAAGATTGGAAATTATTATTAGTTCTTGTTGGTTTTAAAGTTGGAGGTTATGTAGGGTCAATCCTATCTACAGATATTGGCGCCTAATAAGGTATTATCCATGTGGTGTACAGTATGTATAACCCCATTATATTACTGTCATAAAAGATGGAAGTAATCAGCCAAATCTCCCCCCTAGTAAAAAATGATCTGATTGGGCATTTAGATAAATAAGCATAGCTATGCTCAGCTAAATTGTTTCTGTCTTTTGATGCTAACTTCCATTTACCGATAGATGGTTACTAGTTCGTTTAATTACGTCCATAATGTTCCTATGCGTCATCGCTTGGGTATCCCAAATGATATCTTGACTCATGTTGACCAATTTGAAGCATTTTATACTTTGTTTATCTTGCTTCTAGTGTTTTCATGAGATTCCTAATCCCAGGTAATCTATGGATGTATGGTACTTCAACTTGTACTGATGATATTGTATTGCCCCAGTGAAGGTTTCTATTTCGTTTAGTATTTTCATCGTTGATTTGTAATATCAAAAGCTCAATGTTTAACCAGTCCTATCCTTTTAGCCACTGCATTGAAAAGTCCACTCCAGGAGCTATAACAACCATAGGCATTAATAACCTCCATTTCGGGCCTGCTGCTGGACTGGATGTCTGTCATTAATCCATTAAAAATAACATAGCAATTGCTGGAAGACATGGAAAATCCTTTTCAGAATTATGTAACCCAATTTGAGCAGTCTCAAATAATGAATTGAATTACTTCATTCAATAATAACTTAATTATTATTGTCCGAACTAGGAAGAAGCCCCTATTATGGATACAATCTTCTTATATTAGTTTGTTTCCACTGTTGCGAGGAAAGTTTTGTCTTTTTAGTTCGGACACTTTGGATTGTCCACAGGGCCACTATACATCTTTTTATGCTGCCTGAATCTTGTGTGAAATGTGGAGAAATATGCGATGTATCGACCAGCAGGGACACGCCTGTGTCAGCCACTGAGTGAAGAATCTTGTACTTTGCCTTTTGTCTCTGCCTCATCCATTTGCCACTCGAGGGTCTGTGGTTATCTACTGGTGTCCTAGGACTGGGTCTGACATGTCATCACCATCTAAAATGATTCCAGATGTCCTTTTTTTACATTAAGGCCAATCAGGCGGATAATGGGGCCCCAAAGCAGTTTTCTTTTTTAGACTGGATCGGACCTTAGATTAAAAGATCTTACTCTAAGATCGGACTTGCTGCAGTATTTGGTGAATCTTTACAATCACAGGAATTCTTGTTTTCGTACCTACTCACCAACAAACTATGAGAAATGAAGCTGGGGGTGAAATGGCAAGGGTTTACCAGTGTAATTTGCTCCTGCCACATTCCATCTTACTATTTTCTCCCTTTCGTACGTGTAAAAACGCTGCATGGTTTTGCCATATAATGAGGAATGTGGGCAACTCGGGGGCGGGGGCGGGGGCGGGACTTGGGCTGTGTGCTACACGAATCCCATGACATGTACCCTATTACACGTTTTCTAAAACCCCATCTGGAGTGTTTCTAACCAGGCCAAAAAAATGCCCCCCCCCCCCCCACACACACACACACTACCTCGAAAAAACCTTATCCCACCTAACATAATTTTCTAAGACATTTTATTTTTCAGTTAGTGATTTCCTTTAAAAAAACAGGTACCACTCCCTACCTAATTTTCAGCTACTATATATACCAGAAACACCTATTTCATGGCCTTATAAACTCGCTTTATTCCTTTCCCCCACCTCCACCCCCACCCCACCTTAAAAAGCCCGAATTTCCATATAACAAAACCGTTATAAAACATTGCGTCATGCCTTTCCTCTCCTGGCAAATGCTGAAAAATGCCCCCCCCCCCCCCCAAGACAGATAAGACAGGTGAATAACTGGACAGATGCGATTTGTTCCCCCGATGAAATCTCAGCATGTAAACCCACTCCAATAGTTGTATCACCAGCAGTTACAAACGCATGCACAGGTTTTCGGAAATGTATTACCCATGCATGCGGTCCTCGCTGATGGCTACCATTATCATGATTTTTTATTTGGGTTTAGAGTAAAATGTTTTATTCTAAGGTTTGAGTTACTCTGATTTCATAATAAAAGAAACTTTCCCATGAAGATCTATGCTGTTTAAAAACAAGTGGCTATGGTCACTACGTATCTAACTATGCTAGGCTACCTAGATTTTAAAAAAACACCCTTTCTATAATATTTGATGGGACACCCTTGTTAGAACATACGTTAGTCTCCTACTCATGTACTTAGAAGTAGGCAGCCAGAGGGGATATTCTTTAACGAAAATATTATGATTTGGATTTTATAGCAAGCCTGAGGGGGAATAATCGCTCAAAAGAGTTCTAGTTTGGGCTTGGAATCCTCTTAGTTCTTGAATCCTCAGCTTTCCCTCTGTTTGGAGGGAGTCGACTCGCTCAACTCTGAGCCTAGACTGATAATATCATTTAAATGATTGATGAAATGATGGTTAAATACACAGCTCAGTTATCCACGTCATGTATAGTATATAAGTATCAGGCTCCAGTTACCTTGCTGTGAAAATTATCCATAATAATTTCTCAAAATAATGTTTTACCAATTACGAGAATTTGGCAAGAAAATAACACAATTGTCAATGTTTTTTTATATTTCTCCTTGTGTGCCATTTGTCCTAACAATACATCACTACTTACATGTCATTTACCGTCTTATTATTCGCGTTAGCGTTTTACTCTGGATTTAAGAGGAGAAGACATAGATATACTGACAAACGTGGCCCCCGACTGTTTGGGCCACTTTTTCTCCCCCTTTTTCCTTTTCCTGTCTTTCCTATTCTATTCCTTAACCTAGAGAAAAGTTTCGGACGTTTATCTATTGGCTTAACATTTGAGTTTATAACTGAGGACTATTTTCATTTTGTGTTTTCGGCACAATGGGTCACATCAAACGAAGTCATTAGGGCGATGATCACCTGACTAAGAAGTTTACCCCTTATCAGATCAGAGGTCGGCCCTTTACCCCTTATCAGATCAGAGACTGCAGAGACTGGGCCAGCGAGCCCTGAGCTTAGCCCAGGGTGCGCCAGCTCAGCCAGCTGAGGTGGTGTGCCCCCACAGAGTCATAAACTCCAGATGTCCACAGTCCAGATGTCCACAGTCCAGATGTCAAACTTATTAAATTAAAGGATGTACAAAAATAAGTCATGTGTAAATATATTCTCCTTAACATAAGAAAACTTTTGGTCTTTATTCCATAATTCTAGGTTGTTTAGAAGCCAAGATAATATTTTATACATTAAACCCATGTGAACTGAATCTAGTGTAAATCCTTTTCCCCATTCAGTCTCTCACCACCACCACCACCAGCCAGGGTATATGACTGGGTAATAAAAGTCATTGATATATGACAGGTGTCTCCCCCTCCTCTCCTCCTCCTATATATATATATTATCTTAACAAAGTTCATCAACTTTCACCCCCCTCTCTGTCTCTCTCTCCCTCTCTCTCCCTCTCTCTCCTCTTCTTCCTCTATCCCAGTTCAGTCCGATGACTCATTTTTCTGTGACACATCACATCCTTCCTCCTCCTCCCCCTCCTCCTCCTCCTCCTCCTCCTCCTCCTCCTCCTCCTCCTCCTCCTCCTCCTCCTCCTCCTCCTCCTCCTCCACTAATGATGGGCTTTAACAACCCCCCCCCCCTCCCTATACATTAAACCCATGTGATGTGGTCCCACTGTGGAGGAAGGAGCCCCCTGGCGGCGAGACAGAGAGGTATGAGAGGCTGACCTGATATCAGATGCTGATATCAGATTATCCCACCACCACCAGCTTTACCCAAGTGCTAGCACCCCAGTCAGTGTAATAAAAGTCTGACCACATGGTAATAAAAGTCAGGTGTCCACACAGAGCTGTCACAGAGTTGTTCTACCAACTTTTTTAATTTAAGGATGTACAAAAATAATTCTGATGCAGAAGTATTCTAATGATCATAACAATATCTTTTCGTCTTTCTTTCATAACTGTGTGATGTTTAGAACTGAAAATACATTTATATAAAGTTTCTAATGTGGTGCCACCACTTTTCCCAGAAATCAACCACCCTAACCTTGCACTCATCTGATCTTGCACCCTCCAACCCTCCATCCCTCCTCCTCCTCCTCCTCCTCCTCCTCCTCCTCCTCCTCCTCCATCCCTCCTCCTCCATCCCTCCTCCTCCTCCATCCCTCCTCCTCCATCTCTCCTCCTCCATCCATCCTCCTCCTCCATCCCTCCTCCTCGTCCTCCATCCCTCCTCCTCCTCCTCCATCCCTCCTCCTCCTCCTCCATCCCTCCTCCTCCTCCTCCATCCCTCCTCCTCCTCCTCCATCCCCCCTCCTCCTCCTCCTCCTCCTCCATCCCTCCCCCTCCTCCATCCCTCCTCCTCCTCCTCCATCCCTCCTCCTCCTCCATCCCTCCTCCTCCTCCATCCCTCCTCCTCCTCCATCCCTCCTCCTCCTCCTCCTCCATCCCTCCTCCTCCTCCTCCATCCCTCCCCCTCCTCCTCCATCCCTCCCCCTCCTCCTCCATCCCTCCCCCTCCTCCATCCCTCCTCCTCCTCCATCCCTCCTCCTCCTCCTCCATCCCTCCTCCTCCTCCTCCATCCCTCCTCCTCCTCCTCCATCCCTCCTCCTCCTCCTCCATCCCTCCCCCTCCTCCTCCATCCCTCCCCCTCCTCCATCCCTCCTCCTCCTCCATCCCTCCCGCTCCTCCTCCTCCTCCTCCATCCCTCCTCCTCCTCCTCCTCCTCCTCCTCCTCCTCCTCCTCCATCCCTCTTCCTCCTCCACCGCAAATGTCATTAAAATCCCATCAGAACGAACATTTTTTTTTTTTCATTTTTTTCCCATCTACATTGTCTAGGGTCTTGCTCCGAACCGCAAAATGCCATTGAAATGCTCCGAACCGCAAATGTCATTAAAATCCAATTAGGACAGAATTTTTTTTTTCATTTTTTTTTTCATCTATATTGTCTAGGGCCTTGCTCCCAACTGCAAAATGCCATTGAAATGCTCCAAACCGCAAATGTCATTAAAATCCTATTAGGACGGAATTTTTTTTTCATTTTTTTTTTCCATCTACATTGTCTAGGGCCTTTCTCCCAACTGCAAAATGCCATTGAAATGCTCCAAACCGCAAATGTCATTAAAATCCCATTAGGACGGAATTTTTTTTTTCTTTTTTTTTTTCATCTACATTGTCTAGACATTGTCTACAACTGCAAAATGCCATTGAAATGCTCCAAACCGCAAATGTCATTAAAATCCCATTAGAACGAAATTTTTTTCTTTTCATTTTTTTCCCATCTACATTGTCTAGGGTCTTGCTCCCAACCACAAAATGCCATTGAAATGCTCCAAACCGCAAATGTCATTAAAATCCCATTAGGACAGAATTTTTTTTTATCATTTTTTTCCCATCTGCCTTCTCTAGGGTTTTGCTCCTAACCGCAAAATGCCATTGACTTTTTGATTGACAATTCTGATTTTTCGATTGACTATTTCGACTTTCCGATTGACTGTTCTGACTTAATGGTTGACTATTCTGACTTAACGATTGACTTTTTGATTGACTATTTCGACATTATGATTGACTTTTCTGACTTTACGATTGACTATTTTGACTTTTCAATCGCCTATTTTGACTTTGCAATTCACTATTTCTGACTTTTTGTTTGACTATTTCGAATTAAAATGATTAAAATGACTTTTTGATTAACTATTTTGACTTTTTGATTGACTATTTTGACTTTTCGATTGACTATTCTGACTTTTGATTGACATTTTTATTGACTTTTCTGATTGACTATTTTGACTTTTTGATTCACTTTTCTGACTTTTTGATTGACTATTTCGACTTTCTGATTGACTTTTCTGACTTTCTGATTGACTTTTCTAACTTTCTGATTGACTTTGATTGACTATTTCGACTTTCTGATTGACTATTCTGACTTAACAAATGACATTTCTGACTTTTTGATTGACTTTCTGATTGACTATTCTATATATGCCCACATTTAAACGCCACAAGGATATATCATGAGTGAAATCGAAATATAACTTAATGTAATTGTACTTAGTTTCATGACCAAGTAATAGAATAATACTTAGGATATATCATGAATGAAATCGAAATATAACTTAATGTAATTGTACTTAGTTTCATGTCCAAGTAATAGAATAATATTTAATTTTCACTGGTCAAATCAATAAGGCCACCAAAAATAGGTGTGTTTCCGATTACCCCCACCACCAACCCCCTACATAGAGAAACATTCCCCTCCCTGCCTTTTTTTGGCCTAAATTGAAAACATCCCTCTTTACCAATGTATAAACACCCCACCTATTAGCTAACGCTGTGTTGGTAAAAAATCCAACACTCCATCAGCCTCATTCCTCTCTTGTACTTGAATCATTCAAATTCACTCAAGTGAAAAGTAAGTGCTAAGAGACGATAAGTTTTACGGAGGCCAAATCCATCATACTTTCCTCCTCTCTATGATATTTGAATTAGGCCTTCGTCTTCTTCTGCTTCCGATGTATAGGACTCTGTATCAACCATCCAATGAATCAAAATATCAGATCAACAAACGAACTGTTACTACTTAATGAGAACTATAATAGAACTACTCTAATTAGTAAAAGATACGTATGTGTAAGAGGGTAACGAATGTTGTAAATAATGTACAAATTGTCTGCAGTTAACAGTTGCAGAGAGAAAAAAAAGTTGCACAGAGAGGGGGAGGGAGAGAGAAGAGAGAGACACACACACACAGAGGCGAGAGAGAGACAGAGGCAGAGGATATATGAGGGAAATAGAAGGAGAAAAGAAATATATCTGACAACCTTTTCTAACTGTCCTTTATCTATCTATCCTTTATCTATCCTCTATCTATCTATCTATCTATCTATCTATCTATCTATCTATCTATTTTGATAGATCGATCGATCGCTCCTTCAGTAATGGTAGCATATAGAGTGCAGCATATATACAGAAGTGTGTATTATTTGTATAAATGTCAGTGTGTTTGGCATGGGAGGTGACCGTCCACTGACTGCTGGTGTTGGTGCAATATGTGACGTCTTGTCTGTTGACATTACCAACACATTCCGCCCTCGGCTCGACGAGGTGGACAGGAAAACTGACCAGTCATCCGCCGTCCTGTTTTACTGTCCTAAAAGCTTGTATTGTCAACGGAAACCGAAAAGGAGAGATTCTTTATGCATTTTGACCTGAGACAAAGAAATCTAGGATGGTGCAACACAAGTTAAATTGAAGCAATTCTTTTTTGCCAGCATCAAGTCTTGTCATCTTTTCTTTTTTCTTTAACAAAAAAAAATAAATAAAAAAGGTTTCTCATATATGATTATCGTGTGATTAAGTATTATCTTCTGCGTTTACTGTACCGTCGGTGTTTAATATTTCAATTCCTGCAGTTGGGATCTTGAGGTAAACATTTCGATCCGGCCACTGTGTAATATGGTCTAAAACGAGTGAATTCGAATTTCTAATTGGTAATTTAAAGGTAGGCCTATACGGCATTAAACACCTTTCAACTTTGCTGCATAAACAACAGATTTTATATTGATCACAAAAACGCTTTTCAACTTCAATGAAAGCCAATAAACAAGCCATTATATATTTGCTGTTGATGACCTTGATTCCTACAGGGAAAGTCGAAGGTTATACCGCACATGCTGTATAATGTTGCCTATACACAATGACTGGTATGGGCTGTTATTTCAGTTTCAGCCTCGGGCAGTCCCAATTACCGTATTGCTTCTAACAAGATCCCCCCTAAAAAAAAGAATTATAGACCAATATTGGTTGGGATGTTTTGTGTGTATTTAACCACTATCAAAGTTTTCTCATTTCGACCTTCCTTTTGTCTTGATTCCAGTGTGATAATCTATAGTAAATTACTCAATAATATCCATTATTTATAACCAAATTTAACTGGTTTTGAGGTACATCGCTTTTATAGTGATTTTGACGCCATGGATTTTTTACTCATGTTGGTGCATTGTACTGCTGTACCTCTGCTTGTTCCGATGTCAGCTCATTCAACATTAACTTGACTCACATTAATCTAGTGGTTATTAATCAAAGTACCATGTAAGACGCCAAACACCATTTGATAAAAACCACAATACCGTTTGTTAGGTTGACTTAAGGTGGTACCACCAAAACTTGACCACATGGCGCGTGGATGAAAGCTCAGCACCGACCAAATGACCACCGGTCAGTGGCCTACCTGGCGGTGGTCAGCCAACTTGGAAAATTGAAAAGTAATTACCTCTACTTAACATGCTATATTACACCCTACATTGAGGTAGGGATGTGGTTAATTCCTCATTCTCGGCCAATGTTCAATGCATTACCTCATTATTCCACTATTTAACCAAAGCCAATAATTGCCATAATTCATAAATATATTATATATCGATGTCACCCGTTGCTTTGCTCCTGATCCAATTTCCCTCGTTTTTTGTGTTTTGTGAATGGGGAGGAAGTCGTGATAAAATGCATAACCATGATGATCTGCTGCATGATAACATGTGAAATTGCATGCGCTAAAACATGAATCTTCTCCTGGGTTGAGCAACCATCTGTTTTACATCGACCTGTGTCGCTATATTACAACCTTACCAAGGACCTGCGATTTAGATTAATTCTGTCTCTTCCCCTTATATTCTATATTATATTATATTGACCACTCTGTGAATTAGTACCAAAATAAGTGTAAACCTTATATAATCTGAGGAGTATTCCCTTAACAGCGAAGTAAAGAGGGAATGGGTGGTATTCCATTCTCCAATACAATGACATTTTTCTATGTAAAAAAAAATGGCGTCCCCATCAAATTTTTCTTTACGCTGAGTGACAAACTCAAACAAATCTCTTTACACAGTTGTTTTAGTAACCGTAAATTATGGGTTCCTGGATTCTGCTTCTGTTTTTGTATCGGAAAATTGAATATAATAATTCCTTAATTGTTTCTGGGTTTGATTGCTATCTTGGTCACAATAATGATGGAAGAGAGTGAACTTTGACAGAGAACAAGGTGCCACGCTTCGTCTCCCGGCTGTTGCTCGTGTACAGTAATAGATGCCTTCATTCAGTGCACGAGGCAGACATGAGTAAATTAAGTTATAAAGGACTTGATCCTGGAACTTTGGCCAAGTTTGGGCTGTCGTGAATACCTGAATAAGCAGTAAATGTAGACCAGGGATGTCAGTCTTCAGTATTTTACTGAAATCAATATTTCGTAAAATCAATTCTCCCCCAAAGTCCACCATTTACAACGAAATTTAATTACAAAGAATTATCAGAATTTATTTTTCGTTGGTCAACAAAATGTTTTTCTTTGAGCCAGTTTAAGATATTGTACAGATAAGAATGGTTTGTCAGCGATCGGACGCCTACTATAGTAATAACTTTCCTGGTCCTGGAGTAGGCATCCTAATGCGATTCTTTTGGCATTTTGCCGTTTGGACGGAGAAGCTCTCCTTCAGTTTGGAGGGACTCCCAACTCTGGGGACACTTCCACTATTCCGGCCCCCTTCTCTCACAGGCTTTTGCTTCCCAGCCTGGGAGTCGAACCTATGAGTCCTTTGGAAGCTGTGCCTATGACTCAGTTGGTAGAGTAGTAACCATAGAGCCGACACTCTACCAACTGAGCCACAGACCCAGCTATTACTGGACTGGAGTTTCATGAGGACTAGATCAATGAGTCAGTGGTTGTGGTTTGGAGGCGGGAGATTTGAGGATGGGGAATCCCCTCAACTGAAGGAGTCTGACTGGGTGGGCTGTGTGGGTTATGAAACTAACTGTCTAAGGCAGTCAAGACAGTCTGAGGATAAATTTCTCAGGCAATTGTACCCCAACGATTCTCCAGAAAGGGGAAAAATGTTGTATGTGGGGGGAAACCCCACACACCCCCCTCTTGTTTAATGTGGGGGACCCCCCCCCACACCCCCTTTTACGTGGGGAAAACCCCCCACATCCCCCTCTTGTTTAATGTGGGGGACCCCCCCCACACCCCCTTTTTCCCCTCTTGTTTAATGTGGGGGGAAACCCCCACACCCCCTTTTTTTCCCTCTTGTTTTATGTGGGGGGACACCCCCCACACCCCCCTTTTTTCCCCTCTTGTTTTATGTGGGGGGAAACCCCCCACACCCCCCTTTTTACTTCTTTCATGTGGGCGAAATGCCCCTATTGTTAGCCCTGAATAACCTTATATTATATAAGTAATTCCTATACTCCATTTAATGAAATATCAAGTATTAAGCTACACTTGTAGTCAACACCAGAATAAAGCTACCCTTTGTCTTTGCACCCCTTACAATCACATTAAGCTGTACAATCACATAAAGCAAGCTCCAAAGGTCATGTGACTAAAGCTCTGGTAAATTATAGTAGGTCAAGTCAGGAATACTAGGTCAAATGTGGTCACGTTGTCATGACAGTCTGGGTAAGTTCTAGGGCATAATGGAAGCTATGTCGGCGGAGATGTGGAGTAGGAGAGCTTGTTAATATCTCAACTAAAATAGCATTTTCACAAGTCTGACAATTCCAAAATTCCAGTCATTGATAGATAACTGTTCCCTTCATAGCCCTGCGGGGCTAGAATGACCAGGGAATAAGTGTAAGTAGCCCTGCGGGGCTAAAATGTCAGGGGGCCGGAAAGGTGGAAACTACCCTGATAACTTGATACATTGATTATAACTTTCTTCGAAACCTTGTAAATCTCAAAAGATCATTATGGTGCACAGCTGTCTGATCGACATTTAGATATATCTAAAACATGATGCCAAAATAAACACCTTAGCACGTCTATAGTTACAACCTTCTCAACACAGACTTGTTTAGCCTACTGTCAATCGATCCATTCTCTTGATATGTATCCCATGTCATGAACAAGTTGAGGTATTTGCAATGGGGCTCTCCGGTTGTACACCTTGTATAGTTCTTAACTGGACACGGGTGGAGGTGAGGGGAGGGAGGACCAGCTAGCACCACTCCTTTAGGTAATGAGGCCCGCCATTCTGATACATACTGTTATACATGACCGCCATTACAGCCATTACAGTGTTCTGCATCATCGCCATCAGGCCTGTAATGTCATTCATGATGATAAGACAAGGGGTGCTGTCCCCCAAATCTGAGTTCCTCCATGCTATCCCAGCTGTTGTTTTCATGAGGAGGTGACAGATTTCGAGAGGTTTAATGGAATTCCGTCTTCCACCCATCCCCATCAAAGAAATGTCCCCGCAGTACGGGTATCATGTTACCAACTATAGAAGCGATTGTTAGCGTGTGAGTAAGTGTTGGGAAAAAGTTGGTTCAACGTTTATTGTTTTGCCATAAAACACCTCGTGAAGGTTGCCGGCATCTGACAAAAGGCAATATTATTATCAGAGCATTCCAGATCCAGTATGATCCATGCACATTAACTGGAGCGATAGTATGTGGGACTTTTGGAAGTTGGTAGCGCATAGTCCTTTGTTGGTTGTACCCTTGACTTTTCCCTGTCTTTAAGAAAATGTCGGATAAATAAAATACACACATTTCTAGATGGTTTTTTTCTTTTTAATTTACCAATTTTATTTTATCAATAGCCTTTACGGGTGAATCATCCATTGCTTAATGTCGCCTTGGGGTATAAGTTTGATCATATTTGCATAGGAGCAACTTTTGAAAGCATTCGATCTTTTTGAAACAATTAATCTATCGGGCAACACCGGATCGAAGAGCAATAAGTGTTTCTTGTTTGCATCATTCTTTCCTTCCTCCCCCACTAAGCACCGACTACGCAGCAGCAGAATACTCTTGGACAAAGACGCAAATGAACTTCCCCCAGCGAGGGTGACAGACATTGTTAGGGAAATATTAGCATTCACCGACGCTCAGAGTCCATGGATTACTTCCATTCTACATGCTAGTGGCCTTTCGCCATTCTTTATACACAAGTACATGTAGATTTGGGCAATGGCCAAAAATGTGGCCATTGCATGAACAGGAATGTATCACTCTTAGTGTCACTTTACAGCACGCGTTGGGCCCAGGTAATGAAGAGGCTCACTCTGAAAATGAAATGTTTGTCATATTTCAGAATGAAACCACTTATTATGTCAAATAATTGACTGTTCAAACTGAAAGTGACAAAGGTGAAGACTTCAGATATGGTTCAGTGGACGAGTAAGACAAGCAGGTAACCGGGGAGACGCGCTCTCTCATTATAGGAGCTGGTATTCATATTTAGGCTATCAATTACTTAGGACGGTTTTTTCCTTTTAATTTACCTTCGGTGTATACATATTACTCGCTGTATAAAGTCATGGTGCGGTTGTTTCAATTATAGTAGTACAGAATTTTAGTCGAAGTTTGGTCTATCGCTATTTAAAACATATTTTCAAATATATAAGCTCAGAGCCTCTCAGATCAGACAATAATTGTATCTTAGTGGTTGGACGCCTACTGCGCTAATGGTTTTCATGGCCCTGGGGTAGGCGTCCTAAAGGGATTCTAATGTCGTTTTGCGGTTTGAAGCGAGGGGCTTTCCCTCAGTTTGGAGGGACTCTCTCAACTCCGAGTCTAGACTGTGACCCTTATGTCTTGATCGTTTTTTTATTGAAAAAAACCCCAAACTGATATAGATACAGTAAACTATCCCTTCAGTTTCGATCGTACAAATTCTATCTTTTCATTTGAAATATTTAGAAAAGTTCAGATCGTGTGGTAAAAACCAATCGAACACCCCTTAGCTGAGTTGGATTCCTCCAATACATTTTGTGTTTTTCAAGAAAACGTGTATGAGACATGATCCCATCAACTCTATTAATATCAGAACAAAAAAACAACAAAAAAGAACTTGTTATTTCAGCCGCTTGCTCGGATGACCTTTTCCCTCACTACTGGTCATAATAGATGATAAAATCCCATTGAAACCTTTTTGTTTCCGCATCTTACTAGTTGCGATCTACCAGACTGTTGTGTTGGCTCTTCTGGGAGGCATGGCTCGTCTGTCACCCCCGCGAACATATAGTTTACACAGCCCTGGCTGCCTTTTGGTTTCACATTACCTCGCCTTGTTCATAAACTAGTTTTATTGCCACATCTATATCATGTCCCATCTGTTCATAATCAAATGTTGTTCGTGTACGTTATTTTTATATTTTTTTGTGTGAAATTGTGTGAAATGTGAAAATTCAGAGTGATTTTTTTTACAGACGCTCCCCGTCCCTGTAATTGATGTACGGCTTATACAGTAAAGGGAAATTTGTTCAACATATTTTTCAATTCGTATGGGTTCTCAATATTGGACAGCATTTAGTGGCTTTTGGGAGGGAGAGCCACAGTTGCTTGATCTGCTGCTGAGAGAGCGACTTCTCCCAACCCTTTATCCTCTATTAGCTGGCTCATTAAGTAGATAAGGTAGTCCACTTGTGTGTCTCGGTTCTAACTCATGTCTCTCTTGAGCCGACCCAAGATCGTTTTACCGTATAATATACGATATAATCGTTGTATCATTGTGCTGCTTTCCCAGTATCTGTTGTCAGGGTTGAAAACGTTCGATCTTCCCGGGTAAATTATAAAAGTCGAAATGTATAACGATCATTTATTATACATCAAATGGCAATGATGTATGAGGGGTGCAATATGAATTTCCTACAATACAAATTTCACCGTTTTTTTACCGGGCCTAATTAGGGGCGGGGGTAGGAGTGCATGGGGGCTGATACTGCAGTCATGTAAAACAATATGATTCATTCATACAATTTAACTAAATTTACATTAATAATTTACATAAATTAAGGGCTTTCTGATCATAGGGTGTGGGTATGGAGGGGGTAAAAATTACATGTGTGCATCACTACTGTCCTTTTGTTCTCTTATGAAATCATAATTTCCTAATGATATTTTTTCCCCAATCACATGGTATATTAGTCACACACATCTATATCCATTTATATCATTCTAAACCCTTCCCTTCATGATGTGATAATGATAACAATTGCCATGACGTAATCAACAATAAAAACTTCAACCTAAAAGCTACCCCTCCCACTTGACTAAACTGAATTAATCTACAATTAAACCCATTATAAAAGGACTGCCCTGAATTGATTTAATTTTTTTAAATGCGCCCACCTCTGTTTGAACAAGGGTGACATTTGAATCATTTTATAGTTATTTGTTGACTCAACTGATGACCATTATTCAGTGACCTGCTGTCCACACTGAGCTAACACTATTTTGGCACCGTATAGGTTATCATACTGCATGCACATTTATCAGTTGTAGGACAGCCATGATTTATTCCTAAATGCTGGCATAATGTATGTATATCGCGCTCCTGGGATGGCCATTTATTTATAACAGTGTTTTGGGCGGTGCTTTATTTGTTCTCTTTATCCTTTGTTTGTCTGATTTACATTTTGGCGTCGAAATTATCATATCAGTATTATATTTGGCTTTTTATTTTTATTTTTGACTATTTATTTTACACCATATTGTGTATATTTGGGGCACAGATAATGTTTGGATTTTTTTAAATGAAAAACTGGTTATGGATCTCATTTTTATATTTATTCATATTATACATATCCGTTCCTAGTCGTTTCTATGGGTTTTTAATCCACGTCAAACGTTGAAGAGCTATTTGAAAATTTGAAAATGCAAGAAAATCAAAATCACAATTTTTTATTTTCGAAATGCCAGATATCGCCATTTCATTACTCGGTTGAATTGCAACTGAATTTTCAAATGCTCATTCACACTGTTGCTAGAGATGGAAGCACTTAAATTGATTATGTCATAGTAATTGAATTTAACCCCATTCCTCTACTTTTCTCTCAAGTCACCAATCATTATGTCTACGCATCTGTAATACTTGTCCAGAGCCCTACTCTCACCAGGGTACACGTGTGCCTCAATATGTATTATAGGTAGATGGGTGGATATAGAGGGATAGGTATATAGATAATTATACATGGGATAGGCAGATGGATGGATGGATAGGATAGGCATGTAGAGAGATAGGATAGATAGATAGATACATACATAGATATAATAGACAGATTGAAAAATTGATTGATTGATTGATTCTTCATTTCAACTAAACCGTACAAAAGGTAATACACATTATGACTTAATGTCAGGTCTTTCAGAGCATGCCCTGAATAGAACAGGGTTCAAACCTGTCGTCTACAGTACAAAGAAAAGAAAAGAATAATATTGGAGACGTAGGGTGAGGAGTAGGATAATGTTGTATATGAGAAGGTGTGTATTATGTCAGCTCGTGCTATGCTCCCTGGTAGGAAGCCAAACCATGACATCTCCCTCTCTTTGTGTGTGTGTGTAAGTATGTGATCCCACCTGACTCTCTCAGTATGATAAACCGCTACCCTCCCCACCCCTAACCAGGTGTGAATTTTCATATGCTCACAGACTGTATCTCTTGGCCAAATACAATGGAAGAATTACATGCGGTTTCCAGTTTTTTCCCCTATAGGTATAAGCAAAACAGGATCATAACCTCTATGAACATTCATGTAGTTAGTTGTACAAGTGAGCGGTCTTTGAATGATTCATTCATATAATATGATTCATTCAATTCGGGAACATCTTGTCAGATATTTTTCTTTTTTGTTTGATTTATTTAACCCTTGTAAGTTAGTCATACAATCCTTTATCTTATAACAGTTAAGTGTTTTCTTCAACATTTTCTAAATGAGTGAAAACAGTATCATGCGATAGTTTGACCAATATTTACCCAGCTATACTGAGGTTGTCTGGTTCTCCTAATTTTAATCTCGCTATCACCGATATATAGACCTCCCTTGATAATTCATCATTATTGCCGTTATTACTTTAGTTTCTGGATAAAATATTTTGAGTCATCAAATCTCAATTTTATAGGCCCTTATAGCCAGGAACATCTCGATATATTTCAAAGCATCTCTTTACGTATAGTAGTGTCTTGCTGTACCAGCTAAGTGAAATTCATAGGGACATGGAATTTGTTGATTCCATTTTTACTCAGTGAAAATATGGTCTTATGACTGAAAAATACCGGTACCGTCATGGCCATATATATTTTACTATTATGTTCCGTGATACATCTGTCGTTAATGATTATGGGATAGTAGTGCATGTTTAATTTTACTTTTCTTTTATGGCTTAACCTCGAAACAGTAAACACGAAGCCTTTTCTTCTGACTTGTTTTCTAGACTCCAGTCTTGGCTCAGAGTTGAGAGAATCCCTCCAAACTGAGGGAAAGCCCCTCGTTCCAAACCGCAAAATGTAATTATAATCCAATTTCTAGGGCCAGGAAAGCCATTAGCGCAGTAGGCATCCAATCACTGACATACCATTCTTATCTGATCTGAGAGGCTGTTAGACTCCACTTACTATTCTAATAATATTATTAGTTGGTCCGTTTTTATGCGTGTACACCTGGCGAAGTAGTTTTAATGAACCCTGTAATTGAAAAGAGCATTCGAGAACATGGAGTCTTTGAAAAGAAATTTAGCTGTAATTGGAATTGCCATGTCTGGCTATTTGTTACTGTAGTTTTTCCTGATCTTTGACCTGTAGCCAAGAGCCCGGTAGGAGTCTTTTATAAAGCCTATTTTATCTCACCTACCGCTATGTCTATTGAGGGGATAGCAGAGGGTACCTGTATGAGTACCATGACCTCCAGCCCCTAGGGCTTTCAGTCTTTAGGTGGAGGGGGGCTCTGACATTTTCTGTCAGTCTATATCACTCTAGTCCCAAGGTACTGTGTAAGTCCTTGAACATATCAAAGTTATTTAAGTCAAAGTAACATATTAAGAGTCCCAATTGCAAAAGTGTATATATTTATAATTATTTTTCTCGTGATTACTTCAATTAATTAAACTGTGAATGAATATGATTACATAATATTAAAAATTGACGCTTTTTCTTCAATAACTCAGTTGTTGCAAGAACTCTTACGGTAGCCTCCCTGCCCCCTGCCCCCCCCCCCCCCCTCCACACACACACACACACACCCTCTGTAGTTCGTGCACCACTGAATATTATACCACTTGTCAAAGCTTTAGGTGAAAGACCATCCTCTCCTACTCTCCTCAGTTCGTGGGGACTGATGTGTCGACAGTAAAAAGAGCATTGTAAAAGCAAAATTGAAGTCCTTAACTCTACGCCTTGAGCCACTGCTTTGCCACTCAAGGCTGCAGATTAATCCTAGTGTAGGCTAGCCTTTGACTAATTTCAGACCTAAGCTCAGACATATTGGAGGAACTGCCTTCTCTTTTACTCAGACTTTCTGTGGTTAAGTCCCTCACCTTCAATAAGATTTAGTAGGCTTGTGGAGAAATGAAATATAGCCTGTTTACTTCCAAATTCTGAAATAAGATATTTAAAATCTAGGATTTTTGTACATCTTTAAAGACAAATAAAAAACCTTATCTTATCTTAAAATTAGTATTCTGAATACAAGCTGCTAGTTAAGCAATTGTCGATGCATTTATTGTCTTGGTATGTGTTGATTTACCTAGCTCCTCCTTATTTCCTTCATGCCATATTAACACCAAGGATATTTTAATAACCGGTTTCCTTAATATTTTTTGTAATTAAGATTTATCAACATATTTATATAAGAACCTGAATTTATAGGACTATATAGATAAACGCATGGTATCTTTGACCCTAAATTTGATATCATATAATGGCAATAACCTTCCTTAGTTACAAGTCAATAAAAGGCCAAAGATGTAATGCGATAAATGATAGCGGCAGTGGTGATTATGGCGCTAAGTCAGGCTGATGCTGATGCCAGTGGCTGCCAGACTTGCTGCGTCAACAGCAATGCCTTCTCCTGCTCCTCCCACACAGCCCCACATATACCAACCGTTGGTAGCTGTCCACTGAACCGATTGTTGTAGTAACATGTTTATTGATATCATCAAAGGTACACACACAGCTCGATAACCAGTGGAGTTTTTTCGTTTGTATCCTGGTTGAGGATTTACTTATGTATAATAATGTCACAATTATTTCTAAATATATCTGTAATATTCTTAATTTCACTTCGTAGATAATATAGTATTTTAATTCTTATTTTCACTATGTATAATATCCCTCCCCTTATCTTTTGTATTCTTTTTATTACCCATAATCGCTCTAGATGCATTAATTTATAGTGTTCTATTGTTTATTCCCTGGGACGTTGAGGCACTGGTATACATATGTCGTATATTATAGTTGGTATTTCTTTACTTTCTTATTTTCTTTCTGTCTCTCTTTTCTGTGTGGTGTGTGATGATTGATGCAGTCTCTAGAGGCTCTCAGATGAGTTTAGATGGGTATGATAATGCCTTTCCCGGCCCTGGAGTAAGCCCTTTACTACCGTCCGAATGGTCAGTTTCCCTCAGTTTGAAGGGATCTGATAGGCTCTGAGCCTAGACTGGTGGGCTGACCGATGGAAAACGGCCCAATCTTGTGCCAGACTAGTTTGTATTGTTTTACATGCACATTGAACTTCTGGTAAAAATGATTTACAGTTGCTAACCTAATCCTCACAAATTGATATGTGTCAACCTGTAGTTCCCTCTCTGGAACGAAATCCAGACCTTGGTGGACCTCTCAGCTGATGGCTGGCAGTCTGCTACCTCATGCATCTCCATTGGCCTGACTGGCCCCTGTTTCTCCTCCAAGTGTCCCCCCTTCCAGATAATCGGCTCAGTGGGTACGAGGCCTTAGCTGGCAGCCCCAGTGTGGAGGGGCTATAGACAGATCATTGACCTTCCTATAATGTGGCAAATACGATGGAGACTAATTTCTGCTTATTGCTGTCCCAGAGTCTGCAATTGCCTTTTTGCTGTGGAGGACGCCGCAGCCACAAGTGGGTGGTGTTCCATATGGAACAATGCTAAGGTTATTGTTTACGAGCTATTTATAAATATCATAGTTCATAATGAACTATGATATTTATAAATAGCTCGTTCAGCATAAAATGAATCATTTTATAGCCCGCTCAGCATAAAATGAATCATTTTATGCTGGCTTACTCATTTGCTATACCAATGCCGTTTTATCATTTTCGTTTTGTTAATGCTTCACAATTCCACCACAAATAAAGGACACAAAATTCGTCATTTTTGTACAATTATTATTGTAGGATTCTTTTATTTCTTTGACGGGGGAATCTTCTTCATACAGCCTGGAACCTTTCAACCATTCCAAAATATTGCCTATGCTGGGTAACATCTTACTTTTAAAAGGGCTGATTTAAAGACACACGATTCTAACCTTGTTGAAGGTGTTCCAAGCCATTCCACTGTCACCATGCGCTGACATTCCGCCAGTTATGCACCGGATAATTAGCAGGCTGGGGATGATTTGTTAGATAAAACCAGTTGTAGTAAAGCTTCTGCTGGTCATAACTTCCTGTCGGTGGGGCCAGCTATACATGGGTTAGAACATTAGAAAATGAACAATTCGCTTTGTCAATACTCTCAAATAATCTAATTTTAAGAGAAAAAATACAGTTTAACATTACTAAACAGGACGTTTAAATGAGGCAATAATAAATATAGTCAGATATGTATATTTACTATTTTCATCACAATTTAGGAGAATTTACTAAATGTGTAGAGCTGCCAATTGTACATATGTAGGCGACCTGGGCCATATATGGTACTATATGGGGGGCGAGAGATGCATTGCGAGAAACAGACTGTGTTTCCGGGCGTGCTGCTAACTGGTGTCTTCCCTGCCAGGGAACTCTACTTTAATTAGAGGGGTGCTCCTAGGCTATCACTACGAGCTGGAAAAGACATCCAGAGCCCAAGGCCATGGCTCCCTTTGTTCTGTATTTTTTGATAAGGTGGATGAACTGATGCGATGTGTTGTAATCGGTTGTTTACCTCTGAGAGAAAACCAATATGGACGTGTAAAAGAACGAGGGAAAAGGGGAGGAAAGATAGGGGGGGGGCAAGGGCGGTCAGAAAGAGAGGGGGGGATTGAGTGAGAGATGGGTAGGAGAAAGGGAGAGGGGAGAAGGAAAGAAATTGAGTGAGAGAGGGAGAGTGAGAGAACCAGGCAGAGAGAGAGAGAGAGGGAGGGGAGGAGAAAAGTGGGTGAGAGAGATGGGAGGGGAAGGGAAATAGAATGGACATGTATAAAAGAATGAGGGGAGAGGGAGAGGTCCTGTGACAGACAAGGAAGGAGGGGTGAATAGGTATCCACAGAAAAGAAAAGGTGATGAAATATATAGAAGAAAAAGGACAGGCAAGAAATATAGAGAAGAAATAAAGACGTATAGAAACTGGCAAATGGCTAGATCTGTCTTGGGAGAAGGACAGCAAAAGAAGAGAACACATTTTCCTGGAGCAGCCCTTAATGTGATGGCGACTGTGAGCTTATTTTTTCTCCGGGGGAGTTTAGTGCTGGGATGCTGTGCATGTTCTGGCTATGTGAGGTGGATTAAGATGGCTTCTGTGGTCGTGTTAAGTAGGTGTGCACGTAGGACGCTCCTATTTTTTCCTCCTTCAGCTGATGGACTCAGATGGAGATTATGTGGGCGGGCGGGACAAGACTGGGATCCAAGTATTTGCCTCACCTGCTGCAGCCTAGGCTCAGAGCCGAGAGAGTGCCTCCAAACTCACTCTCACTTCAAACCACAAAATGTTATTAAAATCGCGTTAGGATTGGGTGTCTACTCCAGGGCAGGAAAGGCATTAGCGCAGTTGGCGTCCAATCACTGACCAACGGTTCTTATGTGATCTGAGAGGCTCTGAGCCTAGACTGCTTTGCTTTCCCTCAGTTTGGAGGGTCCCTCTCAACTCTGAGCCTAAACTGTATATTTGAAACTCTACCCATGTTGTAATTCAGACACACTGATCATGCACTAACTCTTCTTAGGTTAGTGTATGTAGGCAAAATGTACGGTACAGTACCTAACTCTGGATTTAAAGTAAATAATGCTAATACCCCTGCGCAACCTTAAGCCTCGGATCCACTGAGCCGATGTTCTCACTGGGGGCAGTCAGCTGACACTGACAGTTGGACGCATCCAATCTTGACGGGAGGCAGCCGACGGATGGCTGACGGCCAAGAGTCCGCTACCTTCATGTGCCATGCACTGGTGTGTTTTCTCAGGGACTGCCTCCGTCGAGTTAATCGGTTTAGTGGATATTCGCTTTAACTGTTCTCAGCTCAAAATTTACTGTTCAAGATGGAAAAATATTTATTTATTTGGTGTGAATCTTTGTCGTGTGTGTTTATTCTTAATTGAATATTTCCTTACAATCTTCTTTTTAAAAAAATATAAAATTACTCAGATTATAGGGTAGGGTATTGGAATACATTTGATGCACGCAACATTAACATATGGGTTGTATGTGGGAATATAACTCATAATCCTCCGTCTGAACCCACACCATATAATTACCGGCCTTCTTTAACATGCCTTAGGTATACATTTGCAGAAAAAGAAGTAAGTTTAAGCGTTTCAATTCAGTCTTGATCTATCATCTCCCGTTAGTTAATTCAAGAATGATTAATCATGTTTTTGTACTAATGATGCTATTAAAAAATCACATTTCGGTGCGCGCTATGAATATTATATAATGGCGATGGGGAATGGTTACTGTACTCAAATGAGTTATGACTGACAAAGGTTTTACGCGGGCCTTTTCTTTCCTCCGAGTACGAAACCTTTATGCTGGTATATTCGGCTTAAAATATCGGTTGATGGGTTTTTGTTATTTCTCGGTCTGCAAGTTAAATAGACCCTGGGAAAAGCGTCGGCTGAGAGTTGTTGTAGGAAGCAAGATACTCAGTGACTGAGGAGGGTACTTGGAAATCAATTATTGGTTGGGAAAATTGGAAAATGATGTAAAGTTTTGTATTATAGTATTTGTGTTCATGACCATGCACAAACTGGTTGGGTAAATGGGAGTTTGATGGAGCCTGACCATGGCTAATGCAAACTTATTTATTTAGAAAATACTTGAGGTTAGTGCATTGTATCGTTGACACTGGATCGTCAACATTGGTTGGTACTGCTATTATTGAAATTTGGAAATAAAGTCTTGCCATCAGTTCGCAGGAAATTCCCAGGGGCATGTAAATTGACCCTTTATTGGATATTTCTGAAAACTTTAGGTTATCTAAAAGTATTTTTCTCATGTATTTCACCAAGTAGATGCATTTTTTCTCCCTTAAAACTTCTTATATTCTATGTATCTTTTGTATTTGCCTCTGGCATATAATAATATATAATATACTCCCTTGATATAAACTAATATATACACTTCTCCCTGCTGTGAATGCTTAAAATATCGATCACCAATTGTATGTCAACATACATGTATCTCAGTGATTGATACACACGAGCTGGCATTCCTGTCATGACTAATATTGCTGGGAGATTAAAAGAACTCCTGATAAGCATCTGACCTACGGGTAAAGCCCCACAACTATCGGTCATTTCAACCCATGATTACCTCCCTTTCTTCTATCAGAACAATTAGCCTTTTCACCGACATATAGACGCTACAATTGTTATTGTTATGTAAACCAGGGAGAGCTATATGTTAAGGACACATGTGTTGTTGTGACACATTGAATTCGAGTGATTGAATTTGAACTGGTTTTCTGATTATTGACAAAACCACAATTAGCTGGGCACTCGAGCTAACATGTGTCACCAAGAGGAGGTTCAAAAGCTGGGGTTCTATAAGTTTATTGTGTAGCTATCTGTTTCGTTTTTGGCTTATTTAAAGCTGCAGACAACGAACAGAAACTAAATATTTTCTTATTTTTGCTCCGCTCTTTTCCTACGCATCTGAATGCCATTTGACACAAATTATGGAGAATTTCGCCTTGTGGGTTTTGCTGCAGGGTTTTATTTCCTAAAAGTCGCTATTTATATTTTGGTGGCCCGCCGAAATCCTTCCAATGGGAGGAAATGACACATTTCAGATGAGGTCTTAGATCTGCTTCAATAAAGCCATATTACTGAAATTTAGGGAATCTGAATGTATCTATTAAGTTAAGCCATTTATATGAAACCAATTCAAGTCCCTAGAATTTTGAAGGTCGTGAGTGATACTATAGTCCAGGTCAATTGTTTTTTTTGTCTTAATTTTGCCTCCAGGCAACGCCGCTGTCATACACAGTGCGAGAACAAAATTGAGTAGTAGTTGATTGAAAAATCGTCAAAAGTAAAATGCCTTGGAATCACCAGCTTGCACATCTATTAAAGCCCCGGTAAATTGGCCAATTATTCCAGGTGTGCGCTGGTATTTGATCATTAAAAGTGTTCGCTTATGGTTTGCAGGACCTCGGACCATCTAGATATACCTGGATTTACCTGATAAGTGTGTAGATATGCTGGGAGGTATATAATGCATACTTGATTACCAGTGATAAGGGTGGATTATCCAAACTAAGTGCTGGACACACACTTGGTTTGTTTGCGAGGCACTTGCTTAGCTATTAGGGAATGATTCACTTGTGAAACCGATGGAGGGAAGTGTATCAATATTCACTAGTGGTACTAATGTAGACTCTGCTTGTGTATCTAATTTTAACTAATTTGGGATATATACCTAAAGATGACTTTCCCCACTGATCGATCATTTTTCGATTCCCATGCATCTTTTAAAATTATGTTTATTTAAAATAAACTTTATATTACCTAAATACATGCCTGGTAATTTGACATAATCCATATTTCTATATTATATTCTATACATGTATATATGACTGTTTCGTGAATTTCTATGAATTGCCCACTCTATTTTTTTCTTTTGGTAAGATTTCTGTATTTTCATCCGCATGTCTTGCATTTATTTCAGATCATAAATTTATATCTCCCTTTGAACTTTTTTATTGATGGTGAATCGATCGATGCCGTCCATGGCTGCATGACTCCTTGCCGAAAAAGTGATCATCCTAAATTTTCTCTGGGGTGGGGGTGGGGGTGGGGGGTCTTCTGTTATCCAGGGTGAGAGTTAAATTAAAGGTCTCTAGCCAAGTCCTCATTCTATCAATTTTATCTGTTCAATAATGTCCCACTACAATAGAAAAATGCCTGCATTGGTTAATTTTGATGCTAATAAATACATACCCCCACCAGGCGCTAAGAAAATATGAGGTTTTAGGTTGTTTATTCGCATATTATATGTTATAATGTATTATATGCGAATACACAACCTGAAACCTCATATATGTTATTTACATATTCTATGGAGGTAACAGTTTCCAGCATGAAGGTGACAAAAACTGGCGTTTTTTTAAATTCAAATTTGATCTAGTTTTTGGCAATCGCCAATATATTTATAAGCGAGACGCAGAGGCAAAGAAACTATAAGGAACTTAGGAATCACGTGTCAACTACTTTTCGGACAGACTAGTAGCAGAAATGCCATGTGATCAGAATAAGATCTGTGCTGGGGGATATTACATGAGGCTATTTAGATGGCTGGGATCAGACAATAAACAGGGTCCGATGGCTCGTGTAACCAGTCCACTCCCACTCAGCCACCAAAGCCACTGGAGAAGGCGGCGGCGGCGGACTGAGTGGTATAAGATGACTTCTGTGAGCGGGCGGGAGGGGAGTGATAGAGCACGCCTCATTTCCCTCCAGTAAGGTGCAGGTATTGACCCTGGTCATTGGGCCGCGCCTGGGGACGACCCAGGAGGACCATTGTCCTCATTGATGGTCCTGTGTTATGGGTGGGTAGCTGCGTCTCAGTATATTGATCCCTTATAGCCCCCCCCCCCCCCCCTCCAGGAGGGGTAGCATGTAGAGCTTGGGGTGGGACACATGTAGCTTCAGGCAGTTCATTCTTCTACTATATCTGTTTCTAATATGTATTTTTTTCAATTGCTTTCAGTGCAATGACCTGTCTCTTGAATTACTTTTTGATACTACTGGCCCTGCTGATGCCCCTCTCACTGTGCCCCCGCCCACTACGTTGATCTATTTGAACATGTATCCGTAGCTATGACATCTTCCCCTTCATTGAATCACTAACGACCCCAGCCGTAAAACTTGAAATCTCATTTTAGTCTATCTGTCTCTTCTACCTCTCTCTTTTCTCAGACTCCTTTCTCCCCCCCCCCCCCCCCCGCTCTCTCTCTCTCTCTATCTCTCTCTCTCTCTCTCTCTCTCTCTCTCTCTCTCTCTCTCTCTCTCTCTCTCTATCCCCCCTCTCTCTCATACCCTCTCATTTTCCCCAAACCCACATACATATATAACTTTAGGAACTACCATTGGCCTCGTTACTGAGCGTTCCTCCCAGCAAAGTGCCCATGTATCCTATGACATTAGATGGGGGCGGTCTGATGTCGGAGCTGTAAGAAACGCATCTTCCCCGATTTATGTTTCACCTAACTCTGTAAGAAGACATGGGTATTTTGGCTGGAGTTATATTGGTATCAGAAGGTTGGTCGGTGAAGATGGTGCTCTTGTGCAGTTTATGTCTTCTCTATACATCCCTATTATCCAGATATATATATTATATGGCCGCCTCTCGGTGAGTTATTGGGAATATTACCAAGCAGTGATGCTTCCCATTGGAACTAATGGGAAATATATACTGACAACTAGTTTTTGCATTGTGGATATAGGGACAATTTCTGCCTTCACTTCTAGTAAGCTTTTTTTGAGCGAACAAAGTTTTTGTGTGTGAAAAGATCTTGAAAAGTTTGAGAAATAATTAATCAAAACAGTAGATGTACCTTACATCCTATAGATTGATACTTGTCAGAATCTCAACCATATATATGCTAATAAAAAGTATCAACTTATATCACATGCAGTGAATTAGTATTTACATGCTTATAGTAAGCATTTGAAAATTTATCGAGGAATGGTACTTCAAAATTAAACATGAATATTGAATTCAGTCTCGAGCATGTTCTTAGCATTAAATATTACACTCATATTCGCTATATTAGCGGCACCGAGGTGTGAAGTCGGCGCTTGTTCACAAGTAGAATGACAATTATCAATTACCACCTCTCCAGGGGAAAAACTAGCCACACTTCCTCTACAAGTTACTCAGCAGTAAAATCACTTATCAATTTGCTAATGGTCTCGACGCCTCCACACCCTCCTCCTCCTCCGTGAGAATCTGCTGTAACCTTAGAGTAAGATTACTCTAAGCTGTAACAAACTGGAGATACATAAATTCAGCTGTAGTATAACAACCTCCCACCAAGTATATAATGCCAATATTTAGTAAATAATGAGCGACATTAGTGAAGTGGGGGAAATAGCTGCAAGTGATGTGTGTATTATGAGTGTTGGCTGTTCGTAGGTGTGAATTGTTGTTCCAGTACACTAACTTATTGCTTGATGTGGCGTTACTATATAGCGGCCACCCTACTATCCAGCCTGCTGTGTACTACTACCGGTGTGTGATTTATTCCTATATTTCCAGTGATTGATGCTCTGGGCCTAACATCGTTTAGGCTAACCAAGGGTCAGCTTGACAAAATGGCGGAGAAAGGCACAGATTGTATCCGCTGGCCTTCCTAGGACAAAAGAAAAAAATGTTTATGTGGAAAAGTATTTTTTTTGTACATGCATTGTTCAATGCTCCTCTTATGATGATGGGCTTATGAATTGTGGTGTAAATGATAGTGTCAGAGTGATGTACCCCTAGGCTCGGGCTTCTTTGGTTACATTAAGGCACACGAAGAACTTAATATGAAGATGGTCCTTCCTTATCTAAATTGCTACCATGCAATTGAGTGAAAACATAGGGAAAAACACATCAAGAAATTATCTGAATATCGCAATTATTGACTTGTTTGAATCATTTCCCCCTTAAATTTTTTTTTAAAAATCACCCATTGAAAGAAAAAGAGGTAATCGTTTTGGAATGGGCTCCCATAGATATTAGTTTTCGTTAACCTAACTTACAACAATTATTTTCCAGTAATTGGAAATGTCACTTTGCTTCGCCTATATGTATGTAGCAGGAAGGATGGACTTTGGTCAGTCCTGTCTCACTATTCATCCCTGTCCAAACACTATGGGAAATGTTTGGTACACTTGATGCAACTACTGGATATATCCCCACTATATTTTTTTTATCTCGATTTAATCATTATCTCTGTAATTGAGGTTTGGGAGGCGTCTTGGTTCGGGTAGATGATTTGAGAGGAGATCGATTCATAATCATAAAGTAATATCATTATATTTCTTTTTAATTTTCGATTAAGGCCAAACAATTACAAAAACAAACAAACTCACAACCTGTGAACATTTTGTTTTCATGCTTTGCCGCCTTTATAAATCTTTGGTAGAAATTGTTGGTAAAACTTCACCATCTTGACCAAAATGCGTGAATCAATATTTCAGAATAGCTTTATCAGTATATGTAAAAAAAAAACTGCTGCTTTTCTCCCGCGCATTTGAAGTATATGCCTGAGACAGAGGTATTTGTCTGTACGTGGGTGGGTAGTGCTTTGTTTATCATTGGCTCTGGATGAAAATACCACATCTCTTTCCCCCGTAACACATCTCACATCTCACACACAGAACACGTGCGACAGGAGGCGGCTTATTTTCCATTCACTCTTCACCAAAATCCAAAACATGCTTGTTGTTATTCCCTCCTGCTTTTAGTGCCGGGAAATGGTTCCTCCGTACAGAACCCAGGACGTGCAATACTTTATGTCATCAATTCCAGCCGGTTTATGGGTGAAGTCTTCAGAATGTGTACAATCCACTCCCCAAAGAACAAATTTAAGACAAAAATGAGGTTAAAGAATAGTTCAAAATAATCAAATATATGATTCTAAATCAAACTATGCCCAATATATTTAGCGTTTTAGACCACTCGGCCACCCCACACACCCTCCAAACTGAGGGAAATCATCTGGCAGCAAACCGCAATATATCATTAGAATTTCATTAGCACGCCAATTCCAGAGCGGGGAAACCATTATCGCAGTAGGCGTCCAATCACTCACATGCCATTCTTATCTGGTCTGGTAGAATGTACATGCATATGGACATGACCAGACTGTACTATTACATACATTGAATTACCACACTATTGTAATTGACCATAGTTTAGGTGTTTAATTCTAATTTTATTTATTAACAAGTTTCTTTTTAATCAATTAATTAATTTAATGAGATTTTTTAGGATATTTGGGATCTAAATACCTCACTTACCCATTTTTCTCTGCTTCACATTTCTTTTACCTATATGTTCCTATATATATGGGTTTTTTTCAGTTGTAGATCTTTTGACTTAAGGCTGTAACTCAAACTAACCCGCGATATCACAAATTTATATATATGCTGGGCCTTAATGATTTGTTGGTTTGGGGGACAAAGCCCTGGGCATATTGTGATTATTTGGTGATTGTTTGCAGGAAAATCCCAGGATTGTGGACCAAGTCAATAGGAATGTTGATATTTTCGTGATGCAATGGTTGACAAAAGATAAGGAAATAATCCCTCTCTGATACATTGAATCGGTTCCAGTAAACGAACCTGGAGCCATTGGGAACGGGGTGAAGAGTATAACTATGTAGCCAAACTGAAACCTGGCTGGTATTAGTCTATCATTGAAACATTGTGTTTAATTCTTTCATTCAAAGTAATGCACATCTGTACTATTTACGTATTATAATTAATTAATATTAATATTCCCGTACTATTTCGGCTTAATGTGAATATAAATTAAATATGAGTTAGATGAGGAGCTATGGAAACTCTAGGAAAATGTATGTTGTGGTAGTTTCAGCTTTTACGACAAAATAATCTTACCACATTTATCCATGTTTCCATATAAAGCTATAGGACTGAAGTCATCAATACTTTGCTGCCATATATACATTTATATAGTGTCTATGAATTATATATTCGTCGACATTGGACGCAACAACAGAGTAAAATCCTCCAAAAACTTTGTCAAATGACTTTCAAATGCGTACAGAACAAAAAGTAGAAAATCTTTAGTTATTGATCGATGTTAACTAAGAATGGGACTAATGAGAGAAAACTTTGCTGTTCATTATGAAAGTATAAGTATTGGAAAGCCATAATAAGGAAGTGTATGCCTTTATATCCGTCCTCCTCGGGTTACGTTTAACCCATGCTCAGTGGAGCCGGTTGTAGAGATTAACATTGATATTTCCCCACTTCAGAGGTAACTATTTACTCTCTAGCTTGGCCAAATTGTTTTCTCTTCCCAGCGAATACAGTGTTGAAGCGCTTCGAATCCTTACTCCCAACAGAGAACTTGTTTATATTAATTACTTTACGCGAAACCGCCATTTTAATTAGCACTAATGATTACGTCGAAGGTCAGTTGGCCGTATTCGTTTCAATATGTATGCAACTGTAGAGTCCAGGCAGTGGTTGGACGCCTACTGCGCTAATGGCTTTCCTGCTCCTGGAGTAGGCGTCATATTCAGGTTTGGAGCGAGGGGCTTTCCCTCAGTTTGGAGGGTCTCTCTCAACTCTGAGCCTAGACTGTATGGCATCATAGGTAGAATCTATTTGATATCAAAGTTCCCTAGGTGTTGCGTAATGCTATTTCATCCATATAGCAGAAAATAAAATAAGGATGCGTTGGATGAACGTGAGGCGCATTTTGAACTCACCAACCCTCTCAAACAATGCAAGTTTTAGACAAGAACTATCCTCAAAATACAGTTTAACAGAACAAAGCAGAATTTTGTAATCAACGTAATACAAAATATACTCAATCATATCTAATATTTACAATTTTTCAGCAGAATTAATAAAATGTGTATAGGGGGCAATTGTACATTTTTAGACGATCTGACCCATAAATCATACAGTATAGGAACTAAAGGTTATAGTCTCGGACAAAGTGTACAAAATATGAGAGAATATGATAGAAAAGCAGAGCTTTCTAAACATGATGGATGTACAGCGCTGATCCGATTGTGAAATCGTAGGAAGACTGATTGCCATTCTTTAACAACTTGGCTGAAAACTTCTACATTGCACATATATCATCCTGATTGAGCAGGTCCTAAAACCCATCCCCATATCGTTTCCTTTTTTGTTTTGCTAATAAATATCCAACTGTGAAAAATGCGAATTTTGAAAACCAGTGTTTGTTTTAGTAACTAAATTTCTTATCCTATATTGATAATATGATGAAACATCTATAAGCATGCTACGAATCATTTGATTCAATTATTTCTATACAATTGTGAAAATATTTATCTTACAAAAGGTAAAGAACAATAACCGTCATTGGTGCAACGACAATATTATGATTCTGATTCCAATAGCAAGGGAATTAATATAACAACTGGCGGTACCTACATATTTCTCATTTCATGTTAAATATCTCAGATCTGCCATTAATACAAAATATACTTGTTGGCAGTACTTAGATAGCCGCTGCTGTTCTTGACGATTGTTCTTGGCCTAACCAGCAAATGTAAAGGGCTGGGACGTATTGCAGCTTATTATTAACCAGCAAATGTAGTATCATGTAAATGTCCAAATCAAGATTAATCTTTCTTCCTATGTTACTCACTGTATGTAATATGGAGGTTCTAGATCATAGGTTGTTATATTATGCACTGTGGTATGTATAACCAGGTCCAGGACCAGGAGACTATATCCATTGATCCGCAGATAATATCCTATGATCCCTGTAAAGGTTACATCACAATACCAGTCTGGCTTTACTCCACACAATTTGCATTAGCTTCGGCTTGGAGTCGGCCTAATCAAAACCCCTGATCGACTAGAAGGCCTCTATATATCCTTTTTTTGTCATGGGTGGATGTTTTCAATTTGTTTGGGAAATATTGTTGGTTATAGTGACTGCTTTTCTTTGGAGACTTTATTGGTTGCTTTATATATCCCAGTTGAATTATGGGGACGTACTGGAACTTGGGTAGACTCCGTTCAGAAGTTCATGACCTTTTTGTACCAACACCTGAGGCAGAAGCAGAATATTTCAAATGAAATTCAAGTTTTAAAAAAAGAAATCAAGTTGGGGGGTTATCTTATAATCAGCTCTAAAAGTACTAATGACCCTGATTCTATCGGCCCCCCGACCCCCCCCCCCCCCGCCCCCCCCCCCCCCCCCCCCCGCAACTCCTCCACCCACCCTATACCCCCGCCCTGACTGTGCAGTAAGGGCATAACACAACCAACCAACAAAGCCTCATAAGACTGTTTGCACTGCCTCATATTGGTATAAATCGTATCCATGAAAGAGATACAAACGCAGGTGATCTCTAAGATTAAATTAAGGGCACCCAGCGCTTTACGTTGTTCACAGACTATTGCCATCACACTTGGTGTCGGGATGCAGTGTTTGTATGACCTGGTGAGGTGAAGGCCATCGTGATTCTCCTACTTAGGGGGACATGTCTAACTTTTCTATACCTTTTGTTGTATCTAGCGGCTTTTAGCCTTGTATTGGGGCAGGCATTATGTCACTCATATCTCTTTATGTCCATTGCCCTAGGTGTATCTAATTCGATGAATTGATCCATCGATCATTTCAGCACATTTCTTCTAAAGTGATTGTGATTGTTGACTACCAACTGGTTATAATGAAAAGTCGATTGTGCGTTGATATACCTACATTAAGAAATAATCCTGTCTGAATTCATTTCTTGGACGCCTACTGAGCTAATGGCCTTCCTGGGCCTGAAGTAGACGTCCTAATGAGATTATAATGGCATTTTGCGGTTTTGAGCTAGAGGCTTTCCCTCAGTTTCGAAGGACTCTCTCGACTCTGAGCTTAGACTACTTGTACTCGCATTTAAATGTTTCTTTTGCCAAGTTCCACCTGAACATACGGTATACATATCGGCCCATCTTAGCAGTTGAAGGCAATTACCCCCATTGTCATTTACGTGTGAAGAGGTAATTGGCATACAACACATAGGGAGGCCAATAGAGATGTATATAGACATGCAGCCGGGGGCATTGTCTCCTGGACCATGCATGTAAGGAATACAAGGGTCAAGTCGTCAGTAAGTGTACAATCAGCAGCTCTACACATTTAGGAAATGCTGCCCATTTAGGCTGACAAATCATAATTATTATAAGTATATCTGGGAATGTTTGGTATTGCCTTGATTCAAAACGTTCGGTCAATTATGTTGAACTGTACTGTGTATTATTTTAATCTCATTTTTGTCTTAAATGTGGGTTATTTTAGAGGAATCGTCAGGGTGAACTGTACATTTTCTGACAATCTGATCCACATTCAGTTAACCACCCCCTTCACCATGCAGAAATGAGATCCAAGACGCATGAACTATAATAACAATGGGTGCATCTATCCTTTACATTTTCTTGGCAAAAAATGGGAAGTGGAGGATGCGTTTGCCTGAAGGCATAATCTTCGTACAATTTAATGAGTGGTTATTGGTCTATTTTATGGTTAGTTAAAGGTCATCTTTGCCCTTTTATGAACTACCAGACAAGCTAAAATAAAGATCATAATCCACATAATTTGGAGGTAGGGGATGTTAAATGGCCTATCGATTTTTTGTTTTAAAAAAACAGTTGAAAGGATAATTGTTTCTTATAAATCATTCTCTCTGTAACAACGCATCGGGCAAAGAATATACATGTATGTATTCGATACATGTGTATGAGCCTCTCGGACCAGGTAATGGTCTGTCAGTGATTAGACACCTACTGCTTTAATGACTTTCCTGGCCCTGGACTAGGCGTCCAAATGCGATTTTAATGGTATTTTGTGGTTTGGAGCGAGAGGCCTTCCCTCAGTTTGGAGGGACTCTTTCAACTCAAAGAGCCTAGACTGTATCAGGTGAGTGTCTGCCCAGTGCGATAGCAGTTGAGGGCCAAGACAAGAGACAAACAAAGTCTCCCACCCGGAAGAGAGGAGCTGAAAATGATTCATACGTTTGAGAATACAGAGAGGATCCTGTCCCGAGTCCAACTGGAATACACAGGGACATGCCTACAAGGCCCTCACGGGGACATGCCTACAAGGTCCTGTCCGCCCTCGCCGTGTGTGCAGAGGAGGCGCAGGATTAAAATCCTAAGGGCATTCATTGTGCAACTGCAATATTTTGATATAATAACAGAGAAAACCGAAACTAGCTGCTATCATATTGGATAGATATTGATTACATATGAAAAATGTCGCTTTGTATCATTACAGATATGATAATGAGTATATGATTCTGAAATGATCAGACCGATGAATAAAAACGGCAGTATGTTAAACGGCAGTATACATTTTTGTGGGGCGTTTCTCTGGGGTTGGGGATGGGGACTGGGGTATATTCTGATTGAATTAAATGCTTCTGTATGTACTTCTTCCCCGTCTGACATCTCCCACCTCTGGGCTTTTCATATTGAATCTCGTGAATCTCCACAAATAAAAGTGAGTGTCGTTAGGCCTCTTGGGAAACTGTTGGTAATCATAAAGTCTGATGGATTCGGTGTTCTCGTTGTCTTCAGCGTTTCGACATCAAGGGTGCATGAAACAATATCAGCATTGTGGACTCTCTCTTTTGGATCTTGGAAGAATAGTTTCCAGTTCAAAGAAATATTGTAGTCCTGCCTAGAACAATGGTACTTGTCATCCCATATGATGTTGATTTTTTTAAGCTTTTATTTATACTGGGTAGATCAAGTCCCTGTTACAGGGCTTTCCACTTGCCCCAATGGCCAAGATGGCTTGATGGCTTCGCATTTAATATTGAGAGCGTTTAAACTTAATTCCACCACTTTTGTTGCACATGAGACAAACAGTAATATCATGCTTACCCATGTCCTATATCCCTTTACATGATTTCGATCATATATATCCTAAAGGGTTCGTAAGATCAATGTTACTATAGCCTAGTAAAACATAATTATTGAAGAATCACCTTCCTTAAATTTCGACTCCGAGCATCTAGGGTTATATCTTTATGTTACCGATAACTCCGTGCAGTATATTATGACAATACAATGATGGATCTAGCTCTTAGTGTACTTTTTTACTCTCATGCTCTTATGGGATATTAGATGCCATATCATTTTAGTCTCACATTGCAAGGAGCACTAATCCCTGAGGAGAAAATAGTTTTCTGAAAAACAGTATTGTCTCAGTGATGTGATATCTCCTAGACTAGTCTGTCAGTCCTTGGAGAGATGACGGGTTTATAAGGGCCCGAGTACATACATATACCCTAGCTTTCATATTATGACACATGTTGGCTTCTCTCATATCTTGTGAAAAGCATGGGCACGCCCAGTACTTGATCTTTATTCTGCCTGTCATCGCTAGTTTGTGGATTTTTTTCTCCTTCTCGCTTTTAGGTGTTCCCATGACCTTCCAGAATATGAGATGCTGAGGGTTATGGATATGATCGGGCTAGGCTTAGAGCCTTTCAGATCAGATAATAATCCATGTAAGTGATTGGACGCCTACTGCGCTAATGTCTCTGTCCTGTCCCTGAATATATAGCGTCCTATTGGGATTATAGTGGCATTTTGCGGTTTGGAGCGAGAGGCTTTCCCTCGGTTGGAGGGACTCTCTCAACTCTGAGCCTAGACTGTGATAGCGGATATTCTGATATCAGGAATTGATATTAATTTATACAATGAAATAAATGTTTTATTTCACTATCTTTTGTATTAATTAGGGCAATTGTAGCGTATTAAATTGAATTGAAAACTGGTTTGTTTGTCAAAGTTTTACATATATGTATATATAAGAGGCAAGACAAAAGCCTCAGGGTCGACAGGCTTCTGGAAATAATCCAGGTCTTCCAGCCTTTTCCTTTATAAAAGAATAGGGGTTTTCTAAGATATAAGAGAGAGTAATTACACAAAGTAAAATTAAAATAAGGTAACCGACGAAAGAGGAAAAACGGCGGCAACAAATTTTGTTGTTGCCCACTAATTAGTTGCAACTAATCTCCACACAAAAACAACAGTTCCCAGAGAATTTGGCATTTGGCAACACATCTGACACTCAGTTGCGTTTTCATTGCAAACATGAAATGAACTGTTTTTCCTCTAGTGGATTTCCGCTATTTATACATAAATATATTAAATTTAAACATACATTTACCTTAAAGGAAATTTTAAGAAATGAATAAACATTATGCACAAAAACCTATACATGTCTGATATGTTTTAATTTCGTTTTTAATCTAATCAAATTGAAGAGTAAATCATGTCTTGAAAACGTCCTGACTACACTCCATCCCTAACAGATAGTATCCTTTATATTGGCGCCAACAACTTGAATCCGTGACTTGTTAAGTTAATTCTCTGTACCTTTTACTGGTAGTGTAGCGTTCTAATTCCATTTAAACATGCTGCAATTTGTATCAGAAAGAACAAATATCTTATAAGTCAACAGCCAGGGAGCTCTACCTTGATACATGTATCTATTCGATGTGTTTAACCTACGCGCATAGCATGGCTTTAACTGATATTGGTGATTTTTTTTAAAAGAAGAGAAGATAATCTCCCTCAAAGATGATTTAAGGTGGGTGTTTGGTGAAGGAACTTGAGAAAGGTAGAGAGATGTATCTGCTGTCTCGCTGCCTGCCTGTGTACACTGTGTGTAGGAAGACCTTGAGTCTTAGTTACAATCTTACGTTGTGTGTTCTCACAAAAGTAAATATTTTGCCGATTTTAAGGACAGTCCCCTCGTGTACACTTGGCGGCGAAGAGAAGGGGGAGTATTGTTTTCTCTCTGAGGTGTTTCGTTAGTAAGCAATGCAGAAGTTGGAAACTATTTCGTCTTCCCTTACTGCCTGTTCCGATGACTTTTTCTCATGTACTGCGACGTTACCAATTCTAAAGGGATTTCATCAGATGTTATTCATTGGGTAAGGATTTGGAAATAAATATGCTACTGGAATAGCTTTATTTCCCCCTTTCTCTCCCCTTATTTTCTTCTTTGCCCCTCTTCCCTCTCTCCCCCTCTCCTATCCCTTCTCTATCATCTATCCTCCTCCTCCTCCTCCTCCTCCTCCTCCTCCTCCTCCTCCTCCTCCTCCCCCTCCCCCTCCCCCTCCCCTTCTCCTCCCCTCCCCCTCCTCCTCTCTCATGGAGCTCTAGGAGAAAGGGAGGGGAGAAAGCCGAGAAGGGTTAGAAGGTATAGCTCTCTCCTCTTTCACTCTTCCTCTCCTCCTCTCTCTGTCCCTCGCTTCTCTCTATCTCTGCCCTCCCTGTCTCTACTTTTCTCTCCTCTCTCCTTCCTCCTCCCCCCATCTCTCTGTCTCTCGATCTCCCTCCTGCTACCTCTGTCGCCACTTACAATATTTCTCCATTCTGCCTCCTCTCTCTGCCTCTCCTATATTTCACGAAGGTCGGATAAGGCCATGCCAAACTTCATAAAGCTCAATGGATAATGAGCTTGTATACCTGAAGGCAGTCAGTGTGTGCGATGAGTGGCTGTTGGTGATTTATGTCATATCAATCTTAGTTAAAGGCTCAGCTTCAGGCCCACTTGTTGATTCATTCCTTCCTACTGGCTTAATTCCAGTTCGCTGCATCATTAGATTTTGTAGGTGACATCTTAATTTTACGCCCAAATTGGATTTTTCTGTTGGGGACAGAAGTTACGCGCTCCAGTTATGAGATCTCTATGTTTAGTGGGCTGAACAACAATAAGGGCACCGGGTTGTGGTTTCCAAAACTTACCACCAGGGATCTTAAAATCTGATCAGTTTAACGCTGAAACCCAAAACAATTGTTGTTAAATCGGTTCACTTTTAGTATTTAGAACTATCAAGAAGGGTAATGAAATGTTGATTCAATTTGTACCATCTATTTGGGTCAATTCTAATCACTTGCTCATAGATCATTTTTATTTTGAGCTCTTCCCTATGATTAAAGCATTTAGCCAGAGGCGCTTGGTATAATTGAGGTCAAATTGTTGTAAATTTGGCAATTATTACACTCCCACATTTCTGAAACTTCTGTCCAAAGTAGGATGAGTGTTTGAGTGTTCACTGAAAAGTCGATCTTTTCCATGGCAATATTAATGAGCGTATAAAACGAATATATTTTGAGAAATTTGAGAAATTCAATTTTTTCAGTAACTATACTTATTGTTATGCTATAATCCTATTTCACTCTAGGCTCAGAGTTGAGAGACTCCCTTTAAACTGAGGGAAAGCCTCTCGCTCTAAACAGCAAAATGCTATTATAATGATCCCATTGGGACGCCTACTCCAGGGTCAGGAAAGACATTAATAGCGCAGTAAGCGTCCAACCACTGACATACCATTCTTATCTGATCTGAGAGGCTGTGAGCCTAGACTAATTTCTCATTTTGACATTGAAGGTACCATTATGTCATTGTGGTGACAGAACATGTGCTTTAGCATACATTCTGTGTGCGAGATCTACACAAATGATGTCTGGCGTCAATGGAAAATTGAATAATGCATTGGTGGTCAGCGAAAATGGTGTTTATGTGGATGAGGGTGGATGATAGGGAGCAATACAGTAATACATAAATGCGACATGAATTCTATTAAGCAAGGAACGTCCACGCCTGTGTGTGGAGGGTCTTCCTCTGAGACATTATGTGAATGTGTTACTAGCATACAAAAGATGGCGTAACCACAGGTATATACTAAGATAGAAAGGGCGACCGAATTTAAGATAAGGAATCTCTCTTTTTTTCAATTTTAATGAAGTTCCACCGAATTCCATCTATTCTTATCTTCACCGAATTCCATCTATTCTTATTTTCTCTATGATTCCTGTTATATCAATGAACACCTTCTATGATTCCTGTTATATCAATGAACACCTTCTAACATCTGTACCAACTGTACATCAACTGCCTCATGCTTATAAGCCATTATACTTGAAAGATGTAAATAAATTCCTGTCGCACATGTACACGTCTTCCCTGTCGCACATGTACACGCTATTAGAAATACATGTAAATTATTAGTTGTCTTCAATGAAATAAAAGAAAAAAGAAAAGAATTAGGAGTTTGTGTGCATTCCTACAGTCTGTGCCACCTAGGAGGAAGGTCATGCCCCCCCCCCCCTAGATGGGGGTGGGAGTGGGGGGTATGAGAACCCTTAATGCCTCCCCTCACTACAGGTTGTGTGTGCCAAGTGGACGGTGCTTGACAAGGTACCAGTCAGTAAAAGCTATGCCTCTCATATAGGTGACCTTTTGCCGCCTTAGCGCCGTCACAAGAGTCGCATACAAATACTTGAATTAAGCAGTATTATTATTGTAGAGCGAATATTTATTTCCAAATACTTTTAAACTTGAAATTTAAATAACCCCTTATAAATGGCCATATTTTGTCTTCATCATTTATCCAAGAGTACTTTTTTAATAAATAATATAATAATCAGTAAATATTTAAAAGTCCTCGGTGAGGTTAAGAGTTTATAAATGTTAGGGACAAAGCTCCTTGTCTTCTTGCACTGATTTATTTGATTCTTTCAGATCAGATATACCCCAAGAAATTACCCTTTCATTTTTTTCTAGTTTTCTTTCTGGTTTAACAATTTGCTTTTTTAAAAGATAAAATTGGAGCAGGGTTGAAGCAGTAAGTCTTTGTGTTTAGTCTCAAATATATCTTGTTCCACCACCAGGGAAGCAAGCGATCTTCAATAGGGGATGTGTATTGTCCGCCATCTTGAATCTCGATTTGCATGAGATTATAAGGCGTTGTATGCCAGCTATAGAAAATATGTTCAGCAAGGAATATTTAACAGCGGTCTCATGTAAATAGCCATATGTTTTAGATGTTTCCATTTAACAGGACTCCATCTTTCCTATCAAGCATTTGGTTTTTATGGATCATTTAAGCAATGCCTTTTTCGATAAAAATGTTGCCAAATATTTGTATGTCAGATTTTAGCTGAATCTATCAAAGCATGCACAGCACTAGACATGCGCAGTGAGACATGTAAATCCACAATTTCATATTGATAGCCAGTGTCTGATAGCAAGAGGAGGCACCCTAGCGATCAACTTGCGACTGGTTATTTAATCGCAATGATATCGCAAGAAGTGGTCTTACCCGGTGGAGGAGGCCTATAATATCCCTGCCCCACCTCTATACTTAAGTTAAGTCAGCCCATAAGAGTTGCATGCTCTTCCATAACGCTGGTATTGACCGTGACACCAAGCCTACTCTACTCTATAAGCTTCTCCTCTGCCACCACCCAGTCATACTTGTATAATGTTGACACATTCCATTGTGATGGGGGTTTATGGGTACATGGAGTATGTACAGAGGGTCTTGGGGATGCATACCGCTCCCAACCCACAACCAGTGTCACTGATAAACTCTCATAGGTATTCATTCCTGTGACATCTGAGAGGTAAAATAACAATGGAATGTGACTATATTTCTTCATGAGACTGACTGGGGATGGAACCAGGTATTTATCTGTACTCGTTCTTCACCTCAACTTCGGTTGTCCCCTGGGTATAACTGCGTTTTCCATTTCTAGCAATTCTTTCTCGATGATTACAATTTACATGTCAGATATGGGGAGAAAAATGTATGGTTTTTGTGCATTAGGTACTCCATTCTTTTAAGGAATAGAATATCTATTTTCCACATGTATATACTATTATTGATTGCTAGTGAAATACTGAATCACAAGCAGATCGTCAGTGTTTTCAATTATGGTAGTTTATTTTGATGGAATATGTACGAATGAAGGGAATAATAATATATTTTTAATATTACACTAGTATCGAGTTGCCTCGAAGATATCAAAATTTTAACTCAACTTACTACCTAACGGATAAGTCTCTCAAAATTCTGAAATATATTTATTTCCGCCATAAACATATATTTAACAGGAAAGAGACACATCATTTCGACGAATGAGAAATATCATACTGTGAAACTTTGTCAATAAAATTTATTTAAAAAAAAAAAAAAGATCTACATGTATCGGGAGATTGTTCCTTCTGATTGACTTTTTAAACAAGAATACAAAACGCTAAAACAAACAATGGGTCCATCTTTCAATATATTGGGTTTGATATAATTTAAAACATTTAAAATTAAATGTAACAGTTTCTGTCGCCTGGTGTTGTAACATTCATAATGGTGATCCGTCAGTAGAAAATAGGGCCGGGAGGCATCAATTCCATCGCGTAGAGAGATCAATCCCATATTTAGATCTAGAAATAAGCACTTTTGGAATTAGATTATTGCAAAACGCAGGTTCATGGTGTTTCAGGCTGCTGGGGTAATACATCAATCTAGGCTCAGAGTAGAGAGAGTCCCTCCAAACTGAGGGAAAGCCTCTCGCTCCTAACCGCAAGATGCTTTTATAAATAACCCCATTAGGACACTCACCCCAGGGCCCGGAAAGGTATTTAATAGCGCAGTAGGCGTCCAATCACTGGCATCCCATCCTTATCTGATCTGGGAGGCTGTGAGCCTAGCCTTCAATTACTATTTGCCGTGATGTCTCAGTGTATTTCTTTAGCATGTAATCACATTTACTGCCGGCTACTGATTGGTTCTATATTTACCTTTGCCGAGGGATTGATTGTTTCTAACAATCCTGGTATAATTACAGTCAGTAATGATGATGCACACCTCCTCGGGGTGTCGTGGGCGGACCGAATCGTTTCTTGCTTACCTAGCATGTAGACTCTTCCTCACCTACACTTTCCCTCGTCCAAGACCAAGGTGGTTGGTGCTGTACTTGAAAAGGGACAGCCTTTTAGTGAAATCATTATTGATTAGAGCCCAGTCAATTCATTCCTCAAACACATTTGATATATGGCGTGTTGTGTAATTGAAGATCTGGGACAGGAGGAATAGAAAGCGAAAGCTCTACACTGAATTGTACGGAGGGGTGGCAAAAGTCTCCCCCTTAACACGCTACCTGAATAAAAACATTTATTACATGAATAAAAATGTTATTTTTTTTATGTCCACTCTACTCAACAATAACTGTAAGGTAACAAATAGGCCTTGACCCCCCCCCACCACACACACACACACACTGGCTGGATGAACCGCCCTCTTGTCGCAATCAAAGGATTGGATAAAATATTTTCAAATCGATCAATACAAAATCATTCTGAGTGTACATTTGTATTCGTCTTGTTGATATTGCCTATTAATTTTGTCAAGGAATGATGATGATTTTTTTTGTGTGTGTGAGGGGGGGGGGGGGGGGGGGGTCATTTTTGTTTTACCACTACTGTTTCGGTTAACCTTTTTCATATTTATTTTCCTAATTCAAAAACGCGTTTATTCCCTTATTAACGTTGCCCCTCTTTGACTGTTGCAGGATGTGAATATTATCTATGCTCACCTGCATGGCATGGAGGCCCTGTCTAACCTGCGGGAGGCGGCACTGAAGGGCATCTGTCGCACTGTCAGATATGAGTTCCACGATGCCAACGACATCCTCTACTGGTGAGTCTTTAGCTAATACTCCATATGTGTGATGTGTCACAGAAAGAGAGTCATGTGTCAAACAACCATCATATTTAAAAAGATGAGATTTGGTGCATGCCAACGATTTAGGAAATCTAAAAAGTATTTCTATATTTTATGTTTGATTTGTTTCTATGTTTGAAAAAAGTTTGCAATATTTCTTGGTTGGCAATTAATAGTAAATTAGCTAAATATACTGATAGGAGGACTTTAGAAACGCAAGGATATTTAAAACCCTGTCTTGAAATGTGGTATTCATACGACTTAAAGCGCTATATACCCCAAAATAAAATGAGAACATTCCTACAAAGAGATCTTTTGAATAAAACACCTTGAAAAAGATCAATTTTGTGACTCGTGACTCATTTCTGTATAACTCATCACATATAATGAAACTACTGGATGTTGGGGATCGCTAAAAGCATATCAAACGTTTTATTCTACGAATATGAAAAAGTACACCATGATTGATAGCCCTTTCTTCATCTACCTAGAAATGCGATTGATTGATAAACAAAGGTATTGGATCTCTTTGGATGAGACTCCTACAGAGATAGGTTTTTCAATTTCAGTTTCATCCCTCGCAGAGTATTGTGTTAAACAATTTAATCTTATTCTTTTGATAACTAGCTACGGATAATACATGACTGGTCTATAATAGCATGATACAAGTAATATATGACTAGTCTAGTGAGTTATACAAATATACGACTAGATACCAAATAGAATAAGTACACTTGTCTGTGGGGGTTACCAGGAATGACTCTAGATTTAGAAATGTTTTCATTATGGAATATGTTCACAAGAACCAGAGAAAATAGCATAAGTAATACAGATTGTATTGGCGAAGCATGGATATGTGAGGTCCGACTGGCGGTGGGTAGAACTCAACAGATACCAAGAAGACAAGACACAAGTTTAGCGGAATAGCGGAAAAAAATGCGATTTGCTTTGAGAGATCCCTGTAGCCAAACACACAAGTGCATGCGGTGAAAATTGTGTGCGATAAAAGTGCGGCTCGCAAATTCTGCTTACTCGTAAATGTTTGTAGTATTTCCCTTGCGAATGAGGTTAAAATTTTCTTGAGTGAGGACAAGTTTGCCCATGGATGTTTTTGTCGCTGCAACATGAGTTTTTTAACAATACATTCATGACTTTTGGCTGTATGCACAGCCATCGGAAAAATGGATCAAATATTGCTCACGATTCTCCTTAAACTTTCTTGATGACCTGCAATAATAGCATATTAAATTTTTTCTATGATGTTTTTTTTCTCGACAATGTGTTTGAATCAATGGTATGCAAGTCGTGCACAGGCTTTTTCCATTACCTTGATTAAGCCAGGAGATTCACTCCTCTCCAATTAACCTACTCATACTGCTCGCTCCTAGTCTTACTCCCGCGCATGCCAAGCTCAACTTATCTCCCTTTTCAAAAGGTTGGATATTTTTTCCCATGATTTAATTAAACTATTCGTTATACATCTAAACCTGCTATACACTTTTAATTAAGACTGGTGGTGTACTCTTCTGCCCTAATTTAGTATAGATTTGGTTTTTGCTGGCATATCTTTATATTTAATTAACAACATCTAAACATCTACCGTTATCTAGGCCCAAAGCCTCTCAGATATGATAAGAATGTCATGTCAGTGATTGGACGCCTACTGCGTTCTGTAGTAGGAGTCCTAATGGGATTTTAATGGCATTTTGCGGTTTGGAGGGTCTTGTACAAGCGGCAGCTCTACACATTAAGTAAATTCTCCTAAGTTATGCCAAGAAATTATAAATACCAGGTATATCTGAGCACATTTGATATTACCTTGATTCAGACAATCTGTTCAGTTTATATGCTGAACTGTATTTTGGACCCTAATTTTGTCTTAAAATTTTTTTTTTGAGAAGGCGAATTGTACATTTTCTAACGACTTGATCCATATATGGACGTTCGCCTAAGAAGTGCGCTGCCTCTTCTGAAGCGAGTGGATATAATGTTTCCTACATAATGAGTCGTTTGGGGTAGCCGGCATTAATGGAAACTGGTATCAGGTTCCTGCACTGAGACGGATCAGTAGCCAGGTGTGATATAACTATTTCCCTTTCCCCATATTTCCTTTTTTCTTTTTCTGTTAAGTTAGAACCATATTGTAAAAACAACTTTAGGATTCGTGGACATACTGCAGCCTTATTACTTCGTGATCTTTCCTAAAAACTTAATCCGCCACGCACTCATCACAAATCAACAAATTAATAATTTAATGAAGATATATATATTATGGGTATCCACAGTGAAAGAAGCTGTAGAAATTCAAAAAGGAAACATGCGGTTTTTTTTAGCAATTGATCAGCATATTATCAAAAATCATCAAATATTGCTACAAGGCGAAACAAATAGTCCAATTGCCCTAATAACCTCCAATAATTCCCTTATATTATCTACTCCAACTATTATAAACTACTATTAAGATTTGGCGAAAATACAAACGATGGGAAGGGTGCATCAAACCATAAATTCCTATCTATAACTCAATCTGATCAAATCTGATGTCTTTGATCTGATCCACAGCGCCACAGCTAGTAGAGTGGCGCCCTCTTGAGCTTCGTGGTAAATATATTTTCACAATTGAGTACACTACTAGGGGTCAGCACTAGTGGCCTAGCAGTGTGCTCTCTGACACTGAGGCCGAGTGGTGACAGGGAGCTTCCTGGTGACGATATTAGTGATCGCTTTTATTTACCTTAGTTACTCCAGTGTTAGCTTTTCCTCTACATGTATGTTTGAAATGTATGTTTGTTAAAAAAAACAAAAAACCCCAATAACCTGAGCGTTGAAGAAGAGAAAGAAAACTTGTAGTGCAGTTATCCAGTATCTATAATACATGCACCTGGAACAGTAGACAGCAACTGCAGATGAATACATAGTTGCTTTATTATATATACCTCATAATATTTATTGTTACTTGTATGCCGCATGTCACCGTAATGAGGTTTTAGTTGACTTTTATGTGATAACTGAACCTTTACTCTAAGAATTATGTACACTGTCCATAGGATTATTTTTTAAATTTTGCATGACAGGTATTCGTAACGAGATTTTATGTGATCTTCACTTTAAAAGTAACTTTGAAATTATTTTTAAAACTTTGCACTCAACCCCACCTTTTCCCACATTATCTCCTAACTTTCTAGGACCTCAGATATAAAAATCATATTGCTTGCTCTTTGGATAAAGCTCAGAGTAAAAGACTTTACTCCGAGAATATTCTTTTTCTTATTGCTGAGGGTGGGGATGTATATATGGACTAACTCCCCACCCCTTCCATATGTATAGCAAGTAGAAAGCACGGGTTTGTGATTAGGGACTTCATGTGGAGCCAGGGAGAGACATGAGAGGGACTATATGCCCTGCCCTGTCACCAGCTCCACATAGGGAGCAATGTGCTGTATTAATCCTGCTTTGATCTCCCATTCATCTAATTGTCACCTGAAACCCTCAATGACAGATTATATTTGTGACCCTTATTGGGTATCGGTCACGTGCCTCCTACATTCCACAACCCTTAGTTCGGCTTCTACATACTGCCACATGGTCTGTGTCGTGAATTATTCTTTACAGGTAGTAGAGGCTCTGAAAAATTAAAAAAAAAAATCTCTTTGAACGTCAGCAGGGTATACATCTTTGGTTTCGGGTAGTCTGCCAGAGCTTCCTCTAATAGAAAATAGAATGCCCTAATAGTAAATAGAATACAACAACACTTTGTAATAATACATTTTTTAATCTGTAATCTACATGAGGTCAATCAGTTTGATTCCTTTAACTTTCTATAATTTGTTCTAGGATATTTTCCACATGTCTGAAGATTTCATATTTCAGTTAGTTACGTTACCCAACCCTGGCTTCGGTAGGTTAGGTTGTATACTACGACTAATTTCAGTATACCTATTTCATATTTACTTTATTTTCATTCCCAATTCACCTTGTACATTTGGCAGTTTACGATTGACTACAATTGTGGCAAACGGGAGATAATATAAAAAATCATGAGACAAGATGGCAGTATAAGGAAATAAAGTTGAATTTATTAATTAACAGGTTTTTTTGGTTTTTTTAAAAAAAGAAAGAATCGGGATTCCTTTATTAGCTCAATGCTCATCACCACGAAATAATTACAAACATCCAGATAACCTCTATTTACTGTAATTTGGTATATGGCATGGTGACGCACTATTTACAAGACTGTCCAGTCGTGGAGGTGGGTATAGGGTGTGGGTGGTGTAGGAGGGTGTCTCCACCCCTCCACCAGGCCCACATTGTGCGCTGGAGTGTGAGTGTGTGTATCTCTGGCATTCATTACGACCCACTCTCACATGCCAACAGTTGGCTGCAGATGCCTCCTCTCTCACTCTCACACACATGTTCCTGTTCATAAGAACTTCTAGGTCACATGTACTACCATTAATACCAGTTATCTAAACCTCTTTACCGAAGAGAAAAAAATCTCCCAGACATAACAATGCCTCATAAACGAAACCAGTGATTGGAATCGAATCAAACTTGCACCGATTTCTTTTGAGTTTTGGGAAAAGCAATTTTTCGCTGAAGTTGCTCGGGCTGGAGCGGGTGTGAACAGGGCTCATGACGCCTTTGGGGGTTTTCACCCGAGTGCCACAACGTAAACAAGGTTGATAAAACTAGTTGCAAGGCGCCAAAACCACCTAATGGTTTGTGGAGTTGAGTTACCTAACTGATACGCTTGCCAGTGACTGCGAATACCCGATTTGGTATAGGTTCAGTGCCACTCAGCCTTTTGTTACAGCAGCAAGTTGTGCGTCCAATCTCATTGTTTTGGGATACATACGAGCAGCTCTATACATTTTAATTTACATGAGCGGCGTAGAATTGCTGGCTACAGGATCATATAAGTGTTAGCCGTGAGAGGATGTCGGAGTAGATTTGAAAGGGACCTCAGTTGGCTCTGAACTTTTACTCCTGAGATGGGAATAACATGAGACATCTCATAATCGCATAATCAGACAATCCTACACACACAAGAGACTCGAGAGAAGCTCTAGATACATGTCTTTGAGCGACTCATAATCATAAAATTGCTCCCTACTGGACCGTAGGAGTTACTCAGGAGAGGTTGTCGGAGTTGGTTGGAAAGAGACCTCAGCTTGCCCTGAACTCGGACATGGGAATAACTCGAGACATCTCATAATCAGAAAATCGTACACACGCAAGAGCAGCTCTAGGTACATCTCCATGTATGTGAGGGACTCTAATCATACTTGCTACAGAAGAAGTATTTATTGTAGGAGTTGCTCATGAGTATCAGCAGTTGGACTACACGTTAATGCTATATAGATGGGAATAAGTTGAGACATCTCATCACCACCCGCACATACTACAGAGATGATACAATATCACATGCTGGGGGATGAGAAATACAAGATAAGTAGTTCATCGTGTTGAGCCCATTCTTCTTGTCACCCAGTACACGTCTATAGTCTACCCCTATCTTCCACTACTCATAAGTGCTTTTTAGACAGGATCTAAAGCTATATTCAGAATAATCCCTTCACTTCTTGCTTCAAATGACTGTGGGACGACACCATCCTGGATGTTATGTGTAACTGGACACCATTTCCACCTAATTGCAACTTTCTGTTGAGCATCTACAGTTGCTAAAGGAAAAGAATATTTTTTTTGGAGTACGAATCATTCACCCAACGGACTCAAGTTGTTTTGCATTCCTCTCTAAACATTGCCATGGAGTTTTTTTGTGATGAGAGATGATGAGAGGATCCCTGTTCAACCATTATTGCTTCTTCTGGAAATTCTCCATCGGTTGAAACCGGCCTAGATCGAGCTATTGAAGGATTCTTAGTACCCTTTATGTCCAAGGTCTGTGAGTGGTATGTACTATATAAGCTGTAGTGGAATACTTTTTTATGACAGATCGTTGACATTTTGAATTGCGCCGATGTTCCTTTTATGCAGCATGTTGATGTTGTATGTAAACCTCATGTTGGTTTAGCCAGTGTGATATATGGCAAGATTTCATCACCAGGGCGTCAGTTGGTCTAAATTTAAATCCTTGATGGGAGGTCCGTTGAAAGGTATACTAATGACTGCGGTCAGTGGGTACAGCCAGTTTTTCTTTACAGGAAATATCAATTTACACATGGAGGGCACGTGCGGTTAAAAACAATTAAATAAAATTCGCCTACGCCACTGAGTGGTTTCATTCCATAGCAGGCATCATCTGACACAGGGATTGGGCTGCTGGAAGAATTTGGAGGTTCCCTTAATAATAATCCTTGAACTGTGTGTCATCTTTTGTAATATTGATCTCATCTTTTGTTATATTTTTTTTGCATCATCGTGGTCAAATTGTATGCCTTGAAGATGAAAATACTCGTTGATTACACCTATCTCTTAAAAAAAAAAAAAGGCTAACATCAAAATAAATATTCTCCATTTCCCCTTCTGCCTTGGCTTGACAATCTTGGCAAAAAAGGTTTTTCCGATTTAACCACTACCTAGAAAAACAACCTACCGAAAAATGAAAAGCGGTTCTTAGTAAAGGTACATTTATTCTTGTTTTAAACAATTATTGTTACGAAATAGACATTTGTTCAGTTCCTGAAAAGTGGTTTCCTAAAAAAAAATGCCTTTTTTTCACCTATTCCAGAAAAGACTGTATGCACTGAGTTAGTCATTGGCTATCAAATCATTTTACCCCCTGTCCCTGGTAGTGCACATTGGGTCCCCCCAGGTGCAACGTCAAAGTTAATCTGAGTCACAATGAAGTAAAAATGAACTAACCCTAGGTGGAATTATGTATACATGGAAAAGGCTTGACCTTTACAGTCGCATCCATCCTCTCCGGTGTCTGAGATTGATTGAACCCAAGCTCAGGGAGATCCATCAAGACATGTTATCTATAACGAGAAGATTGAAATCATTGATAGACTGAGATACAATTTGTCTCTGAACCACCTCCAGATCCATGCTGCCAGTTATATGCCATTTAGATGCGTCCTCCATAGATTAAACTGCAGTAAAGGGGGTGGCTATTAATAATGAATTCCCCCATGAAGATTTAGTGACTCCTTCAGTTCCTATGGCGCTCGTTCTATTGATGTTTACTGGCCACTCATTGACAAGATGGATATCCATTATTCTGAGGGTAAATCATGAGGGTTTTACTGTGAAAAATTGATTTTTTATGGTGTCACAGACTACATTAAAAAGGCACAAAATGAAAATCGGTCTCATATATATGTGTGTATAGTTTCTCCGGTCTCTCTCTCTCTCTCTCTCTCTCTCTTCTCTCTTCTCTCTTTTCCCTCTTCTCTCTTTCTCTCCTCCCTTTCCCCTCTTCTCTCTCTCTCGTCCCCTCTCACCCCCTCTTACCCTCTGATATCCCTTTCCTGCCCCCCTCTACCACTACTAATGTAAGGTCCCTCTGTATCCTTCTCCAGCGCGGATCACAGGAGGATGAATCATTTCTGTGAGCAGGAGACTTGACCGCCCTGTGATACGCATTCTGTACTCAGCTCCTCATAGATATCCCTCTACCCCATGAATCCATGTGTACGCACAATGACCTGTCTTAAACATTTATCACATTCTACTTCCAATTCTAACTTTTGAGTGCTTTCATAGTGTCCATATTTAATAGTATAGGGTTTTTAAATTTTATATATCTGTATTTAGAAAGGCTTTTTCAGTTCTATGGTAATATATTATAATCTAGTAATTTGAGATTTATTTCGTAATGCACTATTTTCTTTGGTTGATTTGCCATTGTAATGATTTACTTCCATTTACCATTGTATGCTTGCAATAAGACCCGCCCGATTCAATCGTCCATCTATCATCTTGCAAATGAGGGACGAGTTAACGTTTTTCTTAATAAGTTTTGACGGTTCCATGCTATTGAAGGAATCCAAAACATTGTTTTTCAAGTACTATCGCGTACTCTTCGGATTTCATTTTTAAAGAAGGAGCTTCTTCTTTGACCTTAGCTTTCCTTGGCAGGTGTTTAGTCCAGCCCTCGCTACAGTCTAAACAAGAGGTGACTAGTCTAGGCTTTAGAGTTGAGAGTCTCTCCTTAGAGAAAGTTGTATTACTTCTAATGTCTCTCCGAACTGAGTGAAAGCCTATGGCTCCAATCCAGGAAATGCCGTTTAGAATCTCATTAGGGCCGGGAAAGCCATTAGCACAGTAGGCGTCCAATCACTGACATAATATTATACCATTCTTTTATGGTCTGAGAGGCTGTGAACCTAGACTTGACTAACTCAGTGCAGCAGCTCGTATCCCCAAACTAAGCTCTGCCTGATTCTGACCACTCTCCAACATATGTCACTGCAGCTTGTTCAGTTCCCCGGCATGGCTGTCCCTGCTCTTATACCTCGATGGCTGGCGATAAACTTTGCCATTCATAGTGATTCATGGAAGTAAATTCAAAAAGCGGCTGCTCTGTTTAGTATCTGTCCCACCAACGTCCACTGCATGGAACTGGGCTGTTGCCCCCGAGGCACGAGAGCCATGTTCTTGCACTCTAACAAAATACATTGGTTGTGACAGAGCCATGACAATGTTCCCCATCGCCAGTCCCTAATTAATTGCTATTGACCACACTCTTTGCACAAATTTACTCTGGCTTCTCACGAAACGTATCAGGTCCATCCCATTGCCCCAAGTATATTAAGTTAGCCTAGGTCTGAAAGTTGTGTTTCTTCTGTATTTGGGATGGCAAAGAAGTTCCAAACTCCGATAGAAATTATGAAATCGTTTTTTCCTCCTTTATTTATGATCCAGGGGTGTTTAATTAATGGTGATTGAGACCTCTTGACTTCTTGGCTGTCACCTGAGATCCACTTTTTCTCAAAAGAGTATTTATCATTATGAGAATGATTTTTTTTAAATTGAGAACCGAAAAAAAGAAAAAGTCGTGATCATGATTAGAGGGGAAGATATTGGGCCCTTTGAAGGGGGGAGTGGGGTGTTGTCACCAAGCAACACCCTGCTGTCATCAAACATGTTGGTTACCATAGCAACAATGTCGCCATGACAGCATGGTGACTGATTGTGGGGGCGCCAGCAAAATCCCTCCAAAATTCCAGCAGAAAAAGGAGGAGGGGTGGCACAAGCCGGGGGGGGGGGGGGGGGCATGAGAGCTGGGGTCGGGGGGGGGGGGGGATGCCTGACAAGTCACGCCTCATAACTGATAGTACCCTCCAGGCATTGAGGGAATGGAGGTTTTGGACGGCCCGGGGCTATCCGTCCGCCATACAAGTACTACTAGGGCTGGCCGTCCGTGTCCCCCTCTAAAGGACCTTGCAGCATGGAGAAAAACATCCTCTCTACTGCTCCTCTGCTTGTCCCTTGTCTCCTGGGCCTCCCTATTGATGGAACAACCTGTAGATTGGTCATGAATACTGATGCCGTAATTGGATCTGCCTTTCATAAAAATGCAAATGATTTAAAATCTTCTTATCGCAGTGTTCATAGTGCATCTTGCTGTAGGCGATGTGCTAGCGATAATTGGCACGAGGCATGTTTGGATCGCGTCTCTAGGGAAGGCTTTGAATATGTAATGTGGGATTTATCATGCTTCTCTAACAATATTATTGCATTTCATACAATTCAAAGTAATCACTAGATCATTTCTTGGGGCAAAATAAGTTTATTAGAGTTTTTAATATTTTGACAAAATAGTGTCGACACTGTTTTGTCATTGTCATTGTGCCAACATATATTTCATTTCTGGAGAGGATACACCGTTAGGTTGGTTAATTGGTTGTTTGGTCTTATCAACAATTACTTTACTTTACTTTACTTTTATTTTATCAGGCAAAATAGTGTGGAGCTTATCCTTTGTGCCAACATCTATTTTATTTCTAATGTGGATATGTATTATTACGATGGTTAATTTTAGGCGCGACCTGACTGCAGAGCTCACTCCAGACTATTCAGTCTACCCTCAGATCAGATAAGATTGGTATGTCAGTAATTGGACGCCTACTTCGCTAATCGGTTTCTTGGCCTAGGACTAGGCGTTTTAATGGGATTATAATGATATTTTTCGGTCTTAATGGAATTTTAATGGCACTTTGCAGTTTGAGGCGTGAGGCTTTCCCTCCGTTTGAAGGAACTCTCTCATCTGTGGGCCTAGACTCTATTATTAACATGATTGGCATTTTTGTGTTTATTTACACTGCAGACGGGTGAGGTCAAGCCTTGTATGAATGGAACTGGTGAAGTGCAGGAATTTCTCCTCTCCTACCCTCTGAGATTTGATACTTGACAACCAGGAGTCTCCACCTGTCTTTGCACCGCGGATCATTACCTACCTGTGATACATGATCCAATGTGGTCAACGCCTTCTGTGCTGGCCCTAGCTTACCCCTCCCACCCTATACGGTCAGGTTACCCTGGATGACCTTGCTTTGTCCTCCGAGGGAAAGTGTTTTGTTATCGGAGGAGAATTGAAATATTTTAACTGGTCTCTTTAACTTAGTTTAAGCTAGAAAACAGTCTAGGCTCAGAGTTGAGAGATTCCCTCCTAACTGAGGGAATAACTTGTACCACCGAATTTTGCCTACTCCCCTGGATGTTATCTTGCCCAAATATCTTTATTCTGGTAAAGTAATTCATAAATAGTCTCACTTTGGAGTCTAGAGTATTAGAGAACGTTTTTTAAAACACTAATAATCGGATTGTTTGTTATAGCAAGTTTATAAAATAGCTAATTCAATATTAGCATTTCTATGTCAAACAATATACTTATATCCATACATATAATAAGCACTTGTGTTTTCTGAAAATAAAGTGTGCTCTTCTCAGTCATTTATGTACATATTTCTCCAGCATAACTGGTGTATTATTTCTCGAGTGACTATGTCATCGTAAACCTCGCATTTGGGATCTAAAGTTGTATCATAATACTATAACAGTAGTTGTGTTATAAGCCACCAGGTGGATGTACCACGGTTCCTTGTTAGAGTATTCTCTCTAATAGACCCAGGTGGTATCAGTGGTTTCCTACCTGTACACTAGGTGGTGTCAGTGGTTTCTACCTGTGCATGCACCCGCTCAGGTGGTGCGCACTCGTGCTGAATATTCTTTATTCAACCTCTCAGCTGTTAGTCACTAAACCACTTGTCTTGACATTGACATTTGAAAGGTTTTTTATCGAGTTCCATCACTCCTCCGTGTAATGCTCATTGATGTAAACAACTCTGTGATGTCTTTCATGCACATCCTGGCCCAGAGATCAATATAAGCGATTACAGGCATTCAGGGTAGTTTGGCCTGGGCTTGTTGACATGATTGGTAAAGTGATCACACCGACCCCAGCCACTGGGGATGCTTGAAACATGTATGATAGCGGGGCTAGACTGAGGTGGGAATAAATGATAAAACATACCACTCCGGGGAGACATCAGTCTTGCTGTTGTGCTGGTTATGATGATGGCCCTTGACTTATCCAGACATCATCCCTATACTTGGGGCCAAAGATAATACATCTTTGTTGAGGCTCATCTGTCTTAGGCCAAAACAAAATAGGTGTTTCCGATTTATATAGCTGAAAACTAGGTTGGGGTGGGTGGGGATGGTAACTTTTTCTCTTTTTTTAAGACATCGCCTTCAAGGAACTGACGAAAATATGCATTTCGTAAGAATAGTTGTAGTGATTTTAACTAGATGAATGAAGACTTTTCCCCTGCTATGATTAGCTCTTGGGGAAAAATCAAAACAATTTTTCACACAAGATTTAAAAAACAAACCCTTTAGGTGGAGTAAGTTGTTCTATAGGGGAGTGGGGGGCGTAAATCGGAGACACCTATTTTTTTGTTTTGCCTTAACTACGCTATATATCTCCCTGCTTTAGACACCACCCCGGTACAAAAATAAGATTAGGGATGGGCCGTTTGGTATGCTTATAACACGTAGAAGATGATGGGATAAATAGTAGTAAGACTAGTATTGGAATATGACATTATTGGTACTTATGGTCTCCATGAACAGTAATGATTCTGTGAAACAAAATTGTTTTTGTCATTATTCAAGAAATGATGGATATTTAGTACCATATTTATTAACTAGTTCATTGTTGAGTATCGTTTATTCATATGAAGATGATACTAGATACATGCCTATGGTTTAGAATTAGTAATATTTCTTCAGATTGACTCGAATAATTACCTCTCTTCCTTAAGGCTTATAGATATATCTGTGCAGAAACTCTTTGCAATGTTATTACTAAAGTTATAAAAGTGGGCATGGCATGCAGAGATGTTCCATTTAGCGAGTAATAATTGTACACTTAATTCACAATCGTTACAATGTCCAAGTAGTCAACTTATGTTCTATTTCTGCATTGTTTAATGGCGCAGTGACATGTTGTTTCCCCTTTAACAATAGTTAATTTAGTTATACCATTGCTTCAGTAAATGATCTATAATATAAACCAAATGCATGATGCGAAAGATGAAGTCTGTACTATAGCTTTTAAACGGACATGCAAATAACCCTATTAAAAGTCAGATAGGCTGTTCCTGTGCACTCTGTCTCCGGCTGAAAGCTTAAAAACTGAATACTCCTTTTCCTCCTTTTCCTCCTTTTCCTCCTTTCCGATATGTTGCTATTTATAATTGTCATGTCGAGGAAGTAAGATAGCTAAACGATCTGATCCCTGATCCGCTTTCGGAATTACATTTTTTAATCAAATGTCAGTCATCTTATTGTGCGATGCAGATATTAGTCCATCCATGTAAATAACTTTAAAGCGCCCTTGTCGAGACTAGTATGGTGCATTCTGGGATTGATTTAGTTCACGATCTGATATACACATATTTAGCAACACTTTTATAATTAAAAATATGATAAAATAAAACAAATCAACTTTTATAATGAGAAAAATGGGAAGATTTCAGCAGGCAGTGCTTAGGGAAAGATGAAGCCTTGTTTTATCGATTCATACCATGTACATAACGTATGGCTATCTACACAAGAGCTCTGATAAATGTTCCATGTGAAACATGGTATGTTTTCTAACGTTTTTAATCTGATAAACAACTCGTCCATGCGAATTAAGATTCTAAATGGCGTGTATGCAAATCCCCTATTCCAATTTTATGCAGGGTTCCCCCAGGCCTGGACTAAACAAGAGCAAAGCAGAAAGTAATCGCACACAAATGAAATCAGTGAAGTTTTTCAGACCAGTGAGATTTGTCAATAGGTGCAATATGAAATCACATTGGAAATGATTCGAAATATATCGCGCATAGAGCATCCAGGGGCGATATTTACCAAAATAGCGCAACAAAGTGATCGATCTCTGTGTATGTAACTTCTGTACATACATTTTTAGATCTTTATGGTACCGCTCTCGTGATATTAATAAAGGTAATTGATGCTGGCTTTATGTTACTTACCAGGAATGGCACAGCCACTGAAAGAAAATACGAACCGTTCACCATACGTCATTATATCTCACCACCGATTCCCCATATACTGATTTTACTCACGGATGATTAATTCTTGAACGGAGTCCTGATACTATAGCATTGGCTATTGCAGTAATTAGCGTAGATATTAAAAAACCTTTGTAATGTTTATGTTTGCATAGTTAACGAGTTATCACTCCTGTACCCATTAGTGAACACATGTTGTCAATATTCAGGCTAAACATCAGTCTCTAACATGAAAAGGATCGGTTACTGACAACTACGATATCGTTACATCTGGAGCATGTTGTAGACGCGGCAAATCAATTATGCAACATATTTCTCTGATAATAAAGAAAAAGTAAACATATTCAAGGTTCTTTCATCTTTCGGATAAACCAGTTACCTATATAGATACAGATTTTAAAAAAGATTGTTTTGAACTGATATCATATACTACTCAGTCTAGGGACACTCAGTCCCTTCAAATAGCCGGAAAACCTCTCGCTCCAAACCACAACATACCATTAGAATTAGAATCCCTTTAGAACGCCTACTCCAGGGCCGGGTAAGCTATGAGTGCAGTAGGCGTCCAATCACTGACATTCCATATTCTCTGATTTGAGAGGATGTGAGCCTAGACTGTGCTCCTCATTTGTTGTACGTTGATTGGCAAATGTCCAATTTTTGAAATTTGTTCTTATTGTCGGTGTTGGATCCATGCCAATGTTATCAGTTGAATCTGTGTCAGTTAGTCATTAACAAATAAGTTTGTCCCATATTCTTACCATCCTTGGAAAATTTGATCTGAGAAGAAAAAGAAGCTTGATAATAGCCAGTCTTTTCATCGTTAACTTCTCTATTAGAACCTATGTTCTTCTACTATGTATTTATTTTGAAGTGAAATGACTTTCTAGTTTCTAGCTGTATTTTACCAAAAAGATCATTTCTCGTGCAACTATATATTTATCATTACAGGTTTACCATGAACAATATCCATTTGGTCTGGTGAAAATAATAGATGGTATTCCACTGAACTGAAGAGGGAGTGAATAAGATCCCATGTGGGTCCATTCTTAGCAGCGATTCATCAGTGTATTTGAATGGATTGTATCTAGTACATATCGTTGTTACTACAGAAGGGGTGACAAAACATCCAACACTATTGTAGCCAACGCTGGCAGAAAGAAAGAAAATGAGATAAAGAAAGAAGTGGGAATGTATGGGGAAGAAAATGGTCCACCTGAGTGAGATAGCTCACCACACTAGAACCTGTCTGAGTGAGATCGGCGTATATTTACTGTGGATATAAATGTCATTGCACTTGTATAGTGGACTGTTTGGATCCTTGTACGTCTTAATGGAAAATCCCCACAGACACGGCGAGTGCATGGGCTGTAAAGCATCAGCTATGTGCACAAGGGATGAGGACGGGGTGGTGGCACACTCGGATGGCTACAGGATAGAGGGAGGAACTAAAAAAAATAATGAAGTAACACACAAAAGCTTGTCTGCATACTTTCTCTTACTCTCTATGTATGTTGGCGGTTTTACCTGGTTAGGGAAAGGGAGTTGGGCGGGAGTGTTTGTTTAGTTCAATTCGCTGTACTTGTTTGTTTGAAGGTTTTTGTTTATTGGCCAAGAAAATATTGTACACAATTTGCAATGTTCTCAGTTTTTGCATATTTTCACCAACAAAAATACCAGATCTCAAATCAAGCTTCTACAAAATATACTAATGTCAGACAAGGGGGCGATTTAAAGTTTACTAATTTAAAAAAACTAATACTATACTGGTATAATATATGAAGACAAAATTAGAATACAACTTGAGTATGCAACTGAGCCAGAATAATATTATGTAAAATCCATCACCACTTAATCGCTTAGTGGTCTTAACTTATTTAATAATTCGCATGTATTATCAAGAAATTATCTCATTATAAAAGTTGTGAACAAGTTGATCAACAATAGATGAGCGATTTATTATTCTCATGGAATTGAAGATCCAATCTTCTTCAGCGCTCTTATCGTGTAACCAAATCGTTAGCATGACTTGGCCAACACAAAATGAGTCCTTAGCATGATTGCCAGCCTTGTTGTGCAGTCATTGTCATCTTGCACACTGAGACACGAGTGCTAAGTCCAGTAAGGCCAATTTTTTTTTAGGTGTGTTTCCGATTTATATAGCTGAAAACTAGGTTTGCTGGGGTGAGGTTAAACTTTTTAAAAAAACCTGAGAATATGATGTATACTAGTTGGTATCTATGTTACTGTCATGAGCCCTGTCACCAACAGCAATATGATTTTTGTTCAGAAACTGAAAAAAAGATATGTTTTTTTTTCAAAACAGTAGTTGTTTTAAGCAAGAGAAATGGACCTTTTAAGGATTTTCTGGCTCGGAACACTTGTTTTCCTGCTTTAATTAGCTTTTTTATTAAAAAAAGGAAGAAAAGAAAACACACAAAAAACATAGACAAAAAGTAGGCATGGTCATTTTTTTAGGTGGAGTAGGTTTTTTTAGTTAGGGGTGGGGTTAAATCGGAAACGCACCTTATTATCTTTTTGGCCTAAGTCCAGTAACATAGGGACGTCCTTCCCCACTCTGTGTCTCCCCATTAAACTCTCTAGTGGGGACCAGATTAATATACGTTACCTTGTAATATTCTCGGTTTAACGGTCTGCTCAGGGTCTCTCGTACCAAGTGCCAGGTATAAACCTTCGGACTTTATGCCTCTTATCTCTCTTTTTTTTTTATATATATATATCAGCGTCAGATTATTTCTTGCCATTTTTTCGCCTGCCGTCCTTTATTGACGACCTTGTCTCTTGTCTTGTTTATTGGAGAAGGACAGATGTGAAGATCTCCTTAATATGTTGGGCAGTAATTGGCCATATTTTTTGTTCATTATTCGTCCATGCTATATGAGAGGTGCAAGAAAGGGGTGCAAGAAACGTATTCATAATATACACGTGTAGATGGGAACCTCATGGGAATTTAGAAGAAACAAAGATTTATATTTCATTATTTTTTGCTAAGGATATATATGTAGTGATTCGCAGACTCTCGACAATAATAAACAAGTCAACAAGGCAACTCCTAGTCCGTCTGTTTATTACAGTTCTCTCAAGCGGCCCCTAGTCCGTATTCCCCGGACAGGGTAGTGTGTTTACTTACACAACACATCAAGGTGCATAAACACGGTAAGAAGTATGGCAAGACATACAGTAAAGAGATACATAAGATAAGAATGTTATGGAATAGGTAAACAGAACGGATACTCTATGAGAGTAATAAGGTAAGAGTTGATATAAGAATATAAGGGTAAATGAGGCATTTAGTGACACACAAGGTATAAATGCAGAGGATCAAACGTAGATCCCTCTGTAGGAATATAAGAGTACTAACCCTTTATGGATTGTACCTAGAGGATTATAGTAGAACTACTACAATACCCCCCCCCTTAATTTTAGATTTTTAAAAATCCCTTTAGAAAAATCGTAAGAAAGATCAACACAGTACAAAGTACTAAAAAGGCTTCAAGTGGATAAAAAGAGAATTAACATTGCGGACCTGGAAAATTAAAGTTAAATATAGGTCTTCAAGGCGACAAAAAGGAGCAGCATAATGGTGTCCTCACGATATAGTTAACAAAATACCAGGTCGCTACATCTCTAGCACATACCACAAAGTAAGAAGAAACATAAAAGATACACACAGGAGCATAAGTGTCCTCACTACATAGGATAACAACAGTTGGATAAAGAAAAATTTTCTCATGGAAAATACAATAACCCAAAAGTATCCGGAAAATGTAGAAACAAGCTTCTAGTGGAGTATCTAAACATAAGGTAACCAAAGGTTGACAACGCAACAACAAAATAATATTCTTCAAAGGCGAATGGCAGTTAGAGCATGGAAGAATTTAAAGAATGTTCTCACTGTTCTTTTAGCACAAGCTTATTCCATGGGAGTGTCCGTCTGCGGGTCCACAGTGTTTCCGTCCGTACCAAGTGGTTGCACGAGAGTGGTCGGACTAAACAACCAGGTTGGGATTTCAAACGCTCCCGGATTGTCCCGTACAGGGGTGCGATGAGCTTGCTGACCGACAGCTGCAGCTGGAGGCATGGCAGTGGTGGCTGGAACTTGCTGTAGTGTACGCAGCAAATTACTCAGCATGAGCAATTGCGGGAGTTGTGATGGGTCCAAGGGCAAGGCAGCCACCGGATTTGGAAGTGGAGGTAGAGGAGCTGTAGGGGTAGGCACTGTAACTGTCTGCTTCTGTTCTTCTTCAACAGGGTCGACAGGGGAAGAGGAGCGCGTGTCGTCCTCAAGCAGTGACCTCAGTCTCAGGTTTTCTTCCTCCAGGCGGCGGATCTTAGAGTCACTGGCCGACAGGGATCGGCGAAGTCCGTCTACTAGACCTTCCTGGCTCTTAGCTTCCTCCCGGACGTCTCCTAGCTGTTCCACGGACGTCTTTACATCACTCAGCGCCAGCAGGGGTGTAGTTACCTCCTTGAGCAGAGCTTTTAGTTCCGCACGGGCGGAATCAGCTGATGCACAGACCTGCTCCAGGGCTGCGTCTACAATGATCTCGGCTCTAGCCACCAGCTCCAGGCTGTCATCAACGGAAGGTAGATGTTGTAACACACTTCCGGACCATTCCCGAGCCCGCCTGCATGCCCGCTTAGACAGGGGAGAACCAACTTCAGATGTAGCGGGACGGTCTCTCTTCTTAGATGAACCAGAACTCACGGATTCCTTTACCACAGAACTACTAGCATCAGTGGCCCTGGCATGGCAACTCCCTGCTGCAGCGGCAGCAGAAGAAGAAGCTCTGGACTTTCCGGACGTTGACCCGGACTCGATAGTCACGGCAGAAGAGCACGACTCTGATCTTGATTTCTTGGAGCCTCTCCTGGTACTAGTGGCTCTCCTCATGACTCTAAGATGCTGCCCGGCCATGTAGGTTGTCCGTGGGAAGACATGGTTGGTATGAATGGAGGGCAGCACCTTAACAGTTTTGTCCAAGGCATCTTTGCGGTTGAGATGATGCTGCACGGACTCCCCGTACATCAAGTGTTGTACTAGTTCGACACGTCTATCCAAAACTTGGTGACAGTTGGTAGACGGACAAACCCACACCTGGACGAATGGGGCGTGCTCCTCGCAAAAATGCCTAAACAGACGTTCACGAGTCGAGTACGCCCGGACCCCACCCGGATTCAGGGACAGAATCCGGCAGACCAAAAATGGGCATCGGTGGCCGGGTTCCCAAAGACGGTGGGCCTCGATGACCTTCTGGTAGGTTCCAGAGTCCATAGAGTCTGCTCTCAGAATCTCAGGCCAAACATGAGATTCATACCTTGCCATATGTCCGTCATTCTTGAATTCTTTGTCTTCGGAGTCGCTCTCCGGACAAACCACAACTCCAGATCCGGGCTGGTCGGAGCGCGGATCTAGAGGCAAGATGTCCGTGGCTGCATCCAGCTCCCTTCGGAAGGCATCCATACTACCTTTTCCGGACAGCTGGGCTCTCCGTCTGCCAGCGCGGTGGTAGTGGCGTTTCTTTATTTTTTTCTCAACAATCTTCTTCTCAGAGGTCCTGGAAGAACTGTGAGGCTTCTTGTCCTGTGAGTCTTCTCTAACAGTCATGACCCCACTAGCTGTGTGGCGTACACCTGGAGTTCTTCCACGAGACGTCCGTTCACGAGGAGCAGGGGAGGCAGAAGCATCACGCCTACCCGGAACTTTCTCATCCCCAGAAGACTTGGCTGCCTTCCTGGGAGAGACAGACTTCCTCTGACTTCTCCTTAGAGCGGGTGAAGTCTCCGGCTTCTTCCCGGACTTGTCCGTACTGGATCCGTTCTCTTGCTCATCCAACAGAGGCTGGATTTCTGTACCAAGGGGCTTGATACCCGAAACCGTCCGTCGAAGAGTCTTGACCGCAGCCGCATTCGCAGGATCCAACCCCATGAGGTCTTCTGCTCCCTCAAGGAGACGGTTCTCCTCGGCCTCTGTCATCGGCGGAACCGATTCATCACCCGAATCCATAGGTTCGTCCGTACGTCGTTCTTGCGACATCCTGATATCTGGCTGCTAACAAAAAAAAAATCTTTCCCTGTAAAAGGAAAAAGAATAACACTAAGCAAGATGGAAAATGCCAGAATCTATGTTGTGTTTACATGTAATACATTACAGTGCAAAACAATACATTACCCTCCACACCATATATTACATACAGGTGGAAGAGGGAACACAAAATCAATTATCACAGACTAACTTCTTGACAGAAGTTACCTAAAGTCAAGTATCACGAAACAAACTCTTTAGAAGAGCGATATGGGTTGGCGGATAGCCAAATAAATAAACATTGGTGGTGTAAAGAGCCCCAACACAAGCTACACTTTCACCTCATACATTCGCCATTCATTCAGTAAGCACCGGTGTCATGGCTGACGTCTCAAACATTTCACCGAACTTCCTCCTTCCATTACAAGTAATCAAAACTTTCCTAAAACTCCAACACACCGTGTCTAGTAGCAGACAACTATCAACTATCAAATTGATATCAACTCGGAATATGACAAGCAAGTTTTAACCCAATTCAACTCACTTCTTTCCTAGGGAGTTCCGAGTCCAAAGTGCGTTGGCTAGCTGTTGTTGTGCAGAGTCACAGAAGTGGAGTGAGAAAGGGTGCAACACTACAGCGCTCACGGCCAGCGTGGTAACTGTAGTACACAAAGTCGCCACCTCTCTCAGCGCCACCTTCCCGCTCAAGACCACGGCCAAACACAGCTATTTCTAGTGCTCTACTACAGGGCGTACATTGATGTTTAAGTATGCAGCCTGCTCTGATCTTCCGCGGAGACAATTGCGGATACATTGTCCATAAAGCCCACTATCCACTTAGCCGATTCAAAAGCAATTTCAACCCAATTTCTGAGCTGATTCAAGCTTCCCGGGGAGTCTTAGTTCAGTTAGAACTCAAGGGTTCTCCCAAGCTAAGCCTTTCTCAGTGCAGTTTCTAACAAGCCATACGGACTGGTTGGTTCTTTCCCAGCCACTCAATAAATTCAATAAAGAATTCCTCAAATGTCGTGAAAGGGCAGCATGACTTATCCGATATATCAGCCACCGACTTCTCATTGTGTATAACTTTTGTGGAACCATCAGGAAAGTTCCACCTGTACTTTAAAGCCTAAGTTCCATATTGCAATCTTGATGGAGCTTTACGCGTGCGCTTAGCCCTTGCAATTACTGGTGGAACACTGTCCGTCTTCTTCACAGGAGAAATAGGAATATTTTGAACAACGTCCAAATTTTTCCTCGGCCTCCCCCTCCCTCTTTTCAAGGGCTTAGCAGAATCCGCCAAAACCAGAGGAACTGGTTGCTTTTTTACAACTGTATCCGTCTTAGCTTCTTTGGGCCTGCTTTTATTCTTAGAAGGGAGCACAACCGGAGAAATTTTTAATTTCTTCTTTTTCTTCTGAGACTTCTTCTTACCAACCCGGATAACAGCAGGACCAATATCTACTGTCTGTTTCTTGTTGGAAGAAGGAAGTTTCACTCCAGCTGCGTTTTTCTTAGGTCTACCCCTGGGTTTTACACCAACGGTAATTTTCTCCTTTTCTTTTCTCTCCGGACATTCAGCACCAGCTAGAACTTTTCCGCCTTCAAACTTCAGGATCTCGCGCCCAGCCTTCTCTAACTTACGGAATTCAGGAGCCTTATGTAAATTAACAGCCTGAATCGGTCCGTCCTCATCAAAGGCGGGTTTCAGATAATCTACATGATATCTGACGATTCCCTCAGTCGTCTCTAATTCATAGGTAGTACCCCCTATGAATCTACGCACTTTGAAAGGCCCATCCCACTTGGGACCGTACTTCTTATTAGCCTTAGGGGGACAGTACCTATACACAATAGCCCCTTCCTCAAAGCGTCTTGGACAAGCCCGTCTATCAAAGACTTTCTTTTGGTGCACAGCAGCAACTCCAAGATTATCTCTGACAAACTGATGTCCAGTTCTCAATGACTGTCTCAAATTCTCCACGTATGCCATCCGACAAGGAAAATCCAGCCCTCCGGGCTCAACTCCATGGATTAAATCCACTGGAGTCACAAGCTCAGTCCCAAAAACTACTGAATTGGGCGTACACAACGTACTGGCATGCACCGTACCCCTGTAAGCATGCGCTATACACGGAGCGAGCAAGTCCCAATTTGAATCCGAGTAGCTGGTCAGGCAAGAGAGCTGCTCAACAAGAACTCTGTTAAACCGTTCTACCTGTCCATTTGACTGAGGCCTGTACGGAAGAGTGATTAGCTTCTCAACCCCTAACATGTCCAACAAACTTCGCAACAGCTGAGACCTGAATTCCGGCGCCCCGTCCGTTTGCAACGAAACCGGACAACCGAATCTCAGAACCCACTCTCTAAACAGAACTTCAGCACATCTTTCTGCCGTGTGGTCCGGCATAGGAAATGCTTCCGCCCATTTCGAGAAATGGTCTGTAATCACCATTACGTAGTTGTTTCCTCTAGGGGTAGTCTTAAATGGACCAATGATGTCCAACGCTATTCTACTCCATCGTTCACCATGGATTTCCTTTTTCAAAGGTGTAATACCTCGTCCGCCTCTAGATTTTCGCATGCTGCATTCAGGGCAAGCCCTAAGCCATCTTTTCAAATCATACCGCATTCCAGGCCAAAAATATTTCATTTTTGCCTTCCAGCTGGTCTTGAAATCACCATAATGGCCCTCCAACTGGGAACCATGCAGACAACGGAAAATATTTTTCCTCATAGAGGCAGGAATTATCTTCCTGACATACGTGTGCCCAGTGTTCTTACGCAGCCACCGCAGACATAAGACACCCTGGACAATCTCCAAATTATCTTTGTTACGGATGTAAGTACAGAATTCCTGCGGCTCACCAGACAATTGTTCTTTGCTGGGAACCGGACTGGATCCGTCCAACACAGCCATAACTCTCTTCAAGAGGGGATCACCTTGTTGAGCATCCCGGATTTCATCCTCCAAGGAACCAAGAACAACCACAGCCTCCGCAATTACAGCATCATGGACACCACAATCGGGACAGCCGGGATTCCCGCATTTCCTGGTCGGAATTCGTGACAACCCGTCCGCATTGGCATGTTTCTTCCCCGCTCTGTGAAGTATCATACTCTGCTCCAAACCGTATTCTTGCATCGTGGCTAACCACCTGGCAAGCATATCCGTTGGATCCTTAAAGTTCAGGAGCCATCTGAGGGAAGCATGATCCGTTCTCACGTAAAAATTACGGTTGCCAAGGAGATAGTGTCTAAACTTATTCAAGTAAGATAGCACCGCCAACAGCTCACGTTTCGTAGCACAGTAATTCTTCTGTGGCTTGGTGAGGCTGTTACTAGCGTATCCCAATACGACTTCTTTGCCGTCTTGCATTTGAGACAGAACTCCGGCCATTGCAAAGCCACTGGCATCTGTATCCAAGATGAAATAACCTTCCTTTCTAGGATACCCGAGAATCGGAGCTGATGTTAATAAAGCTTTAGCTGTCTTAAAAGCTTCATCACACTTCTTGGTCCACACTATAGGTTTACTATAGCGCTTCTCAACCCCAGCGTCCGTCACAATCTGTTGCAGAGGAGCTACAATTCCACCAAAGTTAGGCTGAAACTCCCTGTAATAGGAAGCAAAACCAAGGAATTGTCTCACTTCTTTAGCAGTTTTTGGGATAGGCCATTCCTGCACTTTAACTATCTTAGCCGGATCCGCCCGGATTCCAGCAGCAGAAACAATCCTACCCAAATATTTCACTTCTTTCCGGAAGAGCTCGCATTTCTTAGGTTTGAGCTTAAGCCCATATTCCCTAATGCGTTCCAATACCAATTTCAGGTTGTCCGCACACTCCTGGACAGTCTTTCCAAAGACCACCACGTCATCCAGGTATACTAAACAAGATTTCCAACGCAATCCGTCCAACATACGGTCCATCATGCGTTGGAAAGTGGCAGGGGCGTTACACAGTCCAAAAGCCATAACTTTAAACTGGAACAGACCCACACTGGACAGAAAAGCAGTTTTGTGCTTACTTTCCTCATCCATTGCAACCTGCCAATATCCGGACTCTAAGTCTAAAGTGCAAAACCATTGGTTCCCACCCAAGGCTTCAACACATTCGTCAATCCGAGGAAGAGGGAAACTATCCTTCTTAGTCACGGAATTCAGCTGGCGGTAGTCTACACAGAACCTCTGTGTTCCGTCTTTCTTAGCAACCATAACTATGGGAGCTCCCCACGGACTACTACTATGCTCTATTCTGCCTTCTTTATACATTTTCCAGATTTCAGCCTCTGCTCCATCCCGCCTAGCCACTGGTATTCTGCGATAAGCTTGCTTCACAGGGATTGCATCCCCAGTGTCAATCACATGGCGAACCAAGTGAGTGCAACCAACTTTGGTACCAGGCAAGGAAAAACAGTCTTTGAAATCATAGAGCAGTTTTTTAACTAACTCTTTTTCTTCTCTTTCAGACAGATGAGTTTCATTCACCAACTTATCTAACGGATTTTCCGGACAAGGAGGGACAACTATATCAGGAGCCAGAAGCTCATCATCCACAATAGGCGAGTCCGTCACCTGTATGGAATTAATGATAGCTGTCTTAATCATTTCATTCTCTTCCTCATCAGGTAGGGAAGCATCGGACACCAAAGTTACAATGCTAACTCTCCCTACTATCATGTCACAATTCAGTCTAACGGTAGAACCGGACGGATTGGAAAAAGCTACCACGGACGAATTAACGTTACCCGATACGTATGTATTAAGGCTTCCCAAGGCAAAGTCTTTTAACAATCCCTGATCAGGCTCGAACATCAATCCATCTGATGTGTCAGAGCCTCTACCCAAGTCTATCTTAGCAAGTGTCACGGACCGGGGTTGGAGGACCACAGGTTCTTTCAACCTGACTTCTCCCCCGTCCACGAACTCTCTCACTTCAACAGCTTGAACAGTGGACTGTCTCAAACTTCTCTTCATGTGCTTCCATTGCTTACACATTACAGATACTGTTTGATTCTCAAGGAATAGCAATCCAGACCAGTCAAGATTACATTTGTGGACGTAATAAAAATCCGCCCCAATCAGTCCATCTTCCGGGCCCTTCAGGCCGGAAACTACTAGACATGTAATCATGTATGTCCGATCCCCTATCTTTAAAGGACAAAGCGCGCTCCCATGAGTGGTTATAGGCAGCCCATTCCCCATTGCACACACCATTTGGACCGGAACCAAAGGTGGTTTGGAAGAAAGAGAATCATAGAATCTCTTGGTAACCAGGCTAGTAGTAGCACCAGGGTCCACCAGAAAATCCCCATTCTCACTGTCTAACCCCACTGGGGCATACCATCTCTCACGGACAATCAAATTATCCGTGATCCTCAGCGTCTTTGGCTGTTGCACAGAAACTTTCTGTATCCGCGCCGACCTGTTGGGGTTCTGTCCAACCACAACGATCTGACCTTCAACAGCTTGGTACCCGTCCTGTCCCCATCTCACATGAGAATCAGAATCCGGGCTATCCAGGGAAATATTTCGACCTGAACAGGTGTCCCTTTCCGGCAACGACCCGGGTTCTCTTGCTTCCAGAAGCGCTTGACCTTGTGACAAAGCTAACTCCTTACTAACAAGTGCCTGGGCGACACCCCCAGTTTCCATACTACTAGCTAAATTCGTCCGAGCTGTAGTACTATGAAGCGGCGTCCCCACGACCCCTATATCGCTTCCTATAAGGGCCGTGTGGAGTTTTCCGAAATCTTAGAGGCGGGTACCTTCGAAGACTCGGCAACCTCCTTCAAAACCTTAACGGTCGGACAATCAGGAGAGATGTGTCCGTCCTTCCCACAGAAGTAACATTTCTTGGGTCCATCCCTTCTCCGACCGGAGAATGGCCCAGAAAATGATTTCTTCCATGGTTGTCCGTCTCTACTGTCACCAGGCCTCTTCCTGAAATCCCTATAGGCTTGCAAAGCCTGACAGATAACTGCTGACACCTCCTGTGTCTCCGAACCAGAGGAGGTAGCATCATCCAGGGTGTCAGTCACCTGGGCTACAGCAGCGCCGGACTTGCGGCGGGACCTTCTTTTCTTCACTGACAAGGCGCGTTCCTGAACTGGTTCAGGAGCTGGCAGCGCGGCAACTTCTTGGATTACCACATTGGGTTCGGACTCCATCAAGCATCCCTCGTAGACCTCTGACCAATGGATGGCCTCCTGTAGGTCCGCGGGTTCCTTCAAACGAGCCCAATTTGCCTGTTTCCAGTTTGTCAACCCCTTCAGGTAAGCATGAAGAGCCATCGTTACTATGGTGCTGTTCATCCTTTTCCCGAAGGCGTACCTGGCCTTGCGAGCTACCTCGTTACCAAACTGCCGGACAGCCTGTCCAGGAGTCTGGCGACAAGCATGAAACTCAGCTTGTCTCTTTACACGAGAAACCTCGCCAAAATTCGCGTCCATATGTTCCACGAACTTCTTTAAAGTCAGGCCTGCAGGCAGATCACCCATATCCGCCAACTGCCGCTTGCATCCCCATTGCAACTGGATCAGGAACTCCTCTTCTGACCAGTTGCATGCAACCGCCATTACCCGCATCTCAGCCAGGTAAACACGCCAAGGGTCCTTTTGGTCCCACACCTTTATGACAGGTGGACGCATGGTGTATTTGCTCTTTCCCGGGCCTTGGGAGTATTCAAACTCGCCAAAATCCGAGTCGTCCGTACCTTCATAACTTAATCCCTGGACCAGGGATCGATCTTTTCTAGCTATGCTAGAACGTTCTCTGACTTTCTTGGAATTTTTCTTTGTTGGTTTCTTTGTTTTCTTCCTTGGAGCTGGAGATTCTGACCCAGAGGAGGAAGAAGATGAGTTGCTAGGGTCAGACGGGTCACTAGGAGAACCAGCTACTACCCGGATTTTAGGTCTGTAGACGTCTCCTCTCACTTGACCTCTCTCAAAGTCAGCGTCCGTACCACTAGCACTATCCTTTTTTCCACTCTTTTCAGCAATTTCCTCCGTCTGTGTACCCGCACTAGTAGATAAGTCACTTATCTTTACTGAGTCGGTTTCACAGGGAGTCTGTGTACTGAAACTTCTGCTGGTAACAGAGAAGCTTGTCCGAGGAGGCGTTCTTTTTCTTTCACTGAACGAACTTGTTGCTGGTGGTGTAACCCAAAGAGGGAAGGTTGCAGACTCAGTCTGTGTTGTTACCGACTGATCAGGTGAAGCATTTTGCAGATGAGACACATCATCTACCCTTGCAACCTCATATTTCATTTTTTCATTTTCTACCAACAACGTTTTGATGTAGGCAGAGTCCCTCTCAGTTACAACATCCAGAGTCTCCTGGATATCTCTGTTCTGAAACACGAGTTGTTGCATCTCTGCTGCAAACTCGAGGTTCTTCCTCTTCTCCGTGGCCAAGTCTCTCCTCATTCCCAACAGCTGCAGTCGAGTTGCTTTTAGCAAACTCTCCTCGTCTGACTCCACATCACTTGCAGGGGACCTGTAGTCCGTAAAGGCTACACGGTCTTCCCTGCCAGTTCTATAGTCTTCAGACTCCGAACCTACATCGGACAAGTCCGCCAACGTGGCACTCATGGTAAGAAGCTTACCAGACTGCTCAGGTTGGTAACCTTCCTTCCGTCCGAGATCCGGCGGAGGTCCGCCCTCTGCTCCAGGAGCTGCTGCCATCTCTGAAAGAGAATCAACAAATCAAAAATCCACGGATTTCCTAATCCGGTCAAGGCTTAGCTTAAGGAACTGGTCAAGAACTGGTCACGGCACCAATTGTAGTGATTCGCAGACTCTCGACAATAATAAACAAGTCAACAAGGCAACTCCTAGTCCGTCTGTTTATTACAGTTCTCTCAAGCGGCCCCTAGTCCGTATTCCCCGGACAGGGTAGTGTGTTTACTTACACAACACATCAAGGTGCATAAACACGGTAAGAAGTATGGCAAGACATACAGTAAAGAGATACATAAGATAAGAATGTTATGGAATAGGTAAACAGAACGGATACTCTATGAGAGTAATAAGGTAAGAGTTGATATAAGAATATAAGGGTAAATGAGGCATTTAGTGACACACAAGGTATAAATGCAGAGGATCAAACGTAGATCCCTCTGTAGGAATATAAGAGTACTAACCCTTTATGGATTGTACCTAGAGGATTATAGTAGAACTACTACATATATATATTTTTAAAAAAAACTGAATCAAGTATGTTAACTCTTGGGACATCCGAGCTAAGTTCCATTCTATATTTAGTTAATCCAAGTATTAAATAGAACAATGCCTGATTACTAAAATGTAGAATTTTCCTCAATTTTCCCAAATAACCACAATTCTATATGACCACTTTACAAGTAAGCACTGTATAATTTACTGAATTATTCAAGACAAGGGAGTCGGTCAGTGTGTGGTGCAGGAGAGTAGTTACTTGCGTTCTGTTTTCACAATTTGTTAACTCGGTCCGGCCCGCTTGACATTTTTGACATGGAAAATATTGGTCCTCTTTCCCCCATTTTCCCCTAATCTTATATTCCGAATTAGGTCGGTGCTGGAACTCTTGACCGGAATAAGAAAACACTGTGTGCGAGGAAAATGTCTCTGTTGTCGTGGGGTGGGGTGGGGGCTGGGGGGGGGGGGGGATGCTTGTAAGATGTTTTTAGCATTCAGACTCTTAATCCAACCTTTTTCTGATTACAGTTTAATATTGGATTAGAAATTCTCTAACGTTTTTATCAATACTGCAATATTAATTGGAATGGGGGATGCTCTCGCGTCTCATTCAATTCATAAATGGAGAACTATTTATGTAGTTCCTCCCTTGCTGGATTGTCCTTATCCGATGGCTTATTTACCCGCTTAGTGACTTGTTCGTCTTGAGTGCACGCCTGGATTTATATGATGGTTCATCGCCAGTCATTGGCGATTGAGATCTCCATATGACGAATGATATCATTGAGGAAAGCCATTTTGCCCAATTCCTACCCACCCCGTCCACTTGTTCTCTTGGCAAGTATTGTGTAGATGAATATTTGACCGTGGAATGAGACGCAGCCCGCATCGCTGACCCCAGAATACACTAAAGGGCACCGGTGAAATATTAATATCCTCATCCCCTTGTTATTCCCGCCCTTGCCTTAAATTGGGTTCAACTTTGCCATTGTGCCACCCAATTTGGGGTTCTGAGTCGTTATGTATGCCAGATTTCCACTCAAACCGAACAGTATTAAATCGGATATTTGGTCTGCCTGCTGTATATGACACATTAAGTAGTTGGGTGGATGCAAGTTCATATTCGTAATATCCCTAGTCCATATTTATACTTGTCAATTTTGAATGCCCTCGTATTCTTGTCTCAACAAAGGTTATATTTCTTCTCTACGTTTGCTCGTGGTACTATATAACGCTTAACGTTTAGACTAAGGTTTGGGAGAGTTGAGAGAGTCGCTCCAAACTGAGGAAAAGCCTCTACCTCCAAACCCCAAAATGTCATTATGATCCCATTGGGGGCGCCTGCTCCTGGGCCAGGAAAGGCATGAAATCACCGACATTTATCTGATCTGTGAGGCTCTGAGCCCTACTGATTAAATATCATAACAACGTCTGTAAACATTATATTGTATTGAAAGAAATAACTTTCTATACAAGGACATATGGGATAATCCCCATGTAACATCATCCGTGTAATGCCCACTCACTTACTATTCCTCCTGCATAATCCTCTTGGGGATAACATAGATATTGAAGTGGTTTCATTTTCTACAAACATTTAACATCCTGTGTCTTATACTAAGGGATCTCGTTGTACGAAGGTTAGGTATTCCGCACTGGAAATCGTAAATATTTGTTTTAATTGGATCCACTATTTGACAATCCATTTTACTCGCCTTTCCCACTTGTTATCCTTCTTATATACGTTGGTAAGATCAGCGTTCAGTTGGCGGGTATTGGGTTAAACTGTACAGGCTCAATCACACAATTCTGATGACTGCCAGGATTTTCTTGTGAGATTTTATGTGAAATCTGGCTTATGTGAGTGGCTGGCTTTGTGCACTGGCCTCTGGATTCTAGTATGTATCTGTATATCAAACAGCCACTACCACGTCCAAATTTCCAATGGGAAGACGAGCCTTTTCATTTTCGTCTAGTTCTTTTCTAGATCAGGGGCGATACCAGGAGAGGGTTCTGGGGGGGGGGGCACACTTGAGGTCAAAATCTTCCAAAATTTGCTTGTTCGGAATGCCATCATAATGCGTAACAGTTAATTTACAAAATGAAAATGAAATAAAGCCCTACAACTCTTAAGTTGTCTAACAACCTACTACAGGTCCTTATCAGGACTTAAGGGGCCCTCTGTCCCTCTGAGTTAGGGGGGGGGGGCCCCTGGTACCGCCACTGTAGATCAATATATTCGTCAATGAAAATGAGCTGCAGTTCCAATGCAGAAGCCTTTAGCCCATTTTCGTCTATTTCTATTTTTATGTTATCTAGAAAAAAACGGAAGTTTCGACGTGAGGTCTGACGTGCCACGATGGTAGTGGAGCTTATACCCCTTTCACACTACAAAATTCAATTAAAACCAAATCGAAGCATTGTGATTTCTTAAAACGGTTCTGTTCACCCTGCCCAAAACGATTCGGTTCACGTTAGGTCTGTTCTCACCAGCTGACTGCTCAAATAACATTAGGAATGAGAATCAAAATGAATCGACTTTTAGACTCCACCTATGAAAGGGAGTGGATTCTAGAATTGTCTTCGTTTTGCTTTGGAAGCGGTTTGTGGGGACAATGGAATACATGTAGCAGAAAGCTGAGCTGTAAGGTGCGCTACAACATATGAGTTGCTCATACTGTAGTGGGTCATATTGCCAGGTCAACTCCTAATGTAATCTGCTGTGTAAAGGAGCAGCTCCCTACCGGCTCGTTCCCGCGCTCATTTACCACTGTTGAATACTGATCTTCCTAATTGGGTTTTGCCAGGGACGCATGACATCTGCTGACCGCACAATTAATGCTTTACCACATTACCGCCTCCAACTGCTCCAGTGCTCTGCCGCTTTAATGCTATTTACCCCGAATTAGTCGATGTTACCTTAATAAGAAGCCCTCGGCAACCCTGGCTGGAGATGGATTAGGGGTTGTAAGGAGGTTTTAGGGTTGCCAAGCATATTTGATTTTCACCCGCCAGAATTTAATTTGGGCGCCAAGAGGGAATGTTTGATGCCTTTATGATTGCTCCTTTTGATGTTATGTCATTTCGATACGTCATTTGGCGCCCTGTACTTGGTGACCTATTCTATTGGGTCTCCAAGGCAACACGTCGCCTCAAGTTGCCATGGTTGCCATTGTCATGTCTCCGCAGTTAGTCCAAGGCCCACACAATACACAGAGATCCACATCTGAGTGGACCTGATCAATTGTATCAACACTGACCTCGACCTTGACCTATATTAATTGTGATCACCCGAGCCTCCACAGAAATCACCAAGCCGATCTTGAATTGGTTCATTATCCAGGCCGCCAATGGAAACAATTTGCATGTTAAAAATTCCCTTTAGTGCTTTTCTTTTATTCTTTAATTATTAATCTCTTCGATTGGATAGTGGGATAATAATCAGTTGCATTTGTTTAGTTTGTCATATTAAAATCAGGACAGACTTACCTAAAAAAATGCTATCAAAGTTTGGTTAGATGGTTTAACCATTGGATCAATCAATATTTCTCACAATTTTGAATATTTAACTCATTTGTGATTTTCCCATATCAATACAGTTTTTATTCAGATGAAGTTCTTGGTGTCATTTGGTGGTACCGTCATGATATTGGATTTAATGTGAGTGGGTTCGCTAATGTTGGAAACCCAAATTAATCTATTTATTCCTTACTTAGGTCTTTGTATGAAAATAAACTAGAGAACAAGATAAAAAAGACTCTTTAGATACACTTGCTTTATTATGTTCAGTTTCAGTGGAGCCCCAAAAACTCCTTTATTTTGAAAAAAACCCATCATCTTTGGTATCGGATCTGGAAGCATGTATTTTAAAAATAAAATCTTACCATGTACTCCCATCACCACCTTATAACAATACATGGACACGTACACCTTTCCTTATTTGACTACTGTACATCCTTGCTAGTTCCTATATTTGCATAACGAACATATCGCTTTGTATTTTCCCTATATATATATTCTCCCACATTAATAAGACATGCTATATTTAAGAGCATGGCATTTCGTGCAAACACTATTCTCTATTGGCATTTCTCAGTGTGGAGGGCGGGAGTTTGGAAGGGGGCGGGGTGTACTCCCCGGTAAGGTTATATTTGCTGTGTATGCTCTTTGAGACAGCCCCTAGCGAGGTTGAATAAAGTCCGTTAACATGAGCTAATATTTGAACTCTCCGTGAGTAATCCGACGGACAACATGGTAAGAAGAAATGGCTTGGAGACGGGAGGCTACAGGTTTGTGTAAATGGACATGAAGTGGCCGGGCCCAGGCGAGAAGTACCACACATGCATACACCACCATGTACATGTGTAGCCATGTGTGCGTAAAGTATCGGCCAGCATTGAAACAATATTGATCTCATCGAACCTCAATGTTGAGGATGATTAGAAATTCCTGGCATATTTTGCATTCATTGAACATCATATTTCACGCCTGTAAATCAATAGTCTCAGGAAGTGATGACTTGTGTCAAAGTAAATGGAATCATGAGTAATTCTTATTGCATGAGTTTATAGTGCGTGGCAGAATAGGCATGTGGTGATGTTAACAATGATTCTATTTAAAAAATCTAATATAAATACTTTCACGTTTCTGAATGTATGTTTTGTAACGGAAATATTTTTTAACACCGTATGTCCTGGAAGATATTAAATTCCAGAATGACATTTTCCTTTTATTAAACATATCGAACAAATGAAATATATTATTATTGTAAGGGATATATTTCTATATTTATATAAGGATTCCAGGTATTTTTAGCTGAATCTCATTTAAATTGCCAGTGTCTGTGGTGTTGAATACATGTACTTCTTTCCACAATAGAGCATGATGAAAGGAGAGATATATCTGAATGAGGAGATAGTTTTTAGTATAAAGAGTCTAGCTATCCCACCATGTCTTTTTCATTCAAGTATGATTCATTCCGAAGGAAATGTTCTGTGAACCTAGGGAGCCATTCAAATGTTTTTCATATTTATTTCCCCAACCTTTTTGCTAGTGAATTGTATGACATACTGTACTGTATATATTCAAATTTCCCTTTTACTTTCATTGAATATATTTGAAATCTGTTGAGTAAAGGATAATATTTGGAATTTTACCCCAGGATTCTTAGTTCATTTACCTTTGTGCAAGTACACCCTTCATTTAGGGAAAACTGTTGCTTTGGCACCTGAAAATTTTGGTAGAAAATGTTACCACGAGCAATGTATATTTTGAGTTTGCATGTACATATATATCCCAGTTGAGTTGTATACTCTATACCTAGGGAAATATGCGCATGATGCTCCTCAAATAATGAGATGCAAGCTATAATTGAGGTTAATTACACATGATAATTAACAGTAGGGGTCCACCCACCTGCCATTATAGAGTAGAGCAGCGCTTGTTCCCATTGCGAGCATAGTTGATGATTACCTGTCGTTCCCTCCTAAAGGCTCCCTGGGATGACATTGATTGAAGCTCACCTAAAATCCCAAGCCAATTTACGCTATAAGAATTAAGCAATTAACAGAATGCTGTGGATATATGTGAGGTTGGCTGTTATAGCCTCCGATCGCGTGTGTACATATAAATAGCTTCCACACTTTTTACCTCTTTCCATTTCTCAATTCCCCCCCCCCCCCCCCCATTCTCTCTCTCTCTCTCTCTCTCTCTCTCTCTCTCTCTCTCTCTCTCTCTCTCTCTCTCTCTCTCTCTCTCTCTCCCTCTCTCTCTCTCTCCCTCTCTCTCTCTCTCCCTCTCTCTCTCTCTCTCTCTCGCTCGCTTTCTCTCTATCTCTCTCTCTCGCTCTCTCTCTCTCGCTCGCTTTCTCCTCTCTATATCTTGTCTCCCTCCCTCTCTCCTCTCTGTCTCGCTGTCTCTCTCTCTCTTTCTCTTCTCTCCCTCTCCTATCTGCTCCACTGTTCATACAATATTACACAGACTGATCCACTGACCGTGTGTATTCGCCTATCAATTAATAGATTGATAAATTTGAATTATATTATTTGATATCATGCCCAGTGATCCCCCTTGAGATAATTCCATAGTACCTATTTAGTTTTAGTAGTTAGGGCCACGTCGCAATTCAATTTCTCGGAATATTTCACAGATCATCCAATTAAAAAACAAACATCTTGTGTGGTTTGCTTTTTACCTTTCTTTGAGTACATCAACCGATTTCAACAAGAAAATCTCTTTTCATCTTTCTGGTAACCTTTAAAGTTGGGGACATCCACAACTTTTAAGTGGCCGAGAATCCATCTTTTGGTTCCATTAACCAAGGCTTCCGAATTGGAAATTTAAAAAAAAGATCGGGAGCTTAAAACCTATTCTTAATGCATTTAATTTCCGCCCACTGCTACCATTTAAGAATTTAATCCTTTAATGAAGACGGCACAAGCTCTGATCATCCTCCCATTTTGGTGGCGATGGGAACTGATATTTCATATGGCTAATTGTGTATGCTTACTGGTTCTCTCAGACTAGCCCTCGTCCCCAACACACTGCTGTTTGTACACTATAAAATCTAGGCTCAGAGTTGAAAGAGTCCCTCCTAACTGAGGGAAAGCCTCTCGTTACAAACCGCTAACTGGCATTAAATTCCATCAAGACGCCTACTCCAGGGCCAGGAAAGTCATTAGCGCAGTAGGCTTCCAATCACTGACGTATCATTCTTGACTGATCTGAGAGGCTCTGAGCCTAGACTGTGTAGCAGTTCTACTACTCCCCCATTCACTAATAGTCTTAGGTTCCTCAGTCGAGGTGACTCTAATAAGTAGTGACTCTAATTTGATAGATTTTCATCTTTTGGAGTTTTTTTTAAATGATCAAAAAATAATCAAAGACTCACACAAGTCTAAGGTTCTCTCTGCTACAGCGCTTTCTCTCTGAAAGTGGCTTGCCTGAGTTGGACATGTTAATTTATACCAAATTTTGCTGCTATGCTTTCAAACTTTGGGGAGTATTAGCTAGCATTTCTGTTCTTGTTTTACTCGTTTATAGATATTTCCAGTGTTTGTGGATTGTTCTTGGCACTTTTCCAGTTCTCGCCCACACATTTTGGCCTTTAATTTGGAGCCACTGCACATGTCTTGGACACTTTGCTTTACGTGGGTCCATTGACCCAGGCATTCCAGTGCATGTTGGCCCTGCTACCTCACTATAGGCACCTATCGATGGTCAAGTCGTCACGTACGAAAACGTACAATTCGCCTTCACAAATCATCTCAAATAAACCAAATTTAAGACAAAATAGGGTCCAAAATACAGTTCAGCATTACCAAACAGATTGTCTGAATCAAGGCAATACCAAAGGTACTCACATATACCTGTATTTATCATTTCTCGGCCTAATTTAGCCTAATTTACTTTATGTGTAGAGCTGCTGATCGTACATTTTCTGACGACCTGTATAAGATGCTGGTAGTGTGGGTAGTAGGAGTTCAGTCAGGTACTGAGCGACCCATGAATGTAAATATGACTCCCATTCGTAAACAATCAATACGATTCCTTCTTGTCCACGGATATGATGTCTTGCCATTAATATGAATATAGTTGTTTATTTGGCCACCTTGCGCGCTGTACACTTCCTTCAGGATGTGTTTACTCTCTTGTACTGTTGTCACATATATTGTTTGAGAGCTTACATATTTACTTTAAAATGGAAACATGGAAATCGAACTGATTTCAACTGATTTGACAATTAGCCTCATCCATCTTTAATAAGATATCATCTATCTTTAATAACATTTTTTGGGTACAAAATACATCCCCCCCGCCCAATTAAAAAATGCGTGTGCTTTTAAAAAAATGAAAGAAGTGTGTGTGTGTGGGGGGGGGGGGGGGGCAGAAAACCCCCTTTTTTTGGGGGGGGGGGGGGGGAGAGAGAGAGGCGGTACGTTGTGGATTGAAATTCAGTCGTCAACGTCGCCTACCTTTAATACAGTATGTCCACTCTTAGAACATCCCGCTACCAACTCTTCTCAGGGTGAAGTTTCTGCTAATGCAAGCATTTCAAGAGGCAACTGTTTCATCATTTGAATACGAATGTAGCCACATTTGAATCCACGCACATCTCCCTGTTGTTGTGATGTCGTCTCATTGCCTGGTCCTGAGTGGGTAGATCCAACGCCTCCATGTCATCCGCTGAGACAGACCTAACTAATTCTATTAACTAAACTGACTGAGCTAAATTGAACCAAATTATGGAAAGCTGACGCGAATTTAGATCACTTTACCAGATCATTCGCATTTTCTCCCACTCGTTTTGCTATAGATTTCAACACCACTATGGATAATAATCTTTCAGATTAACATTTAAGCATAATGTGTCACTCCCTACTCGTTGTTCGGATTAAGAGGGGAATTAATAGGGTTGTTTTGTAGTTATTGTTTTGAACTTGCCATATCATGAACAGATATCAGTCTAGGCTTAAAACCTCTCAGATCAGATAAGAATGGTTTCTTAGTGATTGGACGCCTACTGCGCTAATGGCTCGCCATAGAGGAGGCGAGCTAATGGGATTTTAATGGGATTTTGCGGTTTAGATTGAGAGCCTTTCCTCAGTTTGGAGGCACTCTCGCAACTCTGAGCCTAGACTGAAATTAGTTTGAGTTCCTGTCTGCAAGTGTTAAGCATTTGTCTCATTGATGTCCATTACTACTTAGTCCATCCGTCCGTCCCAATTGTCAATAATCACTTAACTTACTCATGGTGCCTAACCCTATCCTCATCCTCGGTGTAATAGCTACTTAATGCCAGATTCTCAGCTCTTTGGGGGCTATCAAACAATAATTGGGGATAGCCTGATCCGGGATTTAATTGTACGAAGGGCATAAGGTTGTTGCTCGGCCTGGGCCACAAATATGAATTAGTAGTGGAAAACAACTTGGTTTTCCAAGAAAAGTTATACATAGATGCTATATTTTGCTGTTATGTTGGTGCAGAAAAGATATTGTATTTCAACGGGTAATACCGGCGTACATTATAATTTACATTAATGATTATTTGTCTGAATTTATCGGGGAACTTCCTACTAGGATTCTCTCCCTAATTACATAATCTACCGATGCAGTCTTTAAAGGAACAAACACGAAAAAACCTTTTATAACATGCTATACTGTCATGGCAATTCGCATGCACTTTGAATAATATTTCCTCTCTATATAACTATGCTAATTCTGTTATAATTAATATTCATCATTTTGTTTTGCTCCAGCCGCGGGGAGCTGTGTACGTGCTGGTATATACTGCTGACGGGGAGCGTGTTTATTGACGGATCCATGTTCCTTCCGAGAAGCAGGTAAGTTGTTTGTCCTTCCTCTTTATAAGGGTAAATCGTCAGAAAATGTACAACTCGCCTTCACAAATCATCTGAAATAAATCAAATTTAAGACAAAAACATGGTCCAAAATACAGTTCTGCATAACCGAACAGATTGTATGAATCAAGGCAGTATCAATTATACTCACATATACCTAGTATTAATCATTTCATGGCCTAATTTAGCAGAATTTACTTAATGTGTAGTTGTGTCAATTGGACATTTGCTGAAGACTTGACCCTGCTTGCTTTTGTTACATGTGTCCTCAGCCTCCTTGCCTTAATCTATCTGCTGACGTTACCAGCGCGTTCATGACGTCGTGCAATAACAGGAGATGCTTCTAGGAACTTAGTCATTGGTACTCAGTGGAATAGGTATTAAAATAGTATTAAGAAGGAGTTGTTTGCTGAATGTACATTTGCTGGAGAGATTGTGTTTTGATATCTTGAGCATATGTAGGGATCTTTCCGTAAATATGCCTAATTGAATTCCCAATATGTTATATAACAAATGTGCTGTTGGCATTTTTCAAGATCCGTTTTACGGTTGAGGTCTAAATTTGTACTGAAAACCTCTGATTATCGTGATTGCTTTTAAGGTGCTTAAATATTGGAAATCAATGCGCCCTTTCCAGTCTGACCCTCGGAAGTCTCAGTCAAGTTCGGAATCGTCAATCACGAGTTTTCTATTTCTTCATACCTATCAAAGTAACAGCCTTCCACCCATAAAATAATGGTTTGCCGTATACCTGAAATTCCATAGTGTTTTTGGCTTGGGGATTGTCACCCAACTCAAATGATATTTTAAGGCATTTGTCATAACATGTTGATATCTTCCTGACTATATTTCCCATTAGATTTAAGTGCTGGCACATATCACCCACTTGCTGTCGCTTCTATCTCTTTCCTCTAAGAAAATAATATTTCTCATTCATTTTTATAAAAAAAAGCAACATTCCATTGAATCCATTGTGTAAAGCATCTTCATGTTTGATATCAAACAACTTATCATGTACACATACCCTACTGTACTAATTTTTTCTCACTATTCTGCTTTATGTTTGAGAGGAAACATACTATCTTTGAAAGGAAACATACCATCGCTTTTAACAGGCTGTCTGTAACTCTTCCCTTTATAGTTAGTTGCATTCCCAGCTCAATCGACCCGCAAATTATTTTTCTCAATTCTTTCTTTGATGTTAGCGTTTTTGAATGGAACATTTGAATGCGGAAAATGAAGAAAAATGTATCTGTTTATCAAGAATTCATGGCTTTTTCTAGAAATTTTCTTTATGCTTGTATTTTGCCGTTCTGCAGTGGCAATTTGGAGTAAAAAGTGTATCATAGTCATATTTACTTTAGCTTCTTGTGCGAGAAGCCGAAACATTCCCATTTATTGAACCAATAAAATGAAGCACCAGTGTTATAGTTACAGGTATTCATTCGCTTGTGTGCTTTTGTCTTTTTAGTGGCGTGAGTTAGCCAATACATAACTGAAGTTGCAACACCTGTAATATTCTTTCAGATCTAAGTTAAATAATTCACACTAGGACGTCTTCTTGTAACTTTGAGTAGTTAAGAAAATGGTTACTCTGAGTTTCTTTTAGCTTCTTGATACCTATCTAGTTTCCACTAAGGAAATATTACACTTCATTCAGTTTTAAAGCAATCATCCTCACATTTTCACCGGGCCGAAGTTTAAGAAGATGAAAGAGAGTCATATTGAAATAAGTAATAAGACGATCAAGAACTGGCCAAAGTCCTTTAAAATTCTGTCTTGGTGACTTTCGGATGGATTGGGAATGACTACAAAATAGAAAATTTATCCGGTTATACAGATCTAAAATTCTATGGTCTCCCCAAATAATAATGTGTGTATATTATAATAGATATATACATTTGTGAAAATGCCCCATGATCTCCAGGGACACAGGCTCTTTTACCTTTACCCATACACATCTCTCCCTCTTATATATGGCCTCGAGCATCCAATCTTTTATAGCACAATCCTAAGAAAGAGTCAGTCAGGTAGTTTAGTGTTTCATCTCTCTCTTGTGTGCTAGTTTCGCATCAGTGCCTGTGCCCCTTTGCTATAGCCTTGATGCATATATTGTACATAAGGTACTTTATGACGACAGCCTATGCTCCTCAGGCCTATGCATAGTAACAGTTTATCTCTTCATCGCTGTTAAATATGGTGTGCAAATCCTCAGTAATTGCCTCAATTACAGCTCTGCTTCTCTACGCTTCCTGAAGTTATTCAGATTTTCTACAGCCCTTTCTAAAGCTTTAAAACTCGTTATTTCCATCTCGTAATTATGTGCAGACTCAGTTTGACACTACGATACGTTTCTTTCAAAATATCTACATGTCCTTATGAGATTTTTTTTCATGGTTTTCCCACGCAGAGATTTTCTCACGATTGTTATATTTTAGTGTAGGATATTCGTCCTCTCTTATAATGGCCATAATTATTATGATATGATCGCCTTATAATATTAGCCTCCACTCTGATGGACTCAACTATAATGATAACGACTGTGCTTTATTGTTTGTTCTTGGTATAATAACACAATTACCTCACAGTTGTCCTTACCTTTTGGTCTTAATTTACATATACCCTACTGTGATGCAACGGATAATATCTATTTGAGAAATGACAAATTGATTCTCCGCGATGTAACCATGTGGCAACGTAGCGCACATGGTATATGTCACAGTTAATTAAAATGTGTGGGTATTACCGTATTTTCCGCTTATAGAATCTAACAAAGAATAGGTATATATAATTAATGGGCTTTTCCCGATGACACCCGGGAAAGATTGCAGTTTACCCTCCAATCTTAACTCACATAATAAGTAGACTTTCAGGGGTTATCCATAAATTCATAAATATGAATGTATGTCTGAGATATTTATAGGCACTTGGATTATCTCTCTGGTGTCTCTTGTATCTACCCCTACCCCTACCCCTACCCCTACCCCTACCCCTACCCCTACCCCTACCTACAGTAACTACCCCCACCCCCCGTCTTTCCCTCCCTGCCCCCTCCCATATAATGAGCCCCATCCAATGAGTGCCAGTACATCTCCATACTCAGTATGTGGGTCGCGTGGAGGTCTTCTCTGGGGTCATGATTACTCACAAAAGGCTCGAGCTACAAAAGCTATGCTTCAAGGAACTCCTAACCAAAGATGGGACATCCCCCTCAAACTATTCCTATGTACCCCTTACGGCCTGTAGCGCCCCTACCCCCTCCCTGTACCCATCCCTATCTGTGTTTCTACCTCGATACATCCCCCATTCCTTTGCACAGGCGACAAGTTCATTGCATCCATGTGTAAATATGAGTTCATCACTCGCTTTTCTCTAGAAAATCCGGTTACAAACATGGCAATTTTCCCATTTTTATTTCTCTTTGTGTTTGATGTCCAACTCCCCTATTCTCCCAACCAGTGCCTTCTACTCACATTCCTTATGAATAAACTTACAAAGTTGGTATATTTTTGGGATTTGATTATGTTTCTATTTATACCTTGCCTTGTGGTATTGAGGTGTTAGAAGTCAAATTTTATTCTATACATCTTCGCGCCATCACGCTCTAGATGGTTTCAAGTATTGTCATTTTATTTCCACTTGTCATGATTTTTGGACTACTTTGGGAGGGAGGGCTAGTCCTTTCTCTTTGCTCGGAACCCAAACCACCTATCAATGTCATTCTAAAATCGGCCCCTTCTAGCGAAATAGTTTAAACTCCCTGTCCCTTTTATAATGATTGGCCATCCACCTATTATCATTGAACATGTTGGGAAGTTTTATGTTCTGAGTTATACATATAGCATGTAGAGATGTGATAAATTGCCCTGGTGGAGACGTGTGAATGTGGCTCTACTTGTGAGGTGACCATATATCATATCTGTCACAATAATATTCTCACTGGCTAATGGTTGTTACACCTTTGTTCCCTCTTGGTGGACAAGATTTAATGGATAAGTTATACAGGTGATCGTCTTTATCAGTAGGGCCTGTGCTGAGATACTTTATCTGATATCAAAGTATGTCTAAGGTGATATGGCACGGTTGTACGAAGCAGAATATTGAGATAAAGCAGTTGCATGGAAATGAAAAAAAAACACTAGTAACTCAGAATTGATCTTCTCAATGCTCACAGCGTCTCAGATCTGCAGATAAGAATGGTAAGTCAGGGATTGGACTGGACGCCTGTGTAAAGGGATTCTCTCAACTCTTTTGGCTCTTCCTACCTTTGATTCCCTACATGAACTGCCCCCCCCACCCCACCCCCTTTCCATCTCTCCCCTAGATCTAAGACTTTACCTTTACTTAGCACAACACATTAAATAGTCCTTTGCCAAACTTTTTGTGTATCAATAGTTTTTTTTAAAAGAATAGAGACACTACTCTCGTTGTTTTGAATACTCAAGTTTTATTTTATTTTTCTCCTAAATCTGATTAACTACTTATAAATGCATCTCAGTCTGACCCTAATATCCACAGCTGAGTGACTAAGAATACAACGAATTCAAAGAAAATAATTTTTTGATGAAAGGGGAAGAGTCAAACTGTGCACTCAAATGGATCATTCCCTGTTATGTGACAAGATAAATCTCAGTTTAGATACGTAGTCTTTTTATTTGTGCGTCTGCTTGGACGACTGCATCCTATCGTGTGGATACAATAGCATGCAGGGAATCTTGGTTCTCTCATAGCAGTCCCTTTACATAAGGGGCAGATCGGCTGAAAATGTACAATTGGTTGCCCTACACATTAAGTCAATTCTGCCAAATTAGGCTAACAAATTATTAATAGTTGCAATATCTGAGTATATTTGAATGAAAAGTCTGTTTGATCTGTATTTTGGCCTCAACGTGGGTTATTTGAGCGAATTCGTGAAGGCGAATTGTACATTTTCTGACGACTTGACCCATGTATATATAAGTTATAACAATTATAGCTGTTTTTATCAATATGCGACTATCTTCCTCTTGAAGCTTCCTAAGTTCCGAATGAACTGGAAATACTAGTGGAGTGAGTTTTAAGATATTTTGTCTTTTGAATCTTCTACTCTTAAAAGCCGAAGCTGATCCACAGAGTCTATGCAATATAATCCCGGCTAAAAGCTTGCTTAAAATCCAGTTATTGTCAAGTTTTCCAGAAGAGGCGACCTGAATGGAATGGATCGTTTTGATCCGCCGCAACAAGGTACTGCCTTTGTGTTATGTTTCTATTGGTCGTCTCATGGCCACACATAAGGCATCTATCTATGTGTGATCTTGTCTGTGTACGTGTATTTGTGGGTCATATACTTCTTTTCCTTTCGTTCGCTATACATATTGATTTTCCTGCGTTTTTTCTGAGGACAATCTGCATCCCAATTCCTTTTTATTTGCATTCTGCAGTTTCCTAATGTAGTGGAATCAGTCTAAGCTCACAGCCTCGCAGATCAGATAACAATGGTGTGTCAGTGATTGGACGCCTACTGCGCTAATGTCTTTCCTGGCCCTGGAGTGGGCGTTCTAATGTGATTTTAATTTAATTTTAATGGCATTTTGCGGTTTAGAGCGAGAGGCCTTCCCTCAGTTTGGAGGGTCTCTTCTCAACTCTGAGCCTAGACTGGGAGCCCGTAGTGTATACCTTGGGCAATGGTTTAATAATCAATATCAAACCTGCACCAGCCATCTTTGGGAGATCCATAACGATGATTTACGGATCCTTAGCTAGCGATAATAATGTAATAATTGCGATCTTCCTGGCAATTTATTGTAATAATTAGTGCCGCTGCTTGAATTAACCCTAAGGTTGATTTAATTGTTATTGCCCTTTTACCATACGCTGGTTCGACATTAACTTGCCTCTCCCACTCCTCCTTCAAGGCACGTGCGGGAGCTTTATCCTTCATTAGTGGATTGACCTGTTCTCCCTGCGCTCAAAATAACCCATAGGTTCAACATATTAAGTCATCTATTCATATGAGACTTTAGGATACTTGGGCCCAAAATAAAACTGATATTTTGAGTGGCGTTTCAAATGTAACAAGTGAAGCCTGTGGAGGTTTTTATATTTATGGATTCTATGAGAATCTTGAATGAATGAGATGCGATGTCTCAATTAAGGATGATGCCTTTTCGCTTGGGTCTAATAATAAGTTGGCATAAATTAACATTGCCTTCAAGGGAGTGCTTATTAGGTTGGGTACTCACCGGTAATCATATCCAGAGATGAGTCCATGAAATCAGAAACACTGGCATCCATCAGGCTTTAATGGTGACTTGAGAGACATCTTAGATCAAAGTGATGCCGCCATATTCTGAGCCTGGTTTCCAAGAAGTGTCAGGGTAATGGTTACACCGTGTCTCCATTGAAATATGTCTGGTTCAGTCTAGGCTCAGAGTTAAGAGAGACCCTCCAAACTGAGGGAAAGCCTCTCGCTCCAAACCGCAAAATGTCATTGTAATCCGATTAAGACAGCTACAACAAGGCCAGGAAAGCCATTAGCGCAGTAGGCGTCCAATCACTGGCATACAATTGAATGATTCTTATCGGATCTGAGAGGATGTGAGCCTAGACTGGGTTAGAAGGCAGCAATATCCATTTTGGTATCGGATACATATAGGTCAGATCGTAAGAAAATGTACAATTGGCAGATCTATACATTTGGTAGATCTATACATTTGGTAGATTCTGCTAAATTAGGCTAAAAATATAAATACGAAATATTATTTTGTTTCAGGCCAACTCTCATGAGGTTGGTAGAAAATCTACGAGAAAATACTATAGAAATATATATTTGGTATGGCGTTTATTAAAAAAATTGTTCGGTCATGTTGAACTGTCTTTTAAAGAGAATTGGAATGTTATTTACAGCTATTGAGCTGAGGATGAAAAATTAGTCATTCCTCAGGTTTTCCATATCTTCGAACGTCAAAATCTCTTTCCTCTCCTTAAAATGGTGAAATCACAAACATTTTAAAGAACATTTTAAAAAGTAGAAAAGTTAATTCATTTTCAACATTGAAATAATTTAAGCCCGGCAAGACCAAAAATAATTTCTTGGTCAATTTAACTGGGTGGGCAACTTACATAGAAACGGTTTGAGACCTTGAGGATATCATGTTCTCACCCTCACCATCTTCTTAGATTAATTCTGACAAAACAACTAACTACGGTAATGTCACAGCGTGTACATGAATATTAGTAGCCTTAGATATTCTGACTGCGTTTGCCAACAATTCCAACACTTCTAGTCGTTCAACCTTGCCAGTTCAATTCCACCAGTTCTTGTACATTTTAGCACGAAGGTCTTTTTTATTTCCACACTCATAATTCAGCGTCAGCGACAAGGGGAACCAATATTCTGCCCATATTTCAGTGTCTTATTCCTAGGCACTGAGAGGCTAATGCACGACACATGTCTCAATAATTCTCTACACATACAGAACGGCTTTTTCAATAGAAGGTGCAGCTGAACTGGAAGATCTAGTCTGAACTGAATTCTATACTATACTAGAAAAGGATATCATAAGAAGTCATTTGCAATGAAATATTGAGACAGGACCGTCCTTTCTATAGCTAACATTATTGTTGATAGCTGCTGTCTTGAATCAATGTCATATATGTCTTATACATATACGTAGAGAGACGATGATATACTATTATTGTGACTAATTTCACACATTTCCACCATATCGGTATATCCCGGCTGTAAACGGGTATACCGTACATGTCGTCGGACTACCTTCCAGATGGCCCTATGATTTATAAATTGGAAAATAAGAGAAAATATTTTTATTAGATAGAAATTGATTGAAAATGTGGCTTAAAGTTGAAGGATATTTTTAGCCTTTGTTAGGTTCCTGGTGGAAAATCTGACCACAATTATCCTTAAAAATCCCCCTTGAACGAGTATACCATCCCTTTATAATCCGGCTATAATGAAAATCTCCCAAACCATGACCAAGATAGACACAAATATCATAGTTGTGCTTAAAACCACTTCCTAGGGAACGGGCCCCAGGCTGATATGTCCATATAATCGATTCTTGTCTTTTTTTGTGTCTGCCTAACACAACTCCTTTTGTTCATGGGAAATTTCAATATTTGAAGTGGGGCCTCTTCAATCTAGGCGTATATAATCGAGGTTATGTTTATTGTCCTGGTTTTCGGGTGCAGTAACAATATTGTGGGAAATTTAATTCATTTTAGGCAGACGTTGGGGAAGTTTGCTTGTATTTTAAGTGTTCAATTTTACCAGCGAATAATACAGCGACACTATTTAAATCTTTACTGTTTTCATCATTTGGGGGTTTTAAATATATTTGGTGGTAACGGTTTTTTGATGAATTTTTATTTGACAAAAATTCCACAGTCTGTGATAAGTCTCATTCTCATTCTGCCAAAGTACAAAGATTAATTCAATAATTACATTTACACATTTAAATATTCATTCAGCAATTTAAACTTAATTTAAAGATCATTACATACAAGATAAGAACTGAAACCAGGAAATTGAACTAATTACCGATATCTAATATATATGACAGTTGTCTTTTATTTTCCTACGTTAATTTCGATCGATGTTGTATTTTATTTAAAGATTTTTATTCAGCAACAGTCGTTATGCAACAATTACACTATTCTCAGAATGTGCTGTTAATTTCGAAATTAGGGATATGCATTTTACATTCGAAAATCAGAGTACATATTTGGATGAAACTAGACAATGTCGTATTCCAACAGTCCTAAGGACGAATCGTATAGATCTGTGTATGTATCCAATATTCCAATATAAGTTTACAACTCAACTCGACGAGTAGATTTATCCTCTCAAAAACACCTGAATCAAATAAACAAATATATCTAATCTATTTTCTAATTATCAATTAATAATCAAGCACAACTGGATGTTTTTTCCATCGCCGATGCATTATAAACAAATTCAGATTGTCAGAAAAAAACCAAAAGGCCATGCAGACCTGCTGTGACTGCTTTTAATATTCTCACTGCCTTTCTCTCCTTTACTCCACTGTTGTGTCCTTGTGACATGCTGCCTTTCACATAGTTATCCCGACATTCCCCCATTGTCCATAGTTCATTCCTGATTCATCAGATCACAGTCGCTTTCACATGTATACATACATAATACAGTCTATTTTTTATGAAATTTAAAAATCTGCAAGAATTTATATCATTTGTGTCACTTTCAAAATTCTTCCATGAAAGGATGAAACTGACACACATTGGTTCGGACCTACGCGGTAAGTACTTATCATCCGAGCCTCCAATACCATCAGGTGTCTCATGGTAATTTTGATAAATATGGACAATATGTATTAACAAAGGTATATATATATATCTGATCTTCCCATATGGTAAATGATGCGGTGATTGCATGGGAATCCTGAGCCCAATTTCGATGGAAGCAGCAATTCATGGGAAAGAGAAGGATTTATTCATCAATAATTAAGGGTTGTGTGAATTTGTGTATTCTATGTTCTCATATGTTTGGCTTCTGTTAGTATAACAGATGGTGTGTTATTTGGTTGATTCCTATTTACATGTATATGTATATGAAGAGATAACAAATGTCTCTTCAGAGACTATTTTTGTTGTTGTTTTACATTTAGAAGCCGTTCAAGTGTACCAAAATAGTATATCCTGCTTTGCGCTGTTTACACTTAATTATCACAACTCATATTATCGATGTTTGTTTTGAGGTTCCCTCAATACGGACTATAATTAGTACAACCATTGATAGTCCTGAATGATTCGTGATCCGAATGTCCATCTTCTCCATCTTCACTCCACAGAACTAATTAATTAATCATATTTATAGATATTTTGAACAATTTCAAGTCTTGAAGTGTGAATTCAGTTATGACCGACGCCACAATGTTGTGGGCAACGCATGAAAACAAAATTAGATACGACAGAAAGGATGTAAACAGATTGGGATTCATCGTGAATTTTAAAGAGAATTTGTGGCACAAATAGATCGATGCGTCACTTTGTTTAACATTTTCACAAATACAAGTTTTGAGGCTCCGCAAAACGAAACAAATTGTCGTTTTATCTCATATATACAAGACCTTTCCGCAACAGCGAATTCTCGTGTCAGTATATTTCGCTGATTGTTTCGCGGACATTAACATTCGTGGATTCAGAATAATTTTTCCTGACCTGTAATCGTCTAATGGCAGGCATTATCTTCGCGAAAATTAATTTTCGCGTGGCGGAAATGTGGGGCTATATACGGTAATCAGGGATTTGCATATGAGAAATGCAAGGAGGATCTTTTCACCAATATCATAGTTTGTGTAACTGATCTATAAAAACCGAATGCATGATGTTGGATCTTGTTTCATGGAACTTGTTTTTGGAAACAGTTAAAACACATGGCTATTTACTATTTACATGAAATTAATAATATCACAGTTAAATAATTATATTGCATGCTGAACATAACATGATTGTTATAGGTTTTACATTGACATAGAACGCCCACAATTCCATGCGAATCAAGATTCAAAATGGCGGACATGCAAATGCCCTATTAAGGGTTCTGCCTGTATATGTTGGGCGGATCTGGTTCTGTCGTGCCGCTGATGAGTCACATGTTCCTGGAACTTGGAGCTGGAGGGAGCTTCCTCCTCGTCATGACAAGCATTTCATCCAAAATAAATACAAGACCAGTCATTTACTATCGAGTAGGTTATTTTGGTGACATGTGGGAGAAGTAAAATATGATGATGTCTACAAATTAGAAGCAAATCCAAAACATCTTCAAATGCTCAACTATCAAAAATAAAATTTAAAAAAACTATTGTCTTTTAAAATGGAAGATGTAATTTTCTAATTGATCAGTCCTAATCAATCAGTAGTGAGAATTAATGGTTCTATATTGCGGTGCTGATAGTTTCGTGTTCATAATGATACTATATACAAATTCCAAGTGAACCAACGTATACGAAGGCTCCGATGTATCAGTTCTTAACAAAATACACTCTGTTTGAGGCCTACTTAGAGCAAACATCAAAGCGACCCAACGGTAACCCTACGGCGAGCCGCTCCAAGTAGATCTCAAATAGTGTAGAAGATAATATTTCTGGTTAATTGTCATGAATTTTATTTGACGTCTATTTTCATGTTCTTGGTGGGTGGTTTGAGGAAGAACACCTTTCTTCGTTCTGTGTGTTTATAAACATTTTCCACCGACCCACCCACCTCTCTCTAGTATAGCGGAGGTTACATCATCTGACGCATCCTGGATTCCTGGTCCCAGAAGTCGTGCCCTAACATGACCATTATTTCATCATTGTTTGATGGATTCATTGTTTATTCGTCCTTCTTATTTTGGTTCATTAGATTCCTAGAACCTAGAACTACTTTCTCTTCGATTCCTGTTTTTACTTGTTCCATTGTACATACAAGCGTTTAGTATCTCACCAACTTTATCTAATTCAAGGGAAATCATGACATGCCCTTACTCTCGACATGAACTGAGATAGCAATTTATGATCATAATATTCATAATTCTACAAATTCATCATACCAGTTCTCCAAGCTCCTGAATGTCATGAAATAGATTCAATTACATGGAAATAATTATAACTGTTCTCTTATTCGAATGTTCCTGATAACCATGCAAGTAACCTTATCCGGTGGTCCTTGTTTTGATATTATAATATAAATTCGCGCATCTGTCTATCCTTTGCTCTCATTATTTCATGTTGTATGTTCACCAACTTGTCCATAACCTCTCGTCACAAAGCTAACTGGTGCTTATTTTCCAATTCATTGGGTGATCGCGCACATTTGTCCTTTGTAGTTCTGAGAATTAAGTGTAAATAATGTATGAGGTGAGAGGGCCCTGGTTTGGCGAATGTCAGAGCGACGGACAGAACCATTTGATGTGACTAGCTCATGACACATAACAATACATGGGAGGCGGACACCCTGCCCCAACGCCCTGCATTCATGCTAGAACGCATGAACACATGCATGGATATGGCACTTTTTATTGTCACCAAAAGCTTTCCCTTTCATAGCAAAAATAATAACCATTCCCTTTCTCTTTGATTTCCTCACACTCTGGCTGATTTCAGTCTCCGCTCATAAACAATAAGTAGAGGTAAAGCTGATTTTTTTCCCCTAGTTTTTTCCCTGGGAATTTTAATTACAGCTCAGTTTGCCATTGATGATTGGACAGGGTACTAGCTCAGAGACTGGTGACTTGTATGCTTCTATAGTGTGAGGGAGGGAGGAAGGAATTGGCTTCTTGCTGCTTAAAGTACAACAGTGTTTGTTCAAGGTCTTGTCATCAAATGAAATAGGGTATCCTTGGATCCCTCTCTGAAATGGGGCAGGGTGGATGGTTGATGGCGAGGGGGGGGGGATATTGGGGTACAGCTTATAGGCTCAGAGATCAGATAAACATGGTATGTTAGGGATTGGACGCCTACTGCGTTAATGGTCTTCCCGCCTTGGAGTATGCGTCTTTATGGGATTATAATGGTATTTTGCGGTTTGGAGCGAGAGGCTTTCCTTCAGTTTGGAGGGACTCTCTCAACTCTGAGCCTAGACTGGGTACTCCAAATCTCTATATAGAAACTTATCAGACCTGGCCCACCCAGTCAGTACTTCAAACAAACCCCAATAGTTTCCAACAAGAATAGGATTTTCCAATAATACTCCATTCATGAAAGGTTGCATGGTCTTTGCATGACCCACCGACGACCCCTCCTTTTTAAAAAACGAAAATTCCCATACCCAACCCAAGTGTGGGGGTAGAGATAACAAAAGAGCCTGGGTTCTGACTTGTTACCCTTCGACAGACAATTTCCCGGATCATTTATCCAACGTGCCTTCTTTATTGATCCACTCTCTCCTCTCGTCAGTCACGTGATTCACGTCGAAAGGCATCTTGGGGGATTGCAGGCCCGAAAGCCTCCTTCTGATGGACAACATGCAAATTTCTGGAGACGGGATAGTGTGCCTTTAATTTCCTTGCTATGCAATCGAGGAGGACCTAACACAGTTAGCCTAAGATCGGAGGTGCTGATTGGCAAAGATAGAAGCCATTTCACTCAGCTTCCTGCTTAAATGAATGAGGGTTGAGAGGCTGGAACTGTTGAGATCCATTCACCAGATCTCCTGGCTGGGACCTGGGCTGCAGCCTTAATTCTGCCAGCCAGCGCTGATCCATGCAAATTGGATGAAGAATTAAGTGAGTTAACCAGGGTTTATTGCAAAAGGTCGCGTTTAAAGTGTACGTAAATATTGGATGCAAATTGAAAATCTAATACTGAAACGATAAAATAGGCAGTCTGTCTATGGAAACACCTCAACAAGTTGCTATATTCTGCTAAAGGTTAATTCTAGTTACGGATCTTTATTAGATTGAAATGCCCTTGGAAGTCTCTTAAACATTTGCCAACCTATTAAACATTGTCTCTATATAAAGATACAATACAAAAATATCTGTAAATAAAAAGCGTTTGGCGATTGAAGTGGTGGAAGGCACTGGGAAATCTCATGCTTTAGAGGGTGTGTTTGAATGAATAAATTGCTTGGGTATTACCCGGGGAATTAACTGACAAATTTACGTCAGAATATAAAAGCAGCAAGTATATAAGCCATCGTAGACAATACGTTAGCTTGGCATGTTGTGTCACAACAATTTAAAGCTGCATTCCCAGCTAACTTCACCCAAAACTATTTGTCTCAACTGTTTTTTTTCTTTGAATCGATTGGTTGGGAATTTATAGACCGCAAAATAGAAAACAATTTTTTATGGAAAGTTGCTGATGGAGATGCTCAGATCAGTATGCTAATGGCTTTCCCGGCGCTGGAGTAGGCCCACCACTACCATCCTAATAAATAAGATGCTAATGGGATTTTGCGGCCAGTTTCCCTGAGTTTAAAGGGGTCTGACATAGGCTCTGAACCTAGACTAGGCTGGTAATGTAGCTTTAAGTGTGCTTTGTCCTACTATACTATCAGCCTAATCTCAGGCAGGCCGTCCTCCTTCCTCCTTCCTTCTTCCTCTAATAAATCTCATGCATTTACTTGTGTGTACCACTTCCAAGTTGTGATCACAGAATTAATAGTCGTAACTTAATCACAATCCCCACTCCATTCTGCCACCGAGCTTTCCCCTCCTCTCCCTCCCGAACTGCAGTCTGGCAGGCAGGAGTTTGTATAACCTAACAATCGCCAGTAGCGATTTCCCACTAAATGACTTGGAAGTTGATTAACGTGTAGCAATTCCGAACAGCCTCGTCTTTTTAGTGCAGCCCGTCTGTTCTTGACTGAAAAGTAATTTCAAACTAATAATTACAGGTTAACTAAGTTTGCCATCTTGAATATTGAAAATGACTTGGTTATGCTGCAGTGAATGATGTCTTTGTGTGGACTTCAAAGGGAAGAACGGATAAAGGAAATTGCCATTAAAATGTTTGCTATATTTGAAAAAAGATATTAGCAGAGAGTGATTGTAAAAAAAGTTGTTTTTTTGTGTCGTATTGATTATTCGCTGAATCAAAGTACCTTTTACAATTTATATCTTTTTACCTGTGGGTTGATTCTCTTTGGATTTCATCGTTTCGAATTTAACTCAGTGCTTTCATGTTCTCTTCTGTCAAGATATTGTATATCTCCTTCCTGATGTAACACATTTGTACATAATAGTAACACTATAATAGAGTTGGGATGGTGTTGCTATTATTTCCACATAGAAATCTCTTCCTGTTTTACTTGTGAGTGCTTCCTTGTCATCGATCCTTGCTGCTTACCGATTTTATTGAATTTTCTCATGGTCTGGAGGTACTGATAGTGATGAAATCCATGGCTCTGATTACTATTTCTTTGTGATTGCACCTTTTTCCTGTAAATATTAGTGTCTCAGTCAGGATTAGCTGAGACTAACGACATTTTTGTTGTAATGCTTTTGCTGAATAGATACATCTTAAACTAAAAAAATAAAGTAAACTATTTGACTTTTCACAATTTCATTTCTGTGTATTCGGGAAGCTAAAACATCTAAATATATATCCAGCCTGTTGGCTTGTTAGCATATTATAACCACCCCAGTTCAAACCATCCACAAACTCTATTATGAAATGCCTTATGTACATTTCACCATTGGCTTACAAATGGCCCAGTGGTTACTCATCCATTCATTTCATGACATATGTGGCTTGAATGTTAATGATCAGATCGCCCAGGGGGTATCTATCGATCGCTGTTGCCAGGAAATTTGACCATAAGTTAATGCATTAGTCTAGATGGTATGTATCGCCATTCTTGCCAAACAATCCATGCTGAATATACGCATTCATAAATTTTAAAAAAATAGTTGGCATGTCGAGATATGTGTGTCAATCACAGATTTTGTTTTGATTATCGTTTTATAAATGTACTTTGGTACGTGGTTGATGGGATGATTTAGTGGACCTGTGAATAGGTACTCATAGCTTTTTCACGTGTTCAATCCACTGCAGGATATATTAGTATACTTAACCTGAATTTGAAACAGGCCATATTAAGAGAACTAATAATAGGAAATCTGCAGGGGTTTTGCAAAAAGTCCAGTTTAAAGCTGCATTCTCAGCTATTACGACAAAAAGAATCTTACCAGATTTACCCATATTATGACTTATAAAACCGAATTTATCAGTACTTTGCTGCAGTTATATGATTATACAAAGAATTTGAAGTCAAATCAGTCGATGTTAACGGAGAGTGTAGCTTTAACCGACAATTCAGGTTAGGTGAGTTCAGGTTAAGTGTTACCCGGTGTATATTATATTTCTGCCTCGTATCATTTTATCACTCCAGCCACATTATCTTAAATGGCTTTGACAATTGTTACATCAGATCACTGTCACACGTTGAGGGATTAAGGAATAATGATGGGAGGTTATAGCGGATAGAGTGTGAAAACAGGCATTAGACCAATCATCCCCAGGCCAGCTAGGCAGGCACAAACACTATATAGTAGCGCTAATCTCTTATAATCCAATCACAGCAACAACAGTTGCATCAGCCTCATCCCAATCATCTGCTAACCAGATCAGGCCCCTCAATGGATATGAATGTCACACTGACCAAAAAAGGTTTAAATCTGCCCTGAGGGCCACTTAGTGTCGCTGCAGCCATCCCACCCCTACATTGTGTATAGTTATTAGTAGTAGGCTATGAGGTGGATTATAAGCTGGGTAATGACCACCAGTGACCAGATAGACAATAGGTGACCATGCATGAATGAAATTGTACCATCTGTTGGCCCCTCGGGCTGGTCACGCCGACTGGACTTGAAAAGCACCGACTCTATGTACTACTCGAAGGCTACAGATAGGGAGGGAGGAGGTGAAGCTGTCATAGCTATAAACTCCCTGCTACAAGTTTTCATTTCTCTCCACAGTTCTACTAATAGGGGATTTGTATGTATCACTGCGCATGTCTATTATACTAACAGTGCATGCTGGGATGGATTCAGCTCAAATCTGACATCAAATAATTAGCAGTTTTATCGAAAAATGCAAGGATCTTTTCACCAATATCTTAGCTTGTGTAAATGATCTATGAAAAACAAATGCAAGATGGAAACAATGAGGTCTTGTTTTATGGAATCAATCCAAACGGATGAATAATTCATATTTGTTAAATATTCTATGCTGAACATATCATATTTCCTATAGCTTTTACACTGGTATACTTCCATGCGAATCGAGGTACAAGATGAGGGCCATGCACATCCCCTATTGTACATCTCCACACATTATTATGGAATGTTCTATTGTATCAAATTGTCAATGTACATGATGACACAGCACACTTCTGTTGTTCTGATACTATCAGGATCTTCCAGTGAAGGAATGCCAGGAAAATTAGAGGAAGTTCCTAAATAGGTATTTCAGCTTTCCTGTGGAATGTTGTTTTGACATGGAATGACATTAAGGGTTATGGACCCGACATGTTCAATTCAATTAAAATATTCTTTATTGGTTTTGAGAAAAGGGAAAACAACATCTGTATCACAGGTCTTCCTATTCGAGTCCTAGATTTGAATTCGTTTAAGTGTTGCATATGATCATAATCTTTTCTACGCTTTAAACATTTTTTATTTTATTTGTAGCCACTTTTGTTTCGTGTGTTTACAATATTAAGTCAAAGCATGCATATAATATGCGGATGGCCTTTGAAACTGGTGCCAAAATAAAATTGAAAAAGATGATCTAACCCAAACTCTGTGTGAGGCCCTTGAGTGCTCTACAGACCCAGGAAGGTGGCATGGAAGAGGTTCTAAACATCTATCATCCATCCCTCGGGAATAGATAAACCCTATGGGGAGGTGACACCAACTGATAAGTACAATGTATACCAATAAACTGGTCTGGGAGGTCATAACAATGCACTCTTGTAACTGCTTTATTTTCGAGGATTTTAAAAAAAATCGACGATTTGTTTTTTGAACTTCTGCCATGTTAATTCAGGCTTGACAGTTTGTATTCACTGATACAAAATATTAGGAAAATTCATATTTATGGGTTAGATATTCCTATGTGTGTCCGACATTAGGGATATATACAGAATTCATCCACGAAAAGGTAAAGGATCGCAGTTAACTTTAAGTAAAAGAAAATGGCCTGAATTTGCTTTTAGGCGAAGTGTTCGTCTGCAATTTTTCTGTTAAATGTGAAAATAAAATTATTAAAAAAAAATCATTCTGATATCAATTCAAAACACCATAGTGGGTTTTTATTGCGAACGTCTGATGATAGTATTTTACTCCCATTTTTTCAGGGGTATTTTTATTTCTTGTGCATTTTCTTAGTACAAGCCGGATTTGAGGGGAAACAATAGTCACAAGAAACCCTTGGTACACTTAGATAATGAGCTTGATTGATTAAGCCTGTCGTATCCTTCCTTATCATTTTGATATCATGGTCAAGACCTTTTGTCAAGGATCCTATGAAGGATCCAATCACGCTGATCGATGCTTTTTACGAACACACCCGAGCGCGCTGATCAACTTGCTAGTAATTATCGAACACAACCAAGTAAGTATACCACTACAGCGAGCTTCGGTGTGTGCCGTCGGTCGCCTCCACTCGCTGGCTCATGCACACACAGTCAGTCAGCCTACACACACTCACTCACACACACCCGGGGCCTGACCCACGACTCTGCCCCTCTCGTTACACTAGTGGCGGAGAGGCGAAGCGCCTAGACCTACCGGGACTGTGTTTCGCTCTCTGACTGACTGGCAAGAGTTTGTGTAGTGGGGGGAGAGAGAAAAGTGAGAGAGAGTACGGAACTGAGCGAACGGACTAACGAACGGACGGACGGCCCCTCCTGAACTGAAACAAGTGGGGGGCAGTCCACACTACTGGCCGAGTACACACACACACTTCTACAACCCACCTCCACCTCAGCCATCTTTTTACTCTAGTACCGGAGGAGGAGGACGTGGGAGGTGAAGGGGAAGTTATCGTAAACTATTCTCCCCAGGATTTTACCCTTTGGAAACGTACTTTGGAGGAGAGTTAGGGGTACCATACTTACTCCTGTGGACTTTTAGTGCGGTAGGTTTCCCTCGTTTCATGGATTGTTGTTGTGGATCAACTAGTTTGTAAAGAGGGAGAGAGAGAGAGCGCAGTCACCGCCCGTGGTTGTTCACTGGTGTCACGACCAGCAGAAGTTGTTGGGAGTGAATCTGTATGTATACATGTACACTACTAACACGGAGTGTGAAGAAGGAAGAAATGTAGGCTTGTTTGCTTGCCGTTTACCTGGGCTAAAAGAGTCTACTACTACATCTGAGGTGAATACACTCGTCTACTGATAGGGACATCCCCGGCTCGAAATTCTAACTTCCAGGAAGAAGCAGTTCAAGAATCATTAGTGAACATGTGTATTGGAAATATTGCTCATTCACCAATCTCCCAATAAAGGAAACTTCACTTGGGTCTTGACTCTTGAGTCTTGGATCAACCTTTCATTCATTCACTTGACACATATTATCAGGGAAGCAGCCAACTCTCACTAAAGACGTCACCATCTCCATATTTTAAATTCAAATCCAGGTAGACTTTTTTTCTTTAAAAATAAATAAATAAAAACAAGATCTCCTTGTTTATACCTGGCTCTATATAGTATAGACAACTGGTGTTGCCTGAATATCCTACACCACAGATAATGCAGGCAGGTATAATAAGACCAAGAGGGTAACACTACCACAGCATCACCCACTTATTGCTTCCATTGCCACCATCTGTCACACCTGGTTTCTACCTTTAATTAGCACCAATTCCAGCCACCGACTCTAAGCAGCCGCTGAAAGCTATCCCTCCAAGACTTTTTCTTCTACAGCTAGAATTACTGGCCTCAAGGCAGTCTACTGTCTACAGCATAGAGATAAATATAGATATATCGATCTTCCAGTGGAATTGTACATATATATCTGCGCAGTGGGCTGGTAAATCGTACAACTAGAGTGATCCAATCAATGTGTATCATACAGCCAGCGTGGAGTACGGCAATCGTGTATGAATACTAGTGTTTAGATTGGCACACCTGTGTTTTGCTGTCTTCCACTTCTTCCAATCCCAAAACAGGCCTGGCCGTTGTGTGCTGCAGTCTAGGACTAGAGTGGTGTGGTGGTGTGATAAGGCAGCTTACCCAGATTGGAGGATATCCTTATCTAATGATGTTGATACGATCCTGATAACTGTACACCAGGATACTTACTCATTGAATGTTCATCTGGAGTGACTGGATCCGACTGAGAGAGAAATACACAGCCCTTGGATTTTACGGAGGGACGAACTGGAGGAGGAGAGATTGATTGTCTGTTGACAACAATCATTCATATTTCTTCTTGAAGTTGGGTTTAACTGATAAATTGCCAATCTGGAACAAAGGTGAGTGAAATGAAGGATGTGTCCCTGGTCCCCCTACTCTGTCTCTGACACTCTGTCTCGTTCTCCGTCTATCTCTGTCTCCCTCTCTGTCTGTCGTCTCTTGCCTCTGTTTCTCTCTGTCTCTGTGTGTCTGTCTCTCCGTTTCTCCCTCTCTCTCTCTGCTCTCTCTCTCTCTCTCTCTCTCTCTCTCTCTCTCTCTCTCTCTCTCTCTCTCTCTGAACACACCGTGTGTACACAGTCATATTATTAGTATTGCCAGGTCATGAACCTATTTGGGTGAGGTTCATGCATCACCGAGTGGTTATTATTGTTGCTCTCTAGTTTAAATATTCTCTGCCAATTATGACGTATTGGCAAGGGTTCACAGACTGGCTGTGAGGCACCCTGCCCACTAACTAACAGCCTTTACCTCTGCCCTTGATCGATCTCCACAGCACATAGTATAGCTCCTCAACTTCTATAGGTGAGAGAAACTGCATTATGGATGGGTGCGTATGATTCATGTATTCCCTATGCCTGATGTAAGATGCCACCTACATGGGGAAGGTGTGATGTTTATGCATGTATCATCTCTAAGTCTCAGCAGTACTTTATGGCCACGATCTGTCTTTAGTCTAGGCTCAGAGTTGAGAGAGTCCCTCTAAACTGAGGGAAAGCCTCTTGCCCCAAAGTCCCAAACCGCAAAATGCCATTAAAACCCCATTAAGACACCTACTTCAAGGCAGGGAAAGCCATTAAGCGCAGTAGGCGTCCAATCACTATCATATCATTCTGATCTGAGAGGTTCTGAGCTTAGGCTGTGTTGGTCTTGTAGGTATAGAGTATCTTCATGGATCACAGAGGCGAGTGGGCGTGTCCTAATTGTGGCACTGAGGCTAATTTTAACAATTTAAAAGTTTGAATTAAGTATATCGTTCACGCCATGTCTTGCATGCGTGCATATGTACCTTCTGCTATTACTCACACTACTGACTTGTTCTTGTGTACTGTAGACCTTTAAATTTTCACTCTTGAATGTTCATTTCCTCCCTACAACCTCCATGCCTGACATTTCTCCCAGGTGTAATATACAGTATAACTCATATAGCTCTTTATATTGGGAGGCAGAAAGTCAGTGCTGGCCATTGATTATCTGGGATGAGGGCCAAGTCACATCGCTTTCATACCTTTTGTTTGTGTTTCCTACTAAGGCTACAAATCAATCACCAAATATACCGGCCGCAAGGCTGAACCAGGTTGACAGAACTATTCCAGTTATACAAGACCCTATGCAACTACGTAAATATGGGATTTGCATTGCGTAAGTCTGATGCGATAGATTCAGTTCAGGTGTAATATACAAATAATATTAGTATTTAGCAACATTTGATTCGAAAATTGCAAGACTTTTCACCAATATCAGCTTATATGAATGCTCTATAAAAGCCAAATGCATAATAGGAAAGATAGAGGCTTGTGTTATGCGAACTTATATATAACACATGGATGATATTGGAGCACCGATAAATATTCCATGCTGAACATGGCTTGTTTTCTATAGATTTTACCCTAACATACAACTCCCATAATTCCATGCGAATCAAGATTCAAGATGGCGAACATGCAAGTCCCCTATTGCAGCCTTCTTTAGAAGCTGCCTAAATACGCTTCACATTGCATGATGTAACACTATTAAATATTCATGCCAAAATTGGCCGTATACCATCTTTTGTGTTGAAAAAATAATGATTTCAGATTTGGTGGGTAAGAATGATAAAAATTTCATCACCATCCAATTGTTAGTGGCCCACTAAATCTATAGAAGAACTGGAGTTATAGAAACGACGTCAACATCACCTTCGTTGTCAACAACGTTTGTTTCAGTCACAGCTTTCTGTAATCCTAAAAGGCAACAAATAACATTTGACATAATATATTCAGTCGCCTACTTGTTTTCCTGCCTTTTCTTGGGTCACTAAGATGTGTATTGAGGCTTGGGGCTTTCAATCTTTTATGCCAACTGTGTGAACAGCAGCTTTATGTTATTGTACACGTATACAAGCCTTAAATAGTACCACGACACTGTTGTTTATGCTTCTTATACTGGAATATTGGGTTGCGTTTGCATAAAAACCTTACTCAAATATTCCAATTATCGGATCGGGGGGTTTGTTTCTCCTGTTCTGTGGTGGACCTTCGTCAGGATGCGTGTGATTCATAGAAAACCTATGTTGTGATTGTGCATAAACATTAAACTCAAGTATTTTTAGATTAGTCAGTGGAAGGTCTAGGCTCAGAATTGAGAGTCCCTCCAAATTTGGGGGAAGTCTCTCGCTCCAAACGGCAAAATGGCATTCGAATCGCATTGGGACGCCTAATCCAGGGCCGGGAAAGACATGATTACAGCAGTAGACGTCCAATCCTAGAGCGTAGACTTGTTATGAATTTAGATTTTTGAAATAATACTTTCCAATAAATATTTTGAAAAATACAACCCACCCAGTTGCTTTGTGGTGACACAGACTTACATAAAATATTAAAGACTGGGGGATGACATACTGGAGGTGATATGTAATCTGTGAACTAAATACCTTCCCTCTGACACAGTCGCCCTGCATGACTGACAGCCAAGTCTGCCGCCATCCAATGTGTACATACATAATAAATCTACAAGAACATATGTTTTGTTATTGTCCCTGTATTTAAGGTATGGGCTGTGCTGCTACAATGGAATACATCGGGGATATCTCTGTTCTTGGCATCACTAATAGAGTACGGTGTTTATAGGTATGCTCTAATCAGCTTCCTCTCCTTCCTCTCTGCAGTCAAAATCAACATTGCATTCAGGATCTGGGAAGTGAAAGCTCTATAATAAATGCTAAAATAGGACAGCCATGACGGGAAAATTCCCAGACCTGTGTATGTTATGTTTTTGCCTCTGACTGGAACCATATGAGTTCTGAGCCATTCTGTACCTGTTTGTTCACGGAATAGTAATAAGTTGCTTCACAGGGGGGGAAAGTGCACCCTTGACCTTCTTCCCCGGAGGAGGTATATACAAGGGATTACGTTTGTCCTTCTGAAGCCTAAGTTTCTCTCTAAACACCTGGAAAACAATGGGAATAAGGTTGGAGAAGTGGGGGAGGTGGAGGTAGGGGGTTGGAAGCACTGGGAGGTGCATTGTTTTGGCCAGGTGTGGGTAGGGGGGAGGGAGAAATGCAGGTATACACCACACCTGGTTGGTCGACTCTAGTCTCCACATGGTAGCTTTGTGTTACTTTGACAAAGACTATTAAGAAACCACTACAGGATTAGGGTTCCTTAATGAGGTTGTATTCTAGAAAGTGAGAACTAATTTAACGGTACTTTAACCAGAAAAAAGGATACAAGTTGAAACACATTTTTCGATGTTACTTTTTGAGTGGTTTTCCTTCTCGGCTGCTGCTGTCCTCGAATAACCTTTACTTCTAACAGTTAAAATCGCCCACACCTGCGGAAAAATATCTAGCGAGTTTTTTCTCTTCAAATCGCGTGTGCCACAATGAGTTGTTATCTTGGGTTAGGTTTCTTCTTAAATTTCAAGTTATTTTAAATTTTGTATTTGAAGGAGTATCAGGTTGGAGATTGCATCGCCTAGTAAAGGTGGCATGCATGATAATATCCCAATTAGAGAATTTTCCCTTTAGTGGAAATAATTGGTGGATTTCCGATGGAAATGAGAGATGTTTCCAATCAGCAACCGAGTGGATTGTCGTTTTCCTTCCGTTGGTTTGGTTATTTTAGAAATAATAGATATTTTTAAAAGGGCTAATGTACCCTAAACGTCGGAACCCCAATAAACATTTTAAAACAACTTAAATTGCCATCCTGTACCTTCCTACTTTCCTGGTTTAAAAAAAGTCAACCGTTCCTGCTCAGCTCAATATTTTGTTATCCATAACTTCCTTTATTCACATCTCTTGCGATAAACATATAGACATATTACCGATGGTCTCTAGATGTTTTATGATACAATTGTATGTAACATTTAGCCATGCATGTTAGGGAATTATATGAGTGCTCTAATTTAAAAGAAAAAGAAAAAAATGTGCTTCCATCCTTTACTCAGTCTAGGCTCAGATACTCTCAGATCAGATAGGAATGGTTTGTCGGCGATTGGACGCCTACTGCGCTAATGACTTTCCAGGCCCTGAAGTAGGCGTCCAAATGGGATTATAATGACATTTTGAGAGGCTTTCCCTCAGTTTGTAGGGACTCTTATCAACTCTGAGCCTAGACTGCCTCAATACTTTATGTGTGGCCGCAAACACTCTTCATTATTAAAACCTTTGATATCTTCTACAAGCGACAGAACCTTTCTGAAGTGTCTCTAAGGCAAGAATCGTCTCCTTTGGGGAGTCTTCCAACTTAAACTGTAGTGGGCCCGTGCTGCTTTGTTGCACGAGGAGCCATATTTGACTCCCTTTTTTCTCAGGCCCCTTCCTTTGGTTCACTGATTACTCATGTTCCAGTAAAGCACTTAGAACAACAAAATAAATTGGTTCCTTCACATTCACGTTGCATTTTCCATTAGCGTTTAATCGTCTTAGGACAGCTTTCCTTGCCTTTGTGTAGTTTATAGATTAGACTAGAGAGAATAGCAAGGGAGCATGGAGGAATATTACAGGCCGAATGGCAACAAGAGTTGCTTCTCCTCCTTCATGACTTGAGTCATTTTTCCCAGGTTGATTTTTCACTCGAACTGTTTTCTCCAGATATATTATTATATATTCATAGAAGGACGTTTTGTATCCACTGGGAGTTCTGTGACATTAGAAATTAGTTCCAAGCCATTGGTTCTGATAAAAAGGGGAAAATATGGTGATGATATATACATAGTTATTATAGAGTCTCCCTCTCTGGCTGCCTTTTGCTGTTTAGTGTAATCCGCCATGGGGAATAAATTAAACGTAAGAAATAACACTGACGTTACACGAAGTCATCATGCATTGATCTCCTTGACTGGGGGAGGGACGACACTGTACATGCAGCCCCGTGACTGAAGGTCTGGGTTAATACTGGCTCATTACTCTTTAAATTCTCCTCCGTAATTTTCACTGAGTTGGAACGCTGCCATAATTATATTAAATGTGGCTTCAGTCATTGATCATATAATAATTTATTATGCTGAAATATTCGAATTGGTACCATTGATGAATATAGATTTATAGATTATCCTGTTTCAATGTTTTGTGTATTATTCCAAATTTCTGAATTAGCAGTCTAGGCTCACAACCTCTCAGATCAGATCAGAATAATCAATGATATCCCTGAGCTAATGGCTTTCCCGGCTCTGTCGGTGTGATAATGGCATTTTGCGGTTTCGAGTGACTCTCTACTCTGAGCCTAGACCGCACCAATACAGACCTTTTCAAGACAGTTCCTCATTCATCATACCTACGGTCATACATTTCTTGTTCATGTAACTCCCATCCGAACCATCCCCAGTCACCACTGAGACCGCTTCTCGTGACTGGGTTGTGTGTGATTTGGCGTGGAATAATCTAGATTAGATTCATAAACAAAGGGACTGATAGGGAAATCCGTTTTGTGGTTGTTCGCTATGGGTCCCCGTCTGCTATACCGACTGACCTGAAACTTTCAGATAGAGATACAGGCCCGGGGTTGGTTCACCTCAGACTTTTTCACCTTAAGGTTGACCGATTTTACTCTTGGTGCTGGCCTCAGAAGAAAATGTTAGAAGTCAATATCTGATATCACATATCAGGCAGGCATTGGTGCTGAAAGTATGAATATTCAACCTTCATCAGCATCGACTTTGCACTCTTAATTTATGCAGTCATGTACATATATGCCAACATGAATAAACGTATACTAACACACATGCATGGTACTTACGTATACTGTGTGATGGAGGTACATTCTTTCCATGAAAGCTGATATCATACAGGCACAGCTACAGTTAAACACGTTACGATCTTCCATTATATCTCCATTTTTGATCTTTTTATAAACTCATATAATCCTAAATCTGTTATGAATTATTTAAAATGGAAATTTTTATTGCTGAACTGGTCTTTTTTGGAAGGGACACCGGCTGGTGTTGCCCTAGGCTTTGTGTATCGTGCTGCTCTCTTCTCATCCCAGTTCTAACATTCAAATTTGAATTATACTCTGTACCACTTCATACATAAAGAAATAACAGAACATGAATCATTTTAACATAAAGAAATAACAGAACAGAAATAAGTGTAATGTTCTTGTGCGAGAAGCCAAAGCATTCACATTTATTGAATAAAATAAAACACCAATATTATAGGTACAGGCATTCTCTTGTGTTTTTTTGTCTTTTTAACAGCTTGAGTAGAATCAGCTTGAGTAAAATTACAACAGGTGAAATAATTGTAATGTTGCCTCAAATGTACCGTCTTTACTTGTGTTATTCAAGTATTGAAGAGGTTAGCGTAGACTTTAAAAATACAGAATATAGGGACAACAAAATACCTAGTATAACTTAATATCTAAAGCCTCTTAATACTGTTAGACGAAATAAAAACCTACTATGTTGTCTTCAGATATTATGATTCAGAAATAAACGGGCAAGGCAAAAGCTTTCACCAAACTGTATACCTTATACCTCTACATACATATGAATGTGTATTTGCTACTACCTGTACACATTGTTAACATATTCCTTCATTCAACCCAATAAAGCCTGAGCTCTCCTCGCATTGCATCAACTTCCCTTAATATTGAGGGATTTTCCCGGAATCAAGCTGGGCAGGGACCATTGAATAGAGAGCATCGGCTGTGAAAACATGAGAACACGGTCTATATATACACATGCTCTCTCTCTTTATGTTTCATTCTCTCCCTGTCTCTGGTGGATTGACATTGTTGTAATAACACTATAGGGAATTTACACTCCAGTCACACTGTGGTCTGTCCGTGTTGCCTGACTGGCTGACCCATATACATCTGTGTACAATAGGTGGTGGTGGTGGGTGGTGGTGGTGGTGGGGGCAAGGCCAGCCAGGTAGACAGCCAGGTAGCGGGATGTTCACTAATGAGCAGGTAACAAGGGGGACGCCCAGGTAAGGATGAATGACACCAAGTTAAAAGTACAGCCCTGCTGGGGGTATTTACCCATTGGGGGAGATGTCAGAGGCACTGTGTCTGGTTTGGGACTAGCTAGGGCACATAGGTTGGGTTGTATACTCTAATACAATGGCAGGGGTTAGGGGTTGATCTGGGGGTAAGGAAGGGGAGGGTGCTTTGATTGTTGGGTTTTGAGGTACTACTAGGGGGTGCATTCGAGACACATAAAGGTGTATTGGTGATGGCTGACACAGGGGGTGGAACTGATGGGGTTTCTTTTTCAACAGAAATATTATTAAAAAGCTATCAGTATCAGGCATTGAACATTTTTATTGATTTTTTTTTCTAAGTTCAGCCTGTATAGGAGAATGGGGCTGGTGCAAGCTGGGGTGGTATTTTATAGTAGAGCGTAGTAGTATAGTTGAAAGTGTGTATTGGTGGACTGGGTGGGGTATTTGGGAGGTTGGTATGATAAGGGGCGTTTCCTAGTCGCCAGAGCGTGTAATGATATAGCTGGGGATGGAGTCCTACCCTTGACCCAGTCCCATCAACGTCGGAGTAGACTTGCATATAAATGGCCCTGCCGCTCTCAAATCTTGGAGTATCTATGACCCTAAAAACCCTCTAAAATCCATTCATGTGTAAGCCTGTATTTAATTTGGATGCTATTACCATTTCCTACCCCATATCCATGGGTATAAACTTTGCTGGTGTATTTGAATAAATGTTTTGGCCGATGTATAAAATCACTAAATGTCATCTTATTTTTGCATTTTAGGTGAGTCGTTTGGTCATTAATTTACTGAACCTGAGAGAAATCAAACACGCACGAATGGTTTCATGAAAATGTAAGTACAAGAATCTTAAGAGAATAGTCAGTGTTTAATATCACCATCTCATTGTCCCGTTTTGAATCATAATTTTGATTCAACCTGATTTTGATTGAGCATGAGGAATACAATATTTGACTCTAAAGGGATATTCTAAGCTAAGCTGTTTCAAAAAACATCAGAATCGTGGGTACTATAACCACTAGAGCTCTATAACCACTAGAGCAGTGGAATGGACTCCAGGGCATGCAATTTGTTTATTGACCTCTCGGCTGATCATGGTGAGTGACCTTGAGAAACAGAATCAGTGAACACCTGGCAGTTTTGAACTTAATCTGATTAAACTTGATCTGAGACGAGATAATGTGGTATCCTCTTCCCAAACATCCCTTGCTCCATCAGATACCTTCACGATTTGTGCAGAGTGTGACTTGTCTGACAGAGATCGACCCCTCCGCTGACGAATGATGAAGCTAGAAGCTAGAAACTGCTTCATTAAAGCATTGGTATTTCACTTAATTCCCAGAGATTCGTAGAACGATTGGATATGGCCAAAATAAGCATGTTCCCGATTTATACAGCTGCACACTAGGATTGGTGGGTGGGTGGGTGACGGGGAGGGATGGTACCTTTTTTGATTTTCTTTAGGAAACCACCTTCCAGGAACGGTTGGGGGGGGGGGGGTACATTTCGTAACAGTTTAAGGTTTTTCTGGTTAGAAAGACTTGTTTAATTAGCCTTGTTGGTCACAAAACCACCCACAGACTTAGGCATGTTCCAAATCAGTTTAGGTCGGGTAGGTGTGTCTAGGTAAGGGACCGGGGGGTGGGGGTGGAGGGGGAGTAAATAGGAAACCCACATTTTCAGCAGCATTCTAAAATGTTGTTGCACGAAATGACAGCATGTCCTCTCTCCCGAATAACCCCCTATTGCGAAAAGCTGTTAGTTAAATGTAGCTCTGAGAAAACCATGTTTCTTTACAACCCATCTGTAGGCTTGATCATGTGAGAGGGTGGCTGTCCATTGATAACCATGTGGGCAATCACTTCTGCATGTCGGACGCGCTTCTGCCCTCTGTGTGCTTCTGAAGCTGGTCTTCAGGAGCCACCCACGGAAGTATACTGGAAATACTTGAGAGTGTACTGTTTCTATGGTTACCTGCATGACCCCTTCTGTAGGGCTATGCACCCCAGCTCACACCTAACCCCAGGGGTAAAACAGTCTGGTTTACCTTTGCCCTTTGACCTTTGACATGTCACTCGACCTCGGCACCCCTGGACAGGGCACCAGAGGGTAGTTTGGTCCCAAAATATCCCTGGGGGAAAAGAAAACAATGGTCCGTGAACCTTGGGCCAGTCGTATGCTCAGAGGAGGCTAAATGACCTGCAAGTTTTATTGAAGAAAGAGGAAAAAGAACTTTAAGTAGCATACTGCTCCAAGACATTGTCCCTCGATTTATTAACATACTGTTGAATCTGATTAACTTCCATTCGGAAGTGTATGGGGCTTACAATATCGCAGGACATCATTCATTCCTTTTTAGGACTTGATATATTGGTCCAGATCAAGCTGTTAAACTACTGCCCAGTTGAGATATAAAAAGGCTGAAAAGAGTTGATTTATTACTCACTTATACTTGTGGATATTTATAGAATAGATTATCTAAAACTCTCCATTGCTTTTCTCCAGCATTGGCCTCCTGGAGCTTGTCCTTGGGGGAATGTATGCTTTCCTCTTAAAGCATGATGACTGGATGATATAAGTTTCCATGCACTTGATATCCTATCTCTGCCCCTGATGCCCTGGCTAAGCTATTCCTGCCCAAGCATTTCTATGAAGGGAACGAGGGGATGCCATATTTTATTAGGACTCCAAGCTTGACAAGAAGCCTTCAGTCCTTGAGTCCCTTGATGAACTATTACCTCGGGGCCTTCTTAAAAAAAGAAAAAAAGGAGAATAAATAAACCATTGGAGACTCGAGAGAGAATGGGTTGACATTAATATATTATGCTGTACATTTGCCAGTGCCCTTGACCGGATTTTCTGTTCTTGCTCAGTTATAAAAGGATTCTCATTTTATTTGATCTAAGTAGAATATTTATGTTGAAAGTGCATGAATAAATCAAGCTCACATTCAGCTGACATGAGTTAATAATTTTTGTATGAATCATCTTGTTGCTTTTTTTCTTTAATCGGTAAGTCTCTGCGATTACCTTTATGCTGTAACATTTGGCAACAAATAAAAGCCAGGCGATGCTTGCTCTTTAGGCTGGTTGCTACGTGATTTTGAACTCCTTGTGGGTCAGACTAGATTTGACCTCGGGTTGTTTTTATGCTGACAGGGGCAAATAGGAAATTACCTACCGACAGCTTGATTGAATTATAGCAGGCGACCAGCTGAACCATAATTACCAGTTCTCCACGGACTCTCTTATTCTTATCAATAAATCTTTTTTTAGCTAAAGATCAGTTGAAACAGCTCTCTTTGGCCAAAACAGTCCAGATTTCTTCTCCAAATATATGATCACAATTCAAATATGGTCATTAATTGGAGGGGGGATAGAGTCAGGCTCAGAGTGGAGAGAGTTCCTCCAAACCCTCGGTCCAACCCGCAAAAAGCCATTATAATCCCATTAGGACGCATACTCCAGGGCCTGGTAAGCCATTAGTGCGGTAGGCGTCCAATCACCAACATACCATCATTAATACGTAACTGATCTGAGAGGTGCTGAGCCTAGACTGTGTATAGTATTTGAGGGGATGTAAAAGATGTAACATTGATTTTTTTGCTTTATGTTGAGTTTAAACTTAAAGTGAATTTACTGGACTCATCACGAAGTATTAAAAATTATTAGCGAAGCCAAGACTACAATAATTATCGAATTGCATGATCCCTATCGTAATGGTTCCATTCTGGTTGTGAATTATGTATTCTATGATGCCATTATTGGAAGAAATTACGGAGTGTCAAATAGCGGCCCAGTTACAGGTTGGTATTTGCCATTCTTCTCAGCGGGAGATGGCTTTGTTACGCTTACACCCCCTACGATCCTATCACAATGGGCAATTGAGTCCCAGCCACCGATATATCAACAATATGAGCGTTGCATCGATAACGTATGGCTCGGATGTTTATGGGTTCAACCCTGCAACTGGCATGGGGACAATTAGGGAGGGACCTACAGACCTAAACAGGACACACATACTATATAATATATGCGATGTCACTTTATTATTGAAGTTTATTGTCATTATGTCAGGTGGATGTGATGAGGTTGTCTGGCCTGATCCAGTTGGCATGACTCATATAAAATTATTTCTTAACATTTAAGGATTAGCCCATGGCTATATATCATCGTATAATATAATAGTTGTGGCTCCCTTGCAGTGGAGTTGCTATATTAATGATGATTTGACATCTCTACTCAATGTAATTGAGCTAAGTTCTTTATATATTAAAATGGATGTTGTACTATGTAAATCGACAACGGCAGATTGCCATGAAAAAACGCTCAAATATATATATATATATATATAAGTATCGAGTGATGTGTAACCCTACATTTTGTAAATCAGGAATAAAACTTTATAAAAAATAATATTAATATAAATGTCTTTTATTAGTCCAATGTAATCGAACAAAAAGGTGGTCAATGCTCTTCTGGGTAACATCCCAAGTCTAACATTGTTTACCTGTTGACTCAGTATAGACTGCAGCTCCATGCCTATTACCGGTGACATTTAATTCATATAGCATTCGACGAGGTACTATTGACTTGAATGTCATTGGTATATATATATCTAACCGAACAATCGTCTCCCGGATATTGGGAACGAATGTAAGCATAAAAATGAGATAGAATCTTGATGAATTGGTCTCCCCCATTCTTTCAAGGCATAATCACATGTGACAACTGTCCACGAATGGCGGCTTTCCTCCTATTTAATCATGTATTTGTGGTAATGATAGATGTTAATGCTATGAAAGGGAGAGTTAGGTGGATGATTGTTCCAGTTGATACCTGTGGATGACCCCACACAGGTGAGATTCCCGATAGCACCACATCGTGACCTCGACACGAGAATCTGCTATTAGAGAATCCGCCCTGCCATCCTACCATTACAGCTCATGTGGATGGTAATTAATGTAATTGGGCCGCGTCCAAAAATCATGGCTTGGCATGGATAGCATGTGAGATTTGGTCACGGTTTCTAGAGGAGGGGTGAGTGTTAGCCCACGTTCAGGATGTGGTTTGAAGAAGGTGTTAGGCTGATGGTGCTATAACATACATAGTAACTGTTGATGGACGGACGGTCGCAACCTGTCCTCCTTATGCATGTTCGTGGGTCAAGTCGTCAGAAAATGTACAATTCACCCTCACAAATCCTCTCAAATAAACCAAATTTAAGATAAAAATTACAAAATCTTAGGACGTTTTTTTATTGTAAACCGATTCTAGTTTCATAATCCTGTGACTTAAAGCAAGAAGATCTGATGTCTTTAGGGTTAGGCACAAGTGTTGGGTTTCCCCAAGTGTGCATTCTCATAGGAATACTCAACCAATTTGTCAATGACAACTCTCTTCTCACTGTTGGATGAACGGCTGGGGTCACTATTTAACAGCCTAAATTGTGCCATGTGTTTAACATGTTGCCATAAAATAAGATTTCATCTTCCCCATCATGGATTTGGTTTGTAAAGATCATTTACACAAGCTATGATGTTAGTGAAAAGATCCTTGCATTTTTTCGATAAGAATGTTGCTATTTCAGCCCCTGGCGGAAAATCATGGACAATACTAGAGACTGGGCCATATCATTATATGAATCCATCCCAGCTTGCACTGTAAAAGACAATCGCTGTGGCACATGCAAATCCCCTATTGAACCACCCCCCGATGTTTTGTTGGATTATCTGTGCTAAATGTTTGTGTCATGGGAAGACAGTACCTCCTGCTGCAGCTGCTTTTCAAATCAATGCTAGTCCGTGCCGTGAAAGGCCTTTAAAAGTTGGAAATGAATTAGTTTCGTTCTAACTCAACTAACTGAGAACCATGTTGCCCGTCTTGCTCGGGAGATTGGATTATCAGAGGCGAGGTGTCTAATGTGATCAAAGGTCTATTCCAGGAGACGAGCGCTTACTTTAAAAGATGCTGAAATTACGTGGCAATTATCTCGAAAAAATATTTGAGAAATAAATCACTTGGGAGGATGTAAAGTTTGTGAAGAATATAACTCTCAGTACAAAGCAGGTTCTCTCTGGTTTATGTAGCTGTGTTTTGTTTGATAAGTTTCACCTTTCAAAAAAAAATCACTCATTTAGGATGTCATATTCGTTATATCTCACTTGGTTGTTAATCAATGTCTCCCTAATTATAATCTTAGTCGCCCATTTGTCTTCTTTCTCTTCCCCCCAACAATTATGTTATTTTCTAAGGCAGGCCTTAGGCATTCTAATGAGAAATGCTTGTCTGTCTTCTTGTAATTACCTGTAAGCACACACATACTCTTCATCATCCATGCCTGTTGAGGTATTTATATGATTAACCTCTTTTATGACATTTAATTACAAACTCCAGTTATTTTCTCTCCACACTCTGGGTTTTTATTACTTCCATAAGACAATTGACCTTGTCGTTTGTCATTACACATAGACTGTAGGCACACATTATACGTGCGTGTATTTGCTGATGATTTTATGAATTTTTGGCATGCATATGATAACTCGTGAGGTGCAGCCACCCACCCCTCCCCCACACAACACACTTCTCTCTCTCTCTCTCTCTCTCTCTCTCTCTCTCTCTCTCTCTCTCTCTCTCTCTCTCCCCATATTACTAATGTTCACTGTATCTTTTCAACCATATCAGCTTCGTTCTACACAGGTTGTCAAGAATAATGCTGTCCTTGGCACATTTTATGTAATAATAAATACCCATACCTTTCTAATTCTTTATTCTAAAGGGATAGGCTTCGGCATACTATCAATGATATTCGATCACGATCTTCCTCTTCTCTCTTTGGTGTGCGCCCTTTCTGCCCTTCCCAAACACTGGATACCTCAGTCACACTTCATGTCCAAATGTTAAATTGTTTAGATTAGTGTGAACTTTGCTGTTAAAACCCTGATATTGACCCGATTTGCTCGAGCGATTCTTGGAGAGCACATGTTCAGTATGCTTCTGGTACCGATGTGGGTTGTCTCAATAAGTTCTGGTCCAGTTCGAATTGTTTGTTGAATGCAAGTTCATCCCAGGTTAAATCTCATTGAGTTATATGTGTCTTTGCCACGGACTTTAAAAAGGCAGAAAACGTGTGTTTCCGATTTATGATATAACTGATAACTATGTAAGGGGTAACTTTCTTTCTTTTTTTTTTAAAGGAAATCACCCTACAGGAACTGAACATTAGTCTTTTTTTAAACAAGAGAAATGTATCTTTTAGGGGTTTCTGGTAAGGAAGACATGTTTTCCTGCTTTAATTAGATTTTTGGTTCAGACACACGCAAAAATAGTCATGATAATTTATTTTATAAAAAAAAAGACGGTATTATTTTTCTAGGGTTCAGGGTTGGGAAGGGTAAATCGGAAACACACCTATTTTTCTTATTGGCCTAACCACGAGGTCCTGGACAGTTATTCATTGACTCTGGATTGAGATAATGGGAAGTAATTTGACAATTATACTTTATTATAGGAAACGTCATGATTTGATGGGGAGTAACTGTAGTGCTCTATTCAGACAATAAATATTACCTGTCAATGAGTTGAGAAAGCCATATGTTAGTGTTCCGCCCACAGAATTCTCTAATACTATGTGTAGGCTTTCTGCCCTTTGTAAACTAGGAAAATGATCGGATACTGAGGGTGGTCAGGAGGGGAGGGGGTATCCTTGAATACTCTAGCTCATTCCCCCTTCAAACCTCTCTGTCTATATATAATTATATGTATGTAAGAAGCCTGTATATTAACCTGGTATGTATTGGAATATAAGAATAGTATGCAGCAATACTATTTTGTTATTATAACAAGTAACAATGTATTCCCTTAAAAAAGAACCAAGAAAATGAAAAATCTCTGTTTAATAGGCAATTATTTCTTTTACGAGGTAGTGATAGGGTTTCCCTTTGCTTGGGTGTGATTTTTTAGTGACAATGACATTATGTAGTTATTTTTAAGTGTACTGGTGAACGATTAGGTATACTTTTTAATTACGCAACCTAATACGTTAACCACATGCTTGCCATACAATGTTGGCAAATGAATTCGTTTCTGTCAGTACATACATCATTCACTTTTGATTTAGTGTGTGTTTAGAGGGGCGACTGCTCTTCCATCTCCTTAGGTATCCAGCGTATGCCCAAGTAATATTTTATTGTGTCCCATAGGTTTGTTTGTATTTGTTTGTGTTATTGTTGTACCCAGACGCCTGGTGTCGCTTGTGTATACTACTTCTACTAGATGTTCATACACGAAATACTTGGCTGAGATGTGTCACTTCTATCATACATACCTGGAGGGTATCTTAAAATCAATTTCTGGAAAGATGGGCCTTCATAATTGTTTTTCTGGTGAGTAACGGTCACCAGATGTGGAGATTTAGTGTGTGTGTGAGGGAGCGGGGGGGGGGGGGCAATCAAATTTTGGACCAAAGGATTTTTTAACGAATTTTTTATTTCAGGTCAAGTCATACATAGCTATTTTTTCGTGCTCAGTTATACCAAGCAGTCATTTCAATAGCCTGGGGGTTTTGAAATAGGAGCTCCCTTATTCTGGACCTTCCTGGGGATTTGGTGTCCCTACTCTGAGGTGTTGCACTGGTCAGGTGCTAACTAGTAGATCCCTCCCCCCCTCCCCTCCCTAACTAGTGGACCTCCCCCATCACCATACACCTGACCCTCCTACCTCAGCACCCTGAGGGGAGTCAGGTCCACATCAGGGAGCAGAGAAAGGAGAAGCCCTTAATTAAGGTGTACCTTTAGAAGGACTTTCACTGGTTTGTTATTATTAAACGGAGGAGTGAAGTCCCCGCGGGTTAGTGTAACGAGGGTACATAGACAAGGCGGCCCCATATAAAGGCAGGCAAGACTACCCAGGGATCAAGTCACCCTTAGCTTGCACCTATACCAGCCCCTCCCGGCGGGAGATCCTCTAACAATAGTCTCCCGAGCTGTCCATTGATCTTACTTCCAGAAATAAACCCTCAGATGGATAGAGGGGGGATTTATGACCATCAGGATATTGTCGTAGCAAGTAAAAAGAGGTAAGACCTTCCCTCTCGTTTCATTCTGCTCGCACGAAGCTCTCCCCGGGCTGCAGTAATACCCCTTTCACACTACACCCAGAAAGCGCTTCGAAGCGCTTTGAGGCGCTTTGGAGGTGTAGTGTGAATAGAACCGACTTGTAGAAAGCGCTTCCAAACCGACTCAGAAGCGAATTGGGTAATTCACCTCAGATAGGTGAATTGGGTAAACCGCTTCGCTTCGCTTCGCTTTCTCAGTGCTAATTCTGGTAGTGTGAATGGAACCGAAGTGAAGTGAAGTGGTTTCTGACGTCATCGATCAGATGTGTTGCTTATAAACGTATGGAGAATACTACGGCGACCTGCCCTGCAGTCTGAATCGAACCGACGTACTGAAAGCGCTACGAAGCGCTTCTCTGCTGCAGTGTGCATGGGGCGAATTATAGAAACCAGTTCGCAACGATTCGCCACGCTTCACTTCGGTTGTGTAGTGTGAAAGGGGTATAATAGGAAGGTATGGGAGGAATGAAGGCAAGTTAAAAACCTCTTTTCTGCTTCTGATCTTGGTATTTGATTGAAATTGCATTACTTGGGGACTGGTTCTTCTGCCGCCTCAGTGAGAGCATTATGGTAGGATCATCCTGACCATCCTGAAATGGGATTTTGTACATTTCAGGGTCATTAACATAACACCTATGTAATGCACTCTTATTGTAGGGCAATATCTCATTTCGAGACGAATATTCTTAACTTTTCTCAGACCAGTCGCGATTAGAGAATTTTGCGATAAATGCTGGTAAAAACGATAGGAATGAAGAATACGCGTCTGTATTTTATGAGATAGTGTCAATAGGTTTGAGCTACGTGCCCTTCCCAGGAACTTGAAGAGAGGTCAAGATCAGGTAGAGAGGTCAAGAATAGATTGGAACCTCTTCAAGTACGTTTTAATCATGTGTGGTATGCGGATATATATTTGTATGTCTGCTATGACCCGATGATCTAATTCTTCATGGTGACAATGTGACAGAAAGTATTTCAAGTGTGTGATGATACCGTATTAGACCAGTGATCATTTGGTTGTTTCTGGTTGAATTCACGCGATTGAGTTGAAAGTCTGATGATATGTGCCCTTATCAAAACCCTCTGTTGCTTCTTTTAACGTTTGTGTTCCAATTGAGTTATGTGTTTGGAAATCAGGACCCGTTTTTAATCGATGCATATATCATTCATTGGGGGTTTTTGCTCTACAACATGTCTGGATAAAATTGTGTAAATGACCTAGAAACTGGATGCCAATGGCCTCCCTCAGATTGATCTCGAGATAGTGGCTGTCCTGGTATCGCCGTGAAATGGACGAGAACGCAAAAGAAGAGATGGGAAATTAATTTTGACACCTTATCTTCTTTTGCTATGCATTATTCGCGGATGACGAGCTAATTGCTTGGCTTACTCGCCAGTATATTGCCCCATGTCCCATGCATAATTCACATGCATTGATACACGTATTCATATACACCTCAGCCAAAACATTAGCAATCTTCTCTCCCTGTTTGTTTTACCCATGCGTTTATCCCCCCCCCCCCCCCTCCACACACACACACTCCCCGCCATTCTCCCTTTGACCAATTCTAGTTGTCCGTTGTGACTTTCCAGTCAGTACCAGGGATATCTCCTTCATTGTATTTTTTCATATAGATTTCACAGCGTTGTCGTAAAACTGTCTATCCACTGTCTGCCTTTCAAACTGAAGTGATTAGATGAGTTGTTATGAGTGATTGATCATTTTGGACATTGGTATAACTGAATTTGTAGTTTACATGTTTGTCGAGGGTGTAGCAATGTGTGACTATTTTTATATCTTTATTCTCTCTCTCTCTCTCTCTCTCTCTCTCTCTCTCTCTCTCTCTCTCTCTCTCTCTCTCTCTCTCTCTCTCTCTCTCTCTCTCTCTTTCTATTTAATGGGTTTTAAATCATGGCATGTGCACGTTCAGGTTGTTTTGTAAGTTGGCGTTTTCTTTGATGTACATACAGACCGAGGTTATTAAAGTCAAGACCAAGGATCTTGGCAGAGATAGCTATAACCAAACGTTCCCATGTAAAGTGCTGAAAGCTTCCCAGTGGAGACGGATACAATGAAAGCATTACGACGCTGATATGGAAATAGCCATGGACGGTGATGTGGACTTCAATTGACCTGTCTGGTTTGTGATGAGGGGGAGGATCGATAAGTCAAAGGCTGTGCTGGGTGGTCTTAAGGCAAGCAAAGTTACACTCCTGACTTGATGACAATGTATCCAGAGGTAGATTCTGATCTTCCCAATGTAAATACACATGACATCGGTGCTGGGAATTAAAGAGAAGTCTAAGGAATGACCACCTCCCTCCTTCAGAATCTACCAGTATTCTCTTAACAACCCTAAAAGGGACCTTTTCATTTACCTTGATTTCTTTGGCTTAGAATTCGCGTCCTTTTCGCTGACGGAAATTTCTCAAGGAGAAGTCTCAATGCGTTTTCATTAATGGCCTCCTCGCTTTCTTGAGAAACTTGGATCGTTTATTGTCACGGAATAAGTCAAGTGTTAAGGTGGGTTAGTAAGGAAAGTGTAGAATTCCTGCTGTGTTATTGAGCTGGCTTGGGCTTCCTTGTTATTGGGTTTCTATACAAAGAGGCTCCTGTAAAGGTTCCTTTGGCGATCAGGATTAGTCACAGGTTGAAGGCTTAGTTTGTATACAGACTACATACATGTACACTTACTTTCCCATCCGACTTTTTTTTACCGCTGGAATAAGCATAAGGATATGTGTCATAGTCTGTCGTACTATTCCCACTACATTTTATCAGGGAGGTAGATGTAATTTGAGCTACTTATAATATATCGCACTGATTTTACATGAGACACCTTAATTGCGGTGGTTACTATTGGTCGCTTTTCCTCGTTAAATATTTTCTGACCTATTTTTCGCATTTTTATTACAGTTCATATCCAACATTAAAATACATTTCTACCCGAGAAAGGTAATCGAAGTGTTAACCCATTTTTATTTCCAGACCACGTTTTATGTCACGGAGAACGAGGTTGGCTCTGGTTTGGATTGATTACGTATGAACTAGCCTTCTGCCTCAGTTGTAAGCTGATTGTTTTCCTCGTTCTACCTCACAGCTACGCGAAATAACTTCAGGGTTGTTCCTCAAACTGTGGGTGGACTTTTGACGAGCGATCGATCAGAATGCAATTATACCCCGCTCAAGCCGCGTTTTGCCTGGCCAAGTTTTCTTTTCCTGTGGCAAGATCCCAACCAATGTTTAGCGCTGATTTATCGACCACTTTTACTCATTAATAATTATATGTCATACGTGTATCATGTATATATCCAATTAGCCTTTTAATCAATGATCGTGACTATAATACACTTTTCAATTCAATACACGAAATGTAATTATGGTTTCCCAATTATTTTTTTAACAGAATTTTTATTCAAGTAAATCGTACAGCAACACACTTACTTTGCAGACAGTCAGTGTTCTTCATCATGTCCTGATTCGCAAACGATTTATATATAATTTTCATATACTCATTTATTGCGACTGCCCAAATGAAAGGCACTGTATAGCCTTAGCTCAGCTATACATCTATGAGTCTCTGCTTAGCTCTAGTGTTACCTGGGCCAGGGACGTTATACCTCCCTGCCTGGATGGAATCGGTATCAGGTATCAATATATGTGCGAGTGAGAGGTCCAGGGGATTGGAGTTTTGCCACTAACCATGTCAAGCAGAAAGTCCCATGTAGGTGCCGATCCAAGAGAGGTGGCGAACGCCAATAATAAGGACTAGGGTTCACCATGGGTTAACCATTTATATTATGTTCCAGATAAAGAGTTCTGGGAGAATTGAGTTATACAATACACAAGTGACACTGCTTACCTGGAGGTTCATAAACCATGTCAAATTAGTAACTCCCTAGCTGCAGCTTACCAGAGATATATTTTGTTTCGAAGTACCGTGTACAGTCCTAGGCTCAGAGCCTCTCAGGTCAGATAAGAATGTTATGTCAGTGATTGGACGCCTACTGCGCTAATGGATTTCCTGGTCCTGGTACATGCGTCCTCATGGGATTCTAATGTCATTTTGCGGTTTGTAGCAAGAGACTTTCCCTCAGTTTGGAGGGACTCTCTCAACTCTGAGCCTAGACTGTGTAGTAGCTGCAGCTGTGTTTATTTTTGGATCACAATCATTGAATCAATAGTTTCTGAACCCATTCACAACCTCCTATAAACAGACTATAGTAGCTGCAATACATACAATATTTACTAATTGGTTTACCTTGGTCCCTTGTTCCAAGACTCATTGTCTTTACTTAAAAGCCCTTCCATCTTTTTCATCGAGAATGATTTCTTTGAAAGACCCCCCCCCCCCCCCCACCCCGTCGACAATTAGTATATTCATTCACCTAGATCCGCCTACAAAGGGTGCAACAAAGCAGGGCGCTTGCTGGCTCTGGGATACATGGATAGGAGCGGTCAACCCCTTTTCCATCGGGTTCAGGTGCGTTTGATCTTAATACACCTGGATGACAAAACCATTAACACTTGCCAGGGATAATTCCTGGCGTTTCCCTGCACAATGGTCCCCAAAGTGCGATGGTTCGGTGCATGATATGCCAAGCCTTGGTGATAGGGACGTCAGTGGCCAACAGTAACAGGAGAACTGGGTCTGTTATGTGGAAGCAGAGATAGGTTTGGCATATGCCATCTTATTATTAGCTCTAAAGAATTCGTTTTCTCTGTGCCAAATTATATATTCGGTGTCAACTGATTGATGTTTCATATGTATGAAGTAAGTTGCTGATGTTAAAATTAGACATATATTCCATACAATTGCATTTGCTCTTGTTAAAATCAGAAATGTATTTCTGATATCATTCACATTTACTAAGCTTCTTCCCCTCTTGTCATATCTATCGTCGAAATTGTAGAACTATTTTCTGTGTGTATGTGACAATTACTATTCGTTAGATCTTAAAGCCTGCTTTCATAAGTGGAACCCATCGCCAAGTATACAGTGATCTTAACAGAATAAGACCTGGTTAAATCTACGAGTCTGTGTCTCTTAGTGTAGAGCAATATTGTGTTAGAGACATTAGTCCTGTTCTTCACAATATATTCCCCATTGCTTATTGGTACTCCTCGCACTTGATAGTGCACTGAACGGTCAGATAACCTGTGCTCTGTCCAAAGGTGCATGAGGATCCTTTAACTTGATATCTCTTTCATAACACAGTCCAGTATATGGGGGAGGTGGTGGGATGGGGGTGGGACAGTTAGACCTGACTGTGAACATCAGTTATTTACTTAGAGGGGATCTTATTCTGTGTAAATTTCCTGAAACACATGTATAAAAGTTCTCAGATAAACACAAATGTTGAATCCATTTTGGTCATCATTTCGATTTATGACCAGCTGAGAATTCGAGGAAAGAACATTTTGGAAAGCAATTAATCAATGATCTGTGTAACGCGATATCATATTTTTATTTCTATACTTTTTAACTACATTCAAACATAATTATGTCTTCACCTGTCTGATTCAGATGAACTGCTATATAATGGGGAGAAATGCACAAACTCTCCTAAGCTATGCACTCTTGGCCCATAGACTTTCAGAGCAGAAAAAACCCCTCTCAGATCAGATACGGATGGTATGTCAGTGAGTGGACGCCTACCGCGCTAATGACTTTCCTAGCCCTAGATTATGCGTCCTAGAGTGATTCTAATGACATTTTGTGGGTTGGAGGGAGAGGCTTTCCCTCAGTTTAGAGTGACTCAACTCTGAGACTGTATAGGTGGTAGTCCCTTATTGAACATTCATATTACATTGTTCATGCAGAAATGGGGCATGGCCTCTCCACTTGCTCAGGCGGTAAGAGCTGCTCAAACTACGGACCCAATATTGCAGGGAAACTCTCCTCCTCACATACTTCTTATAATGATCACTTAGTCTGCAGCTGGTTGTATTTTGAGAGTCAACATTGAGCCGAGTCATAAACTGCAGGTAAAGATTTATGCCACTTCCTCGTATGACTTGGTATAGTCGCGGGCGAGGTGAGGCGGGAGGCTAAACATTCAGGGAATGCGGTCATATTGAGCAAGGCTTCCCATCTTACTTTATAACACTTCATATTCCAGCCACCTTTCACCTTCAGTCCATGATGGCATAGCCTATTATTCCACTTAACCATCAGGAGCCAGTTTCGGCTGAGACTTTCAGGAATATTGCTCTCAGCATCCATCCATACTGAAATATTAAACGATTTATGTTTGTCTGTGAAGATGGTAACCATTATTAAAACCTTTAAAAGAAAACAATTCACGAAGGTAAATATTTCCTCATGTAAGCTCAATCCCAAGGAGACCTGTTAGTTTTACCAGCTATCGACATAGGGGCTGTGCCCTGTGTGTGCCTGTCACCACTTGTTCCCGTCTTACCCCCTCTATACATAACCCTCAAGGATCCACAGTGGGCATATAAGGTTACCCCAGGCATGGTTGTTAGATAATAGTGCATCCCAAATTTAATTATGTTGGTGCTGGGAAACACACCCTGGATCCCTGGCATTTGAACTACTCACTGGTCTAGACTCAGAGTTGAGAGAGTCCCTCCAAACCTAGGGAAAATCTCTATACTTAGTTCCGAACCGCAAAATGTCTTTAGAATCCCATTAGGACGCCTACTTCAGACCACAAAAGCCATAACATTAGCGCAGTAGGCTTCCAATCACTGACATACCATTCTTATATGATCTGAGCATCCTCGCAACCGCAGACCGTCCGTGACTTCTCATTTTTCAATTTGGAGAGTCGCCCTGCCTTGGGAGGATGGATCTGAGAGGCTCTGAGTCTAGGCTGTATCTCTTATCAAGAATCGTTAATCTGGTCCTTCCTGGCATCATCCTTTCAATAATCCTGTCAAATGACGGAACGTCTCAATGGCAATTCAAGACTTTTATAATGAAGAGAGCAGTTACTACTCAAAGTAAATCGCTGAAACAAAAACCCCCCATACTCGATGAATGTGTTCTTGATCGATGTATTTTTGTTTTATGACGACTGCCGCCCCTGCACGATTTCCTCTTCAGCCAAATCGCGTTGAAATTTTAAAAGCTTCCTTGCATGTGAAAAGCCTCATAACGTGTTGCAATCGGCATCATGAAAATGACAGATTAATACCAATTGTGCTTGCGTGTGGGAGAGCGAAAGCATTTCCACACATGCATCTATAACGAGTGGTATGGGAAATAGAAGACAACTCAGGAAAAGAGCCTTCAGATATTGTGGCAAATGAAGAGGAATTTATTTTATTGCTCTCTAATAATGATCCATAATTATCATAAACCTGTCCTCATGTAAACAAAAACTGTCTGATGGTTTCAAAAAGGTTGATTCTTTTCCTAAAGCTATCCTGAATATGTGAAAGAATTTACAACTCAAACCGCAGGGAATTTTTCCTCAAGCTTGGGTCGAATACTTCATAAAACTCTAACATTCCTGTCTCATTCATAGAATAGTTCCAGCTAAGGTCAAATTTCGGGTGAATTAAGGCTGAAATTTATATATATAGCTTATCTCTATTCATGACTTCCTCCGTAAACCACCCTTAACGGATATTTTGCCAAATGCTTGGGTTTCTATATGAAACCCACGATTGACCCCCACCAGGAGATTCAATCGCTAACATCCCTCACCAGTGGACACCAGTGACCTTAGCAGGTCTTTGAGGGATACATATCATCTTATACGACCTCACATTGACCTTTGAGAGACACCTATCAGGAAGCCTAGGGTGGGATACCATGATGGAGGAAATGGGCAAATACCAGTTGACATGTCCAATATGTCAACCCCTACCCTCCAGCATATATATTACCAGACCATTTCAGGAAACTTTCAAATCTCTATATATAGACCCAGGTTTCATACATGATTCCATTCGTATGGATCTATTTGCTCTCTCGATTGACTTTTTCTCTCTTAATTACCTTGGGTGCTGGCCGTTACCAATCTTAGGTTGGTGCCTCATATCGTCATGTATGCTCGTTGCTCTTACATGCTTATGTAGTGGGAAGACCTCTGGAATTGAAGACTCATCTAAGAATATCGAGGCAAATCCCCTGTGATTCTGAACTGAAGGGTTTCCAGGGATTTTGGAAATGATACATTTAGATAAGGCTAGTCATGCATTAGTATATATATGTGTGCAGGGATTTGTGCTAATGTAACTGGCTGCTATGGCATATTCCTATTGATTATGTTTGCAACACTTGTTTACAGAATTATGTCTTCGTACTACGTTGCTTGCATGTGTCATTTTTAGATTAACTTGAGAGCAATTTTTCCACTCCTAAATATTTCCTATATATTTGTCCCTGCCATGGTTCAAGTTCATGGGAATTTCTGTCTGATGCATTCAACAGTACTACTTGTGAACTTGTACCGGTCCCTGGTAGGTGGTAATTTATCACCATATTATTACGACTATTGTAATAACAGTGCGTTGTACTTGTGGCCAGCGCATATACCATCCCTTGAGGGAGGTACGGAGAGTTGCCATCTCATGCATAGAGATCCATACACTCGATATTACTGCATAAGTCTCCAATGCATAAATTACCGCCATGATATTTTTTCTACATACGTCTCGCGAGGAAAGCAGATCAAGAACAGATACTTTGATCCTAAATCATCATGTTTTGCTGCTTGGTTGGTGTTGCCCTTGTAAAGTCTTACTAATATAGAGTATCGTAGATAGATTGCTTATCCTTGCAACCCCTCGAAAAAAAACCCCATAATTTTAGTTCACCTTTACTGCTTACACTCTCAAAATTCTAAAAATGGGATTGAGGTTACATGAAAGGACATATAAAATGCAGATCGAGTGACTTTTTTTCTAATCATCCCAAAGTTGTAGGTTCTATGACTTCATAATTAAATATATATATAACTATATATGTCACTCTTTTACCTTAGCCCTCCATGTTAGGAGTGCACGGTAATATCATTTGGTCATATTGTTGTTAAGATGGAGGTCATGAACTATGATATGCTGAGGCTGTATAATGCATTATTTTAATGCGCAGAGGAGGCTGTATAGTGTATTACATGCATGACTAATATACCTTGTGATGTCTGCATCATCCAGCTCTGAATTAGCCCCTATATGGTCATTCATCTCTGGACCAAAAATGGTCGAATATCTCCATAATAGATTTTCAAAGCTACAAAGCAATCAATTCATGGAAATCAAAATATAATATCCCGCTGGAGGTCGAGACCAGAGAGACCAGTGAGAATATCTTCCTGGCAGATCAAAATGTTCTGCCCCAGTATATTGTAAGCAGTTATTACACCTTTCTAACTGGTAATATGGAACGCCATAGGCTACAGCATTTACGCTCATACTACAAAGAGCGGTAATAAAGCCGCTACACTCGCCATTAATTTCTTAATACATCAAAGCAAACTCTTTTACGAAATGCTGACTCAAATGTGTAACCTCAACTCAACTGGCTTCTATTCTTTTCTTCTTTTTGTGTTGAAATCAAAATATAATAATTGTGATGATTTTTTGAATCAGCACAATCACAAATATGCTCAGATATACTTAGTGTTATCATTTTTCAGCATAGTTTAGCGGAATTTGATAAAATTAATGTTCAAAGTAGTAGATTGTTCGACTGTGTTAATTATATCATGACTACATTTTATCCGATCATTTTGGCGTGGCTGATGTGTGTTGTAACACACAAATATATATAATATTAGACAACTTAGCTCAACACTAGCTAGTGCCAGTCTCAGCTATATTGACCTTATAAAGCACACTTTGTTTGGTCAGTCCTCACCATTATTGAGCATAGAGTGCGGCCAGAAATGGAGAAGGGGGGCCAGGGAAGCCAAGTGTTGGTCTAATCGACCAAAGGTTTGCCAGTCAAGTATTGACTAAACTCTCCTACCGCAACTTGTGGCTTCATCTGCTATATAAGAGAAAATCAAACACTGCGTTGAGAGAGTTCGTGCATCCATGGACAATCAATTCATTTGCTGAATTGATAAACTGAATTTGAAATTTTGTTTATAGTTTCAGGGCCAGCTGATAATTATCCATTCTAAATCATAGAAAGAATCCATCCTATACAAAAAAATGATGATATCATTACCATTAATGGTAATGATATATAAATGAAATGAAATGATACCATAAATGATAATGATATACTTGCAATTGTAAACGAAATAATGGGATCGACTCTTTAACTACGTTGTGATATATTTCCACGTATTGTGCTTTCCCTGTTTTATTTTTCTGGGGCTTGTTTATAGTGCCGCCGCATCCTTCAGATGGGTTATGACTCTCTGTGTTAAAGTTGCATCCTCAGCTAAAGATTGGTCAAACATTCTACTCTTTGTTCCATTCTTTTCCAACCCGTCTAAAAGTTATTTGACTAAATACAAATTTGACGATTTTGGCGGGTTTGTGCTGCAGGGATTCATAAAAGTTCATATTACTATTTCGGTGGACCGCTGAAATCCTTTGCTGTGGTGGTTTCACTTATAGCTAACCGGCGTTCGTTTTCTCTCAACCGATTCGTCTTTAAATACTTGTATAAACTATATATGATAGCAGCAAAATATAAAACATAATAATATTATATTTTGTATATGTATATTATATATAATAATAACAGCATAATTATCTGCTTTGATCATCTGCTTTTAGCCAGGTCAATGAGTATGTTTTGGTCATAATATAGCTGAGATTGTAGCTTTAATAGACGGCATGAGATCATGAGTTATGACATCAACGATTAGCACAGTGCTCCTGTGATGAGTGCTGCATGTATGGATTATTCCCTACGTTTATCCACACCTCGTGGGCGACTTACTCTACAATACACTATGCGGTTGACACCATTTCCTCCTCTGAGCAAACTTCATGAATAGAAAGGTCCTGTTTCTGGCTGGCAACTTTTTTCTTCATTGGAGTGGAAACGCTATTTATGATCCTTCCCTTGCCAGACTGGAGTGTGACTGTTTAACAGGTCTCTCAGTGTCTCTATACCAAGCCCCTCCGGTGCTCGGGCCTCTGAGTCTCTATACACTAAGTTCTCATCCCATATTTACTTTTATTTTCGACATAAAGATATTTTGAAAATTGTTGTCCTTTTGTGAAGTTTAAAATATAGAATAAAAAGTAAAGTATAGAAAAAATGAATGAAGTGGCTTGGCAATACAACTGTGTAATGTTTAAAAGGTGCCCATATTGTCATCAATTGATTGGTGATGTATATGTATAATATATGGGATAAATTCTGCTAAATTAGTCTACCAAATTATAAAATTATATAGTGTATCTAGTACATTTGGTATTGTGTTCATTCAGACAATCTGTTTGGTTGTGTTCAACTGTTTTAGACCTCATTTCTGTCCTGAATTTCGGTTATTTCAGTGGTGATTGGTGAAGGCGAATTGTACATTTTCTGACGATCTGACCCATATCTATTTCTTTTATTAATCATGCAGTAGTATTGTTAGGTCTTTAGATGCCCTAATGTCATTGACTTTATCATTAATCATGCCGTATTTTCCAGTGCTTTAGTCGTCCTAATGCCTATATATATATAGTGCATCCTCGGATTACATGATAAAGATTTATGAGCTACCGACACACTACTCTCCTAAACAAGAGAGAACTAATCATCTTGGTGCTCAAGTTTTTTCTCTTCTTTTTTGTCTCGAGTGTAGCAAACGTGTTTGCCATTGTTTGACTTTGGTACGATTCCAAAGGTGAATCGGATTTGTTCTCCTATCCCCAGGTCAGTGGCAGTAGGTTATATGTCGCTACAAAACATAAAATCCCTTAGTCCCTCTTTACTGTAATTCCCATCCTACAACATAACAGTGTCTACCTTTTGCCTATGCCTACATCAAGCTTGACTTTGTTAAATTTTGATGACAATTCCCTATGGTTGGTTACTTTCTGACTGAAGTCTCAATTACTACGCCCCCGCATCGTTCTACCATGGGAGAACTCCTTCGATTTCTGTCCAATAAACAGATGGTTCTGAAATTCCCAGCATCTTCTTGCTTAAATTCTGCTTTAATTAAGAAAGCAATTATTACTCGGAATTATAATCAGATCTTGACATACTGGTTATAGCACTGACAATACTTTTTTAAATCGATCATTATAATCCTTACATAAATGGTGGATTCAGTCTAGCCTCTCAGATCAGTTAAGAGTGGTATATAAGTGATTAGACGCCTACTGCGCTAATGGCTTTCCTAGCCCTGGTGTAGGCATCCTAATGTCATTTTGTCGTTTGGAGCGAGAGGCTTTCCCTCAGTTTGGAGGGAACCTCTCAACTCTGAGCCTAGACTGGATCATCTGAGCAAATACCTGCAGTGTTCTTATATCTCCTTAAAGTAGGGGTCGTATCGCCAACGAGAATACAAGTCCTATGTGTGAACACATTGTGTATGTTTATTGCCGGGTATATTGGTTGGATATCCGCTTTGGTGTAAATATTGAAAAGAAGCCTTGGGTAGAGAGGATGTGGTTGCTACTGCCCTGTGACTGCTGTGAGAACTGCTATAGGGAGTAATGGGAGAGCAGGATTTCCCCCAGAAATGTGTAACCTCAAATGTGTACATCGCCCTTAATATGGAAGAAGCATGGCAGCTGTTAATCCTTATAAACCAATATATTCCATGATATCATGCCGAACAGGATACTACTCACTTGTGCCTGTGTGTAATATCTAATGATTCTTGGATATTAGTCTGAGCAGGATATCTATCTAGAATCATGTCACATTTGTGTTCATGAATGAATGGATATGTATATGGCTGAAATCGCCAGAAAATGTACAATTCAATTTCACTTATCCTCTCAAATAACTCAAAAAGATAGAAATCAGGTTCAAAATACAGTTCAACATAACCAAACAGACTGCTTGAATCAAGGCAATACTGAATATATTCAGATATCCCTATACCTCGGAGCTATCCATACATATCACTAGTGTTGACGATTTTTCAGTCTAATTTAGAATTTAGAATTAGAATTTACTAAATGTGTAGATCTGCTGATTGTACATTTTCTGAAAATCTGAACCATATAAATAATGTATGTCAATCAAATGATTGTATTTTCCATCTATGATATGCCAATAATGCCAATCAAAACATGTACATTTGGAGAAGGGATAATCCTATGTGGCCTTACTAATTAGCTGTGAATTACAACAGTTTTCCTCATGGCTTTGTAATGTCAACCAGCCTAAAAATATCCCATCTCCTCCTGCGCTTTCTATGAGCCTGTATATTTTAATAATGCTGGACTATTATCAACTTTAACATTACCTTACATTGACCACTGAAGAAGGAGACAACCCATCTCCGAAACATGTATGGTCGTGAATAAATAAACAACAACAAAAAAACTTTATCTCTCAGTGTCTTATTGGGTATTGTGTCTATCTTATACCATCCTGATTTAACATTACCTATTAAAGGTATGACAAAATCATTTTAAGACCCGCCCACGAGTGTCGTTCTATGCCCGAGAAACAAGGTATATTGTCTTTTGGCTCATATATCCATAGAGGAATCCTATGTAGTAAGCCATTGTATTTATGTACTAGTATATATAACATATACCGTGCAGTTTGGGAGTTATGAAGAATAGGATATTTACTATTTGTTTCTCTTTTCCAGGTGAGTCCTATTTCCTAAAAACAATCTTTTGCTGGAGCAGAACATGTGAGTGAGTAATTTTCCCGGGAACTATTCCTGTATCACAATCTTGCATTTGACAACAGGAATAGTCAACTCGTCTCCATCTGGTAGGCATAAAATTGCTGAAAAGTATTTATTTTGTCGAACTCAACACTTCTACCTCGTCCCACACTCTTTGCAGACTTGACTCTTGCTGGTCCTCCACCTAATGCAAAGCCTTTTGTCAGCAGATCTGCCTATTTAGTATTAATATTGCGCTCTCTTCTCCTTGGTTACATTGCCTTTCAACATCCGGGGGGTCTCGCATTGGCATCTTGCCTTAAATGCTCTTTGGCAGAAATTCCCGCTTCTCAAAATAGTAATTTGTAAATTGTTCCTGTTTTATCAAATGCTGATTTAACATTTCTGGAATGCAATCCGGGAACTAAATGTGAATGAACTCTTTCAGTTGACATTATTTCAAATCACTAGCTCTAGTGTGAGTGACGAAATCTTATATCGCTAAAACTTGTATTAAACTCTGACACATGTATCAGATAAGAATGGTATGTCAGTGATTGGACGCCTACTGTGCTAATGGAATTCCTGGCCCTAGAGTATGCGTCGTAATGGGATTTTAATGACAATTCGCGGTTTGGAGCGAGAGGCTTTCCCTCATTTTAGAGGTATTCTGAACTCTTGAGCCTAGACTGATTTGTATTTTCCAACAAGCATGATTATTGGTATTACGAGTGTTGTGTATTTCTCGGTCACTATTTTCCTTCCCCATTTACTGTACATATATAGTATATATTCATTAACCATAGTCTAACCGCCTTCGGGGATATATCTATTATGTCATGCATCCCACGCAAGACAAAAATCAAGCTTGGAAATATATACCGGGTAGTACCGGGAAGTTTCCATCTTCACTGCTGCACTGAGTGCCTACACATTCAGCATAAAGAACTGTTCGTGACTGAGAGCTCCTATTTCCTGATGAGATGCTCTTTCTTATGTACAGCGTGTCTTGATCATGATATTTTCATCTTTCAAGCTTTTAATTTCATCTTCCCCGCAAACGGGACCGGACGATTCCGAATATGATCGGCTACAACTTAATAACCATAATTATGATAATATATAATAAAACCAGAGACGCAATGTAACAGTCTCCGATCTTATGAAATTATAGCATTTGGAAAATGTACTTGCGTGCTAATCATTTATCAACTCTTTCTCTCTGAAACGTGTTAAGTTAAAAGAGTTTGTTGGTAACTTGGAATCTCGTTTGGTTCCTTGAAAGGAATGATGGTGGGAACGTTTGAAACAGTCACTAACCACTTAGACAGTTTTTAAAAACAAATCTATTAGACATGGATTTTAAAGGTTAAATAGCACCCTTTAGCTACTTAGAATTTGTTATCGTAGATTTTCCACCTTTTCACCTTTCATTAATTGCTTAAATTGGTCCTTCGAACTTTAATATGTATTGTTGACCGTTAATAAATCTGAATTCACGTTATTTCTGAGATTTCCGCATCAAATATATTATAGTTGCAAATTTAGTCATCCTTTCCGTAGTGTATTTTGCATAAAACAGTGGTGAGTAATTTGATTTATATTGCAAGGAGCCCTGGATAAAATTAAATTATTATGATTTCTTTACTCTTCCCGTGCATGACGGTTTATTGTTATGTTCCGGACATAGTCGTTTGAACTAATCATAACAATTAATGTCGGCAATTAAGGCAACGGGACATTAATTTTCGAATTTATACTATGACCTCAGAGAGAAAACTAGAAGATAATTTATGATTTGGTTTGATGTGAGCCAATTTGCATAACCAATGAATATCTCTGCGTTTGTTGTGGAAATCTCCCACCAATGCTTTAGATCATATCACATTTATTGGTTTATGAAAACATTACTTGAAAGTTATTATTTATGCGATGAAGTATTTATGGTTGAAAATAAAGTTTCCTGTAATAATAATAATCGCTACTGTACAGCAGTTCAAGTGCACTTGAACTCGTAGCCTACAGTCAAGTATATAGGGAAGTATCGATTTTGGATGAATTTGATTGATCCTGATGAGTAGTTGGTGTGATAAACACGTATAACATACATGTTATTCGCACACTGAATCAAATGCAAGAAATCATGGCCTTTGTTCATGTTGAAACTACTCCTCCATCGACAATACACCCTCTATAATTAGCACTAGGTTAATGTACGATATTGTGATCCAGTTAATACTACACTACATGTGCGTAAATTGGTAGTCTGTGGATGGGTTGAATTTTAAATGATTTCCTATGAAAAAAGTGTTTCATTATACTAACATTGAAAGTTTTTTTTAACTTTAATGTGGCAAGGATGGTTTGTGTGTGGTTTGCAGCGTCATCGTGTCGTGATGATAAAGAGATTCACTGATTAAAGTAAAGATGTCATTATGTTACGGAATAATGGAAGCGTTTCTGTTATTCAGAATCAGGGAAAAGTCATTTTATCTGTGTGTACCAGTATGTTGAAATGACTATTCAATCACTCGTATGACTGGTCGGTTTAAACACATAAGCCTGTATGTGTTAGTCAGATTAATTATTGAGGAATGCCATTTATAATTGACACTGACCTCTCACTGACCAATACAGCCATGTGTGTAGCAGTAGCCATCGGTGAAGTATGCCCCATAGGTCACCGTAGAGCTGGACAATAGATTCACAAGGTCGAGGTAAAAGGCCAGAGGAGGAGAAAAGGTCGGACTCGATTGATGCATGATCATAATAAAACCATGCCGCTTTCTGATCGATTAATTTGCAGCGCTTCAATGGACGCTGAACGCAGAAGAGCATGAGTAACAACCAAACGCTTCCCCGAATTCTTGTGTAATTACCTTCAATCAAAACATCTCAGATCGATAAGAAAAACATTTCGAAGCTGCCATACAAATCCTATCAATTTGTTTGAAGGGGAACTTGAGGCTACCTTGATTGGATCCCTTGTTATGCAGTATTTGATCTCTACCTTTGGCATGGTTTAGCAAGTATGTTTTCTTGGAGCCATAATGCAAAAAAGAACAATAACAGTTCATGCTACTTGACTTTTTCGCCTAGTATATAAAGGCCTGCCTAAAGCTAATGCGAAGGAGCATTTTATATTCTGACCATTGAAGTGGGATATCCTGCATTTATCATTAACACTTTTTTTATTCTTTTTTTGACATGACACAAGTTTTATGAAACTAATGAAATCACTTCATTTGCCATCCACGCCATCTCCGAGCAAATTCTTGCATAACCTTGAATCAATCCATGATCTGGATAATGCACCATTTGCATGTAATTTGGCATGATCAATTATGCTAAGGAGATTAGATATAAACTTGGCAGGCGACCAGAACTTGATTATAAGCAGCCATGTCATTTTGCCATCTCAAGTTGAATAACTGAGTCACTATCTGATTCAAAAGTACCAGGATTTTTTGTGGCTGATGTTTTCAAAAAATGAAAATGTTCCTAAAAAGAGTTCTTGTGAAAAAGACATTTGAAAATTATCATTGTAGCGACTTATGACTCATTTGCCTGTAACAGAACACATCACATATATGTCTCTTTCGCTAATGAACCTCTAGACAGTTACTGGAGGAGGCAAGATAGGAATAAGACATGATTGAATATAGATTATTACCCCCTGCTGGGCTCAGACTCTCTACAGTCTGCAGGGGTTACTGTGCTACCTCCAGGGTGGACTGGAACCTCCTGGGTGTGGCTATGTGTATATGTAACCTTGAGTATGTTTACATCATCATACCAGTAATTGGTAACCACCTGGGATAATATGGAGCCTGCAACACTCGCCCGTGTAGAGAGCTTTAGCCATCCTAGTAAATAGTTCATATCCTCTGTTTATGAACACTAATCTCTCGGCCTGTGTGGCTTTATTAGATTTAGAAACTTGAGTAATATGTCTATGCGATGTGATAATCTAGTCATGACCAGCAACAAGTCGATATTTCTCTATAAAGGAGATATTTTACTAATGCATGAACTTCTTAGTCTAGACTCTCAGCCTCAAAGATCAGGTAAAAATGGTATGTCAGTGTTTAGACGCCTACTCCTGGACCAGGAAAGCCATAATCCCTATTGGGATTCTATTGGCATTTTGCGTTATGGAGCTAGAGGGTTTCCCTCAGTTTGGAGGGACTCACAGCTCTGAGCCTAGACTGTTCTACTTTTATGAATGTCCATGTATATGTTGTTTATTATGCTTACTAAACGTTTTTTGTAATGAATTATTTCTGTAAAATTCCTAATCCGGATTGTATAGGAAGTACCGGTGGGTCTCAGCGCAGGAAGCGCACATGATTGGCACACAATCAATCCATGAAATAAAGGCTCTGGCTCAGCCAGGATTGTTTTATGAGCCATCTGTTCCCTATTTACAATTACAATTATTTGTATTTTTATACACTTCTAGAGTGTTCTCATTCTGTATAGGTGAATAAGGAGAAATAATGCAACGGTGCAGAAGTGTGTGATGTAATTGTATAATATGGATACCCCCTCCCCTCTATCCACCCCCACCCCAGTCACTTCTCTTCTCCATATAAACCCTTCCATTCGCCCTTCAACCAACTCTTTTCATGATATTGCTATGTACATGTATTCATCATAATCATAGCCAATAATCAGGATTAGACATGCTTCATATAAATGACACTTTGCCCTCCCCTGTGCTCTACCTCCAGTTTTTTCTACTCATACCTTTACACCATTTACAAGGCCCCGCCAGCAAATCCTACATTTTGTGCAGGTTAACTGCGGCCCAAGTATTTGATACTTGAAGTGCCATGATATTGTTGGCCGGCCTTGGACACGACCACCTGTGCTGTGGACATACCATTGTAGAAGAGGAACAGGGGGACAGGTGTGTACCAAACCCCCCACCCCCACCGCCTCTGCCAAGCACCTCACCCCATACAAACTCACTCTAAACACACAGACAAATAGAGAATAAGCATAGGTCCATTTCCACCGTACACACCATCCCTTGTGCAAGAGTCAAATGAAGCATGATAAGTATCATCCACAATTACCTGAAATGATGGCAATCGGTTGATATTTTTTCACCCTGTATTTTTTTTCGGTTTTTACCCTTCATTTTTCACCCTTACCTGGAACGTATATTTGTGGTGCCAGCTTGTGCGCACTTTAGTGTGAAACAGTGCAAAGGAAAGGCATATAAATGATTTGCTTTCTCTTATTAAAGCTTGAAATAAGTCTCATTAAGTTATAGCATCGTGTCTGCTGATCTGATATGAAAGCTACTGGTGAATTCTGACACTTCTGAACTATGCTTCCTCAATAAAATAAAAAATAAATAAAATAAAATAAAAAGCAACTATACAGAAACTTACCAACAAATGTTCTTTAATATCTCAATAATTAACGTTAATTTCTGGCTTCTCGCCCGAAATAAAGCATTTTTAAAACTTGTTTTCTGAGCGTAGGTTTGCGGCTAATGTAAGGGTTTGCTGAAGCAGGAGCTGACAGGTTAATCCAGTGGAAAGGAGTGCTACTCGTTGCCAACTGTTCCCTAACATGAGCAGTGATGAGCCAATACAGTGGTTGTGGTGGAGTCAAGCTTCTTGGTGTTCAAGAAATGAATGTCTGTATACCTGGTGCCCATGATGTACTATGGATGCCCATGATGTATATTGAAACCAGGGTTCTTTTTATTCCAGTACATTTTGATATACAACTTTCAGAATACCAGTTCCTATGCCGGTGTAAAAGCTGCACTCTCTCGGTCAAAAACTTATTTTCTTTCGGTGTATTCGACTTCAAATTCTTGTATAAACAGCTAGGTATATAACAACAGCAGGAGCTTATTGATAACCTCAGTCCTATAGGTCAAACAGGAGAGAACTTTGTATGAAAAATTTGTTTGTGGTGATAGATAGCAATTTTAATAACAGTTGAAGATTGAAGATATTGTACTGTACAAGTACATAGTATATTTTCTAAGGGATTGCCTAAAACATAAAAATGCCATTAGAATCCTATAATAGAACCTCTACTCCAGGGCCAGGAAAGCCAATAGCGCAGTAGGCGTCTGATCTGAGGGGCTGTCAGCCTAGACTGTAAACAGAATCCAGGGGATCTCCCCTGACTTTCATCTCTGAAGTTTTCACGCCCACTATGCACCATTTACATTACCGATAAAATGAATGCAATGCATTTGGCTCTGACCTGTGGTCAGCAAGCAAGCTCTCCCATCTCGACCACCCCCTCTCTGGCTATCTCTCCCATGGCTTAGCCTAATCCCATTCGCTTGACCAATGCGTGGAAGCTAATTGAAGCAATATAAACAGATCACATTATATTATCTGTCTCGCCCAGTCCATCCCTTGCCCCGCCCTCTCCAGAGCTTGGCTCGGGTAGTTATGTTCTGTGGAGAAATAAGCCCAATAGTGATAGTATCCCTATAATTACTCGATTTATATAAATTGTAGATAATTGCTGTTTATTCGTGGGTGTTCTCCATTGCTTCGCCGGTCTCCCTGTAATTGCTGTATCTATTGCTGCTTGGGGATTCTAGGAAGAAGTACCCCTCTGTTTCATACCAATTACTGGTAGATTTTTGTAAGCAAAGCTATTTTGTAACGAAGAATAGCAGAACCGATGTAATTAATTGTGAGGTGAAATTTCTTTATCCACAACAAGAAATTGAAGAATATAGCAAGTATCTGCATTACTTTATATCTCATTTGATCTTCAAGCTTCATATGTATTTCCAGTCTAGGCTCAGAGTGGAGAGAGTCCCTTCAAACTGAGGGAAAGCCTCTCGCAAAATGCCATTAGAATCCCATCAGGATACCTACTCCCGGATTGGGAAAGCCAATAGCGCAGTCACTGACCTGCCATTCTTATCTTATTCTGATCTAAGAGGGTTCGATCCTAGACTATTTAAAGTTAGAAAGATTGAATGTGAATCTGAAAATGACCCTGCATGGGGGGTTGGGGTTCGCATTCTTGCCTCTACACATGTGAATAGAATACTACACTGTTTTCCAGTCTGTCTGTAAATCACCCATCTTCCATTACTGGAAACATCCATCTGTTGGGAGTTCATTCTACCATATTGAGAAACAAGAATGTCAAGTTCACCGGGTGAAGTAAAGGTCACTGACTGATGGTGAAAGCCTTGGACAGACATGCTTGTGAAGTTGGTAATTTCTCCCTGACTATTTCAAGGCTGAGTTACTCCCTTCTGCTCCCGGCATCCAACGCTTGATTGCTCTGGAGCGGGAAGTGAGGTTCTGCAAGTTCTGCCATGCTTAGTTGGGTGGCTACGCTCAGTAGTCCTCGTCTAACATCATTTTTATTAAAGTAGAAATTACAGGAACATCCTAAATGCCTGCCATCTGAGCTGATCATGGGTTGTGTTTGCAAGGCTGACATCCTGCCCCTCCCAACTTACAAGCAGTACTTTCCAGCTCAACTTCAGGTGGGTGTAATGGTGGGGATTTGATCCTGCAGTGCACAGGCTCGCCCATTGCCCCGTTATCCCCTTCTGCCTACAAGTCCCCGACCACTAGCTGAGGAGGCCTAGAATTCGTGTTATCAATATTTCTAGGGGCTGGGAGGGGGCGAGTGAATTACATGGTATGCCCAGGACTGATGATCCCCTATGCTGACGGACAGGCGCTGACCAGTGTATGCCTTGGCTGGTCAGATTAGAGCATGGGTCATCTGAACTAACCTTCTCCTGGTGCGTGAGTCACTGGGCACACTCTGTCTGTACTGGAGGAGGATGGGTCACTTCCCTCCCTGCCTGGGCTGGTGATAGCGGTGGATCAGAAATGTTAAGTGTGGGATTACCTCGCCCTCCACACTCCCTAACTACATCATGCCGGCTTGCTGATACTCTGTATCAATTTCCTTCCCAATCTCTCCCCCACACACCGCCCCCACCCAACCTCCCCACTCCCGTTTTGGATGTTTGTTCAATATTGGACTATTTCCTTGGTAATGGAAAATCAGGCGGGGTGGGGGGGAGGGGGTAATTAATTGTATTTTCTCTGCTGTGGATGTTTTCTTATAATTTGATGAAGGCAAATAATTGGGGAACAAACCAGAAAACGTGAAGAAAATCAGAAAATGATTCACAATATCTGAGTGGATTAAAATCCAAAGGCAAAATCCTCTTTATTACACTTATGGAGAGACATAGCTCTGTCTATACATGGGACCACACGAAATGCTCGTATCTCTAACGATGGTTCCTAAGGCATTTATTTGCTTCTGTCGTTACTGGACATAGACAATGATGTGTGAGGAATAATGCAAATATCGACCATCCTCCCCTCTAATGCTGACACCCCCACCCCCACCCCAGCTCCCCTATTGCTCCTCCATCCATTTCCAAGTCAGGCAAAAAAAATATGTGTTTCCGATTTCCCCCCTACACCTTAGAGGCTTTCACCCCCCAAAAAGCTTATTAAATTAGGGGGAAAAGTCTTCTTGAGAAGAAAACCCTTAAAAGGTACATTTCCCTTGTTTGAAACAACTATTGTTGTTGAAATAGATATTAGACGAAGATCGACTACCTAGTATTGAGTTATATCAATAGGAAACACCTATTTTTCCTTGGCCTCACCCTGAACCCAGTCGTTGCCCCTTATCTGTACTTGACCCGGCGCCGGATTAACCCAGAAAGAATTAGTGTTAATCCTAGCAGCTAATCAATACAGGATTAAATCTGGAGATGAACAACACGTCATGCGGGTGATTCAAGGCTCCAGGGATTTGCTGAGATATTCCAGGAAATCCGGCAAATATCCTCATTTGAGATCATAACGGATCCTCTCGGCTTGTCGATCACAGCTCTGGGTAAACTATGACATCACAGGAAGTTTTTGTCTGAAATACTTGTCTGTTTTCTAATGAAAATCATGCACCCACCCCCACCCCTATTTCGGCCAGATCTTTGCAACCCATTCGTACAAATTAATTTCACAAATAAGAGAATATTACAATCCAATTCAAGGATTTAATGCATTCCATTGGTTAAAGGTTTAGTTTGAAGATCGAAATTAAGATATCACTGTCCGGTATTTTAATTCAAATGCCTCCCACCCGGCAGCTGAAAGCACTACAGGTTGCGCTGAGTGCCTATCACAGCGGAAATATAGGCTGTCCCATTCGTAAAGGATCGCTTCCTTCTGGCCATCATTTGATTCAAGGATAATCAACTCAATTTTGAGTTTTATGGAATATTTATAGCTTCTCCACAGAACTCGGATATGTCCCTGGCTTTTAGGATGATAAAAGTGCATTAACTTTAATTACTTAGTTGTTATTATTCAGATTGTATTCATGTGATGGATACTTGAAAGAGATTAGGTGCAGAGGAAATGCGTTGGTATCACTTCCGTAAACAGGTGCTCGCTTTTGATGATTCATGGCATATTCCGCCGATATATAACAAAGCTAATAATCCCAACGTTATTGATTTGTTTTCGTGTCAACAGTCTAGGCTCAGAGTTGAGAGAGTCCCTCACATCTAAGTAAAATCCTCTCGCTCCAAACAGCAAAAAGCCATTATAATCCCATTAGGGCGCCTACTCTAAGGCCAGTAGCGCAGTAGGCGTCCAATCACTGACATACCATTCTTATCTGATCTGAGAGGCTCTGAGCCTAGACTGTGAAGTTGTTCCATGTTTCCTGGGTATTATGTCTCATTGCATCTGTCATTTCAGTTTATAAGTGGATGATCAGATCGAGAATATAAGTGTCTAGGCCAATATATATGATGGATATGATGTATTGCTTCATCTACTAAATAGTATTGCCTACAGTTGGAATTTGGCGTCTGAAGTGCTATATTGGATCTGAGGGACCACCCTGTTCGACCAGTCCAACATTGGCTTCCCCCTTCCTACTCCACCTTCTGCTATAGCGCACTAACTATTTTAACACGCTTCTACAGCCCTTTGTCTCCTCAAGAAAAATGTTTACGACAGTTGCCATGACGACGCGCTCATAGAGAGTAGTATACACAGAAAGATGTCTTTGTGCTTCTATACATTTTTTTTATAACTTTCTGGCTTTGTTGATCCAAGAGGTCGGAAAGGCAAGGGTCTGGTCTGGGTTGGGCTTTTGTTCAGTTTCTTTTAAAGGTTGTTGGGCTTCATAGGTTTTGACTTTTTAATGAGTGCAACCCAGTGAAAGAATTTCATGCCATGGGTATACAAAGGTATTTTTCATGAGACTTTGCATGCTTGGAATGGTCTAAAGGTGGAATTGAAATACATCGTATTGATATTGATTTGTCTGGGGGTCAAAATAACCCCCCAAAATTGTTGAATTGTTCAAAAGTTTTATTTTTTTATTGTTACAAAATTGTTTTCCCACTTCCTATAATGATCGTTTAAGAAATAGCTTGCGTACTTGAAATAGCTGTTTGACATTTCGTCCTAAACTAATGGCATATCCAGTAACTCCCCTGCAGAAAGATTCTGTTGATTCTGGTTTGACAGGGCGGTGTAAGTAGTTGTGGTTGTAGTCTTGAACTAGAGGGATGCTTCTAAAACCATCCCACCGACTTCAGCTTTTCCAGGTGGGAAAATAATCCCTTTACTACTACTGAGATGTTTATAACTACAAGGGCTGTCCAGGGCCTGCTTAGCTTTGGATCCAACATTTTAGTTCTCCTCCGATGTTTCTATCTTAGATGTACATTTTCAGCGCTATCATTTCCATTCTAGAAGTATGCTATTTCTTTTTAATTGCTTGTATTAAAATGATTTAATTCATGCATCATTGTAATACCACACATCGGCTTTATTATATTCCTTTTTAGATTGTTAAAAACATATATAATATCAATATATTAAATGTATATAATAGGTATACATAATAAATCAACAGTCCCTGGTGAATGTCCTGGATAGGACCGACATGCCAGACGATCAGGTACCACTAGTAAAGATGCCATAAAATCAGCACAAAACTGCACTTGCTCCTCGTTACCTGAATAACTAATTCAAAAATCAGCGAAGAATCAAGCGGTTCGTAGTCTATTATCCCGAAATATATAATAATAAATCAATGAAGTAATTTAAATTATATGCCACACTTCTTATGTAAGCTCTTGTGCGAGTGTTGGAAGTAAGCCGTACATGGAATGTGAACTTGGTGAAGGGGATGGAGATATGTATCTGGTATTGAATAGCAATGTAAATTATGCTTCTAGTGTCTTGGTCTTAATGGCTCTGAGTGGTTTTCTGAGTAAACGCGAAGACATAATTTAAAATCCATCTGTATAGTAAGTTCCTTTGGAGATTTCGCCCTTTAGAGTTGAGCGATACTTTTCTTTAGCTCAGCCACAGATCACCATTCTTATATATTTCCTTCGTCTTTCGAATGCTTGGCACATGCATAAAGGCCTCAAAGCATTAGAAAATCTATCAGGATGTGAACTTGGTATTTATATCTAAACACACCTGGTACAATACTTACAGGCCATTACACATAGTACCGCAAAATACGTTGCGTCGTATGGATGTAGGCCTATGTTACTATGGCTGAGTGATTCCGGTGGTACATTCTAGTTTCTTCTGGAAGGTCTCGTGAACACTAACGTGATGGACGAGACATAAATCAGAACCAGAATAGTCAAAGCTCTTTAGACTTACCAACAAAAAAAAGTTTGTGAAGTTATCGGAAATTTTCCTTTAGAATTTTGAGAGGCTTACCTGATAAGCAGTAAGGTGAATTAAAATCGGAAATTTTCTGACAGTTTGCATCATCAGCTTACCTTCGGGAGAACGTTTTAGTGTCCACAGACTAGGCTCCCAGCCTCTCAGATCAGATAAGAATGGTATGTCAGTGATTGGACGCCTACTGCGCTAATCATAAGTGGCTTTCCTGATCCTGGAGTAGGCGTCCTAATGGGATTCTAATGGCATGTTTGCCGCTTGGAGCGAGAGCCTTTCCCTCGGTTTGGAGGGACTCTTAACTCTGAGCCTAGAATGTCCAGAGATTAGTGGAGCCTCTCAGATCAGATAAGAATGGTATGTCAGTGATTGGACGCCTACTGCGCTAATCATAAATGGCTTTCATGGCCCTGGGGTAGGTGTTATAAAGGGATTCTAATGGCATTTGGCGGTTTGGAGCGAGAGGCATTCCCTCAGTTTGGAGGGACTCTCTCAACTCTGAGCCTAGATTGTACTGAGATTAGTGCTTGTTTGAAGCAGGAGGAAGTCTATCCATCACCAGGCATTAATTAGCATGGTCTATTCATACCTCATATAAAGGAAGCCTGCTATCTCCGCTATTTCATGTCTTTTTATAATTAAACATGATCCAAATAAACAGCTCATTAAGCGATTTATGGCTTCCTGATTTAATTCTACCTGCGCTCTTCTTGTTTTATCATGAGACACAATCACTTTACTCGTACATGGATCTATTAATAAAACTCCATTATGCGTGTAATCACCTCGTTATGTGGGAAATGTCATGGAAGCTTGTTTTAGTCTGTTATCTACTAGACCCGTCTTGGATATGAATATTGATCATCTGGATTCAATATTATGTCAATATCATATTTGTAATTACAAAATAATATGTATTAAGTTAATCTTAATTCGTGGAAATACTTATTAGTCTATTTTCTGATTAACAATCGCATTTTTTTAGCACATTGAATGTCTATTTTATACATCTTTTTATAAATTACATAAACTTAATTTCTTAATACACACGCAATATCTAATTGATGCGATTTATAATCATTTCGGTTATGAGTAATGCCATGGGTATGCCTTGTAAATCTAATGGCCACCATTCAGGTACTTTTAACGTGGTAGTCTTTGGTGCCAAAGATATATTTACCTCCCTCCTACGCATAAACTCCGAGAGCTTGGTCTAAATATAGTGAGCAGGATTGAAGATCACCTGTCTGATCTTGATTTTCTCGGAGAGGATCAAAGATCCGCACACATCCTACTATTTCTGCTTCGTGGATAAGCCCAACCCTGCATCGGCAAATTCCTAGGCTCTAGTCTAGCTTTGAGTGACGGTAGCTCTTTCATTCCATCTCCATACGTTTGGAAGGAAACAAAAAATGCCAAGCTATATATTTTCATCAAATCTTGTGATTGATTGCTCGATTGATTGATCATACCTGCCGTGAAAAAAACGCTGTGAATGGTTGAACTTAACTTTTTTTAGGTATTGACATCACGTAAAAAAACCCCATCACATTGATCAAGTAATGGATCATATCATATCCCATAGTGTGCATCGTAAATACATGTTATATATACCCCGCGAATTTATTCGTCATATTTTGGTTGGGAAAGTGAGCCTAAAATCCCCCTGAATATCATTCAATTTTTATCGATTTTGATTGAAATTGAATGTTGTCTGAATTCAAAAGCAACTTTCGGTTGTAAATAATAAGTATATTCACTTAATCACGATACAATGTCTATAGTCGTACACAAATATTACCTTTGTCTGGTGGCATCGCATGCCATGCTATATCATTGACTGAGGTTTCATGTCGGCATACTATAGTAGTTCTGTATCTTCTGGCCTGATGCTCGTCTGATTTATAGTAAGGGGCTTAACAGCACACTACTCGATAACTCCCTTCAGATCTCAATGGTCCATCGGGGCGGGATCTGTCAGGGCTGATTTGATTCCATGGAGGCAGTCGAGTCTAATATAATAGACTTTTTTTTTGTATAAATGTTTCATTTTTCTATTCAGATCCCTATCTCCTCGTCGTTTTTGTCCAATCCTTATTACCAAGGAAGAGTTTTATTTAGACATATTCTTTTCTCTGTAGATCGTACTGTTAACTACATATATTATGTATGGTTGTTCAATATGCATGACGTACACGTATTGTATGAAATTGTTTCTCAACATGTGTACTTTTGTATTTTTCAGGTGAGACTTTTAACTGTTAACCATTTAGAAAACGACCAGCTTTGTGGTTTCAAAAGAGGTAAGACGAGGAGAAAATAGTTGACAAGTTTACATACTATTTAATAGTATGTAAACTTGTCAACTATTCACAAAATATACAAATCTAAAAAATTAAAGGTCATTAATGTGACAAGTGTACGATATCATATCCCACATTTATCCTAATGCAGTTTACATCAACATTGATACCGAGGAACGTAAAAGAAAACCACTTTGTCACACTGTCCTCATTTAATTTTTTCCCCTCATTTTTTCCTCTTTTTATATCTGTATTATTTTCCCCAACATTACGATCTGAACATTAATTGCGATTTGTATTCACCGAGTGCAAGCGTTATTGTCGATCGTGTAATGTTAACCTTTGTTGGCGATGATTACTACACGGCCTTTTACATTGACGAGGAACTAATGCGTGTCGTTTTCGCCAGTTGGAGTAGATTAATAACACGAATCCTAAAGCTTGGCCATAATCGCCGTCAGTGAAACTCTTCCAGGAATGATGAATTACTGGGTGTATCTGGTTATGTTAGGTGTAATATTGGATAATTGTCTGGTTATAATGTTAGGTGCAATCGTGGATAATTGTGTAATGTTAGATAATTAAGTGTCGGTTTCCTGAGGAACGTGTGACAAAATGACTGAAGTCAGGACTGCCATATGATATCATTGATCCATGTAATAAATATTGTTAGGTTAGAGACCAACAGGAGGATTCTACGCAATGATCCAATAAATTGGAAAATCACTGCCTTGCCCTTCTTAATAGTTTATTAGCCGAAATTGTTATGTTAGAACACAGAACTATCTATTATAGTTCTGTGGTTAGAACTACGAAAAATATCCAGTTTGATGTTTGGTAAATGAAAAAGCTATTACAGATAAATCAAGCGTGTAGGTTTTTGCATATGATCGGTCTCATTTGACAGATCATAGTGTAAGGCCATGACCTTCGAAAGCCACTTGGCTTGGAGCAAAGAATTTCGACAGGAGCCATGCCATCGGTCACTTTACATTATCGACTGTTGATTTTAACCCAACCATAATTCCCAGTGTCTGGTGCCAATTTAGTGAAATTGCTACTTGGCGTAGGCTTGCCCCTTCCTGGACCAAGTAAAGGCATGCCAGTGATAGTTACACTGGGCGAGTCTGCTCGCTAAATGCCCTCGGTTTTACATTTGTTTCCATCCCTTGTGTGAAAACCTGTGTGACTTGTAAACAGAACAGGGTATAAAAGGCTGTATCCACTGAGCCGACAGACAAGAGTGTGGTCAGTGAAAGATGAAGTAAGCCCAATGCCTCCTCAGTCTAGGCTCACACTTAATTAGAGTCCCTCCAAACTGAGAGAAAGCCATAATAAGAATCCAATTAGGGCGCCTACCCCAGGGGCAGAAAAACGATTAGCGCAGTAGGCGTCCAATCACTGATATACCATATCTGATCTGAGAGACTCGGGGCCGACTGACTGACGGCCGTCTGCCCAATGCCTCCCGTCAGGATATCCTCGTCTGGCCATTTTTAAAGGTCAGCCTAGGTCCCCCATGAGAGGAAAATCGGCTGAGTGTACATAGGACTTAAATGCAGTTAGAGACAGGCAGTCAGATGTGACTGGCAAACTGGATCCTGCACCCCCAGGCTGCTGGTGTAGGGGTGAGTTGTGGCAGACTGACCTTGGATTATCGTGCGGGATCAGCCAGATAAGCCTGTCTGGACTTCTAGAGCTCCCCTTACACCACTCAACAATACACCCTGGGCCAGGGCGTGAATAGATATAGCCCTTCTATAGTGGCTTTCAGGACATTTGAGGGTTTAACACTTACAGTTTTTATTTCGCTGCCATCTGGTGCGATGAGAAAACCAAGTAAATATATGCATGATGTGTCTCTTTAAAAAATGGGCATTATATCAACCCACTTCTGTATTTCTATTTCTTAAAGTTGTCAATATTTAGAACTAGATTTAGTAATGGGTATGTAATAGTGTAGACTTTGGGGTTGGATTATTAGGCTCAGAACTGGGAAAGTCCCCCCAAACTGAGGGAAAGCGTCTCTCTCCAAACCGCAAAATGCCACTAGAGTCCCATTAAGACACGTACTCTAGGGCCAGGAAAGCCATTAGTTCTGCAAGTAATCAAGTTATTCCTTCTTTTTTTAAAAACCTTTGACCAGTTCATTCAGTCCTAATAAAAAGTGAAAAAACTCAATCCAACACCTCTCTTTTCAACCAAGTAATAATCTCACCTGAATTGAAACTTAATCGGTTGGCAGCACCCCTGCCAGCATTTTTTTTAAAAAGTTATTCCTAAGAAAGAAAAAAAAAGTCATTCCTGGCAAGAAATGTTTCATTTACCGATTTGCGTTGTCAGCGGTGAAGGAAATGCAGATTTAATATGACCATCCTGTGATGTCAAACTTTTTAGTGGAAAGGACATAAGTCAGCTTTTACTTCCTGGATACACTGTTATCCTCTCGTGATTGAATTCCGGTTTGATTGTGTACAAACACAGAGTCGTGTGGGTGGACCAGAAGTCAGCTGGAAGTTGATTTGATTTAATCCTATACAATTAGCAGTGCTTTTATGAGTTGGCTCGGGCATTAATTGCAAACGCTGATCCGTGAGCTGAAGTAAAAATCAGATATTGATTTAATCCAGTGTTTATTGGGTTGTGTTTGTCATTTGAAGCTTGGCATATAAACTTGTTTACGTCCATAGAAACCAATATATTAATTGGGATAAAACGATGGAATGAAATTATCCATAAGCCAAAAAAAATGACACTATACAGGATCTATTGGACGAACGCCAAGAAAATAATATAGCGTTCAATTCCACTATTGTTGGACAAAACTTAGTGGCCACTGATGAAAGTATTACGAGGGGCGTACATAATTCACTCTTATTTACCAGTCGTGTGCTTAGAGTTTGTATCAACACGTGTGGTGAAAACCCCCATCAGATGTCAGATCGTCAGAAAATGTACAATCGGCAGATCATTGAATAAATTCTGCTAAATTAGGCCAGGAAATGATCAACACTAGGCATATCCTCAGAGTAAGAGAGGCATATCTGAGTACATTTGGTATTACCATGATTCAGACAATCTGTTGCGTTATGCTGAACTGTATTTTGGATCCTTAAATTTGGTTTATTTAAGAGGATTTGTGAAGGCGAATTGTACACTTTCCGACGACTTGACCCACGATCAGATGTCAGTGACCTTGACTCAATATATAACCCGTGTAATTCACGTCACAAGCTCTCTGACTTGTGGCTATCTGCTGTGGCGGTGGCGGCGCTGGGGGACTTGTTGGGTGATCTATGGGGATTTTGTGAGCAGGGCGGCGGGTTTGTGGTCAGTCATGTCCGAACCTGTATACTTAATATATGTAATAGTGCCAGAGGGGAATGGGCTTGGGCACTGGTATTTATGCCAGTCATGGGGCAAACAGCACACCCAATGTTGCCGCTGTCCAAGGCCTCAATTCATCCTGCAAGCCCGGGGGGCTTTAGCTACTCCTGCCGACCCCTATTACAGGTATTGATCCCTCTAGGACAAATAAATGAATCAACACAACTTGGGTCACGTCTTCACCCTGTCATGAATTGAACCTTCATTCTAGAAAATGAACTCGGTACCCAAATTCAAACCCTGCTTGTACAGTCAGGCACGAAGACTTGCAATGACTGTAATTGTTATAATGTATTTCTACCCGGTTATTTTCCTCGGGAAAGGGGGAAATGCAATTCGCAACATCGACTGTGTATGAAAAAGTGTTGTATTCATTGTCCTGGGTCTTTGCCCTCAGAAATGAACTCTGTGCCCAAATCTAAACCCTTCTTGTACAGTTACAAAGCATTGTTTGGTTGGTATTTTATCCAGGATAAGATGTCGATGCAGTATGAAAGTAGATTTAGAGAAGATAAAAATTGTTACGACGAGAATATATATATAAAATTGTTAGTAGATGCTCTATACAGCAGTGCAAAGTTTACAAGTGTTCAATGTATTTCTACCCAGATATATTCATCGGGAAAGGTAGAAATGCAAATCGGCACATGTGAAATGAGAAAGGGTTTTATTCATTGTCCCGGCGGCGTCTTTACCCTCACTGCTACAGGCCCATTGCCATAATTCCCAGCCCTAGTGCAGCTTTTATTGTCTGCGATCAACAATCGTGGCGCGATTAGGTTATTTATGGATTGTGAACTTTCTATTAACATTTGAATCACTGTTCAGTGCCTGTCGTGACTATTGAGCTTTTTAATACCTTTGATCCTTGTCTGGAGAATGTTTTGTTCAGAAATTTATTAGGAATTGAATACCACTGTCAACCTTATCACTATGACATGCATCTCACCCTCGATGTGGTACCTATACTTCATTATTCCTAGTCTCATTACATTCTATTCTTTTTCAATTGGAAATTTAAATTTAAGTTCGATCATGCAAGTCTCATCAACTCGGATGACAGAGACTTTAATCCATTTCATTTGTCAGCAGTACTGCATCAGGGCTGAGAGTATTAAGAGAGATGTGTTGATAGGTATTCAGCTCCATTGTTTGTGTATATACACAATGTTGTCAGTACGTATGTCCTATGTTGTGCTAGTTCTCCTGTACCAGGAAGGACCTGGGCCTAAACCTTGTGGACACAGCCGACCAGGCTGCCATCTGTTGGAGGAAAATAAAAACTTAAAGATATTTATAGTCCTCCCATTATAAGTTGACTCGATACTCTCGAGTAAATGATTTTGATTTTGATTAATTGTGCTGGGATATAAATTTTCTTATCGCTGGTGGCTATTTCGACTATTTCTTGAAGCACTATTGTTAATATAAGGTAGAAAAAGTCTAGACCCAAGAGTTGAGAGTCCCTCCAAACTGAGGAAAAGCCTCTTGCTCAAAACCGCAAAATGCCATTAGTACGCCTACTCCAGGGCCAGGTAAGCCATTAGTGCAGTAGGCATCCAGTCACTGACATACCATTCTTATCTGATCTGAGAGGCCTGGCTCTAAGTCTAAGCCTAGACTGGAAATGCAATTATGGTTACTGATATTGAAGTTACTGAATCAAAATCTCACCCAGAGCAAATATACTTAGGTTGACAATAAGTAATACATGTACCTCCTGTTGGTCACTATAAGTCCGTGGTGTTGTGGCAGACTCTGGCCATATCAAGACATGAGATACAATACTTCATCATTATATCCGTCATGAAGTATTCATCCAATAGATGGTCAGATCTGGCGATGGCTGTGAAGCCAAGCTGCTCTTGTTATCTGGTATCAATAATGGCCATTTTATTGGAAAGCCAGAGATGTTATGATAGGGAAAGCACTATAGACTGGCCCTCATCCCCCAGACGCATCCATTGTAGGGCTCCCCATTCACTGTTAGTCTTTGATTCCTCAGGTGAGGCAGTAGTGAATAACTAGCGGTTCTAATATGATAGATTTTATTTATTTTTTCCCGTTTTTTAAAAAAAAATCAAAGACAATCAAGTCAAGTTTCTCAGTCGAGGCAGTAGTGACTAATTAGTCATTCTAATATGATCGATTTTAATTTTGTTAAAGACTTAAGCAAGTCTAGGATAACTGCGCTTGGATGCATTATAACCTAGCTCCTGATATTGAGATCTCATTGTAGGAGTTAATGGTCTGTGCAATATTTCTTGGAGGAACAATGAGTGTGATCTTTAATAATAGCTCATCCCAATCGGCTCATTTGATCTTCCATTTGTTATTTGCTATGAAAACATTAGTAGAAGTGTTAGATATCGAAGATTGAATTTCATTTTAGGAGAGGCAGATGTCTCTACCCTTTGGCCTTGGGCTAGCCATGTTTGTTCTGTCCGCAGTAAAACGCCTAGCTAATGTGGCAAGGAATCTGTCGCCTTGTCTAGCAGATGTCATAGGCTGTTTATCGATGGCAATAAACAGCAGGGGGTGTTGTGTCAATAGAATCTGATCTGTTAAAACAGAGGTGGAAGGGCAAAAGAAATAGGTGTTTCTGATTTATATAGCAGAAATCCAGGTAGGGGAGGGGGAGGGGATGGTAACTTTTTTTAACTTTTGGAAACCACCCCACTTTCCAGGGACTGACAAAAAGTCTCTTTAGTAAAAATAGTTGTTTTGAACAAGTATTGAAGAGAAATGTAAATTTTTTCGGTTTTCGGACTGTTTCCTGCTTTAATTAGTTTGTTTGGTTAAACAAAATCGCAAAAAAAATTGGCATGCTCCAACGATTTTATGGTGGGGTAGGTTTCTATAGGTTGTGTGTGTGTGGGGGGGGGGGGTTAAATCGGAAACACACCTATTTTATTTTTTGGCCTTGGCTTGGTGGACAATTTCGCTTGCCCTACTACCCCTTGCCCATTACAAACACACACCTGACTGAACATGGGCACCTATTTACCTTTCCTCCATCCCAGTTCCCTGTTCCCCCAAGGCGTTGTTTCATTGATTAGTCATCCATCCCCTCCTCCCTTCCTCTCCCCCACCTGGATCATTACCACTGCACTTGAAGTGCACACCTGGCTCTCATGTTGGTCTGAATCCCAAATGAGGAAATAGACCTGATTCTATTTTTTTTCATATCAGATTTTATTTGCATCCAACCTTTCCATCGATTGGCTATAGATTTATACCTACCTACTCAGTAGCTATGATTTAAAGTTGTATGAACTTGGGTGCTGCCTGATTTTGAATGAAATTAATATGATCCTTCACACCTGATTGAACCTTAAGTCATGAATTGTGAATACCGACTCCTGTCAATGCCATATAACATAAATTAATTATTATTTTATGACATATTAACCTTATCGAATCTGTATACATGGACTATTTGCATTAATTCCTACCGTATAAATCATATATTAATCCCCTGACTCACCAAGAACGATTATATGTGGGTCTAATTATGCCTCCTTATGTAAACTGCCCATGCATACCCTCCCTTGCTGTAGTGAGTGGGGTAGCAGCAGTAGCCTATTCACATCACATGCCTTTGTTTACACATGAAATATTCATTTTTTTGTGTCATTCAGTTTATGGACGGCCGATGTTTGATTGCACTTCAAACCAGGTTCATATCCATTTTGACAATTTGTGAATAATGTTTACCAACTACCTGATAGGGTTTCCATGATTTTGTTACCCGTTTTACTGGTGAATAGTGCATACTTTAAATAATGATTAAATACATAATGATATTGATAAGGTTAGTACTACCATTGAATTATCAAAATATTGTTTGTATATCTGAAGAGTGGGAAACATATGGTAATGATTATATTCATAACGATTTCTTGACAATACCTTGCCATTTCAAATGCTCATGATATAATGTGGGTCGCGGTGTCGGGTTTCTTACATTATTTTTGTAAGATATATCACGATGATGGTATAGCGAGATATTACTGGGCAGCAATTACTATAGAATGATAAATATGTATACGTGGTATATATGGTAATCCACTCATGAAGACTGGAGAGATGTGTGCCTTGCAACAATGTTCAGAGAACTGCCTCTTTGTTGACATGTATAGAGTAGAACCATTATCATTACGTAACAGGCACCGCAAGTTTGTCATCATTGATATTCAGTAATGATTCTATTTCTAACTGATAGACAGTAGCAAATAAGGCAATTATTCTAAAAAAAAAGCTGAAAAACCATTATTTGATTATTTTCAAAATCATAATAGCTTTCAGGTAAATATAGAGTGCAAGGTGTAATACTATAACTCATACTAGGTGTATTAATACACTTGACATATAAGGAAACCTGGGGTCCTATCTTACCTGAAATAAACCTAACCTAATTTGACATGCTTATGGGTGACCTACATTTAAAATCTGGGTCGAGCATGAGCGGAATAAAGCGATGGCATCTTCATACACCAGCTTCTCCAGTGTCAACTCTTGCAGGAAAAGGCAGCAGTTGAGGTTTGAGGGTTTGACGGAGGTGAGGAGTGTGGGCGGGGGCGGGGGTCGTGGTGACAAGACAGGTGAATGTACTATAGGATGCACCTGTACCTGCTGGCCCAAACCTCACAACTCAAACCCTAAACATCTCCAGCGTCCCTGGATAAGGGTTTACAATATAGTAAGGTAATATTTTTTTAAAAAGAACAGAAACCTTGATTTGAATTCTCTATCACAAAAGTAACATTATCAGGGATCCAATGCAAACACATTCATTGCAAAGATATTCAAAAAATATGACAGACTGCTTTTGCTTTTAACATTTTTAAGATTATCATTCCTGAAGACAAGTGAATGGATGATTTCATCTTTACATTTTATTAGTTAATATTTTACTCTAAGGGTATACGCATATTAAATGGTATTTTCCTATCATCCCTAGACAGGCCTTTTACTATTTAATAATGTTCTGCAGTGCTTAAAAAATATTTTCAAAATGTTCACTTAGTATACAATGGGTGTCTAATGTATGAGACAAAATTGAACCATAAGCGGTCTAACTAATAGGGAATTATGCTGGGTAATTGGATTCACAAACTGCATCCATCCCATTCACCTGCTCAGCTGGAGCCATTATCAAATTATGGCCACCATTTCATGGCTGGCACACATGCCTTGCACGGGCTGCAACACTCGAGCATAGAGTATCAACAGTACCTGTGTGTTGACCCATTTATTCATGACCTTCGGGTGACCTTGGTGCATCGCTGACCCCAGGTTTCCTGTGTCTTGTCTTCTATCCCTTGACAGAAGAACCCCACTGAGGTCATGCGGTGCAGATTATGGCACCCAATATAGATCAGTTCGTCGGGGGATCAGTAAATTTGAATTTGAAAAACATTTTATTGAGATCAAGGATCGCTATCGAAGAAGAGTCTCCAGCGAACGGGAGGTTTTCATTCTCTTCTGTGGATTTGTACAATTGTGATATAGGCAAGAAACAATACCAATTCAATCATAGACTGCTTCTTGCAAAAGTTTACCGTTCAGTTAATAGAAAACTCTTGTCAGTGCATTCCTAGTCTTCTTGTGGACCAGAACATCTTCAATCAATATTATATTAATGATTTTAATGACTGAACAATATATAAATTGATTAATCGTTTTTCTCTTTGCTTTTGCGGTCAGTTTTCCTTAGTTTGAAGGAGTCTGACAGGCTCTGGGCCAATACTGCTACAATATTCTTTCAACGCCCCATCCTTTCACTTGCTCACACTAGCCCCTTTCTTGTTCTCTCATCATCTTCTGGTTAGGGGGGGGGGGGGGGGGGCTCGGCCCTTCTCGGCCAAGACACAAGCCATAGAGAATCTTCAGAAATGCGACAATACAATAGAGATAAGAAGCACGCGCCAGAAGAAAGGTGGAAGAATATGTCTGTAGTCCTGATTTGACTGTTTCAAAATACTTCAGGCTCCAAGAGGTCGAGGGTGCTCCTTTGTGATTAGTCTCTTTGTAGATCTTGGAGCAGGTTGAATTGACAAAAGGGGGTAGGTTACACCCCTGTATGTTCCTAAATGTTGTCCCCTATTCTCATGTATTCTCCCCTTAGAAAATGACTAATTTGTTTCAAAATGTGCAAGAGAATCTCTCTAGAGAATTTTGGATCATAATACTTCTGAGGCAAATTGTCACATCTATATTATCGCATGATATTGAAATCACCTTGCATAGCATTGTATATAAAATAGTGAGTATTCAGTGCAAATGCGATGTCAAATAGTGAGTATTCGCTGCCGATGCGATGTAGAAAACAAGGCTAGCCCTTAGCCTGCATTCTCAGATCGTATTCTGAGAATGTTGGCGACCAGTTTGACTTTTTCACACGCCAATCTTGTTTGTCCCAGGCGACGGGATTTGGCTCTAATATTTGTTTTTTCGCTTCTTGTGCCTGCTGTGTGCTTCCGTCTCCATTACATAACCTCCCTCCCACCTGGGGACCCAGCCATGCTAAAGCTACCTCCAATACTTCATAGTGATCCCTTATGCTAAGTGGATGTTGGACCAATATTTAAATTTGCTTTTTGAGAGTTTTGAACCAAGTGTTAGAATTTGCACAAAGGCTGAGCTAACGGTTGGATAGCACAACTTATACACAGAAGTGTTAAGGTTAAAAAGTTTAACTTTACCGTCCTCACGAACAAGAATATCTATAAGGATGTGCTTGAGGATACAGACGTGTAGTTTATATTACTTATTGAGTTATGCATACTTGGGACCTATTTGGACCCATGTGCTTATGTTGCCATGTGTTTAGTTTGACCCAGCTGATAGGGAATAACACTAATGTTATGATATTACAGAAGCTTAAACCAAATAATTTGCATGGGTAGAATTCTGCCAACTGATAGACACTTTAAAGGGGTGTATATATTTAATTATCCAAAGGAAAAGTCAGGTTTTTGCATTTTTTACCTTATTTCCTTAGAACCTGTCCGACCTCTTCTTCAAGTGACAAGTGAATCAAATTATTTTACCCTGGAAAACCTTAACAAATAATATTACTCATTTAGATGTAACTGGCACTGTGACACTTCCCTCAAAATTACCTTTCCTTTGCACTTAACATAATATTTTTATTGTGTGGCTGAATCTTACTGAAAACTTCTTATGTGCAGAGAGGTGTACCAGCATTCAACCTCAAGGTGACAATTGGCGTGGGCGTGTTGTAGTATAGGCTAATGCATTGCATGGATATTTTGGTACCCATTGGTAGCCACTTTATACCTCTTCAAATTCGCGTCAACGAGGAAAGTGCCGTAACTTTAGTTACATTGTTATTTGTTAGGATATTCAAAGGTGATCACTTAAGTATATAATGAATTAAGCCTGCTTTGTTGTAACGTCAGCTAAGTTCACAAATACATTGTGCTCTACCTGCCTGTATACCTCCTACCTGACAATGGGCTAACGTTTAGAGAGAGCCACCTCGGTCCCCTACTGTCACCCACTCTCATCCTATTAGTCCAAGAGTCGACTATTGTTCCGTCGTCTATATTTAAATATCTTAGGTTCCCTTCATCAATGGGTCCTGATCAATCTGATCTGGTTTACCTAACTTTATTGTTGGTTGTTACCTAAAGAGGGGTGAGGGTTAGAGGACTGGCACTTATGGTGCCCATTGCTTGTTATTTCTCTCGGTATCTTGGACGCAATAGCGTTAAAAGATGTCTGGGTGGGTTTTTGCCCTGCTGGTCTCGTCTGTGAGCTGTGGGTTAGATCAAGTTGGTTACGTCGATAGTGCAGTCCCTCTGCCAAAATTCAAAGGAATCTTCACTTTTGTTCCTTAGATATTAAATTACTTTTTAACCACTATCCCTCTAACAAATTACAGTGGTTGCCATGAAATGGTGGTCAGTTATGGAAATTTCGGGGGGGGGGGGGATGGTCCTAGTATGATTAAATGAAAACGGTTTACAAGACTTGGTCACAAACTCCTTAAATTAAAATAAAAGTACCTTTTTGCATATCAAGTGCCGGACTATACATATACATAGTTACATTTAAGATTACATTTAGAGGTTATAATACTCAATAATAATGCTAAGTAGGTACACAATGCAATAAGTATGTAGGTAGCTAGATTATCATGGATTATAAGCTGTTAATTACAGGTATAGGTGGGTAGGTCACATATGGCATGTGTCGAAATATCTGTCTTTCTATTCTACCCAGAGGTTTCTTATACACGTAGATTCTCCTTAAATATATCCTTGCTTTCCTATTTTTAATCCAGACCCGTGGATGGCACGCATATATGTCTTGTTTTGCCAGAAATGGCATGTCATCTCGCGAGATTCTCGTAAGTTAAGGCGAGCGTTTGGACACCACCCGAGATAATTGTCTCTTGTATACTGTTGCTGGTTTTGAGCAACAATTTTTTCAGAAGAGAATGAACAAAAATAGGACATCTTTCGCCCTGACTGCTGATTGGCATTTTAATGATGGCACACCTTAATTCTTCCCCACCCTGTGCTGTTTACTGGACCCATGCCCCCTTGTTATTTAGCGTGCCAGTCCACCCAGTGCTAAAACACATAGTTTTACGACATCGCATGTCCTTTCATCACACCCTGTTCTAAAATAAGTGAGCCGAGATACCAAAGATGGGCAGGTCTCCAACGGTTGCAAGCGAAGAGGCCACACCTAGCCCTCTAGCTCACGAAGCATATCTTTAAGCAGGGCTTATACATGTAGAAAGATTCTCCGCTGCTAGAACTAGAAAGAATGGGAAGAATTTAATCAAGCGCGGAAAGTCGAACAATGGACTTATAGCTCCGAATAACCACCAGGAACAAAACACAACTATAATCCATATACATTTACTTTCACCATATTATATATCTGACCAATATACTTTCATTTAACCATTTTTAGAATCCAGGCTTTTAGGAACTCTGAACCATTTTGCAAATTCCTATCTTTCTTATTGGGTATTTATGTCAATCCCATTTCCGAAGCTTGCTAAGTATTGCGGTACTTCACAAACTATATATCCTTCCTACATGTTCCAATGATGAGGCGCAGATTGTTTTGGCTCAGATCAAAATATTTGCGTCTCAGAATATTGGCCTGGAGCTTTATTGCAGTGTGGAAAGGAGCTCCGTATATATACACTCGGCTATAGGATAGTGTGAGCCCGTATTGTACTGTCCAGGTAATATGTTTACCTTCTTTTCTGAGAATGCCTTATATTTATGGAATTCTTAGATAATAGTTATTTCAAGCAGAGGACGTTGCTGACAATATACATGTATGTAATACCTATAGCACATCTGGGATGGTAAAGAAGGGTCTCATCTGTAATCTGTATCTGTAAAATGGTTGTATCTCTTGCAATATGCGATTCCAACATTCATCCGGCGTAGTTTGTTGTACCAGAATATTTGGCATGGGAGGATCATATATGTGAGAGGATAAATGGTTTCTAATGCTTAATTAAACCACTATTGGTTTGATACTTGCAATTACACCACATGCGATAACCCCACATTAAATCGAATGTACATATATAGAGCGTGTGTATCCCTGTGTTCATATCGCACGTGCCTTTCTAGTATTTAATCATAACTAGTAAGCTAATAGATTACATTTGATAGTTGACATAATAAGTCTCCTTGTTATAGTCATCATAATAGAAGGTGGTCCCTCAGTTACATTCCAACACCCAGTCGCTTGGTTTGTACTTTATGAAATTATAGGCATACCATACATAGCTGGACAACAAATATGACCTCTCACTGCTGCTGGGCCCGTATTTTGTACAGCACTGAACATTTGACAATAGGAATGAAGTCAGCATCCACTGGATACCTTAATTATATATACCCGCACCTGTTTGCTGGGGAATCGCTAGGTAAAACTGGAGTGGTATTTCCAGCGCAGTTGCCTGTATACCTACCTGCCTTATTCTGTATCAAGTCGTATATAATGGGTATATAGTGGGATTGTTTATTGCCTGGGTTCTACACGTTCAGGCATTTGTCCATGAGAATGTCAGGGTGATGACGGAATTGAACCAACAATTTCCAAGCTCTGTGATATCCAACCTATGAGTTGGCGTTCCACAGAATGCTTGTGTTCAATATTGACAATTAGTATATGTGTATCGACAGTCAAGTAATTCAGGCCTATGTTCTGGTAAGATTTTCTCTATTTTCTTCGTTTTGTGTTGTTGTTGGTGGTCCAGTTTATTAATCAGAACTCTCTTGAGCCATAGTGCTAATGACAGACATCTTCTTTTGTTCTTCTACTATAGTAATAATCTCAGAAATCTCTTGAGCCACAGTACTATAGCCATGCCTCATTTGTTCTTCTACAATTAATCTTCTGTATATTGATTGACGCTAGAGAGTTTACCTTGCCAATGACATTATAAGTAGTTCGGAGCTAGCATAAAGTTCCTTTAAGTTTTGTGTCTTTTCACTTGCTATGCAAAAATGAGGGTGTGGCGAATACCAATCCTGTAAAAAGGTCATTCGGAAACACAAGGGCACATGACATCACACCTGGGGAGAACCCAAGCTGACCACTTGCCTGCCAAAACCTTGTGGTCATCATGCAACATAATTAGCCAGACTAAACAGATAAGCCACTGGGCATGGAAGTGAACGGTTCCTTTTGTTTGAAGATCTCCTCCTACCTGGATTCTCATTTCAATTGATTTCAAATGATTGTTTATACTGCAAAATCTATGCAATCGTTTCCTTAGCTTAGCATTTATTTGTGTTATATGTGGGTAATGGATCGTTTCCCAATCGTATTCTCAATACTCTATGTCTCGTTTTTTCAACTGTATAATGCCCCACGGGTTAAAAAAAAGCTGAATCTTCTATTCGTTCTCTGCATTGCTTCTGCGATGTAAATTCCAACAAAGGTTCCTTTTCTCATGTGAAGGACGACAGGAGCAGAATTGGATCTCCCCTTTTGTGACAGGTGGGATGATGAAGAAATACGAGACTGGCTGGCAGAATGGGGGCATTTTATATAATGGGATCTGGGAACCTTACCCTTGAATTATATGGGAATGGAATCTGAAGTGAATGGAAGAAAAACATGGGCGCTCAACAAAGTGATGCTTGTGTGTTCTGCTGGTGAATGTATATACATAGGCATGTAAACCTGGAAGAAAGAAAAGGTTTAATGAAGCATAGGACCGTATCTGTTTGCTCTATTGAGATCTTTCAATTTGCGCTTCGAGTACTTGTACTTATATAAAGCTGAGATTATTCTCTTGGAAATCCAAATAGGCTGTCTGCTAGGCGACGGTACATCAGATGGAAATGTAGCTCCATGGGGACATCTAGTGGATCGAATTCGAACTGAGGTAGTTCTCCTTGGTTATAGAAGGTGGCGCCAACTATTTCTATGGGTACTAGCTAGTCAGTGCAAATCTAGTCGCGTTGCTTGGTCAGTGTTTTCTTGGGATAGAAAGCAACTGACAAGGTATTTTAACGACGGTGATAATAACGTATTTAGGCCCATTCAGAACCCTCCCTATTATATCAGGGTAATTTGATTTGATTTTAAATTATTAGTGTTTATATTCCCGGCCAAATTAACAGTCATGTTAATTAATGTTAAATTGCTGTTCACTTTGAAATCAATATTAATGACTGGAGCCCTAAGAACACTGTCTAATATATAAAGTGCCCATACGCCGAAGGTGGAGGAGGGCACAAGGAGAGAGAGCTCATTATTTTTGTTTTGTTTTGTTTGTTTAACACAAAAAGTAAGGCCACACATCAATTTTGCGGGCAAAATATAAGGCCATACATGCCCGAAAAATAAACCAGGCATTGACTCATCAACTATACACTGCCGTGTGCTAGCTGCTTTAATGATCATTTTACTTCAATTACCCTTGGTTTCATTATAACCTCCCGTGTTTTGTACTATAGGATGGTCTCCTGGCCCCGTCGGTGCCTGCAGGGCCTTCATCTACACCTAACATAACACCCGAGCGATGATTTCATAAGTGCCTCTCGCCTTGTCAATCAAACGTTATTACGGCAAATTGAATTAAGCCCCCATATTGGCTGGGTAGAAGATGGCTGGAATGAGATAGTTCTTTTTGTAATCTGTTCCTATCTATCTACTGCAGTCAGGAAAAAGCCTCTTGTTCTTTCGCTCTCTGAGATCAATCCATAGGGGATTTGCATGTCCGCCATCTCGAATCATGATTTGGATGGAATTATGGGAGATGTATGTCATTGTAAAAGATATAGAAAATATCATGATTTGGATGGAATTATGGGAGATGTATGTCATTGTAAAAGATATAGAAAATATGTTATGTTCAGCATGGATTATTTAACAGAGATCTCGTGTAAATCGTCATGTTTTACATGGTTCTGTAAAACAAGACTTCATCTTTCCCATCATGCGTTTAGTTGTTATAGATCATTTACATAAGCTGTCATATTGGTGAAAAGATCCTTGCATTTTTCGATAAAAATGTTGCAAAATACTTGTATGTCAGATTCGAGCTGAATCCGTCCCAGCATGCAATTTAATAAACATGCGCAGTTAAACATGCAAATCCCCTATTAAAAGTAATTAATAAATGAAGGATTGGGAAAAAGAAGAAATGAAGGATCGGCATTCATAGTATTTTTATGTGTGAGTTTTAAAATCAAATTTTGAAAAATTTGATTGATGTGTGTATGTGGCGGGGGTGTTGGGGGGAGGGGGGGTTAAGGGTACGCCCCCCCCCCTCCCGACTTATTCCCCAGGTCTCAACTACCACAGGGTAGACATGCCATGTTCTTCCAGACCATTAGGCACGATCCACTCAGCCAACACGGGTCAATATGGTATTTCCGACCTAAAACCTTCGCGCTCAAAAAGCACAATGCACTACCTGATATGATTTGTTTAGTCTCAGCACACTGACCAAGAAAAACTGCTTTAATAACTACGTGAAGAAAAATGATCGCGGTTAATAAAAATGTTTCTTTAAAAAAATGTCACAGACGTTCCATGGGAATTTCTGGTGGGAAAGCACTTGGTCGGGGGAGAAATCAAATAGGTTTACCCAAGCGATGGATTTAATCAAGTGGCGAAGAAAGCAAGGGAGATATTGGGTAAAAACCTAAATCCACCCTGTGGTCTATCAGACACTGATTTCTTTTTTGGTGATGGAATTAATGGGTTCAAAAAAGCTATCAAACAAGGGATCGAACTCTACAGCTTGGTTTTGAACTAATTTAAACACTTGTCGAACGGCTAATTTTACACCGCGTTTCACCCGCCCTAATTTGTAAGCGACTGACATTACCATTCCCATTAAAATTGTATCTGTAGTTGTCATCGTGGCCCATTTTTGTTCCATCCCCATCCACATCTCAACCCGCGATAACTAAAAACGTCAGCTTCATATGTTAGCCTTACTATTTGTTGAGTAAAAGCGAAGTCTTGCCATCTCATATATGTATATTCTGTGTTTGTTTTTAAGTCTTGCACTTATTCGTTGCATCCCGACATTATTAATGATACATCTAATAGTGACATCACATTTTTAATCTCGACTGAGTAGTTTGAGTAAAGTGAATGTATTATATTTAGCTTTTCATTTTGCTTTTATCCAGTACTTATTTGCCAGTGATTGAAACTTATGGTTTTATCTTATTCTTTTAGGTGAGTTTGAGCATCCAGGTATTCTAAAATGGTGACGTACTTTATATTTCACTGATTAAAGGTAAGTTCCATTGAAGGAAGATACGTCGGTTGCGGCGAGGTTATAGTTCTTCCTTCGGCGAAAGCCTATGGCTTAAATAATATATTGATCGCAGGGTTTTACCAGGGCTTGAGACAGGCAATATTGTACTACAATATCGTGTTCATTCCCTTCATCAGACCATAATGTAACGCTATGTTCCATATAGTCCTCGATAGTTAAGGCTGATATCCACTAATACGTCAAACCTCAGTGGCCCTCTCGTCAAAACTTCCAATATACAAGTAACGGGGAAAAAGAGGCTTTAGCTCATTTTCATCTATTTTCAATCTAGATAAAAATATTCGGCAATGGATAAAAATACTCGGCAATGGAAATGAGCTTTAGTGGGAATAAAAAAGTGTTGATTTGAGGCTCGACGTGTTAGTGGATACCAGTCTTAAGGTTCATTCCTTCTCTAACAACTACGTTGCAATCTACATATAGGTTTAACCACTCTAAAGATTGAACTAAAATTCCAATTTCTCTCCTTTTTAAGATGCCTTTCTTAGCTTAGCTCTCTTAGTAACTTAGTCTTAGCTTTGTGTTTTCCCTTGTTAATAAAAGGGTGATTATGTGATATATAAGGCAGCACGATGTACCATATCCTGCCCAGGCTTAATTAAGTGAAAGAAAATATGTATGCGATGATTAGTAGCAGCATAGGCGCAGGTGCAGAAGACGAGGCAATTTGTTGCTTCCAGGGGATTTGTGCTCGATCAGCTCCCTGTAATTTTGATATATAATATAAGTTCTTTACACTCGATAACAAAACATCAACATCGGCTGAGCTACAGATAATATGAAGAATGTTAGGCGGAAATTCTTGCGTCAGATTCCCTATAGGCTAATGGGAAATGGGAACATTGTCTGTGTCAATTTGTAGAACATCGATGTACGTTTCGTTTATGAAAGGAAAAAAAATATCGTTGGGAATACATTAGCAGTCTTTAGGGGCTCCTCCTCAACATCTTGTCTAGAAAGATCAACTGCCTCCGGGTATGGGAGCTCAAACTTGATCCCACGTTGCCTGTTGAGGAGCTGGGGGAGTTTGTAGTGTGGATTCTACTGCAATGAGAAACTATATTAGAGTGCCTAGACGGTGGTTCTGACGAGGAGTTGATATGTCCCGCCTAACGAACCACTCCAGATATACTCTCTCTCTCTCTCTCACTATCTTATTCAGCTCTAACTGAGCGATCCTCCTCCTTTTCTTGGCTGGTCTATTTGATTACTGATCCCCGTTGTTGAGGCTGTCTCTTTCGCTCTTCCTCTGTGTCTTTAATTTTTTAATCTCTCTCATGATTGCACAGCTGGAGGCGGGCAAGCACTTTCAGACTTGTGCAGATGGTAGTAAAAGAAGTTTGTTAGAACATTCAGAATCGAATACACCTTATATGTGAGAGACTGGCAATGGGCATTTTACATTGAATGCTAGTACTTTATCTGAATGTTTGCTAACGTTCAAAATAATATTCGTATCAGATACGAATCCCACGCTAAAGAATGTATTACTTGACATACCTGTGATATCTTTAAAGTATAGTAATAAAATATATATTGGCTTCAGTCGTCTTTGATCTATATATAGTATGTCCTTTAGATGACGATTTGGTTTTAAAAATCATTTTCATACTTTTGCATCATTTATTCACAACTCATTACAATACTGTGTATTAGCGTCTGTCCAATCTGCATTCCCATTAATCTAAAATATGAAGCATCAGTCTTGATCAGGTAGAAATGTTTCATTAGTTCCTCAAATCAGTATTTTGAAATGAAGGTACTACCAGCCAGATAATACCTGGCCAGAAGAACGCCCACCTTTTTGCATAATTCTTCCGGCAAAACCACATACCCTTGGCATTTTTTCATGTAATTAATAATAACACGCCATGGCCAAGAATGCCCCCATCTGACCACAGAGAGGTTACCATGGAAACGGTGAATGTAATAATTTCCTATGTCTTCCTGACTTGTTATGCCATCGGTTCTTATGTAGAGATTTAATGGGTTCCTTTTACTGGGCGTTCGGGCACAGAACCATTATCAAACTCTTCTCTTCATTATGTAACTATGTTTTAGATCCATAAATTGTCCAGTCTTTGCTCTTCTCAAGGTTATTAGGTGTAACGCAGTCTAGGCTCAGAGTTGAGAGAGTCCCTCCAAACTGAGGGAAACATCTCGCTCCAGGAGAGCCATTAGCGCAGTAGGCATCCAATCACTGGCACACCATTCTTATCTGATTAAAGATTGTGAGCCTAGACTGAACAGTCATTATTTACCAGTAGTTTAGTCCCTCAATGCGCCCACTGCCTCCCTTTCTTATGATCAGACGTAAATTACCAGTGACGAGCATTACTGTGGACCTTAGACACTTAGTCGGCCTTTTATGGTCAAAGATGATAAGGGTAATTTTTTTCTTTGTCTGCTTTATTAAAATACCTGAGCATACGGCACCTGCGCGAGTTTGATGTCTGCAATTTTAGGAATGACGCCCCCAAAGGACAAAATTCCGCCATCCAATCTAGGATGCCCATACTATATTCATAAATATGTATCGGATTGCATACTTCAGGGAGAAAATATTCACCCCCCCCCCTGCTTTCATATCTCGGTTCTTAGAATTGTTAAGTTCGTGGAAGCATCGAGTATAAAATGGTGGAACCAGCATAGATAACAATACTAGTGAAACTGGAATGCAATTTCGAGCTGCCGGACCCTGGGAGGTATTGCCCCCTGCTGTGGGTGCATTGTTTCCTTTGATCTTAAAAGATAGTTGACTGTCAAAGATAATAGTTCTCATTTGACTCAACGTGGGTACGATCTCTTTATTCGTCTCACAAGCATAAGTGAGCGTAGATATTGGTGCGTGTGTGGTCTTTGGGAAAGCTGTTGAGTCTCTCAACTAACTACCCTGCATGATCACCCTCTCTCGGGATCTCGACTAGCTTCCCTGTAGTCTATCTAAATGGGCACATCAAGCTGGGGACTGTCTGGGCTAAGGTTTGATTTCTCCAGTGGGGCTCCATTGTAATATACTGTTTTCATAAAATTTTAAACAATAAAACTCGCCGACTTGTTAACGTAAATAAACATCAATGTTCTTAGGTAAATATTGGCCTTTAAAAACCCATCCTGTCTGTGCAATCCTGAAAGAATCAACACATTACTGACTTAATGCAGCTATTAAACTAGAATCACCAACTGAGAACATTTTTGTCAATTCTATTCTCGTTCCTCTTGAATAATATCAGCAGATGTTGCCTCCTGGATCTCCGTCTCAAGTATCCCTTACTTCTCCGTCTTGGAATCCGTTCTGTCCTCCTATTTCAACCATCCATAATTCCATGAGCACTAGAAATAGCAGCTAACGCCTGGGGCCTTGGAGTCCCTAGACACGTCAAGTCTTGTAGCTCTGGGTGGAGTGGGACATCTGCCTATTTAGGATGGCACTTGTAAAAGCCAAAGTTTTGACTTTCACTGCTCCATGGTAACATGTTGGTGTGACAAGCGTCTCTATGTGGCAGTGTGGAACTGTAGACGCTGCTGATGAGGCACACAGGGCCCTGAGCCCAATATGACTGCTTCTGTCTACAGGAATATGACTGTCATGTATGTGGGGGAAGTCGCCAGAAATTGTACAATTCAGTCTAGACTCAAAGTTGAGAGAGTCCCTTCAAACTGAGGGATTGGGAAAGCCTCTCGCCCCAAACCGCAAAATGTCATTATAATACCATTAGGACCGCACAATACCATTATAATCCCATTAGGACACCTACTCCAGACCCAGATATGGTGTTGTAAACCTTCATATTCTACTCATCATCTAGTAATGGGCAGTGTTCACAATATCAGGTGCAAAATAGATAAAACCACTTATAAATGATAAACCATTTAGGATATACCAAAATATATTTTTCTCGAAGAATCTAAAATAAAGCTGCCAAAAAACCTCCTCGGTGTCTGAGAAGGAATTAGCTAGAGTTTTTATTGGTCTGCTAGGAAGGAGGAGTCACAAAGTAGAGGGCTTCGCCATGTACGATTGGAGATGTTTACACACCTGGACGCCCGGCGTTTACCTGTCACGAACGTCTGTTCTCTCCAGGTAGAAAGGTGTGTCCGTTGGAAGGGGTGTGGGTATCTATAGGTAGGGGACCAGTGCCTACCCATGTTCATTGTATGGATTTCAAATCCATCTTGTCCGAGGCCTCGCGTTCTGAGCTTTGTCATTTCCTCTCCAACCCTTACCAGTCATTAATTATTCATGGCATACATCATAGATTTCCCATTATTGTTCCATTTTTCTTCCCTGGGGAATCTTTTAGTACCCGTGATACTTGCACCTTAGCAAAAAAGAACCCCTCCCCTCATTGTCCTTTCCCTTCTATACATCCATGTAGACAAAAATACACTAGATTAATTTTCAGCGCAATGAAACTACTTTTTTGTCTAAAATATAATATAAATATATTTTAAGTGATATATTATATATATTTATATCTCCGACTCAATCGGATTTAAATACTAAGTAGATAAGATGGGAAGGTATAAATAACCATAGGACATTTGGATATATTAGGAAAACCGCTGAATAAGGGGGAATGGTTATTTGTATGAGTTACCTGAAGCACACCTGGCTGCTGCCACGAGCCCTTCAGGGTTCATTCCACGGTCCACTGCTACCTGGCAGGGTGGGGGTGGGGGTGGGAGGGGGCTGGGGTATTTAAAATAGAGGGAAGTGACTCATCCCCCAAATTGTTTGCAATTAAATCCCAACGACAATGTCAGGAGTCACGCAATTTCCAATAGATATGCAGATACCTCCACTGGTTACTATTCTCTTCTTTGAGTGGAGGTAGGATGTGTAGTATCTCAGTGTTTACCGTTGGAGTTCAACATCATAGAGGGATTACTTTGTGAGTCCTGTGAACTTTGGATTAATTATACGTCTGTATATGGATAGGATATGACAAGGAGAAACGTGGGGTACATTTTGTCATCGACTCTTGTAGCTTTATTATCTGATTTGGAGGCTTTCAAATCCCGGAAAACCACTTCAATTGGACGTAAAAACTCACAAGGATTATGAATACTTGTGTAGGATTGATCTTGTATACTCACATTTGTCGTCATTTATAGTATCGAATGCTATTTCTAAGCATGTACGCAGCTTCTTTCATTATGAAATTTGGTATTTGGTGCAATTAAAAACCATTTGCAGCTCTCCAGGTGTCATACCAGTGGGTGTGGGTGTGGGTGTATTTAATTAATTACCCGAGGGGTAACCTGTAGAGGACTTGTGCAACCTAATGAACTAGGAATTAATAACTAGCGTATTCAGGTCCATTTTCCAGTCTAGGCTCAGAGTTGAGAGAGTCCCTCCAAACTGAGGGAAAGCCTCTCGCTCCAAACAGAAAAATGCCATTATAATCCCATTAAGACGCATGCTACAATGCCAGGAAAGCTATTTGCGCAGTAGGCGTCCAATCACTGACATAACATTCTTATCTGTTCTGAGAGGCTGTGAGCCTTATGGACTGGTTAGCTCTGGTTCACCAATAATGCCTGGACCTGGAGTGTGTTATCCAATCTCATAACGCTTTAGTGGAATTTACCCTCACTCCGCTGACTGGCTTGGATTGATAGGAATTCCAGATAGTGAATGCCAGATAAATAATAACCAGATTTCTAAGTAAAAATACCTACCACCAGCTTTCATGTGAAAGTATGCCATTTAATATCAACATTGTCACCCACGAGTGAATGATCTATTGCATCGTTTTGGAGATGATAATGAAATAATTCAGTAAGTGTATTTGATCAATGCCATTAACTAGAACGCCTACTCCAGTGCCAGGAAAGTCAGTATCGCAGTAGGCGTCCAATAACTGACATACAATTTTGACCTAATCTCAGATGCAGGGATTGAATTTCGATGCCTAGACTGGACTGACGCTATTTGATTGCAGGGTATTTTAGTGGCCCTTTTACCCTTGGAAAGATCAAAGAATCCCCGAACCTTACCAATTCTGATTCAAAGACAGCTAATTATTTACCCATTAAACTGTCAATTGTCAAACCATTGAAGAATACTATACCCCTTAAGAGGGCCTTAACCTGAGAATTGACAGCCAGCATAGTCTGACGTCTTTCCCACATGCCTCTCCACAGAATCCCACGTGGGATCTCTAGTTTATGGGGACGTTTCTGACAGTGTCAGCACCCTTGTAGTTGATTACAGGAGGAGGTAGTCAGTAATTGGTGCCCCCATGGATGGCCTACCTGAACTGATGACCACCTTCATACTCCTACACCTACAGTAGTGACCAATGGTCAGTGTATTTCTTCTGCTTTCACTGACCAATGATAGGGGTGTGGCCGAGGCTGCAGGGGGTCGAGCTTTAGGCTATTTCTGATTGACTACGCCCCGCCCACCTCCCCATTTGTCCTACTCAGAGGAATGTAATAAAGGGAAGCTATTATGGTGAGGTATTCTCATCATTTTCCTTGGGTTTTCCAAGCAATATATTCACATCATGTGAATATATCGTGGAATAAAACATTTTGCTTCCCATCAGAATATTAATCGATTTAAATATGATATAATTTACATCATGAGAATTCATCAATAACGTCCTATGTATATATATATGTCGGACATTTACTCTTTTATTAATCCCCCAAGCTTTGGAAATATGAGCTGCTTTTAAGTGGTCCCCTGTTGCCATCCTATGATAAGGAATTCTCTCTTTCTCAAAGGGAATGCTATATTTACTCTCCCAGCGAACAGGCTGGGGATTCTCTTCTACGCCTGATCGGATTGGGAGAAACCACAGTATTTACTGAATTTGCAGGCTTTATTGCTGGATATATTGCTTGGTAATCCTTCTTTATCTACCCATTGTGCATTTTATAAACTGTTCTATCTGTTGGCATTGGCGATGGAATGACATTTGGGAGGGAGGGATGGCTCGATCCCCTCAAGTCTTGCAAGACGGAAGCCCCAAACAACAAGCCTACAGCTGAACGCTACAAAGGAGTGAAAGTAAATCCTATCTACCCCCTTTCCCCCTATTATCAGGAAGGTGGTTGTGTATATGTCCTGTTGACCAACCTGTCAGCCTAATCCTTAAGCCCAGATGTCAGAAGGAATGAATAGATTGGACGGGAGAAAAGAGTGAGAATGCTCACTCAATAGGGGATTTGCATGACCGTCATCTTGAATCTCTATTCGCACGGATCAAGTGGAATTATCGGAGTTGTATGTCAGTGTAATATCAATAGAAAACATGTCATTTTCAGCATGGAATATTTATCGATGCCCCTATGTCAATATTCTTTGTTATACATGTTCCATAAAACAAGCCGCCATTTTCCCATCATGCATTTGTTTTTTTATATATCATTTACACATGCTAATGGTGAAAAAAAATTCTTGCAATTTTCGATAAAAATGTTGCTTAAAAATATTTGTATGTCAGATTCGAACTAAATCCATCCCAGCATGCACTCGCCACTGTAATAGACATGCGCAGTGAGACATGCAACTCCCCTATTGTCTCTCCTCGATTTGTTCAGCGAATCACATCACGTGTGCCCATCTTTACACTGGGTATGACACACGGGGAAGCAGGAGTTTGGCCAGAAATAACTGCTCTGCCATGCAGCCTGGGCCTTGCTCTGCATGAGAATCAGGCCACGTCCCCTATTCATATTATTCATCCGGTTTTAATTCAGGAAGAAGGTATTGAGATTTATGCCACCCACTGCACTTCTGAAAAGAAGGTGTAGCGCGAGAAAACTTTAAAGAGGTAAAATGGTCAGACGTCTATATTGACAGATGGGAAAGTAAGAAGTGCGAATCTTTTGGGAAGATTGCTAAGGAAGACAATGCGACTGGTAGAAACGAGTTGGGATTGAAATGGAGAGAATGAATTGATAAATTTGCAGAGTAACAGTCATTTTTTCATTCTTGGGTGCTTGGCGTTTTTGTGCCTGAAACTATGGCTCTCCGAAACTTGCATATCAGCTATCTATTCTTCTTATCTCTCATTCCTAACCCTGGTATGCAGCACAGGTGATCTTAAAAGACTGTGTTTGTTCTTATCTCGTAACACCTGTGGGTGATGTTTTGCCTTATCACCAGGCGCTTTATTTATCAGGAGTGAACACAAGCTGGGCTCACCTTATCATTATGCCCATAATAATAGATCTATCATCGGTCTGATCTACCCCCTATACCCTTCAGACCTACCCCTGGCTATAACCGCGGGGTCTATGCTTCGTAAATTTGATTTAAATGCATTACTAGACTGGAACGTCATGGGAAGCAATATATATGACCATGACACGTATGTCATTAAAAAATCATGTAATAAGAATACTGGAATGTCAGCATAAGTGACATTTCCACAGTGTATTTTATTAGATCTCAAATATTTATAGGATTATATGGTTTTTTAAATACATGGATATCTCATATGATATCCTGACGCTGCCAGGATTGATATTCCAGGCTCTCTCATTGCCATTCGGCTAGTATATAGCCCTAAGACCTTGTTATTGTTGGCCCTTATATAAGGATACTGGTTATCTATCCTATCTGTATTAGTGTATTGACGTCAATAGGGGGACATGAACACCAGTGATAAGGTCTCGTGTGCCTTCCAGAATATTTATACTCCTTGGATGCCACTCATTGCCTATTAGTTCCAGCACTAAAATAATAATCTCGCCATATCCTTGGCAGTAAAGTAATTACAGATAGTCATTTGTTAGCTAGGTCTCAGTGTATCGTTTGTCTAGCATTGCCAATTACACAACACTTCGGTCATTGTGGGAGGCAACGCGCTTAGGCACATGGATCGCTTCATGTCGAGGAGAAGAAGAGAAAAAAATGAGACCAGGGGCCAAATATTAAACTTAAGAGCAAACTAAAGAAGTGTGGTTGCTCTGTCTGTGTTGGGGATAGGTGCATTTGCTTAGTTCATACTAGCCCTCCCACCTCTTTTATTGTTTGTCTTCTGGATTGATTTCAACTTTAACGGTCCGCATGTTATAATCTGAGTGCATTTCCAAGGCACATGACTCAACATGAGCGAGACAGCGACAGACAGATATTAATATATTATCTTTACCCATTCAATACAGCTCAGTTTTAATCCATAGTTTGGTGTGGATAAGGAGTTACCTGGGCTCACTGGAGCTCCGTAAAGATTAAATATTTTGGGAGCAATGGCTCAGTTGACTTTTCATTGTCCTAGAATAGTGGACCGTCAAATTGCAACTGCGCATATCTGTGGAATTCCCTTTGATAACAATCACAAAGTCCCGCCATGGGGCCCAAAGGGCAATCATCGGTATAATTTCCATGCATAATCACTCGCATATGGTGATTTCCAGAGGCGATTGGAGGGAACAAATCTTTCATATCCCCAGACTGCCTTATGGAAGTGAAGTGGGACTGGGCTTTAGCATTGCCACTATACCTACGATTGAACACACACTCACACACCTCCAAGTTTACACACTCTGTGTGGACATAACTTTAGCTGGAAGGACAGAGTGAGTATTGCCATATCCCGAGGGTCACGATTCTGGCTTTGCTGCAAGCAGACTTGAAACCCACTTGGGAGAGACCAACAGAGGTAGTACCCTAGAGGCCCAGTGAGTGCGTATGTAAGGTGTGTGGAGGCGAATGTGTGGGTCAGAGGTACGATGGGTTGCTACATTGGAAGAGGTTGGTGATGGAGGTGTGTTTGCCCCTGCATACAACCCCCATCTTACCCTTACCCCTTCTTAAGCTTAAGTGACCACAGCAACCGCCTTTCATCTCATACCCATAAAGCACACAAACAAGGACAATTTTTGTTAATTTTCAGAAGGGAAACAACTTAAACAAAGCACAAGCGCTCTTATATAAGTAAGGATGATCATTGGACTAACAAGGAAACATAAACTCTGCTTGGACTCGACTCTAAAACATATACATTGACTGCATATATAAAGGACGTGAGAGACATAAAAAATCGAGGAGGACCACTTTTTGTGCATTGTTGAAATGATGGTGATTATTCAATGTTGGGTCACTCCTGCGTGGTGACAATAGACCAAGGAGCTATCACCATTTAATAAGGCCTCGAACAAGGATACATGTATATGATGTACCTACACAGGTATATATTTAAGCGGTGACCTCAACATAAATAGGTCCGCACCTCAACCTCCTCCTACTTAATTTATACATCTACTGCTCCTTCCTTATTTGTCACCGAAAAGTTCCCAGTGTCTGTGTCCGTGTGATACTTGCTATTCTACATAACCCAGACAGGCAGAGTTAAAAGGAGACTCGCGGTTCTACTGGATTTGCACTGGAAAATCTTGACTGGATTTTCTATGGTTCGCTGCTCCAAATGGAAATGAAGTGTTCTTGCGAGTATGTTGGCATGCTTGGTGATTTGGTACAATCTCAGCAAGTCTTTGGAAAGTTTCTATGAATGGGGACGGAGGAGGGACCTGGATTTGTACCATCAAGTCATTGAATCTAAACAGGAGGCCTGTGAATCATGCACACAGTTGTGACCAGGATATGGATTACTTCATTTGTTTTGTTTACATCATTACTCTCCTGGATTAATCCTTTAATAGAGGGATAAACATTTCTATTTACGAGGGTACAAGGAATACCTGTGGTGGTTTATGCTCCATATACTCTATTTAAATCAAGAAGGAGTGGACCTGCTGATGTTCCAAGGCAGGGAATCGAGGATTGAACGTATTTTTTACATGGATTAACAAACACTCCTGCTTCATTTAAATCAATCGAGGATAAAAGTCAGTTTTCAGAACTCCTATGCATTAAACTCAAAGACAAACTTTATATTTTAAAAGCGTAGAATGATAAGGACTCCAGTAACATTGGCAAGTGGCAATTGTATATGGGGACGTGTAATACGAGTTTCGTGCTGAGATATACATGCTACATGTGAACATATATGCTGCCGTGTATGCCCAGAGGTGGAAATGATAGATGACCGAAAAGAACACCCTTCACATCCCATGCACCGCACAAAAACCAAGTCCATTATAAAAGTTTAAGATAGTTGGGGGAAGTAACGCGACACTTGGAGGTGCCTTTATACAAGAACTACATGCCTGCAATACATATATATGTGACGCACAAGCAGAGAAAGGCAGTGCTTAGAAGGGAATAGGAAAAAGTGCAGAAAAAAATACTCTTACTCATAGGATTTATATCATGGCCTTCATAGTTTTTTTCATATTTATGGATCGCAAAAGGCTAGGTGTATTGATATTGATGTGAACATATTGTTTGTTATACGTATTAATTTAACCACTCAGGCTGTACTTTGCTTGCATTAACTTCATTCCCATCATCAGACATGTGGATGAGACCTTATGGTATCATATCATCCTCCTGGGTATGATATGCTCAGGTATCCATGGAAACCAATAGACAATCGATTACATAGATGAACACGATAGTTTCTTCTCATGAGCCTGATTTCGTGGTTCATGGATGGCTGAGCTATTCTAGAGTAAACTGTTCAGAAACCATATGTCTCCTTTCATTGTATTCCTATCTCTAGCCAATCGATATAAAACCCCTCCCCTCTACTTAGATATAATCCAGCATGCGTGGGGATAATACATCTGTAAGATAGGTGCATGCATTTGTGGACAATAGCGTGAGGACAGCACGAGGAAGGATAATCTTTGGTGTTACTTACACAGCTGTTGGATTACCATAATCCACACTTCTTGATACATGTATACTGAAGTCAATCAGTGCTTAACATACATACCAGTATATGATAGACATACATATATACACTGTGGAAATCGTTTTTTGAAACTTTTTATTGGCCTTATACATTTTAATTTAATACAAAAGACGCATAACCAACAAATAAAGTAGTAAAACCTTATGTGAACCTCATCCAGTGTGTTGAGCGAGTGTGCCGCATTCCACCTCATATTATCCCCCAAGGTTCCTCCCGGCCAACCGTGGAGGGGATTAATGCATAAAAATGATCAAAGGCAGCGCAGGATTAAGGATTAGAAGAATGGACCGTTGAGATACAAGCGAAGTCATATTCGGATTACTGCCACTCCAGTTGCTGTGCACACTTCAAAGACTTAAGACTTTTGCCATGTACCAGATGCTCAGCCTTCCTGCTTACTTAACCATGTGAGGGTTAAAAAACTGCAATATTGTCTAGAGCATATTACCTGACCCAATGTCCAACGCATGGCCTGACTAAGGAAAGGCTGTTAATGATATCGGAAAACCTCGACTTATTCTAAGAACAGTCCTTGTGTCGGGATTATTCTCAGAAAGTAATCATGTTGATATTTATAAAGTCTTGTCCCGAGGAGGAGGAGGGGACTTTAGGTGTCGTCACCTGCCCTAGGTGAGATAATTTAATTTCTTTCTTTTTAAGCAGGAATGGGTCTCGTTTCATTACATCGACTGTCTATACAGATACAATTTCCTATCTTACTGGAGTCCTTGGGGGTCACACACTATAGCCCAGACTTCTGATATTACCCAGATCCAAATCCTCTAAATTTGCGCCATGCAACTGAGCAAAATGTGTAAATTTATGTAGAATTATTTTCTTTATTTTATTGATTGCATTAATTAGTTATAAGTTATTTAATCAGATATCGTGTAAATGATACAAGTGTAAGCTGACTACTGTTTACGTATGTCTGTTTTATCATGGCATGTTCACATCCATGTATATTTTAAAAATTATTTTAAGACATAATGACGTAATATTTGATACAATGCTGACAATGGAGAAACAGGCAGCAGAACCAGGTCTAATAAACCAGTTAAACATCCTTACACACGACATGTCAATAATAGTAACAGCGGTTACAAAGCTTCTTCGGTATTATCTATCATTAGAAATTCCCAGATTTCTCTAGATCTTCATTCTTTGTATTGAGTGGAACGTGTCAGTCTTCTCAGTTTAATACAAAAGAAAGATTGCCAGCTGTGTGGTGGCGTACCATCTAAAGCACAGGGTGCCTTGATGCCAACTTAGGTGTTTGCTGCCTGAAGGGAAACAGTGAGGAATGCTCTCGTTAAGATATTTATCTTTAAGGCATAGGGGATGTTTTATGTGTGGGGGAATGGAGACACTTTAATATAATAAGACCCTGAGCCTAATAATGAGACGAAGGTAGCTCATCTAGGTTCGCTATATACCACCTCATTAGTCGTGTCTCAAAAAAAGTAATGAATTCAATTGCCAATTGCTTTCATATGCACATTCCCCACAACTGGATCTCTTGCTGCAACTCCCATTCACGCTGGGATTAAGTAAGGAGTGGCGTTTTCCATGAAGTATTATCACGAAAAATGTAATTAAGACATATGTTGGGGAGGCTGTGGAGAAGAGGCGATAGGTCGTTTGATGCTGGAAGATGATAAGTACATTAGCAGAGAGGATGTCTAAGTAAATAATCGGTGAGAATACCCCGAGCTGACAACGGCAGATAGACAGGTGCCACCGTGTGTACGTTTGCCTGTGCGTGTCTTATACATATATGCCGGCACTTGGGTCTAACAAGGAAACCTTTCCAGAAACACACGTTGATAGAGACCGATTTATGAAAGTGTTATTTTTTCAACACATTCCTTCATCGATCGTGCTTTTCCTTCTAATTGACGACCTCTTATAGTCATTGTTAGAAGCCATCGTTATTTTTTCTAAAGAGTGATCTTGTCCTAGAGGGAGAATTCACTTTTTGCCAGACTTCAGTCACTTCCAAATGAAAGTCAGTCTTATGCTATGCTGTATGATTTTGTATACACATACATCTTCCCCCTGCCTCAGAAATGGATGGTCTGCGTTGCCAAATGCAAAAAGGAACTATATAATCGCGGATTCAATGTAGATGGCTATAATTGTTCTGGCAATGTACTGAGGTCACATGACGTGGTATCGTCCTCGTGACCACCTGTTTGAGGATCTCTGAGTACATTAGGACCATGCGCGAAAAGGGCAATATTCTGTATGGATACCTTTTTTGGGTATTGTAAGTGCCTAGTATAATATTTCACTTTTTTCCGAAGAATCTCACTCATTTGCCTTTTAAGCATATGATCGACATTTAGCAACCGTCAGAAAATTACAATTCGCCTTCACCAATCGTTTCAAATAAATCTAATTAAAGACAAAAACAGGGTCCAAAATACAGTTTTGCATAATCGAACTGACATCAGTCAGAATCAAGGTAATACCAAATGTACTTAGATATACCTAATAGCGAGGTGAAATGCACCATTATCGCCCCATTTTTTGGCCTAATTTAGCAGAATTTGTATAGAGCTGCAGATTGTACATTTTCTGACGACCTATCCCATATGATCCATTCGCTTAAACGTGTCTGGCAATTGTGTTCCCCTTTACCATTGAGTGAGTTTAGCAAAAAGTAAGTGTGCTTTAATGCATGAACTACCATTGTCCATTGGTCCCTGATATATTTTGTCTCTACTACATAATGACACATCATCAGCCCTATAGTTATTCCCCTACCTTGCTACCATATCATACAGCCCAGGATGTGTTTACCTACGTCCCGGTAATATGATGAAGTGGAGATAGTCACGTGCAGAAGACAATTACTGACTCGTATCGAGTTTTATGCACTTTGCTCGTGTATTCTGGTCATTCCTTGTCCTAATCTCGCTCCATGGAGCATATGGGATAGTTTCGGTTGTGGTGATATCCCCAAGTGTTGTAACATTTCAAAATATACACACTTTACTTTGCTGTTTCTACAGACCTTTCTAAAGACCTTTCCTTAAATATTATGGAGATAAACTAGTAACCAAATTATTTTCAAAGTTAGTTAGGGGCTTCCTTTTAGGACATGCTAGTGTGTATCAAATAGTATAGTAGTTTTTATTTCATTTTTTAAAAAAATGAATGCAAAGTTATTTCAAATGGTTAATGGCCAGTTCTTCCAGATACATTAATAAATAAATCCCATCAAACATTGATAGTACCAGACCAGCACAAGTCCGATCTGATGTTGGACAATGACACATGACTGGACAGTGCTTATGAGTTACATTAGTAAAAACTGACACACTGGTTCGGGTGATACAGACAGATGGTGAATCATATATATAGTAATTAACCTGTCCGTTCTGCAATCTCTCCCCACATAGTCATGTACGCCTCTCCCACTCAGTCCCTCCAAGCCTGAGATTAGGTAAAAATCAACTCTGACCTCTCGGGCGAAAGATCCTCATTCATATATATAGCCCAGACTGCAGAGTGACTCAGCGAAACAGAGTAAACTGCTCACACGTGCTCATTGTATGTCACGGGGGTGAGCCTTGCTTATAGTATCATGTATGTCATGCCTGGCAAATGATGGAGTTGCAGTCTAGGCTCAGAGTTGAGAGAGTCCCTCCAAACTGAGGGAAGGCCTATTTGATACAGACATACCTGGGATTAACAGCCTTAGCCTAGGCTTAGAGCCTCTCATATCAGATAAGAATGGTATTCAGTGATTGGATGCCTACTGAGCTAATGACTTTCCCGGCCCTCGAGTAGGCGACCTATAAATGGGATTGTAATGGCATTTTGCGCTTTGGAGCGAGAAACTTTCCCTCAGTTTGGAGGGACTCTCAGCTCTGAACTTAGCCTGAATGCTGGAGTTGCCTCCTGTATATCCCTAAGCCCAGGCGTGTCTGCATGGAATAAATAAACTCTCCATATGGTCTCTTGAATGCCATTGGGGTTTATTGCAATTTATGGCAATTGGGGTAAAAATAAATTTCTAACACACATTAAAATGTTACTTTATTCAGGGGAGTTGTGTCCTTCGAAAACAAGTTTGAAATATTTGGGGTTGATGTCAATGTGGTATTAATTTCCCATTGGTGTGCTAATAAAATCTGGCAGACTTTATTATTTTGGCCATCTGCCTGACAACTCCTGAAGTGAGTCCACATTATTCAGACTTGTGAGAAGAGTGCTCGTTCAAGGTCTATTAAATTTTATTTATGTTAAGCCACAGAAAACGATTAAAGAGAATTGTGCTTTAAAAACTTCGCGCACCTGCCGTATTGTTTGCCAATTAAGACGGGAGGGATCGCTCGTGGGAAATCGCTGCGACAGTTTCTTCACAACAGTGTCCTGTATGTTAATTGTCCTAAAGATTAAAACAACTGCTATACAAAATGAATTTCCTTCTCTAAAATCCTCTTTTATCTGTTGAAGTTTTCCTTTACATGTTACCCATTTACACTTATATGAATGTATGAAAAATATACTTATCAACACTTTATGACAACGATTTTGTTCTTTCATATTACACAATTTGATATTTGCTTTGAAAGTTGAAAATAGGAGAAACGGAAGCGACTTTTAAGTAGCCCTTTTCAACTTAACATGAACCTCAATTCTCTTGAATATAAAAAATAACTACTGTGTGAGCAGAGCAACAATATATTTCTTGGTACAGTGTAATTATGACTCATGTCTATATACAGGGCCTAGTCCACTAAGCCGATTCTCATGCGATTCTCACAGAATTTAGAGCAAAAGAGTCCTCTGCGGCGCAAAATCGCATCAAAATCGGCTTGGTGGACTATAGGCCCTTACATTTGAATGATACTTCATCACCTATTTCCTACTTCGACTGCAATGTATAAAGCTCTCAAGTTGGATCCGATATATGTATGAGAATGTCACTGAAAAGGGTTATTATGATCAGGTAGAAGGGTTGTTATCAAGACCCTTAACCCTTAATTATAGAGGGTATCGCCAATGTTACAGGCGATAATAAGAGGTCCTTTTGGTGGGGTCCCATCCAGATCGCACGCCCCATCGACTCCCTACCCCACTGCCCCCTCCCCCCACCCCCCAACCCCAAACCGCCTGCCGCATAGCGAACTATCTCCCAGGATCAATATGGGAAGAAGTTACATACACCCGGCATGCTTTGGCCAAAAGAAAATTAGGTGTGTTTCCTATTTATATAGCTGAAAAACTAAGGTAGGCGGGGATGGTAACTTTCTTATAATTTCTTTCAGGAAACTACCTTCAAGAAACTGAAAAAAAATCTTCGTTTCGTAACAATAGTTGTTTCAAGCAAGAGAAATGTATCTTTTAAAGGTTTTCTGGTTAGGACGACTTGTTTTCTGCTTTAATTGACAGAAAAGAAATCGAGAAACAAAGTAGGCACGGTCAATTTTTTTAGGTGGGGTGGATTTAGCTAGGGGTGGTAAATCGGAAACACGCCTATTTTCGTTGGCCTTATACGGTCATTACATGTTCACATGGGAAATATAGGAGAGACACACGGGTCTATGACATTGCTTACCAACCCACAGGTGCTTTACGGTCTGGGATAAGATCAGTAATTGCACCCAAGGCTGACAGAGTGTACCCCATTGCCGAGATCTCATCTAGATCCTAGGGCTGTGCCTACTATCGGGGAGTTAAAGATGGGATTGTTCCCCCAAATCCCAGCGGAGGGGATCTTTCTTCCTTGGTAAAGGGTTGTTGTTGCTTGGGTCAACGTGTATACAATTCGATGCTCGTTGCATGGGGAGGAATGGGTCGGGGTGAGTGGGGGAGAATAACTCATGTGCTGAAGAGGATGCCACTTGCAGTATTTCTTTCTTTTTAAAGAAGCTAAAATGCTTGTTTTGTCAGTTTTGGCTACCTCTAGGTAGAGAAACCATTAGGCTCAGAGTTGAGAGGATCCCTCTAAACTGAGAGAAAGCCTCTCGCTCCAGGGCCAGGAAAGCCATAAGGCAGTAAGCGTCCAATCACTGACATACCATTTTTATCTGATCTGAGAGGCTCTGAACCTAACTTTTATGAACGAAAATTTCTTTAAAACGGAAGACTTTTTTTCGGGTATATCATGGTTTCGAAATTATCGCATCTTCGAAGCATTTCACAAACCCATGCTCAAGTTCAAATGGACTTGCGGGGGATAACATTAAAGGAGATACCCTTGAGCAAATATAAGACACTATAGGACCAGATGCTGATACATGACCACTATACCCCTGAAGGCACTGGTCTCCTGGAGCGTCTGTTGCTACCTGCAGGATGTGTTCCCATGCTGAATGTAAAGGGGGAGTTAACATGTGCAGAGACTGGGTCCGCTAATCAATAATAGATAAGTATCGTCCCTCACAACATTGTCAGTCAATAGTGGCCTGTTACTGACACGGTTCTATACTTAAGCGTTTGGTAGAGTTAGTGAGACATTTGCATCGGGCATATATATATAATTCACATTAATTGATTAGAGTAAATCTGATGCTGAACCTACCAGGCTCTTTGTCAACACTTGCTTTGTTAGTCTAAGCTCAGAGTTGGGAGAGTCCCTCTATCTCACTATAATCCCATTAAGGCCGCAAAATGCCATTATAATCCCATTAAGTCGCCTACTCCAGGGCCATGAAAGTCATTAGCGCAGTAGACGTCTAATCACTGACATACCATTGGGAATGATAATATGAGAGCCTGTGATTGTAAGATACATTAATTACAGTTACTGTTGATGATGAATTCCAGATTAAAGGTATTTTTAAACATTGTTCAACTCTCAATGAAGAAGGGACGTCATGCGAGTGGTATTAATGGAACTCAGCATTTTTTAAAGGTTTAATGTTATTTTGTATAATACTAAAACTTGATGAGTTTTACTTCTTGAGGGGATTGTTCTTGCTTTTCTTGTACTATGTAGCCATTATCTGATAATTAAAGAAACCTTTGTGTGTCTTTGCAGTTTCGGCAAAAGGACGGCAGGATGCGTGCGCAGACCCAACGAATGTCTCATTCTGGAGCCTTCGGAGATGATAGTCGTGAGTACTTCCTTCCACTGTCCTTGAAGATTAAATCCTCCATCTGTATCATGTGTGTTACCTTTTAATTAATCGTGATTATAGTTGTAATGGGCCAAAAAGTTCGGTAGTTGATGATTTCCCCCAGGCGATTTTTTAACTTGCTTCAGATTCAGGCGGTGTCCTTGAGGCACCTTTAAGCTGTTTTTTAATCGCACCTCGCAGAAAATCGTATTAAATATATATGTATAATGACAGATGCACCTTTTAGATTGATAACTGTATTCATCGACATGGAGGTCTTTACGAAGAAATTCGATTGCATGAGTGTTCACCGGGGAAAAGTTTCTATGGAAATACTTGTACTAGTTGCCATTAAACACAGCTACAGACCTTGAGAATGAGCATATCGGATTTGATTGATAAGATTTGGTGCATATATCCATTTTGTCTGTAGCCAGGGGCCCACAAAGTGTACAGCGCTCTGGGAATATGGAGCTTCATGATTGCTTTTCTCACCCGACAGATTGACTATCCCGATGTGCAGTTGATGAGGCCGGGCCAGCGCTATTCATCCTCCGCTATGAACAACATTGATAAATTACTGGCACTTGACCAGGAAGAAGTGAGGATGGGCCGTGGCCGATACCTGTCCGACCCCTCGCAGGAACCAATGGTACAAACCTATGTATGTAGTGCCCATTTCCATCTCGCCTATGTATAATTGATGAAGGCTTTGCAGGTCTTGAGATTTATTACATATTATTAGATCCTCTGCATATGTAAAGTAGTGCAATCGTGTTGCATGCGTTGTGTATCATAATAACTGAAAATGCCCAGTCACTATATATGAAGTGTCATATATCAATTCCCAGAGTGATTTATGGAAATTGAAATATGTGTAATGCAATCGAATTAATGTGTTTCACGTACGAGAGGTGGTGAACAATTATTTGATATGTACACGATTTTGTGAAAATGTCACGTGTGTGTGGAGGCTGGGGGGGGGGGAGCACATAACAAATAAAAATAAGCTATTTTTTAGAAATTGGAAAATAAATACCCTATTGTCTACGATTGCGTGAAATGTGACTTAGTAGAATGGGGAAAATCCCATAAAAAGATATGAACTAAATTATATATTTAAAAAAACTGTTTCCTTTTCCTGTCTCTGGCTATAAAAACGTGTTCCTCATTTCAATCTTCAGCTACCTCAAGAGTTACACAGTGTACAGACGGTCCTCCAACGGAGTGAGAATTTCTTGCGGAGTGACCATTATCTTAAGAGGAACTCTCGAGCAAGTGACACTTCCAGTGCCTATTCCGGATCAGACATGATGCAGTCATCCATAGACGACCAGGACGTGGACCTGGCCGGACTTCCCGAAACTCTGGTGGACTCAGACGACGAAGAGGGCTATGTAGAATCCTCTGATGTGAGTACCATACTATATGTTTAATCTAAGAGTAAATTGCCCTTTCTGCACAGTGTTCTAACTCCACAAAGTGCTGTACTGTCTATTGGAATCTGCCACAATCCTAAGTGCATTGTTTTATAATATAAATTTAAAAAAAACCTTCTCACTCGTGTAAACTTTCTCTGATGTAAAGTCCTTCCCATCATTTTGTGTTTCCATTTATGTTTCTAAAATTACCAACTTTTTACTGATATTCGCTTTTGAATGAAACAAATGTGTGTTGTTTCTGTCCTCTCACTGTTCAGACTCAGGACGACGAGGTAGGTTTAAACTTGAATGTGTCTAATTCGTTTAGTTCCTTCCCTGTCACTACTTTTCGTCGTTGTGTTATGGATAAAGCTGCTTTATCCTTAAAATTTGCTTTTCATCTTTGCTCTCAGCATTTGTATATTAAATATGTAGTTCTTTCACTTATTTTCCCTGTCAACTTCCTCACTTTTATCTAATTTTCATTGCTGGTTTGTTTGCTTAATGGTTGGTATCTTACCCCGTCCAGCCACCTTTCTTTATTGGTGACGTGCAGGAAACAGCATTGAAGAAATAGGATATTCCACCAATATCATTATTTCATCGATTTTATACTCGTGTTACAATTCCTTGTAGGTTTTATAGTATACCATGATTAGCGTGTGTATGTCCATAGAATGAATCACGATGTGCATAGCACACCATCAGTCCACCTGTGCCAAATCTTGTCATGCTTTGACATTGTAGCAATTCTTGATCTGACCTTTTGTCAATTTAATTAAATCACATCATTAGAGTTAGAGAATCAGATAGTAATTTTCCAAGAATTACAGTTGATTTCCTGATCTTAATGTAGAATATATTATATGTACACGAGTTTACATCCAGCATTTTAATGATACCTATCAAAACCTATTCCACCTCCCATGCTATCTTAGCTATGCTAATCCTTCAAGTAGATGAGTTTGACTAGATTCCTGCTTGATATTTAGAGTCTGCTCACTGGCATTATGTGCTGGCTTTGTCCAGGCCCAGAGAAACATATCATCTGAGCATGAGCTTAGCACTGCCCGCTCCCATATATGCTAACGAACGCTGGTATTAAATCAGTGTTGACAAAAGGATTGGTGCATTGGCATCAAAAGGGTGGCCCTTTCACCCCCGTGTCAGATATAGGCGGCACCTGGAATATTACATCAGTGAAACCTCTATGTCCTGTCTCTCGGGGAGGGAGGGAGGCGGCTTGCTTCTAGCTATATATTCTCAGTATGCAGAGAGTCAATCCCTGAATAGGAAATAGTATTGTGTTTCTGTTCTCTATTTTGTTCTCTTTATTTATCGATGAGAATGTCGATCTGTACTCCTTCGCTTTGTTGTTATTCATGGCCTTCAGAATGCATTTGGGTCAAGTCGTCAGAAAATGTACAATTCGCCTTCACCAATCCACTCAAATAGCCCGAAGTTAAGCAAAAATGAGGATACAAATACAACTTAATATAAGCGAAATGACTTTCTGATTCAATATGAGATATACCTTGCATACATGTTTTGAACAGAATTTCGCAGAATTTACATAATGTGTACAGCTGCTGATTGTACATTTTCTGACGAATTGACCCATATATTCTACAGGTGTAGGTAATATCAGACTAGTAACACATGGGTATTTGTCGCGGGACTATCTATCTCTACATAGCCTCGCACCTGCTTTTCCTACGCCCTAGGCTTGGTGCAGAAGATGGAAAATGAATGTGCTTTACATACGTGTGATGGGGAAATGTTTTCTATTGAATACAGACTAGCTTAGATGGTTTGGTTGTTCTTGTTTCATGCGCCAGTCAATAGTAAATATCTGTGTTATTCATCCAGCCCCTTTTATTGACATTCTAGTTATAAATCCCTAACCCGTCTGCGGCCCAGATCTTCAACCATTTACAGTCTTGGTTCAGAGCCTCTCAGATCAGATAAGTTGTAATGAGATTCCAATGGTATTTTGCGGTTTGGAACGAGAGGCTTTCCCTCAATTTGGAGGGACTCTAAACTCTGAGCCTAGTCTGATTTCATGGGATACTGATTTCTGCCTTACCTTTCTGTCAAGCTAGTTAACCTGCCTGCTCCCCTGTTTAAACTTGTGTGTAGAAATTTCATACATTTCCTCTCACTCCTAACTTCATTATTTTTATCATCGAATCTCATCATTTATATTAGTAGGCACATAGTGTCGGCCTACCTTGTCATAATATATAACTGTAGGTATTTGTGATAAAGCATTATGTACCATGCTTTCATTGCCCTTTGAATCAGGGTCATCTTACATTTGCGCCTAATGTTCGGGAATGAATGCTCAATGATAGGGTGTCTCCTATACATACTACTTGGGTCAGTAGCAAGGATGAACAGGCAGTGCGCATTGCTTTGACCTAAACCTTACTTTGTCGATGAGCTATGACATGTAGAGCCCACCGAAACCACAGTGATGATAGGGGGTCTATTCCGAAGCGATCTATGATAAAGAGAACTCATTTGAACAAGAAATCCAGCCAGGGTTGTTCACATTAATGTCTGAACCTTAACATCATGCTACTTCTTGTTTAACACAATATCCGACCAGAGGAGATTGGTATATTATAACGCACCCATCCTAGCTATATATACATGTGTATTTTTATTTCTCTTCATCAAGTACAAAAGTCCATTAATCGACGAGAAATAGGGTGAGACCTATCAGCTCAGAGCTGTCCTTCCCATGTACCCTTAGGCATATTGTTAACAAAAGTTTTTGCTTGAAGCCTACATCTAACATGTGAATAAAATACAGACTAGAATAGATGACAATCTGGTTGAAAATGTTTTACTTCAACCTAAGAAGATAACAGTAATTTTAGGCATCCTGTACTGGATAGAAACCGAGGCAGACAACTAGATGGTTGAGAGTTATTACATCAACGCACGAACCCACGATATAGCTGGCTATGGGCATAGCACCAACCATCCTGTACTGGATGGAAAAGAAATTCTTTAAAGTAAAAGCTATACCATCTTACACTAGGTGGTTTGACAAGTTTAATTACCTAAATGATAACCTATGCATAAACCCTGGAAGTGATGACGTCAGCACAAGAAAGTCTAGGTTTACTTTTGGTCGACGCAGATCTGTTCTTCTGCTTATCCTCGCTATTGTCCGCAGGTGTGCCCACACAAGGGATTCATATCTGTATCTAATCATCAATGTCCTACCAACACAGCCATTTATGTGCTCCTCTGAAAGCAGAGCCACTCATTAACCAATGCTCATTAGAACCTACCCTAGTATATATGTGCATATAGATCTATTATATGATCCCTCTCCGGATCACTTAAAAAGCATAGCTATAGTGTCTATAATTCTGCTTTATGACTCAGCTGGTATCTGTGAACTTGTGAAGAGAAAGGAGCTTCGTGTAATCGCTTCCTCAGGCGCTAAATGATGAGCGCTCAGGCATGTTCATTTGAGCATCCCTTAGGGGGAAATAAAGACTGGAGCCCTAATTCCATGTTCCATATTGATTGCGCTTTTGTTCCCTTGGATGAAACTAAGTACCAAGTGCTACAAAAGAAGTTATTTAAAAGTAGTGAACATTAAACTCCCTTCATCGCAGATATAATCTTCACATCGTTCCTCCTTTTGAGCGATAGGATACTAATTGCGGTTCCTCCAATTATAATCTTCGCACATGTGACTCTTTTTCTTTTCAAAGACGACTCGATCAAACAGTAAACATCAAGGTTCCTTGAGGTTATGAGCGCATCGGTAGTGTTCATCTGCTGGCATGTACCCTTCATTTCATATGATTCTAAAGCATTCCATATTTGATATTTCAAATACGAGATCAACCGACTGTCCCATTAGTTTGTTTGCTGACTAAGGATATGACTTTTTCCTGGAAGCTTTGCCGACTATACTTTTTATATCATAGCATCCAGATGTATTGCCTCGTGAAGATGTGGTGATAGTGTCTGGATCCTGCAGTTTTTTTCTTATTCAGAAATGCCTCATTGGTAGGCACCATTCATATGTAGATACTGGTCCTTCCTGTCAGAGCCTCAAATGGCTACTTAACTGGCAAGCCAGCGAGCAGACACTTTTTGCACTGTCTGGTTAATACAAAGATTTATTTGCAACTTCATTACAGATCTTAGCAGACAGCAATCCTGTTAGCTGCAACAAGCTTACATTGTGTATCCATTTGTGCTGGGATATTCCTATACAGTTTGTTACCTTTTATTTCCCTGGATGTGTTTGCTGAGCTCGAATAAGTTTGTTTGAATAGCCTGTAATGCCGTTCACTGCACAAAAGCGGTCACAGACTGCCGGGGGGATTGTGCCGACATGGCTGAAATCCAATAATTAGCTTTATTGCGTTAGGTAACATTACCTATGCCAACACCCTGGGAAAAAAGCTCTATTCAATGCTGCTTAGTATAGGAATTCATCTGTTAAATCATATCTGTTAAACTGTATTTTGGACCTCAGTTTCTTTAAATGGTGGCTTATTTGAGACGATTGGCATTGGAGAATTCAGGCGACTTCACCCTTTAAATTCCTTCTTTGCTTCAACAGGTCCTAACGTCCCAGCAATAAAACAGTGTTTGGTCTTTTTATTTGTCTGGGTTCAATTAAACACTGAAAGCCGATTAGCTCACTTCTGCGAATCCTTCTTCACAGGAAGAAATTCCCTGCTGAAAGGGTAAAAGACTATTAGTGAAATGGGACGTTTAAGCCTTTGCAGTGTGATCATTAGGAAATGTGAAATTACTGGCGAAGCAATTGTTTTGTCGAGATGCAGCACGCCCTGAAGGGTAATAATAATGGCAATATCCTATGGATCTGCATTTATACCATTGAATAATATATATCATATTTCCTCCTTTTATTTCACTTTGCTACCACGGCGTGGTAATGGCAGTTGTGATTGCTTCAAATAGAAATGTAACGAGCGATGCGATAGGATTCGTGCAATGTCCAATGAACCATTGTATATTGGCTTATACATGTCAGTGACTTTCTCGCTGAGAGGGAGATTCCTATCGGGGAAATGTTCTAGGGTGGATCTGGAAAACCATTATTTGAAATGGGGAGTTGTCCATATGATCTAGTCCCCTCATAAGAAAAATGAGAAAGCCGCCCTATTTAATGAACTGCCATGCAGGGAAAGGGAGGGGTAAGAAATACTTTATGAAAAGAGCTTTCTTAGTGCCCTGATGCAAGAAATGTAATTTGGCTGTCAAACTCGCAATCTTAATGTCACCTCTATTATATCAGTGGTCAACAAGCATTGATGGACATAGATAGCTCTGGTTTATGCCAGCCCTTACTCAGTCCATAGTGTTACGGTAATAGTGGTAACATTTGCCATTTCTTAATGAAGGGGGCAACGAGGTGAAGTGCTAGTTGGTGGACAGCAAAATATTAGTCTTCAACATTTTACATTTTACATTAGAAATATGTCAATTGGGCAGTCCCATCTGTAAACGACAGTTTTCCTGGGCACATTCTACTCATAAGTACCAATATTTGTGTCATAGCAATGCCATGTACTCATAAAAGGGCAGCTGCGAGATACAGTTTCTTAAGTCTGTAATCTTTCTTCTCCGATATGTTACATGCATATATATTCATCCTATGCTGGATATATGAAAATGGATATTCACTCCGCCGGAAGCTTCCGGCTATTGGAGTATGGTACTTTTCTGGGATTGCATCGGTGGTCGTGTTGAGAGGGAACGAAGGAATAACTCGTAGGTCGAGCACCCGAGTTTGTTTTTCTGGCGAGCACGACTGTGATCCGGAAATGGAGTAGTTCCGTCATGCCCTGTGCTCGGAAGTTGTGAGCCAGTGATAGAGACTTGATCAGCCATCTCAATACGAGCTGTGGGGAAAGGTCGAATGAGTGTGATTGGCTTATAGAGGGGACAGTGCCTGGTGGGGGAGAGGGAATGTAAGAGGCAGATGGTTCGCACAGCCTGAGCTGCAATGAGCATAATGCACAATAGCGATGGCGAATATCCTTCTCAATTGTGGAAACATGGCCTCTTGTAAGGATTGGTTTCAGAACGGCTTCCCAAGTTACAGGAGGCTGAACGACATATTGATTTGTCCCAGGAATGAACCTGGTCCCATATCCCTATTTATTTCGCCTCCGATGTGAGTCAGGCTTTTAGATAACTACACGTAACACCTCAGCCTGGGCTCACAGCTTCTCAGAGTAGTATGTCAGTGATTGGACGCCTACTGTGCTAATGGCCTTAGTGTCCTAAATGGGAGTATAGTGTCATTTTACGGTTTGGAGCGAGAGGCTAATTTCCCTCAGTTTTGAGGGGCTCTCTCAACTTTGAGCCTTGACTGACCTCAACAAGTTGTTGGAGTAAACATCGCAGAGCATTGTTATATTGTCTTGGTTGAGTTCATTGTGCCGCTCTTTTCTGAACTAAATATGGGTGGATTATGAGATTACCACTTTGCCTATGATATTAATATCTGCTGCGTTTATGATTGCATCAATCAATCAAGGGGTGCCAATCGCCAATCAACTGGCGATATTTCTTCTTGACTAGGCGAAAGCTGCTGTAGAAAATAGCTTATGAATCACCCAGACACCTAAATTGGCATTAGACGAAGCTTGCTGCTGCTGTAAATTGCTTTAAAGTCGCCCTGGTTCTTAAATACATTACATATGCATCGGGTGTTTTTGCGTCATGCCAGTATCGTCATGACCTGGAAAGGGACGATATTTTATTGCTGTGGAGTCCTTTAATCCCTCGTTGGTTTGAGATGTAGCGACCTAGTTGGAGTTTGGAAGACGCTTGGTTATAAAACACGCATTATGATGATAGAGCCGTTCTGAAGGGCCTAGTCGCTACTGAAGCCACCGAGACTTTATTGCGTCCATTGGTTGTTTTCACTGGGCGCTTCAAGATCCAAATAGTTCCATTCCCTTTCCTGCATGCAAATGTCCCCATTTAAAGTTATTCATGGTGGTTTGCGAATTCATTGCCGGGAATTTATCAAAATATTTCACGCATTATTGGGTGCTTGACGCCTGGGCATATCGCTCTTATTCTCCGGGAATTTGAATGCATTGTGGAAAAAGGTAAACCGAGTCATTCACTCCACCTTCTTACGAGAGTCTTCTCGGCAAGGAGGTATAGCTGTTAAGCACTTGTCGAGGGTGGTTTCTTTCTCTCCTGGTTCAAGTAAATGTGTTCTTGTTAACATTCCTTGTGAGTGATAATGAGCCTTACTGCTATATGGAAATATATATTTGCGCCTTCGTATCGCTCCTAAAGAGAGATTTTTCAAGTTTTTTTTTATTTCACAAAACAAAACATGTTTATTAATGACAGTTAAATTTTTGGCCCCAGGCTCCTTTTCTTATTTATTTACATAAGATACAAAAATATGTAAATATCTAACAAGTTGTTTAAAACTATCAAAGGAACCTCATGACTTTGACTGTATACATCGGCGTGAGTGTATTACATAACCGAAAACATGATAGTAGTCAAGGAATTTCACATTTCCTGAAGAGATATGTATACAGCACCAAAGTCGTCCAATCATTTAAAGATAAACAGAAACCTTTTACTTTTTTCCCTATATAACTTACACCCGGAAATCCACAGGGGATTGTGGCCAGGTAGCATACATTTATAGGGCAAAGGCTGTGGTGGGCGTTGGTGCCGGTGCTCCATGTAAAGTATATATGATGCTTGCCTCTGCTCTTTTATGATGACCTTCGTCCCACGCAGCGATTCATCTTCATCAGTGTCGATGGGGTAGACATGGTATTGACTGGTTCTCCCATGGGCGCCCGGGTCTCTGCCTTTGTGCTGCCAGATATTCAGTCTACCTGGCCAGGGCCTCCACATTTGAATGCAGCAATAACTCCATCAGTCAGAAATCCCATTGAACCGTGTCCACATGTATATTGTTGTCGGTTTGAGATTGTTCAGGAAGACAAGTCTTTGGGGAATGTATATAAAAGCTGAATGCAGTCTAGGCTCACAGCCCCTCAGATCAGATGAGAATGATATATCAATGATTAGACGCCTACTGCGCCAATGGCTTTCATGGCCCTGGAGTAGGCGTCCCTTATGGGATTATAATGGCATTTTGCGGTTTGGAGGCAGAGGCTTTCCCTCAGTTTGGAGGGCCTCCCTCAGCTCTGAGCCTAGACAGAAATGAGCGAGTGAGCACATGCGTCATCTCAATTATGGATTTTCATTTTTGGAAATAAAATTCCAGAAACTTTCAAAGGAAGTGGAGGCAAACTCGATCGACATGCTCGATCTTCATACCACCTGTTTGACTCCTTGCTTGTCCCGATACTAGGAGAAAGATGCCTTGATTAAGAGTCCCAAGGGAGAAGCCATTCCTCCTGCAAGGGTATGACGCGACCTACCCTATCTGGCTCAGCCTTAGGCTATCTTCTATAGTCAACACAAACCTCATCAATATCCTCCAGTGTATATATATCCAAAAGGCAGTTCAGTGGAAAGGCCTTCCTCCTGTGGCCTGAAACAGGATGAAGAATTCGACAATTACATATGATGCACGCACAGAAACTCTGTAAGACAGGGCTATCCATGCCTTGTTAGAGACGCCTGACCTTTCTGTCCTGATATGCAAGTACTGGAAATCCTTTTGGAACAGAGCTTTCCAAGGGGGATTTCTGGTGTAACATACTATAGTCGGACACAGGCTGGAAGAGAAGCTTTTACTGCCTTTGTGAAAATAAAGATGGGTCTAATTCATTTCTCTCTCATGATGCTGTCGTGTGAGGAATTATGGCGGAAGACCCAGGTAATAAAACTGTCTGCAAAGATCATCCATTGTCATATATCTCTGCAGAAGCTCAGTGGAAAGTTAGAGGTAGAGAGGGCTGCAGACTATCACTCGGTATTTAACTAAATTCTCTCCCGTCCTTCCCATCGGATTTGTTAATTCCTCTTTTGTATTTATTTATCCCCTCATAATATATATCGAAGGCTTATATAGTTTAGAGCACATGTATATTATATGCTCTGATGTTACTCTCGATATCCTATAACAGTAAAGACTGAGACCCATGCACTGTTTCTCAATAGTGGGTAGAGGGTGGAACATATAGGCTTCCCTTTTAATTAGAATTTCTTTATTAGTCACCACTTGAATCCAATATGATTCGTCTCTGGGTATGATGTCGTTGATTTCCATTCGATCAGGTGATTCATATTTTCCCCTATAGATGTTCCACAACATGTGAAATGGTTTTAATTGATTCATTGAGATTAATTAGGAATTAATCGTTTCCCCTCCTGTCTCAATCGCTAAGCCCGAAAGGAAAAAGAACAAATCCCTGATAAACGAAACAGTCACATGATAAATTGGTAAGTTTTTTTAATAGGATTAGCCCATGGGTGATTAGATCGTACTGCCTCCCCTTCCTAGGCAGTGATAAGCATACTCAACATCCCGAATCACCACCGGCCACGATTAGTAGTCAGTTCCTACTCAAGGTCACCTCTGTAGACTTCCCATTAAGATATGCTCTTGGAATATAAATTCTTCCAGTTTTAAGCTGCACTCTCAGTTAACATCGATCAAAATCTAATTATTTTCTACTTATTGTTCTATTCTTTTTCAACCCACCTAAAGATCATTTGACAAACATTTTGGAGGATTTTTTTTCAGTTGTTTTTGCTACAGGGCTTTTAAACAGCTTTTAAACGTCTTCATTTGTATTCGGATGACCCACCCAAACCCTACGATGACTACACATATTATCGCTCACAGACGACTATTCTCTCTCGGTCGATTTCACTTCCAATTCTTGTATAAACATATAAAAGTAGCAGAATATTGATAACTCCAGTCCTATAAGTCACAACATGAGGGAATTCGGTAAGATTTGTTTTATTTTAATAGCTGAGAATGCGGCCTTAACACAGGCTTGTATTGCATTACCCTCAGCGATTTGCTATAACAAGAAACCAAACATATCTCACCTCTTGAACTGGACTGGACGGCTGGTATATTATGGAATGCGGTATACATTATTAATAGCTGCTGCTATGGATGAGAGAAACGGCACGCAAGGAATTATTATGCCCACATGAAAGGCCGATAGAAAGCTGGTTGTCGGTCCGTGTGTTCCGGAATATGATGTATATGTGTGGGGGTAAAACTATCCGATTGTGTTAGACGGGGGTCGTCCCATTAGGATGTGGATTTCACATGCTCATTTTGCGCTCGGAGTTGCTCTGTACGACACTATATCTATGGGTCAGATCGTCAGAAAATGTACAGTTCGCCTTCACCAATCCTCTGAAATAACCGAAATTCGGGATAGAAATTCGGTTCAAATACGGTTCAACGATTAGTAAGAAGTATTTATCATTTTGTAGGTTAATTTAGCAGAATTTATCAAATGTGTCGAGCTGTCGTTTGTACATTTTCTGACAATCTGACCATCGCTCCCAGTATGCTTACAGCTGCATGTCAAGGCCTACTCTATCCAACCTTGTGAAATAGAAATAGACATTCTATCTATCTAGCGACATGATTATTGCGTTGATTCACTCAACATCATTCTTTCCTACACACCTCATAGCCAAACACGAGTCTTGTTTGACATAGTTGCTTTCGTTTCCCGCTTCCCAGCACATCGGCTAGCCAAAGTAATGCGAGCATTCAACCCAGGCTAAAATCAGTTGAGTGGGATATCCACGCCTTGCAAATCACGATTAAGCCCCAGTATCCTTGCATTTACATTGGAAAGATGCTGCGAAAGTAAGGCTTTAGGAGCAAGTTTCTTGATAAGATTGGATTTAGCTGATGAAATTGCTGGCGGCAAGGACCAAATATTATACTTTGCTGCCGCTGGGGTCAGTTTGGGCTTGGGGGAATGGTGTGTCATTTGCATTTGCCGGACCTATAGTGTCTGTTTTGTTGTGATAAGGTCCTGGCTAAGCGATAGCCGGCCTATCGGTCAGTACCTTGGACAGTTGGTTACCAAAGGCTTCAGATTTGTCCGGCCAGCTTAGAGCTGCCAGAAGTACATACAAACATGCTTGACTGGTGACCAACTTGGCAAAGCCATCGGCTTTTAGGAAAATAAATATGAACCCCTCGTGATATTTCGCAAGCATACGAAAGCTCCCTTCATAATCGGTGATATGAAGTCGAAGAAATGTCAAACAGCAGTATAAAAGAGCGAATAAGTCCTTAATTCGTCATGAGGAATATGATGTGCGCATAGTGTTTTTTCTATAATGCTGCTCCGAGCGTTTTAAAACGTTCTACTAAGAAGTAAGCGATAGGAACCGTTACAATTCTTAAGATCCGCATGTATATCGGTGAGGATAAAGAGTTCTCCTTGTACTTATCAGTGAAAGCCCGGGTGTGAGTAGTATATGGAAACGGCCCTTTTACCCACCCCCAACAAGACCTTAATTGTTGCAACAGCTGATCTTCACGCAGGTCCCTTCATCGCGCGATTGCCTTCCGATATCGCCCTCACCGCGTTACTCATTTTTAACCATATTTGACTCAAGACCTCCTAACATGAGTGCATTCATTCTATTTGAGTTTAGGGGACAATTTCCTGTCGCTAGTATATTGAATACAAGTTGATAAATTGCGCAAGCTGGATCGGGTTGCCTAAGAAAAAAAAATACTTATAGTCTCTTGCCGAAATCTCCTATTTTCCTGTAGCTTGCTTCTACTTGATCTTCCCTGATCATGTTTACCGGGAACCCTTCTGGCAGGCCGGTTGACTCATTATCAAGAACATAGTCGCCTAAATTGTCAGTGATAAATACAATGCTCTGCACATAGGCTATCCCTTAGGCATGTACAGTCAGTTGCTTTATACGTACATTAACACTCCACAGAACAGCCTGTTGCACTCTGTTTGTATTCTAGTGGGGTAGAGTAATCATTGGATGTTCCGCTGTAAAATCCTCATCTACATGTTTGCGGTTTGTTACATAAAGTTATACTTGTTGCCCGTGTCCCTTCTCCATTCGGGACCACCCCAAGAGTTACGCCTAATGAGCCAATTTGTATAGGAAGTTAACCATCAACATTGTCTTTGGAAAACAAGCAGAATTGGCCATAAAAACCAATGCTGTTGGAAACACATAAGAAACAACCATTAGCTTAGAAAGTTCTTTTTAAAGGCCGCCCCTGACATCTATACCGCAATATTTATAGTCTGGGCCAATTTAGAGAAGACTGTTGCATAGAAAGTCTTGGGTGTTGTCCATTGACGACGACGGGAGGTAGCGGTCGGCTGTAATACATCATATAATTGGTGCAGAAGCATCTGGGAGAGCAGCAGCAGCAGTAGCTGTAGCTGTAGCAGTTGCGGCCCACCATGACATGAGGCAGGGCAGTCGGGTCCACTGCAGTACTATAGGTAGTCAGTAAGGCGGGACCAATGGGTCGCAGTAGAACCGAGACATGCCGCCTGGCTTTAGCGCCTTCGTTCGTACCCACCTATAACCCAGCAAGTGCTACCGCTGCCTCCTCCTCCTCCTCACCATCCTCCACACTCTCCCCCTCACCACCCACATCCTCGTCCTCCTCCTCAACTCCCGAGTACTTCTTCTCCTGCCGAGATCGGGCGGACACTGTGGAGAGAGATAGAGAGTAGGGAGAAAGTGTAGGAGCGGCTGCTTCTGTGTTCGCCAGCAACTTCAAACCACACATAGCCTTCACACCACGGAACTACACAACTTCTCCTGCTGGCCAAGGGGGCCGTGTCAGGCCACTTGTTAACATTTTAGTGGTCTCTCACAGACGTCCACTCTTCCTTCACTACAAGCTTAAGCCATCAGCAGACATCAATACACCCTTGCCTACTGGAGAACGCCTTTCACCTCGATTTAAAGCAGACTTGTGTTTTTCATCCTAATTGTTGCATCCTTCGCCTCTTGGGACTAAACTTTGGTCAGGCAAAGGACTAGGCTCTGATAAAAAGGAAACGCGCCCATTGAGCCTTTTAGTTGATCTCAGGATAGTTTTGTTTTAAATGAAAAAAATGCTCATCCTGAGTATTACCAGCGGAGTGATGTTATGATCTCGGATTGTATCTTTATATTTCTAAGTGAACTATTTGAGGAACCTTTTATCAATCAAACAGATGCTTACACTATCTATCTGTCATGATGTCTTTACGCTACTAGAGAATCTCGGGTTGATCGTCATTTTTCGATCATTGTATTAAAACACATATATATCAAGGAATACACATCCTATGTGAAAGCTGACATACTGTTGGACCAAGAACCATCGCGGCAGTGTTGTGCTAAAGAAGGAGCAACCTTGTGCCTACACATATAGTTTATGAATGAACCTAACTGGTGTAATGTACATGTATGTTTCTCAACACTATTGAAGCACTCGTATACGTATTATTCACTTTGGCATTGATTGAGTTGCCATACAGATGTGATTGGCAATCATTGCTCGCAGTTGATTGCACCGTGAAGGCCCAAGGGGGGTAGCCAATTAATGGCTTATTTCCATTGAACATAAGATTCTTTGAACACATTGATTCTTTCCCAACTTCAATTCAACTTGCCTTTCATGTAAGGGTATCTCTCCGTTTCACCTTATTTACACAGGACAACACCACTTGCTTATACCTGGCACATATACAGCATGGAAATACTGGTGCATTTACCTCGGAACTGCCAGAGAATGGTGACATTATTCACAACAAGGCCGAAACATGTTTCGGAGAAAGTGACGCTTTTACGAATGGAAGCCCTTTGATTTCATTTCTTCATTTACTACAGTTGCCTGAGAGAGGCCTGTGCTTCTAAGCACCATTAATCTTACCTTCACAGTTTGAAGACCACATCAGTCACAATGGGGTCCAAACTATTCGAGAACTTCCTTTTCAATTATAACATGACGTTCATTCGCTTTACCAAGGTGAGTCCATACATGTACCCGAAGGTGTTGCTGTAGGCCTATACCTTCATCTTTATAAGGCAACAGTTTCTTATGAATTATTTCACCTCAGAAAATTAACTCCCCATCTATGACTAGCGCCTTGCGATGCAACTTGATAGATCCTATATATTGTGTTTAAACCCTTTCTAATATACTCCCCAGTCTAGGCTCACGGCCTCTCAGATCAGATAAGAATGATATGCCAGTGATTGGACGCCTACTAATGGGTTGATTAGGCGTCCTGGTGGGATTCTAATGGTGTTTTGCGGTTTGGAGCTAGATGCTTTCCCTCAGTTTGGAGGGACTCCCTCAACCCTGAGCCTAGACTCCCAGCCCTACCCCCGCACCCCCACCCCCATTCCACCCTCCGTACAGCTGCAAGAGATCGGTATGTAGTAAACCACCATTTAGTATTGTTTCAGCAGCGCCAGCCGCTTAGGTAAATTCAGTTTTCGACAAAGTCATATAAAAAAGGCCCAATGGGATGGCCTAGCACTAACTCATTCAAATGCCACAGAGGATGACTGGGTATAGTTGATAGGCAGGCTGACGTCTGGGATATTATGGCCCAGTGGACCGACTCGGATGGGATGAGACTTGAAGCTAGGAGAACATAGATAACATTGCTGCATGGCTAGGCAGAGCAGGAAAGATATAATTAATAGTGGATACCCATCGTGATCGCTTCAGCTTCTTTTCTCTGATCCTTCTGCCAATAAAGAGCTGTACCATAGACCGACCCTATATGCATGATCTCTGTCGACAAATTATTGAAAACAATATTTTCATTTTTATCTCCCAGATGTTTAATGAAATTCTGAAAAATGCCTATACAGATGAGTTAATATGTAGATCTCCTTCGTGAGTGGGAATCATTGTGGGGATATTGTTACCTCTTTTGGTTTCTGATTTCGAGCTGCTTGGCAAATGGGAAGTTTCAGCATTAGACTAAAAGAAGATTAATGTATCTCTTCCGACAGTGGCCTCCTCCTCCTACGGCTTAAAACTTCTTCCGGTTGTCTAGAATCATTCTCAAAACGCCCTCCCACACTAGGGAATCAGTTACTTCGTCCCTCAACTTAAAATTGTTACTCTGGATATGCAATTTCTTCTCCTATTATTCAACTCTGAGGTTGTATTTATAGTTTGGCTTCAGATCGTGTCTTATTGTTAGAATATGGTCAGTGGGTGGCGTTTTGAAATAGACTTTCACATCCTCGCTTCAAACCTTGTCACGATACTGTCATTTTATCTGTAAGAACAATCGTTGATTGATACAATGGTTTTAAATCTTTAATATGTTAAGTGTTACAGAAAAATGAGTCATAAGTCGCAAAGAAATGATTTTGATATATCATCGTAATTGAAAAGATGAGATCAAGCCAATTCCAACGTTAGTAAATATTATGACATCTAATAAGTATTTCTATATTTGTTTATGCATGAAATAATAGTTAGCCATATTGGTCACTCATTATAGTAAAATGATTAAATATGGTCCTTAGGACAACCTCAGATATCCATGAGTAATATTCAATACACAGTCTTGACATTAGGTAAATTTAGTCATGCTACTAACAGCGCTAAGCATCCCAAACATGTGACAATTCCAGCAAAGAGATCTTGTGAATAAATCACTTTAAAAAATATCAATTTTGCTACTTCTGACTCATTTTCCTATGACATATGATATCACTTATGTAGTAGTAGATCAATTACGTACCAGCGTATTGCAGTGCTTATGTGTTTTGCTCGTCAACCTATTATCCGAATTAATTGCCTACATTGTATTTTGTAGCCTAGGGAATTATATTACCTTATCTTATTTCTAAAATAAATTAGTTCAGTAAAAAGCCCCTTTTAGTCCCTTTACATTGCGCAAATAAAGGGGAACGAAAGAAATATACATCATCTTAGTTATCACCTTACTGTTGTCTATTTATTTTTCATTTTCTTACTGATACATATTCTCAGAGTGAGAGAGAGAACAAGCCTTAATACAAAGATAAGAACCTATTAAACATTAATCGTTCTCTTCGGACTGTTAAACCATATGGCCTTCGCTTCTAGGTATTAATACGAATCACATCGTTAGAGAGCAAGGTGATAGTGAGCAATTAACATGACAGGTGATTGGCCTTTAGGGGCTACCTGGAGTGTATTCATCTGCTATTATGTGGGGTAAGACCTCCTACCAGCGATGCACCGATCTCCTTGCTTAGTCACTGGAGGATTTACAGCTCCCTCCAGTGTTGGTCCAGGTCTCCTCCTCACAGCCCCCTGAAACTCCTGCAAGTGACAGGTCCATACTTCAGCTGCTGCTGACCTAGCCTTGCAAACAAGCAGGCAGGAAATTGAATACTTGAATATTGAATATTAAATAATCACCTGTTAAAAAAGCAGCCCAAGGAATGTATTCGAGTTGTTGAATTAATTAGTGTGAGGTAGGGATGTTAAATGTGGGAGGCAGCTAGCTCAGGATAATTAGGCTAAAAACTATATATGAGGTCCTCTACTGGTGATCTGCAGCTCATGACACGCGTTCTGTGAGAAATGGCATAAATAAAACCTTCCACTTAGAAAGAAGTGTTCTTCATTGGTTTTGTGTCACGTATCTGTGCCTTTTTCAAACCTATTTTCCACAAATATATTCTTCATAGTTTATATATTCAAATACATGCTTGTTTATGCTGTGTGGATTGATGGTTTGGTTGTAAGTAGTACAGGAAAAGTGGTATATGCTGCAGGCCATCCTCTGTGAACACAATAGTGGTTACGTGCGCTTGTGTTGACATCTTCAGGGAGGTAATGCCACCCACTGCGTGTATTAAACGTAGGTAACATGTCATAGATCAATCAATCCTTGCTGGGGCCTTTGTAGTCGGGACATTGTCTATATGTATATTCCTGTCACAGAGGCAAAGGGCTACCTTTGACAATTGTCTCTCTCACTCTCCCCTCTCTCCCTTTGTAAGTTCTCTTTACCTCTCACGCTCTCATATTTCTCTTTTCTCTCCCCCTCTCTCCTATCCCTCTTTTCTTTCTCTCTCTCTCCCCTTCTCTCTCACAGACACCTCCCCCTCCCCTATCACTCACACATTATTCATTCTCTCTCTCTCTCTCTCTCTCTCTCTCTCTCTCTCTCTCTCTCTCTCTCTCTCTCGTTTTCTGACACACTAGTATATCGTACTAAATAATTCCCCTCTAATTACGACACGTCGGCTATCACTGTATCACTCTCCTGACCATCTTTCTACAATTTCTTTAAACTTGGCTCAGTTTAATGGCAACCTCATTCTAATTGTTCTGGATTTACTTCAATCAATGGCCGTCTTGACACGGCCTAATCCATTTAGGGATTGATAATGAAGAAGGGAACGGCCCTTAATCAAATAGTCCCCCGGCCGTTCGACTTCTAATCCTTATAGGCCGCGACCCTAGACTTCCAGCCGCCTCCGTGCGTGGGGGTGACCAGCATTGAACAACATCCCATGCAATCTTTATGCTTTGGGAACTTGACGCCAAATGATGGACCTTTTTCTGCATGTTCTTTCCAATCTATACGCAATCTGTTTGGTGAAGTTTGTCTCCCCCGCATATTCAAACATTCAATTCGTTTTAATGAACATATGATGGATATTGCTCTGAGATTGGGAAATGATAGTCTTGGATTTTTAAAGTCAATTGAGGCCTCGATAAATTAGTATTTTGAGTATTTGCTTGTTGAGTATTTTAAGTATTTGCCTTTATAGAGTGTAGACACCTTTCCATTGAGATATTGTTTGTGCATGCCATTCCCTTGTCCATTCTATTGTTCTACATGATGAACTTAAGAGTTTAGCTTAGTCTTAATAGACGCATGACAAAACAAGTGACTGGCCAGACATTGGTTGTGGTTCATTTGGTTCTGATCCTGATGATAATTACAGTAATTAGCTTCCTACATATCTCTGGCCGTCACCTATGTGTACGGGATCGTTGCTTGTTAGGTATCATGTGGTGCCTGTTGTCTGTACACGGTGCTTTCAAATTATGATAATGGGGTGAGGGGTGGCTACAGCGTTGGTGAGGCTTTTATTCTCTGTGGGGACGAGGTTGACCCGGCCATGATGTTAACAAGGCTTTGAAAGTGGAGCTAGTGTCCGAGGATAAAGAAGCGCTACAGTACCTTCCTCTTCTGCCGGGAAAGGCAATGCTAATGTTTACAAATGGGAGCCCCCGCTTAAGGGGTAATCTTTTTATTTCGTTTTCCTCGGCTTCAAAGAAGCTGGGAAGTAGAAGGTATTTATAATATTCGAAAAAGGGTCTTGGCGCTTAAAGATAATCAAAGCAACCGCTTATGTTCTTTTTGTTCTGCCTCATGAACTTCACTAAGTAAGAATTAGCCCAGTTGATGATTGGATTAATTGCTTGATTAGTATGGTGGCAGTAGTGTGACTAATATCACAGTTGAGCAGACTGACCAGTCTAGGCTCAAAGTTGACAGAGTCCCTTCAAACTGAGGGAAGGCTTCTCGCTCCAAACCACTAAATACCATTATAAACTCATTAGGAGGCCCACTCCTGGGATAGAAAATCCATTAGCGCAGTAGGCGTCCAATCACTGATATACCATTCTTATATGATCTGAGAGGTTATGAGCCTAGACTGTGACCATTGTTCTTCACCTTGGCTTCTTTTAATTTCATTTACTTTTATCCTTGGGTAAGAATTAATTATATATGCTCTTTGAATAGCCCCTCAGTTACCACTGCATTGTTACTATTCGCCTTAAGTGGCCACGTTTTCTCTGCTTGGGCCCTTATTGGAATAGTTCGACGTCTCGATTAGTTATCTAGGATCAGTGAATGCAATGTCTAGTGCTCTAACGTCTGCCTAATGGGAAAGCGATGATCCCCTGCATCGGCTCATGGCTGCTCTGTTTCCTCGGGGAAGGAAATTATGCTTATCTAATCAGACTGTCAACAGGAGTACAAGTCAGAGCCATGAGCCCTGTTTTTATCAGCTTGTACTTCTCATGTTCAGATACTCCTTCCTAGCTGTCCATACATTGTTTCTAGTTTCCTTTAGTTGTGTAGTCCTTGCCACCAATACTTAGGAGTAGTCTTCAAGCTTGTCATATATATATATACCACTCAGAAGTGGATGTATATTATTTAGTTTTGTGTTTGTATCAATTATTTCTCACCTTGTTCTGATCTTAAAGCTGTGTTACCAGCTAAATTACTTTACATAAATGGCCCGTTCTTCTTGGTGTAAAACATCATAAGTTCCAAAATTACTCATTTCGGTGACCAACCGAAATCCTACTCCCATATGGGTCTATTTCGTCTTACAATTTGGGAAATCTTTCTTCATTTTTCAATGTTCAAATCACTAGGTATCAAGCAAAGATCAAATTGAAGGGGCAAAGGCATTTTCATTCATAGCTGTTATTTTGCCGCTCTTCCCGTTCATAAACAGTCTTGTTGAAGATAGAAATAGTGTTAGTATTCTCTTTTTAAAGAGAATTAACTATACATAGGCTCCCAGTCGTGTGTGGTTTGGTTGGAGGTGATTCGAGTTCCTTGCGTACCTGTCTCGCTGTTGATTAAATCTTTGTTTCTTCTGGAAATGGCAACCGAAACTTGAAGCTTTTTCAATTCCAAATGCTATCTCGTATTTATAATACCTTGCTGTATTGTTCTCTAGGAGTCAGTCCTATGATGCAACAATGGCTCCTTGCATCATTCTCTTTCTCTGTCCATATAATGAGAAAGTGTTGGATCTCTGGCAATGCGTTGTAGACAGTATCACTTCGGTATGACAATGTTGGGTAAGCGATGACCTCTCCTGTTAGCATTAATCTATGTTAGATCGGGCTATGTATTCCCTCCACCATTATTTTGATGAGCTATATTGCACTGGTGCACCTCCTATTATCTGAGAGCCTCGTTGACTTCCCTCCAGCCGTTATACAAAGGTGAATCTCAGGGGACGTATTAGCCATTCAAACACCAGGGTCCATTCCACTACCACCTAAATCCATTACAACGCTTTGTATATGGTGTATACCACTTGTTTACATTTGAGGCTAGTGTATGTACATACACGCCTTAATGTGGGCAGGGCATTTAGCTGCTACTGGATGATGGGCTGTAGTCAGTCAGTTTTATGCATTTTATCGATTTGTGCCTTTTCCTCTTTCATCTATTACCGCCTTCTAAATGCGCTCACGAAGGATTATTCGTTCCATTTCACAATGTTTTCGCCAATTAATTCCGATAAAAGCTGTTTATACATGCTGCAAGTTAGTATGTGTTGCTAGGTAAGATCTGCCTGAAGGAGTAACCATAGCCGAGTCGGACTAAAGCTGCGTTCTCATATATTACAAAAGAGAAGATTTATCAATATTCGGTTGCTGCCATATGTTTATACAAGAATGTTAGACATTAAATGCGAATGTGGACCTGAAGCCCTTGTATCAAAAGCAGCCGGGCAATATCCTCCAAAATGTTGGTCAAATGAGTTTTGGATGTGTTGAAGAAGAATGAAACAAAGCTTTTAGTTTCTAACCGATGTTAACTCATACTCGTAAATAGATATGCATTGTCTGCGGACCAAGTTTGCTATTTGTGGTATCAAGGACAAATCGATTAGAATAGAAATATTCAAGGACGCAATGACGTCAGGTTAAGCGATAAATGCTAGTGTGTATCTGTTTCAATGTTACGTAATTCGCTTTCGTCAGGAGGCAAATCAGACGTCATCGTTGTTGTTGTTTTCTCATTTTTCTCATCCATGCGGACGAACTGTTTCGTGTTATTACGGGAATTCTTCCCCTTTATTATTTTGACTGTTTTTCTAGCCCTAGTGATTCCAATGTATTATTATTTGGGGTTGACATCAAATCCCATAAAAGGAATATCCTTGGATCGCACCATCATCTTCCATAAATATGTGTTTCCTTTGTATCTAGGATCCTCCCAGGACTGACCTGTACTGGTTCTATCTATTCATCCATAAACCAACCCCTGTGTAATATTGAACCATTTATCTCTTAACCCATTTTCACTTTCTTTCTCTTTTTCTTTTGCAGTCACTCATAGTTCGTGACACGGTGCGAGAATGTCTGGAAAAAGACCCTGCCGACCGTTCGGAGGACGACATAGAGGTCCTCTTGGAATTCATGCAACATTTCCCGGTAAGACTTTTAAGTAAATTAAACCTGTTTAATGATGAATAGAAACTTGTACTCACAGACCAAACCGACTAGAAATGGTGGCGAGCATGTTCATCAGACATCAGACAGATTCTCATGTTCTCATTATAGTATTGAGTGCAAGAGTCTCATAGCTTGATTGAGCGTCTATTACTCGTGATGAGCTTGCCTTGCCACTTGCCTTACGGAGGAAGATATGCATGCACCCGAGGCATTACACACTGGATGAGGCTATTGGCAAATATTTCCAATTCAGGGGGGAAATATAAGAATTACTAGAATTCTGTTCGAAGTTAATCATCAATTGTAAAAGATGAAAACTGGTGAACCTAGATACTTCTGATGTAATGGGAGGATTCCTGCGCGATTTTAGCAGGAGGAAAGGTTTTGATCATCCCAAACCTCATCCATCCTAAGAATGTGCTCTTAGGAAGGATATATATTGTTGACTAGTGCACAGCTTTGTCAGTTTATATAGTGTGTGCCTTGGCATACACCTATGTAAAACAGCTTTGAATATAAGGAAATAATTTACATCTGAAGGAGTAATAAAATATCCTCAACCCATCTATTAAAAATATATTCAAATATAGGTAGCCCAGGTGTAATATGGAACTTGTAGATCGCTTGAGGGTAATTTTGTATTCATTATACTTTTCCCGATATTTATGGCGAACAAATAGTGAAAATTCGATGTAAATCAATGGGGACACTGCATCCCCACTTCCGGTTACCATGTGATACACAGGCCATACTACAAACTGTAGGTGGTATGTGCGCCAAAGCTGTAGCCTATGCCATTCCATATTACCTGCTAGAATGCTATAATAATAATACACAGGCACCAATGCTGTAGCCTATGGCGTTCCATATAACCCTCTAAAAAGGTATAACACATTATGATGCTAAGACCCACCACTCACACAATGCCCATACGCCAGCTGCAATAGTTAGCACATGTATCCACCTGGTGGCTAATAATGCGGCCCTCCCTTTGTTCCTGCCCCCTGCAGGCTCTGGTGACAATTGCGGTCCTCCTGTGTGTCTGGCGCCCCCTCCAGGTGGGAGGATAAACACCTGGAAGAGGTCAGGTCTACTGGAGGAGGTGCTGACACATCTGCCAAGGACACGAGGCAGAGATGCCCCTGAGGACAGAAGACGGATGCGAATCAGCAATAAGGACTTGCTGTTTTACTTTGGCCTTGTATGCATGTCTAGCGCCAACTAACTTTCTCGGTGTTAGAGATAGTATTACCAGTGGGTTGAGATAGCTGTTGTTATCGAACAGTATTAACCAGAATTCTAGATAGTGGGGATATGAATTAAGCTGATTTGCTGTTCTAATTAAACCATTAATAGGTTTTGGTCATAGGTTAATGAATTTTACAAGAAGAGTCACAACCTGCCTCAGTTGAAGTAGCTATTTCATGCAGTGAAAGTTAGGACGCAAGTACATTTTTTAAAGAAATTTGATTGAAATACCTTTTCATTGCTACATTCAAAATGGATTTTTAAGAACAGTTAGCATTTATAGCACAATCATCATTATTTCTACAAGCATAGTTTCATTAAATTTGTACATAAATTATTTGATGATCAGGTATAAATATTATTTGGTCGTTTAGTGAAACATTGTCACATTTTACACAATCAGAGAAAAAAATCATTTTCTTTTTCTATTTGGGCCACATATAAGAGAATCAATCAAACAAGTATCAAGACTTAAGAACATACAATAGACAAAACCACAGGCATTCAATAGTCTTTTTAGAGGTGAGGATTCTTGTCTGATATGAAATCGGAAGCTGCATCCTACAAAGTATTTCTATACTAATTGCCAGACGGCGATTTCATTAGTCTCACAAACTGAAAGGGGATAAGGTCAGGCTAAGCTCAACAAAACTTCTTATTTGGACAATTATCTGTGTGCCAACTACACAGAGCTTATGTTGTAGCAGGAATTCCTTGTTTGTGCATTGAGTCATTTCTTATTCAGTTAGAGGACATGAAGTCATGAGAAGGTGTACAGGGAGGAATAAGTCGGTGGCTACAATACAAGGAGACCAGAGGCCAGAGAGACCATTCTTGGGTCAGGTTGTCAGAAAAGCTCTACATATTTAGCAAATTATTGTAAATTAGGCTTTAAACTATATATAATTGGCATATCTGGATATAGTTTTGCATCGATTAAAAGAATCCGTTTGGTTATGTTAAACTGTAACCTCAGTTTCGCCTTAAATGTGGGTTATTTGAGAGGATTAGTGGAAGCGAATTGTACATCCTCTGACGACCTAACCCTCTGGACACTTATGTTTTATGAATGCTACTGGGTGTAAGCAGGTTAGTGTGGTAGGTAAGGGGGGGGGGTGATGTCAAGCTCCTAGTGAAACTGGTCGAGTGACTCGTGCATGCCCTGAATAGGAATGTGAGTGGCTCTGAGCGTGATACCAGTGATTGGATGCTCCAGTTCTGTGAACTGTTCGGGTGCACCAGTGTAGCAGACTGACATTTTGTACATCCCTTCCTGCTCATGTCCAAATGGAAGATTCTTGGTTAGTTTTAGCAACACAAGGGGCAGAAAGCACCGCGTTCATTATCAGAACGCACTGCCTTGCTGGGGTAGATTTACTAGCGCAAGATAAACGATTGAAGGTACACACTCTGGCATGCTGTGTTTACAAATTGCTACAGGTACAAGTAATCGGTATCTGGGATGTCAGTAGTATACATAAAAGGCCCTTCCTCGCGGGTAACTGACATGGCTGACTGAATTTGCCCTATACTTGCGGCTATTCGCTCATCATTACCATCCAGTTATGAATGGTTTTGACAATGTTTTATGAATGGTTGGGTTGACATGAATGCTTCATCTTATCCGCTGCTTGAGTAATATAAATACCCTATGGCATCGCCCACGCCTGTGTTCTATTTCATGCCTCCACCATTATAGTATGATTTAGGAGAAGCAGGTCCTTTCCCAAGGACTACAAGACCCAGTTAAAGGCCCTTGTCCTGTAATGAAATAGTCCTTTAAGAGTTCCAATGTCTCCCCAATGGCTTACATATTAATGAGAAATATTGGGGGAAATTTCCCAATCTGGCCACAGTATTCACCTCTTGGTGAAGGAATCTTTTCCTATTTTGGGAAAGTAATTCGGCGGCTATTATTTAAAGTCCGGATCTCGACTGTCTCAGTCTGCATAATTTAGTGCCTCACATTGTCACCACTTCATTTCCCATCACAAGGCTGAAGGGAGCAAGAACTGCACCACCGACTCATGTTCAAGGGTCGTCCCAACTTCTCCCAGCAGCTAATTAGTGCTACTTTCTTCAAGTTTGATTGAAATAAGTGGTGGTATTCGTGTCTATTTGACATTATTGTGAGTCACTCTTCCACTAATCAGCTCGTTGTACTAGTTAGAGCAACATATCCTTGGCCAGTGAACAACTTTCTCATATATGATGATTGCAATTAAGTAGGCTACTATTGATATCATATTGATCTATTAGAGCCAGAAGTAGTGGGCGGAAGACCGTTGTTATTCTGTATTGAATTGTAACTGTGCATGCCTTTTTGAAATTAAACTGTCATCCTCTGAAGATTTGCTGTATGAAATATATATATGAAATAAGACGGTCGTTTTTTATGTGTTCTACTGCATATTTGTGTCTGTTCGCCTGATTAAATCAAGCAGTTTGGTCAAGTATTCCATGATATATCAATGTATACAATTGCCAGCTTTGCACATTTGGTCAATTCTGCAAAATCACTCAGGTATATCTATCTAGGTATACCTGACTGATTTTGGTATATATCGTTGGTTCAAGAAATCTGCTCGCTTATGTTGAACTGTATATTCACCAACATTTGTGTCTTAAATTTGGTGGGTTTTTTTTAGTGTGTTGGCGGAGACCAATTGTATATGTTCAGGCTATTTCATCCTATTATTGAGATGTGTGCTTCCATTAATTTGTTCATATAATATACTCTAGGTCTGGTTTTAACTGTTTGTTTCTGTTCCCCATCCATTTCAGGCGTTCGCCAATATGACCTTAGCGACCCGGCGGGCGCTATGTGCTGTCATGGTGTTTGCAGTGGTCGAGAAAGCCAACACAATTGTAATGAACAATGGCGAGGAACTCGACTCCTGGTCCGTTATCCTCAATGGTCATGTGGAGATAGAGAGGCCAGATGGCACTATCGAACACCTTCACATGGGTGACAGGTAAGACTTTGTAATTGCGTCTGTGTTTGTTTAACCCACCTCCTCCTCCTCCTCCTCCTCCTCCTCCTCCTCCTCCTCCTCCTCCTCCTCCTCCTCCTCCTCCTCCTCCTCCTCCTCCTCCTTCTTCTTCTCCTTCTCCCTCTTCTCCCTCTTCGCCTCCTGCTCCTCCTTCTTCTTCTCCTTCTCCCTCTTCTCCCTCTTCGCCTCCTGCTCCTCCGGCTCCCTCTATTCAGTATTTCCCGTGAAACATGTCCCCCCAAAAACTGATGAATTGATAAAAGTAATGAATAAAACAACAAAAATGGATCACGGTGTGCAAGGTAACATTAGGTATATTTCTGTGGGAGGAAAACTCAAGGTTTAATGGTGTGTGAAATACATGATTGATGAAATCAAACCATCGTTTTTATGCAAAATGTATACCCTTTGTGATAGATTAATAACATCATGGAGTAATTGCAAATCTATGTCAAGTAGGTGCTAAATCCCTCATTTAAGTGATGCAGTATCCTCCTTTCCATCCGCTGGGGGCGGTTTCTACCATCGCTACCGATATTAACTTTAGGGTTCGGGGCATATATATATAATAATATGTCCGGGGAAGCAGCAGAGAAAGGGGCAAGATATTAGAAAAGGAAAGACATTGTGACAGATGCAATTACACGTTGACAGTTCTATTTATCATAGCCATTGGGATTGGTGGTGTCGGCCTGGCGATGGCAGAATCCATCATTTTACTTCTTGACATATAGCAGACCGACTCTGCCTGAATCCCATCATCCAATACATATATACGCCTACAACTATATGCTATTAATGGGGATATTCTACCATTATGCCCCGCTAAGCAAATTAAAACCATGAAATAATAAATGTTCATGGAAATAAATAAATTGGCGTGCAGATATGAGTATAGGAAAATGGATGGATGAATGAATACTGGTTGAATATTTATAATACATACGAAGAAAGACCCGATATTGGAGCAGCGATGGTGACATGCTGACAGTTTTACGGTACCAAGCTTATGTTCTGCGTCTATATGCTTAGCGAGGCAACCTGTAGTTATGAAATATCTGTCGTAAACCAGCTATAGCGAGGGCATATATCGCGTCTTTCCCGGCTTCAAATCCTTATGTAGCCATATATACATGCTCTCTTATGAAATATGTAATATCTATTTCTGCCTCTTGAATTTGCTGGATAAGAACGAAGCCTGCTCCTACCATTGGCCTGAATATTGCATGTTGGAGCAATTGACGGATGGGGATATTAACTGGAGCAAACGTTACATTTTCGGTACATGTCCGATGCTATTTGATTCCCCAAATAGTTGAATACCTAATAACCCCAGTTAGAATTTTTTTTTATCCTATTTCCTGGTTCACATATCAACCAGGAGTCGGGGCCGTGTTTCATTCTCGTCAGCTATTTATCGATCTGCAGAGAATCTTTTTTTTTCTTATCCAATAAAGAAAATGAAAATCAATACTGTTCGGGCTTGTAAATATATAATGAGGCTGCGGAGGGGATAAGAGTGATCCTTGGCTGGCTCAAAGTGGTTGGGGCTTACGAGCTGGAGTAGTATTCTTCCATGTTACTCTAGCTGAGGGACAGGCCTTATCTTCGTGTCTTAAGTGGTGCCTAAGTGTCTGATGCTGACGACAGAAGAGCGATGTAAATCAACTCAAGGGACTTTTAACTGCGAGCCATGCATTCGCAACTTGTATCTCTGGGGCGCTTACTTCCACAAAGAAACCTTACCGCTTCTTACAATGGGTATCTGGTTCAATTATGAACAGTGTCCTTTGAGTTCTATTCGTCGGAGGAAATGTAGAAAGACGGTTAATGCATCATGATATTGGTGGTTTGACCTGTGAAATAGACTCCTTTCTCCCCCAACCTGGCGTTTCAGTATATATATGAGAATAAACACTAAAGCGGCTGATAGGTATATAATAGAGAAGCCTTGGTAGTTGGGCACAGAATAAAAACTTTCCTATGCCACTGAGAATTGTATGTGTAGCTGAGGCTTTCCCAGACAGCCATTGAGCTAGCTGGCATCTAGAATCTACCTTTTGGTTCCTCTTCTAAATTAATAATTGAGTAGGTGCCTGCTCTGGAGAGAGAAAAAGAGACGGAGGCATGTGCAGAGAGACGGAGAGAGTAGAAAGCTATTGTATGTATGTAGTGGGCGGGGGAGGAGGGGGCGGGATCTAACTTTGTGGTGGGAGGTAACTGTAGTATCCAGTGATCAACAATTTACCATGTCCAGATACGATGTAAACTGTTCAGTGAATGGGTCAGATTTTCAGAAAATGTACAATTCGCCTTCACCAATCCTCTCAAATAACCCACATTTAAGACAGAAATGAGTTTCCAAATGCTGTTTAAACATAACTGATACTTTAAATCAATGCGATACTGAATATACTCAAATACACCCAAAATTTATTTTTTAGAAGAATTTAACAGAATTGACTAAATATATAGACCTGCCAATTGTAAATTTTCTGAAAATCTGTCCCGAATACGCGGGAAGTCATCCCTCTCATGTGGTGCCACTTTGTTGTTTTATTCATTCTGCGATATGATGAAAAAGAATAAATGAAGATGGAAGAGCCTGAGGTTTTGTCAGAGCAATGCGACCACACTCATTCCCTCCCATAACAATTCATCATCTAGGGCTCTACCAGAAGAAGAAAAAAACTATGTACCTGGCTTGCTATTAATAATTATTTTTTCATTGCGAATTCATTTAATCTCTTATCTGTTTATCTCTCCTTCGTTCTTGACACTCTGGGTATCATGTTAACAGCCCATTATGTAGCTAATTGCGTTCTATAGTCCCCCATTAGGTATAGTGTCCCTAAGTTATGTATTTGACATTAACTACCCCTTAGTCCTAATAGCTGATTAAATGCTTTTATATGATTTTAATGACGTTCCTTGCATTATTTATGTAATATTGATCTATAAATATGATCCAATTTCAGTTTTGGCATTACACCTACTATGGAAAAGCTTTACCATAAAGGTGAAATGCGAACAAAGGTGGATGACTGTCAATTTGTATGTATAGCACAGGGTGACTACTACGCCATTTTGCACGAGGTAAGCACAGTAAAATGTTGCCATGACTTTACTGTAATTTCACTTTAGTGGGCGAAAGAATACTGGAGGGCATGATGGAACATTTCGCTATATCCATCGCCGAGTTTTGATGGGTCAGCATTACATCAAGATATGTACAATAAGTGTAACAATAATTTGAAAAAAGGAAGAGAAAAAATATGTATTTGACTATTTATAGTACGGCAGAAACCGGAGGGATTGTTCTTGTATGAAGACATTTTGGAGAGTCTTTGGTTAAACATCATTGGGCGGGCATTCCCTTACCAAAAAAACAATTCAAAATGATGATTCCAAGAGATGCATAGGGGTGGGGGACATTCTAGTTCCACTAATAATAAATCAAATAGTTCATATAAAACAGAAATATACAATTGCATTTGATTTCCAACAATGTTGACCACGTAATATTTAAAGACAATAAGAAATGTGATATTGTGATCAGGGAGATGTGAGATTATAAATCTCAGAACACTGGGAGATAAAGATAATAATTCAGCCATTGCTGCTTCCACATTACGCGTATAAAATATGATCCCACGACTAATATTTATGGTCGTCCTTGTCTGAAAATATAAGCTGTGGAGATCTAAATAATTCTGTGGATTGTTTATTTCGCGTTTTCAAATTCAATGACATCCCTATATTCTAAATTCGCACGTTCTCAATTTTTTAAAAAACACCAACTTTTATTTTTATCTACCATTTTCGCTGACTGCTTAAATGAATTTTGGACCAATTTTGCGCGAAAATAAAACCACCACAAATATAAAACATACAGTACTTCTAACTCTCTTTCTCTCTTTCACCACCAGGGGGAAGAGAACACTCACCGCCAAGTAGAGAACGGTCAGGTTGTCATGGTAACGGAACATCGGGTGCTAGACAGCGGAAACAGAGAGGGTCATATTGTAATCAGGGTGAGTAAAGCTTTTAATGCCTTCTTTCCATTTCTTCAATCGCACCAGCAGCGATTCTACCATTGCTTTAGCGATGCGATTCCTCAATGAGACGAAAGGGACTACATCTTTTAAGTTGTAATTTTTTGGTTGATTGATTGATAATTTGTATTGCCAAAATATGGACATTCGGGGGTAAATTTAGTAGGTTTTCAAGCGCATCTGTTATAATTTGGTATTACATTATTTGGTTATATTTTCTTGCTGGATATATTATATATGGTGAGATTAAGTGTTTTTAAATAAATAGTGCGTGTATTATCATTTTTGGCGATGAAACCTGCACATTTTTATATTACTCTATAAAAAATACCGTATATATGTAACCATTCCCAGATGATCGACGAAGATCCGAAACATCGGAATCTTTAAAAAAAACCGCTGGGATACAAAGTTTTGGTGTTACGAAAATCGAAATAGTTTATGAATATATGGGACCATTCCATGATTAAGTAGATGTTTGGGTATATAATGACGCTTTATGTTGTGTGTTTATGTGGACCAAGTTAGTTTATGAGACACTTATTACTGCGAGAGGCGACCTTGCAGAGCTAGGGGTAATTAATTGATGGCTTCCTTTAGTATTACTTTACTTCTACGGCTATCCAATGCCATGATGGGTGAGCTTGACGAGTGCGCCTGAAACATCACCTTTACTGTCAGCAATCTGCCATACTTGGAAGCAAACTGATGCTGGACAGAGCCATTCGTCCACTGAGAGGCTGCACTATTGTACACTCACTGACTGTCTTAGGCTAAAGGTCAATGGCAGGGCTATCGCCGCCACTGGTCAGTTACAGACACCATCGTGTGACATGTCAGCGGAAATAAGCTGATGAAATAGTATTACCGTGAAAGAACAGCCCCATAACTCAAGCCCCATCATGCGCTTTGTTGGAAAGCCACATATTCAAGGTCTACAAATATCCACTCATTTATTGTGTTGTCATGTAAAGGTCAAGTCTTGATTCTCCTTGTTGGAGGTAATGAAGACTTATAAGCGGCTTAACTGTTTTAAAGTAAGTTAAACATATGGCGTGACACATTATTCAACGGTATAAATGTCGTCTGCTAGTGCCATCCCTTATTTTTTCTTTTCTTTTTTTAGGAAGGCAACCAATTTATTTGTCTAAATACATCATTTAGGGATGCTAATCTTTGGTATTTGTACTGAAATCCTTCCAAAATTTGGCACATCTCAAAAGATGATTACCAAATCTTAAAATCGGATCTGTTTTGGTCATCAAAATGTTGGTCTTAACATATTCTGTACCGGTAGTTGAGGCACTGGATAATAAGACTTGAATTTTTCTTTGGAAATGTTTCTGTATTACTGGCATGACCGCACTTGCACCCGCGATCATTATATCGTCTTCAAATCAAACAGAGCCGACATGCAATATTTACAGCTGGTTTAGACTTTAGGTCCTATACCCTTTAAGCTGTATTCGCAGTTCTCATCGATCCGGCCATTCTGTATACGCCACCATTAGCATGATATCAATTTACACATGACGTCATAATGATTACACATACTCTCATGCCATGGTTACCCCTCTTTTGACTGGCGTGATATACAGCAATGAGGTAACTGTGCTCAGGTGCGGTGACCTTAGAGTTCCCTATGTGGAAACTCTTAAAGCTTCATACACTCTGTTTGATACCTACTTAGAGTAAACATCAAAGCGACCCTATGGTAGCCCTACGGCGAGCCGCTCCAAGTAGATCTCAAATAGAGTGTACTCAGTTAACATCGGGCAAAAACTAAATATTTTCCACTTTATGTTTCATTCTTTCCCAACCCATCTAAAAGCCATTTGACCAAAGTTTTGGTGGATTTTGTCCGGTTGTATTTGCTATATTTCTTCATATAGGCCGACTCAACTTCAAATTAGTGTATGAACATATTATAACAGCAGCAGAATATTGACAGATTCAGGTACGAGTAAACTTGGTGAGAATAGTTTTCTCGTAATAACTGAGACTGCAGCTTTAAATTTGCATAATAAGTACACGTGCACTAATGAGAGCTGCTCGTTATGGTTTCAGGGAACGCCTGAGCGCCTCATGTCCCACCTGGTGGAGGAACACTCAACTGTGGATCCCACCTATGTGGAGGACTTCCTTCTGACGTACCGTACCTTCCTTAAATCGCCACTTGAGGTCGCTGAAAAGTTACTCACGTGGTTCAACGACCCCGCAATAAGAGATAGGGTGAGTCATTATGTACAGGTTAACTAACTAACCAGTTTCTAAGCGTCTGAAACTAATTCGTTAGTTATAACTTTTCCTATAGATGCGTACACAAATTTAATTAATTTTAAATAAGAGGATAACAGATAAAATGAAGATATAGGCACTAAAACATCAGTTTAGTATTTTTATAGTGATAAATGTAATCAGCATAGTTGTTGGTATGTACTATTGCAAGGGTTTTTTCTTATCACGATTCTGGGGGAAATTGTTTCGATTGTTCTCATTTGAAATATTATAACTTCCTAGTTTGAATTAAATTTTACCGCCCATATAATTCAATTCAATATCAAATATGGAACGATCAATAGTTATTTTTCATTAATTTATTTTAAAGAAATTTTCCTTCATGAGAAGTAATTTGCGAAATGATTTTGCCTATTATGTTCAACTGATTTCTCTTCCCTGTCTAGAGATTGAATCATTTCTGTTACAGGTAACTCGAGTTGTCTTATTGTGGGTCAACAACCATTTTAACGATTTTGAATCCGAACCAGCAATGTACGAATTCCTCGAGAAATTCGAGCAGCTCCTTGAAAGAGAGGTGAGCATTTGATTGATTGACGGATTGATTTTATTTCATCCTAATGCTGTCAGTACATGGGGATACTTCTCCGACTAGGGAGGATTTCACTCCCTCCTGACCCTATGCCTTACAATACAAAAGTTTGTTATTTGTTATCAAAAGATAAATCTAGAGAATGTATAATGCAAATTAATTCTCTATATTCTTACAAATATAATGAGATTTTTTTTTATATTTTTTTACATAATTGGGAATGGACTGTATTAGCTTTTTAAAATCAATAATTATATAATCATATTCTTTGCCTAATCTTTTTTTTTTTGGTCACTAAGAAAACTCACCATGACACAATGATCTCTTGTGATTGCAGAGTATGGGCGGACAGTTAAGGTTGTTGAATATAGCTTGTGCGGCCAAAGCGAAGGCACGGAACGTTGTGTTGACGCGCGCTACACGTGAAGAAATCCTTCACTTCTCTGTGCTGGGCGGTCTAGAGCGCGGCTGTGGCATCTTCATATCTAAAGTCGAGAAAGGATCTAAAGCGAGCGAGGCGGGCCTCAAACGCGGAGACCAGGTAAGAGACAGTTCATTCATTACTTTAGAGAAAGCTAAAATATTTGTTCCCTGCCTCTTGACTAGATAACGGTGCATACTGGAGGAGCTGAAAAAACTTTTTTAGGATCATGTTACCAATTTCAGTAGAGTCTCAAATAAATGTTATTCATTCAAAGTTAAATGATAGGGCTTCCCCATGTCACAAGCACTGGCAATTGGATCGTAAGCACTCCATCACTTGATCCTTGATCGCTTGTCTCTTACGATTTAGATTATAGTGGAGAGGTGCTATATTTTTTTTAAAAAATGCCTTAGTATGAATTGAATGTAAAACTGAAATTAATCAATTATGTGTTTAGTCTTTGAGTTGATAGACGTAAATCATCCTGTAATTTCTTATTTTTGTGATTTAAAAAGGGGGTGATTTTTTGGGGTTGCTGAGTTAATATATAGGCAATCGAGTTTAGCCCTTGTCTTGGAAATTAAATTAAATTGAGCCCATTTAGCACCTTCTTCCGATACTCCAGTGATATGATTACTATTCTCCGAGGTATAGTGAAATGGTAGAGTGTTATCAACTCAGATTGCTCATCCGTGTTTCCTCCCCATTCTCTGTTCCAGATTCTAGAAGTAAACAACCACAACTTTGAACAAATATCTCACAATCGCGCTTTGGAAATCCTCCGAGGCACCACCCACCTATCAATCACAGTCAAGTCTAATCTCTTAGGTAAGTCCTCCCACCTCTGTCTCTATTGTCCCGGTCAGGTGGAGGTGTTGGTTACGCTGACCTCCCGGGTGTGGCGCCAGCAACAGCAGCTTCTTCTTTTTCCTTCCCCGGGGCTCCTACAGCGTCCTTTCGTCCTTGCCCTCTCCATTTATCCTAATTTAAAGCATCTCTTCGGGGCTTGAGTTTTTCGAGGAAAAACTTGTATTCGGGAGCGACAGTGCGAATGAAAACAGTGGACCTTAGAATTAAAAACACCAGTGTGTTGGATTTGGGAACATGGATGGCAAGAAAGTAAATTGGTTTTAAAGAATTGCTGTATTTTTTTCCTCTCTGGAATTGTTAAACCTTGAGAATATATCAATTTAGAAGTTAGAAACAGTCAAATTTGTCTTCCAAGTTGTGTATGTAATGTGAACTGAGTGACTCATAAATATCATTTAGTGAAGGTAATCCTGATAATATTTTATTTTCATCTTTACTCATGTTTTTGTTTTCCACTATAGTAATCTAGATTTGTGTATTGCAATAGATATCGTGCCAAGCTGTCGTCCCTCAATCTATTTTTCCCCTTGAATACAATCCTGGAATTAATTAATTAATTAATAGAACATCAGTGCAAGATTAGTCTTTATGAGATCTATGCTACATGGTAACTTAAGACAACCTTTCGTGATGCTTGAACATTCATTTGTTCGATATAGCTCCCATATCAAGGGAGGATAATTACTGAGAGTCGGCAGATTGCATCTACAATACTTCTGGCAGCCTGTGATTTCATGACTGAGTGTTGTAATTGAAGAGAGCCGCAGGGTTATGAATGCTGTGTCCGTGTGTATGAGAGGTAGAGAGAGAGAGTGGTGCAGAGCCAGACATAGGAGGAGAATCTCACATTCTTAAAACTTCTCAGAATGCATTCGTTATATTATATAGGATGTGAGGATTCTGAGAAACTCCTTTAACTTCCCAGTATATCCTCTAAACGTCTTAGATATTAGCCTGGTCTTCGATCATAGATATATAGATATATAAGTATGTATGGTTGAAATTCGAAGAGGACGAACCATATTTAAATATAGGTTCATTTATATTTCAGCTTCTTTGTTCAGAAATAAATCATTTTCAAAAGGCCAAATTCAAAATCATTCTAGATCAACTTGAAATGAACCGAAATTTGATATCAGCTTTTATCAGTCCTCCCTTTGAAATCGATTCGTAATTAAAACTCACCGAAGGATGACTTGACCTTGAACTTCAAAATGTCGTCTGCGTTTCAGGGAAATTTATTTTCTTTGGGAGGGCTCATGAATCTTGTCGCTCTGACGCGCGGAAGATTAGGGAAGTTATACATTATTCACGCGTTCTCGCTTTAAAGGTACAGCTTTTGAAGTTCACTTCTCCCGCGAGATTACTCCTCTCTGTGCGCATGCGCGTGCAGCCATCTACTCTTGACCCCTTCCACCTCTACCATAAAGCGTTGTCCTTGTTGAGGGAAAAATTCTTTTTTAAAGCGGACTTTGGGAATTCCATTTTATTTCCATCTCTGGCGTTGGGCTTGGATCCCAATATCCCTTTACCTCAAGTGATGAAAATTATATTTGTTAACCCTTTATTTAATTTCCATTGAAAATGTAAGTGATGAAAGTATAGATACTGGTATCTGAAAAATTAATCACTGGAACAAATAGTTATTGAAAGTACTTAAGTAATAGTATTGAAATATCGAAACAATATTATCTGTGTAGGTTTATTTCGATTGAGATTTTATTATTTACCATTACCCTGATTTGACAAGTATCATGCTGGTTTACCGTTTGATTCAGGTTTCAGAAGTAAGTACTCGTGCCACAGTGCGACTGTGTTATGTTCGTGCTCGATACCCACACCACATTATATAACCAATTCACCTGTATCATGCCTTTTACATACAACATTCCTTAGTCATGAATGTGTATCATGTCTGTATGTATTTATGGTTGTATCAGAGCTATACTCTGGTTGTATACATAAATGTATGAGTGTTTGTATACAACTGTATGATTGTATACATGTATGAGTACATGTATATACATACCGGTATACATGTATGTATGTATACAGGTATGAATGATGTATACAACTGTATATATAAATATGTATGTATGAGTGTTAGTGTATACATGTATGAGTGTATGTATACATAACTGTATGAATGGATGTATATGAATGTTTGTATGCATTTATGTATGCCACTATCTAGAAGTGGAGAGAACACACATTTTCATACCACGCTGACACGTCCATGCGGAGACCATGAATGGCGAACAGAACCTTTTTTAGAATGCAAGTGATATGCGCCTTGTCTTCTCTGTATAAGAACCTAGTGTTGCAGTTTAATACTGCATGCTACCTCGCCATTCCACCCCTCCTTGAGAACACCTTTTTACACGCCTGAATTATTTAACATAGAGACATATGACATGTTCTATCTACCATCTCCAATCAGCGTTCACTGCAACTGTTTATATGCCACCTTCATACGAAATACAGTGTATACCACATAGAATTTATTTCATCTCTGGGGTTTTCCTTGTTTCCATATTCTATTTCATCTGGTTAGCTTTGTCTTATAATGGTCACTCTGAGGTTCCAAATTTAGCTTTCCCATATATAGTAGGTCTTCTATATACCATGTATATCAATTATTAAATGGAAATTGGTGTAGTATTGGTGGTTTTGGAAAATGAAAGTAATTAGTTTTGGAATAAAATCCAAATTTCTGTGAACTGTTTGCATGTCCTTAAGCATGTGCATGCCTATAGCGGTTGTTGATATATGTAATAAAGTTCATCCTTGAGAATAGTTTCATGCCATGTTATAGTTTCCCCTGCCTTCTCACGGTCGTTATATACAACAACTGCTGTTATGTTAGATGTTCTTACGTTTTATCATGTTATGTTGCACGTTCTACCCTCAAATTACTTTAGTTTATGGTCAATTTTATCTCTCCCATCGATCGAAAATTCGGTTTAAATCGTTAATATAGTCTTTAAAAAATGAAATGACATCAATCCAATCAACCAGTCTAATTCATCCATATATTTCATGTATACACAGTTCCTCATAAGCGAACTGTCGAAGCAGACAATGGATTTCTTCCATGGTGTAGAGTTTCACGTGAGTGGAAATAAGTTTGGAAGGCTTTTAGCTTTTTTACGTGTTAATGAGATAAGACGATTTTGAATGAGACATTAGTCATATATATCGATGTTCTATTCGAATCGTGGAAAAGAACAGAATCAAGCCTACTCTGCGATGGATGCCTTTTCTTGGGGACTTTACGGATATTTCCCCCCATTTCTATCATGAAATTCCCGCCCACCTGTCTGGGTCTTGAATGGCTTTGAAATAAAATTCTACTGCTTTGACTTCGAATATATCAAATTTCAGACAACTGTATAGTTTTCCTGGTATAATCACCGCCAAGTGAATGTTTAAGTATGACTAACTCCCAGCAACAAGTTGAATATGTATGCTTTTAACCAGAAAAGATTAGCTTGGTCGAGAATTGCGATGTGGAATAATAACATTTATCTGTTAAGCTATCGATGGAAATGAGATAAATTAATGAACCGGGGCGATATCCGAAGACATTGCGCCGCGATAAGGCTGTTTGTCCTGAATTGTAATCAAAATAACACATTACAACGATCGTTCCTATCTAAAACTGTTATGTTTGTAGCTTCAGTTACTTGTTACATGTGGAAACTGAAATTGTAATCCTTCTCTACCGAATCTCCTCGAAGTATACCTCATTCTTTATTACACATTTTCACATACCGTATATTATATACATCCCTTAATCATATATTCTCTAAATCTAAGTTTCCCATTCATACATACCCATGCAATGTGTTTTTTTTCTTATTTCATCATCCCAATGGTACTACACGTTTTAAATAGAATTTATTCCATGATTAGCAGCTAATAATTCAATTAATTAATAAGCCTCCTATTTCTTTACTTCTTGCTTATTATAGGGTTTAAAGAAATGTTGCTGACGCCTGAGAATTCGCCCGCACGGACGCCTAAAAAAGAGCACATAGCCAGACTGCAGACTGACCCCAAGCAGCGGCACGAGGGTGACCTGGGCATGCCCCCGGTGGCACCAGTAGTCATCTCACACAAGGACAAAGATAACAAAGGCAGCAGAGCTTTCATGAGCACCGGACAGCGCAACAAGATCAAGCGCGCCCTCGCCAAGATGAACCTCATACCTAAAAATATCAACAGGTGAATATGTTAATTATTAGAGACTCAGAGAGACAAATATAAGAGACAGGGAGAGAGAAAGATGGAGACAGAGAGAGAGGGGTGAGAGGGAGAGCGGCAGAGACAGGGGGAGAGAGAAAGACAGAGACTAAGAGAGCGGCGAGGTGATAGAAAGAGAGCGAGAGGATGGGAGAGAAGAGAGAATTCATTATATGCCCTCAGCATAGAAGAGTATTGAAAATAAACCATCTTTTTCTATCCTTTATTGTCATAAAGTAGCCAAAAAGCTATGAAAAACAAATTCGACAAATATGAATTATTTTTATTGCACTTCTCAAATATAGATGGACAATCTCGTCCGATGAATATTCAATTACTATTACCGAGTTCCTTTCACCCTAGCATAGAAGAATATTGTAATATACATCTTTCATTTTGGTTTTAAATCGTCATAAAGTATCTAAAAGCTTAAAGAATTCCAATTGTTATCTCTCCTCTCAAGTGGAATGCCATTATGGGCATATAATAAATATATACAGAGAGAGATCGAGAGAGAGTGGGCGCTTTTTGTAAATACAGCCCACTCAGTCGGCTGTTGATGGGATTGAATATTGAGGATTTATGTGTTTAATGTTAATATATCGGGAGCGTGGGAGTATGGGAGTATCATCTGTGGTCCAGTATTGTATGCCTTAAATCCGGCCACAGTGTGGAGCTGTTGTCACATCCAACAGATTTTTCCTTCATTCCCCCTTTGAAGCAGTTGTCGTCGTCTTCTGTGGATTTATTTTGATCTCTATTTGTTGATGTATATTTTATTGCCTCCTTCACACAGGCAAAATCTGTTTCCTAGAAGATGACTGATTGCCCTTTAAAACACAGGCCAATATTAGAAATAGAACCAACTGCTTTCAAATTGGTTTTAGACGGGTAATTCCACAGCCCAAAAGTTCACAATTACAAATTAAAGAACAAAAATATTTTCCATTATAAATTGGTGTGAGCGCATTTGCTTGAATTACATTTTTTTTTACCCCATGTTATTGTTTTTCCTCATAAAATAGAAGTTCATGATCGGACTGAAAACAGAGTAATTTCATTCGGGGTGATTAGTGTTGATAATATAAAAGTAATTTGGCCAATTTGGTCCCTTTGAGGTCGGGTGAGTTCGGGCGAAACGTCTACAATAATAATCTAATTTTCTCGAAGGCAACTCGCCGAGAATTCCTTCTACTAGGTTCCTCTCTTAAATTGAATCCCCTCTGTTACTATTCAGGACATATCTGTCCAAGACTTATCTGCCATATGAATTGTGTAAATTCAGAATATTTATGAATGTTCCCATGTCAAAATTATGTGGAAATTGATGGATTCAATTCAATCATGGCTGTTTGATTCATTCATCTGGACCCCTTCATTTGTTCCAGGGCTACCAGATATTACCAACTCTTCTATTTCTAATCAATCACTTTCTCCATCAGACAAATTTGCCCAAAGCTTTTTTCTTCCATAATTCCATGTAAGTCAAGATTCAAAATGGCGAATATGCAAGTACCCTATTGATTAAAACCATCGTGGGGTCTTCTTGTAAAATTGTCTTTTTAACACAAAAAAGAATTCTAGGAAAATACACCACTCGGATTCCGAGGGAATTTTACAATACAGTCTAGGCTCAGAACCTCTCACATCAGATAAGAATGGTATGTCAGTGAGTGGACGCCTACTGCGCTAATGTCCTGCCCTGGAGTAGGCGTCCTAATAGAATGTGGTTTGGAGCGAGAGACCTTCCCCCAGTTTGAAGGGCCTCTCAACTCTGAGCCGAGACTAACACATTTCTCCTCGCCATATCTGTATCAATCTTCTTTTTTGTTTATGTCTGTATCAATCTTTATAACATGATTCCTTTCTCTTCTGTGACAGCGACCCACAATTAAACAGTATAGACGGGACGGACAGCTCCTCAGGCGGTGGCTTCTCACACGCACGGAAGGGCTCCTCGTCCTCGACCAACTCATCGCCCATCCATACACCTAACCTGAGCACGTCCAACCCTGACCTCTCCTCAGTGGGACAGTACACAGAGGGCAGCAAGAGCTACTACCCAGAGCATGTACTCAAAGTATACAAAGCTGACCAGACTTGCAAATATTTCCTTGTACATAGGGTAAGCACACTATATGTTTGTAGTTGGTTAGTGGTTTATTTCCAATGTTGAACATTTTTTAATGGAAATTGAGTAATTCCATCTGTAAGCGACAGTTCTTCCTGGTTGCCCTAAAATCAATGAATACGAGAATATAGCAATATAATCAATTTATATATGAACTAGTATTGATTCACGAATGGAGTGGGATCGCACTACTAACTAGGCTGTGGAAAACCGGGTGTGGTTGAATGTGAACTCGACTAGATGAATTGGATATTTGTTTTATTTTCCCATTCCCATTCATGAATTTATCGATATATTGATAATTATATGAGAACTAAAGAAGTAATTGTCATTTCCAGGACAGTATCCAGATTATTAATTAATGTGATTTCTTTCCTATGTTAGGAAACCACAGCTCGGGAGGTAGTCATGTTGGCGTTGCGAGAATTTGGTATCTCAGACCCAAGCAGGTGAGTTTTATAGAGTTTACAATCTTCTCCCCAATAGAATCTTTTATACTGATTGAGTGTATGTCTAGATAAAACAGCAGATACATTGTACATATAACAGTTAAGTTAGAGATAGGTGTGGTTCAGTCTAGGCTCACAGCCTCTCAGATAAGATAAGAATGGTCAGTGATTGGACGCCTACTGCGCTCATTAATTTCCTGGCCCGGGAGTAGGCATCCTAATAAATTTTCGCAGAATTAACTAGATGTGTAGAGCTGTTATGATTTTCCAATAATAAATAACACCCAACTTAACCATTTCCACTTGTACTTGCAGTCATTACTCATTATGCGAGGTGTCTGTGGAGACGGAAGGCTTGATTAAACAGAAGAGATTACCGGACCAGATGACGGGGCTCCCAGACCGCATCCACATGTCCGGCAGGTACTATATCAAGAACAACATGAGCACAGAGCCCCTCGTGCCGGACGACATGATGACTGACCTGTCCAAGGAGTCGTCCATAGGCTTCCTCCAGTTGAACAGTTCCGAGGTGGCTGCCCAGCTAACGCTGAGAGACTTCAGCTTCTTCCACGTTATAGAGCCCACCGAATACATGGACGACTTGTTTGAGTTGGAGTCCAAGTTCGGCGAGGAACACCTACAGAAATTCTCAGAGGTACGACTGGAATCTTCTTTTTTTAGGGAGTTTGATTTGCTGAAATAATACATAAACAATAATATGTGATTAAAGAGTTGTAATATAACTATGATAAAAGGCCTAGTCTACTAAGCCGATTGTCATGCGATCCTCACAGAAGTTAGTGCAAAAGAGTCCTCTGCGGTGCAAAATCGCATGAGAATCGGCTAAGTGGACTAGGCCCTTAAGTTATAATCTATTTGTCAAGAATAATAATATAGAAAATAGAAGATATGTATTTGAACTGGTTCAGGTCTCCCATGCCTCTGTTGAAAACTACACTTATTACAGAGATATTTTTTAAGGGAGAAAATAGGTTTCTTTGGTGTTTCTATGCGCTTAATGAACGTCATCATTTAATTCTTCCTATTGCCTTGTAGCTCGTCAATGAGGAGATGTTCTGGGTAGTAACGGAGGTCTGTGCAGACCCAAACCCTGTAAAAAGAATGAAAATAATCAAGCAGTTCATAAAAATAGCACGTAAGTAGTATATAGCTTTCTATTCTGTCTTTCTATTTGAAAAAAAATGTAACCAGCATCACAATTCGCGACCGTTTTCTTTCAGCTGATTCAACATCAAATTCTTATTTAATGATATAACAGCAGCAGTATATTGAAAAATGTCAGTAATTCATAATATGAGTGGCTTTAATTGCAAGAATACTTATTTTTTCATCATACTAAAAACTTCATGATTTGATCAGGAAAAAGCAAGCAACAATGTTGGAATTCTTGAGAAATGACAGGATATCATGTGGAATGACAATCTGCATTTCAATGAGACCTCATAAAACACTTACACATTGACTAGGGATTGGAGGGGATCGCAGATTATTTGCAAAAAATTAATTATCTTTTTCTCCCTCGGTTATGACAGGTCATTGTAAAGAATGTAAGAACTTCAACTCCATGTTCGCCATTATCAGTGGCTTGGGGCATGGCTCCGTCTCTCGGTTACGAAGCACATGGGAAAAACTGCCAACAAAATACATGAAAATATTTGAAGACTTACAAGACCTGATGGATCCATCGCGTAACATGTCCAAGTATAGGAACCTTGTGAACAGTGAGATGGTCCAACCGCCAATGGTAAGTCTTTCTAATATGTCTACATAAATATATTACCATTAAAGTAGTCTTCCACTACGTCGCAAGACCCTAGCGATTCATTGCGATCACCATGCAAGGAGGCCAGGCCTTGCGATCTAGTTTTGGGAAAATTTAGAAAAGAAAAGATATCAGCTTTTAAACCAATATTTATCTTACTATCTATTTATTTTGCTAATCACAGATGTTGGTATTCTGGCCTGTTTAAGTCTATTTGTGGAACATAAATTCCTCAACACTCTTTAACTAAAATACTCATTGACTAGCTTTCGCATCTCTTGTCACCTGGTCGTCGAAAGTTAATTAGATTCTACAGCCTTGACATCCCCTTTTGTTTACAAGGGATTCACTTGTGAAGCAAATTGACAAAAACATCATTTCGATCGCACCCACTGTGCTTTGGAAAACGTCATGCGATATAAACATTTTTAACTAGCTGAGATTATGTCACAAAGGTCAGCCAAGCTAATTGCTTTGTCTACGTAACCCACTCGTGCTGGAGCCAAAGAAAATAAATTCCCAATAGCGTTTCCAACGCCATCATCTCCAAAGAGATCTACGGTTGGTGCTTCTCTGGAATAGCTCTGAAATAAAGCTTTGTCCTTTCAGATCCCGTTCTTCCCTGTGGTGAAAAAAGACCTGACCTTTATCCACCTTGGCAACGATTCCAAAGTTGATGGTCTCATCAATTTCGAGAAGTTAAGAATGATCGCCAAGGAGGTCCGGCATATTTGTAATATGGCATCAGCGCAATATGTAAGTATTGTTCCACTTTTTTTTTTTACGGCCAAGACGTTTAATAAAGTTCGAATGTAAATACACTTTGTCCACCATGGATACTTTCAAGTGTTGCCTGTGTTCAAGTCTGTGTTGGCCTTTCAAATGTGATTTTTAAAAAAAGTGTTACAGGACAGAGGCTTCTGTAGTTTAAAGTTTAAAGGACATGTTAAATCTTAGGCAGTCTAGGATCAAAGCCTCTCAGATCAGATAAGAATGGTATGTCAGTGATTGGACGCCTACTGCGCTCATGGTTTCCCTGGCGTCCTAATGGAATTCTAAATAATGGCATTATGCGGTTTGGAGCGAGACTTTCCCTCAGTTTGAAGGGACTATCTCAACTCTGAGCCTAGACTGTAAAGGAGAATTATTATGGCTAGGAAAGGGAGATAATGTGATGATAGGGAACATCTATGTATGAAGCTTTGAGTTGCAGGCTTTTAGCGACCTAACGACACTGCTCTATAGTATCAAATAAGCACCAATTCAGTGCACTGCAGAACGATGAACACTAATTCTCATCGTTGTGGTCTCCCCTTAACTGCCTACTTACCTACCATGGCAGAATTATAAGCCCATTTTATACCTCCTTAAGTATGAATATTACCCTTGTATAATAGCAGAGCATTTCTTTCAATATGTATTGGGGTCTGATTGTCAGAAAATGTACAATCGACAGCTCTACACAGTTTCAACTATGGTAAGATAGGCTGAAAATGATAGATACTAACATACATCGAGTCACATTTGGTATTGCGTTGATTCAGAATATCTTTTTGGTTATGTTGAACTGCATATATATGAGCCTCAATTCCGTCTTGAATTTGGGTTATTTAAGAGAATTGGTGAAGGCGAGATGTACATTGTCTAGAAATCTGATCCATTGACATCATACTAACTTGCCCCTTTTGCTGGTATATTTTCAGGACTTGGCTAACATGTTGATAGGTGGTGGGAATTCACAGAGCGTCTTCTCTGCCTTCTCAGCCATGAACTCTACAGCCGTGGCCACACTGAGACGCAAGCGAAGATCCTCGACTATTCCTAACCCCAAGAAAATGTTTGATGAGGTAAGCTGTTAATCAAGTAATAATATAATAGATATAATTATTAATAAGGCGTTATTCTAAGATGAATCTCATTCTGCGAGCACAAAGATGCTACCAGATGATTGTATACCGATTTTATCCTCAATAATTACTATTGATCCATAGGAGAATAGAATTCATTAATGCCTATGAATTAGATCCTCCTTTTCATTAAGATTAAATGGGAAACAAAATGTTCCCTGTTGTGTCCTCTTCCCAGAAGAGAAATATATTAAGCGTTCTTCCCCCAGAGGCAAATGAGTAGAATTTATCTTCTTCATGCCCAGTTGGAGTTAAAATTGAATTGTATCGCTCTGGCAGTGAGTCATTGCACGTAAACCCAATCCGAGAAGCAATCGCAATCGCTTCCCCACCGCACATGTATGCCAGTTACCTGTCACTTTATCGCTCGCGTTTCATGCCCAGCGTCGGAGTAGAATTTCATTGTTTCTCCCCTAATTATTTCCAGGCGCAGATGGTACGACGAGTGCGTGCTTACCTCAGTAATATGGTCGTTATCAACGACGAGGGGCGGCTAAGCGATATGTCCTTTCAATGTGAGCCACCCCCAGGTAAGAGCTTGGTCTATTTAGTATTGCATTGCAGCTTTGCATCGTCAATCCTTATATATATTAGCATGCCTAATGTAAATACATATATGAGGCTGAGGCATTATATATATTTATATATATACTCATGTATATGGATTTTTTGATTTTTTTTAAATTCAAGTGCATTTTTCTATGTACATATTTATATAGTTTGTGTAAAACCGGGATAGGCATGGCCAATGGATGTGGATCATTTAAACTTAAGCACTTCCTTTTTTAAAACTATACTAAAAGTTTCTTATGATATCGTGTGATCTTTCTTGTAATTGCTTCTGATATAATATAAGTTCAAGGGCTTATCTTACATGTAATGGTGTGTCCATTATTTATAGGTTTACTAAACTAATTCTCTCTTAATCACCTTACCATCCTGGATATCCCCCTTCCCTTTTGTCATGAAGCTACTAACCTCTTTAGAATAACTTCCCAACCAAATTTTTGAATGGTGTACTTAATTAATGTTAGGGCCAGCCAAGTCTAGGTGTCTAACAGATGTCCTTTTTCTCCCAACCTCTGTGCACCCATCATAGTGGAACAACATCACCCATAGGCAGTACTTTTTAGTAAGTGGGACCGGCGCCACAGAAAGTCCTTGCATGACTTATATCAAGAACAAAATATTTTTTTAAAAAAATACACTCGATACGATTTGGCTATTTGTAAAAGGAAGAAAGTGTATGTTGCCAAAGTAATCATGTAAGCTAAAACTTTAGTCAGCTATCCCTCAAAGAGCCACGAATGGATGGAAATAAAATAAAAGTTTATTATTTTCTGTCCGCTGTTTTTATACTTGCAACCCTTCCCTATGCTGCCAGTATGTACCAGTCAATGTAGCTCGCCAGTCTTAATCGATTCCTTTGTTTCCAGTCGTCCAATAATGTCTCAGCTCCTCTTGTTGTTGCACCAGTCGTCTTTCTTGTGTTCTGTTGCTACATGCAATGTGTTATGTCTGATTTGACAATAAAGATATGAACTCTAGACAGATTTTGGAGCGCACGAAAGAAATCAGATATTTTAATTATTGGTAGGGCAGATATTATAAGAGAAAGGGAGTATAAAGTATAGTCTAGACTACTGTAAATAAGCAATTACCCTCCCATAGTATTGCTACTGCCAACCCTTGTGTCCTGTACATATACCAAGCATGTAACTTAAACTAAAAAGAAGCATTTAATGATACTTGTCAATGCATGAAATGCGCTGTATTTAACCAGCTATGAATCGCTTGTACCACATGGCTACTGTCTTTGAATGATTCCAAAGTTGCATCTCTCAGTTAATTACATGCCTTCCTATTTCCATCTCGCCTTTCAATTGAATGCAGCTTTCGTGTTTGGCATGTGATTACTGTGGGGCTTCTCTACAGTAATCAACCTTGTCATTATCTAACTAAATCAGTCTATCAATTTCCAAAGCAATAATTTAACTGCTTCGATTTTATCTGCTCCGAAAATAGTAATACCGTCTTCCAAGTTCCATACCTTTCCTCTTTCAACACCTTGAGTATATATACAACTCCTGCTTGATTAATCAATAATAGCTTTCCCTCTCCTCTCATAATTTAACATGTAGCTTACATGCTATTTTAATGTTAAATATCTATAACTCGTCCATCTGTCCATTTTGTAGCTCGCAAACGAGACCCTTCTCCATGTCCAGCAGCTCCTACGGGACCCAAATTTGGTGAGTATCATTCATAAATTTACTTCCAATTAATATCATTCATTGATTTCAGACTAATTCGGGAATCATGTTCCTATAGAAACTGGCTTGTTTTCTAAGTTTTCTTCTTAGACTTTCTTCCCATTTATGTATAATCAGTTTCTATTACTGCCGCTACCTATTAAATTCCAGTGTGATACTTAGGACTTGTTTGACCTGTGCTGGGTTTAACTGCCTAACACTCGCTGAAACAAAAAGAACGCATGTCCTTCATACAGGATGGCATGTGCTAAGCAGTTTTATTGTAGAACTTTGTGAGGCAAGGGTTGAATAAAGGCAATGCTTCCTAGCTTAATTTTCTCGTATATGAATAACAAAAGCGCAGTTTGAGCCATAGTGTGTGTTCTCTCGGGGCTTTCTCTCTTAGCATGAGACTGCTTTTGAAAGGTTGTACTATTGCAAGATTTGTCTAGAAATTTGAAAATACATTATATTTGATCCTATATAGCATATTTTCCTAAAGGAAATTCTCTTTAATATTCCTATTTAATCGAATAAGATTTTGGGGAAAATGTCCCTTTTTTGTCATGATTTTGTAATGAAGTTGATTCGATGTTTTGCCCCTCATCTCGCCAGATGTCACCGCCGCTGCAGCCACTAAAGCCTTCGGTAGGGTCCAACCCCAAACACAGGGGGAACTATTTTTTACACCAAAATATTATTTTTTTAAAGTGCACCCTACCATCTGTAACTGATTCCTAGGAGGTGCAACATACTTGTATCTTTGGGTTAATATACATGTGATTATTTACAAATTGCTTCATCATACAATATAGTACGCATTTTTATTATTTTCATTAAACTCAAAGTACCTCCTATTGTTTGTGTTGTAACTGCTTCTTTACTCATTCATTTCAAAGCAGGCTTAGATTGTAGTGGTCGGCTCGCTGAGGGGAACTTTTGCTTAGAGGTTGATTAGTTGCAGTTTCTTTTGCATCTAACTACTTGCATGCTCAAATAATAAGCTTTCAGTGTTTTGTATAGATACACGTCTGCCAACCTGATTAGATCTTTTTAAAAAATGGAAAACAATCTTGAAGAATTTAATATCCCCAAATTTTGGCCCACTAAATTGAATTGGAATCATTGGATTGCTCATATTTCCAAATTGAATTAAAATGACAAAAAATTCCAAATTATTGATACCCTTGAATTGGTTTCACTGAAATTTCATATTCAACATTGATTGGAATTATTTCCATGCATGAAATCAGTCCCAATACCTTCTAAATTTCTCTATAATTTCTATATGATAACATTCCTGGAAACTTTTACTGGGGGCAGTTTTATCTAACTATGGTGTCACGTTATATCGCTTGTTCTCCAACAGCGGAACAATTTAGCAGCAGTTCTTGAGTGTCAATCCGCGGGTAAAGAAACATGTCCTAATTGCTTCTCCGTGTTTAGATCTAATACCAAAGTACCAAATTGTAGACACTCGGGGATATTATATATAATCATAGTTAGAAAATAATTACAGTGTTTAATATGGCCATGGGCTGGTTAACTTGTAGTAGAGAAACTGTAATGTCGATATTAACTGAGTATTAAGGGCCTAGTCTACTAAGCCGATTGTCATGCGATTTTGCGCCGCAGAGGACTCTTTTCCACTAACTTCTGTGAGGATCGCATGACAATCGGCTTAGTGGACTAGGCCCTTTAAGCTACTTATACTGAGGTAAATTGCGTTCATTTTCAAGCTCGCCAGGTCCATATCTTTAAATGCGAATCTTTGGTTTTATTGGTTTCAATTACTCGATGTACTGAGAAGTAAAATTAAGGATGGCTTGGGGGTTTGGAATGGATCTATTCTTGGAATTATTGAAAGTGGGCCAATGTATCTCACCGGGAAAACGCTTCTATGTTATGTGCATGTGTTTGTCTCGTCCTCTCAGCAGTGATACGTTATCTATGCTTATATGTACCTTTGTTTATTTATGTCAAAAGCTTATTAGATTCATTGTTGCCCATGGCTAGCCAAAACAACTGGTAAAACATTTGATAATAAACTTAGCAAAAAAAAATCATAACTTACATGCATGAAAACTTATTTCAGTCTTAACTAACTTCTAGTTCAATTCATATCAAACTCTTTTGTGCCTATATATAGGAAACTTCAGCAGTTATTTTCGATATACATCAAGCTTTTTATTTTTTAAGCTATAAAAATTAAATCACATGTATTTTATTTCAGGCGCAGAGGAGCCAGAAGCAGTAAGAAAGCTGATGTCGTTAAGTGAGAAGGTGAAACCGCACAATTCCAAACTGCACCCCCTGCCAGCCCGCCATGTCCAGGTACCGCCTCTACACAGCCCAGGTACCGCCCGCAAGCCACTCTCCCCACGAACCGCTCGCCCGCCCAGTGCAGTCCACCTGTCTGCAGAGAGCAGCTCAGTCGTCAGCCTCAGTAATATCACAGCTATCAGGAAATCTCAGACTCCAAGTACTACTGGTAAATTGTCTTATGTATTACACTTTTGTAGAGGGTAATATGGAATGCTATATTCTACAGGATTGGGGTTCATATCACGAACCGTGGGTAATAAGGCTTGTATATTGCCATTAATTTCCATTGAATTTTCACTATTTTCCCCAGTAAAAATATAGAAAAGTATAATAAATACAGAATTACCCTTTGGTGATCTCCAAGTTCCATATTACACTTGGGCTATTTCTTCATCTATCTATATAGTCATCTATCTATATATCTATCTATTTTATCCTGCTATTGATCTATGTATTTTTATACTTATTAAAGTGTTTTTGATGGTTTCAAAATTGCAGTTTTAGGTTAAATATATTCATATGTATTGCATATATATTTGCGTTTCCAGCCATTGTGAGAATTCTTGCTCTCCTTAATTATAACATAATGAGGCAATAATAAAACACTGCTATTGTTATTCCTGCGACAGAATCTACAGGATCGGGTGAATCGGCGAGTCCTACCAACAGTATAGGTAGTTATACACAGCAGCAATACGAGACGGACTCAGGACATAACAGCATCGCCTCCTCCAACTACGACAGCCACTCCACCTCCTCTGTGGGTTCTACCAGCTCACCGCCTCCACAGAAACGCACTCATCCTCCTCCTGTACCTGGTAGGCATATTTTTTTTATTATTTTGTTTTACCTGGTAGGAAGTCTTCGTATATGGGTCAGATTTTCAGAAAATGTACAATTCACCTTTGCCAATCTTATCAAATAACCCAAATTTCAGACGAAAATAAACTTCAAAATACAGTTTAACCTAATCAAACAGATTGCTAGAATCAATGCAATGCCGAATATACTCGAATTTACCTAGTATTGACCAAATTGCAGCTTAATTTAGCAGAATTTTCTCAATGTGTACAGCTGCCTATTGTACATTTTCTGAAAATCCGACCCATATCAACAATCCTTTTCTTCGGTTTGAAAAAAAGGTGGTCAATTCGAAGACAATATCTTCCCCCAACCCCGTGTCGACTGAACCGATTATCTCGACGGGGAGAAGTCAGAGGAGAAACAGGGGGCAGTCAGGCCCCACTGTCGGCCGACGGCCGACAGTGGTCGGCCGATTGCCTCCTGTCAGGATACTTTGGATGAAGCCAATCGTCAGGCGGTTTTTCCATCGGTCAGCCGACTGCTCCCCCCCCCCCCCCCCCTCCTTGAGAAAATCGACTCAGTAGATATGGGCCCGGGGATATGGGCCCTTTAGATTCAGGGGAAAAAATATTCAGGAGGCCTAGGCCTATTTCTACTTTATTTTTCCATCTATCTATGTCTTCTTATGTATATGGAATCTTGTATTTAAAAAAAAAATCTAAGAATATTCCGTTACCACCAACAACATGCATCGCTAGAAACTATTTTTATTGTGTCTACATCACTATAATAAAATGTAATATCACAACAAGGCGATTTTGAATGGAAAATACACCCTTGAACCTGGCAATTGATATATTAGCCATGGAATCTTTTTCTTTCCATAGGTTTCCACTTTTTTAATTTCTTAAAACAACCCCAGTGGAATGTAAAGTTTAACTGAAGACTGGGTATGACAATCTTTAAATACAAGTTGAATTAAGTTAACATTTGAGTTTGACTGTTATACTGTTAAAGTCTGTTATAGTTGGAGGTTGAATGTTATAATTGAAAGTTGATTGTTATTATGGGAATTAATTGTAGTATTAAACGTTCAATTTGGTTGTCGTTCTAAATCCGATTACGCATTAATGAAATAATAGGGTGAGGCTCGACTTCCCTGCAACAAGAAAAAAGCTGATTAATTAACTTACTAATTAGTTAATTAATGATTATCGGTCTCCTAAGGACTTCTGAAGAACCCCTTTATTACAAATGAAGTTAATTGTTCAAGAACCAACGCCCAGTATTTGACATTTGCTGTTTAGGCTCAGAGCCTCTAAGATCAGATAATAATAATATGCCAGTGATTGGACGCCTACAGCGCTAATGACTTTCCCGACCCTGAAGTAGGCGTCTTAATGGGATTATAATGATATTTTGCGGTTTGGAGCGAGAGGCTTTCCCTAAGTCTAAAGGGACTCTCAACTCGAAGCCTATACCTTAATTTCTAGTATTAAGAATGATTAACAATTTGGGGGAATAACATATAAAGATATTATATATTATATATTTTTTTTTTACATATATAAAGATGTTACTGACTTGTATTGTGGTATTTTCTTGCAGTGCCCCCGCCACCCTATAACGTGCCGGTGAGCGCCTCCCGGCCACCTTTACCGCCCTACCACGTGGTGATGGGTAACACAGCCGCCTACAGCCAGTTCCTGCTCCAGCAGTACGGGGCCCCGGGGGGCGGGCGCGTAGCGGGGTCAGCGCGGCGGCCCCCGCTACCAGACTACCACGCCGCTACACAGATGGCACACCTCGCCAGACGCAACAAGCACCCGCAACCTCAACCGCAACCGCAGCAACAACCGCAACCGCAACAACAACAACTACTACAGAGCCAACATCAACAAACGCAAGCGATGGCGACACAGATGCCAATCAACTATCATAGTGTGAATGGAGCGGTACAGCTTGACCAAGAGGAATTAGACGAGGAGGAAGAGTATGATGATGACAACGATATTATCACACAAGGTAAGCTTTATACAGATTTTAAATAATTTAATTCATAATATATATGGACATCAATCAATGTGTACATAACGCTACACGTGCCATGTTCCATGGTTTAGATCCATGTGTTGGGGGCTTAGCGGCGAAATCTAGAAGTTCTGCACACATATTGTAGGTAAAAAACAATTGGTAGTCCCACAAATGGAATATTGTCTAATCACATTTAAGTGGCACTGTTAGGTGTATAGGACTGTATATATTCTGCACATGTGTATAATACATGCATCGTAATGCTAGTGCTATGTTTAGAGACAATTTAAGGTACATATTACATATCATGACATGTATATTCTGCGAAAGGCTGCCTATGAACGTTGATATAATATATAAAAAAATAAATTGTGTTTGTGTGGTGTTGAGCATTTTCTTCTTCTGTGTCGCTTTCAGGCAGTGGCACTCATGGTCCGGGACCACGTGATAAGTGGTCCTAGCGCTATATATGGTAAAGCTCACACCTAATGAATATTCATGACCTCCTCATGTGTACACTACTACCCTATCATATAAAGGTTAACGAGCTTGTGATTGTTTCCGAAGAGTGTCATGCGCAATGTATATGCAACTTTTCTTCTTCAGACATGCCAACATTTTTTTTTAATAAATTATCAATATTTAATTCATATAATATTTTAAATTATAATATTTATAAATCAGTAGGGGTATTCGATTTGAAGGCTAACACAAATTCAATCTTCTTAATGTTAAGAATATATATTTTATATGTTCTCTACAAATGATAATTTGTGTATTCTGCGATATTTACAAATTGTTGGGGGGTTGGGGCGATGCCAAAAAAAACCAATGTAGTGGGTAATTAAGTGGTTTGCAAAGTTTCGGAAAATCTGATACAAGTTGGCATGTCTGGAATTCATTTTCATTTTATAGCCAATCATTAACGTCCCCCCACACCACTTATATCCGTTCTGCACACACTCCCCGATCTGTGCACAAATTATCTCATCTTCTTATTTCTGGATTTCTATATTATGTCAGTCTGGTAAATAGAAATTCCCTGCCTCTTTGATGATTTATATAATATTTACATTTCTGAATGTGTATGTCAAATTTAAATTTACGAAAACAGGTTAATTTGGGCCTTTCGAAAAGAAAAAATGTCCCTGGGCCCATTGGGGAAAGTACTTTTATGGGGTGGGAGTTTTAAAGCTGGTAAGATTGCGAAGGAAAACTCGAGTTCGCTCTTGGCAGTTTCCTCCCAATTAGTGCTTTGTAATTAAACAAACGTTTGCTCAACTTATGTACGCGTTTCTTGTATATAAGTGTTCTGATATTTTTCATGTTTTGTTTTTAGTCAAATATGTTTTTGCTGTTCAATATTTTGCACTTGAGTTATTATTGAGAGCTTTTCCGGTGCATTGCCCAAAGCTTAAACATGTTCATGTTGAGAGTTGTTAAAAGTTATATAGTATATAATTCATTTGCAATGTTTCCATGCCTCTTAGTCCTACCTCTTTCTTCTTTGAACGAGACATGTCTCTATGCGATGTAGATTTTGATATAGTTTATTTATTTCGTTTTAAATAATACCGCGATTTTCGTTTAGAAATATTTCTTTTGATGTGCATCCGATTTCATGCCGTCTGAGTAGAGATTCTAATATCTCCGATAATCTCTTATACTATAGTGTCCGAGGTGACCAATCGAAAAATCATTATAGCCATCGGTGTCCTAACATTACCTTTACATTGATTAAGTCACTCGGTAATCCACTGGACTACTTATGTCAAACCTGATGTCAACTATTCCCAAATCCGAAGAGCTAATACCTCAATGAAATCAACTATTTATCGATATGACTTTTTCTAAACAAATGACTTGCACTACTCACCCTGCAATCTAATGTGTGATACAATATTTCGTTATTTCATTCGTTTGCTAAGTTTTCCAATTGTCATGAATTGTACGTAGTCCATGCTTAACTTCCATAACTATCTCTTAGAACCACGAATCTCTTCATATGTTTCTTCTGCAATGAATGTCGGTTCTTGCAATCAAATTCAGCTGCCAACAAGAAATACTTTTCCTTGAAAAAATACCATTTGAGTGATACTATTGGAATGACCACAATATTTCCCATCGAGGGGTCCAAGTATAACTTAGCTTTGGAAAGAAGAATTGTTTGTTCACGCCGTTGGTGTTTTAGAGAAAACTTAGACCCACATATTTCATTATGATGATGAAACAGGGACATATTTTAATACTTTTTCCTATGTTTTTCCAGAACTGTGCGGTATGGGCTTGGAGGATGACGAGGAGGAGCAAGTATCTGCTGTGTGAACATGATGGACTAGGTTCCCTCGGTCAGATATCCTGAGTAATGGTGCTTTTTAACGTTAGAGATACTTCCAGAGTGGACAGGATACATCATACGAGCCCTGTAGAGGAAACACAATCGGCAGGGTTCGTCTTATCATATCTTCTCCAAAGAGCGGACAAAAACACAAATGATGTTTTTTTAGTGCACAAACTGAAGTTGACAAAAAAAACAATTTTTAAGTTTAAAATTTTAATCTCAGTCTCACTGAGAGCTCTTACTGCAGACTACGTACACTTTGCCAGTGGTTGACGATGTGACAAATACTCACCAGGTGGCCGTAGTGGTTGCCGCGCTACCTATTGGGCTGCTAATGAAGCTTGGATGAATTTTATTAAACGACGGGATTAATACACATTAATTCATGATTATGGATTTACCGGATTTATTATTGCCAATGTGAATGAGGATCGTAGAAAGATGCTGCATAAACTGGAGAAGTGGAATACAAAGACTGATAATTAAAATAAACTGTTTCCATGGGACCCTTAGTTTAATAAGGAGCCTTTTGCTGGTGCTGATAACAATGAAAAGACATTCTGTAGAAACTATTGTGTAGAAATCATGATGATGGTGTACCCGGAGGACAGAGCTGTGATGACTCCAGCGTTTGGAAACCCCCTTAGACTTAAAATGATTTATTATGTGTATGTTAACTCATGTAAAAAGAAATACAGCGTGGTGTTGGCTTCAATCGTAGAAGAAACAGTTCAAGTTGATGGATTATGATCTTCCTTGTATCATGAACTATGATATACTTAATTTTTTTTTTATTATTTAATCAAAATGATGACAAACTACTCACTCAGAATATCATTAATATTTGTCACCTTTTGTTGCCAATCGATGAGATATTATACATCTCACTTTTAGTCTTTTATTTTAGAAGTTTAACTTTGTATGTTGCCAATGATTACAATTGTTTCATCATTATTATTATTATTATATCTGACACGATTATCAAGTAACGTCCACAAAATATGATACATGTATTATAGATTTACTCATGCTGCGATGGAGGTGGCGATGACGATTATGACACCCTATCTTAATGCAGTACTCTTCACAAAATATTCTTTGTAGTATTTATTGAATTGATTGCAATGTGATATTTCAATTTTAAGGCTGGCTTGGAAACCTTGCGGTGTCACTTTTTATTACACGTTTTCCTATTCATGCTTTCGCTAGATTTAAGAGAGGATTGACTTGGCCGAATTGTTAACATTGATTGTCCATTCTTTTGCTGGTCGTTTCGCTGTTTCAATCTATAGTTAATTAATTAAACAAATTCCTATGTAATGGTGCCCAGTCGTGTCCTTTACATATCAAAATAAAGAGCTGTACCTCACATTCCTTACTTCTACTTCAAAATTTACTATCAATATAATATATATTCTTAGTCTTCAGAATTTTATATTTTGATCACTCTAGAAAGAGTATTATTTCAATCTGCCAAATATAGTGAACAACATGTCAGTAAGTTTTAGATAATTCAGATATTCTGTCCAGTCACTTTGCTCGAGACTAGGTCCTGGAAAGCTGTACTAAATAATGATTTGGAACTTTCGATTGCTAAACCTTTGCATTGATTTGTGGAAGCCATTCGTCTTGTACCATTCCTTACACAAAGCCAGATGCAGATACACTCTCAAACACAATAGACAAATAGCATTAGCTTCATTTTTCTTTTATTTACATGTGACTTCCAAATGATATCTATGATGTATATCTAACTAAGCATTACCAGATATATACCACATTTACCCCCAATGCTCTTCACATTCGCCAATTGTCAGAAGTGTCCTTGCTTTTAGTGAAATTGTCAAAGTGACCTTTTTATGGGACCATGTGTGAAAGACTGGTGCAAATGGCCTGATTCTTTAATTCACCGATGTAGCGCTGGTATCCAATATCCATTGAAGAAGATTTGTCTTTTACTCTTTCCACTTTTTTGTGAAGATCTGTTCTGTGTTGAGAACGTGAGTACATGTATAGTTCTTTCCTCCTTTCGAATGCGTCCAGTTTATGTAGTCTTACATACTTGTTGCAGTTATCTTAATTGACTTGTAAATACATTTATATTATAACGCACTACTGATACTGGGATGGATGTCTTGTAAACTTTATATCCACATACCTACCGACTACGATGTAAATTTGTTTATTCATGAGATATCAAAATGTCTTATTATGAATTCCTTTTTTACTCGGTCTCAAGGAGAGCACATTTGTTTGTTTTAGTATAATTTCGCGTTGATTCTAGTCTTAAAGAACAAATTTTAAAAGAAAACAGTTACTTACTGATATCATTTCGTTCATGTGTTCTTTACCAGTCCTATTGGGGCTATTCGTTTACCGAGTCTTTGTTTGAAGTTTCGACATAAAAAAAGGTCAGGAATTATTTATCTTAAGGATATACACACATGAATGAAATGAATATGATTCATATTCAAAGTTAACCTGCATTTGTTATCTGAAAATCTCCTTACAAAAGATAAAACATACATTTATAAACCCGTGAATAAGTGTGAATCTTGATCGAGGGGTATATATTATATATATAGAAGAGTATTACACGTAGACAGCTCTGTGTTGCTAGTTAAAGCTGCATTCCCAGCTAATTTCTATACAAATCTTAAATTTCACTTATTTAGAGCAGACATACCCTATTCCACATTTCCCCAAGAGTTGGGTCTCTGTCTTGATGTTAAAGTTCAATATTTGAGTCTAAATAATCAAATAAATGCACTGGTGGACACGGGTATACACCCATGTCACTGAATGATTCCAAAGAGACCTGTGTAGATGGCAGTCTAAGTGTTTAGCGCATGGGCAAGTCGGCTTGCGCAGGCGCACTTAGTGTATTACAGGCTGACAGACTGGGCTCATCTCAAGATAGTGTCTACCCCTGGTGTCTACTGAACGCATCTACACTACTATGGCCGCACTCGGCCGCACTTATTCTTGTATGTCCGTGATGGTAAAATCATGGAATACAGACATTGATTGAACTTTTCAATAAGTAACAGATCGATAATAGTGAGTTTGGGAACTAATTTGAATGTAATTTCAACAGAACCATTCAATATTATTACTAGGGAATGCAGCTTTAATGAAATCTCCAAAGCAGCAAATGTACACTAATATTATTTAGTCTGTCGTGATGTTTTTACCCCTTTAACCCACATGAATCTTAATGGTGATCCGGCAGAAAGCCTGGTATCACCATTGGGCAGTGATCTGCTAAACTAACTATAATATAGATAGTCCAGTTGGTGACGTAACTGTTATGATTTGTATTATCAGAGACAAATGTATGGTTCTTCCCCATTTGAAGGGAACCTACCTCGATTTCTTCATTCTGTAGGTCAAGCAGTAGTTATGGTCCTTTCAGAACGGAGACGCATATTTGATATGTATACTAAACTTAAGACTGTACATATGTGCCTATTGAGTGGACGACAGGGAGGTTGATGTATGTCATTGACTTGGTTATGATCGTGTATCAAATACATAAGTTTGCATGAGGAGAATTGCAGTAATATTTTGTGAATATCGGTAACTGTGGATAACAGACTTTTTGTATTAGTAGCTCTATTAGTAGTGGATTGTGAAGCCTAGCATGGTTTCTGGAACCCACCCGGAATAACTACCCCTATTTTACCATTAACTCGCCTATATAAACTTTCACTATATGGAAGTATGAATATGTCTTGTTCTAAAGCCAATAATACCTTATTTGCGGTCACTGCCTTTTAGAATGTGTGTGCATGGTCGTGAAAATGATAACCAAAATCTCTGCAGATTTGTAAAGAATTCTTCGTTTTACTTCAATATATATAGTCTTAAATAATCATATTAACTGACCTATCACAACACTGCCACAGGTCTCTTGAACAAAAGGTAGATCTTGTTGATAAAAGAAATGTAAAAGTACTGTTGAATTTTCCCCCTGATAAAATGAAATATGATGAGACATTTCATGTTGGTAGAGAATTGTTTAAAAAGAGTGGTGGGTTCCGGAGGTAAATAGGCAACATGTCACTATGCTAAACTTGTACAAAATGACTTCAAATCGTCTATGATTAATAAATCAATATGTTTTTCATAATAAAAGTGTTACTTCTTTTTTCTTAGTACCTTCTAGGGTCTGCACCGATCATTCGAAGCCTTCCATATGGAAAAATAATTTCTGTCTGGAATAGCCAGATAGAACCACCAGATGTTTTGAAATGGGCCTAGAAAATCTATAAAATAACCTTACAAACGTCAGTCTCCGATTTCCAGCACTGAGCCGCTGCAAAAATGTAAAGCTGCGTTTTCAGCTAAATGACAAGATAAATCTGACCAAATTGACCTGTATTATGACTGAATTATCGATATTCTGCTGCTGGCCCCTATGTTTATACAAGAACTTGAATTCGAATCGGCCGAGAGAAAATGCGCACCAGTGAGCGATAAAGTGAAGCCATCACAGAAAGTTTAAAGGATTTCTGCGGATTTCCGACTTATAAATGTGGACTTTTATGAAGCCCTGTAGCAGAAACAACCCCACAAAATCCTACAAAAATATTAGACGAATAACTAGACGGGGTCTTCTGGCTCCTCGCTCAGTCGCCCCCTATCGGCGACAGCCAAAACGTATGGAAAGCCATTTATGTACATATCGCCAATCCGTAAAAAAGGACTAGCAGAAATCCTGTTCAGCATTATACAGTTGCTGTTCAGCAGTACACAGGGCCGGGATGGTAGCCTACCACGGCCGTGGTAGGCTTCTGCCCTGCTGATCAGCAACACGTCTCTTGTCTCAGTTGCGGGATAGGAACTGATCAGCAATATTCATTTCTGAATAACCTTTTTTTAAGAATTAAAAGAATAGTTAATTCCTAAAATGTAACTTTGGGGAAGAATAGGAAATTTTAAAGTGTGGGTTGGGGGCTATCCCGCAGCTGAACAGCAAATAAAATTCCTAGTCCGCACGCTTTTTCTATGACTATTCTTACCTCTGCTTTTCTGATCAGCATCCTAATCTTCCTGTCTTAGAGTTATGGCTGTCCATACTATAGGCTCACATGCGGGATAGGAGCTAGCAATATTCATTCCTGAATAGCATTTAAGGAATAATAATTTATTAATGCAAGGCCTTTGCTCCTCAAATAACTTTTTGGAAGAATAGGAAGAGTGCAGGTCAGGGGCTATCCCGCAGCTGAACAGGAAATAAAATTCCTAGTCCGCACGCTTTTTCTATGACTATTCTTACTTCTGTATTCCTGATCAGCATCCTAATCTTCCCGTTTTAGAGTTGTGGGGATATGTACATAAGAAGGGGGACCATTTCTCTCTCCCTCTCTCTGTGTCTCTCTCATCTCTATCTCCCGCTCTCTCTTCCCCATCCTAGAATGTGACTTTTTGGAAGAATAGGAAGAGTGCAGGTCAGGGGCTATCCCGCAGCTGAACAGGAATTAAAATTCCCAGTCCGCACGCTTTTTCTATGACTATTCTTACTTTTGTATTCCTGATCAGCATGCTAATCTTGCCGTTTTAGAGTTATGGTGATATGTACATAAGAGGCTAATGCTTAATAATCGTGATCAGGAAATGTGCATGAAGGCTGAACAGGTGCGGGGTGGCACGTTATAAATTTACAACATTGCTGAACAGCAAAACGTTCTGCGGAATGGCGCCCAAGCCGGGGAAGAATAGGAGAAGCATGATGATGTTCAGGAATTATTAATGGCTGGACAGGATCTATGAAACTGGAAGATTAGCTAATTCCTAAAATGTAATTTTTTGGAAGAATAGGGAGAGTGCGGGTTGGGTGCTATCCCGCAGCTGAACAGGAAATAAAATTCCTAGTCCGCACGCTTTTTCTATGGCTATTCTTACTTCATTATTGCTGATCAGCATCCTAATCTTCCCGTTTTAGAGTTATGGCGATATGAACATAAATGGCTTTCCATAAAAACGGCCTATAATGCGCATGTAGAGGGAATAACATTGTTGAGGAATATTCGAGCCCTTCTGTTATACCGCTAGGTGGCGTAGCAGTAACAGCCACAGCAATAAAGGATGAGTTATGGGTAACGCCAGACACTCTAGATTCAGGACTAAACCGACTTGGAAGTGTTCATTCTAGCTCCCCAGGATCTTTCATATAATTTAGGAACATTTATAGACAAAGATTTTTTTTTGTGGGACAATTTCTTCATCCACTATATGTCGGGCTTCGTCAGGCTCACTGAGACAATGCGAGTTACCCCCAAACAATCAACTAACAACAGACGGGAGCAGTAGCTGGATACCTGACCGCATCTTCCCAATGAATATATCACATCAATCTTCCCAGGACATTTATTACACTTCCATATTTATAGACTGAGTTTGAAGAATTACCACTATATTAGTAGATATTTCACGGGTAAATTATATATTGGAGTCTGAACCAATATACTCTAGAATATAATGCAGGGTCTCCACGGAGCCTGGAAAAGCCTTGGATTTGGACAAATGAATTTAATGCCTGGGAAATGGACATGCTGGTCGACGGGTCTGGAAAATCGTTATATGGGCCGTGAATTCTGTTGGAATCTATTAAATGGCCTTGAAATTTTCGAAGATAATCGTTTCTCACTGTACACTTTCCACTGACCTTACAGTAAATGACTCACTTAGTAGAAGTTGAAAAATCGGTTATTGATATAAAATCTAAATATTAAACTTGTTAAATACATCATTGGTCAACAATAACTACAACCCCCTAGTTCCGTCATTATAAAAGGGCTCTGAAATATCACTGAATTGGGCTTTGAAAATTTCTTGAAGATTTTGTTCTGACCAAAAGCGCGGAGACCCTTAATGAATTCCCTTCCAGTGGACGAGGCGGAACGTTCTCTAAAATATTAAACAAGCAAAGTGTACTACCACACGTATATTTTATTTGACACAAGAAACAATTATACAAAAGAATATAAATGCAGAATAGCCCAAATTAATTTCTTGATTAAGACATCGGCGTTTCCTTCTTCATGTGTACATATTTCTGATATTAAACAAAACGAGAGGGCATATTCAGGAATCCGATGGCAAGTTGTTAGATGTGATGTTATCATACATATGAATCAATTGTATTATTAATTAACCTTACTTTCATCGAGAATATTTAGTAATAATACTGCCTTTGTACTGTGAAAGATTTATAATCAATAACATATATGTAGTCTAGGCTCAGAGTTGAGAGAGGCCCTCCAAACTAAGGGAAAGCCTCTCGCTCCAAGCCCAGGAAAACCATTAGCGCAGAAGGCGTCCAATCAGTGACATACCATTCTGATCTAATTAAGAGCCTAGACTATGATTCATATGTAACATGCATATTACACAGATCTGATTTATATAATGGATCCTCGTAAGTCAAGGTATGATGGTGGTTAATCCCCCTCGCAGTACATGATGACGATTAATACTTTTCAATACAAATTGTCTGTTTAATCGTTTATGTCGGGATCAGTCCGAATTACATAACGGGTCAGAGATGGTTAGAAACATCTGGCTTGTATGAGTTGTGAACAATCACCAACGTAAATGTATGATGTAAATAGATAAAACAGGGATGCATGGTGCCAGTATTTGAACTGAATATTTCAAAAATTGTCAAATCTCCCCAAATTTACAAACAAATTTGGTCAAAATCTGATCGGCCTAATGTCGGCTACATATTCTCAAAATCTGATATTTATTTTGGGCGTTAATATGTTTGTCTTTAAATCAGTTTAAAATGATATGTACCGGTTTTTAATTTAGGGCAACTTAATTAGGCCCTAAATAATAACAATTCACTCTGTTCAAAATTCACAGTATAATTCTTGGCATGAACCGACGTGCATCTCTGATCACAACTATTCTACCGAACATAATATACGCGATACCTAAGTACAAATGATTATTTGCAGGGAAGTAGAATATAATGAGTATGACGCTATATAATGAATTGACGCTGCTGGCAACATTAACGCGAATAAATAATTATTATCGAAGCAAATAAACATCACTTCTAGATTCCCCTTAAATATTTTGACCTGGCTGATATAGGAAAAATACACCGGATGCTTGAGCAAAATTGATATATGGAGAAAACAATACACTCTAAACTTAGATTGGGACCAGATCCAACAATCCACGTTATATTATGGTTACAACGGGGACCCAAGTATACAGCGTAATATGAACACAATTGACTTATTGAACAAACGACCGCCGGCAGTCGCGTACATGTATACATACATGCACATAGTTGAAAGACTAGGGACCCATCGTGTAGTAATTTAGCCATCAACTTATGCACAAGACTTTGCATAAGCTATAGATTTCTCAGACGTTTGGCATTTTAAAGTTCTGAACATATATGTCATGGTTTTTATGTACATTATAAAAGAGTTTCTTCGCACTGCAGCTGTTCATAAAGTTCATAAAGTTGCACAAATCTAGGCCTAGACTTAATTTTGTTCTTAATCAAAATCAATATAATTTCATTTTTTAAACAATAAACATCCTAGACTTGCACAAATCTAGTTCGAACCCTTCCGCAGCCACATCCCACGCCCAACTCCAGGCAGACACTAGTGAAAGACCAACAGTAGTAAAATCTGAACTAGAAACAACCTGGTAAATAATAATAATAGTAATTCATTATGTATGTACCTGGATATTATATATATGGGAGTCGCTGCGTGCACGTGCATTCGAAAACCTATAAGGTGTTTAGCTTGTTACACAAAAACCTATCATCCGACCGATTTGGTCCCATCCGATGCTACAATAAATAGGTTTGTGTGGAACATGCACACACTCTATAATGATGACATGCTCATCGGATGGGAATCCATCAACAATCCCATCATTCTAAGCCTTTGGTGGAACGCAGGTTTAAACTTTACACTTGTCCGAAGTTGGCACTGGGATATCGTTGACTCTTTATACTATTCTAGAAATTAAAACAAGTGGTGAGTTGTTACAACTGGCCATGCTTGATCACACAATGGGCCCAATACTAAAATGTTCTTCCCTTTGCAGTAAGAGTCAGAACTGGTGTCCCGAACAGAGGTATGACGACCTAGTGTCACCAGAAATTGTCTAAATAATAATTTACAAAACCTGAACCGGGACTATTACGATGTGTATGAGGAGAGCAGCATAATAATGTACATGGTGTGCTGACTGCAGCAAAGTATATATGCACTTGCATTGCGAAAATCCAGTTATAATCATTTATTGTACGCGTATGTGATATAACAGCGCCATATCTCACTAGTGTGATAATGGTAGGTGTTATCATACGAGTGTGATACTAGCTCACCGAAGCCTGTGTTTGGACAACTATGGTCACTTTAACCATTAAAAGACGTTCATCTAGTTTATTTTAATTGAACTATTTTAAACATATATATAATGAAACAGCTAACAGTATATATAATATATAGTGATGTTTTTCTGAGTATTGGCAATGCTTGACGAACGCTAGCCACTCAGTTTTTATTATACTTGTGCTTGTATCCACTAATAATCAATGCGGATGATTTTAGGGCCAGATACTCGATATAAGCAGAGCTATATATACAATAGATCTGATCTAAGCAAGGCACAGTCACAAGGTATCTCACACAATCCTTGATAGATCCTGGAGGAATATATTCCGCCTAAGCACAACCAGGTACTGACTACACGTACTTAATTCAAGGTTCAGATTCCCATGAAACACAATGCGATTCCCTATAACGATAATCTCATTTGAATATACACTACAACCCGACATAACACTTAGTTGATGGAGATATAAAATTCCTAGACCCAACATTTCTAGACCCACCAAATCTACCTTAGACTGGTACGATTGCTTATAGTATCTTTTCAGGGACGAGTCAGAGAGAACAGTTCAGTGTTTTTTCTCCAATTATTGGCGAAAGACTGTTTATATATTTTTTTAATAGGCAGGTGAGAGTATTGGAACAACAAGGAACAACAGTCATTTTCCGTCGTTTCACTTTCTTTTAACAAAAAACATTTAACATCAAGCGAAAATAAAAATATCCTTAACAATCCGCCATCGCGACTTCGTTCAATACCTGTAGCACCAATCTTTGCCGAGGATATGACGACACACAATCTGAACAAACTTCAATACACGTGCATTTAAAGCAATATGTCAAGATTATATAATATATACATGATATGTATGATATGTAAACATGTCTCTCCACTTATCCTGTATGTACACCAAAAATACTAAAAAAAAAATCATGCAAATAATACACTTTTATATCAGCAGTACGTTCCAAATGTTGACATTTTCTCACTGAGAAGGATTTCAATGATTGAAATTGTTTTGAAGGTCTGCAATGAGGATCAGTATTTGAATCAGAAGGCTGAAGTGAGCAGCTTCCAGCAAACACTTGGAAATATTAGAAACATGAATCATATTCATCGGATCCTTTCGATAGCCCAGAAACTACAGGAGAAAAATATTCTGTTCAAATTTCAAAAGAGATCACGGAGACGTCAATTAAATCCAGTCTAGAGATAAAATTCATTTTTGTTTCCTTCCACATCTGTACATAAATTGTGTGCATTATTATATAGCATATTAGCGATGGCCAGTACTTGATTAAGTAAACTTGGCATGCTTGTCATTTGACAAACCTGGGTCAGCCGAGAAACCCAGTCACAGGTAGGTCCATGTTCACAGGCTAAACACAAGGTAGGTCCTTTTCCCAACCCAAATGCATTAATGTCATGGATTTTCAGTCCAACATAATAAGTATACATGTGCACTTTTCACATTGTCACAATCCTTGCTCGTGGGCACAGCAGTCCTGCAGAATTTCTTTAAAACAAAAAAAAAGAAAAAAAAAGAAAAAGAAAAAGTCCTGCAGATTTTACGACTGACTTATCTTCCTTGGAGGCAGTTTAGGTGGTGCTACCGCTACTTCTTCAGATTTTGTATTATTATTTTCTTGATCGGAGTGCCCGGGCGAGGAAGATTGGCTGTGTTCTTTGTTTCTTTTATCTAGCTGAGCCACAACATTGCTATAGTTTGGGGGGACAGGGCCTGGCCTTGGTAACTGCGATGCCCTGGATGTGCTACGCACTGGAATACCACCGCCCGGTCTGGAAACCATTCCTTCTTTTCGCATGTTTTCTGAGCTTGGTACCTTCGTCATAGGTTTGGGAGGCACTGCTGGTTGCCTCTTGTTGTTAGGTGGTCGAATACCTCCTGCGTAAGTGAAAACTCGACCAGCGTTTGGTGGTTTGGGCGCGGGCGATTTTGTTGGTGATCGTGGTAACATGAAGTCGATAGAACTGGTGGAACCGCTGCGACGCCCCGTCCTTGGCGGCAGTGGTGGAGCATCCTTATCCTGAACACAAAATGAAGTTGTTTGATTAATTACCTGAAGACAATCATAACGTCTAAAATAGGCTGGCATATACTAGTATTTCAACACTAAAATTGTCCAGTAATGGATGGTTGAGTTTTATAGACCATAAGACATATACATAAAATATATACATAACATTGTAGTTTCTTAATGTTTAAAAAGCCCGAAAATGTTTACCAAGTAAGCAAGTCACCAAGCAAGATACCAAAACAATTTTCCTCAACACAAGAAATAAGATCGATTTGCAAAAAAAGAAAAGAAAATGGACTAGAGAAATATCTGTAGATATTTTAATTTGTAACTTTTCGTCGGTGCTATAGGTATGTCCTGGAACACCCGGATCAAATTCGAGAAGAAAATCTTTCTTCTGTCAAATTTATGGAACAAATAACATTATCATTATTAACACAAGATTGAGAATCCTCCTTACCACTTCTATAAAGGTTGGGGAGGCTGATTGTTGACTGGAAGTGCTGGAGTCGGCTGTTCTGACACTCCCCTGGTCTGAGTTCACCCAATGGTCCATGTCTTCATACCCTGATCCCTCTGCAATATTGAAATATAGATTTCCAACATTAACATAGACATTCAATTAATATAGAATTCCAGTCAATCAAAGACGAACTGAAGAGGGGGCTAATTTCACATTAATTGGATGAATTATCCGTACTTAATTCAACATACTTTCATTCAAAACGCATGTGCCCCAGTGAAAATAAAACCTTTAACACATTATATATATCAGGGATGAAGGTAGGGTCATGCGAAAAATACCAAAATATTTCTGGCAGAGGAAATGGGCCCATATGGGGGGAGGGTCCGGAAATACGACTGAAAATATCCAATTTAGATAATTTTAATCCATATTATACATTTTGTTTTGAATTTGAGAATTTCTTTTAAAATCAAAAACTCACCATCTGATGTGGATCTTTGTGACCTAGCTGGAAGAGGAAGCTCGACTGGAGGCGTGGTAGGTATATCGTACACAGATATAATGTGAGAATTAAATAATTCCCTTCGACCTCGTCCTCCCGGGCTCTCCTCGCGTCTGGGCTGCAGGTGGGATAAGTAAATGATAAGTTTTCTATTGTGTTGAATCTAATTTCACAGGTCTTAATATTGAGGTGGTAGTTGTTATGACTGGAAATGTTTCTAGGTCCGATATTGTAATGTTCCCAGTGGTAATAATAGTGTAATCGTTATTGGTAAAAAAAAAATCAGAAGATCAAATTTCAACGGTTCAGGTTTATCAGTACATGGACTGCTCACTAAGTATTGTAATTGAGACCCTGTATAAGGAATAGCCATGGACATTTAATAAGATTCTGATATCGATATATTTCCGAGAAAACTTACTGTGTCGATTCCGCTATCCTGACAGCTAATTTGACTATGCGCACCTATGAAAAAGATTGAAACCATTATAAAGTAACACACACACAAATCATTCAGTTTATCAGTGTATCTATTCAGAAATGTTCGAAAATATTGGCGTTAAGTTGGTCATATGATAACATTGAAAACTACAGTTAAGGTGTTTTACAAAAATGATTTTAAAAAAACAACTTTGCCCTTATTTCTATAGCACGATGCATTGACAAGATTATATAACGGCCACATTTCCTCTCCTCATACCAACCTAATCATGATTATACTAATTATTCATTAACACCCATTTACTATTATCATATTTCCAAAATTGCTATTTATGCTAATGCCATAGCTGTGTATACTTAGCAACCAGGATCTGACTCCAGGATATATAATATTCTTATCAGTAACAGACAATGTCCAAACCACGGATCAGTGTACAAGGATGCTATTCTCTACCAATACACGACTCAGATCTCAGATCTCAGATCTCCAATAGATCAGACGTGTTGCTATATTCATTCGATCTCAGTGATTGCTAGATTAATTAACACTATCAACGATTCAGAACTTCACTCCAACACCAGCTGGGTGCTCACCCATCTCTCTCATTACTATAATAAACCCATATCTCAATCCTTATCCTATCCTTCTGAATCTGTTTTCTCTATGTACTTTTAGGTTTGGGAGTCCCTCCCTGGAACCATTTACTTAATCAAACATATCTTGAGTCACAGTATTATACAAGGCAGAAGTTAAGACATTATAACGAATAACTTATAGCCTGGGAATTAATCAATGAGTATAAACAATGCCACCACACACACCCAAACAAATAGGGTGTGTGGCTGGAGGTGCAACTTAAACCACCTTCCCTCTGGCTTCTTTTAATTTGTTAAATTCAGCTTCTAACCAAATTAATAGGCCAGTGAACCATATAGGGAGGAGCTCGCCAGTCCTCTCCACCTACAGAACCAGCCCAACAACAACAACCTTTGATCGACTCATCTTCCTCACCCCAAACCCCAACCCCAACCCCAAATGTGTTTTATCTTCTATTATTAATTATATAAGAGAAAATAGGTTGATAACCTGAAATGAAGTATGACAATCTAGTATCAAAAGAAATTGTTTAACAAAAAAATAGAACAAAATATAAGGAGACCTACTGCTGGAACTGCTGTTGCTTATTGTAGAAAAGCGATTGATTTCTGGATCTGGTTGAGTTTGGAAGTTTGTGGGCAGCTCTGGCAGACTGTCACAGACAGGGTTATCGTCGTCATCACCAGGGGGAGCCACGGCGGTGGCCAGGGCAAGTCTCGAGGTATCCGTTCCTGGAGGTGCCGTCTTGGATTTTGTCTGGTTTTACAAATAAAATGCACACAATGAATAGTAATCGCTTGAAAGCTTAAAGAACCAATTGCTGAAATGGTTGCTTATTATACTAAGAGGGAAACATTCTAGTTATTTTCTTTTAAATCAGAATACATGGAAAGAAAATTGTCTTTCTGTAATTTTAAACGTTTGAAAATGTTATTATTTCTCCAAAGCAAAAATTGGGATGCTGTAACAGTATATAATGGATGTTATTTAAATTTGTTTGTCATTTCTTTTGTGCTCTGATGAATGATCAGTCGTGTTAGTAAATGTCCATAGCACATAGACAGGCAGAAATTCAAATAGGTTAGAAAAATCAACCGAAACAAGCGATGTAATGTATGCTGTTCAGTCAAAATTGGATTATTATGTTGAAAGATTAGTACACAGAACACTATTTAGATGATCAACTAGAAATCAATCGTCTTGTAAAAATAAACATATGATGATGACATGTAGAACTGAAGTTTGACATTCAACAGTTCAAACTCATACTCAAACTGCCCTTATCACCGCAATCAAAGTCACTTGTGAGTCATTCAAAAGTTTGCGTTCGTGGCCGGGCTTTCTAGGTAGGGGGGGATAACTTTTTTTTTTTACTTTTTTTTTGTTAGGAAACCACCTCACAGGAACTGAAAAAATGTCTATTTTATAACAACAGTTGTTTTAAACATGGGAAATGTGCTTTTTGACAGTTTCGGTTTAGGAAAACCTGTTTTCCTGCTTTTATCAGCTTCTTTCGTAAAAAAAAAAAAAAAAATGTAAGGTATGGTAAAAAAAAATCGGGTATGGTCAAACGAATGTTTAGGTAGGGGCAGGTTTTTCTAGGTGGTGTGTGTGTGTGTGGGGGGGGGGGTAATTGGAAACACATCTATTTTTTTTGGCCTGATGTCATTATGGCTGCTCATAAGCATTTTTTACCACAATTGTCAGAAGGTATCCAAAGTTAAAGGGGAATCAGGTATCTCTGCATGCTTCTCAAGCATATGATATCAACATCTTCTTCATTGAAAGCAACTCTATTGAATTATGTTTTTTTCAAAAGATCACTCAGTTCCAAATTATTTCTCATATTTACCGTATCCTTTTTGCGATTGCCACTTTTCTTCTACAAAAGCATTAATTAAAAACACGATATAGACTCAGCTGCTAATACCAAACAAAATTTCTTTGAGAATCTGATATTAATTGGGACAAAAGTTTAATGTTGAATGTTATAGTTGGATGTCCATAATCTGAATTATAGGCCTAACCATACATTGGATGAATTGATGTAGTTCAATATACAGTCCAACACAACTGAACAGATCTTTTTAAATCAACGCAATATAAAACATATTCAGATATTATAACCTAGTATGATTCATAATTTTCAGTCTAATTCAGCAGAATTTACTGAATGTGTAGAGCTGCCGATTGTACATTTACTGACGGCCTGACCCAAGAGATTTTGTGGTTGTCCCAATACTATTCAATACATCCGCCTTTCCCTTTCTATAATTGTACATTTGTATGAGGGATGACCATGGTCCTGAGGCGCTAAAGGAGATATATTAAGGGTGGTCTCCACTGTCTGTGGTACTGCGGTAAGCTCTGCGGTAAGCCTTGCGATGGTGCTGTGATGGTGAAAAGTGGTGAGGTCCTGCCTACATGGCCAGTCTTACATGTAGGCAAGGACCTCGTCATTCCTCTCCACCTACAGAACCAGCACAAACCATCACAAGGCTTACCGCAGAGCTTACCGCAGCCAGTGGATACCACCCTTTACTTTGTAGATAGTACCCTCCTGAGTATGTGAGCTGTTCTGATGAGGATGACCTTCTGGATTTGTATCATTATTATTGATTATTGATTAGTTAGATAAGAGCCAATGAGCCAATGTTATTGGATGTGCCCCAGTGGTGTGGAATTTATTTCATAAATCACAATTTACTTTATTAAATATTATTAAATATTAGATATAAAAATATTGCCAAAGAAATAATATTTCATTTAGGACAATGTGTGAGCTCTTGGTCTATCCACCACCAGGTGAAAATTGGAGGATTACAGCTGATTCTGTTTTGCTTGCTTTCAGGTTATAACAAGTACTGATTATAGTTCTTTATTTCCTCAAATACTGACATACATGACACCAGTACATTGGCGTGAATACACTATTATCTCAATGCCAAGAATTGATTTTCTGTTTAATCAAATTTCACCCACATGGGCAATGTTGTATATTCGGCTCTCGACATATTGCCGGGATGATATCAATTTTGGAGAACATGTATAATTTCTGGGTATAATTCACACCTTTTTGAGACATTTGAGGAAATAGAGTTACACATATTATTTTTTTCTTTTTTTTTCCTTTTACAAATACATGAATGTAAGTAGTGAGGGTATCTCTAATGATGTCTGGATAATTGATTTTAGTTATAATTAGTCAGATTTATTTAATCTAAGTTTTTATTCGACTTACAAGACGTGGTGGCTTCTGAGCCAGGTGATAATCCTGTATCACTCGGTCCAGGAATCTTAAATCCGGCTGTCAAAACCAAAATAATTTGTCTATGAAACTTCCATATTTATTTATCTACACTTGTCCTTCTTTTCTTATACCTATCTAGAGGGCAATATGGAATGCCATAGGCTACAGCATTGGGGCTCATATCACTAACAGAGTATACTAAGACCTGTTTATCACGCAGGTAACCGGAAGTGAAGATGTAAACTATGGAAAGCCATTTATGTACATATCCGCGTAACTCTAAAACGGGAAGACTAGCATGCTGAACAGGAATACAGAAGTAAGAATAGCCATTGAAAAAGCATGCGGACTGGGAATTTTATTTCCTGTTCAGCTGCGGGATAGCCCCCAACCTGCCCTCTTCCTATTCTTCCAAAAATTAACATATTTGGAAGAATAGGAAGAGTGCGGATTGGGGGCTATCCCGCAGCTGAACAGGAAAAATAATTCCTAGTCCGCACGCTTTTTCTATGGCTATTCTTACTTCTTTATTCCTGATCAGCATGCTAGTCTTCCCGTTTTAGAGTTATGGGGATATGTACATAAATGGCTTTCCATAGTATACACAGAGTGGGGGAGGTGGGAGGGGCCACAAAGCCAGTGTCTCCATTAATTTCCATCGAACTTTCACTATTTTCCGCCATAAATATCGGGAAACGTTTAATAAATACAAAAATACCCTCGGGTGATCTGCAGGTTCTCTATTACGCTTGGGCTAGCTAGTCAATTTTGTCTATTTATTACATATGCATACCAATATTATGGCTTTATTAAAAGAAAATAGAAGAAAGAACAAAATGAAAATATTTGCACTAAACAAGCTGTACCGAGCTGTTATCTCACTAGTTTAATAACAGTTGCAATTATCATATAATATGTGATATGGCGCTGGCATGTGATCTGCGTATAGTTATAATAAAATCTGAAAGATGTACTCACCGGGGCCGTCATTGACTTGACCATTTTCTGTCCCTTCCTTCCACGGAAGACTTTGAGCATTGACGTCAAGATTCCCTTTTGTGGTACCGGTAATCCACTTTCCACTTTCTCCAGGCTGCTACTGTGACTTTGGTGTTGTCTCTTTATGGCGTCCTAAAATCAATAAATATTTCTCCAAAGTCAAATGGGGTCAAGCAAATTAAAAACGTAACAAGAATTCAGAGATTCGATAATAAATATATATTTTTGTCATGAACTTTTGGAACAGTGTTACATATTTTGAGTGTTGCTATAGCAACATGGTTGTAAAAGTATTAAGCATTCATTACATTAAGGGAATTTAACATCAATGCAAAACCTCTTTTGAGTATGTTATGTTGTTTTAATTGTCAGAGTTTCGAACTTTATTAGATCTCACTTGGGCACATCAGAAAGCTGAGCACATTGGCCTTCTAAGTAATACATCTTTTTCTTCTTTTTTTTACAGAGATGATTAGTGAAGGCGGTGTATTACCGTATATGGTATAAAAGCGGTACGTACTTGTTGAGCACTAAATGTGGTTATAGTTCGTCTCTGGTGTTCATGTCGCTGCTTCCAGTCAGTAACCATCCTTTCTGCTGTAGGAATGTTTATACGACCGTCTCGTACCTCGTGCATTATATCTAGTAATTCCTCTTGTGATCTGTATGCACTGGCGGGTGGCGGCGTTTGATTCGGATCTAACAGTGTAGGGAATGGACTTGCCATCACCCCGTCCGAGGGTTTTGAATCGTTACCATCTAAAGCAATGAAAATATACATTTTTTTCCATTATTTTACTCATCGATCTAGGAGAGAAGACATTAGGTTTGCCGAGGATCTCTGGGGGTGTTTCATAAAAACAAGAGGAACTCGTAAGATATAAGATACTAACTGGACAAAATTTGAAAATCAAACAATCACATGCAATTTGATGCGGCAGGATAATATAGAAATAATAAATAACAAATAATAACGTATAATATCAGTAAAATATCAGATCGTTTATTTAGATTACCCTGCATCTGGCGTCAATGTACAGTGTTAACCATGCATACGGAGAGTAAGATAGGTTTACTAATTAGTCTAATATTAATCATAATGACACACTCACCTACGAAATCAGTGGACTTAACGTTCTCCGTACGTTGAAGCGTATCCAATCTCTTTCTATAATCTGTAAATAATTAAGACACATTTTGTTTCAACCCCGAATGATGTGAGTGTAACCTTTTGATAAAGTGTTTAATTTAGTGTTCAATCAACTAAAACTTTTAATAAAGAAGTTGAACATTTGTTCACTTAGTTCAGCAATTGATCAAACCTGCTCATAACTTTATTTCATTAAGCATATGAATCATGTGGGTCAGATTTTCAGAAAATGTACAATTGACAGCTGTACACATTTAGTAAATTCTGCTAAATTAGGCTGCAATTTAGCCAATACTAGGTAAATTCGAGAATATTCGGCATTGCATTGATTCTAGCAATCTGTTTGGTTAGGTTGAACTGTATTTTGAACTTTATTTTCGTCTGAAATATGAGTTATTTGAGAAGATTGGCGAAGGCGAATTGTACATTTTCTGAAATTCTGACCCATGTAGTGCCTGAATGAAACGTGTGTATTCACCGAGGTGCAATGAACTTATTGAAACAATGAACAATACCTGGATCGTAGTTTTCCATCGGTATGGGAGATGGTAGATCCAAGGATGGCATGTTTGCAAAGTCTATGTCGGAATCAATTTGTCCATGGTTTGGGCTGTCAGGACTTGAGAGGGGAGGAGGGTCAGCGGATAATTTGTCCATGGGAAGGTACAGAGATTCATCACTCGCTTGCGAGTTCATCGGCACTAAAATAGGGAACATAAAATAATTTATTAAGTAGAAATTCAATATTTGAGGAAATCGCCATCATCAAAACCAATACTTATAAGTTGATATACGGTTGACGCACAAGCCATGAGTCGTACGTATATGTTGGCTTCAAAAGGTTATGGCGATATAATGGATAGTTCTAAAGGCATAATAGATTAATTGGTAATCATACTTTATAAATCCAAGAGACAGAACCTGCATCGAATCGATGAGAATCATGCACGGATCTCTATCATGGTGAAGTTATCTCACCACAGGCATCATGAATAATAAATGTAATTTACTTAAGAAGCAGATGAGGTGGTACTTATGTACATGTATGTTTATCAAGATAGAAGTAAAATAAGCCAGGAGTCCTATTACTTATTGGGACATAGATGTGTTCTATCGGGGATCGCACTTACAACAATTACCATTTAACCAGAGTATAATCATGAACCCTCAACTCAGTCTAGGCTCAGAGTAGACAGAGGGTCCCTCCAAACTGAGGGAAAGCCTCTCGCTCCAAACCGCAAAATGTCATTATAATCCCATTCGAACGCCTACTGATATACCATTCTTATCTTATCTGAGAGGCTGTGAGCCTAGACTGAACCACCACATAATCTCTTAATAGGTAGGGAAAATATTGGAATACATGCAGTTCCTCGTTTCAAAAATGGTATACAACATAATTAGATATATTTCTTAGAAACGTACCAAACATGCGAGAGGGCACCAAGATATGTATGCAATTTATAAGGGGTCGGGTTACAACATTCTTGTTTCTTTAAGATAAGATAAGGAACTCTTTATTTTATATTTACAAGGCCTTCTAAATGATGAGAAATTTTGCTTATAATCTGAGTAAATCTGCTATTGCATAAATGTATGCCGAAAGTATTTCTTAATGTGGAAAAAAAAGAATTTTAAAAACCTACGGTCTGTAAAAGACACAAACTTTGCTAACATATCCTTATAAACCTAATAATCATGGTGTTATGGATATAACCAGGGAGTGTATACATATCATAATATACGATATTATTATTCCCTGACCTTAAAACCATGTATACCACCCAATAACCGCTATCATTGATATCTAAAGGAATTCAAGATCCAACAGAATAAACCATAGAATATATTGGAATAAGAGGTTTATGTATAATATATACAGTTGTACTTCCATGCCATTCGTCTATTCACCTACATGCAGTTCATTCCATCAAGCATCTTAGCACTTAAACTGAATGATTTTATGATCTCAAGAAACTCACATGGAAATTCATCCATACACATGTATGTAGCTGGAAGAGGTAGGTTGAGATTAGTGTAAGGGTTTACGGGAGGTGAAGAAAACCAAACTCCATTAAAATGTAATAACTCAGTTTCTGTTAAACAAAGTAAAATCCAAAGTGGCGTATTTGAATGCATGCACTGTGACGCAAACAACATATTAGAGCTAAACTCAAGTTTTCCTATCTGCCCCCAATCTATACCTATCTATCTATCTATGACTTCTTTCAATCACATTCATTCCATCAGAACCCGATAAAAACGGACACTTTCTAAAGGGCCTAGTCCACTAAGCCGATTCTCATGCGATTCCCACAGAATTGAGTGCAAAAGTGTCCTGAGCGGCGCAAAATCGCATGAGAATCGGCTTAGTGGACTAGGCCCTTATAGTGAATGTTGAGATGGAGCTGTCTGTCAATTGTCATTACAAGTGTTTCCTTTGATAATGCATAAGAGCTGAAGCCAGACATTATAGAGCTATAATGCCCTGAGAGAACTATAATTCCCCTGGCAGGACATTTTCCTTATATATATCCATATACACGTTAATTGTTTACTGGTTAGCGAGGTATGAAATCGTCTCCCAAAAGACTCAACAGATTAATGGCCTCCATGTCAGACAGGATTTGGGCACTGAGCCCTCTCCCTGTCCTCAATGTCAGTCATTAATCCTATAAATAATATATTGTGAACATAAAAGCACAATAGGGATAAGAGGGACAACCAAATGAATGCATCCAAGCACAGGGAATTGATGAGTATACTTACAGTAAGAGCCATCAGGGTCTTGATCTGCTTCTGCATCTCTTTGTGGTGCATCTACACAAATATCTAAGGCACCGTTCTGTAGCAACTGACAGACTTGGTCATATATTATTTCCTCCTTTGAGACCTGAAATAGCGAATCGAAATTTAGATTGGAAAGACTCTGAGATGAAATAATCGAATTGTCATGGAATTATTAATATATGATGTATGATATGATAGTATATACAATACAGGGAGAGGGGGCTAGGTAGAAAGGGGAGATGGAGAAAGAGAAAGGGAGGGAGGGTGAGAGGGTGAGAGGAGAGAGTGAGACATAGCGGGGAGATAGATACAGAGGGAGGGAGAGATAGGGGGAGACGAAGCGAGGGAGGGAGCAGTTAACGAGGGGCAGAATGGTACAGAGAGGGAAAGAGTGCTTAAATGAAATTCTAGCGATAAAGATGACTATTACAGTAATAAAGGTACAAACCGTGTCGAAGAATTCAACGAAGAAGTTGTGTAGCATGGCATGGCCCTTTTGCTCAGCAATATCTGCTGGGGTATAACCTTGGGCGTTGACGGATTGGTAGGCGTGGTAGGCCCCAGGTAGGCCGACCAGAAAGCCTGCAGCATCCTTCAAACCATGCTTGGCTACCAGATGCAGTAATGTAGGTAATTCGTGCGTTGTACACTCATCTTCAGAGAAAGAAAAAGAATATATCAAAGTTTGGACATTTTTTATATTTATTTAGTGTTTATACAGCTTATAATACCATCCAGAATTAGGTATTGAAATAAGACATGTACAAAAATGCCCTTTTGTAATTAAAGTCTATAGATACTTCTACGTTGATTAGTGGCCAAACACCAACAAAGGTTAGGTTATTCCAACGTGTATATTGCCGGGTATATGAAGCATGTATATAGGAGATGATTTCCTCTAAATTATATTCAACACAAATGAAGTTCCAAGGTAAGAACGGGAAAATCTGAATTCTAACCCATGAGGAAATAACAGGCTCTTTCATTAGAGGATGTAATAACTGAATGATTTTACTCTGTATGATAGTAAAATTATTCATGAGAGTACCGTATTCAAGTAAAAATGTTGGAGTTTCTACAAACTTAGCAGTGGATACTAAAGACCTTACCTGTATTACTTAATTGGTATAATGAGAACAATTGCTCGAGAGCTCGGGGAGGAATGTCATCAGAGGTTAAATGACGGTGAAGGTCTCTGTCAAGCAGACCTTTGTCTTGATTTCCACAGGCTGCATCTAAGCAGGAAATCATCATTTTCATCAGAGGGTCGATGTCGTCTAGGGGAGACTCGTGTTGGAAAACACCTACTGCTACACATGTGCCGTCCCTCATGTAGCCAAGTTTGACCTCTTCAGGAGAGCCCTCTGCAACAAACAAGATTTTTTTAATTTATAACTTTTATTTCATGCTTCCACCGAGAGGTCTTCCAGCACCTACCCGAGGATAAAGGTACGTACCGGTATTATATATATGGAGAAAGACCACCACAAGGTGGTCTGATGGTTGAATTAATATTTATTTTTTCTAAAAATGACTATTAGATTGTCTGGCCTTGATAGTAATAAACGTATATAATAGAGATTGTACGTGTAAATGTTTTGTTAACCGACCTGCAAAAGCATCAAATTTTTAAAAAAACATTATTGAGTCTGTGAGAATATCATTGTACCACCGAAACCAGCTCAATAAAATTTCTTTTAAAAAAATTATATATTCACATATTATACGTAAACTCAATAATAAGCAATTATTAACATGAGTGATAAGCATAGACAGATGATAAAAAAACAAGTAGATATAGCTGTATACAGTCAGTAATAACAAAGTGCTTTTTGGGAAGGACAATATCTCACCATCCAAAGAGAGCAGAGGACTCATTTTAAGATTATGATCGCTAGATTCAGCAGTATAATTATTCACCATTCATTCTGAATGCTCTGAGTGAGACTCCCATGTATGAGTTGGGAGTCAAACTCTTTCATACTATATAGATGTCATTTTATTTTAGAAATTTCCTTGAAAAAAGCAATCGAGCCTTGGTGCAGTTCCAAATGATTTCCTGCAAACCAGTCATACTAATTTTCAGGTCTAGGCATTTACAGGGGGCATTTAAAAGAAATGCTGGCATATCGATCTGCCAGCAGTAGTAGCATTATAGGTCCCTATATTAAATTCACTTAGAAAATTAATTAACATGTGTTGCTCAAATGTACTTGGTATTTATAACTGAATTCGGAAAGAAATAATGAAGACACAGTGTAATGACAATGAGACGAATCATAAATCGTAGGTAGCGGAAACCGACATGATTTTTAAAAAAAAAAATCTGAAATAAGTTAACCAATTACGTACCTGGTATAGTAAATTGGAAAGTGGTGGGATTTAATCGCATGGTCTCTAAGGTTTTGCTTGTATGGGAAATCTGTCCACGCATTTCTACTTGCAGCTGGCAATCGGCTGGTAAACCTTCATCAAAGATTACACAGGCTCGCGTTTCTTGCTATTAAAAAGGTGAACGTTCAAATTAGTAAAACCGAAGAATAACATCTCTTTTGGCAATTATTATAGCATAGGTCTATATTCTATGTATATGTATAGGAGTAGCATTGAGTACATGTATAGTGGAGATCTGGTAAATTATGATGTATATTGTGGTAAATTAACTAAAGAATCCAACAAAATTAAACGAGTAACCATTTTATGTATTTTATAATTAACATTTTCTCTCCAAGCTTTTGTCAGTATTATATCATTGGAATCGCTCCCTATCGTTATAGTCTAATATCTTCTAAAATGCCTGAGGTTATATCATCATGTCTATAAGTATGTCAGCATTAGTTTCAACAAGATGTGTAGTCTGTCATTATCATAGAAAAGGAATGGAAATTGTGCAGGCAATGCCAAGAATCACAGCATACGTTTATGGATGAATAATTCTGTCTTGAGTGTACCTGATACTATGCCTACATAACAGTGGCTATGAGTTAGATGATATAAAATGATAGATATATCTTGTGTTATGTATACTATACCAGTAGCAATAGGACACTAGCTGATGGCAATATTCAATGTGTGATGACAAGATTAATCTAATCTATTGGACTACATGTATTGTGATAAGCATCGGGGGCATAATTGGACTTTTTTTTCTCGACAGGTAGGGATGAAGTTGATAGATAAATATTGGAGTGAGTAATGGGAGAAATATAAATAGTATAAATGAAATTAATTATAAGCATGGCAACGTATGAACACGACCCTACATGTGTAATTTTGTAAAACTGTTAAATGTTGAAAATGTCCAAAAAATGTTACAAAAAACATGACACCATGGTGACACTAGCGAAACTTACATCACAACGGCCTCTGTCGGGAAAAATCCATGTTGCTTTTCTGTTAGTTCGGGGCCTCCGCTTTTTAAAACGCCTAGATTGGAGCCCCGCACGTGTTACCCTGTTCTGTTCAGGTAGTTGAGAATCACTATTTTCAGCCTCCAACAAATTTGCTAAGACATCGAAAATCTTCTGAATCTCTTCATTGTGTTGACTTGCTATCAATTTACGCCATTTATCATAGTTTGGAAATCTGGCTTTCACATTGCCGTCACTTTCATTGACTCCGCAGTAGAACAAAACTGCGGCCATTTTTTCAGGATCGATGAAGTCGAATGATATAGAAGGATTGTCTTGTAAGAACCCAATGAGCGAGGGAGTGACTATTACTAATGCCGCATAGGAATTGTGGACTGTCTTTTGGATATCATCTCTAAGTGCGGGATCAAAGTTTGAATCGGATATGAGGGTTATGCGAGATTCATTTTCAGTCTTTTGCTGCAGTTCTGTTTTAAGATAGTTGGCCCACGTTACGTCATCGCCGTGCGTGGCGTGGAATATTGCGAGATCGAAGGCATCTGAAAATCAAATAGAAAAAACAACCGATTAATTTAATATGATTTATCCATCTCATATAATGATAATATCCAGTATAGGCGAACCGTTCTCTATAAATAGATTCTGTATTTCTTTTTATAGACTTTGTATTTGAGGTTAAGCAATATATCCAGGTAAATCGGAGAGAAATTAGCCATTATGACCTTAACAAATGGAGCGACAAATGGGGCAAGCTATAATGGAATATAGGTTAGCGTTTTCTCTCTATTTGATCCAGCGTTGGTCGAAAAAAAGATGAATGCACAACTTAAAGTCATTGCACACCTCCCTTGTTGAAGGAAGGCAAAACAGTATACCTTCCTATTTGCTACGGAACCCAAGCAGCTTGGAAAAAAAAATCATTTTAAAAGGATGTATGAATCATCTGTTATTGCAGAGATGTGTCTAGAAGCACCATCTAAAAAGGATTCCCCGGACGTGGTTTTATATAGGGCGTCGAGAGGATGTATAATATTTCATAATCCGACATCTTTGCAAACAACACAAACAAGATGAAAATAAATATTTAACCAATAAAAAAAAAGTGACGAATAAACTTAATAAAATGGCAATCAATCTATAATTTTTAAAAAAAACGCTAATTAAGTTAAATCTGCCATCAGATTATACTCACTACTGTCATGATTAATGGTAATCACGACAGGGAACCATGACAAGTATTTATATATAACATGTGGTAGAGATGCGACATCACTATAACCTACATCATAAAACCCAAGAACGGCTTGGTAAACATGGGGACTCTCAGCTGGCATGGACACTTTCGTGGATCTGATCGTCAGAAAATGTACAATCAACAGCACTACGCATTTAATATGATATAATATAATATAATTCTACTGACTTTAGTCTACAAGATGATAATGTATTTGGACCTCATTTCAGTCTTGAATTTCGGTTATTTCAGAGGATAGGGGGGGATCAAAATCTGGGGAGAGTAGAAAGAGAAGACAGAGAGAAGTATAAGGGTGGTGGGGGAGGGGCGGAAGGGTGTGTGGTGGGGGGGGGGGGGAGGGTAGGATCATGGGGAGAGGAGGCAGAAGAAGAGTAAGTGGTGTGAGAGAAAGGAAGAGTGAGATACATGAAAATAGAGAGGGGTCGAAGGAAAAAAAGAGGGATGATCAAGCTAGAGATAGTATTTATATATATCAAAGTAGAGGGAGGAGGTCGAGAGGGAAAGGAAGACGGGGGGGGGGGGATTGAAAGAGTATATATAGCTGTGGGAGAGGGGGGGGGGGTGCCGAAGGCCGGTGAGGAAGTAAAGGGGGATAGCTAGGCCTTGAAATACAGATATTTTAAGATTACTATCCATAATACTGGGTGTACAATTTCTCATGATCTGACCCACTGGGTAAATGTGTTCACTGAGGAGGAACCTATGCCCGATGAAAGGCCAAGTACATGACCTCCTAGCCTATTTACGTATACATGCACATACTCACTCACTTTTTAAAAGTGCGTACCGGTATTGCTAAATTGTGCAATATATTGGCAATCTCGATCGGGAACCGGTGTTATTTGAAAATATCATTCGACCAAATTGAAAGAAAAAATATCTGGCATAAATTAAATGGGTCATATGCATGATTGAAAAGCAGACACATATGAAGTCAGCATCCTCCATATCATCCATGCATGTCATGACAAATGAATATTCGCTTTTGGAAATAAACAAGCCCAAGAACCAGTCACACACAGAAAAACAGATAGAGTAACATATATGTAGGGAATTTGATATGCATGTTTTCTGACACTACAAAGACGTAACAAGGTGCAAAGGTGTTAAAAGTGAATGATGGCTTAGGAAAAACAACTTATTTCAATAGTATAATTATGTATGGCATAAAATAACTCAAACTTTCACATGAATGCCAGAACCACTTCATGATTATAAAACCCTTATATAACATGCCTCTTTAAAAGAAAGCACCGCCTTCAGTATAATGATAGCCCTATCCCTACTTCTTGATGTTTACAATGCACTGAATGCTCTCCGTATAATGACCGATGTAACTGTTTCACAATCAGCCTTTATATACTCGATCGAGACCTATTGCCGATTCTTGGCATGAATCATTGACACGACTGAGGAACATGCATGAAACATTAGTAGGTCAGATCGAGGCCTTGACATAAAAAAATCCCCACTTTCGCGATCGATATAATAAGTCAATCAAAATGTGATTTGGGAATTGTCAATCACAGTTCCAAATTGAAGTGTAATACTTTACTGGGGAAATATATTAAATCAACACCAAAATCCTTTGACTTTAGTATTCAACGCCCATCATTAAGTTTAGGAAGTATGATAACCATAATCTAAAAATATTAAAGTTCACTTTTACACTTCCGACGGACACCTAAAGTGTACACAGGTTATGATCCCAAGATAGAAACAGGAACAAAATATGAATCTCGTATATCAGACCAGGCCTGAGAATAATCAAAGTCGATTATCAAACAAATAATTGAAGTGTGACCCCGGGATCACCTCTTAATCTTTTATCAAACTTCGATGATACAAATCAAAGTTTTTCTATGAGCGGAAGCAAAATGTATTATCAACTCCCGTTACCATCATCACTTTAAATGATGATGGGAAGACCGATAGCACCGAAGCCATAAAATAAGGGATTTTTGACTGGCAGTAAGCATGATTAATCTAATGAAGATACACACATGAGAATGATTTGAGTCTTATGATAGATTATGTGAGCTATAACGCTGGTAATTCGAAGTTTAAAATTGACAGACAACCAGTTTAAATAGAAGTCTACTATTTTATACTTGTTAATACAAGACTAGCATCAACACAAGCAAAACAAGTAGGAGGAACGTTACAGTCTAGGCTCAGAGCCGACACATGTCCCTCCAAACTGAGGGAAATCCATGTGATACATCTTACTCCTGACCGCAAACTCCCATAACACTCCTATTAGAACGATATAGTGGTTGGCCTACCCCAGGACCGGGAAAGTCATTAGCGCAGGAGGTGCCCCAACCACTGACATACCGATTGTATCTGATATGAAGTATGTTGTTATAAGCATGGTATTAGTTTGCATAGATGTGTCATATCAAAACCTATATTATAAGGTTTACCTCTAATATTACTCTAAGGGTTTACCAACAAAGATATATGCAAACATTATACATTCTTATCGCAACAAAATATACCATAGGTAAATGGGAGAAAGTCCACGAACAGACAAAAATGACTCTTAAAAAAAGAGGCTTGACTATAATATGTAATTATACAGAGTGCAAAAGGAAGAGCTGGTAATTATACTGGCTAACCACAGGCACGAACATAATTTACCTAGTTTCTGCTTTACTCTTACTCTGAGCTCTATTACCTGGAACATATATATTGGATTATCTGAACGTGGATTGAAGTAAGCGGATTTATAGAACTGAGTTGGTAAATATTATACTCCGTAGCAAATTTGTATTACGAATCCTATTGATAACTATCCAGGTTATAAACCAAATCAGGCTCAGGTAAACACTTGTATTGTATTTTTGGAATCATTACTTATAAATAAGTTGTTAAATCATTAGATGCTGATAATGAATTGATATAATTATAAGAATATGATTTTTAAATGTATTTTTCTTCCTTGTATGTCCTTCCTTTATATATCCCTGCGAAAGATAAAAAAGGTAAGAATCTTGCCCTGACACGCACTGAATAATACTGCAGGTAAATATACATGTGGATATTTATGTATATATATAGTAATCTCTTAAAGGAACGAATTAATAAACCCATGCTCACAGACTCTCAGATCAGATAAGATTGGTATGTCAATGATTAGATGCCTACTGCGCCAATGGCTTTCCTGGCCCTGGAGTAGGCGTCCTAATGGGATTCTAATTGGCTTTTGCGGTTTGGAACGAGATGTGTTCCTCAGTTTGGAGGGACTCTCTCCACTCTAAGCCTATAGACTGTACTTCAATGCATATATAATTATGCAGTGCTAACATGCTTGTGGCCACCTTAGTATGTCATACAGACTCAGGTGTAGGTTAAAACGAAACAAATATGAATGATAAATTCTTTAGGTAAGTAATCATGAATTGAACTCACATGAATCATGCCTTTTGAATTTACGTCTTGAACGTGGGGGAGGGAGATCTGGCAAGGGAAGATCTTCCCTCCTCAACATGTCATATGTATCACACATTTTTAATTCCTGCAGGTTTGGTATCAAATGGTAGACAAGGTTAACAACTGGGAACCTGAGTATACAAATTCCTCCTCAGACTTTTTTCCATTCGCTATCCGAAGCTTCAAATATATTCATTGTCCTATAGTGTAGTTGTTAACTTAATTACGATCAAAGAATTTGACTAGTAGTGGTGGGGAAAGCTCCAAATAAAATGGTTTAATTTCCAAAACCTCCACTCTTCTCTGCTTAGAGATATAAATACAAAGATTTACAGCTGGTTTATCCAGAAAGTCTGCAATCCTTTACACCAGGAAGGAGAGAGCACTTCTTGTAGGTCAGGTTTATCTATCCCATCCACAAAACAAGCAGTTGAATCCTCGTAGAAATGACCTCCTTCATGCAACATACACTCTAGGCTCTATCTCTCTCTCTCTCTCTCTGCTGCTTATATTTCCACTCAGCCTTCTGACACGGATAATCCTGTTATCCAATTATAATTCCACCAGTGTATATATAGTAGAGTGGTTTACGTAATCTCCAAATTAAAACTCTAGCAAAGAATATCATCCCAGGTTCCTTGTAAGACAGAACAGGGACAGAGAGGTCTGGCTGGAGTTCCTATCACGTCGGTCTCTCCGACTTGAATGCAGAAGATCCGCACCACTGCCCAACATCATCAACTGGTAGGCCACACTTGGGTGGTGGGGGAATCACTGGTCCACAGTGGAGCAAGGAAGGAGTGGGGGAGGGGGGGGGCACTCTCTACATTAATTACTTTTCTGATGTCAGCTGATTAAAGTTACTCTTTCGTTTATTCCATCTCTACACAAGGCTATGGATCATTTGGATGGAAACTTTATGAATTTTGTTGTAGTAATTGTTTTCATGTACAATAAAATAATCTTTGATATATCGTATTTCATGTCCGTGTATGCCAAAACGACGCTATGATTCATGACTCTTTTTCCTTCACTGAAACCAAGGGAAATTTATATATATTGATTTTTTAACAAACAGCAGTTGAATGGAATTGGACATAGATTCTAGAGAGTATGTCCTTAATTATAGATTCCTGTACAAAATGGTTCACAATAAAGAGACAATAGAATGGGTGCCCATTTCCATAACTGAAAATAGATATAGAGTAAATAAATTAACCTCAGCGTGAATGACCATTTCAGACAGATATCGACAGATTTGTGTAGTGCCCCCCCCCCCCCCCCCCCCCCCGGCCGCACCGGAACCATCTAACGGGGGAATCCTGTAAAGTTGTACTATTTCAGACCTGCATTGTGTGCGTTATCTTGGCTACGGTTTCCCTGAACTCGAGTTGGTCAAGCGAAGATGACATTCCGAGTATTGAATGTCAGCATATCAAACTTTATTTTTTCAACTAATTTCTGCACTTAGTTTACAAGAAATCCATGTTTTACAGAACCATTTATAGAGCTCTATACCAGCATGTAGATTTGAATCATTGGATTCAGATTGAATGCACCCTTATGACATATTAAACATGACGTTTAATACAAATATATATGACACATTGTGGTCAGTAAATTATCCGTTTCGTTTTTTTATTTCCCTGCACAGAAGTATCGTATAGGAAAGCCTCTATATAGTGGAGAATTTACGGCCATATAGGCCATAATTATACCGACTGAGTCAGAACTGTTCGCACCTGCCGATCCTCTTCCGTTCGGGTAAAACTCCCGATAAAGCGCCCAGAAATCGGTCAAGATGCTGTCAGAAAGATCCATGTCTTGCCAGATATAACCATCGATCGTAATGCATAGATTGCCGAGTACATTTGATAATAGTAGTCCCTCCACACCTTTGTAAGAGTAACATTTAATTGCTGAGGTTGGAAGGCTTATTGGAGTAGGCAATGTTAAGAAATGATCCGAACAAATACACATGACGTTTTCGTTGCATGTTTCATTATTCCAAAATGATATATATGGCCAGTAAGCAAGCTATATGTGAGTATTCCTATAAAGCGTCCATTATACGCCCAGTAATGGTGTAGTATATATAGCTATGTGCAGGGTAAAAGTCTCAGTATTTTTCTATAAATAAATGTGTTTGGCCCATGATGGAAGTTGCAACGTACAATGCTATACGGGGATGACATCTGAAAGCGGAGGGATGCTATTTACAACTATTCTGGGTTGTGCAAGAATACCTCACGACACAATACACTACTACGTGTACCTGTGAAAGTTCCATTGGGTTTTTTTTGTGTCGAGAGCCCGTGGGTATACAAACGGTTAGGACACGCCTGCTAGTTTCAGCTGTAGGGGGAATAGTATGGTAAAAGCTCACAGAGCTTTCTGTTATGAGCGCTGTGTTCTCCTCGACTTATTTTAAACTTCCTTATGGGGATCATGATATTTTACAAATGGACGTTCAATACAATACATGTTTATCTAGTGGTTAGTAACCTGCTGTCAATAGTGACATGGAGATGAGACACACTATGACAAGGAATGTGATTAATGACTTTTATGATAGCTGATCTTAAATACACTCTATACGCGACCTGTAGGCTGTAAACATCAAAGCCCTCTAACGTTAAGGCTATGGCACGCCGCTGCCTACAGGACGAGTATAGAGTGTACAAAGTTTAGGCTTACAGACTCTCAGATCAGATAAGAATTGTATGTCAGTGATAGAACGCCTACTGCGCCAATGGCTTTCGCTGCCCTGTAGTAGGCGTCCTAATGGGATTATAATGGCATGTTGCGGTTAAATTGGACCGAGAGGCTTTCCCCCGTTTTGGAGGAACTCTCTCAAATATGTGTCAGGTTGAAATTCACACAGATCTTATCTATTTATCACAGGTGTATATTTCTAACGTTCAAAAAAATATCTCAGTTTGGAGGAACTCTCTGAACTCTGAGCAAGTTTACACTTGATACAGATGGGCATGGGATTGTTACAGTAGTGGGTTTAATACTGGGACACACAGTATTATATCAGGATTAATGATCTCCACACGTTGTACATTATAGCTCCAACCTTCCATATCCCCATATTCCATATTTCCATAATTAATATAGATCAAGACTTATCATATTGATTTCAAGAAAGCCCACAGGAATTCTTGCTTTGGCGAAACATTGCAGACAGTGAGGGTCGAGCACTTAATGCCTGTAGCAGTTATAGATTGTGTTGGATACTTCTTCCCCAAAGGGCATAAAGTGCATGTTGTGCGAATATCTGTCTATACTACAAGATCACACGTACACAGTCTAGGCTCACAACCTCTCAGATGAGATAAGAATGGTATGTCAGTGTCATGCTACTGCGCTATAATGCCTTTCCCGACCCTGGAGTAGGCATCTTAATGGAAGTATAATTGCAGGATAATTAAACAACGGTCATTTCTCTCTGATCTCGATGTGTGGAAGCAGGAATACCATTAGTTCCTGTTAATCAGTTAACATGTTTGTGATCACCAAAGTATGTCATACAAACAGTACAGGTGTGTATAAATGATAATGATCTCCTTTGAATGGAGCTGCCCAGAAAATCGTTTAGGTGCATAAGATTAGATGACCCTTTAATTTCCATTGCGAGATCTCTTTATAAGTTTAATTTTTTTTTCATTAAATTTTCATGGAGCCTTCTGGCTGTCGTTTATTAATCCAGAATACAATATCCACATATATAGGAAATGGTGAAGGAAGTAAATAGAGAGAATGGGTGGAGGAAATTTAGTAAATCAATATTTATTGAACTTGATTTCTTTGTAATCGAGTCCAATAAATATCCAATTACTCACTCCGAGTTCCATTCACAATTTATTATACATATATATGCTCTTATCAAAGACGAATATTGAAAAAGAACATTTTGATTTTGAATCTCCATGAAATATCTAAAAGCTATACTATATTTCTTTATTTCCACATTTTATATACTGCGTGAGTGTTTTACCTGCTACAACTAATCCTTATTAAATAACAAAATTTCTAATTTATATACTATTACTATACCTCTACAAAAAAAGGTTTTCAGTATATAAGGTCATTAGTGACAACTCATAGTATATGGTTCCTTATGATGGGTTTTAAGGGCCGTGCGCAAGTACACGGATTCCTGCATTGATATTCTAATAAAGGGTAGAGTCCCTTTATTTTGTAGTCCTTTTAACTAGACACCATATTTCAGGGTTGATGTGCATACGGTATTATCACAGGTTAAATGTTATGGTGAAGGCACGCGTGCCTGGCCGACACGACAGGGCTATTTATATCTTGTCTGACCACTACCACGACTCCTCGGCCACTATATTAAGGGTCAGATCGTCAGAAAATGTACAACTCGCCATCACCAATTTTCTAAAAAAAAAAAAAAACAAACCCCCACATGCACATTCAAGGCAAAAATGAGGTTCAAAATAAAGTTCACCTTAGCCATCAAGAAATTTATAATCAACACAATACCATACATGCTCAGATATGCCTATAGTATTGTATCCCTTTTTCAGTCTAATTTAGCAGAATTGACTAAATGTGTAGAGTTGCCAATTGTACATTTTCTGATGGTCTGACCCATTATAAGCTGTGCTGGAACTTAACCAACTCACAACTACTGCTCAGGATCGAGGCCCACCCTCTCACTCATGTATACGAACAATTCAGCAATTGAATAAAAATTACTTTATTCGGAGTGGTCTCCAGCCTTCGTTTTACCAGACTTACCCAGGCCCAAAACTGTGAAGAAAGCCCCTAAATAATATGGACCCCAGATCTGGAACCTCCTGCCCCCGCATATAAAAAACACAGAACCAGACAAACACTTCCGACAGAAAACTAAACTTTACATGCCTCTACCCGAGGGGAAAACCCATAGATAGATCTGAACACCATGAACCTAGGAACTGCCCAGGACTGACAACGACTTGCAAACTGAAACCAACAACAATGACATGGACGTACAGACAGAATCACCGATCCTACTATCTAATTTAAACTTTACTCTTAAAACAAACATCTATCCCTTATGCACCACTCCTTTCTCCTTTTCACTCTTAATACTGCATTAAAACAACCCCGACGGAAGATCATGTACGTGACGACCACCAAATCGATTCGGACTCCTATGCCTGTTATAATATATCAAATGAAAATATTGAAAGTCAAATTATAAAGGTAAGAAAGGGTAGAAGCAAGCCATGTACCGTCGTAAATGTTTACAGACCCCCGGGCTCCCCTATAAAAACTGGTTTGAAGCATATTGATACACTTTTATCTCATCTTGATTTTAATAATGATGTTATTGTCACAGGTGATTTCAACATTGATCTATGTGAGACAAACACTTCTGGTAACAATTTCATAGAACTTCAGGCAATTTTTGAAAAATACGGCCTCACCCAGTTCATTACACAACCCACCAGGAGAACATTATCCTCCTCCTCACTCATCGACCATATATATACAAATTCAAAAATAGTCCAAAAAACAGGAACTCTAGATAACTCAACTTCAGATCATTACCCAACATTTATTACATTAAAGAAGGACAGAAATAAGTATGAGACTGGCACATTTGATGCGAGAAATACTAGATTCCTTGACCAGAAGATTCTGAATGAAATTCTTCTTGAACAAAATTGGGATAAATTTTATAGAACCCAGAACCCAAACGACTGCTGGGACATAATAATCAATAATATCATAAAATTTGTCGATCGCATGTGCCCTATCGAAAGGTTTCACAGAGTGAGGAAAAAGCAAAGATGGATGACCCCCGACATCACCACTCTTATGAATAAAAGGGATAAATTATTTGCAAAAGCATTCAAAACAAAAGATAAAGATCTCCTGATCGAAGCTAAACAGCTTAGAAATAAGATATGTTCCCTTTGCAAAAAGAAAAAGGCTATGTTCCTTAAAGACAGACTACATGCGGACAGAGCAAATCCCAGAGCTGTCTGGAAGACGATTAGATCAGTCATTAACCCTGAAAAAATTAAAACTAATGAACAAATTAAATTGGTCAACCAAGACAACCAACCTATAAGTGAGTGTGATGTTCCTGATGAATTCAATAATTTTTTTCAAAATGTTGGTCCATCTCTAGCATCAAAAATACCAGAACCAGATAAAACATCTGCTCTTCTGCTCAGTGAAAAACTGAAACCCCTTAATAACAGAACCCACAATAACTTTACCTTCAAACCAGTTACCCCCAAAGAGGTGATGAAAATTATTCTAGATATCGACCCCCACAAGAGCTCGGGTATAGATACTATTCCAAGCAATATACTAAAAAATTGCTTCATTGCACTGATTATGCAAATGTCTTTTCTCTTGAATCTATCAATGTCGACAGGTATAATACCCGGTGCCTTTAAGGCTGCAGTGGTGACCCCTCTTCACAAAAATGGTCCAAAAAATATCCCAAATAATTATAGACCGATATCAGGAATATCAATGCCTGCAAAAATTCTCGAAAAAATTATACAAAAGCAACTCTCATCTTTTATGGAAGAAAACAATATTTTCTATCAAAAACAATATGGCTTCCGCCAAGGTCACTCGGTAGATCAAGCTCACATAGACCTTCTGTCTCCAATATATGAACATTTGAATCGGGGAGGGACCACCACTGCAGTCTTTCTTGATTTCAAAAAGGCATTCGACACGGTGAACCATGACATACTCTTAACAAAAATGGATAAAATAGGGATCTGTAACCATGAGAACCTCTGGTTCAAAAATTATCTTTCTAATAGGACCCAAAGGGTCCGAGTCAATGGTTCCATGTCAACTCAAGGTGAGGTTTCATTCGGCGTACCACAAGGAACAATTTTAGGACCGATCCTATTCACAATCTATATAAATGATATGCACCAAGTTGTCCAAAATTCTACAATCCAGCATTATGCGGACGATACAGTCTTATTTACCAGTGAAAAATCAGAAAAAAATAACTTTAAATCGCTTCAGGACGATCTAAACTTGATCGACACTTGGTGCAAATCAAACAAGATATCAATGAATGTCTCTAAAACTAAATACATAAATTTAAAAAATAATAGGAAAAAATCAGCAAATAATACTGACTCACTAAACCTCACCCTGGGCAATGAGCAAATACTCGAAGTCCAAGAATATAATTATCTTGGTCTTGTAATTGATAAATGCCTCAGTTTCTCATCCCAAGTGTCAAAAGTTGTGAATAATGTAAAATGGAAGGTCAGACTACTCGGTAATGCCAGGTATATGCTAACAAAAAAAGTCAAAATCGATATTATTAAGACTCTAATCATCCCATTAATTGATAGGGGAGATGTGTACTATTCAAACTCAAACAAGCAACAGGTAAACAGACTCCAATCTCTGCTAAATGCAGCAGTAAGAGCAGCTCTGAACCTCTCCAAAAGGAGCAATGTTGAGGAAGAACTCAAAAAGATTAAAATTCTACCCAATGAACTGAGAAGGGAGGTCCATATACTGGAATGTGCTCATCACCTAGCCAAAAAAGAAGAAAATATTGATCTAAGGGCCTTACCTACCAGGAGCCATGCAGAAAATAGAAGAAATCTAAAACTCATACACCCTAATTCAACCTTTTACCAAAATTGTTTTATTTATAAGGCTCGTACAGCTTGGAACAAGCTAAACAAAGACATTCAAAATCTCGAAACTAGAAAAGAATTCCGCAAGAATATCCAATCTATTATTAGAGATCGTGTAGGGGGTGAATAGACCAGTATATGGACCCCCCTCCCTCCTTGTACCTGCTTGCAAATCACACGGTGTATACTAATTATCCTAGAACTCTGTCATAATTTTATACTTAATCTAACAAATAAAACTAACCTAAAAAGTCATGGTCCCTAAGACCCACCGAAAACATAAATGTATCTGCTTCGGCACTCTCTTTTGAATATACTGTACAGTACCTACTATGTCAAGTTTTGTATCTAGATGCTTGTATATTACTCTGGAAATAATTGTATTTTATTTTCTATATCGAACCATATAATACTATCTGTAAAGGTTCTTGCTGTACTGCATGACCAGGTTGCTCACAACCTTATTATCTGTATACAAAGCTTTATATTTATATGCTCTTGTATGTCACCCTGGAAATAATGTATTTTATTTCTATATCGAACCAAAATAATGTTATCTGTTAAATGTTCATGTTGTACTGCATGAACATCTATCGGGGTTGTACTACCCAAGTCATTGTACTACCCAAGTCTAGAAGAGTTGCTCATAAGAGCCCCCTATGTTATTCACCTATATATTTAACAAAGTTTTCTCTGTTTCATCTGTTTTTAGTCTTTAGCCTATTTACTCTATATTTAGCATATCTTCCAAATTCGGTAACAGCCGGAAGAAATGGTACCTTCGTTGTATCATATAGGCATGTCGACCCTTTTGTCAACCCCTTACATTTACTCATCTGTACTACTCTGTACTTACTGAAAGTGGCAAATAAATGACAACTTATCTTATCTTATCATGGATAAAACGCACTATAGTCCCCCGATGAGTCCATCCTTTTAATACTTTGGCTGTATAGATATGTTAAATAAATATTTTTAAAAAGATCATACACGTACATGAACTGTTCCAGAAGAAGAACCTTTATGAACTCATACTGGACGCTGCTTATCAATTTTACAAGTAAAAGATCTCCAAACTTATTTTTTAAAAATACTCACTGTTGCCTAGCAAATGAAAAGCAAAATTGATACTCGTACGATAAAAATATTTTGATGAAGACGTTGATGGCATAAGCAAACAACTTTCTTTTCGTTTAAGCAGGTGTTATTCAAGGATTAAGGACCAATATTGAGGGGCTGCAGGCCCCAAATGGAGGTTATTAATCTTTTTAGTCTCTGCCTTAGGTTGTTATAACCCCATATGGACTGTCCACGGCAGTGTGTAAATATACAGTGTAATCCGTTTATTGTGGGCACGTTGGGCCAGAAGGTTTTGTCCCATTTAGCAACTGATATGGATTTATTTAGCAGGTATTGAGAGTAGGCTACACATATAAAAGAAATACATATCCAACGTCTTCCTTTTGTTGACATTAAGAATAAAAAAAAAAATATGAATTTAATTGTCAAGATACAATAAGATAGGGATTAGATCGAATCCTTTTTCTTTTCAGAGAAAAACCTTTTCAGGGAACTTTGATTCAGTTTTTGACCTTTTTCTATTGCCCTGTCAATTTGAAATAAGGATTCAAATATTTCGGATCCAGTGTTCTCCATCTGGCAGATGTACACTGTGTCTGTATTTTGGTCGATCAAAGTATTAAATAAAAAATAATGACATAAAACACCGTTATGATTTACAATTAAATTTAAATCATACAGAGCGTCCAGGCATGGTGGGGGGTTACCAAACTAATGATGTGTGTTGGAAAGGTTTACAAATTATACAGGGTGTGCTCCCTATATAGCAATTCAACTATCCATTAACACCACTGCAGATTCAAATACAGAAACAATGAAGTCTATATGGGTCAGATTTTCAGAAAATGTACAATTGGCAGCTGTACACATTTAGTAAATTCTGCAAAATGAGGCTGCAATTTGGTCAATACTAGGTAAATTCGAGAATAGTTGGCATTGCATTGATTTTAGCAATCTATTTGGTTAGGTTGAACTGTATTTTGAACTTTATTTTCGTCTGAAATTTGGGTTATTTGAGAAGATTGGCCAAGTTGAATTGTACATTTTCTGAAAATCTGACCCATATATTATGTATAAATCTAGATACAGATACATCAGGGGAATATTGGTATATGTATTATGCATATTCGAGTAGAAACTAGTAACTATTCATCTCCAAGATGTATATTTCTGGGCTTGGTTTTTTGTCATTTCGTAAAAATACTCCACACATTTATGCAGTTCTGACGTGATTTTGATAGCAACACGTCTGATATAGATTTGTATCATGTAATACTAGTGCTATCCTACTTTTTTTTTAAATATTTTTATTGGCCACATTACATTACAAAAACTTTATTTCATCTTCAATTCAAAATTACGCATAACAAACAGAGCTGTTATATTTCATGCGTTGCCCGAAACTAACAATACGATGGTACGTATCTGACTTCAAAATTATAATTACAATGCTCATTACCGCTATAAGTCCGCAATTACATAAAATATTTAATTGGCTGATCAATCTGACTCGAATTCTTTCCACTCTCGACTACTCTACTAGGAGTGTACAGTGTGAAATACATGCTATTGTTTCACAGTTTCGAAACCTTGGAATTATCAGAACGAGCTATAGACCATTGCACCAGGTACCACCGACACCGCAGATAATACATTTATGCATGTATGTAACATTCTTTTTTCCAGAGTATATCTCAATTCTCATTAAAAAAAAGGCTAGATGGATCATTCATACAACAATAGCCTTTCTTCATCTTGTAATTTTAAGCTATGGCTTAAGGGAAATTTCGGTATTTGGCAAACGGAGTAAATACCAGCAAGTCATACTAGTTCGTGTTCTCTTTAGTCTTGATATGAGGCGGTTGTTCAAATAAAGCGTGGAAATCCCCAGTTTCGCCTCGGCGCCCATGATACGTCTCTCTCTCTCATGCTCTGGATCTCAGACGACATGGGGCCACGCCACTGGGTGACATGGGGCGGACGGGGCGGCGGGGAGAGTGGGACAGGGGGAGGGACAAGGGGGAAGGGGGGGGGGGGGTGCCCCAAACACACACACGTTTGTTGGGAGTAAAAAAGCCTCTAAAACGTTTCAAAACCAATCTCTCGAAAATATGTATGTTTCATTTGTCAATAATAAGTTTCAGGAATTAATTGTAATGAACCCAAATACTCCCCAACTATCAATTTATCAGTGAGATAGCAGGAGTTGTGTCTGAGAGCTAAAGCCTCAAAACAGAAGCTCCACACATGGATAAGTGATACGTAGTATACATTGATATCTGGACATCTATTGTTAACAGCATCCTGTTATTGTTGGTTGTCAAAATTATTGTTACAGGTTAGTGCTACATATAGTTAGCGGTTAGCTTGTAAATCCTGTCTTACAATGGCCCTCTTTGTGGTGTAGATTATTAGTATGATTAATTATTATGATTATTTGCGTTTATTTCCACATCAACAACAGGTACATAAAACGTGTATCAACAAGTGGGAAAAGGTGGTAACATCTGCTATAGCACCCCGGTTTTCCTATACATCTACGGTAACAGTTGATACTGTGTACGGAAACAGTAAATACACGAATATACGATGTTAAGCATTTATAAGCAGGCAATATGCATAGCGCCTTCTTTTAACCTTTTTTTCTGCGCGAGCAGAACAGTTTCACCAATATTTATTGCTTATGAATAGTAATGTCAATAGTATAATCATAATAAATAATTTATGAGGCGCAAATGCATGATGGGGAAGATGAAGATGTAAGAAACAAAATCTTTTGTACCCATTGGTAGGGGAAGTTTGGTAGGGAAGTTTTTTTAGGTAGGGGCTGAACCGGAAACTGTATGGAGATGTTAACCTTATGTGTTCGCCTTATAATAATGTGTATTTGAATAGAATTTGGTATTGATTCAAAAAATGAATAATATGGATATCAGAATTTGGTAATTATTCAAATAGTGAATATAAAAATATAGATATTTACGCTCATCTCCAGGCAACATTTCATAACATAATATTTACGTACTATATGTAAGAGAAAGTCATGCATTATTCCTGCTATAGTTTATGGCAGGATAATTATAGAGCGGGGATTTCTCTCTGATGTCGAGGTGTGGAAGAAGACATATTCCATTAGTTCCTCTTAATCAGTTCACATCCCCATAAAAAAACAGCTGGGCTCGCCTCCCTCGACCCAATTTGGGGGGAAGTTCCTCCTGTCTTAGATTTAATCCTCTCTCCTCTAAGCCAGGTCATGATAGCACATATCAAGTAGGCGACCTTTAATGGCACTTAAAATCATAAAATGACGCCTAAATGACCAATGGATATATGGCCTCCCGTCCCCTTCCATCTACCCCTTCCCACTTCCCTCTAAAGGAAAGGAGCGCTAAACTATATGACATTATTTGGGCCCGTTGCATAAGTAAGACTGCGAAGGAGCGTATGCAATTCAGAATTCCTGGTGCGTAAATATATGATATGAATACAAAACTTCATTTCGGCCGGCGGGTGGTGAGGGCGAGAGAGTGAAAACATGACTTGTATCCAATTTGTTGAAACATGTAAAAACCATTAAGAGACATTACAAGAATAAGTTGTTTTGACAACAAAATATAACTGGATTTAAATATAGCAACACGCGCAAACATAACGTTCTTTGAAAGTGGAAATTATTTAGGACGCTAATTAGTTACGGTAAATATTTTGTATATTAATATCAGTAGAAATCACCCTAACCTTAGAGAATATATATGTTACTCTAAGCTCTAACAGTGTAACTTTTATTCTGTGAAGAATATCTGTTATAGGACCTTTTTACAACCCTCCATAAGAAAGCCTTGGAAATGTAAATCTCGGTCATTATTAGCTAATTACGCGGGGAGATGCTAATGAATATTGCACATTAACAGAGACATGTGTAATCGATAATAGTAACCAGATGTTACCTAAGTTTTAACATACCGTTATGACTAATAATATGACTATCAAAAATATTATTGGCCATTATAACATATTTGTTATAATTTACATAATACGCATTTAACTCAACATCAGGTTGTTTTCCTGCGTTGCCGTGATATGGTACTACATTTAATTTAAATTTATGGTTTATTGAGTTTAAAGGGAGTAGTTGAAAGTGTTTATTTATTCTTTAATAAGCTTGAATGATTAAGGTTAAAACTTACATGTTCTAGTATCATTATGTGAAACATTCAGTTTCTGTACAACGGTATCAACGGTTTTTTTTCTCGAAAATTGAATTATATTACATGAGAATATCGGGATCTGTCCTCGAAATTGTTTGCAATAAAAACCTATTAAAAAAGGTTATTTTAACTTTTAACTTCACATGTTGGTGGAATTTGTTAATTCCTAGGCATTGGTGGCGCCCCCTCTCCTTATAGCCAGGTACCTCGTCCTCCCACAATCCACCACTCTCCCTTCTCTAACTCTTCTCAAACCTTCCTCATATATACAAAACTCTGTAAAAATTTCCCACCCACCCACACCAATAAATTACCAACTCGGTACCTAACTGTAAGAGATATCTCTCACATTTACTTTAATTACATTAATTTCATTTCATTAATACCTCGCTACGGCGACATTTACAATTTATATTCCATATAAATTCTTATCTTCATTTTACAATTCAACAAAAACATTTTTAATATTATATAAAATTTTTATTTAATAAATGTTGAAGCCCAAGACTCGCCTCAGGTATTCTCTTTCAATTTAATTATTCTCTCTTATTACTCGGGTAAGTTCACGAATGATTATAGTTCTTTCTGCATACTGTTGTTTTACATAATTTCTTCCTCCTTTGTATCCTCAGATAATAATTCACGATATTTGTATTTCTTTATTCTCGCCAAGTAACGCATGTATAGCAAAAATATGGGAGGAATTAAAAAGAAGACATTATCTGAAACCGTGTCCAATATAACTAAGTCAATTTAAAAAATACATCAATTCTTTTGTCACCAATATTTCGGATACTTGTAGCATTATTACTATGTTCTTTCTCATTCACTTCATTTCTCATCTTTGGAGTGTTATAGATATACAACTCCGATGTTGACAGTACGAAGACGTACGTGGACCATTTCAAGCTTTGTTTACATAATAGCCTACATACATATCGGTACGATCAAACATGCGTTTGATATATTCTAATATTCTGTAGTTCCCACAAAGATAATGTATCGTTTGATTACGTGAACTAGACAGAATATTAGACAGGATTGCACAGTGGAAAACATGGAAAGAAATAACTATATTCTTCCTGTTTGTCTCAAGGAACACATAGGACACAACCGATATCAAATCGCGAAAGTTCGTGTGAGTCGATCACTGACTCAGACTATACATGTTTATGCGTATTAGAAATGGTGGATCTACAAATAGCACTCTCTGATACATATCTAAGTACGTGACTGAAAACAATTATCCAGGATCAATAAAATATAGCTGCTACAATAGCTAAAATAACACTGCTTAGGATGGCGATTCTAACCAAATTAACAATAGTATTTTTATTATTAGAATCAAAGTCCAAATAATTTCACAGTGGTTTTACAGGAAAGGACGACGAATATTGACAATGTGAATGTTTCCGCACATTGCCTAATAATGAATATATGTAAGAACAGTGCGGTCGATTATCCAAGCATTGTTTTTACAAAGCAAGATGCCGTAATCGACAAAATAAAACAAAAGAAATGTCCAACACAGAAATGATGACTTCGGGTATTATTATGAAAGCTAAGTTTTTGAAGCCATTGAAAAGAAACTGTATACTAGGTCCAAGTACCGATAAACGCCTGCCAAGCGGTTAAACCAATAAGTTATTCCTTCTTCTGTGTCTCAAATGTTCCAAAAAGATTTTATATGCGTGTGCCAAATAAAAACCCCAAAGAGTGAGCCAAGGGAACCGCCATGTGGAAGTTGTATAAACATGAGTGTACGCGGGTAAAAGTCCCTGGTATATATTCCTCAGGTGATACTAACACAGAACAGAAAGACACTGCATGCTGCAGAATATCAATGCATTCACTAACAATTTGTTTCCATGAAACAAATGATCCCTGAGTCCAGTGAGGTAACTTTCCTAACGTAAAGAACTGAACAGTCTAGCCTCAGAGTTGAGAGAGTCCCTTCAAACTAGCTGAGGGAAAGCCTCTCGCTCCAAACCGCAAAATGCCACTATAATCCCATAAGGACGCCTACACCAGGGCCAGGAAAACCATTAGCGCAGTAGGCGTCCAATCACTGACATACAATTATATGACCTAAGAAGCTCTGAGCCTAGATTGAGAGGTTGCTGGAGTCACCTATCTTTGCAGGTAGACGAACTGGTTATAGAAGGATATTTTAATATGAATCAAGAAAGGCTATAATCCCTTACCATTTGAGTGTGTACATTATATCTGTCTGTGAAGTTTAGGTAATTCCTTCCTTATATTAGAAACTACTTATGTTGTTTGTCGACAGAGATTTTGCTGCTTGCACTGGGGTACTCCACATCGGAACAGAGGTGTGCTCTGCTCCTGCTGCGTCCGGACTTGTTGTGGGGGAAGAAGTGAGACAGAGTTGCCCACGAGCAGAAGCAAGATGCTCGTGCTGCTGCTGCATCAACTCACCTATGGCTCTAAATCCTCTAAACCCTCCTCCTCCCGCAGGCCGACCCATATACACCTTCTATGATCATCCTTATCAGACTGGGGAGGAACAACTGTAGCCTGCCCTCGGGAAAAGAGGCGGAGAGAGGGAGCAGAATCTGAGGGATATAGGAGATCGTATCGGCATAGTCTGGGTGAATGTGCCTAGGGTAATAACAGGGGATATGTGCCAGGAGTGTGAGTTTATACGAGTTGATCTATGTACTTGAGATTTTATAATGATATGATTTTCTGATATGTTCGTTTCATGGAGCTTTCAGGTTGCAGTTTGTTGGCCGAAAACACAAAATCATTCACATGTAGTTTACGGTGGGAAGTCAAGAAGTTGTGAAATTAAATTACATCGAAGTTATAGAATAGAGTTAGATCGGCATTAACATAGACATAGGCCTGACAACTCTAGTAAGAAGGACTTTGTATAGTGTACATGATGTAAGAAATGATGTAAAAAAAATTATGAGGGGGCGGGGTGGGATGGGGTGGGGGTAGAGAAGGAAAAGGGATAAAGGTATAGACTTATTAACCTGTATTATTACCAGGATATATAATTGAAGGAAAATGTTCGCCCCCACGCTCAGCCCACTGACACATCACTTATTCATTTATCGGTCATGAAATATAATGGCCTTTGTAACTATGTTGAGAGTGATAAACAGGAACGTAATAACGAATATGAGTCAGGGGGTCAGAAAATGTACAATCAGCAGCTCTTCACATGAAATAAATTCTGCTAAAAAAATTGATAAATAGGTATCGTAGTATGCATGGGTACTTAGTATTGTGTTGATTCAATCAATCTTTTCAGTTATGTTCAACTGTTTTTAAAACCTCATTTTTGTCTTAAATTTGGGTTATTTCAGAGGATTGATGAATGCAAAGTATACACCTTCAGCCAAGCGACTTCACCCACATAATCTAACAGCTACGTTATTGACCTAGAGAGTTGTCGCAATAACGTAATATAATTGTCTCTTTACAACATATTTTTATAAAAAAAAACAGAGAGCCCTTTGAATACAGCCCAATGAAGACGGAAGTACATCAGCTTGACAAAAATCCGTCGCTGAATAATAAGAAAGAAGAGCACTTGGGGAAAATCCAGTTAAAAATTTGAGCAGGTTGGGGAATAGCGGGTGGAGATATAGGAGGTGGAGTAGAACAAGAATCATGAGTACTGCCCCAGGCGGGTATTCTATACCCCCAGGCTGAGTCAGTGTGGAGGGAAGGGCTGGGTCAGCAGTTGACTTTAGTGAGGGGATACTGTACGATAACATGGCAGGCTTGAATACTGAAATACATCGATTTGTTTCTTTACATGACGAGTCAATTTGGCAGTATTATATAGATATCACCTTCGTGGTAAGAGTGTGGGAATTTTGTTTAAAACACAGCATAATGCATGGTATATCATATATTTCGAATAAAATTGTAGAATTTCTAATTTATTCGACACATCAATTGATCTATTTTTCCAATGGGCATTTTGGGTCTCGATGATGAAGTAGCGAATGATGGAGAGAACGTGGATCCTCTATCATACACAACACATTCCGGATGTCCAATTTGATAATTGCATGTGTACATATGTAATATGTGTACAATTGTGTTTTCCCGTGTTTTCCCGAATTATGACAGACTGATTTTTATACACGTACTGTCACAACAAAAGCAGTAAAATTCATGGATGCTTCATATTTGCTGTTCGATGTACTGTGCATTAGCCCTACCCCCAACATGCACCGACCAGAAGAGAGGATGCTCAACATGAACTGTGATTGATCATGCAGTATCATATTAGGTTGCCAGTATTGCTGGCCTACTTCTATGCCCATCAATGATGTATGACTATTTTGAAGGGATGCATCCGACGAAACGATCAAGTCCATGCAGTGGTAACCTCTTGTAATGCACGTGCATATCTCACCGAACTATTTATTCCTGGACAAATTACATGCTTTTTCTTCTAAATGTTTATGCAAAAGGATTTGTATAACATAATTTGATTAGATTATTCTAACTGTCTATTTGTGAACAGCAATCGAATCATATGATATATGGACGTTCGATGTTTTTGAAATGACGGTAATGCATGAAACCACTCTCGATAGTTATACGTGTCTATTTGATTAATTTATTTTAATCTATTTTGGGCTTTAAACAGAAACAATAATACTAATAAAGAAAGAAAGACAATCGTCTATATCGGATGTATATAAGGGGAATAACCCTTTATATTCTCAATGAGTTCATCGGTGGGAATACTATACCGATCTTTTAAAAAGTAGTCTCATCATATATCCACCATAACACAGAACACAACAATCAATATGGACCGTCATGAACTCAGAAAATTTCCCCTCATTATCAATGCTTTTGGAAGTAAAACACTATTCTATTCTAACGCACAGCACTACTGATTACTAATAAGAAAACATTTTTTCTATTTTTTTTAAAATAAGAAAACTAATTATATGCATCATCCAGATATATGTATCTTAATGTTATTTGTCTTTGTCTTTACTCTAGCGACTCGAACCTCTTTATTTATATTCTCAAACACGAGGCTGATAAGTCTTGAACAGCGAGTCAGCTTTTTAACATGGGGCTAACTATAGGTATAGGTAGGGTAGTGTGAGAGGATTTCAATGTGGTGTGCTCCTCAACCGATGACACAAGTCATTTACATCCCTGGGTGCGTGCAGAGCCCGTAAAATGCATGCTGAGAGCTTGTTGAGTTGCTCTTAAACACGTGCGAGAAACTCTGTTACCAGGAATAGTGCATTTCTTAGGTTACCTTGCAGTCCTTCAGGTAGACTGCAAAGTGGGGAGCGCTGTGCTTGAAAAGCATTACCTTCCCCATAGGGTTAAATTGTACTTACTTGAATCGATTTGGCAGTAATACAATTATATTTTAGTTTAGTTTAAATGGTTTTATTCAAGGATCAACATAACTGATACCAGCAACGCATCGCTTTTCTCAGAATACTTACACAAGCTCTGACTAAATGTTGGCGAAGGAAATATTATGAGGAAGAATTCAATTTGATATGTTCTAGATTAAATAGGATTCAATTTAAAGGGCCTCACACCCCTAAGATATAACAATTGAACATTTGCACATTGCACATTCGAGTCCATGGGTGGGTGAGATTTTATGTACCGTACATCAATTTTCTAAACCAATGTCAGTGGGCTACCTGATGGGGAATCCAATCAATACCTATACGATAGAACTAATTTAATCTTCATTAAAGGACTATAAACCGAGGATTAATAAAACAGTAGGCTGTCATAATAACAAATAATAAGGAATTCCAAGTTATAATACTAGGTAGACACCGAACCTGTAAAAAAAATCTATGCCCTTGGTGATATATATATCAACTAAGAAAAATTATTCTGAAATAATATAAAGAAGTTGTTAAGTTTGCCCTTTATATAAATATATATAAAAAAAAGGACAGTTGCCCCACCCCTCTCCATTTTCATCGATCCCCGGTTCTTGAGGCCCAGAAGGAGGAGGAGGAGGAGGAGAAGTAGGGCTGCAAGGGCACCTCCCATCATCTAACACATATACCCAGTCCCCAGCCAAAACACGGCCAGAACAAGGCAGCCGCCTTGGTTTAGATAACGGTGCCCTAGGGATGAGTGGCTGGCAGGTTGAAGAGAAGTAATAGTTGGTGTATGTGTCTGAGTACGAAACCTGAATCCAAAATAAAGGAGGCAGGGCAATTCACTAGAAAACGCGCACCATTACTCATATAGGAGCAGAATCAGGATGTATTATTATAATATATAACTTAAGATAAAATATATATATATATATATCTTATATAAATGTAAGATTGTGTTTGTATTCGCTAAGAAGAAAGTCCTTGTGGTATAATGTATCTGCAGAATAAAAACCTTAAAACTGTTTTTTAAGGTTTTTATTCTGTACAACAACAACAACAACAACAACAACAACAACAACAGAAATCGAAGTTTGTGAATAGAATCCCAAGAAAATATTAGGATGTGAATGAAATGTATCTAAAATGAAGACAACTTCCCGGTATGTTCGAATCCATACATTACCATTGAAAAACATTTCACCACACACATTTCCAGAGGATATTTCCCAGAAATGAATAAGTCAAAACGCATTGAACACAGGTCTATGTATTATTTATTTCAGTAATAGTATTAATAAATATGTGCATGCATGCCTGCACGTCGATGGTTTCTCGAGTGGAGATTTCTCAGAAATGAGCCCAAACGCATGAACGCCTACGTATCCCGCTACGGATGTATTATACATTTAGTAATAGTATTGGTAAGTCTGTACATGCTTGTTCGCCGATGGTTTTTCGAGAGGAGATTTCCCAGAAATAAATAAGCCCAAACCCATGAACGTTTTATGTTTACATATTATTTAGTAATATAATATTAATACAGTCAGTGCATGCACGTACGTCGATGGTTATACGAGCATAACATCCGCAAGTGCGGCTGCTACAACAAAACCATTCATTGGTTTTAAGAAAGGAAAACAAACAGGTTGGTGAGACAAATGGCCGCCCCCTCCCGCCTATACCCCCTGCTCCCCTGCCTACAAGTACATGTATACGTACGATGAGCAATGTTATCCGCCTAGTCGGTCTAATCGTACATGTGCTGCCCCTTGAGGGACCCCGCAGAGGTTCCAGGTCGGATCCATAAAGGTGAAGGTTCATGTAATTTAGTCTCGGGGATTCAAACCCCAATGCATCGAGTTATTTGGATTGGGGTTGCATCTGCCAGCGGCTGTTATCTTTCTGTTAGCAGGGTGTGCGCTCAGGTGTTTTATATGGGCTAGCGTGCACGTGCCTGGGTCGCGCTGACAAAATAATTAAGCATGTCTTCAAACGTTAGACAAGGAACATTCAAGCTTTTAAGAAAGCAAGCAAAAAGGGCTATTGAAGTATAGAGATACGAATGGAAACGATGTATCTTCTCCTTTTGCTCTAACTTCACGTACATAGGGAATGGATGGTTGTATACATTTGTCGAGATTCAGTTTTGAGAAATGGAATGAAATAATTATACAGTCTATATGCTCACCCCTTAGATCAGAAGCTATCAGATACGACTAGTATGTCAGTTATTGGACGCCTATACTGCTCTAATGACTCTCATGGCCCTGGAGTTATAATGGCATTTTGCGGTTTAGAGCGAGACTTTCCCTCAGTTGGGAGGGATTCTATCAACACTGAGTATAGTCTGTATACGGAATCTGTCTGTACCTGGTATTTCTGCATTCGCTTTGGGTGCACAGTTCATTAGTGAGACCAGATAAGTCACATACAACGAGGGAGATGCGTGTGTAAATATAAAAATGTGTACCCACATACTTGCCTCCCTGATAAAATTTACTTCGATTTATTTGCTTGTTTTACATTCGTATTTAACACCAGGTAATAACGAAGTCAGCATATACCTGAACCAAGTCATCAATCTCTGTTATCAAGAACTGTCTTTGGGATAGATCTATGCGATTTAGAAACAGCTCCGGCTGGGTTGAATCTGTTAATACTTCCCCCACTATACACCCTCCGGCCCATTACAGACTCTACCTTAGCATATGTCACCTTCAGTTAGGCATCTTCACTTTCAGCAAATCATCATGAACTGATAAGGAGTTCTCATCAATTGGAAAGACTACTGATAGGGCAGACATTTCCATTCCCGACATTGGGTTCTCATCACTAGTCTAAGTTAGATATATGTACGTGATCTAGGGAAGCAGATGTCTTGGTTAATTCTAGCCAATAATTATGTGATGTGTCACAGAGAAATAAAGTAGCAAAAATTATATTTTTCAAATCATATTTCCACAAGATTATCTCTTTCTAGGAATATTTTTTAATAAGTCTCTGCATTTAAGGAGAGAAGCTTTCATCTATCATGTTTGATTGATACAAAATGGATACAAAATGGATCTCTTTAATGAAAGACAACCTGACACTATGGTCTGGTATTTTAGCGACCCTTTTTTAAAAGAATTATATATATATAGTGTATAGGCAGAAAAAAGTAAATCGAATTGTATGTTATCATAAAATTATTTCAATAGGTTCATTTTGTCATGAAGGTAAAATTTTATGTGTTTTAGAAATAGGAGTTATTGTAAACTTTAATACCTAGGAAGTATAAATAGTGAATAGGCAGGCGTCACACGAGAATATCTGTATTTGAAGGGGTTTCCCCCTAATATGTGCTAATTAAATATTATGTCAAACCCCAAATTTATACAGTCTAGGCTCAGATCCTAATGGCATTTTGCGGTTTGAAGCGAGAGGGATACCCTCAATTTGAAGTGACTCTTATAACTCTGAGCCTAGACTGTATGTGGCACAAGTCTAGTATTTTTAAAAAGAAGTATAGCGGTATAAAAACGTAAATCAATTTTTGTTTCAATTTTAATTGATTGGTTAAATTTAATCATAAAGGTAATTATCTGTTTTCAAAAATAAAAGATATTGTAAAGTTTAATATCTGGGAAGTAATAACAGAATAGGCAGCTAGGCGCCACGTACATATTTGGTGGGGGTGGAATCCACGATTTTTGGTATGTTGACGGTGGTATGCGGTGGAAAACCTCAAATATTTGGAATTATTGTGGTTTTATTTTCCCAATGTTTCGGGTTACAAACAAATGTTACAATGAATATTTTGAAAGGGTTTCCCCTAATATTAGATAATTAAAATGTCAAGGCCCAAACAAAACTATTTCAACAACGACAACGACATTGTTATGCACCACAAACGACATGTTACTGGAAACCGATAATAAATTCAAACCACTATTACATATTTTAAAAGCATACATAGGTCTAATATTTATCCCAAACAGAAACCAGAACCTAATGTGTGTACCTGCCACAGTCAGCTCATTGTTTAAAAGAATGATGATATAAAATCCTCTGTCTGGTGTAGTATACACTACCTGTAGCAGAATTTTCAGTAGCATTAAAAAAATTGAACTAAATCAAGCACCTGTTCAATTAATCTAGCTTATATAGCTTCAAAAGAACCTAAACATAAATGATGAATACATAATTTAGTTATCCGCTTATTCGAGGAAATGTGAACACTCAAAAAAGGATTCCTTAGTTCATGCCAGGACTTCTTGCAGTGCATCAGCTAGAAATAAATACCCCTAAAGTAATTAAAATCAGAAGTAAAATTCAATCAACATTCTATTAAATTTAATCACACCGAAAGCAAAAGATCGCACGGAACCAAACGATCGAAACAGGGAACTAAATTATAAGCGCATACAAACTAATGGACATGGAACTCTGAATCTGGGAGGTGTGGCTGAACCAGTCCATGCAAGTTATAGAAACCTGTAGGTAAACGAGGAAAACATGAAGACCAACACGACGCCGTACCACCCAGAGACAGGAGTGATTGGTTTGAAATGATTTCTTATCTGGCGACGGTCCCATCAGACGATTCCCTGCGGCTATGGGTAATGTGATGACCGTGCCGATGGATCCAACCCCTCCGTTTGTAGGGGTCAGTCCCACTGGTCAGGCACCAGGTCAAGAGGCATTTTAATAATTATTGATTTATGGGAGGTGAGAAGTTATTATGTATGCGGCGTATGTCTTCGACTGCCTTATTTTATTACAAGGTATGATGTATGTGTACCTGCTGGTTCATCTATTACACTCACATATATTATGTGTGGTACTAGTATGCATACTATAATGCAATGTATGTCTTAATTTTAAAATCTATGTATGGTATGTATGTGTGCATGTACATGTACATGTATATGTATATGTATGTATGCATGTATGTATGTATCTGATATAACTCCTTTTCGGCGATCCTGGTAGGATAGATATTGTTGCTGTTCCAATATGTCAAACTGCTGTACCAACTGTTTTACATGTAGATAGTCTAACCTTTATCTTTTCGTTTTTGTGTTGGAAGATCTGTATTAAATTCCAGAGGGACAACTCCTTATTTTGTCAATTTATGGAACTAATAATATATTATTATCATATACACACCTACACATTTGGCAAGGGCATTATGAAACTTCTTTCAATCAAGGAAGTAAATGGTTTGAATTAATGGTTCAGTATTAACCCACAGACCTACTATATCATGCATAAGAATCTGTGAATACATATACATGCATACATGTACGAGTGTAGACACCTACACACATGGCATGGCGAGGTCTCAATTGAGATGATATGAAATATATTCTTTCCATCAGGGAAGTGAAAGATTGGAATTAATTGACGTCATGCATGGTCAACATACCAGCTTATGCTGCAATTTCTTTCCTAGAAAAGTTCTATTATGTGAGGCTGGTAAGGGCTGACGACATGCAGGAGTGTTGAAGACATTGATGCAACATGGCCTTAATTGTTCATTAATCTAACTAACAGTCACCCCTAATGAACCTAAATTGGGGTGCATTTATATATGCTCATCACTAGATACTTTTGTTAACTGCACTTGTTATAGAATAACGATCGAGAATGAAGCAAATATATACATTCTATATATTGCCTCTTGGTTGTTCAGATGGAACCAATAAAAGAAAACTTATTTTATCAGGTGGCTGTGTGTACCCAAGAAAACCATCTTTGAGGTGAAAAACGACCTCGACCTTTGACGTCGAGGTCACACGTTGTGAGGACGTCCGCGTGGTCTATACGTCTGAGTTGATTCTCGGATAACGACCCAAAGTTTGTTTACTGTAAATACATCAGCTGTAATTTTGTTTACAATTAAATCCGAAATCAGTGGCGTGAGGAAATTGTAAAGCTTTCATGTATTGATAAGGGGCGGGCTCCTCACATGATTTCTGTAAGTTATTCAAGATGCCTAAGCCAAGAAATTTATGTTCCTTATGTTACTTAAACCATTTTGATCATAAGCGCTGGCTGATTTATGAGAGTCCACTATTGAGCTGGACACACTATATTCTATTTTAGAATGCAGCTATTCATGTAGGGGAGTGTCTGCCATCCACACTTCAACACTTTTTATCTTTACTCTACAACTGTACTGGGCGGCACTCAACACAGTGCAAATGCCATACCATACACCGTTAGAATTCTTATTTGACACTTTTGGGAGATTGATATACGTACATATATGCATAATGTGAGTTTATATATAAATACAATAACTTCGCATGCATCAAAATTATAAATATGGATGTTACATAAAAAACGATTTATGAACATGTGTCTCAATAAGTAAGGAGATCAAGAAGACATTCTGTAAAATGGTTATTTGTAACTGGTAGGTATTATTATATACTAATAAACCTCCCTGGTTGTAATTGAAACGTATTGTTGATAAGATAAAAAATATGATTAATGGGCACATTTGTATCAGCTAGGATACCCTGAAAAACATGCATTGGCAGAAGGGTTCGCCCCATTTCATAGAGTTGTGTTCTATGAAAGAAAAATAAATATATAATACTCTACCATCTCTCATGTCTATTTTTTATATCTTATTCTTTGTACTGAACTCATGGCCTGTACCTCAGAGACCCTTTGGGTATACACTGAGTGAAGACTCCTCCTTCTAAATATATGCGCCTAAAGGTTAGAAAAACCTCACTGTTCACGGTAAAGACTTGAAATGAGTTTCCGACCGGCTAACCAACAAGCTAGGGGTTAACAATTTGCAGGGACCGCTCATGCACGAACAAAAAACAGTCATAAAAACCCTCGCAGTATATTCCGTGTTGCGTCATCGGACGTCTGAGGAGCAAAACAGGGATTCCATGCACCCAGGAACCCCCGGAGTAATTCTCAGAAAGATATAAAGGTCCAATTAAGCCACCGTGTGAAGGATGGGCAGAGTGTCACCAGTATTGCACCACTTTTAAATTCCCACCCGCCCCCTGATTTTGTTACTCTCTGTCAAGCATCCCTAACTGTGTGTATGCTTTCCTATGTCTCGAGATGCAGATCGAGCTACTATGCAGTCTAGGCCCAAAGTTGAGAGAGTCCCTTCGAACGGAGGGAAAGCCTATCGCCTAAAACTGCAAAGTGTCATTATAATTCGATTAAGTCCGCAAAAGGTCATCATATTCCCATTAGAACGCTGAGTCCTAGGCCAGGAAACCGATTAGCGAAGTAGGCGTCTAATCACTATAACATGCCATTCTTATCTGATCTGGGGGTTTATATCTGATTAGATAGTTTGATTAAGGGACACCAATGAAAACCAGTTCTTCCTTTTTGTTGCATGGGTATGTAAATTACTTCATGTTAATTGACATTGATATACTGATCTAACTTTAAGCACTGTAATAAAGAATGTCTACATGAAAAGTATATCTGGAATTTTAAGCTTGGTTGCATGGAGGCCTTCATATCTTCTATGAAAGAAATTCGGCCACGAGAATAACCTACAGTATGCTAGGGAACACTTTCTTTTCATTCATAAATATATAATTCAATCCTTGAAAAAATGTACATGTGTAAAAAATATAAAGGGCCACAGTTCAGCGCCATGTCGAATATAAATAAATGTGCACGGAAGCTGTTTATTATAAATTAAAATATACGAATGGTCATAGTGTGTACATATCGCACAGAACCAAACCATATACTGGAAACCCATATCGGTCGCAAACCTCAGTTTATACAAAGCCGCTTTGTATGCGAAGAACAATGCATCACATATGAAGCCATACATCAGCACTGTGCTAACATCTGTATTGGAAGTTGGGCGAAGAAGAAGAAGAACATGCCCCTGTGTAAAACGAGCTTGTTTTGTGGACATGAAACGGACACAAGGAATAACATTAATTACCAAAAGGTCATCCATGCTGGTGTAAGGTCGCCCACATAGGTTATCATCTCCAGGTGCTTCTCGCTAAAAACAAGGGCACACAGGAAGGTTGTGAGTCACTCTTCTTCTTTGCGCCAGTGCCTCCAACATGCTCAAAGAGAAGTAGCAGATCTTACAGCGCATACATCTGCGAGTCAGTCATGGAAAACTCGAGCATATTCTGGCCACATGAAGGATCTGACTACAGATGAAATAAGTGCTATTACAAAAGCCTTTTTTTAAAGGATTCCAGTGGTATTATTTTAAATTTATCTTATTATTGTTTATTTATTAACTGAGGGGTGCGGATCCGCGCCTGCGTACAAGACAGCTGCACCTACTACACAAATAGGGGATTTCCATAGCCGCCATTGTGAATCTTGATTCGCATGGAATTATGGGACTAATGGTACAGTATAAAATCTATAGAAAACATGCCATGTTCAGCATGAACTATTTATCAACGCTCTTATGTCAATATTCATATATTATACATGTTTCCATGATATAAGTCACCATCTTTCCCATCATGCATTTAGTTTTCATAGATCATTTATACAAGATATGATATTGATGAAAACATTTATGCAGTTTTCGATAAAAATGTTGCCAAATTTTCGTATGTCAGATTTCATCAGAATATATCCCAGGGTGCACTGTAAGAGACATGCACAGTGAGACATGCAACTCCCCTATTGGTGATTATAATGCATGTCTCTCTCTCTGCCCCTCGAAGCGCTACTATACAGCCTAAGGAAAAGAAGGAGTGAGGGACATATGGGAATTGCGGGTGCAAGTATCAAGTGCAAGCTATCCTTTATATATACCTCGTAAACATGTTTTTTCCCCTCCAGTCAGCTTTATTTTTCCTAGCTCCATGCCTGCTGGTACTGAATTGCTATTATAACATAATAAACCTAGGGATGATAAAACTTTTCCTGTTATTTTTATTGCCAACAGACGGATAGACAGACAGTTGTATAGAGGGTAAGGAAAGCGGATGGTGTAAGCCAAAGTACCTGTGTACATTAAAAACACCTCTAAAATTAGACCAGGTCCGCCTGTGCTCACCCCTCACCTAGATTTTATTCCCTTGGAATATGTTTGTTTTTATCTTACATGCAAGTGCCCGTCTGGATCAGGGATAGTTTATGGGATTGCGAACGAAGACTGAAGATTTGACATAAGCGAGAAAGAAAAGGGTGGCTACGTAGACTGATACAGTCTAGGCTCAGAGTTGAGTGGGTTCCCTCCAAACTGAGGGAAATTCTCTCGGTTCAAACTGCAAAATGCAATTAGAATCCCATTAGGGAAACCCATTGCGCAGTAGGCGTCCTTTCACTGACAGTTATGTCCGGATATGGGTCCTGTAATGCCTGTTATCAGAAATTGATTTACCTTTTGATAAGATTTTTTTTTTTTTTACAACTTTAAATCTTACTCCAGAGATATAATTATGCCCTTATTATAGTTTCAGCTTCTGCTATTGATATTTGACAACAGCACAAAACCAGAAGTGATAGATTAGGATTGTCTCAAGAGTTAACATTTTGTTCAATAATGAGGGTGAAAGTTTATCTAGAAGTTCCTCTATCAAGTACTAACACAATTTTGAAAAAAATCGCGTTCGTCATTTTCATAGCATCTTTCATTCTCTATCTTGATAATTCAGATACGAGTGTACCCAACTCCCACACTCTCGCTAAATATACCTGCAGAAAGTTTATGTAATGATAACCCACATCAATGTGGAATGTGGAATATGATGCGCTGATCCCAAGGCTTTAGTCGGCGGCGAAAATAAGACCCTCGCTAGTCTCGAGTAAAATTGAAGATTGAAAACCGAAATAAATATCCACTAGGATAGTCTACGCAACAATAGCCTAGTATTCCTTATCACAGCATTATTGGACTAAAAAGGGCCATTTTAACTGGGTACGTACAGAGGTCCCCTTTTCGTTTTATTTTTCATCCGCCCTAGTGCGGCAGTTACATACATGGATTCCGGATATATGTACAAGGTTATAGGTTGTAACAGTATACAAGAAAGGATACTCGGTCATCTTTTAGAGAAACCAAAGGTATAGGAATTGCCTACTGCCAGAGACATAAAAAATAGCGGAATATATTAATATCTAATAATTAGTTGACCAGTTCTCCAGTAACCACTTGCCTGTTGTCACTCAGATCTCGGTTCTGTTTAAGGATTATAATATAAAAACAAGCTAATTCTCTCTATAAAGGTAGCCTACATACAAGGTGCTGAACCAGATTCTCTGATATACAATAGATTCCACATAACGTCCATTTCGGTAATGCGACCAACTCGTAATTAAGACAGTTTCGCTTAGTTCCAATACAGAGATATAAAAGGTAAGAGAAGATACTTGGTAAGGCGACCATATCACACTATATGCGACCAAGATTTGCTCGGTCCCAAATTCGTCGCCTAGCGAGACTCCATGCACTGTAATATGTGATGTGTCACAGGAAATGAGTCACAAGTCGCAAAATTGATAATTTCAAGGTCATTTATTCACCAGATCGGTTTGTAGGAATGTTATCATTTTTGTGGTGCTTAGCGCTGTTCGTATAGCATGAATACATGTTTCAAATTTCAAGACTGTTTATTGAATACATCTATACATATATGGTTTTGCTAACCTTAGGATTACATTTAACTACTTTACTATAGCGAGTGGCCATCAAGAAACTTTTCATAACTTTTTTGCTAACTTTTTATATAAAAAAAATAGTATTGAAATCCGCTTGATCTCATCTCAAAAATCCATTTTTGTTGCGACTTTTGTCTCACTTTTTTGTAGCACATCCCATATGTATGAGCTGAATGCTTAAATGCATGTATGGATATTTACATCAGTGTATTAATACATTGTCAAGGAAACCCCCAATGGTGACTTCAGCGTATTGTCTGTATTGTCGATGGTATCTATTTCTATATAAAATCTAAATTGGGGCTGATATAATGAATCTACAGACGGATAACATCCTTTTACTCATGACCTATTGTTATGTTGATCTTGGTGTGGGTGCGCCACAGGCAGAGATGGATACACCAACACAGTTCCTGACAAACATTCATAGATCTTTTTAATTTGAAAAGTATTTCATACAGGATATTAATTACACAGAGTGCCGTTCTCATCACAACCTGAGGCATTTTATAAGATATTAAATTATAATGATGAAGAGCCATTACAATGACATAATAGTGACAAATGCTTGAAGAAATAATACTAATAATACCAAACCAAATATATAATATAAACTCTACCCAAGCTATGTTATTTATCATTCAATTTTTCCCCAGCAGATTCTATTTATGCAGGCTATATTTTTCCGTTTTAGTGGAGCCTCAACAACCCCTTTTATTGAACGTTTCTAACAATTACAGTAAAATCTTCAGATCCCGATTCAAAAAGACTAAACATTTTCATCTATAGCAAACAATATAGCGATGAAACAGATCAAATATGTCGAGCAGTAAACAATAGCAATATATTTTGGTCTCTTACAAAAGAAAGAAAACATCTCTTCACCTACAGGCTATATTTTTAAAAAGCACTCTCGCTCTGTTTCTTTATATTTAGCCGATGGGGGTGGTGGGTGGGGGCGTTTTCTTAGCCAATTAATCTTTGTAAACACCAAATGACTACTAGCATAAATATATTTAATACACATTCCCCAGCGTTGTTTGCGAAACTGGTTTGGCCTACATGTGAAACGAACGCAAAAATTGTGCAATAGTATGTTTTCGAGAACTTGTTGCAACTTAGAGGTTTATCATAATCTAACGCATCACCAGTAAGGATTATATATGCATGTCATTCTTTCCACAGATGATTATGAATGATACTATTTTTGTATTTCATGAAGCCAAAATGAAATACTTCATTTACACGATGTATATCTATTTGATATATACCACCAGGGACGGATCCGGGGAGGAGTCTCAATACACTGGCTCTTTTCCCCCACCAAATCATTCAAATCTGTCATCTGCTATGTCGTTTATGTATGAACAAAAAATAGCAAATCAATTGAAATAGTCTTATTAACCTTAATCTTATATTATAGACTAATTCAGATAGCCGTCCATACTATAATAGCTGTGCTGGGTGCTGGGATTTATACATTGTCACTATCATTGTGCAACTAAAAGCTGTAGCACGATAAGACACATACATTGTCAAGGAACACTATTAAAATTAATGTTACTTGAAATTAAGTAATCTGTTTATTATTGAAACCAATGTAAAAGAAAAATCCAAGCGATGATGAATATTTTGGAACTCAGCAGTGTTTCAAACCTCTTGTAAAAAATTATGGCAGGATAATTTGGCAGGATAATTTTAGAACGGCGATTTACCTTTAATGTTGATGTGTAGAAGAAGGAATTTAATGTCATTAGTCCCTGTTAATCGGTTAACATCCTCATAAAAAAACAGCTGGGCCATGACCTCGGCTCAGCTCCCTCGATCCAATTGGGGGGACAGTTCCTCCTGTCTAGCTTTAACCCTCTCCCCTCCAAACCAGGCCATATCAGGTAGGTGGCGCTTAATGACACTTTAATGACCAAAGCATATGGCCTCCCCCCCCCCCCCCCCCCGCCCCACACAGACTTTCCCTCTAAAAGAATCCTGAGCAAAACTATACAGGTCGAACACAACAACTTCAAACCGAAAGTAGAGATTCAATATTTGATCGACGTCCAAATAATATCCGGTGTAAAAAGGCATCGGCGCCTTGTTTGATGCCGTAATCTTTATACATGCTATCTATCTATCTATCTATGCATAGTTTATATCCAATATAACCCGGACATCTCCCTGTACAACGCCCACACAGCCCCCAACCCCATTCCCATAATAATATGTTAGATACTGTTATCGGATTGACCGTAAACAACTTCCCGATGGGCAATTGAACGCAATTAACGCGCAAAAAGACCAGCGCATACTGAAGCGCACAATAACTGAGTTGACCGTAGCCATTTATTACGCTTTTTTTGTTGCAGTTTCTAACGCTTAGGTTTGCGCAAACTTGATGCGAATGATTAGCGCGACACTGACAACTGAAGTATGCGCAAACCTTTTGCGGAATAGGAGCGCACAATTACTGAGTTGAGCGTAGCCATTTATTGCGCTTTATTTGTTGCTGTATTGAATACTGCCATGAATCAGCAATGTTTATGCGCAAAACTTCTGCGATAAAAAAAGGGCCAACAATGGTGCTGGCAAAATTTCAGCAATATATTAGCAAAATATTTTGCATTGCGGTCATCGCTGTTTCTTTGCGGTTATATTGCAGCGCTCATTGCGGTACATTGCGGTCCTTGCCGGACGGGTTACGAGACCCGGGACTAATCAAACCAAAATTATTCAGCAATTCTCCCGGCTGGAAGGGAAGTACGCAAACGAAACGAATGGTTTTCTGGCTCAGATCATAGGCGAATTGGTCACACATATCCTTGCCTTTTTATATCATCTATGGACCGTATTCATTTTATTCATAATTAACATACACCATTCATTCTGATAGGCTAATTATTATTCAATCCCGGCAGGTGGCAGTGATAAGGTCGCCCCGTTCTGTTTAATGATCATCAACGCTTTTATAATTGTTGTAGAAATAATAGAATATTCAGCCAAAATCCAACGCAATATTTACAACTGCATTAAGATCCGACTAACTAATTAAGACATTATACTGGCGGAGGTTTTGTTGGCCAGCTGCCTCGTATATTGATTTCCAACACAATACATGTATACGGTGTTGCGTGTCGATTAGATAGTTATATCACGTAGGCTTTGACGATTGGCATATGTGTGTGTGTGAACACCTCCTATATGACAACACACTGTGAGGTGAAAATATGTTAACATAAACAAATCAAAATAAACCTGACTAAAAAAAAGATGAAGGAGGTTGTTAATCCTTTTAGACTCTGCCTTTAAAAGGTTGTTATAGCCCCTGGACAGCTCAAGGCAGTGACTACGATCGTATACAATTGATGCAATACGCAAACTGTGAGTAATACAATTAGGTAATACTGTACTGTACAATCGATGTTGTTTTAGTATCTGTTAATACTGTCATTAAATAAGGAACGCATTCTTTATTCATATCAAATAGACTTACCCGTCCAGTCAATTTCGTTTGCACTCATCATGTAAGTAGAGCCCGAAGTATAGCCAACTTTGACAAATTCTGCTCCATCAGGAGGGGCTCGATCCGAGAAGTGTGCCATTTCTGTCCCTTTCAGCGAACCTAAATAGATTCCTTGATCATCCTGTTTGAACATCTGAGAGGTTGTCCATAGGGGCGGAACAAGCTAGGTGTATGCTATAAGTAGCTATAAGTGATCCGGTCAGTTTTTACAGCTAGGTAAGTATATGAATACCTGTTTTGACAAGGAAGTTTATTTCAACACTTGGAGCGAGTATATATGTTGATAGATCCAGGATCCAAGAGTAATTGCTGTACAATTACTACTAATACAAAAACGCAATTAAAGTAAAGAAATTTGAAAGAAGGATTATTATATGTGTTAAAAATCCTTGTTTATTCTGAAGGGGTGCTTAAGACTCCTTAACTAAACGTATGTGTTATAACCTGCCGAGCGTCTTAATAACGATGAATCAAAAGGCGACACCAGTAATGGCAGGATCTTATTTATGTTCATGCACATTTGCTACACCTCACTGAGAAGTACCCACAAGGTGTGGATTCCAATGCATAGCTATTGCTACAGGTCGTAGCTATTTTCCTGTGCTGTTCAAGAAATGCCAATAGGTTATTCAGATGAATACCTGTAGTGAAGATAACTTAAAAGAGAAAGTAATCTATTCAGAATATAATATGATTACTAAATGTTTGTTGGTAAAATTAAGACTGCAACTCTCGGTTTGGGGTCAAAGCATCTCAAATGAGCAGGTGTGCACGAACCAAAACATTTACTCCCATTGCAAACACTACTGGTCTTTCAGGTATGTATAGTCCTCCACCTTTGTTTACTTTCACCTGCGACATTTCACTACAAAATCCTTATTCAATCCCACAATCAAGCATAACAATTGTGAAAGCTATTTCTCGCGTGGTTGCAGCCAACGTTTCTCGCAGTTTTGATGTCTCCAAATGAGCAGCAAACTTATGTCAGCTGAAGCACCAGACTCATTCCTTATAAAAGTATAACTATAACGATAGGTGTCCAAGACCTGAAATCCGTCGTGAGTATGATAAGTTGTCTCTGAAGACAATACGCCTAGTAGGTAAAGCAATCGATGTGCCGAGGGCACTGTCTGTATATACAAGCGCCTATAGGTACAATTTACCCCTTGGAAGGATGGGGTTTTCCAGGGGGAAGTTTCTGTCTTTTTCTTCTGCTTCTGGTCCAATAGCATCAACATCATGTATTCCCCTGTTGCAATGTAACCTACTTGTTCCGCTCCGATTCCCATCAGTGGTAAGCCCTATATATTAGAAAGTCTCTCCATGTGAAATATGTCAACTCAAAGGTACCATACTGCGCCGTAATTATTCTTACCAAATATTTAAGTTAATTAATTATTTTAAATTGCGCAATATAGTCTAGATTTTACTTACTGTGACCTTGTGCGATATGATATTTCTAAGTGTATCTGTGGTTTAGAAAGCCTTCAGATATCAAACGTGGTGTGACAAATATTTAGTCAAATTAATGTACTTTAAACTTGAGCAATAGCCTTGATCTTTCTTACTGTGATCTGTCATTATATGGATATAAGTTGACAATTTATCATATCACATTTGATAACTAAGAAGTAAATATATCTTTGTAAATCATTCACAGTTGGGTTAATTGATTTGGGGCGCACAGATCATGGTAAGGATGTTCTAGGCTATAATTGCGCACGTTAAATATACATTAATTAAATCAAATATTTATCGCATCACATTTGATATCTGAGGGACAAATGAGTCATTTTTTCCCTCAAAAAAATCTAATCTTCTACACCACAACAATATTCTACTAGCCACCTACAGCTAGGGATACCTTATGAAAAGCGAAGACGCTAGAAACCGTGTGGGAATGGTGCCACTAGTATAGGTGTTAGCAAAAAAACCATCATATGCAATTAGTAAAATCTACTAACCCCACTCTGTTCGGTGCAGTTGATTCATGATTATTGGAGGATGACCATTAATCAAATTGCAGATGATTATAATGAAGAAATTAGAAACATAAGAGAACTATTACATGACTATAATATCTATCTTCAACGCATTACTTATAACATACACATCAGATGTGTCATTTTTATACAAAGGCTTATTACAAAGATACGACCATCTGCACCAGAGCGTTAGAAAATGTACCATCAAAGCTCTACATACGTTAAATAAATTCTGCTAAATTAGTCTACAAAATGATAAATTAATACTGGGTACATAGATCTAGGTACATTTGGTATTACCTTGATTCATTCTGTTGAACTATATTTGGACCTCATCCCTGTCCAGAATTTCGTGAAGGTGAAGGTAAAGGCGAATGATGCATTTTTGACGATTGGACCCATCTTTACATCTCGCATACATAGGATGACATGCAATAAGGGGGAGACTCAAGGCCATACCTTCATTTAACACCACTTCAAAGAATACCGACATATGAGCGGGAAAGTACCCGAGTCCGATCAGTGGGTTTGTATAGAAATATGTCAATGCCAATAAGGCTTATTTATAGCACAGAATTATAATAGTTCTGTTTATAGGTTATGTGATAGAATATTTATTCATAATATCAATTTTATATAATATATAATTTATATCTATGCTTCAGAATATTTTCCCAGTGGATCATATGACTTGACCAAATTTTGGGGAAAAACCAACTGAACTTAATTGATTAATCAATACAGCAGCTCGTAGTGCTTAACTTAATATGGCTTGGAACATTTACCTCGATATGGGCAAACAAAGAATTGAAACTTGGAATAAATATTTGGGGGACATAGGAATGTATATCATACAGTCTAGGCTAACAAACTAGGCGATTAGAGGCCTAGTGTGTTAATTGCTTTACGGGCCCTGGAGTAGGCGTTTTAATGGCATTTTGCGGTTTGGAGTGTGAGGCTTTAATTTCCCTCAGTTTGGAGGAACTCTCAACTCTGAGCCTAGACAGTGAATACAATGATTAGTTTTTAAAGTGACAATCAGAAGTGTGTTCATCAGCAGGTGTAATTTCACAATGGTGTAATCTGTTTGACAAACGCCAGGAAAATTATTGAAGTCAGTCGAATGTAACCATAACAATCTTCTGCTTACATCATTTATTTCCTGTTGACTTATAGCATTGGAACGTGGACCAACATATTTGGAGATGACACACATTTTGCTAGTTCGAGACGAGGAAACAAAGAATGATAAAAATGCTAATGACAAAATATAACAGTCTTATTTCAGGCAATACTCGTAAAGTGTATGATGACGTTTGTTTTAAGGTAGGTATAGGGGTGTAATATATAAAAATATATTAACTAAACAATTGAAGAAGGCACGCTAATTAGAATTTTTGCATTTTTGCGCTACATGCAGAAACGTTCACTGTTGATTAGACCTTAATTATTAACATCGCAAGCTTAAATGGAATTTAAGTTTGATGTTAAAGTTGTATTCTCAGTCAAAATCAAAACCTTAAAGATTTTCTGCTTTTTGTTCTGTTCTTTTCCGACCCAGCTGATAGTCATTTAGGCGAAGCTGATAGTCGATAGACGGTATAACAGCAGCAAAATATTGATATTTTCAGAAAAAGAATTAAAGAACACAAACAATGAGTACATTTGGTCAGAATAACTGAGAATACAGCATTAAGAAAACAGGAAAAACATGGGAAATGGTATCACGTGAAAAATCTTCATGAATATACTCAGAAAAACAATATCTTATCAGGGAATATTCAAGTACTTTAGTACCGAGTTCCATTCATTATCTATTATATGCTCCTAAAATAAGAATATTGAACTATAAACCTTTGTTTTTGGTTTTGAATCATCATAAAATATCTAAAAGCTAAAAGAAAAACCAATTCGAATATGTAACATACACGTACGATGAGAATATGTTTATCATACCTCTCAAGTGGAATGCTTTTATACTAAATCCCAGCTATGGGGGCAACATTTATCAACTCTGGTTCCTCCCACAAGGTGTAATAGTAATTACTCATATCCTTTTCCACACCAAAATTATCAACATTTGGAGCATGTCGGAAGGCAATGGAGCTATTTATAAATGGCAGCGATTATGAAATTTCAGTTGATGATGCCATAAAGCATTCTCAAGGGACATTTTTTTATCGCATCGTGATCTGTAAGGCCAATGTCAGGCCGTGTTGTTAAAGGCAAGTGAAACAAATTTTAGCCCATCCCTAGCAAAAGTGATTTTTTAAAGTTCGCTAGTAAGATATCTTGAGCGAACAAATTCGTTGACTTGTTGACAAAACAGATTTTTTAGGAAATGCTGGCACCGACCCAAAAGTCGTGTTCGTATTAGACGCATTAAATCCTGTTATATATATTGGTGAGATCGTCAGAAAATGTACAATCAGCAGCTCTACACATTCAATACATTTTGCTAAATTAGTTTACAAAATCATAAATACTGGGTATATCTGGGTAAATTTTAGTATTGTGTTAATTCAGAGAATCTGTTTGGTTATGTTGAAATGTATTTGGACCTCATTTGTCCTGAATTTTGGTTATTTTAGAGGATTAGTGAAGGCAAATTGTACTTTATTTTTACGATGGCCCTATATGGCCCTTATAGGCCTTTACACCAAACCAGGTCGTGCGTAAGAAGTGTTTTTCCGTAGGGAGAATGCTGTAACAAACATCCTTCATTATGTCCTTTATAATGGGAGCTCAACAAAGCAGGAACTATTATTCTGGGTTTCTTTTTAAAAATACTTTAGTAAAAATACCAGTGTGACGTACAATGTGGGCTAAGTGGAGTGTAAGCCTAGAAGAAAAGAGGCTAGAAAAAAGTCCAGGCTCAGAGTTGAGAGTCCCTCCGAACTGAGGTAAAAGCGTCTCCAGTATAGGCTCAGAGTTGAGAGAGTCCCTCCAAACTGAGGGAAAGTCTCTCCAGTCTAGGCTCAGAGTTGAGAGTCCCTCCAAAGTGAGGGAAAGCATCTCCACTCTAAGCTCAGAGTTGAGAAACTCTCCCACCAAACCCACCGCCAACCCCCAGGCTAGGAAAGCCATTAGCGCAGTAGGCGTCCAATCACTGACATACCATTATCTGATTTAAGACGCTCTGAGCCTATTGCACACAAGACTTCACACTATGGTTTTCTTACTTTTATTTCATGATTTCAAAATATTCATACTCCAGAAATACAGCTCAGCAAAGAAATACGCCACTCTCACGGCAAATCATAGAATATTTTTTAAGAAAAGAGAATGTGCTCATATAGTTTCTATAATTACGATTGGTTGGTTACCCGGGTGACTTTACATTGTATCATCCTCCTTCATACATCTCTATTATCAGTCCACCTTTACATGGGCAAAATCACCTGTCCATCGGAACACATGGATGCATCGCTTTATACTGAATCAATGTTTTTTTTAGATATGAGCAGTTGGAACACTAAATCTAAACATGAATCCAAGGCAATAATTGGGGTCCCCCAGTTGGTTTAAAATCATGCCTGAGAATGCGGTAATATGAATCCAAGCTCCTAAGGAATTCCCCACAACCAATAATAAAAAAATACAGATAACTATAGACTGAGAGAGACGGTTGATTAATACTAATTCAACACAATTCATAATATGTATAAATGTTTTTATTTCCTTAAAATTTACAATAAACAGGAAATATGTCACGATCTTCTGTTCAAGCAGGTCCTCTAGCCAGCAACTACACATACACACACTTTATAACCAACTTTGATAGATTAATATTCAGGGTCTCCGCGCTATTGGTCAGAAGGCATTTTTATTTTTTAAAAATCACATCAGTATTTGTTCACATTTTGCCCTGCCATCGTGGCTTCTACAATGTCAATGTCCAAGGGCCTGTATTCCTTATTCATTTCAGTAATTTTAATGACGGGAACTGGGGTTGTATGCGTTGTTGTATTTATTGTAATTATGGTATTCAACGGCCGAGTCAGGGAAAAGTGTGCAGTAAGAAACTGATAATCTTCTAAATTCAAAATTTCAAGGCCATTTAATAGATTCAAACAGGACGCAAGGCCCATATGATTTTTTAGACCCTTTGACCAAAATGCCCATTTTTCTGGCTTTTAGAGGTATTGAAATTATTTTTTCAAATTCAATTTTTTTTTTCAAATGAAAGGCTTATCCAGGCATGGTGGAGGCCCTGATATTATCTAGGTAAATGGCTGCATCAATTTCTTGGATCAAATGTCCGCGCAAAATATCGGTACAGAAATTTACAACAAGAGAAAATCATACTGATTTCTTGATAGGCTTGTGTTGGCTTAAACAAAAAAAGACATTTAATGGTACAATCTTCGTGGGATCAAGCTCATTTTGGTCCCCCCTTCGACGAAACATAGCACCACAACTTAAGCAAAACAAATGGATGATAACAATGAGAAGGTTCTGTCTTTATATCAAATTGTTCATTGTACCGCTGTACGTTGTATTACATCACTATAGCATTTATAATTTCACAAGAGCTGTCCTCATTATAATTTTGCTTTTGATTACTCGATGTATTATATGTTGGGCGGAGTTGAAAATCCTGTAAATCTGGGAAATGTAAACTCAGTGGAAATAAACTCTTTTTTTAAAAGAAATTAATTGGCAAAAGAATACCGGTGCACGTGGGTGAGCATGCTGCAGAACCAGTCGTATATATCGAGGTCAGAATAATAGAGAAAGACGTATGTTCACTTCCTCGAGACGTTCTACACAACCTAAGGGTCTAACCCTTAGACACAGTTAAGTGCACTGAGGTCTATAGCAACCGAAACTCGTCCATGCATAGTAATACAAATGTCATGTGCCGCATAGAACATATTTAGTAGCACAGGATATACGCCAACAACACAAGGGCATGAGAGTGCTCCTCAACTCTTCCTTGTAGATCTCACACTTGGTTCAAAATGCAAAAGGTGAAGCGCCATCGTTAAATACACACATAATTGTGATGTGTCACCGAGAAATGAGTCTTAGTTAAGTCGCAAAAGATGCCATCTTGAGATGCCATCCTAATTTAAAAGATAATATCAAGCGGATGCTAACCGTTAGGAAAAAAAAGTATTTCTATGTCCTGAAAAAAAATGTTAGCGATAGTTGTTCTAGATGGAGAATCATTAATAAATTAGTTAAATATACTGCTTAGGATGACCTCAGGCACACATAGATATACTCAATCCACAATCTTAAAATTTCGTCCATGTATCTACACGCCTAAAGGTGCTAAGTGCCTCCTAAAATGAAAACATTGCTATAAAGAGTTCCTACCTATTCTTTTTAAAATAAAAACATTTGAAAATATCAATTTTGCGACTTTTGACTCATTTTCCTCGCATCACAAACATCAGAAGTCAATGTAATAAGTGTCAGCCTAGTCAGGTAAATACAGGGTCAGTTTGTATCATTTTTAGCGATCGAGGCAAACCTCAGAATATTGACTTAATGGTGTGATACCACTCTCTATGTGTATATCTCTAATGGGTAGACTGCAACACTTTCGATTCTCTTCCTCTGTACGTTGGATTTCCAGATCTCAAGTGTACAACTTGTACTACACCCAGGGGGTCCAGCCGACCCAGGTCCGACCCAGAATATTGGGATCTGTGGCTTGGTTAAGCAGGCACGCCACCTGTTGTTCTGGCGAGAGATTAGCGGGAGGCTGGCGTGCCCTGAAGTCTGTCTCTTTATCCCCCAGAAGCACTGCAATGAGCGCCTCGCAGTTCTTGTGGCCAAGCCTCAGTTCATCTCTGTAGGAGGGGGAAAGCACAAGTGTTAGAGAAAGTTGTACGGTTATATACCCTTATGAATGTTATACCCCCATTGAGAAAATATGATCGTTAGTGAGAGATATTTGTCGCTATTATTATTATCCACTGGAAATACACCCATCTAGCCTGTACTGCTAAAGATCCAGGTTAGAAATTAAAACTGATTACTTCCGAGACTGTTAAACTCTCACGACATTTTCACTTTCAATGTTCCAGTCATTTAGTGTTTATTGATTATTTGTCTGACTGGTGTCATATTGACGTAGTATTATGATAGTTATAAGCGTAACAAAACTTTGGGGATACTCGGAAGACCTGCATTAAATTGCAGAGATTATTTACCTTTTCCCTGTTTCTTTCGAATTGTCTACATGTGATACGGATATTAAAATCTACTAACAAGAAAAAGTAATCTTACAGAAAGTTATACAACTATAAAAGTATAACAAATGATTTTTTTTTATTTCGTTAGAACGTTCAGTCACGAAACACCACTCAACAAAAACAGAAAAAGCAAATTGCAAAAAATAATAATGATAAATAAAAAAAATAAAACAAAAGCAAGTATAGTAAGGAATATATACCTCATTATATAAGCCGGGTGGTGACCTTGAAGTTTCTTTCGGGCAAAACCTATCTTCTGTTTCGGGTACCAATTTGTGTTTAACTCTTGAGTGTCACCTGGAAAGAATAAAAATATTAAAATATTATAAAAAAAACACACTATTCTCTTCTTGGTGAATATCAACTTGGGAATTAATTTTTCGAAATAAAGAGATTAAAATATTATCAATTTGTGTCTAACTCTTGATATAAATTAGTAAACCAAATATAACTTCCTTCCTTTCAACTAGTTGGATGCATGGGGAAAGGGTCTTTCTTCATTGATAACAACACGTTTGGGGAGAGTGGCATCATCTTGATACAACAATTAACGAGAAAATGGGGAAATAGTGTTCATGCGTTATTATAGGGAAATAATGCTTTCTCGTGAGTCTTGTCAAACAATCCTCACCTCCACCGGCTCTGTTTCCTAGGGCCCGTTGCTGCTTCCTCGCGTTTTGCTATGAAAGAAATGCAACAAAGGGATGTGAGTCTTTGTATTTGTATTTTAAAGTTCTTATTCAGCTTTAGACAGTCATACGCACCTCTCAGCCTTTGCTTATATGATTAGGGCGACACATGGAAATATTCGAGTTATCAAAAATCTGTATTAAAAACACATTTTTTCTAACGAATTAATGTTTTTTTCTAACGAATTAATGCTTTTTTCTAACAAAATTTTGTTAGAAAAAAGCATTAATTCGTAAAATGTCACAGCCCGAATGAAAATATTTCAAACAAACATTATCTCAATTACATCGAGGTAATTCTAGAAAAATATTTATAATAGCTATAATAATACTTGAAAAATTAGAAATATTCACGTATGCTCAAAAGGACGCGTCATGTCATGCCAATGATGCCGAAAGTTTTCTCGGCAAAAAAGTGAATTCTTTCTTATTAGGGACTTAACTACCTGTACAGAATGTTACAAACAAAAAAAGTAGTTTGAATTTGAGAATTTATGACGAAATATGGTTATAAATGGGGCAATTTGGGGAGAGATTGTGCAGTTTTCGGAAGTTTTCAAAAATACTAATTTCAGCACAACTAATAGACTTGCATCCTTGAAAATTAATAGTGGAACATGAATGAAGCGATAACCTGGTGAATACCGAATGATCCAGTAACGAAAAAAACCCCCAAAACGATCATAGTTACTTAGATCATAAACAACTACAAACAAATAAGGAAATCACCTCCATGTCTTCCATTCTACGTTTCTGATGCTGTGTGGGTTTAAAACATAGTAGCTTTGTCATGCGTCTCAGTATATTACTCTACGTGTGAGGTATCGATATAGAAATAACGAGAGGGTCATTCGCCCTGTCTGTATTCTTTATTAAACTGATGCTACTCACTGTTCTGGCCTTCATTCACGAGTAACGGAATTTCTACTTAATTTTCTGGTATCTGGTAATTCTTATCCTCCCTAACTAATTCCTGGTGATATCAAAACTTTGTTTTGATATCGCACGTCATGTCGCACCATTGGAGTCAGGTGTTTAACAATTGAAAAGATTAGTGTAACGGGTTTCTACTCCAGATCAAAGGCATTAAATGATGAAAAAATTGTAAATAAAGTTACTTTTTAAAGTCGTATACAGATTTCTAGAGCATATATATATATGACCCAATATATAAAAAAAATATGGTGTAAAACAGCGTAAAGGAACCAATCCCGCCCACCCCCTGGTTAAATATGGACTGACCTGCCAGTCCAATGATGGTTCCTTAATGAAGACATCCATAGTGGCGAGGAGGAGGTCTCCATTCCTCCTCATGGCTCTCAGTGCGTGAATCATGGTACCTTCTATAAGTCCCTTCTCTCTCAGTGGCAGCATCAGGTTACGGATCAGCCGCGTCAGTCGCAACGGCACGAGCTCAGGAATTGACAGGAACTTTAAAGAGAGATTAATTAATTTAATCTTTATTATTTGTATGTATAAACAAACTATATCACAAAAACTTTCTTCTTCCAAAATCAACGACATAAATCCACATGAAGTCTGTAGAAAGAAAAATTGACCACCAGAAGAACTTCACATAACATCTGTATAATCATATATGTATAACCATTTTATATGGAAATTCTCACATGTATTGGCTCAATACGATCAGATATGCAATCTATATTATTACTATACCTAACACAACACATCTCATGCATTACATCTCTCTCATATCTTCTATCACCAAACAACTATTGCGTCCATCTATAATATAGTCCTATATATTCAGCTTCTTATATTAACAGACTCTAAAAATAAGCAACCTAGAATGTGAATAAAAATTATTTTCAAATAATCAAAAAAATCTCTCTATATATACTATATATAGCTAGTCAACCAAACGCAATTCATACGGATATTTGGACGTATAGATAGGACTTTCCCCCACCCCAGATCCTCATTGCAACCTGGAAAGAAACAACAAACCACTCTACAAGGATATATAAATGCCATACCTGGGTGGCTGAGCCGAATGCGTGTCCAAAGTCAATGCCAATCATGCCTCCTGTTTCCAGGTCCACCATGAAGTTGGAGAGGTGGCGGTCACCAATACCCGCAATGTACTGACAGATGGACACCAGGGCGTGGGTCACCGCGAACTTGTGACGTAACGAGAAGTAGGCCTCTTGCGAACTGCTCATCATTTTGTAGGCACGCCTAGGTAAGGTTCAGTAGAAGGAACTTTGTTAATCATTCTAATAATTCGAATTCTCATTCGATTAAAAACTGTAGATATTTTAATTTTTAACTTTTGGTCGGTGCTAGGGATGTCTTGGAAGACCCAAATTTCAGAAGGAGCTGGACACCTCCTTGTTGTCAAAACTATAGTCTAGGCTCAGAGCCTCTCAGATCAGATAAGAATGGTATGTCAGTGAGTGGACGCCTACTACGCTAATGCCTTCCCTGGCCCTGGAGTAGGCGTCCTACTATGGGATTCTAATGGCATTTTGCTGTTTGGAGCTCTCAGCTTTGAGCCTAGACTGTATAGAAATCAGAGGTCATACAACTTACCGTAAAAGGTCCCATGGAACCATTTCTTCGCGGCACTTAAAGGCATTAACGGTCTGCGCCTTTGTGTGTTTGCGGTAGGACGCAAAGTAACTGGCAGAGTCCTTGCCTCCAATAAATTTGGCGTGGTCCGCCAACGGCCCTTTCCTTTTGAAATTAATTGCAGAGAATTATGAATATTTCCTTTGTTATTGTATCTTATAAACGATTAAAATAAAAAAGAGCCTGAAACAGGGATCATATAGTGCCAGTTTGTCAGTGATATACTGGGTAGTGAAAAACAATAAGTTCAAACGATAAAACTATCGCAGGGGATGACGAAAGTAAATATCAAGCAAGCAATTAACAGATTTAATGTACAAACGGCTTTCAATCTTATGAAGATTTCTTAATATATATATATATAAGATATCGCACATTGGTAAGTACGGCAAATAAGAAGCCCACGACGCAAATTAAGAACCGATATCTTTCTCAGCATACTTCGATCTCCAGTGGGCTTTATACATTTCTTATTTCATAGACAATTAATATTCTAGGAACATTATTAATATGAGATTAAAGACAAGCGCAGTAATACTCACACGGATGAACTAAATGCCAGTTCCTGAGGAGTCATGGCCGATTCAATGATGTCCTTCAAAGGAGAGGTGTTTTGCATCCATTCAATCATGCCCACTCTGTGGAAAGGAAGACATATTTAAAAAGATGAGATTAAGTGGATTCCAACGATCGATATCAACATTTAGGAAATCTAAAAATATTTCTATATTTTATGTTTGAACAAATAGTTTCAAATATTTCTGGGTGGACAATTACTAGTAAAGTAGCTCAATATATACCATAGGATCATGTAGATGTACTGTCATACTTGTATTTCTTTCAATATGTGTATATTCTATAAGTTTGAAAAATTGTGTTATTAAAAATTAAGAGAATTTAGGATGTAATTCTTGTAAGTTCAAATACCGGTATATGGTTTAAATATCGAGGCGACAAATGAAAACAGCTGACAACAGCTATAGCGTGTTTTCATTTGGAATACATTCTTTGAGGCCTTAATGAAAAGAAAAATATTCAAGAGCAATTACCTGGTGGTCATAGGAATCACTTGGTAAGTCCTAAGCTTGTATTTGCGTTGTCTACAATTGGCATCTTGCATGAATATATCATTCATGATAGCGAATAGTTGTTCAAGTCTCTGATCCTGTCTCAAATCTTCTCCTCCCTTCACTAGGTATTTGTGTTCCTTTGAGTCATTTCCTCGGATGGTGATTCGCTTTGGTTTACGGAGAGACGACATGACTAAAATCTATGAAGGTAATGAAAACCTGATTAATCTCAATGGAAAAACAATTAAACACATCAGTGGATTTGTATCAATAGTCATTGATACTTTTAAATAAATTATGTTTAACATTCATTATTAATGAGATGGTTATAAAACAAGACATTGCTTCTAAGGAGTTAGTATTTTAATTGGACAAAAACAAAATGGCGGAGAGGTGGTCTACCCCCTTGTAATCGGCAAAAATTGTCACTCTTTGTCACATATTGTCACTTTTGATAGAGTGATCACAAAATGGTGGAGAGGTGGTCTACCCACTTGTAATCGCCAAAAATTGTCACTCTTGATAGAGTGATCAATAAAAGTAAGCCGGGCAGTGACGTTTTCCCCTAATCGCTTTCGATAGGACGTCCATTTTGCTAATGGCTTTCCATGACCTGGTGTAGACCTTATGAACCACGACGTTGATGAAGCTGTAGACATATTATATAGAGCGTGGTTAGCCCTGACAGTCTGTTATTAACGCTCCATAGCATGCCCATTGCGCTAATGGCTTTCCAGGACCTGGTGTAGGCGTTAACATCCATATTGTTCATAAAGCTGGGATAGGTTAGTTCACCTTAAAATGCTTTTTTTTTTGTATTTTCACCTATTTAATGATCTCAATTGCAACTTACTCCTTCATCGAAGCCATTAATCTTGACGTGGTATTCAGGGAGAGGTTTGCTGAGGCCGGTGTATTGTCCAGGAAGCTCTAGCTCCATATCGTATCTGAAGGCCTCAAAGTCTGACAGCCATTTTGAGTATTCCTTCAGGTTACCCGGGGGTCTCAATTTATCACCCACAGCATTTCCCATCACTGTCATTAGTGCGTTGAATTTTTCTTGGAATGCCTGAAAATGCAATACACGTTTTCTTTTATTACCATTAAGTATACAGCGTTGTGTCAAAATACTGAAAATTTTCGAGAGAGAAAAAAAGTGAATTCAACGATCAAGAAAGAAAGATATACTAATCTTTTAATACTAACCTTCTGCGTAAGGTCAACCAGCCTTTTCCCATCCTTTCCACATATCTTCTCAATTTGGACTGCGTAAGCCTTAATATAAAATATGCGAACATAAGAAACGTTATTAGTATAGATGCATTATATATACTTACTAATGATTCGATTAATAAATTTTCAGTCTAGGCTCAGAGTTCAGTCTCCCTCAAAACTGAGTGAATGCCTGTCGCTCCAAACCACAAAATGCCATTATAATCCCAATCACTGACATACCATTCTTATCTGATCTGAGAGGCTCTGAGCCTAGACTGAACTAGCTAGCTCTGGTAGAATTACGGGGATGTACACCTGCACAGTTACCATCGAGTAATCCTTCAGTTACCATCTAGTGTTGTACTTGTCAACAACTATATTATTACATCGCAATCAAAGTACATACAACGTGTTGACAGTTGAGTACTATGACACAATTGTAATGCAGTCCGTCCAATAATGTATTGGTTCAGTTGAATCTATATCCAGTTTACTGCTTCTAGCTACGATAAGATAAGATGATTCCTTATTTGCCATATATAAATGTTTTAAATTATTATTTACAAATCATTAAAATGAAGTGATATGGAACCGACCTTGGCGAAGCCTCGTCTATATTTGCCCATGACTATTTTGTCAGGCACGGTGGCCGAAGCTCCTGTTGCTGAGATGTTGCCATAGAGTTCCTCCTCAGACTCTGACGTCATGTCCATCAGACCATCAAACATCTGCTGGAACTCCTTCATAATGGCCGAGGCATTCCTTTGGGTTGGTTTGGTTCTCAACATAACTGCCATGTCCATCACCCAATCCTATTTAAAAAAAATATATTTGTATTGGTCACATCACATTAAAACAATAGTAGCATAAAAACGCATAACCAACAATATGTTGGACAGGTAAGTCAGATACCAACATCATTACACCCTATCTTAGTACCTGTGGGGAGGAGGTGAAACTGTAGCCAAGCCCGGGTTCGAACACACAACATGTTACTCATGCCACTCGGCCGACTCAACATTTTAGACCACTCCGCCACCCCACATATGGATGTGAACACGTTGCTTTTATCAATACCCTATTGGGGTTGATTCAGAAACAGAAAGTTATAATTTCTCAACCCACAGAAAAGTCATGAAAAGATTCATTATTCAACTTACCCTGAACAACATATCTGGTTGACCGAATTGTTCGAGCGCACCGATGAAAGCATTGACTAGCTTGTTTCTTGATAAAAGTTGATGAAGCCTGTGCAAAACATACATAAAATGATGAAATACAAAGCAGCAAAACTGACAGTAAGATGTCTCCACGTCATTGTATATAGGCATGAAGACCAGACGAGACAAGATGAAACAGATAGATGAAAAATTAATTTTCAAAACTGGCGAGTGCATGATAATCACAAACAATGCAACGCCTTATGTTCAAATTAATACTTACTTATCACGAACTTCCTTTCCTTTCTTTCCAGCCTGCGAGGCGGGGAAATTGTAGCCATCATCACTCATTTTAAAGGGGTAAACTAGGGCCTGAAAGTGAAATAAAGGAGCGATTTAGTAACAATGTTTCCATCTTTTTTTGTTAGGAAAATCCCTCGCTTTTGTCCAGTCAGGAAAAGACCAAAAGCAAAATTGAAATAAAACAAATATTTCCGATCAAACAGCAAGAAAATAATGTTAGAGTTAGAAGGAAAATGAAATATAGATTAATACATTTGACAAAGCAAGAGGCCCTAATCCTAGCTTCAACGCTACCATGTCCCATGCAATATATAGGGAGAATGAGAATGGAACGAAGTGCTAGTAATTTCTGCGCAATCTTGTCCAATACATAAATATTCATAGTACCGAGTACCATTCACTGGTTATCATATACCCCAAGCATAGAAGAAAAATTGAAATATAAATCTTTGTTTTTGGTTTTGAATCGTCATAAAGTATCTAAAGGCTAAAAGAAACCACAATTACAATTTTTATCCTTGATAAAAATGTTCTAATTTGCACCCACTCTCCGTCTTCCTACTTTCCCCATTCTACTTCCCTTTTATATAAAATCCAAAATAAGTTAGTGTCGCATTGAAATACTGTTGAAACGTAAAGTAATGGGAATTGTATCTTGAATAGGGAGTCTGCTAATGAAGAAATAAAGGTAGTCCATCGACTCCATTGAAAACGAATTTTACTCATTGTTAGTGTAATTTACCTGTGGATATGTGTTGGCTATGTTTAGCAGTATCTTGTGCACAGCCGGAGACTCAGGCTTATCCAGCACGGCAGTGAGTTGGCTCACCCACCCCAGGAACATCCAACATGGTACCTCACCACACTGCAACCAATCATATACAGAAATATCATTATTGAAACGATAAAGAGTGTAAGAGGTTTAATGCATTGGGATTAATAAGATAAGATTATTCTTTATTTGCCATAATCACGTTTACAAAGTCTCTCAGGAAAAGGGCAATATTGTCTTTGTTATACATGCATTTAATGGATAAATATAAGACAAATCAATTTACCAGATTTTATTAAACTTTTTGTTAATACAAGAATGACTAGGCTGTGACCTCCATGTTCAGGTTGTCACCTGCATTTCAAATAATGGTAACTGCACCATCTACGAAGGCTTCTCTCCCATCATCAAATTAAACTATGAGAAGGGCATTCCCACCTGCACCTTGGTGAGTTCTATCTATCTTCAGTGTTTTTTTAAAACAATATCTCTCTCTCTAGGTATATATAGAGAGGAGTTCAGCTTGTATAATACCTTTTTAATGAAGACATCAATGGAGTCGGGATGGGTTTCCACTATTTGCAGCAGGCGAGGGAATCTCTGGCGGGCTTCAATAGAGTTATTCTTCATGGCAGTGAGTAGGGAGGTGACCAGTGCGATGTGGAAGTTGCCATATGATGCACACCGCACCTCTGTGTCGTCCTCTAGTGAAGAGAAGAACAGTCAGGCTCAGAAACACGTTGCCATTTTGAACGTAGTTTTTTAAAATTAATATTTATTGGCAGAAGCGACACATTTATGTTGCCACCGCACTGACGATCTTCAGTCTGCCTTAAGATCTAAGGTTAATTTGATGTGTAAATCAATATGAAGTGATGAGTGGTTTGTTAGTTTCAATGGTGAATTTGCCGGTGGGTGCGGTCCTATACTATTTGTTTCAATATCATGTCCCTTCATGCTTTTGTTTAGATATCTCTTTTCAAAGTGTTTCTCAGTTGATTTTGTTCTAGACTTCTTAGATTAGCGTTCAGGCTGTTCCATAGGAATTCTATACGATAATCTCCACTTCACGGAAAAAGATAAAATATTAAACTCTGGTTCAGTTTTAGTTCTATGGATTTTGATGTGACTGTTACATCCTAAGAAAATAAACACAATTCATAGCTTTGAGAAATGTTTTCAATTTCAGAGATATTACATACAATATACATGTATATATGTATAGACCTGCCAATATTTACAAGAATTAGAACTTATACATGAATCAGACTTAGCTTAAGGCACCATTATGCATACAATTTTTGTTCTTTATTTATATATGTTATAAATGGGTGTGACCTTTGCTATCCCTAATTAATACAGAATATAAATCTCAGTTTAATATAAACCAAAGAGCACTGGTGTCAATCTTTCTAAGATCTCAGTGAATAAAACAAATATCAACATTGAATATGTTAAAAGGTGAACCTACCATCTTCCACCAAGTGCAGGTACTTGTCACAGTACCTGACGAATGCCATGTGCGCTTGGTTGATTCCCTCTAGATTAGTCAGAGTGTTAGCGTCCAGGAGTTCCTGCTGGCTTATACCCACAGCGATCTTATGAAGCTGATAACCTTCCTCTACCAAACCTTCAACAATCTGTTAAATCATAAAATAGAAAATAAATGAATTGGGGTAAACTTTGACTATGCGAAAGGTCACATGTCCATTCGGCCGGCTGAAACCTGCCTTTGTTTCACTAGGTTTAAATAACGTTTTTACTTTAATTTTACTTTAAGATTGGAAAATTAATACTGATACTAGTATATTGGGAAGTGCAGTTGTCGGTTTCCCAGAAAAACAGTTTAGTGGAAAGGGGGCCTAATGCATGTATAATAGGGGCTACAAACGGACAAAACGAAAGTTCACCTCATGGATGTACATGTAAACTCTTCCAATCGAGTTTATTGCAACCAATTCTACACCAGTCCCAGTTTTTCTGGGACTGGTGTCAATCATCATCATGATTTTGTTAAAAGTTAATTTTATTCGTACTTTGTTCAGGTAGACGGAAGAACATCCACCAGGGAATATATCACCATAATTATGTAGATGGTGCTCAGAGAATTAATTACAGTTCCAACATTGCATGATTCAGTGTTCAGACCTACTTATTACATCCAAGCCAAGCTCACCACACATGTCCATACACAGGGCAATAATTACACACATGGACATAACATAGGTGGAGAACCCGGCAACAATTTGAGCAGACTTCTTAGTCAACATTTAATTGTTTTAAGACAATAATTGTGTTTTAACTAAGCAAGCTGTCAGTAAATACTGCCATTGTTTAGCTTTAAGAAACAACAACAAAAATTGTTTACCTTATCGTTGTTCTTGGCAATATTTTCTACTTTGCTTTGTAGATCAGGATCAAGCTGTGAAAAGTCCATATTGTCATCATGCAGGGTGGTGGCAAGATGGAGGAGTCCTGCTCCCCGCAGTATATGGTGCTCTCTGCCTAGCCTGAAGTTCTGGCTCAGCAATTTATTCTCATTCTGCTTATCTGGAAGCACATAGGAACTAATTGATTCAAGTGAATTAAGAAAGGCACATGTACAGGAGGCTTAATCCTAGCCATTTCAATAATTAATTTATTTAACCAGGAAAAACATATGAGAAGCCTTTGCCATCTCTCAGGCAAAATTGGAGCCTGTGTTTTATATGTTCCCTGGTCTATAGTTCAGGTATCAGGGTTCACATTAATGTAATTAAATATTACAAAATAGAGGGGTGGAATAAGATCGAATGAGATGTGATGATAAGTGGATAAATGAGGTAGAAGAACCTAAATCACAGCTTTTAAATAACTTTGTTATAAGGTTCAAAGTAGATTAGTGATGAATGACAGACTTCTATGGACTGATGGACTGAAAAGAAAAAAGTTTTAATTTGCAAAAAAATAAAGATTTCGTTATGAGATAACACACCCAGCTGATCCAGAGTAGTGGTGATGGCTTTCAATTTGTCAGTGGGAGAAAGTCCAGCGAACTCTGCTCGTCTCACATGAATACGGGCATATGTGTGGGCCCACTCTAATTGTAACTCATCATCTCTTAGTGACTTGACAACCTAAGAACAAGGAAGAATATAATTAGATGGATGCATATTCATAGTCAGGAGGTAGACATAACATTTAGCCTTCCCTTCGGAATAAAATCATCTCTCGTTTCTTAAAATTATTCATTTTCATTGGCACCTCTGACTCTGTTCTTATGAACCTCTAAGGGGCAAAATAGGGAAATAGCTCTAGCATGATTTAAGTTTAGATTTTTTAAATAAGGCATCAACCAAGTCAGCACTGGCCAGTCATATATGGAATAGCTAGGGGTACACTCAGCCATTTGCGGAATTATATCATCTATATATATATATATATAATTGTAATAGTTATAGCTTATTCCTACAGAGTATAAATTGTATCATGTAAACCTCCCTTAGACGGAGAAGTAGCCCTCGATTGAATTGTTTGTCGATTAATAAACCATTATCAAACTAAATCTCATTTGAATTGAAATCAACATATTTAATGCACCGAATGTATATGATATACATGTACATATGTTGAAACTAATTCGTTGAATACTTGCAAAGGACGTTACTCAATTACATTAAATGAAATAGTAATTGAAATTCATATTGATAGATTTACACAGAATAAGAGTATATATATTTATGCGAATATATGGTATATGGGAAAAAACTAGACAAATATATGTATATCAGTGTACATAAAAGGTAAGCCGTAAAGGTTACAGACGAAAATATGAGCTATGTTGTTCACAGATGTACCTTTCATTTGAATAAAAATGTTTCATAACCAAACCAGAGACCCTCGTTAATGGAGGGCCTTTGACCAAACCAACTAATACCTGAAACTGTTCACATGGTTTCATAATATACTGACTTTCAGCGCTTTCTTGATCTGTTTCAAGGCCACCGGGAAGTTGTCCTGCCTACACGCACTGTCCGCCTGTGACAGCCAGAGGGACACCTTCTGACGGCTCCAAGGGTCTACCTCCGTCATGTCATATTTAACTTCTGCCTTTTCCAATTTACTGTTTATATGGTCCATGTACACACACCTGAAAATATAGACATGCATACCAATTATTTACAGACATATATCAACCATTAAACTTGTATTCCAGGATATAGAAGGAATACTAACAAGTACATGTATGTGATGTGTCACAGAAAAATGAGTCATAAGTTAAAAAAAAGAAGGATTTTGAGATACCGTCATATTTGAAAAGATGAGATTAAATTAGTGGATTCCAACCATGTTAACATTTAGGATATCTGAAAATTATTTCTATATTTTATGTTTGATTTCTATGTTTGAAAAAAGGGTGGGCAATTACTAGTAAAGCAGCTAATTATAGGCTTACTCTATAGGATGATCTTAGAAATACAAGGATATTATATTTAATACTACCTTGAATTTTAGCACCTATTCATACGACCTAAAGCGCTAGATCCTCCAACAATGAGAACATTCCTACAAGGGAACTTGTGAATAAAACACTTTGAAAAATGATAATATTGCGACTTATGACACATTTTTCTGTAACATATGTATTGTTATATCTCGATATACTCTGACTTAGTTCATAATTAATATCACCTTAAATCAAGGAACTAGGGCATAAAACACCTATATACTACACTGGCGGACATACCCCACGCCTATAGACATCACAATATCAAATGAGCATTGTGTACGATGCACCAGAGGAGTATAGTGGGGGCAACATACCGATTCGTGACGATATCGTCCCAAATGACAGTTGTATCAAGGATGCCGTCAGGTTTCCTTTGTACCCATCGCCTGACAAGTTTGTTAGCAGGGCCCTGGCTACTAAAGTTACCTATCACAGAAAGGAGGAATGACTGGTCAAATCTTGGAACAATGTACACTTATAACACAACTCCCAAAACGTATACATATCACATACAACAAACATTAAATCAATGAACAACTTCAAAACAGACTAAGGACCGAAAATGATTTTTTTTCTGGCAAATTCAGCAAAAATAATTGTCATTTCGAAAACTATACGAGATACACCATACCTTTTATAAAACGAAAAAAAGTTCAATGCCATAGTAACTGAATAGGATAATCATACGTACTTTCATGCCTCATAAATGTTAAGAACTCTTTCATCTCCTGAAGCTTCTGGAGTTTCTGCATGGAAGCTGCCCTGCTGTCCTCCATCAGACTATTCATGCTGCTCCAATCCTACAATATCAAATATCTTTAGTATAGGCTTTCTTGGCGACAATGGTAAGCTTCCTGATTCACATTAAAAGCCTAAGCCTGTTAAAAGACATTGTTAAATAGATATATCGTGCCTCCCCGTTTATAAGCTGCCCTGGGCTTATATTAGATTATTTTTTAATGGTATACAGATAGGCTTATATTGGGGTCGGGCCTATAATACCATAATTGAGAACAGGGAGCCTCGATCCAGCCAATATTATATAATTGTTTTTATTTCCAACTGGTTTTCAACTCATTTCATCTGGGATCTGTTTATTTGTTTTCACCTCTTAATTCATTCTGCCAGCACAGGCACTGGGAATATACAAGGGGTCCTGCTTATACAATAAGGGTAAATAGGGTAGTAAAGTCATGTGTACCTCCAGGAATACTTGCAGCGCCAGGTTACAATAGTGTCGTGCTCGGTCATAGTCATTCTGCCACACGTACATCAGCGCCAGCTCCTCACTGTGGGAAGACTGATACACACAAGGAACAGGTTGAGATGGGTGATGGTGACTTTGGAATTGTTTATTGTTATTGGTGAAGGATCTGTTTACATTCAACTTAGAGGACCGCTTTTGAGGGAGTGAGAGAGAGAGTGAGAGAGTGAGAGAGTGAGAGAAAGTGAGAGAGGGTGAGGGAGAGAGAGAGAGTGAGGGAGAGAGAGAGAGTGAGAGAGAGGGGGAGAGAGAGTGAGAGAGAGAGTGAGAGAGAGAGAGTGAGAGAGTGAGAGAGCGAGAGAGAGAGAGGGTGAGAGAGCGAGAGGGAGAGAGCGAGAGAGAGAGAGAGAGAAAGAGAGAGAGCGAGAGAGAGAGGGGGAGAGAGAGAAAGTGAGAGAGGGTGAGGGAGAGAGAGAGTGAGAGAGTGAGAGAGAGAGTGAGAGAGAGAGAGAGTGAGAGAGAGTGAGAGAGAGGGAGAGAGAGGGGAGGGTGTGGGGTGGGCAGAGAGGGAGGGACGAGGGAGGCCCAAGCAAAGGGATGAAATAAGTCAGAAGATGAACAAACTGGCAGAATCAGCAATGTAGAAAAAAAATAGAGCATAAAAAAGAGGAGAATGTAAGGAGCAGGGTTTGGGTGGGGGTGGTATCATTTAGACAAGAACGTGTATATCAATCAGTCTAGATCTTAGCTCAACGCCTCTCACCAAAAATACGAACAGATCGACGCAACCAAGATAATTATCAGATAGACTTACACATAATAAAAGTTACAAATACCTCTAAGAAAGCCTTGCGCTCAGGCACCTGGAGAGCTTCGTCCACGAAGGTTAACAAAGCTTGTTGTCTATCACCTTCCAGCATCAACTTGAGTCTGCCGCGAATAAGGAAGGGCAGGTAGTGTTCCTGTACAGTGAGGAGATGAAACAGTCGTTATATGAACAAGTGGTGTAGGATATGGTACACAGAATAACTATATCAATTCGAAATGTTGTTGTTGAATCTTTTATGTGTCATTTATAATTGACAGAATTAGCTAGAATGAGCCTTACCTGGCTGAACGTATCATCCCATATTTTGTTCAGATTGGGAGGATCGTTTTCGTCGATGGCTACACTGGTAAATTGCTGGAGCTTGCCCCAGTCAGACAGATTGGTGCAGCACTGGGAGAAACATGGCAGATTCTCTATTACACGGTGTTGTATATTGGTAAGAGCAAAGCCTTATAACCCCAATGAAAGATATAGCATTTGAAAAGAATGGGCACATTTTCGTCGCCCACCCTACGCCCCAGAGAAAGGCAATATTTTATTTATATCTATTTATTTAATGTTGGAACAGTACATTACAATGGGACATTGTTATTCTCAAGTGAACCTTGAATTTAGCACACACTATTAAAGAATTTAAAATAAACCGAATTTGATTGATTTGATTTGATACCAATATGACTGTAATGTTGATCTATATGTAAAATGTTAATATCAATTTAATATAGATTTCTGACACATTATATTTTCATTGACGAATGAGACAAACCGCAACTGTGGAATTTTTACCCAATAATATTTAAAAAAAAGAAAGAAAAATAGTGGGAAATGTCACTTACTGCAAGTCTGCTCGTGTCCCAGAGATCCACCTCAGCATCATTGGGCGGATCATCCCCCCAGTCCGTCTTGCCAATACCCTGGGTACAAAAGTTTAGTGAAAATCACAATACAAGAACAACCCTTTCTCAGCCTTTATATTAATTATATTTTGATTATTCTGGGCGAGAGCATTTTTCAACAGGTTCACTACACATGTATCCATATACGGATTTTTTAAATTTTAATATTTCATTTACAGGCCAAGTCATTAAATTACAATTTGATACTTTATAAAAGCACTTACTTCATTGTAAAGTTGTAGTGCAGCTTTGTAATCTGATTTCATTTCGGCTTCCAATGCATTCATGGTAAGTTTTTGTGTGCCTACTTTAGCACTGAATATACCTCGCAGTTCGTCGTAGCCATTCAGAGATTTGTAGAGTCTGTCAAGAAAGAGATTCGTAATATTCATCTACATTCATCTTAAGTAGATTGGACAAATTTCACATTATATATATATGAGAAATAACTAAGCATATCTTTGGGGTTCTATTAAACTAGTCATTAATGAACGATTTTTTAAAACAAAATTTTATTGAAAAATTTGCTTTAACAGCAGCCTTTTTCATTATGCCCTGAAACCCTAATTATACATGGATATTGTTATTATTGATACTGCTATACAAATAACGTTACAAGAAAGGTAGAATGAATACGAGTGAGCTACATACATAATGATATCAACTGATGCATAATGAACATGAGAGGTGATATGTTAAAGTGACTTTTCTCATTAAAATCCAGTAGTCATGAAATCTATTTAAAACTGTTTCAGCCTAATCATATAGGATAAGTATGGCAATATTTGAAGTACTGAACACCAACATAGTATTTGCATTCAATAATTCTTGAATAAGTGTAATGAATTGGTCAATTTGGTAAGATTTTTCTTTTTCTCATAATAGCAGCTTTAATTGCCTGAACACTATATCACAACATGTAAGGTTATTACCTGGCTAACTCTATCCAAGTGGCGGTATCCTTGGATATAGCAGTAGAAGCTGATTTTGTAGCGAACCTCGCTCGCTTGGTGGGTCGTTCTTCAAGTTCCTCGCCTTTCTCTAGGAGCATCTCTTCTAACAGCAGTATGCCTATACATAGCGGTAAAATGTGGATAGTAAATCGGTCATTTGTAATTCAATAGTTTTTAGTCCTATATATTTTGTGAGCGGAACAAGACTTGGGAATAACAATGAACATTTATCTTTGTAAATCCTTGGTTTCACAACAAGAATTGTTACCAGTTGAGTTGCCTCCACCATACTTGTTTATGTTTTTGTTTATTTATAAAATTATTTTTGCAGGCATGGTAAGTCTTCACGCCAAAAGTACATTTAGTTTCATTGCTTTCCCGGGGTATACTTATACATCATGTTGAGTTTTTCATACATAAGTCTACTCAGCTGCGAAGAATGTATCTCTCTTAACAAGTACAATACTATTATACAAGCAGTCCCTTGATGGAGCGATAATATACAAGTGAATAGGAAGATTTAGCAACCAGAACGCACCGACACAACACTAACGCATCCACTAACCTTTAGTAAATTATTACCGTTGTGGGGATATCCCGAGAGACCTCTCGATGCAGATGCAGATACCCTCGGCCTAGCACCTCTCGAGATATCCCCACTGCGGTAACATTAACAATGTACAAAATAGTTAGTGGATGCGTTAGTGTTGCGTTGTGGTTGCTAAATCTCCCTAATGAGTACAACGAGACGGACATACCTAGAGGCTGTTGTTGGCTGATCACACAGGCGGTGTTCACGTTGCCAGCTTCTAACTTCAAGCGACGAGGGAAACCTAGTGCAATGTCCTAAAAATACATTTTCTTGGTCAAAATTTCTTCGAATATTTGGTGGTGTTTGTGTTGGTAGGGTTTCTAGAAAATAAAGCTTTCCAGAGCTCGCGATTAAGAGTTAGCTCATGGTTCCTGTCAAAGCGTTAGAGGTTGACATTAATTGTATCAGCGAAATGTGCACTATCTCCTTTATTTAATTTAATAACTTCAGAAATTAAAAATACAAAATAGATTATTTTTGAGGTTGCAGGCACGGCTCCACATGTTATAAGTGATTGAGGCAAAACCAGAAACTGCTATACTGACCATAATGCAATAACTTCAAGAATTATAAATATAAAATAGATTATTTTTAGGTTACACGCGACAATTCTGAACGGTTCTATATTTTATAACTGATAACTGACGCAATACAAAGATAAAATAATAAAAAAAGATAAATATATAAAATAAATATAACTATAAAAAAATGACCTCACATATCACCAGAAACTGGTATACTGACCATAACGCATGAGATGAAGGCAGGGCTGTACTGGGTAGAGTTGGCCAGCATAGTGTTCAGACTCTCCGAAATCTGTGTGATCAGTTCTCGGGATTCGCGTTCTGTCTTCATTTTCTCTATTTCAGGGAAGATGGATTGGAAGAGCGACGCGAAGAGTAAACGGGCGATATGTTTGTCTCTCTATACAGCAAACAGAGACAAAATGATAATTATCAAAAATAAATACCAGAATAAAATGTGACAACTGATTACATTGAGCAAGTTTATAGGGAGATGTAAGACTGGCATAGTTTGACCAGGGAGACATTAAAGAGCGGTGGTTTCATGATATTCTTTCTTTGACACTTATACTATGATTTTATACCTTCTTTATAATAACTCGTCCTACAACAATATATAACTGCACTTTTCAAGACTCCCTCTTTATTTATTATTATCATATCTCAGATCCAAAGCAGTCATCATTAAAAAGTTCGAGATATTTCGAATCACAGTGGCAATGAAAAGAACTTACTTGGGCTAGAGCTTGTAGCGGTGCTATAATGTAGGAGTAATTAATCTGAATATCAGGGAAATCCCCGATTCTATATTTCCTGTACATCGTCACGGTGTTCTCCCGCCGAGTCTTCTGCTCTCTCTTCAGATCCTGCGGAAATGATAATTTTGTTTTTCAATTTTAGCGTTAATATTTCTTTGAAACACTAACTTTCCCCCGAACTAATTCAGGATTGTTCTGGCCTCATAATCCATTGGGGATTTAATATTTGAAGCAACTCAAGTGACATGATTAGTATTCAATATTTATGAGGTAAGAGAAAGTCAGGAAAATGAATAAAAGGAAACAATTACGATTCAGGACGATTCTTCCTTACCTCTCGCAATTTCTTGATTCTGGCATTTTTTTTTGCAAAATAAAGACTCGAATCGTTGTCTTTGAGGAATCTTTTCTTCAGGCGCAGAATATCCGAACCTTGACTCTCTTCTTGTTTTCCGTCAGCCTCATCTCCGCCAAGTTTGCCTATAATATAAATGATTATATTAATTTATTTTCAAAACTGGAGGTTTAATGAGTATAGAAAATGGCTGGCGTAGAGGCTTTTGAAGTCTACCTTGAAATATTTCTTATGGACACTAGTGAGAAATAGAAGACGAGACTGACTATGCCGGCCGACCGACGGATTTCAAATTTGTTTGAAAATCGATCAGAAAATCGGTTCAGCGTGTCCCTCAACCAATCAAATTCACCCAACTCCGTCGGTCAGTCGGCTTCGTGCGCGTATCGCGCTTAATAAATAGCAGGACACAGCACCTCAGTTAAATTAAGGACAATGAAACATGTCATTTTTTTTACCCAAGTATTTGTTTATCTTTGTGAATGTATTTATTTCATTTGAATTCCCATATTTTTATAGGGAGATTTCTGACCAAATAACAAGAAGGAGGAGAAGCTATTATTCTGACGAGGCAAAACACTTTCTCCTTCCCTAAACCGCTACTATGTAATGCAAAAAGGAGAAGATAGTTGATAGATACCTTTTCCAAATCCTGCTCCAGCGCTCCTTCTGCGGGTGGGACGGGACGGGGGTTTACCTATCGTGAAGAGGAGGGAGGACTGCGACTCCTGGGTGGCGGGGAGGGTGAGCAGGTGGTCGCTGTACGTGTCCAGGCTACTCTGTGTCAGCCAGTTGTACGGGGTTTTGGAACCACCTGCATGGCGAGAATGAGCTCATATGAAGCGTATAATTTATTCATTTTTAAGACCATAAAAATGTCATAGAAACTTAAATTGGTCCTTAATACATCGGACTATTTATTAAACTATAGAAGCTACAGCCTCACAAATTAATGGCGAGAATAAACTCATATTTATTCATTTTTGTCTTTAAAAATGTCATATAAACTTAAATTGACCCTTCTTTGGACTATTTATTAAGACATTGCAGCTACAGTATCACAAGCTGAACTAGTTTTTTGATTACACGATATTGTAAACGGAGGTGTAGAATAAAAATATTCTATGCATGATGGAATTATACTTTATATTAATTTAATTTAGTTTTATCAACATAAGAGTCAACCTAGAGAGTTCACGGGAACTGCCTGAGACTTATTTTCTTTGAGGCAAATTCCAGACTTAGGGAGCAGCCAAAAGCATGTCATATTCAATTTTAATATTAATATCGATAGAATTATTAGCAAAGACAAGAACCCAGTTCCCAGAAAAACTATTTTGTTAACAGGATTCCAACCTTCAGCTTGAGTAGGAGTAAAGTTGGCCACATCCTGGGTGGCACGAAGCTGGCCACTAAAGCTTGTGTCAGCGCTGAAGCTTTCATTGGCACCCTGTGAGAGCTGGGTGGCCACAAACAGCGGTGTCATGGCGGCATGCCTCCGTCTCCAGTTGGACATCACTTGAACATCCTACAATAGAAAACAGACTTTTTATCATTTTTTGAAAATTTCATTCATGTCATATTTAAACAGTTCCATTGAAAAAACGCTATATCCACCATAGATTTTCTCAAGCGTCGCCTATATAAAAGATATTTGTTTACTTTAAGGTGTACCTTATGAGAACCCTACATTTCAATCACTTCACTCTTGTCACTTCGTTATCACATATCATCCCCATAGCATCACATCACCATACCACCTTATAATAGATGATTAAGACAGAATAGCATTTTTTCAGTTGACTATAATCATCGGGGTTGTAATGAATCAGAATGGTGTGCGGAAATATAAACCATTTGTGTTTATTTAACATGAGCCGACGACAATGATATCACTTGAAGTGATTCAAATTCCTTTGTTTGGGTCGGAGTTATATTAGTGCGTATTTCTCCTCCTGTTGTATGAACAAAGATTTTTTTGATATCACTGTTTTTTAACCTCTACTCTGGCCAGACAATCCAGACACAAATATATTGTACTAAATGGAACATGTGTTGTGGGCGTAAAGGGAATGAATTAATAGTCAAATTAAGAATTTTAATTGAATTAATATTAAATACATTGCATAATTCTTGCATCTCGATGTAGGACTTTGTTTTGTATCATAATCTTATTTGAAACGTATCACAGTTGTGAAATATTCGGGCAATAAATATCTGTTTAAACAAAAAAAGTGCAATTAATGTAATACTTTATATTTGAATACACTCCACATTATATATTTTTCCCCATTAATGTAGGTATTGGTATAAACGGTTAAATTAATGGTAAAATTAGAATCTGGAACAGGAGGAAGATAGAATGCAAAATATCTACCCCGAACCCCCGAAACACAATGGGTGGGGGTCGTGGTGGCATATGCCTACCTCTATGTACTTATTACTCATGTCCTCTACCATTCTCTTACAATATTGTGGTTTGGAAGTAAAAGTGTACTGACGTCGTTGATGGCAATATCAACACACCCAATGTCACGAAGTAAAGCAACCTACGTCAACGTCCATCCCGACTTCTTTTCAAGATGATGGTTTAGTGCAGCCAGTTTATATCCACCTTTCCAGGATACTACTTACAGTGTCACTAGGAAAGGGAGATTTTAGCCAGAATCAATATACATGTCTAATGGACTTTTGGGTGACATTGCTGGGCTGACCATGTACCAAAGCTTCTATTTAAAACGTTCAGCCCCCAGTGAGAATTGAACTCACGACCCCTGGTTTACGAGACCAGTGCTCTAGCCACTGAGCTATGGAGGCTACTTATAATGTTGTTTGTTATGAAGTCTGCCCATTCTAGGGAACAATGAGTGATGTCTGCCCTTCCTAACCACCTGCTGCAAAGCAGTCATTGAATAGCCACAGATTAGATTCCTCTATGCATTGTCTGAATTGTGTATTTAGGTATTCACGGGGACAGTCAATGATTTAGAGACTTTTCCTGAGTATCTTCATTGTAATATTAGGTTGTTATAATTTCACTTTTGGGTCAGATCGCCTACAAATGTTCAATTGGCAGCTCTACACATTTAGTAAATTCTTCTAGATTGGGGTGAAAATAGTAAATATTACTTTTATCTAGAAGAATCAAGTTTGATAACAAGGCCATAATGCTGGCGTCAGAACCTCAGGAAATGTACAATTCGTTCTGACCCTTATAATGAAGCCCTTACAATGAAGCCAGCAACGCCTTGTTATCAGACTTGATTGCTCTATGATTGATTGCCAATTACCTCTTGTAAAGGTGAACAATGTAGATTCGGGCAACCCATGCTCTCTCTTTAGCTGCCAGAACGAAAATATCAAGCCCCCAGTGAGGATTGAACTCACGACCCCTGGTTTACAAGACCAGTGCTCTAGCCACTGAGCTATGGAGGCTACATATTTTGAATCTAATGAGTCAACTTATGATTGTTGTTATATGTAACCTTAGAGTAAAAGAGATGCAACAGGCGTGCGTCCTCTCCTCCTAATCTGCTGAATTGTAGCACCACTTTCTATACCCACTCTCTCGCTAGAGAGGCTTTTGGGATTTTATCCTTTCATGTAAATCTAAACCTAAAATCTCAGGATTGATGATAAGTCATTCATGTTATTGGTCGATCGTTTGACAGCCTCTGCCAAACGGGTGTATAGTAGCATTTCATGGCATCAAACATTGAGAGACTGAGAGTCTCAATTGAATAAAACCTCAAATGAATTAAAAAAGAAAGAAAAAGAGATGGGCTAATACATTCCCTGATGAAGGTATCTGGGATCAGAGGTTACACAGAGAACAAGGTTCAACTTGCCACACAGAATATCATGCGAAGTCATAATATAATCCTTCATGTAGTATAAGCTACTATACAAGCCTATTCCTTGTAACAAGTAAGGTATTTAATAGTTCAGTTGTGTGTATAGAATAGACTTTTGGGTGATTCACATTACGGTTTGTTTTGATCAATGGTACATGGGTTTTACTCATTGGGAGAAAGAGAAAAAGGTGTCAACTTATTTTCTAAGCACATCACAAAGGTATTGGATAAAATGATAGTAAACAGTTCCAACCAAAATACCAAGCCCCCAGTGAGGATTGAACTCACGACCCCTGGTTTACAAGACCAGTGCTCTAGCCACTGAGCTATGGAGGCTACACAACAGTGATTTACTTGCACCCAAATAATAGATTTCTCCCACTGATATCCTTGACTGCGGGAGACTATTTTAGCCAGCCATGTGGAACAGCTGTGACACCATTTCGTAAAGCTGAGCTAAAAATAGCTAATGAGGTTAAACAATGTCCTACATCTTCAGTCGTGTGTATCGAATACTTTTGGGTGATTCACATCATAGTTTGTTTTGATCAATGGTACATGAATTACACGTATTACTATCCACTTCAAGCAGCAAGGTGTGGCGGCCCTCCTCATTAACAGAAAATAGCCCCATCGGAGCCATAGACCTTTAATAGCTCAAGTATCACATACTCACGCCTGAGATCGATATCTACATCACATTTTGTACTTGTCATTGTGGTTTTTATATTGGTTCACAGGGACTGCAACTCCGACATTATATGATCATATATATTGTGCAGTGTTGGTGTGCATAACGTAATTTAAAGTTGGCCGTAATTTGAAACAACAAAATAAATATGATCCTTCTATCAGCAGAGATTGATGCCGTGTGTTACCTCAGATCGACTCTGCCTACAGGTAATATTATAGAAATAGCCGAAGCTCCCATCATGATAATTAATTAGTAATATTGACGCCCCAATGTGCTAAAGCTCAGTTTAGTGACTAACATATTGACGATAGAATACTGAATGATATTTAAACCCATATAGTACTTTTAATATGGTGACTGCATATACTTACACCAGCACCAGTTCTCTGACCATAGCTTACAACTACATACGGCGGGAATATCCATGGTTACCATGCACAAACAACCCTTGGTACGGTGGCTCAAGACATGTACCATGGACTTCCTAATTATAGCTACATTTATATATGAATATATGCCATTGATTAAAGAATGTTTGATATTTCATTCAGGAAAATATTTCGATACAGGATCAATTGTATTATATACGCATTGTTCTGAGAACAACGTATCTAAAATGAGTTATGCACAGTGCGTATTTCACTAGCGAGTTAAGTGTGGTTGTCATCGCAACCAATGCGCTTTTCAATAAGATTACGGCCGAAATTCAACTTTGTGACCCAAAAATTTCTATTCTTATCAATAAAAGCACATATATAAGAAAACAGTTACCTAACTCACTGGTTTCAAACAATTTGTGTCTGCAATTCATGTATAGACATTATCAATGACATAGAAGTAAATGCACACGCAGCCCCATAATGATACCACCACAAACCCAACAATAAGGCCTTTTAGAGTTCTTAGCAGTAAGATCTTTGGCCTAATTAATAAATATACACGAGGATGCTATTTTAACATACTAGAAAGCAACATTTTCTATGGTTTAAGTACTGCAGTCGGCGACTACAACATCCTGAGGTAAGCGGGCATAAGGGCAGGATTTTATGAGGTATTCTCGTCTATACACCCTATTAAATCGTAAGTAGTGTAGTCAGAAATACTGAAGGTGCAGGATTCTTGTGGGAAACAGTCATCAAGACCAGTTGGTAGGTTGTTTCCTAATGCTAGTTCAGCTTCATTAATTTTGCATAAACTCATAACTAGGAACAGTTGCATGTAACAACATGGAAATATAGATATTTAAACAAACCTGTACTATAGTTTCTTAGGTTGATTACATTTAGTGTATGACGTTCACCAACAATTTTGGATTCAAAGGACAACTGAACCTGATTCACTTTAAAAGTTTAGCCTACAGTGAGGATTGAACTCACGACCCCTGGTTTACAAGACCAGTGCTCTAGCCACTGAGCTATGGAGGCTTCTTGTATGTATTAATTACCAGACCCCTCAAAATCATTTCAGACAATATGTAACATGTGTCACTTCTGAACCAGGTGTTACTAAATACAGTCTGTTCTTGGCTAATGTTTATTGAAACAGATTTACAACTAACATCACGTTTCAAAGTTGCTCTATAAACACTTGTTGTAGTGACTGGTGAAATTCTGACATTTTTGCATTTTATCTCATGAGGCTTGTTTACTTATCTGCAGGGATGCAAGTCGGTATGGTAAAATAATCTGAAGATTTTCCAAGGTTCAAGGGGAGGTACATTAAAGCGCACATGCCATATAAAGGACCTAGGACCATGTGTGTATGTACAACAGTGTGGCCTAACTTACAGTCGGTATCTAGGTCAGTCCAAGGGGTGTATAAGATCGCCACCTGCTGCACCCTTCCGTGAGTTTTTGAGCAAAGGCACTTGGGGATTTCCATGAGCTCTATTGACTCAATGCTAAAGACTAACGGAAATATCTGGAATCTCACTTCAGATATGATCTGAGGCCGCCTTTCCCCCGAGAGGGATAGGTGGCCTCCGGTAGCATAGCACCAGGGCCCATGAGAACACTTAGACAGAGGTCTCTACACATCACTTCCTTATGGGGTGTGTACAACCTCTACTCAAACTGCCTACATTTGTTGGGGTAACACAAGATGATCAATGACAATATTGTCAAATAAGATTTTGAGAAAATTTTGGCATTTATGAGTCAATTTAGTGTATTGTATGGGACATTTGCTGACTTTTCCATATATCTGAATTCAGTCAATAATTTGAGAACTTGCATCCCTGTATCTGGATTTTTTTTTAATGTTGAACCAAATGAAATTGATAAAATACAAGCCTCCAGTGAGGATTGAACTCACGACCCCTGGTTTACAAGACCAGTGCTCTAGCCACTGAGCTATGGAGGCTTCTTGTATGTATTAATTACCAGACCCCTCAAAATCATTTCTCACAATGTGTAACATCTGTGTCACTTCTGAACCAGGTGTTACTAAATACAGTCTGGTCTTGGCTAGTGATTATTGAAACAGATTTACAACTAACATCACGTTTCAAAGTTGCTCTATAAACACTTGTTGTAGTGACAGGTGAAATTCTGACACTTTTGCATTTTATCTCATGAGGCTTGTTTACTATCGGGATTTTTTTTAATGTTAAACCAAATGAAATTGGTAAAATATCAAGCCTCCAGTGAGGATTGAACTCACGACCCCTGGTTTACAAGACCAGTGCTCTAGCCACTGAGCTATGGAGGCCTCCTGATGTATTAATTACCAGACTCCTCAAAATCATTTCAGACAATTGTAACATGTGTGCCACATCTACAGGTTGGCCTTGCCGTATTGTCAGTGAAACATCCTCATGTCTATCAAGCCATTCCCAAAGAACAACAGATTTGAATGTATCTTGTATTGAGTAGTAAAGGGGAAAGTTTCCCTCCAGTACATCATCTGTTTCCCTAGGAGACTCATATAATTGACTAGAATATAACAATGAATTAATAAAATACAAGCCTCCAGTGAGGATTGAACTCACGACCCCTGGTTTACAAGACCAGTGCTCTAGCCACTGAGCTATGGAGGCTTCTTGTATGTATTAATTACCAGACCCCTCAAAATCATTTCAGACAATATGTAACATCTGTGTCACTTCTGAACCAGGTGTTACTAAATACAGTCTGTTCTTGGCTAATGTTTATTGAAACAGATTTACAACTAACATCACATTTCAAAGTTGCTCTATAAACACTTGTTGTAGTGACAGGGGAAATTCTGACATTTTTGCATTTTATCTCATGAGGCTTGTTTACTTATCTGCAGGGATGCAAGTCGGTATGGTAAAATAATCTGAAGATTTTCCAAGGTTCAAGGGGAGGTACATTAAAGCGCACATGCCATATAAAGGACCTAGGACCATGTGTGTATGTACAACAGTGTGGCCTAACTTACAGTCGGTATCTAGGTCAGTCCAAGGGGTGTATAAGATCGCCACCTGCTGCACCCTTCCGTGAGTTTTTGAGCAAAGGCACTTGGGGATTTCCATGAGCTCTATTGACTCAATGCTAAAGACTAACGGAAATATCTGGAATCTCACTTCAGATATGATCTGAGGCCGCCTTTCCCCCGAGAGGGATAGGTGGCCTCCGATAGCATAGCACCAGGGCCCATGAGAACACTTAGATAGAGGTCTCTACACATCACTTCCTTATGGGGTGTGTACAACCTCTACTCAAACTGCCTACATTTGTTGGGGTAACACAAGATGATCAATGACAATATTGTCAAATAAGAGTTTGAGAAAATTTTGGCATTTATGAGTCAATTTAGTGTATTGTATGGGACATTTGCTGACTTTTCCATATATCTGAATTCAGTCAATAATTTGAGAACTTGCATCCCTGTATCTGGATTTTTTTTTAATGTTGAACCAAATGAAATTGATAAAATACAAGCCTCCAGTGAGGATTGAACTCACGACCCCTGGTTTACAAGACCAGTGCTCTAGCCACTGAGCTATGGAGGCTTCTTGTATGTATTAATTACCAGACCCCTCAAAATCATTTCTCACAATGTGTAACATCTGTGTCACTTCTGAACCAGGTGTTACTAAATACAGTCCGGTCTTGGCTAGTGATTATTGAAACAGATTTACAACTAACATCACGTTTCAAAGTTGCTCTATAAACACTTGTTGTAGTGACAGGTGAAATTCTGACATTTTTGCATTTGATCTCATGAGGCTTGTTTACTATCTGGATTTTTTTTAATGTTAAACCAAATGAAATTGGTAAAATATCAAGCCTCCAGTGAGGATTGAACTCACGACCCCTGGTTTACAAGACCAGTGCTCTAGCCACTGAGCTATGGAGGCCTCCTGATGTATTAATTATCTGACTCCTCAAAATCATTTCAGACAATTGTAACATGTGCCACATCTACAGGTTGGCCTTGCCTTATTCTTGGTGAAACATCCTCATGTCTATCAAGCCATTCCCAAAGAACAGATTTGAATGAATCTTGTATTGAGTGGTAAAGGGGAAAGTTTCCCTCCAGTACATCATCTGTTTCCCTAGGAGACGCATGTAATTGACTCGAATATAACAATAAGTTTATAAAATACAAGCCTCCAGTGAGGATTGAACTCACGACCCCTGGTTTACAAGACCAGTGCTCTAGCCACTGAGCTATGGAGGCTTCTTGTATGTATATTACAATATGTAACATCTGTGTCACTTCTTAGCCAGGTGTTATTTAATTACATAGGTCTTGGCTTTAATAATTAGTGAAACTGATTTACAACTAATAATGCATTTCAAATTAAAAATTGCTGCAGGAACACTTGTTGTAGTGATTTTTAGCACTAAACTCATTACATATATATCATGAATCACAGCTATGACCAATCCAATGCTCAGAGCTAATGGACACAAACGAGGAAGACCAAATAATAGGCATGTAATGTACACCTGCCACATGTGATCAGGCTTCAGTGACTCCAAGCTGGGATTGATGGTTCTATATTGGGAGTTGTAATAGAGGCACACATGTCACCAATTACAAGTTAAACAGTTTTACAATTATACAAATGTATTACTGTGGATCGGGTACTGAAGAGGTTTAACCACTTATGATTTATCATATGTTGGCAGTATTTTGAACTTTATTTTGCTTTGGTTGCATGCCTGTACACTTGCGTTTGGGGTTATTAAAGGCCCTTCATCAGGCTGAGTATGCTGACAAAACTGGGGTGGGGATATAACCATTAAGGTTTCATCATGATATTTTTATTTTGAAAATATTCATTTCAATCATTAGATGGCGGTAAGGGGACATCTCTCCTGCTTGTGGGAGGTTTTCAGGCCCTCTTAGTTAGCTTACAGTGTTATCAGTAGTGGACAATGTCACTTTTTGTGTTTGACTGAAAGTGATTCACTGCTATAAGTACAGTTTACAAATGTTCAATATGCTTGACATGGCGTACAGTTTACATCTTTCATCCAGAGAAGCGTACAGACCTAGAATTCCTGCATTGGCATACTATAGAAAAAGATAGCAGATGCAAGACTTCTATGATAATTTGAATAATTAAATAGCCTGCAGCTAACACAGGGAACTTCATAGAAAATTTATTTACCCCAGTCTCCTCAATCACCATGAGGAGAACAGGGAATTAAAGTAAACAGGAAAAGTGATGAATCAATGTATACATACAAACACTACATATATGTAGTGTTTGTATGCATGGCCAGTCTGATGGTCAAGTGGTTACAGCACCTGACTCCCAAATGGGACATTGTGAGATTGAATCCCAGAGCAGACAGCCTTTTCACATTTGTCTCATTTTCGAGTCATATTAAAAAAAAACCACACTAATATCTCCGATCTGGAACTCGGTTTTCCTTTAAATCTCACACATTTAGTTTTTTATGTCATTCCCTTTCGATTGGTGAAAGAATTAGAGGGGCTAAGATCGTTTTAAGCGAGAAAAATGTTTAATCCTGGTAAAAAAAAGTATGAAAAATATTCAAATTATAGTGTCACGAACGATAAATGCCAATATCACATTATATAACATTATGTACATTACATAAGGATATGGCATTAATTAACATTAATTATTATATATGGTTATATCACATTACGAATATTATGAATAAACCTACAGACTAGTACAAGTCTAGGTAACTAGTTGGATAATATCTCACTAGGGGTCCACTGAGGACTTACCTGATAATTAAGTAGGTTGACCTAAATAGGTAACACCTGATTGGTAGGTTACATCATTGGCTAACACTACAGTAGCCTGAGATAGGTATTTACATATCTCCCTCTTATTGGCTAACATAAGCGACCCCCTGTGGTCAACTCATGTATATTCATTATGATTGGATAATGTAAATGAAGGTAAATATAGGTATGCTGATTGGTTATTAATTACGCATGCGCACTAACATGTATGATGATATATAAACCCATGTTTCTCTTAATAAAAGTTATGTCTAAACAGGACAAACCTCTGCTCTTATTATTACCTCACACTAGGCTATACTTAGTCTAGACAATCATTAAAGTGACACTTCTCACTGTTGCTGGCTAGATTATCGAGTAATGGAATTTCTCCTTCATTTTCTAGTATTTGGTTCTCCTTACCCTACCTAACTAACTTCTGTAGATATCAAAACTCTAACATTCATATTATGTCAGATATTTGGTAAAATAGTGAGCAAAATCGTTTTTGCACACCAACCCGAAATGTCAAAGTGGCCGTTGGGATGAGTTCTGGAATTATGTAACCCCTAGGTCGGCGCTGGTCAGTACAAAGGGCATTAGTTCCATTACTGCCACCAGGGCTAAATCTGGCAGTACCTCCTGGTCTCCAAAGCCATTTCCTCATGGATTTGACATGGGTTTAGGTTCTGACCCATTCATTACACATATTCACTAATCATTGAATGAAAACACAATGCTGATACTCAATACTTCAGATATTGCTATACCTATCATATATGATTACACTGACAAAGTTTCACACGATTCCATGACTACTCATTTTAACTATCTTAGCCACTTTAATTATGCATATACACTTCAGGGACTCTAGCTAGCTCTACCATCGACACCAGATCCCTTGGAGAATAGTGATTGTATCAATAGCATGATAGTGAGAAAGTATAAAAAATATTTAAATTATAGCATGATAGTGAGTAAAGTGAATGATTCCACTGAATGCTTGGTTATATCATTAATCAGACTTCTAAATCATTTGTCACAATTTGTAACATGTGTGTCATATCTTAACCAGGTATTATAATACAGGTTGGCCCTGCCTTATTGTCAGTGAAACATGTCTGTCATGCAAGTCACAAAAACAATAATGAATTGTGTGTTGGTTGGGAAGGAAATAGGGAAAGTTATTTAATGTTTCCCAAGGAGGTTTCTGTAATTAATTAGAACACGAAAAACAATAAATTCCATAAAATATCTAGCCTCCAGTGAGGATTGAACTCACGACCCCTGGTTTACAAGACCAGTGCTCTAGCCACTGAGCTATGGAGGCTTCCACAACACAGATTTGTTTCACCTCATATAATAGATCTCTCCCAGTCATATGGAACATACATCTGTGATACTCCTTGAGTAGGGAGGACTATTTTAGCCAGCCATGTGGAACAGCTGTGACGCCATTTTGTAAAGCTGAGCTAAAAATACCTTATCAGGTCAATCAATGTGGTGCATTGTTAGGTTGCTTTCACAGACTGAATCACTTGTTAAAATCGCCCAAATTAAAACAATATATACCTGAATTGATGAACCAAAATATCCTCCCCCCATATCCTTAGGGGTATTCGGAAGACCTGTATACATACTCTTTACAAAGAATACTCCTTTTTCCATATGTATCTTCTAGCATACTACATTGTACTATAATATTGTATTTGTTTTATGGAAATAAAAATCTATCATTATACAAATATAATGCAAAACATTGACTATTTTATAAATGTTTTTGAAATCCTCAAGATTTGTTTTGATTTTTAAATTGCTATTTATTTTGGTTTTCTGTTAGGGGTTAGGCATATACACTCCAGAAAATGGACAATCAGCAGCTCTACACATTCCACAAATTCTGCTAAATTAGATACAAATTTGGCCAATGCAATGTATGACTACGTATATATGGTATTGCGATGGTTTACAAAATCTGTTTGGTTATGTTCAACTTTATTTTGAACCTCATTTTTTGTCTTAAAATCTTTATTATTTGAGACGATCGGCGATGGCGAATTGTGCATTTTCTAGCGATTTTGCCCATATATTTTTCATTCTAGTAAAAGAACATGTTTGCTCTTACCTGAAATCTGCATTCAGAAAGTGGCTGCTCATATATAGGGCGATTGTAGTCTGGGCTCTTGGAGGTCATCTCCAGAAGCAGATTGGTGGCATAGGCCAAGTACTGGTCCTCAGAGCTTGGGGTATACATGGCTTCTAACATGGCCACCATTCTGTCTATAGTAGCCGTGGGCAGGCGTGTTTCATGACTCCAGAAATTCTGAACGACCAACCTACAAATATACATTCATATTTTAATTTCATTCTTCTAAAATTGTTATTTATCCTTTCAAAAGTCATAAATTATTATGGTATCATTTTACTAATCAAACCTACCGATTTTTCAAGTCGTCATCAGAGAGGCCAGAAAGTAAACCTTCTTTCGCAGCTGTCATGATCTTGTTAGCACCTTCAGTATCTTCGTCCCTGAAATTGGCCAAATTGAAGGTTTTCCCTTTAAGGTTCATAGAGTGGAATGATCAGTTGGTGAAATATATATATAGACTAATGTGGACAAGATACCAACATAGTCAGGCCAGGGAACAAAGAATGGGCAAGCACACCTAAGTCCTTACGTAGGAGATCCATCTTTTAATTAGGATTCGTGCTGAGTAATAAGTGGGTTGGGAGTGTATATATTTTGGTATTTTCTTCTGCTGTAACTGATGTTCAGGTAGATGTGATAGGATTATACAAGCAGCAGCAAACTAGCAAGCAAGGAAATGTTTCTATTGTTCAATGTGTACATGTATGATTTTCCCACCAGATATCAAGACAAGCATAACGATGTTTCCTCATGAGAAATCGTGTTTATGTTTATTCAACTTATTTACATATTTGTTAATCCCGTAATAGCCATAATGAACAAAAATTCACATAATGTGTTTGATGTCATATATGATTATACTTATATAACGAAAAAAGGTGTTTCTGCATACATGAAGATTTAAGACAGGTTTATGAAGATTAAGTGAGACCTGAAATAGAATATTAATCCTGAACGACTAAAAGCTATGAGATCACACAAGCAAAAGGTTACATCTATTAATTTTCTTGAAAAGTGTCAGAGTTCAATTGTATAGGTACATTAATAAGTTCAATTGTAGGTACATTAAAGCTGCATTCCCAGGTAGTAAGACTGAGTGGTTCTTCAGGAATTACATTCATATTAGTTCCAAAACTCAATAATATCAATCTCTCACTTAATGAAAAGTAAGATAAATGTCTAAATTCTGTGATTTTACGATCGGGGAAACACTGAGATGTGCGTTCAGTCCACCATTGTAGTGTTCTAGATGCACTGAATTGACACGAGGTGGCACCTCTGTGCCACGCCCAGCACCATGTTTCTCTCTCAATCCGCACTAACTGACCCTGGTTGCCCATGCGCACTTGGGGACTCTGGGACTGACAAACAGACATGCCGAGTTACGGTGGACACCAGTAGATTTGGAGGCGTATTTCTTCTCAAATATATTAAGAAAGAGACCCAAACTCTTGGGATAAGGTGGGGTAGGGTATTTGCTCCCTAAATAAGTGAAATTTGAGATTTGTATAGAAATTAGCTGGGAATGCAGCTTTAATAGGTGTCAAGACTGGTTAGACTTTTTATCAAAACATACAAGGAGTGAAAGACTTTGCCTTACATTAGACATTCGGTGATTTGGAACGATGTATCTTATGCCAATTCAACTTATATTTTATAGTCAATAACACACTTCTTTACTTACATTTCCTCACTATACGAAACAAAGACAATCGCCATGATATTAGAGACAGCTAACAGCTGAGATTTGAATGAAAGAGAACAAATACAGCGAATACAAAAAGACAAATACTTCATTTTAAAAGCTGACCGTCACTCACACGATCGCATATCACTAACAGTGGAGTAAGCTAAGAGAATATTCATCCAAAAGCAGCATATAACTTTGTTTTCATGAAAGTATTATTTAATTGCTTAAAACGACAGGATATATTTAATACAATGCAATAAATAAATTAAATACAATGCAATAAACCAACAGTAAATCTAAGCAAATAAACAATAAGGCGTGTTTCCGATTTATATAAATGAAAACTAGGTAGGGGGATGTCAGTTTTAATTTTTTGTTAAGGAAACCACCTTTGAGGAACTGAAAAAAATGTATCTCTTCTAACAATACTTAAACAAGAGAAATGTACCTTTTATGTGTTTCTTTTTGGCCAGGAATACTTGTTTCCTGCTTCGATTAGCTTTTTTGGTAAAAACATCCCTAAAACAAATTAGGCAAGCTCAATTTTCTTTCTAGGTGGGGTAGGTGGTTTTTCTAGGTAGGAGGGAAATCGGAGACATACCTATTTCTTTTTGCCAAATAGTAAAATGCTTTATTTCTGCTTGCATCTGAAATGCCAAAATGTCCTACCTGTAGTTGTCATAGATCCACATGAGAGCTTCATACATTTTACTGCGACATTCCACATTGGGGTGTTTGGAGAAGCTCGTTATTGCAGGTAAGAACGTGAGCAGTTCATGGCTTTTCAACTTTGCCATCATGCTGCACAGGAGCTTCATTGCCACCAGTTGGCAAGGGTCATCTCTGCAAAAGGAAATGGTTGAAGCTATGTAACAATGTAGTTTATTTTTCACAAATTCAGGATTCTTTCTCTCTTGAAATTTTCATTATTTCTGTACTTTTGCAAAACATCCAGCCTCCAGTGAGGATTGAACTCACGACCCCTGGTTTACAAGACCAGTGCTCTAGCCACTGAGCTATGGAGGCAGCTATGCATGGGTAATTACATTATTGAAAGTAGCTTTTGCAACAACTCTGATGCATGAGCAGCTGCCATTATAGATCAATGGGCATTATTGACAATTCATGCCCAACACATGCATTTAAATGTTGTTAATATGTGGCAGGTTAAACAATGGAGGATATGCCTTCTTATACTTGTCTGTTTAATGTTCATAAACGTATTGTTACGTTCAAGACTCCTCTTGTTACAACATAACACTTCCTTAAGCTTCTGATAGTTCCTCATATTAGGAAAATGGTACAGATCAGTGTTTCATAGTTATTTTGTTTACTCATTACTCATTATTTATTTTATTTTACTATGTTTACTCAGTTATTTATGGGACATTTCATATACCATTACATTAGAATCTAGAGAAATGAATCAAATTGTTCCCGCTAAAAGATTTGAAGGCTTAATTTACAAAATTGGAACATTTTGTATCCAGGGAGTATAGTGAGTGAGTGGGGTGTTTTGGTGCTTATTAGGAGGAGTAGTGCCATAGTCTCCACATCCACCATATTATGGAAGTCACTACAATGCATTAGCAGTGTGTAAGTTTCATGCCTCCAGCAGGACAGTGTTTCAAAATCATATATGTATATACCTGGAGTATAGGGGAATCTTCAAGTACCAATATCTTTGTTTCTAGGGGAAGTAGAGATACATGTGAGGCCATTTTTTGATATGGTAGTTTTTAATGTGAAATCCCTGGCCTTGCTACTTGGTGACTTTCATTCAGTGTATAATCGTTTCATACTTTGGGCTATGTTGGATTTTTGTTGAATAAGGCACACATTTCTTTTAACACCCAGAATATGGTCAAAGACTAGTTTATTTCACTTAGCATTTCTCATATCTGAGTTCCACACTTTTGAGAGTCAATTTGTGCTGAAATAACAAGAATTGAATGATTTTTTTTTGTGCCCCCACAATTACTATATTTATTTTGATGGATGTGTCATTGAGTGGAAAATAATTTTGTTCAAAAAGAAAATGAATTATATAAAAATCTAGCCTCCAGTGAGGATTGAACTCACGACCCCTGGTTTACAAGACCAGTGCTCTAGCCACTGAGCTATGGAGGCTTCTTGTATGTCTTGATTTCCTGACCCCTCAACATCATTTCACACAATGTGCAAGATCTGTGTCACTTCGGAACCAGGTGTTACTAAATATAGTCTGGTCTTTGCTAATGATTATTGAACCAGATTTACAACTAACAGCACCTTTCAAAGTTGCCCTATAAACACTTGTTGTAGTGACAGGTGAAATTCTGACATTTTAGCATTTAACCTCATGCGGCTAGTTTAGTTATCTGGATTTTCTTTTATGTTGAACCAAATGAAATTGATAAAATACAAGCCTCCAGTGAGGATTGAACTCACGACCCCTGGTTTACAAGACCAGTGCTCTAGCCACTGAGCTATGGAGGCCTCTTGATGTATTAATTATCTGACCCCTCAAAATCATTTCAGACAATTGTAACATGTGTGCCACATATACAGGTTGCCTTGGCCTTGCCTTATTGTCAGTGAAACATCCTCATGTCTATCAAGCCATTCCCAAAGAACAGATTTGAATGAATCTTGTTTTGAGTGGAAAAGGGGAAAGTTTCCCTCCAGTTCATCATCTGTTTCCCTAGGAGACTCATGTAATTAATTTGAACATTAATACAAAAAGTTTATAAAATACAAGCCTCCAGTGAGGATTGAACTCACGACCCCTGGTTTACAAGACCAGTGCTCTAGCCACTGAGCTATGGAGGCTGCTTGTATGTATTAATTACCAGACCCCTCAAAATCATTTCAGACAATCGTAACATGTGTGCCACATCTACAGGTTGCCCTTGCCTTATTGTCAGTGAAACATCCTCAGGTTTATCAAGCCATTCCCAAAGAACAACAGATTTGAATGAATCTTGTTTTGAGTGGAAAAGGGGAAAGTTTCCCTCCAGTTCATCATCTGTTTCCCTAGGAGACTCATGTAATTAATTTGAACATAAAAACAAAATTTTATAAAAGAGCAAGCCTCCAGTGAGGATTGAACTCACGACCCCTGGTTTACAAGACCAGTGCTCTAGCCACTGAGCTATGGAGGCCTCTTGATGTATTAATTATCTGACCCCTCAAAATCATTTCAGACAATTGTAACATGTGTGCCACATCTACAGGTTGCCTTGGCCTTGCCTTATTGTCAGTGAAACATCCTCATGTCTATCAAGCCATTCCCAAAGAACAGATTTGAATGAATCTTGTTTTGAGTGGAAAAGGGGAAAGTTTCCCTCCAGTTCATCATCTGTTTCCCTAGGAGACTCATGTAATTAATTTGAACATAAAAACAAAATTTTATAAAAGAGCAAGCCTCCAGTGAGGATTGAACTCACGACCCCTGGTTTACAAGACCAGTGCTCTAGCCACTGAGCTATGGAGGCTGCTTGGATATCTTGATTACCAGACTCCTCAAAATCATTTCACACGATATGTAACATCTGTGTCACTTCTTAGCCAGGTGTTATTTCAATACATAGGTCTTGGCTTTAATAATTAGAGTGAAACTGATTTACAACTAATAATGCATTTCAAATTCAAAATTGCTGCATGAACACTTGTTGTTGTGGCAGGTGAAATGCCAACATATTTGCATTTTATCTCATGAGGTTTGTTTCCTTAACCAACATTTTATTTATGTTGAACCAAGTGACATTTTATAAAATACAAGCCTCCAGTGAGGATTGAACTCACGACCCCTGGTTTACAAGACCAGTGCTCTAGCCACTGAGCTATGGAGGCTTCTTGTATGTCTTAATTACCAGATCCCTCAACATCATTTCTCACAGTGTGTAACATCTGTGTCATTCTGAATGACAGAAACAGGTGTTACTAAATACAATCTGGACTTGCCTAATGATTATTGAACCAGATTTACAAACTCACAGCATGTTTAAAAGTGGCCTTATAAACACTTGTGGTAGTGACAGGTGAAATTCTGACATTTTTGCATTTAACCTCATGAGGCTCGTTTAGTTATCTGGATTTTCTTTTATGTTGAACCAAATGAAATTGATAAAATACAAGCCTCCAGTGAGGATTGAACTCACGACCCCTGGTTTACAAGACCAGTGCTCTAGCCACTGAGCTATAGAGGCCTCTTGATGTATTAATTATCTGACCCCTCAACATCATTTCAGACAATTGTAACATGTGTGCCACATCTACAGGTTGGCCTTGCCTTATTGTCAGTGAAACATCCTCATGTCTATTAAGCCATTCCCAAAGAACAACAGATTTGAATGTATCTTGTATTGAGTGGAAAAGGGGAAAGTTTCCCTCCAGTACATCATCTGTTTCCCTAGGAGACTCATATAATTGACTAGAATATAACAATGAATTTATAAAATACAAGCCTCCAGTGAGGATTGAACTCACGACCCCTGGTTTACAAGACCAGTGCTCTAGCCACTGAGCTATGGAGGCTGCTTGATGTATATATTACCAGACTCCTCAAAATCATTTCAAACAATTGTAACATGTGTGCCACATCTACAGGTTGGCCTTGCCTTATTGTCAGTGAAACATCCTCATGTCTATCAAGCCATTCCCAAAGAACAGATTTGAATGAATCTTGCTTTGAGTGGAAAAGGGGAAAGTTTCCCTTCAGTACATCATCTGTTTCCCTAGGAGACACATGTAATTAATTAGAATAACAATAAGTTTATAAAATACAAGCCTCCAGTGAGGATTGAACTCACGACCCCTGGTTTACAAGACCAGTGCTCTCTCTAGCCACTGAGCTATGGAGGCTGCTTGTATATCTTAATTAACTGACCCATCAAAATCATTTCTCACAATGTGTAACATCTGTGTACTTCTGAACCAGGTGTTACTATATATAGTCTGATCTTGGCTAATGATTATTGAACCAGATTTACAACTAACAGCACATTTCAAAGTTGCCCTATAAACACTTGTTGTAGTGACAGGTGAAATTCTGACATTTTTACATTTAACCTCATGAGGCTTGTTTATTTATCTGGACTTTCTTTTATGTTGAACCAAATGAAATTTATAAAAGACCAAGCCTCCAGTGAGGATTGAACTCACGACCCCTGGTTTACAAGACCAGTGCTCTAGCCACTGAGCTATGGAGGCTTCTTGTATGCAGCGATAACCAGAATCATCAAAATCATTTCTCACAATGTGTGGCATCTGTGTCACTTCTAAGCCAGGTGTTATTTCAATACATAGGTCTTGGCTTTAATAATTAGAGTGAAACAGATTTACAACTGATAATGCATTTCAAATTCAAAGTTGCTGTATAAACACTTGTATAGGTGACAGGTGAAATGCTGAAATTTTTGCATTCTATCTCATGAGGTTTGTTTCCTTAACTGAAATTCCTTTTATGTTGAACCAAGTGACATTTTATAAAATACAAGCCTCCAGTGAGGATTGAACTCACGACCCCTGGTTTACAAGACCAGTGCTCTAGCCACTGAGCTATGGAGGCTGCTTGATGTATATATTACCAGACTCCTCAAAATCATTTCAAACAATTGTAACATGTGTGTCACTTCTTAGCCTTCTCCCAATCATATGAAACATACATCTGTGATACTCCTTGTCTGCGGACAACTATTTTAGCCAGTCATGTGGAACAGCTGTGACACCAATTCATAAAGCTGAGCTAAACTAGTTAATCCGGCCAATCAATTCTTAATAAGACTTACTTTCCTTATTTGAGACAATAACAGGTAAATGTATTTCATGACATGACATGACATGATATGTGTTACCAATTGAATAATGTAAGACAAAACATTCAAGAAAAGTTATTGTAGACAACTTCACAAAATAACTGGTAAAAACAGTACCTGTGCATGAGTATGCCATTCAGATCTTTACTCTTCATTTCAGTGTAGATGTCACTGATGTGGTCAACCCTACTCAGAATGATTTCCAGGCACAGCGTCCTAAATTCACCGTGCAACTTGGGCAAGAGAAATAGGACCTTGGCGGCATATCTAGAAAAGAAAGGTAACATGACAAAAACTTTAAATACTTTTCTTTTGTAAAATAAATATATATAAAAAAACATACATTAAGAATCAGGAATTGTGGAGGGATCTGCTTCATTTCTGTAAGTCGGGTTATACTAAAAGTATTGGAAATTCTCAAAAAGAGAGTGATATCTTATTACCTAGAGCCCCTAGTACATGTACAGAAGATTTTCAACTGATTTAACATTTTGATGACCAAGAAATATCAGATTTCGATTTTTGTTGCTGACAATTTTTACCAAATTTGGTTGTAAATGGGAGAATTTTGGGGAAATTTAACAATTGTGATTTTAGTAATTATTATAAATTTTACTGAGGACTTGCATCCATGTCCTGCGCATCTGTGGCCAATAACCTTCATACTATCAACCAATTTCCGATCTCCCACGATACATTTCTAATTATACACACTTTCATCCCAACAAGGCACACCTTGGGGAGGTTGAAATTGAGTACTTGCAACAGAGCCACATAGTACAGCTCTGCTTGCAAAAGTTAAATTTTCTCATAAAATTTCAGGGCTAACAGACTCTTTAAATGGATTTTAATCCAATCTTTATGAAAGAGAGGGCTTACTTGTCTACAGCGGGAGGGTAATGTCTCTGCATGCCATGCACACAAGAAATGAATATATCTGGTTTGGTCTGCTGTGTAGGTGACATCATAGCTGCAATATTGTTCATGTATGCATCCCGCCACTTCTCCGAGTCTTCATCTTTCTCCTTCTCAGTCATGTACTTTAGAGTCATGCCCACAACCTCTGCAGCAGCTGAGTGCACGGGCTTATGATAGTTGGTCATATTCAACGCAAGATGTTTGAAGAACCTGAAAAATCAAATATATTCATAGAATGGAGGAGTCTGTGACAAAAAAGGCTTTCAATACAAAATATATAACTACAAGGAGCACCCTATTAACACCCATCATTATAAAGACTTCCGGTCGAGCTTGGTTTGAGAACAAACGGACGGAGCATCTGCTCCTTTTCTTTTTCAGAATCAAGACATCCCTAGGAGTAACTCAGGTTCCAAAGTACAGTTGTGGTGACATAAAGTACCAAGGAACAAGCAGAACTCGTTAGTAGAATCAGTTAACTGAGTTTACAGAAGTTTGGACGATTTTAATTTTCACGCACCCGAGCGGTAAGACTCTCCCCACCAGCACACACTGGAGGAAGCGTGCTCACCTAATATCGCCTGAAGGGAAGTTAAAAAGACAGTATTTGTGGTGCCATCCGGCACAAGGTGTGAGTTTTGAACTCTGACTAGTATCTTTTATCAACTGGACGTTTGAGAAAGCAATCTTGTGTGGAATGCGCACGATCTGGTGGAATTGTTATACAAGTGTTTAGCTGTACTGTAAATCCAGTTCAAAACTGGCGCCATCTTGGCACCTTGCCATCCTCACCGGAGGAGGACAAGTGAGACGAGGACTAAGGGCAGACTGACAACAGCGATCCCCGCACTGGAGTCTATGTACAAGGACAGTTAAGGTTTCAGGAAAACTCATACAGGACATAATTTGACTGATCTCTCAGGACTCGGTGAAAAACGGTTTGAGAAATATGCCTACATGAATGTTATTGCTTGTATAGTTATGATAAACATTGACACGTTACTGTGATTTTGGAACTAAGCGGGGAAAACCCTTGAAGGAAGTCTGATTTTTGCGCATGCGCAGCATCTTCTTCCGCCCAAGCCTTTCAATAACAATAACAATAAGCCACGTGGCTGCTGAGCACGTGTACCGCTAAGTAGTCAGACTCCCATCTCTATACACTGTCAATATAGTAGAATCATTAGTGCTACGTTGAACAGTCCAATAGTAAACAGCTGTAGTGCTGTGCACATGAATCTGGACAAACAAAATAAAAGTGCTGTTAAGAGTGCACGGATGGAAGGAGGTCAGCCTAGAAGCAAAAAAGTTAAATATAGTGAGATGGCTGGAGAAAACGGAACTAGTGAGGAACTGAAAATGGAGGAGGATGTAGCATATGTGGCAGATGATAAAGCAGATGATAAAGCCGCGGCCAGTCAAGGCTTCATGAAAGCCATGGAGGCCCGGCTCCAGGGTCAACTCGGCGCATGCCTTGCTGTCGTTAAAACTGTGGCAAGTCACACTACCAAGTTGGAAGAAAATGATAAAGAGTGGGTGGAAGCAAAAAAACAAAACACAGAGAGAGACAAAAAAACTGCAGCAATGGAAAGAGAAATACAGACCCAAAAAGCGGAGATAAAAAATCTCAGAAAAAATGCAATCTGTAAGAATGACCCAGCTTTTCTGCGATTAGCTGAACAGGCAAAATTAGCGGAGGAAACTAGAATCCTCAAGGATAAGGATAGTTTGAAACACTGCCTTATCTTGGAGGGAATCCCCGTCACTGGAAAAAAAGTAGAGGATAAGGTCTTTGTGGACAAGTCGGTCCAATTCATATTTGACCAAGGAGTAGGCCTGATCAAGCCAGACAAGCTGAGAGTGTACAGGATTGGGCCAGTAGTCAAACTGGCTTTCAATCTAGTAGAGGAAGAGGAAGAATTCTGGTCCAAAAGGGCCAACCTGAAAAACATGGACTATTCGTCAATTGGTGCTAAGATCTGGGTTAAGAGGGACCTACCCAAAACCCTCCGAGAGAGAGTGGCTAAAGCTGACTTCATCGTAAGGAGAGCCAAAGCTTCGGAAATGTATGATAACCCCTATCAAGTTGATGGGAACGTCTACCTTGATGGAATTGTATATAATCATGACATGCTCGATCTGTTACCAGAGCACATCAATCCGGTATATCTGGCAAGAAAGGAGAATGAAGAAACGTTTGTATTTTTTGGAGGGGAATCGCCCCTCTCAAATCACCACATGGCTGGGTTCAGAGTGTGTGGTGAGCAATACTCGTCTATGGAGCAATATCTAGCTCACTCATGTATGTTGGGGCTGGGAAATACAACGAAAGCCAACGCAGTGATGAGCCTCAAGAACCCGTTGGCACTAAAGGCCCATCTAAATGAAGCCAAGAAAGAAGGGTCCAGGTTGTATATTGAGTGGAAGTCCAAAATCGCCGACATCGTGTATGATGGCCTGAAGGCCAAAGCTGAAGCCAACGACTACATCGCGCAATACCTAGTCAGCACGGGTACTAAGTCTCTGGCCGAAGCCTCCCCCACGGATTCTCTTTGGGGAATAGGCATGGGCCTGAAAGACGAAGAAGTCCTCAACAGAGAGAAGTGGCCCAAGGAGGGTAATATTATGGGCAGGCAGTGGGAGAAGGTTAGAGATCTACTGAAAAAGCAAGGTCTGAAGAAGAAGGACTAGTGATTCGGTGAACGGATCATGTCTGGTTTGTTATTGTTTTGACATTCCGGTTCCTCTTTCATGATGGCGGACCACGCTATTCTCGATAGGGGCTCGGACTTAAATAACACTTCGGATTTCAGTGACAATACCGAAGCCAGCGGTGAAACTGGCCCTGTCAGTAGCTCTTTTGAAGACAGAAGTAATTATATTGATTTTGTGTCTCTTAATGTAAACGGTATGTCGGAAATCAAGGGAAGAAAGGCGGTCTTCAGTGACTTCCTTAAGCTCGAGACGACGATAATAGCATTACAAGAGACTCACTCTACCTCGGGAGCAGAGAAGGTATGGGCCAACCAGTGGAAGGGGAAATCATTCTTCAGCCACGGAAGGTCCAATTCTTGCGGCGTCATGCTATTGTTTTCAAAACACCTAGACATTAAAGTTTTAGCTAAGGGTAATGACTGCGAAGGGAGATTTGTTTATGTAGTGTTTGAGATGAATCAAATTAAATTTTGTTGTATGTCTGTTTACATGCCAACGTCGTGCAATTTAGATGACCAACTTAAGATGCTAATTGAGATAGAGAAATGTATTGCTAAACTGGAATATGATTCTTTATGTATAATGGGTGATTTCAATATAGATCTGGTCAACAAGCCTGAGAACCCCAACTCTGAAAAAATGTCAGAAATGATGAGCAGGTTTGACTTGTACGACGGCCTGCAGTGTACAGGAGAGGTTAATCATACATGGATAAGACTTAATCAAAAATCTCGATTGGATTATATTCTTATGGATGAGTTTCTCCAAAGCAAATGTGTAGAGAGCAGCAATGAAATTAATGATCACTCAGATCACAAAACTGTCAGTGTAAAAATTAAAATTGCAGCAAGAGAGAGAGGAAAGGGTCATTGGAAATTCAACTCCAAGCTTTTGGAGGATGACGATTTTTGTGAAGGTGTGCGCATCATTGCTAAGGAGGTTGAAGGTATGGAGAGAGACATGTGCGATGTTCTCAGATGGGAGCATTTTAAAATGAAATGCAAAAATTTTGCGATAAGGTATGGTAAAGAATTAGCGAAGGAACGAAGGGATGACCTAGAAAACCTCCGGGCAAGGCTGCGCACGCTTGATAATTGTAATGTACTGGATGACAACCAACTATTGGAAAAAAAAATATTAGGTGTGAACTAAGAGAACATAACTTGATCAAAGCGGAGGGGGCCCTACTCCGGTCCAGAGCTCACTGGATGGTCGACGGAGAAAGGAGCTCCAAATACTTCTTGAATTTAGAAAAAAGCTTGGCAAAAGGTAAATGCATCTCTAGCTTGATTATTAATGGGGTTATGAGTAGTGATACCAAGGAGATCCTAAAAGAAGGGGAAAACTTTTATAGTTCACTCTATGACGAAGGAGTAAATTCGTCACAAGATGCAGATACATTCTTGTCAGCTAATTCCAAAAAGATAAGTGAGACTGATCGCCAATTTTTAGAACTCCCCATATCAGCAAGGGAGGTATATAAGGTGGTTAAAGCCCTGAAGAATGGTAAATCACCAGGTAGTGACGGATTTACGTCGGAATTTTACAAATATTTTTGGCCGCAGTTAGAGAAAATGTTTATGTGGATGATCCAAGCGGTGAAAGATAATGGTTTCATGTCATGGGAGCAAAACAAAGGGCTGGTGTCGGTTATACCCAAAAAAGGCAGTGATTTAAGGTATATTAAAGGGTGGAGACCCATCACTCTATTGAACATTGACTATAAAATCGTGTCCAAAATTATCGCTGAAAGAATGAGTAGGGTGTTGGGTACAATAATTGACGAAGACCAGACTGGTTTCATGAAAGGTCGCTATATTGGAGAGACAATAAGAAGAGTGCATGACATTATTGATTTGATTCACGCTAAGAAAGAGGAAGGTCTAATCGTAGCAATCGATTTCAGAAAAGCTTATGATACCGTAAGCTGGAGTTTTTTAGAAAAAACGTTAGCATATTTTGGTTTCCCGCCCTATATTATTGAATGGATCCAGACTCTTCTCAATAACTCCAAAGCGGCCTTCGTTAAAGTGACACTTCTCACTGTTGTTGGCTAGATTATGGAGTAACGGAATTTCTACTTCATTTTCTAGTGTTTGATTCACCTTACCCTCCTAACTAACTCCTGTGGATATCAAAACTCTAACATTTATATCATATCAGATATTTGGTAAAACAGTGAGCAAAATCGTTTTTGCTTGCCAACCCCAACTGTCAAGCTATGTCAGAGTGGCAGTTGGGTTCTGGCATCTGGAGTTACATAATGCCAGGCTTGTCCATAGACTCCTGGGTTAAGACTAGTTACATCCATGGGCATTATTGAGTGGGGGCAGCACCTGACGGCTACTATTCTGTGATTTGAAAGCTGGTCTATTCATTAAACTTATTTAATGATTATTGAATGAGGAAACAATGTTGGGGCTCTATACTTTAGAAATTGTCATACATATCCTATATGGTTAGACTGAATAAGTTTCATGTGATTCTGTGACTACTCGTTTTAACTATCTTAGCCACTTTAATAACGGATTCTCATCTGACTGGTTTGATCTTAAGCGAGGGGTCAAACAGGGGGACCCTATTTCCCCTGCTCTCTTTACAATTGTTGTCGAGGTGATGGGTATAGCAATTCGAAGTGACCCTAGAATAGAAGGTATTGTAACTGGCGAGGTAGAGCACAAAATCGCACAATTCGCGGATGATACCACGTTCATGCTCAGAAATGTAGAGTCTTTATATCGCGTCATGCAGGTCCTCAAATCGTTCGGTAGAGCATCTGGTCTTAAACTGAATGAAGAAAAGACCATGGGATTGTCCATTGGCTCGTTTGATAATTCCGTGTTGTCCGAATGCCCGGTGTCCTTCCAAAGTTGTCTTAAAATATTGGGAGTATGGTTCGCCCATCCCAAGTATGTTCAGAGAGAAGCTAACCTTAATTACCATGAAGCCATAAAGAAAATGAAAGGATTGGTTGGGGCTTGGGCCCCAAGACAATTATCATTGAAGGGAAAAACTGTAATTAACAATGTTCTAATGCTTCCTATCCTGCAACATGCCATATCTGTAGCTGCTACGAACGAGATTTTTATCAGAGAAGTTGAGAAGGTGGCCAAGACCCTCATGTGGGGTTCTAGAAGATGCAAAATAGCATGGGATTACCTCAAACAGGAGGTGGGGGAGGGGGGACTGGGGTACAGATCCATTAGAGAAGTCATTCAAGCGAATAGAATCTCATGGGTTAAAAGAATGCTGGAGAACCCCGATGCGAAGTGGATTCGCACCTTGGAATCCTTCCACGGGGAGAAAATTGATGTAATTCTATTATCAAGAAATAAGCCCAATGAGAGTCTAGGTCAATTTTATGATGAAATATTCCAAATTTGGAACAGAGTATATTATAGGCATTGGCCGACGTCCCAAGCGGAAGTACGCAGGGAGAGATTCATGTTGAATAGAACGTTAAGGGTCAAAGGTCATATGATATATAACAAGGAATGGGCCTCAAAAGGGCCTACAACTGTAGGAGACCTGATTGATGAACAAGGTCGAACGTTGACTGCGGAGGCTGTGAGGGAAAAATTCCAAGTGAATTTTACCTTTCTTGACATGATTAGGATAAAAAGGCATGCCCCCCCTAGCTGGTGGTATCTCTTGGAGCAGGAGGAAGATCCTCCTCCTCCTACCACTGAAAGGGGCAAGATAGCTAACTTTGTGATTAATGATGTGACCTTGAATATATACAACTGTTGTGTCAATAAAGTGTATAAAGCCCTTATAGCGAGAACTATGCCTGACATGGAGAAATACTTTAAATGGAATGACATTTTGAATAATCCAGAAGCTATCCCGTCGCGTGAAAATTTGCAAAAGAGAGCGGTGATACCCAGAAATGTAGGGGTGGAGCCGAGACTACAGGCACTGCAGTTCAAAATCTTTCACAGAAACATCTGTTGCAATGAGTTCCTATGTAATATCACAATTAAAAACAGCCCTGTATGTATATTCTGTGGATATGCGGATGATATTCTGCATTTCTTCTATTGGTGCAAGAGGGTTAAAACCTTCTGGTTCCGAATCCGAGATTGGTTATACGAAAGATTTCATAACATTGTTCCTAATATTGTTACACCCACCCCAGTTCTGTTGGGGGTTGTGGAGAGTGGGAATATGTACGACTTTGTAAATTGGTTGTTTATCCAAGCTAAGAATTATATTCATAGGCAGAGGTTATTTTTTAACAACGACATTTGCCTAATACAATTCATAAGGGAGACAGTTAAAAAGTTTAGAGCCATCCAATATGGAGAGAAAGTCTTCCAAAAGCAGGGGGGGGGGGGAGAAAAGTGGAGAGTGTATATCCGTGACTTGAGCGAGAGCCTCTCTAATGGGTGATGTAAGCTCATTATATGTGGCGGTATATTGTAAGAAAATTTTTAGCTTATCATGAGGTTTGTTCTTTGCATGCGGGCCTGGCTTTAGTAGCAGGCAATGGTGTAGAAAATGTCAGAAAACCCCAAAAAAAATTCAAATAGTGTGGTAAATAATTATCGCAAGCATGAAACAATGCTAAGAGTGGAGGTTAACGACGCGAGAGCGATAGTATTGTAAAAGCCCAGTTGGCAGGAATTATGAATAAAGTTGCAATGTTTTAAAAATAAAAAAAAACACCCATCATTATGTATTACTAAAATTTCAGTAAGACTTAAGCGAACACATTAGGGATGGTTTAAATATGAACTAAATCATTTTGAACCTGCATCCGCTGAGCTGTCAAAACTTCTATTAAATGTTTCCCCAAAATCATTTCTCAAATATATAGACGGAATTCAGGACCCAACAACGTGGACGCAGCTTTTAATACCTATAAAGTAGCGGCTTCTGATACATCTATTCTATAAACACCGGACATATGAAGAGGCTCTTACTTGTCTTTGGAGACGTTGCAAGACAGGGCTGAATATGGTTTGATGTGGTTGGTCAGGACGACTCCAAGCATCTGGATGCCCGTCATATTGCTGGTCCCTTTATCAGGTTTACTGAAGTGTTCATAGATCACTCTGGAACAGATAGAAGATGATGCAGTGAATCAAGCCAACATTTATAGATGAAGACGAGATCCGTTCTCACTTATGAAAGAGTATAAGCCATTCTAAGAAATTATTGCAAAAGAAATAAGTGTTAAAGAGATATTGATTCGGTTGTATAAATGAAGGTGAAAAAATTGAAGAACACAGAATGATCAATAATGTTCTAATCGTTACGAAGAATTACATAAATAGGCAAAAGCTATTCCACGAGAAAGAAAGTAACTTAAAAGTGCACTTAAATGAATTTTTAAAAGCACATGAGAGCAATGCTAGAGTGCGATAGAAGATATGAAACGTGTAGTAGCAAGCATGTCAAATGGAAACCATTTGTGAAAAAGAAAAAGAACTATCAAGGTGACTAATATTAGAAGTATAGGCCTTTTCGCAGATAGGAAGGGAAACAAAATATGATAAAGCCGATATAAATTTTTAGTTAGAAATTAAGAAGATTAACCACCGAATCTTGCACATTTTTAAGTTTTATTGCATTTATTAATTTTAATTATATATGTGATAAAGGTTAAATCAAATGTGAAAAAATATTTAAGCAATTATTGCTAGTAATTAATATGTCTGCTTAGTATTAGAAGCCCAGATGGCAGAATACGAAAATAAAGGAGTTGCAAAAAATAGATATGAAGGATCATCAATATCGGATTACAACACCTTGCGTTGCAAAATGATAAATGAGAGAGGTCAAGTTACTTACTGGTAGGGGACTGTGAGTGTAGTTTTCCATACCTCCACAAGGGTTTTAACGACATCTAAATTATTCTTTAGAATGCCCCTTGTATCGTGGTGACAGTTCCTGAGAAGAAATTCAAGGAGAGAACTTGCCATACTCCTCTCTACCGTGGAATCCTAAAGAATGTGTATAAAAGAGTGAATGAATGAATGCTGATGATAAAATGGTGAGTAAGGGAGCAAAATATTTTAGAATTTTGAGAGACTTACCCGTTAGGTAGTAACTTGAATTAAAATTATAGTATGGCGCCTCTATACTAGATCGCAACTGGCAATATAATCGCATAATATCTATTACATGTATGTTTTTTTAAAATAAAGAATGTGTAAAAAAAGTGAATTAATCCTTGGATGATAAAAATGGCGCGCAAAGGAGCAAAAGACAGAGCCGACCACTACCAAATATTACACTCAACAAAGCGTATTCAATAAAATTATTTTAAAAAAAATCCTACCTCTGGAATAGCCACTGTGTGCCAGGACAGTATTGTGACGACGAGGTCTACAATGAAGTAGTGAATGCCAGGGCTCTGGGTCTCTCCAGTTACAATAATCTGCACGATGGGGCCGAGCCAGAACTTGGCGTAAGGCTTGAACACCTCCTCTGCATTGACGATCAGTTTGGCTATGAAGAGTTTGACGTTTGTAGGGGTGGCGTGATTTTTGATTTTCTTGTAAAAGTGATCCATCCAAGGAGGCATGGACGTTGGAGATGCACCCTGGAATAACAATGATCACAAAAATGATCACAGAAACAAAGTATGATAAAAAGAAAAGTTGTTTTATTGTACCAGAAGATCGAATTGTCATCGACGGTTTATGGTATTTTCAATTTCAGAATCTAAAATGTTTTAAAAATGAATATAGCAAGAGGGTTTGGAAACCTCTCGCAGCGGGATAAAACACCGCAGGACTGTATTAAACAGATCGATAATTTTAATGAATATATTGATATTCATATATTCCTTTTCGATGACTATTAGTATTAGTATTTGTATTAGTATTTAGTATTTGACTATTAGAGAAAAGAGGACGGTCATGGGCTATGAATGGGCGTGGAACTTAGAGGCAGAAACGCAAATACAAGTGTTAAGTATGTACTTAATACTTGTACTCAAGTATAGACTAGGTTGATATCACTTATATAAGGCCGACATGTGTAAAACTGACAACAGTCATATGTCATTTGTAGTTTGTAAGTATAGGCCTAGTGTATACTAGCAGAGTTGTATATGTGATATACAACTCTGATACTAGTCATATCATCTGTAGCTAGATACCATAACAATATGATTGAGTTGTCTCAACACAATACCCGGTGAGGGATGGGACTGGACACCCTATTTCTATAGCAGTCCCATCCAAAGCCAACGACCTTACTCTAAGTATTTAAAGATCAAATAAAACGGTTTATCAATCAATAAAATCATCTATGAAATGTCATTGATAAACACTTATGATACAGAACTGCCACAAGAGGTATTATAATGGGTTGAGACAACTAATAAAGCTCTAATTCAATTCAAATCGAGTTCCGACTCCAATGCCCTTGCTGTGTGCGCTAATTGAGTTAGGCTGAGGGACTTGATGCTACCTTAGTAGTAATATACAAGATGCTACCGAGCTTCGTTCATTCTCCAGAATAACATAATGTCTGTTATATCGATGAAACACATTCTAACACCATTTTTTAAATGTTTTTGCCAAACCATTGATTGAAAGGTATAGACTTTTCTTTTCTTTTCTGCTGAACCAAATGAAATTGATAAAATACAAGCCTCCAGTGAGGATTGAACTCACGACCCCTGGTTTACAAGACCAGTGCTCTAGCCACTGAGCTATGGAGGCTTCTTGGGTGTCTTGATTTCCTGACCCCTCAACATCATTTCACACAATGTGTAACATCTGTGTCATTTCTGAAACAGGTGTTACTAAATACAGTCTGGACTTGGCTAATATAGTCAGAAGAGATTCCCGAGTTTTCCAGGCCTATTTCGGTGGTTTTTCAGAAGCCGACTGACGGGACAGTAGGGTTATAGTGTATGGTGTGAGGTGGGCCGGTCAGGGGAAAATTTACAGTAAGGAACTGAGACTCTTCGAAAATTTCAAGGCTATTTAATAAACTCCAACAAGATTCAAGGCCCACATGATGATTTTCCAGGCATTTCGACCGAAATTTGCCATTTTCCAGGCTATTCCATGCCTTGAACTTATTTCCCCACAAGGCTTTTCCACGCCCCGCGGAGACCTTGTTTTACTTTAAAAGACGAGGGTATAATAATGACTGATAGCAAAACATATGGCGCAGCTCATCTCACTCATCTGGCTCTGTGGCTTAGAGGGTTAAAGCGCCTGTCTAGTAAACAGGAGATCCTGGGTTCGAATCCCAGCAGAGCCTTTTCCGCAATGGTATCTGTTGGTTTCGCTGCATGATATTGAAACAGCAAATAAACCATCTGGGAAAACCTATATGAAGGCTTATGGGATTCTAAACACCAACCCCAACTATCATTTCGCCCTCATACTACGACGACCATCTAAAAATATAGAGACTAAAAAATACACTCCCTGTTTGTTGACCTGAAAAGTGGAGCATTTCCTAGCGTGGAGAAAATTAACTTTTTAATAAATTTATTGGACTTTAGAGGCCAGAGAATAGCCTCCTGTAGACCTATCTTATCAATATTTATGCGTGGGGTAGGTTTTTCTAAGAAGGGTAGGCCTACAATAAAAATACTCATAAAAATGAATTCACTCGACTTATGGATGCGGCTTAAGGACATGGAAGTATAGGTCCAGTTTATAGATTCATTATGTACAGGAACGCACAAGGAATTATGTCTGGATTATGTTTTTTGTGAATACCTTTTGCTACATGATAAACAGTGAATGGAACCCGATAGAGGTGGAGATCTACAATATTACATGCAATCTTACTCTGTCTACAGCAGGCGTGATGTTGTTTCTCATCATGTGCTGAAGCAGGGCTGTCATGGAGGCCATACATTCATGTTGGTTGAGTTCATCCATTTCCATCTCTACATAATCCTCCTCCACAGTTACGGATACCTCCTGCCAGAACAAGTATAGGAATATATACACCAAATAAATGATAGTGCAATTTAATTCAACATGTTATTCATTTCTACCTACAGCACTGTACAAAAAGTAAAAAAACAAAATTTAAGTAAAGTTAAAGTAAAGAGTCCGAACCATCTACATTCTGAACAGCGACGTAGAAATGTGATTAAATTTCTGATAGTATAACTCGTTAACATGTGGTTTTCCTAAGCGTATATCTAAAACAGTAAACAGCAAGACCTTTTTGGGCTTATACTATGAAAGATTTAGTTATAGCAAATAGGGAAATCTATAAGTCGAAATGCCCCAAATAATTCAAATGTTCAAATAAATGCTATCTATGATAATAGGTAGAGTACTAGTCTGTGTACCTGGGAAGAAGAATCTGACTCAGATCGTTTCATCGATGATGTGCGACTCATACTCCCCATGCTCCCTGACATCAAACTGGCCTGAAATTAATGAATACCGTATGTGATTGTTAATGATTCTTTTTTTGCGATGCCCCCCCCCCCCCCTCCGCCCCACAAAAAAAACTCTATCCCATCTTAAAATCTTAAGATTATACGAGACTTACCTATGGTGAAGTAGAATCAGGTAATTATTTTACCCTGCCTTAAACTGGTTTTTAATCCTAACAAAAATTACCTTCAAAAGCACATTTCTATTGTGGTGAAATAACCATTTTTTCAGTTTTGAAAACAATCATTGTAAAAAGATAAACCACCCTTTTCTCAGTTCATGAAAGGTGGTTTCCGAAAAGAAAAGAAATGACCACCCACTATATATGACATAGTATAGTGCCTTGGTCAAAGTCAACATTGCCTATACTACTTACATGCTACCGCGTATGCGGTAACTTTGCCTATGCTACTTATATATGCTCTATGTTCTTTACCTTGCGTAAGGCTTTTACACAGATTATATTCTATGTTGCCTTATGTTGTTTTAACACCAGAGAGAGTGATTATTCAACGATATGCTTTTTACCTACTGTTTTACTACTTCTTTACCTACTACATATGAACACCTTTATGTTTTATTATGACTATTTACCATATTAACCTATCAGCTCAATAAACGCTAGCTTGTCAACAGTAGAACTTTGTTCTCGTTGTATTTCTCCTCCTCAATACAAACCAGTGTCATTACAGTATGGTGCCGTGACCTTCTTGAGGAGTAAACCCGATTTATTTCTTATTTTTCATTAAATGAGAAAATTCATATACCAAGTTCTGTGGACACAGAACAAACCGCGATCATATATGTCTCATGATGGGCATACTCAAGCCGCACTAAAGGCGGAGAATCTATGCATCAACGATGAAAACTGCTAAATAAAAAATTCCAATAACAAAAATTCTTACTGAAGCGGCTGAGTTTGCGAAGTCAAACTGAGAGATGTCAGCACTGAGGCTGCTGTCGGCCAAGTACTGTGAGGCGAGATAATGCACCGATGTGGAGAGGTTCAGATCGTCTTCCCCAGCCTTCCGCCCGTCACGCACCTCCTTACGGATAGATACAAACCTCTTCCTTCTACCTAACGGCGTCTGCAAATGCATGTCAAATGGACTGTAAAGGGTGGCATCCACTGGCTGCGGTAAGCTCTGCGGTAAGCCTTGCGATGGTGTTGCGATAGTGAAGAGAGGCGAGGACCTGCCTACATGGCCAGCGAACCAAGTAGGCTGGACCTCGTCATTCCTCTCCACCTACAGAACCAGCACAAACCATCGCAAGGCTTACCACAACCAGTGGAGAACCCCCCCCCCCCCTTAATTAAACGCCATTTTCTAAGTCGCCCGAAGGCTAGTGAACAAATAAAGAAACATCTAAACAATACTTTATTATTCCTCCACGATATCATCAAACTTCAACTGATACACTCTTTCTTCAAGATGTATTTTTTTTATGAAATAAGACCTTCTATGAGAAGAAGTCACCATCATCCTAATTGCCAAAACATAGGCTCACAATAAAATGTCACAGGCCATTAATACCAATGTTATTTGATCACATTTACCTCCATTTCTACATCAAAGTTGTATCTTTTGTCAGGATCCACGAGGTTTTCCAGTAGTAACTGACCCTGAAAATGGAATCGATAAAAAAAGAAAGTTATCCGACAGGAATACGTAGGTATTTTTTAAGAAACAATAAAAAAAAACATGTATTTTCTCCGTGATTTGAAATCGGGGAGGGAGGTACCTTTCTTTCCCATTCATTGCATTATGCACGAAATAGCAAATGAATAGTCCTCTGTACTTCAAATATGGCCATAAGCCAATACCTATCCTATATGATTAATTTGATAAAGTTAAAAGATATTTCATGAGTACCGAATAATCGGAATTTAATGAGAAAAGCCAATTTAAGTAGGGCCGTATAAATATATCATGTCACAATGCATTTAAACTAAATTATATAATCTTTTTTTAAAAAAAACTTTCCGAATCTGAATCAGCATAGAGAAGTAAAAACAGTCCATACCTTGGCGATGTTCTCATTGAAGAGGAAGCCATTATAAAACTTGATGTCTGTTTGGGTACAGCTGATGACAGCGATCAGTGTGTTGTATGCGGCGCAGTGATACTGTCTCCGCAAACCCGAACACAATGTTTCCCCCCTGCAATCCTCACCCTTGGCCTGGTTGGATAACCTTGAATGGAATATAGGTATTATTTTAGTAGATGGTTGAAAAGTTGAAGTTAAATTTACATTCCCATCTAAATCGACCCAAACAAATTTTCCTCAATTTTTACTTTTGTTGATTCTTAGCACTGTAAAATAGAATATTTAAATAATTGGTATTACCTCTGGTTCCATTGTTATACCTCATTGTGTCATACCAATAATTTTCAATTTATGCATGCTAGCTCCTTTCTCTCTGAAGGCTAGCCAGGTACTAATTTATCCTGCACCCTGATTGGTCGCTTTCATACACTACCGAATCTTCACTCTTTTATGTTACATCCATTATAACACCATATCCTTTTCTCAGTATTTTCGTTATTTTTGTACTTTGCAGTTTTACAGTGGCAATTTGGCATGAAATAGGTTAATAGTGCAATTTGCTGGCCTCTTGATATACCGATTTAGGCAGTGCTATGCTAACATTTTCAAGATGGCCATTCCAACCTTATCTTCATTTAGAATAGGACCTTACTTTGTGACGGCTGTGGCTAGTTCCTTGCCAGTTTCGACCACCTGGTCCTTATAGACAGCATTGATGCGAGAAGTCTTAGAGCATACATCGTCTTTCTTCAAGCGAGAAAACACGATCTCCAGCAATTCTAAGCAGCACATCTTGGATATAAGTTGAGTGCTCATGGTGTCTTCTGATGCCTGAAACCAAGAGAGCTTAAACAATCATTTAAAGCTTATGACATCAACATTGCCAGAAATCTGTACCAACTTTACTTAAATTATTTCTTTTTCCTTCCACAGTTCACATAAGGAAAGAAGGTTTAACAGACATGTAGCGGAATCTGGAAATAAAACCGTCCTAGTTAGTTGCGCAAATCTACTTTTATTTATTTTTTAATATACTATATATCCAAATCTTACCTTATTGAGTCTGTTCTCAATAGTAGACATGATCTCTTTGATGTGGTCACAGAAGAACTCTATTAATGCACCAGGGTGCACCATTCTCAGCATGGGCAGACATACCCTCTCTAAAGCTGCTCTTCGGATTTCGTTTGGGAAGCTTCCCTCCTTCTTAAAGATCCCATAGGAGACGTCCAACGCACCCTTATGCTTGTCCATAGGTAGCCTGGAAAGGAGGAATATTCATTCAATCATTCTTTTCACACATTTTGAAAGGTGGACGTAAGTTGGGTCGTGCCAAAAATACTGAACATTTTCGAGGAAAAGAAGAGTGAATTCCTAATATTTAGGGTCTCTACTACATGTACGGAATGTTTTAAGCAGACGTGATGTTGATGACCCTGAGATTTTAAGATTTAAATAATTGAAATTTGGCTAACCAGAATTGGCTCTTTTTTTCATTAAAGATATACGTAATTTGGTTTAAAATGATGGTAGATTTGATTTCTTTTTGAAACATGCTGATTTCAGTACAGATATCGAAGACATGCATCCGTGTTGAGAGAACTACCCATGTATTATTGACTATGATTTTATTATTTAAAACATCCCCTCCCTCCCCCCCCCCCACCCCGAAAAAAACAACCCCCAAACTGGCACTGACTAACCTTTTGATGAAAAGGATGAATGTGTTCTGTATCTCCTCCTCGTGACTGTGCCTGGCTTCACGACACATAATGCTGAGGACCAGCTCCAGCATCATGAAACTGCCAGAAATGTGCAGTCCGGAGAGAATCTGCAAAGACAGTGAAGAGGCACTTTAACACGAATGTAGTATAAAGTATTGAGTCATCATGTATCGTTTAACATTGAAACCCACAAACCTGAATAAAGATAATTCAATGTCGGAACAATTATATTGTAGCTACGGGTTGGTCAAATTTGACAGACTTTCCACATTAAAATAATAAAGATTTCTTTTGGCAGGCGAGAAAGACTGAGATGCACAATTCTGTTATTAAGATTAAACCAGTGAATGTGAAATTCATAAAAATAAAGAACCTGTCCCCCTTCAATCTTCAAATATTGGCGAACATAAATCAGTTAAATTATCAGGTACTAATCCTCAACTTGGAAATACAACTGTACCTTGTTTAAAGCAGTTATGTAGTCATTATACATGGGACTGCCATAGATGAATTCGGAACTTTTCATAGGGAAATTATCAGCAACTAGTCGATCCAACCGCGTCCTATCATATCAAAGTCAAGATAATCATAAAATGTTAATTACAAACAGGCGTTCATTTAACAATATTATAGAATGAATAGAAAAAAATATAGAATATAATTAATCTAATTACTAAAAATGATTAATGTGATTGATAATGGCCGATTATCAACAATGATCGTTAATGTGAATAACGCCCGGCTAAAGACTTACTTCAATTTCTTCACAACATCTTCTTGAAGATTAACGAAGAAAGGCACAAGGTCCAATACACGGCTCTGAAATAAAGGAAAATTATTGAATGAATGAATAAGGCAAATCATGTGAATATTGATTGAAATTCATTATGGAAACACACAATGTTACGTAATGTTACATAACAAAACTACCAAAATATAGGAATACCAAAGAATAGAAACCTTAAATGCTAGAGAGGTGCTTCGGTCAGTCAAAAGGTTCTGGTACATTTCGAACACAGGAGCGAAATGTGGTGCCTTCGGGTCCGTCACAGCCTGAAAGAAACAATAGAAAAATATCTCGGTAATTTGTAATAGAGAAATTAGAGGGACAAATATTCAACAAGTAATGCAAATCCGAAGTATGTTTCTTGGTTATATTGTGGGTGAATAGTGTCCACAAATACCCTTTGTCAGTGGATGACTAGTGAGAAATTAGAGAAATTTATGATGTGATAATGAGATATGCTTACCTTTGCATCGACCACCATTGCCTTAGTCAAAATAGTAAGAGCTTGAGCTTTTGTGTCTTGAGTGGCTTCTTTGCCCTCCCACCATGGCTGAAGTTTTGGCCATTCTTTAAGGACAAGGCCAACTATCTTGGAACCATCCCTGAAGAAAATGAAGGGTAGGATTATATGATACTTTATACACAAAAAAAACCCAGAACAATATTATAGGACAGTCTGCCGTTTATTCATACCAAGAATTGAGGCACCTGACATTGATTCTCACATAGTTAAATATAGTAACTACTAAGTAATGGATGGCACAGATGTTACAATGTTGTGTAATTAAAACTATAAGCAAGCAGCCTCCATAGCTCAGTGGCTAGAGCACTGGTCTTGTAAACCAGGGGTCGTGAGTTCAATCCTCACTGGGGGCTTGTATTTTTGGCTATTTTATTCTTTTTTAATGTTCTAATTAATTGCATGGCCACCTAGGGAAATATCTAAAGTACTTGTGGGAAACTCCACTTTCCACAATTCATTAAGGTCTATTGTTCTTTGGGAATGGCTTGATAGACATGAGGATGTTTCCCTGACAATAAGGCAAGGCCAACCTATATTTGATGACACCTGTTTAAGAAGTGGCACAGATGGTACAAATTGTGACAAATGACTGTGAAATCTGATTAGTAATATAATCAAGCAGCCTCCATAGCTCAGTGGCTAGAGCACTGGTCTTGTAAACCAGGGGTCGTGAGTTCAATCCTCACTGGAGGCTAAATGTTTTGTTGAATTACATTTACTACATGTATAAAAAATAGTGCAATTTAACACAACTATACACCCCTCAATGGACATATAAGAAGTAGAATGGATATGACTAATCTCTTATTATGTCTAAGCTATTTTGATCAGGTGACATCTATAGTTGTGATACAGTGAGTAGTAAGCAGTAGCAACCAAAATATTCTCAAACATGGCTAAGTTTGGGAACACCTGGTTATGGGGAGAAACACATGTTACATCTTGATGTCCCAAGTGATGAAAATAACTAATTGTTTTCTAGAACAAAGCAGCCTCCATAGCTCAGTGGCTAGAGCACTGGTCTTGTAAACCAGGGGTCGTGAGTTCAATCCTCACTGGAGGCTAACTGTTTTGTTTATAATATCTAATTCCAATACTCTCAAGAATAGTCCAATTCAACAGATTATACTATGGTATAGACCATTCTAAAATATAAAAGAAAATTCAGAGGCATAAGAGATACGGTTGCCTATCTCCACCAATTACACCTATAGTGATGAAAGAGTTATGAACTGCAGCTACCAATTTCTTGTCAAATCTGGACACATTTGGTGACAGCTGGTTAAGGGGCGACACATGCCACACCCTGTCTCCACTAATTATGAAACATGTAAGTCAGTGACCAAGCAGCCTCCATAGCTCAGTGGCTAGAGCACTGGTCTTGTAAACCAGGGGTCGTGAGTTCAATCCTCACTGGAGGCTTGTGCTTTATGGAATTTATTGTTATGTTCTAATTAATTTTAAGAGCCTCCTAGAGAAATATTAAGCACTGGGGGAAAACTGTCCCCTGTTCCACCCAAGACAAGATTCATTAAAATCCATTGTTCTTTGGGAATGGCTTGATAGTGATAGACATGAGTATGTTTCACTGAAAATAAGGCAAGGCAAACTGTATTTGATAACACCTGGTTAAAGATGCCTTCCCTAGTGACTCATTTGTTGATTTAACTCGTTTTTCTTGTAATTACCTTCAAATTAGTTACCAAAACTCACAATCAGGGGTCTCTCACATAAAGACAAGTTTGCTAAAGCAGTAAATTCAATGATTTATTCAGTTCCGCATCAATTTCAAAATTGATTGTTTGGGTGCTTTACTTTTCATTTGTGGAGACAGGTGGTAGTCCTAGTGTCCAGTTTCCTGTATTGTACAATAGAGCGTACATAATATAGGCTTATGGTCCTACCATGGACTCAGTGCTGCCACCATTGGTCAGAGAAATGTATTATTATTATACCTCTGAGCGGGATGGTATGGAAAGCCATAGGCTATAGCATTGGAAAACCGTATTACCCTCTGGGCGGTATTTGCATACCATATTCACCGCTGGCGGAATTTTTGTTGAAAAAATAGGGCCATGTTTGCATCCTTATTTTCTGTATTTAAATAATTATTTTCGCGGAAAAAAACTTGTTATACATTGTATGTAATGATATAACAATTATTATAATGATAAGCAGCAGTGAAATTGCGAATTTATTGCGTATTTAAATAGAAAAATAGACCCGAAAATGAGTGAGGGGGACCGGAAGTAGAAACTTTCCAAGAAGTAAACAAAACAGTGTGGTGAACAGAGCTTGTTGTCTGACTCTAATTTCCATCGAATTTTCACTATTTTTTTCACCTAAAAAATCGGGGGAGGTATAATAAATACAAAATTGACTTCTGGCAGTGGAAGAGATGGTTATCTCCCTTGGGCTACGCAATTTCGTCGGGTGCTACGCACCCTTACGAAATTCCTACGCCCGCGGGAGATAACCACCTCTCACACAGCCAGGAGTCAATTTTGTCTATGTATTCATGATTTCGACGTCTCTCCGATCCCTTGTACACCGTTTGAGAATGAACAATCTTAATCTGTATTTATTGTCTTCAAACATTATGGCATCAAATCAAACTCGTCGGATACGGTGGGGCATGGTATTAGTAATCTAAAGTAGTAGGGTAGAAGTCTACTTTAAGATTTGTATCAGTCACACCTGGGAGTGCAGCTTTAAGAAGTGACACAGATGTTACATATTGTGTGAAATGATTTTGAGGAGTCTGGTAATTACTACATACAAGCAGCCTCCATAGCTCAGTGGCTAGAGCACTGGTCTTGTAAACCAGGGGTCGTGAGTTCAATCCTCACTGGAGGCTTGTATTTTATCAATTTATTGTTATATTCTAGACAATTACATGAGTCTCCTAGGGAAACATCTAATTTTTCTTAATTTTAACTAACTGGGAGTTAAACCTTACTCCATTGGGCCCAGAGTTAAGCTTCATCTTAACCAACGTGGCCAAACTAGCGCCTGATGAGACCTAATAAGGTTGAAACCACATCACACCCACTATGTCTTGATTTTATTTATCCTCCTAAATAAATATCATCAATTCATCAATGACTACTCTCCTGTCCAGTCACTGAAGCCCTCACAGCTTACCTATGACATCATCCCAGTTGCACAACAACTGAGGTGATGTCACAATCGGGTGTTACCAAGCTCATATGGCAACGACAAACGTTGCCCAGGTGAGTCAAGGTAGATCGTTCTATCTAAGGCCTGAGCCTCAGTTGTGGTAGCGCTTTCAGGACATTCACACGTCCCTACTCCTAGGGAAACAGATGATGTACTGAAAGTCAGTGACCAAGCAACCACCATAGCTCAGTGGCTAGAACACTGGTCTTGTAAACCAGGGGTCGTGAGTTCAATCCTCACTGGAGGCTTGGTATTTTAGCCCATCAGGCTTAATGTTGCCCTCCCACCTGTCCCCTATACAAATTTCAAATCTCACTTATTTAGATCACAAATACCCTGCCCAACCTTGACCCAAGACTATGGGTCTCTTTCATGATGTTGAAGATAAATATTCGAGTTGGAATATTCATTTGAGTCTTTTCTGACTACACTGAAATTCGTCCTGCCTTCTAGAATCGTTAGGTGGCATCCCTGTACAGTCAGGTGACTCACTCGGGACCAATAGGGACACAAATACTAACAGCCACCCTGTGTTAACACTAATGAGCAAGGTAAAATGGTAAAAATAAATCTAACAAACAGAGCTTAATCACTCCAGTCTGTTCCTAACAGGCCTCCATAAATTTCACTGCACACATACAGATTGGTTGGCATGGAAATATCAAAAGCTTTTCCATACGGTCAAAATCCACATTTAGTGTGGACCAGGCTTAAAGTGACACTTCTTGCTGTTCCTGGCTAGATTATCGAGTAACAGAATTTCTACTTCCTTTTCTAGCATTTGGTGCACCTTACCCTACCTAACTAACTCCTGTGGATATCAAAACTATGGAATTCATATTATATCAGATATTTGGTAAAAATAGTGAGCAAAATCGTTTTTGCACTCCATGCAGAAATTTCAAAGTGGCAGTTGGTTTGGCATCTGGAGTTACATAATGCCAGGCTCAACCAAATGTCGTTCATAGACTCCTAGGTTAAAGTCAGTTACATTTCTGTTCACTTGGAGCCTGGGGGAGGACTGTTTTGTGGCATCACCATTTCCTCATGGATTTGAAATGAATAGAGGCTTCTGACCCAGTCATTACACATATTCACTAATCATTGAATGAAAATGCAATGTTGGTACTCAATACTTCAGATATTGCTATACCTATCATATATGATTACACTGACAAAGTTTCATGAGATTTCATGACTACTCATTTGAACTACCTTAGCCAATTTAATACAGCAGACATGTCCTACCTTTTTCGTAGATTCCTGTCCTTACTAAGGACATCCAGCATTCCACTGAGGGCATTACCAACTGTGATCCATTCAGTCTTGGCATGGCTAGCTAGGACTGGGATGATGTCCTCAGGTATGCTCAGCAGGTGTTTGTTCAAGTAAGAGGCAAATACAGCAAATAGGAGAGCTCCATGTTCTGATGTGTTGGTACCAATCAGCTTCACTGGGGTTTTATCAAGCAGCACTTCCATAATGGCAGTGGGCTACATAATAGATTAGAAGAAAGCCAGGCTCAAATTATTAGTATTAAATCAATACTTTTATATATAAGTCAAACACTTCTGAATGTAGACATTCTCATTAAAGGAGACAGACATTCTAATAAATTGTTCTATTACGACAGTTGCGCCGCCAAAGTTGTGTAAAAGGCTTATGTTCGGTGGCATGTAAAACTCCCAAACTTTCAATGCAGCTTACTTTTGCCTCAAGTGAGGTTACTACGCAAATGGTTTGTCCTGATTAATTTTTTATAGAGCCCTCTACATCAATAGGCCACGAGGTTAGAAAATTGTATGAATGCATAATAGATAGACACTGGACAAGCTTCAAGGCAAGATCAAGAAAATGAAGGTAGATAAAGTCTTAAAGCAAATACAAATCAGATACTTATATCGAAGGGATTAGAAGTGCATTCCCCCAATCTAGTGAAGATAAGATGTTATAAATGGCCAAACCTGAAGTCCTAGGGTGAAGCTAAAGTCTAGAAGAGCGTTGAAAATCTCATTTTTCTTAGGAGTCATCTGGGTAGCCACTAGTCCTCCATCACTTTCGTATGTCAATCCCTGATAAATAAAAGGTCATAGTTTGTGAGCTTTCTGAATCTATACAAATATCATGCATAAAACGCGTACCACTTAAAGCTGCGTTCCAAAGTGTTAATATTGAAGGGTTCTTTGGCATTTACATTCAAATTAGTTCTTACACCTACTATTAAGGGTGTCTTACTTAATGGAAAGTTAGATATGTAAATTCAATGATTTTGAACTGACCAGGAGGGGTTTTTTTTGTTGTTTTTTTTAGATTTTCGAGTTTGATGTTTTGTTACTTTAATAATTAACAAAAGGTGGCACTGTCATCGCCAATAACGAGACCTCCCTGATAAACATGATTAAGATAATAGAAGACTTCAGTAAAGCGTCGGGTCTAGTCCTCAATATAGATAAAACGAGAGGTTTCAATATCGGAAATGCTCCAATGTACTCGCAAAAAGCCAAAGAGATTCGTTGGGTCAACTGCATGAAGGTGTTGGGTATTACAATTGTTCACCCCCCTAACACAAGTACTCAAAACGACAAGAATTTCGAAGAAGTCAGAGTAAAGGTAAAAAACTGCATAGCCCATTGGTCAAAGAGGGACATATCCCTTAAAGGTAGAGTGGTGGTTGCAAACGTCTTGATCCTGCCATTATTCATGTATGCCGCAGCCAACATCTGTACAGAAGACCGCATTGTGACAGAGTTTCAAAAAATGATTGAAGACTTCTTATGGAGAAATAAGAAACATAAAGTCGCAAGAAAATATTTGTGTAAGAGCGCGGAGGAGGGCGGGCTTAACCTGCACGACCTGCGCTCAAAGGTAGCAGCTTCTAAGATGATGTGGCTTAAAAGATTAATCCTAGATAAAGGGGCTAAATGGTCAGCCTTCTTCGAGGCGGCCGTGGGCCAGGACATTCAAGCAGCCCTAGAGGCCAGGTCGGTAATGAAGTCCACAGGGTCTGATTTTTACGATGAAGCTTTAAAACTGTGGTCGAGATTTTATGTATCTAATGAACCTGTTACCAAAAAAGAAATACTGAGCGAAAAAATTTGGAACAATAGAATTCTAAAGCTTGAAAATAAGAACACCAACTGGGAGGTGTGGAAAAGGAAAGGTTTATATTGCATTGACGACCTAATTTTGAACGACAAAATCAAGAGTATCCATGAGTTTAAAGCCGAAAATGATGTGAAGATTACTTTTGTTGAGAGGTTTCTCTTGAGGGACTCGATCCCCAAAAATTGGTGGACCACGATCATTAATGATACCGTCTCTGACTATAGACCCGAACTGGTCTGTAGGTTCAGAGGCAAAGCGGTGAATATTCTGGCCGCCACCGCTAGAGAATTGTACAACGCTATCAGGGGTGCTATTTTATACAGTGAGGACAGAAATGTAAAATGGGTATCAATGTTCAGGGACAAAGGCATAGATATCACACAAGTCAGTTCTAAGATCTGGTACAACATTCCTTATACGTGCACGAAGAATGTACGGCTGCAGTCATTCCAATTCTTAGTAGTCAATAGGCTAATCGTTTGTAACAAATATCTGAAGGACATCCGCGTCAAGTGTATTCCATTTCTTTATTGATTGTAAAACTGTGAATGAGTTCTGGCTATCATTGGTCAACTGGGCCGCTCGCAATGAGGCCTTTAATAGAGAGCTAGTCGACGATCTCAATGCGGCGCACATACTACTGGGTATCCCATGCCAAGAGCCTAGTAGTAAAAGGTTAAACTTCATTCTCATTAAAGCCAAGTTTTTTATTTATAAAAAGAGGTTGTTTTATAATAACGAAATCTGTTTCTTTGAATTCCTCAGGGATGTCAAGTCGGCCCTGAGAGCCCTCAAGGACAGCGCCGTATACGGCCAATCCCACGTCAACGAATTTAAGTTGTGGGAGCGTTTCTATGATAACTTGTAATGTCCGATTCGTGCTGTCTAAACCATACGATTAACCCATGTCCTGGAACATGACGAGTGCATGTGATTTTGTTGTGTATCCTGCCCTGTAACTTGTTTCTATCCATGTCAATTTGTTTTGTTGACCTCTAGAGCGCTTGTAAAATCAAAATTGTATACCGCTCTGCATCTGAAATCTTGTCTACCTCATGAATAAAGACCCGGTGTTGGGAAAAAAAACAACAAAAGGTGGCAGTACTGTACAGCAACCACTCCATTGTATTCTGTTTGTAGCTTCTGATGTGAAGTGACTGTACAGGAGGGCCACCTATTGTTAGGCCTATACATGAAAACATGACCTTGAAACTGGGTTGTATTTTCGCATTTTTTTTGTTTTTATTTTTAAAAGGTTTTATTCAGCATGACCTGCCATCGAGGCTCTTACAATTCTAATCGCAAGTTGACTGCGTCCCTTTGATTTTTTTTTGTTTTTGATTTTCTTTCACTCTACCACCATCGACTACATGTAATGGGTCACGTCTCAAAGGCAAGGTTACAAATAACAGACAGTGTTTATCATTCTTCACCCTCCATTTCGCTGAGGATTTTTCCCCACACATTTTTTTATATTTTACCTTTTCCTTGTATGAAATTGTTATACTCTGCAACCCTTACATTCATTTTCATCTCATTGACGAAAGCTCTAAATATAATTTTATTGCTGTGGAAAATCCTCTGCCTATATATATATAAGCTTTTGCAGCTATTACTACCCAATTATTCAAATTTTTCTGGCGGCTTTCACCACTGTATTTTTAATTCAAATGACTATTTCTACTCATCTACTCAAATATTCATCTTCAACATCATGAAAGAAAACCAAACACTTGGGACAAGGTAGGACAGGGTATTTGTGATCTAAAGAAGCAGCATAGAACTGATGTTTAAGATTTATATAGGGTACACCTGGGAACGCAGCTTTAAATCCATATGATACACATGAAAATGAAAAGAAGGATCTGCCTATCTGGTGTTCTAGGGTGAGTAGAGAGTCTCTCAAAACCGAGGGAAAGCTTCTCGCTCCAAAATTGCAAAATACCATTATAATCCCTTTAGAATGCCCACTCCAGGGTCAGGAAAGTCATTAGCAAAGTAGGCGTCCAACCACAGACATACCATTCTCAGAGGTGCCAAGTAGGAAGAGGTCAGAAACGGGAGATCTCCCGTCCTGGTGGGGTCTGGGGCGGGAGCAATATAAGCAGTACTGAAAGGGGCCTCAGGGGCACTCCCCCCCCCCGCCTCAAACATGTTTGCATTGACATTAATTTCCTTTCCCATGTTTGTTTTACATTTATATATCAAATGGGGTACCCAGATCAGAGGGGATTAATTCTCCTTATATAAATCAATGTTTTTATTGTACATCATGTGATGGCAGCTATAAGAATTTTCAGGATCCCCAGCCTGTATCCTATTGTTCATACCCGCAGGAGGTATGCCCATATGTGATTTCATCATTAGGCCTGACATTAGGCCGACACGGGAGATTTTGATGGGGACACGGGAGCAAGTCCCAAATTGGTCGGAAAAACGGGAGATCTCCCGCCGACACGGGAGGTTTGGCACCTCTGCATTCTTATCTGTGGACCTAGAGTGTTTATCAGGAATGACAACTAGGTGGAGATGAAAATATAGGACAGGAAAACTGTTTTACACCTTTAGAATTGATTGATATAAAGATGTTGACTAAGAATAAAATCTGTTCAGGTTCAAAACAATAGCTAAAATTGTTCTTAGGCCCCCCCCCCCCCCAGTGGGGTTTACAAAACCAGTGCTCTAGCCACTGACCTATGGAGGCTGTCTGGTTGTATCATTTATCAAATCTGAATGAATGTGTTATTGAGTGGAAAGGCGAAGGTTTTCACCCAGTACTTAATACATGTTTCTCCAGGGGGCTCTCGAAATTGATTAGAACATGACAATAAATTGCATAAAATATCAAGCCTCCAGTGAGGATTGAACTCACGACCCCTGGTTTACAAGACCAGTGCTCTAGCCACTGAGCTATGGAGGCTGCTTGTATGAAGTAATTAACAGACCCCTCAAAATCATTTCTCACAATGTGTAACATCTGTGTCACTTCTGAACCAGGTGTTACTAAATATAGTCTGGTCTTGGCTAATGATTATTGAACCAGATTTACAACTCACAGCATGTTTCAAAGTTGCCTTATAAACACTTGTTGAAGTGACAGGTGAAATGCTGACATTTTTGCATTTTATCTAGATTATTTTTTAATGTTGAACCAAATGAAATTCATAAAATACAAGCCTCCAGTGAGGATTGAACTCACGACCCCTGGTTTACAAGACCAGTGCTCTAGCCACTGAGCTATGGAGGCTGCTTGATGTATTAATTACCAGACTCCTCAAAATCATTTCTCACAATATATAACATCTGTGTCACTTCTGTGTCACTTTTTTTTGGTTTCATTTCCCTCGTATCATGTTCGTGGAAAAACATTCTGTGCTTATTGTACCACACCTTCGCTGGAAACATCTTTTCATCTTCGAAAGGTTTTTTGTTGTGGATAATCTCATCTTTTAACCCACGATACAATAACCTCATGACAATCGGTTGGAAGCCCGCCTATCTGACTTCACTTCTCTATACGCCATGTCTATAGCGCCTTCCCACACATCTGGATATATCCGCAATATGATTTTCTTAGCCAGGATTGTGGTATCTTCATTCTTGACAGGAGGACAATTTTCTAATACAACATATGTCTCCCTCTGTGCCTGTCTAATAGCATCTTGATCATCCTTTACTTTCGACATTTGTGAAGTCAAGTAGGCTGATTTACGAGCTTGATCGTCTAGTCTTCTGTCACCGTCAGCCTTTAATCACCTTCATTAGCCATTCTTAGCCAGGTCTAATTTAAATACTTGGCTTTAATAATTAGAGGAAACAGATTTCAACTAATAATGCATTTCAAATTCAAAATTGGCCCATAAACACTTGTATAGGTGACAGGTAAAATGCTTAAACTTTTGCATTTTATCTCATGAGTTTTGTTTCCTTAACCAAAATTCTTTTTATGTTGAACCAAGTGACATGTTATAAAATATCAAGCCTCCAGTGAGAATTGAACTCACAACCCCTGGTTTATAAGACCAGTGCTCTAGCCACTGAGCTATGGAGGCTGCTTGATGTATTAATTACCAAACTCCTAAAAATCATTTCTCAGTGGAACATCCTCATATTTATCAAGCCACTACCAAAGGACAATAGACCTTAATGAATCATGTGTTGAGTGGAAAAGGGAAAGTTTTTCCACTACACTGCATACATTTCACAAGTAGGTGCATGTAATATATTAGAACATGAAAACAAATAAAATTGAATCAAATACAAGCCTCCAGTGAGGATTGAACTCACGACCCCTGGTTTACAAGACCAGTGCTCTAGCCACTGAGCTATGGAGGCTTCTTGTATGTCTTAACCCATTCAGGCCGCATATTGCTTTAAAGCATTCCCACGTGTGTGGCCGCGTATTGCCTTAACGCACTCCCACGCATTTGGCCGCGTATTGCCTTAAAGCACTCCCATGCGTAGGATGCGTAATGCGTAAAAGCACTCCCACGCACAGGACGCGTAATGCGATAAAGCACTCTGTGGGAAAGGACGCGTATTGCCAAAAAGCATCATAATAACAATGTTATTCAATGGTGGCGACGTAACAAGGCGTCCTTAAGCTACATGACGTTATTAGAATGTGCGTCATCCGGAGAAAAGTGGACGCGGTGGAGCGTCGTCCTCAGGTGACGTGTATATTTCAGACAGACGTCATCAAATGAATGTTCTTTTCCCGCGCTTGGTCGTCAAGCAAAACGCAACGTTGGCAGTGCTGTCCTGAATGGGTTAATTACCAGATCCCTCAACATCATTTCTCACAGTGTGTAACATCTGTGTCATTCTGAATGACAGAAACAGGTGTTACTAAATACAGTTGGCTAATGATTATTGAACCAGATTTACAAACTCACAGCATGTTTAAAAGTTGCCTTATAAACACTTGTGGTAGTGACAGGATTTGGATTTTCTTTTATGTTGAACCAAATGAAATTCATAAAATACAAGCCTCCAGTGAGGATTGAACTCACGACCCCTGGTTTACAAGACCAGTGCTCTAGCCACTGAGCTATGGAGGCCTCTTGATGTATTAATTATCAGACTCCTCAAAATCATTTCAGACAATTGTAACATGTGTGCCACATCTACAGGTTGGCCTTGCCTTATTGTCAGTGAAACATTCTCATGTCTATCAAGCCATTCCCAAAGAACAGATTTGAATGAATCTTGTTTTGAGTGGAAAAGGGGAAAGTTTCCCTCCAGTTCATCATCTGTTTCCCTAGGAGACGGATGTAATTAATTTGAACATGAGAACAATAAGTTTATAAAAGACCAAGCCTCTAGTGAGGATTGAACTCACGACCCCTGGTTTACAAGACCAGTGCTCTAGCCACTGAGCTATGGAGGCTGCTTGGATATCTTAATTACCAGACCCCTCAACATCATTTCTCACAGTGTGTAACATCTGTGTCACTTCTTAGCCAGGTGTTATTTCAATACATAGGTTTTGGCTTTAATAATTAGAGTGAAATTGATTTACAACTAATAGTGCATTTCAAATTCAAAATTGCTGCATGAACACTTGTTGTTGTGGCAGGTGAAATGCCGACATTTTTGCACTTTATCTCATGAGGTTTGTTTCCTTAACCAACATTTTATTTATGTTGAACCAAGTGACATTTTATAAAATACAAGCCTCCAGTGAGGATTGAACTCACGACCCCTGGTTTACAAGACCAGTGCTCTAGCCACTGAGCTATGGAGGCTTCTTGTATGTCTTAATTACCAGACCCCTCAACATCATTTCTCACAATGTGTAACATCTGTGTCACTTCTGAAACAGTCTGGACTTGGCTAATGATTATTGAAATAGATTTAAAACCAACGGCACATTTCATATTAAAAATTGACCAGAGTGCCTGTTGCAGGAGATGAGGGGACACCTTTGCATTTTATGGTTATCTTACGATGCTTGTTTCCTTAACTGGAACATAATAGAATGTTGAACCAAAGGCATTTTCTAAAATACAAGCCTCCAGTGAGGATTGAACTCACGACCCCTGGTTTACAAGACCAGTGCTCTAGCCACTGAGCTATAGAGGCTTCTTGTATGTGTTAATTAACAGACCCCTCACCATTTCTCAAAATGTGTAACATGTGTGTCACTTCTGAACCAGGTGTTACTAAATAGTCTGGACTTGGCAAATGATTATTGAACCAGATTTACAACTCACAGCCTGTTTCAAAGTTGCCCTATAAACACTTGTTGTAGTGACAGGTAAAATTCTGACATTTTTACTTTCTATCTCACAAGGCTTGCAGACATGGTGAAAACTTTAGAACTTTCACCAGTCCTCCAAAGGTACTTCAACGTTTCATAGACCTTTTTCACTGGACAGTCAGACTGGAGACACTTTTTTCACCGGTCTGACATGTCTTTCACGGGTCAAGGACCGCGGTCCGGCAGCTTTCGCCATGTCTGGGCTTGTTTACTTATATGGATTTTTTTGTCAATGTTGAACCAAATAAAATTCATAAAATACAAGCCTCCAGTGAGGATTGAACTCACGACCCCTGGTTTACAAGACCAGTGCTCTAGCCACTGAGCTATGGAGGCCTATTGATGTTTTAATTACCAGACTCCTCAAAATCATTTCAGACAATTGTAACATGTGTGCCACATCTACAGGTTGGCCTTGCCTTATTGTCAGTGAAACATCCTCAGGTCTATCAAGCCATTCCCAAAGAACAGATTTGAATGAATCTTGTTTTGAGTGGTAAAGGGGAAAGTTTCCCTCCAGTACATCATCTGTTTCCCTAGGAGACTAATGTAATTAATTAGAACATAACAATAAGTTTATAAAATATCAAGCCTCCAGTGAGGATTGAACTCACGACCCCTGGTTTACAAGACCAGTGCTCTAGCCACTGAGCTATGGAGGCTGCTTAGTTCTAGAAAAGAATTAGATTTATATTGATCACTAGGGACAGTGAGATGTAACATGTATTTAGTATATTTTGGGTGCTATATACTTCACTACTATATCTTAACAATAGCGGTCTCTTAAACAAAACTTTAGATGTTATAGATTATAGTTGTATCCATATTACTTCTTAAACATCTATTGAGATGGTGTTCACCTTGTGCTGTTTATTTCTAAGTGATACAAGACCACAAGACCAGTACTCTAGCCTCTGAGCTTTGGAGGCTACAAATTAATGAGGATAATTCTTTACATCATTATTTTAGGCCACAGTGCGTAACATATGCGAACCTCTTAACCAAGTGTTACTAAATATAGACATGCACTGTAATTGGATTCATTTGCATCTGTTGCCCATAACTTCCCATGCCAAAATCATAGAAGAGATTATAATCATTGATAAGTAAATAGCTATATACCTTAAGGAGAGATTTAAGTATTCTTGCAGCAAACAATTTAGGATCACCCATGTGGGATGTGGCAGGCTGTAGGAAGTGAAAGTTTTGGAGTTGAGTTAGTCCCTTCACAAGCAGGAGTTGGTCCATCTGGTTTTCTGAATCTCCTTCTACAAACTCTGTCAGTTTTCCTACCAAGTCTTGTTTCCTGAAATTATAATTTGGGGTACTGATTAAAATAAGATGGTAAAATCCACGATGGACAATTGATTCATTCCTATCTCAAATTTATTATATACATTTATTAGATCTGAGGATGGGTTATGACATGTAATAGTTGTAAATCTGCGGTGAAATGCGAAAGTACCTTTGAAATGTTTCTAACCGGATTATTAAAAGCATATATCGACCAGATTCAGTCTACTATTTATAAGTTAAAATGTTACATGTAAACCCTGGAGCGGGGGTAGAAGGCCAGCACTTACCCGAGCCCAATACTATGTGTCATATAATTGGAATATGGATAAGATCAGATTCTAGACGACTATTAATGGAATAAAGGCATAACAAAATGTTGTAATCTTGAAGGTGCCATACTGACCCGCCTGGTCGTAGTTCATCTTTCAGTTTCTGAGCGAACCCCTTTGTGATATTTGCTGGTAATATTCTGATGGTGTTTAGAACTTCTGTTGTCTGCAAAATAACAAATATAACAGTGTTCATAAATCTAGCTGAAAATATCGACCAAATTGTATGGAATGACGTGTAGGCCTAGTAAGTATTTAAAAGTACCAGAATTCTTTTTAGTGGCCATTGTTTAAAATAGCTCAGTTACAAAATACTCCTCACATATTGATGGGCCGATTTCTTGCATATTCATCGATTACAAAATACAAATTATTTAAAGCAATCTGTTTATAGTTTGCGTAGGCTCTTCTAACTATATTTCGCTTAGTAAACACAAATGCTCATCACTATGTTAAAGTGACACTTCTCACTGTTGTTGGCTAGATTATGGAGTAACGGAATTTCTACTTCATTTTCTAGTGTTTGATTCACCTTACCCTCCTAACTAACTCCTGTGGATATCAAAACTCTAACATTTATATCATATCAGATATTTGGTAAAACAGTGAGCAAAATCGTTTTTGGTTGCCAACCCCAAATGTCAAGCTATGTCAGAGTGGCAGTTGGGTTCTGGCATCTGGAGTTACATAATGCCAGGCTTGTCCATAGACTCCTGGGTTAAGACTAGTTACATCCATGGGCATTATTGAGTGGGGGCAGCACCTGACGGCTACTATTCTGTGATTTGAAAGCTGGTCTATTCATTAAACTTATTTAATGATTATTGAATGAGGAAACAATGTTGGGGCTCTATACTTTAGAAATTGTCATACATATCCTATATGGTTAGACTGAATAAGTTTCATGTGATTCTGTGACTACTCGTTTTAACTATCTTAGCCACTTTAATAGCTGTACCTGAAGTGGCAGATTCATCATTATCTCTACGTCGGCCATGTTGAAGCCGAGACAGCTGGGGTTTATCACACATTTGATAAGCAAGTCCCATAAGGCATCAGACCAGAAGCTTGTTGGGACGACCTAGAACATATGAAACATAAAACATATCAATTAAGATCCGATATGAACATGAATATGCATATGACCAGAACATTAGCCAGCCTTTCCAGGAATCCCAAGAGAAGCAGGGGAAAAGACAAGTGATTCACTAATTCACAACATAGGTAATTATATGCTAAGAAAACTTTGGTAAAGGCATCGAGTAAATTTATATATCTCTCTCTTGAATATATCCGATATCGATCTGTCCCACGTATACTTTTTCCTACCATGGCTTACAAAGGGTTAGAAATGGCTCTAACAGTGCTTCGACATATCGGTTATATGCACCCTACAGTAGGGGTAAATGGTTTTACCTTTAGACTATCAGCCTTATAAGCTTGAAACATTGTGGTGAAGAAATTCAGGAACCTGACGATTGCGGTGCATTTCATTCTTAAAAACCAAAGAGAAACTTAATATTTACAGGTTGGTTTGTAAACATCTTTTATTTATTAAATTCCGGGTACGTCTATGATAATCTAGCATGTTTTCGTCTGTAGATTTTCTTAATTCATGAATTAATTACATGTCTTTTATAATTATGTATTCTAGATACAAATGCTCTAGTAGTAAATAACGAAAAATAATCATGATCGTGAACAATATATAGTACAGTACAGTACATATCCTGTCCCCTAACAATAAATTAAAATCAGCATTTCACTAGTGGTAATAATAACAATTTCTATTCATAGTTTCGGCTTGCGGGATGGTACAGCTTCGCAATAGTAAAGGTATTGTTCTAAATGAAGGTTCACAATATAAACGGGTCAAAATTGAGCAGTTAGATATAGTAAAGTGCCATTAACAACAATGGGAGTGTTAGCTGCAGTCCCAAGTGTTTAAGTACCTATTGTACTCCTCTCTTTCATGGGGTGTGAACAACTCGACATCCAGCTTCTCTGGGAACAGGCGAGCGGCTGCTGCAATGTCTTCCTGGGCGAGTTCATTTAGAAAGTGGTGCAAGACCTTGAAGATCGCCGTCCCTTTATTACCGGAGACTAAAAACAAAATCGGGGAAACCAAGATAGTGGTAAGAATATGTTACATGAAGAAATTCGAGATGCTGAGCATAGACTCAATATGGGCCTAGTCGTCAGAAAATTGACGTAATAGTAATATGTTCTCTACACATTTAGTCAAATCTGCTAAATTAGGCTGAAAATGGTCTATACTAGGTATATTTGGCGTTACGTTGAATTTAAAGATTTATTTAGTCATGTTGAACTGAATTTTGAACCTTATTTTCGTTTTAAATGTGGATTATTTGAGAGGATTGCTGAAGACCATTTGTACATTTTTAGACGACTCGACCCATATACATCCTCACTAAACCATATTTTAAAAGAAAGTAAATATATTGTTAGTCCATGCCGATGTCCTATGTTGCTTGATATTTATGTTATCTGTTCATGGCAGTCACATTACCTCGATTCCTAAAAGGTATGGGGCTTTCTTCCTTTACATTCCATTATATGAGTTAAATGAGAGAATTTACTATTTTTCTAATGTAAAAACTATTTAATATCTTCAAATATAAAAAGCATAAGAATATTCATGTGATGTTTTTCGATGAATTGTATTGTAATTTTTACGTGTGAAATATCTTTGGCCTAAATAAAAGATTTTATCGACATGCGGGAACGGTACATGAAAATTTAAGCCACAAAATTTTAACTTCTGGGAAAGTCACGGGTCTTCCAGGTTACCCTTAGAAACTGGTTTCGCTATATGATAAAGATGTTTTCCAGGTAACAATGTTTCACATTCGTTTGATGGATTGAGTTAGAAATACATAATATAGTGTCAATTTCGTAACAAGATTCAACTAACTTATATTTATAAAACCATTCAAGTTTATGGTTCATGGATCACTCAACTACTTAGTCATGAGTTTTGTCATATTTTGGTACATGGATGTTCATACCAAGGTTTGATCTTTTACGCAATGAATATAGATATAAATCCTACCTATGAATATTGAGGAGGGACTGAGAAGCCTCTGTCCAAACACCCAGGTGTAGCAGTCGAGGGTGGCAAGAAGCATATCATACCAGTTGAGGGCCATCTTGACGGTGAAGGAGTCGCTAAGTGTGGCCATTGTCAGGCTGGACATAATGCCTGATTTGGTGGAGGCTTTGTATCGCGCGTGCTCGAACCTAACAACAATTCATTCATTATTTCACAAATTGAAGTGGAATCCATGACAAAATTCGACAGGGGGTCACTTTTATGATTCTTTTTAAATGCACAAAATGAGATTATTTCTTATACTTCGAGTTAACGTTTAACATACCATTGCATGTTGCACCCTTGTATTGCTATTTAATAATTGTTTTAAAATGATTTATTCCAGTATTGTATGCTAAGCATACTATATCCATTTATCCATTAAAACATCTCAGGTTTCAGATGAGATTGTTGCAATGAGAAAGCTGTGAAAGCTGAAGGGGGACAAGTAGCCCCCATAGCTCAGTGGCTAGAGCACTGGTCTCGTAAACCAGGGGTCGTGAGTTCAATTCTCACTGGGGGCTGGGTTTTTTTTATAGGAACTTTGACTAAATCTTATTCAAATGCACATCTAGCATTTTCACAACAGTACAAAAGTGCAACGGAGTGTATGTTGATCAATAACTACTAAATAAGATAGGGATAAATATTTCAATAAAAATATAGCAATGGACTAGTAACACCTGTTTCAGAGGGGCACACATGTTACAGATTACCCAAATTAATCATTACAAACTTAATTACTCCTATACACAAGAAGCCTCCATAGCTCAGTGGCTAGAGCACTGGTCTTGTAAACCAGGGGTCGTGAGTTCAATCCTCACTGGGGGCTTACATTATTCTTTTTTAATTCAAGAAACTATGAAGGTTTCAGTCGAAGAAAGCATATTTATATGATATGATATCATGATGATAGCATATATATTATAATGTCTTTGATTACAACTTTGAAGCAATAAATATTCTACATGCAATAAAGCAATGTATAATTCAACTCACCGTACAATGAAGTATTCAGCACGATTCTGTTTCAGCATTTGATCAAAGAATGTCTGTGGGGTTCTGAGATTCTGTATGAGGGGTGAGAGGCTACAGACCAGCTTCATGGCAGCGTGTCTTGCTTCAGTGTGAGGCCGGCCACACTGTCTCAGCAGCCAACGTACAGCTACAAGCAGTACTGCCTCGTTCCATTCCCTGGGTAGAAATAATAATATTATGACAAGCCATGGGCTGACATCTATGTAAACTTATAATACCCAGAACCTCCCGCATAACGGAGAAGTGCATATGTTATGTTGAAGAAGAGAGAGTGTGAATCGAAAATTGGAAAAATCAGAAAAAAATATAAAAAGAAGAAATCCCTTCTAGAAAATGAGTCCGCATAAAAGTAATAATAACAAGGGCCCACCTTGTAAAGTGTAAATGTCAAATTATCCTGTATACACCATATGAATTAATCTTAGAGAAAAAAAAAAAAAGACAACGGAGTCAAAACACAATTTTTGGCATATCCACCAGGTACAATCATCTAGGGGCCTTCATGAGACGTCCCAAATTCAAATATCTCGATGTTACATAATCCTCACCTTAATCTATTGTAAATGTTTCTAATGAATAAAGATCCGATGTTGGACAAAAAAAAAAAAATAATATTATGATAGAACTAGAGTTTATACAGAAAAAACGACTCTCTCACTTGCCAAATAATAATGACAAGTTATTATTTTAGAATTTTGAGAGGCTTACCCTTTAGGCAGTAAGGTGAATTAAAATTATGATTTTCTCGAGGCAACTCGTGGGTTGCAGGGAGTTGGCGAGAGAAAATCCTATTATTTCTCCTGATTAATGATTTTATTCAGGCAAGCATTATATAACTATTTGACGCTATCCTCAGTATTGTCTGACAAAACATGATTTCCATTGGGTAGCAAATCAAAGTCAGGTTGTCCATAAGGTAATTTCATTGCTAGTTTGTATTTAAAAGGTGTAAATGATGGAAATCCATCGACAAAAAAAAAGCTCTACTAAACAAAATGTCTTAATACTTTTTTGCAGCTAAAAATTCCAAATGGTGTTCATCAAAACCATTATTACTTTGAAATATTAAATATATGTACAAGGAAATATTATTCCTACCATTTTAAAACCACACAGAAAACTCACCTTGGAACCTCACGTCGTTTACTCGGCTGGCTGAGCATATCTGATTTCTGTTTGATGATTCTTTCTATATGGTTCAGAGCTTGCTGACATTGCTCTACGGTTCCTGAGAAGCACATGATATATATCCATATATAACTTTATTCTATATACGGTACAAAACGATAAGTTCACGGTAAGTACACATACCCTAGAAGAACCTATATACGAGTGCCGGACGTCAGTGAATACTATGCATATAAAGATCTTATATACAAAGATTTGTGAGATAATATTGGTCAAGTCTTGAAAATTATATGACAGATTCAAATACAAATAAAAGTCCAATCATGAACCATAGGAAAATAGAAAAGTTTTTCTTTTCTTTTGTAAGAGACCAAAATACATGGCTCTTCTTTACAGCTCGACATCTTTTACCTATGTCATCCCTATAGGCCTATTGTTTGCATAGATGAAAATCTTTAAAGTCATTTTGAGGGGGGGGGGGGGGGCGGGCGGGATCGGTTGCTTTTAACACCTTATTTTGACACCAAATATGACCAACAACGTATATATTTGGTCCTATCAAGGTGAGAGAGAAAATACGCTAACGGGATACGATACTTTGCTCTATTCGAATATTAGCAATGGTTCTTTTACATGCGTATAACCATAGGCAGTTATAGCATACACATGGCAACTGGATCTGAAGATTATACTGTAATTGTTAAGAACGTTTAATAGAAGGAGTTGTTGGGGCTCCACTGAAACTGAAGAACACCAGTAGTCAGTGAATTACTTACCAAGTGACTTGCCATCATTGTGAGCGATGGCCAAGCTCTCCAGATAATTAACCATGATTTTGAAGGCAAATTTGTCAATGAGGGAATCCTCTTCCCTGCAAAAGAATAAGAGAATTTTCAAATCCATGTCATATTGAATGTCTTTCTAGAGCTCTTACTTATATAGGAACAGAACAGGGAAAATATGATGATTAAAAAGTTCTGGGAAATTACCTAAATACAGTGTAGATGTTGTTGAAGGCCAGGGCCGAACCCAGTCTTTTGAAAGCACTTGGATGGCGTGAAAGGCTGTACAATCTCTTCAGTAGAGATTTGATGTTCAAAGGGTGATTTTCAAGTGTCTGGAAGAACATAATGTTGCAGTTGCAAAAGGGTAAGAGAGTAACACCTGGTCAGACAACGAATCCAATGGAGTTTCCGATCAATTTGAATGCCAGTCATTCAAACAACTTTCTTAGTGGTTAATAGTTTGTAGGTTTCTTTACATTATTTGAACGTGTGTCGAGCATGTGTGGCAAATTAAATTTAATTCATTTTGATTTCAACAGTTATTTAAATACCTTCTTGGACGTCTGTTTAATAGACCAAATGAGGAATTCTTTGATGCATTTTGCACAAAAATCTCTTCGGGCTGTATCAGTTGGATCAACTACACCATCCTGAAAATTAGAATGACAATTATCATCATATCAAATGTTATTATATTGGCTCACATAAAACAGAATAAATCTTTCATCATCAGCATAATGATGAAGGTTACTTACTATAAAGGCCATGAGTAGGGCCATTGTTTCAGGACTCTCGTATTTGCGGTTTCCAGTGAACCAATGAATAAGTTGGAACAGTAAAGGTTCAAATAGTTGTTTTGCCACCTAGAAAATAAAAAAAATACAAGTTTTCCAATTTTTGTATTGAGAGTACCTTGACTTAGTGATACGGTTTTTATTTTTTAAATTTCTTTTCCTTTAACAGCCATTTTTCTTACAATAATGTTTTTTCATTTCATAAGTTTCCAAAACCGCCGTTACCAAGGCTAGACGAGCGGTAATAAAGGATGTGTGTGGTAGTTATCAAAATGTATTTAATACTTTTATTTCGTAGGGAAAGGTGCACTCGAGAGGTGGTATTGAGGTAGCGAATTGTATTTTACCTGTTCCACATCGCATGAGAGGGTTATAATGACAGGGAATAGTTTCCTGTACAGGGTGGCGAGGGGCTGGCGCTGCTCCGCGGCGCTGGGTTTCTGAGCACCTTTTCCTACCATGAAGAGCACGAGGGAATGGAGGAGCTCACAGGCGGCCACTTTGGTCTGTCTATCGCTCGATGAGGTGGCTAATTCTGCAACCCGTGGCAGGTATATGTCTATAGGGGTCAGAGCAGGAGGCAACATTGAAAAAAAACATTAGATGATTAAAGAGAGCAATTATGCGATGTCTACAGCTACTATCTCCATACATAAACCGCGGGAAATGTAGTACACATATTACCTATGCATCAAAGAAATATATTCCATAAATGTACCGATCTTAAAGGATTATTTGTATACTACCAAAGACCGAGCTGTAGAGGGGTTAGGGTTGGGGGTGTTTAGGGAGAGAAGGTGATGTAGGGGGAGAAGAGAAGAAGGGTAGACTGAGGTAGTGTAAAAGGTTTTGGAAGACTGGTTCTAATCATCATTTATACTGGTTTAAAATCCCGGGTTTAAAATCCTCATTTTATTTTGGAAACCGTGACTGTGAAAGTGAAATGATTGATCTCACCAAATAATATGGATGGTTTGATATCCATAAAAGGCATATCGAACTTGAGATGTCTGTAATCTTTGTCCCATGCCACCGCGCCTTTCCAATTGTCGTCTGCTCCACTTGTGATGAGGTAATGATTCACACTGCCGCCTAGCGAACCTAGGAGGGAAACACAGCGTTGCTGCACTAGGAGAAGCTGCGTCTCATCAGACTGAGGGGAATATAGAATAAGATGCATGAGGCTCAGTGTCAAGAACTATTAGATTAACCAGTTGTACTTAGTATCGACTTTGTCAGATGTGTCAAATGTGTGGTATTACATTATGATTGAATAGTTATTACTTTACTTTACTTTAACAAGTTAAAGTACGCATATAGTATGTCTTAATTTGGTACACCATGAAGAGAAAACACCACTAATACAATAAATGTATTCCACTAACGTTCCACAAATTTATCAATGAAAATGTCCATAATAAGAGTCAGAAAAGGCCATTATACTTTAAAAAGTAGATTTTCACTCACTTTTGCTGCATCCTTCCGCGTTTGTTTAAGTAACTTAATAGGCAGTTTCTTTTTCCCGGTTCTCTTGCGTTGACTCTTAGAAAGGAGCGCGACCGTCTGTTCTTTTTCTAGAAAGAAACCCACCAAGTAGGAAAATAATTTTTCTAAGCGTTCAAATATTGAAATATTTAACAAAATCTATAAATCGTGAGGATGGTTTGGGATTATATGTAATGCGCATGCCTTTTCTTTCCTTGTTAAGGAAAGCATTTGCACGAATGTAGAAATTACAATATTAATGTTGTCGGTCATATCAAGCCTTAGTGAATTCATATACCATTTAGGGCCTCTACTAATAGCTGTACATAATATTTCAAACTGACAAACATTTTTAGATCAATTTTTACGAAATTGGGTTATAAATAGTGGAATTCGGCGAGATTTGTTAAATCTTGGAAGTTATAAAAAATACTGATTTCAGTCAAAATACTGAAGACTTGCATCTCTCACTATTTGTACCAATGGTCAACGCCATGTTATCAGTACCACTGTTATCAGTACCTACCTGACTACACATATATAGGAATCAGTACTGTCAACCTCCCAAAGCAGGGCAGATTCTACCAATCTAATGACTAAGGAAACAGTTCTGTGGTTGGAGGCTGCAGTACAGCAGGACCAAGACGTACCTTTGTCTCGTGATGTTTTGAGATAAGGATCGAGGCAGGGCAGTATGTCTTGGTAGTACGGCCTGATGACGTCACGGGGGAGATGACGTGTCCAGGTCTCGATGGCATCGAGTCCAAGCATGGCCAGAGTCAAATAACCCACTCCCAGTCGTAGCGCCAGCTAAACCACCAAAGAACAAATATTATTATACACAATTCTCCATGTTTGGTCGTATCAACGAGTTTATAGGAAGTTAATATAGTCTCGTTGGTCGTATTGAGTACCTAAATTATTATTCGTGCCTCCTCTAGACTATGGCGATATTACACCATGAAGTCATTCCTGATAAACATTTTCGTATCAAAAGATAATGAGGTTTAACAACTAAAAAGGTAGGAATATTGCAGGTGAATAAATCCCTTTAATATATATATAGATATACCATTTTCCTCGGATTGAGTCTAGACTGCAAGGGCATTTATTTCATCAAGGTAAGACGTATACATGAACAGAGAACACTACCTGTAGAGCAGGTACTATATTCCTTATCTCGGCGGCGACTATTTCATACGGTAGAGAGAGGGTGAGGGTTAGACAGGATGCCAAGAGATCATCTTTGTACTGCTTCATTCGCGTCAACACCTGAAAATATACATCGATGCGTTTTATATATTGAATAGGCATAAATAAGTGCAGGACTAGCTTTTCGCTGGACCTAATAAGGTAAGGGATCCGGGCCGAGATAGGTCTACTTATACTAAGGTTAGTGGAGCCCGAATGTAATAGAAGAAATAGAAAATAATATGATAAATTAATGTTAAAAATCTAATTCAAAGTTTTAAGAAAAAATAAATCCGAGATGCTACTACATTTGTACATGATTAAGCCCTGGTGACGGAGTGCCAACACTGACTAGTTTCTGATACATTACAAGAGGACACACTGTCATGCAGGCGAGGGGACTCTAGTATCCTTGACAACATCCCTGGGTTACTGGCAAACAGACAGCACTCTAGAAACTGCGAAACCGGATAACAGAAACTGGGAATAAATGTATGTTTCCCAATTTTTTTTTCATATTCACATACCCACGGCAACAACAATTGTTGCCAGGTGAGCTCAGGTGGAACAAGTCGTGGTAGCGCAGTCAGGGACTTTTAATACAATTACAAAAATACGCATAACCACAAAGGGTTGCCAAGTGATTTCATATAATTCTTAAATACATTTATCTGGCGTCTTTCACCATACGCACTACTTGTTTACTTTGATAGAATTGGACAATCAAACATGTCTACAATCCATTACCGAACACGCCTTACCCTTGCTAAAAAGAGGGGGTTTACTATCAGTCGCTTCAAAATACAATACACTAAATTTAAAGGTCGCCATTCACTCGCCTAATTTAGTCATATGTTTTTTGTTTTTTTAAAACATATTTTATTTCGATAAACAATTCCACACAAGTGGTACGTTCATTTCATGATGTCGTAGAACTCAATGTATGTCAGGAACAACGATGAGTTTGATTAAATCAACATATTAATTACATGTATTAAGTATAACAAGAGAGGAATGAGGCTGATGGAGTGTTGGATTTTTTACCAACACAGCGTTAGCTAATAGGTGGGGTGTTTATACATTGGTAAAGAGGGATGTTTTCAATTTAGGCCAAAAAAAGGCAGGGAGGGGAATGTTTCTCTATGTAGGGGGTTGGTGGTGGGGGTAATCGGAAACACACCTATTTTTGGTGGCCTTATTGATTTGACCAGTGAAAATTAAGTATTATTCTATTACTTGGACATGAAACTAAGTACAATTACATTAAGTTATATTTCGATTTCATTCATGATATATCCTTGTGGCCTTGAAATGGGGGCATATATAGAATAGTCAATCAGAATCAAATAGAATAGTCAATCAAAAAGTCAGAAATGTCCTTCGTTAAGTCAGAATAGTCAATCAGAAAGTTAGAAAAGTCAATCAGAAAGTCAGAAAAGTCAATCAGAAAGTCGAAATAGTTAATCAAAAAGTCAGAAAAGTCAATCAGAAAGTCGAAATAGTCAATCAGAAAAGTAAAAAAAAAGTCAATCGAAAGTCAGAATAGTCAATCGAAAAAGTAAAAATAGTCAATCGAAAAGTCAAAATAGTCAATCGAAAAGTAAAAAAAGTCAATCGTAAAATCAGAAAAGTCAAAAAGTCATTTTAATCATTTTAATTCGAAATAGTCAAACGAAAAGTCAAAATAGTCAATCATAAAATCAGAAAAGTCAATCGTAAAGTCGAAATAGTCAATGAAAAAGTCAATCGTTAAGTCAGAATAGTCAACCATTAAGTCAGAACAGTCAATCAGAAAGTTGAAATAGTCAATCGAAAAGTCATAGTCAGAACAATCAATTGGAAAGTCGAAATAGTCAATCGAAAAATCAGAATTGTCAATCAAAAAGTCAATGGTATTTTGCGGTTAGGAGCAAGACCCTAGACAATGTAGATGAAAAAAAAAAAAGGAGGAGGGGGATGGAGGAGGGATAGAGGAGGAGGAGGAGGAGGGATGGAGGAGGAGGATGGATGGAGGAGGAGAGATGGAGGAGGAGGGATGGAGGAGGAGGAGGGATGGAGGAGGAGGGATGGAGGAGGAGGAGGGATGGAGGGTTGGAGGGTGCAAGGTCAGATGAGTGCAAGGTTAGGGTGGTTGATTTCTGGGAAAAGTGATGGCACCACATTAGAAACTTTATATAAATGTATTTTCAGTTCTAAACATCACACAGTTATGAAAGAAAGACGAAAAGATATTGTTATGATCATTAGAATACTTCTGCATCAGAATTATTTTTGTACATCCTTAAATTAAAAAAGTTGGTAGAACAACTCTGTGACAGCTCTGTGTGGACACCTGACTTTTATTACCATGTGGTCAGACTTTTATTACACTGACTGGGGTGCTAGCACTGGGGTAAAGCTGGTGGTGGTGGGATAATCTGATATCAGCATCTGATATCAGGTCAGCCTCTCATACCTCTCTGTCTCGCCGCCAGGGGGCTCCTTCCTCCACAGTGGGACCACATCACATGGGTTTAATGTATAGGGAGGGGGGGGGGGGGGTTGTTAAAGCCCATCATTAGTGGAGGAGGAGGAGGATGAAGGATGTGATGTGTCACAGAAAAATGAGTCATCAGACTGAACTGGGATAGAGGAAGAAGAGGAGAGAGAGGGAGAGAGAGGGAGAGAGAGACAGAGAGGGGGTTGAAAGTTGATGAACTTTGTTAAGATAATATATATATATATATGGTCGATTCCAGAAATTTTAGTGCGATTTTGATGTTTTTCACGTTTTATTCAATAACGTGGTCAATTTTGGTTGTATAAACTTACAAATAGTATTATGGATTCCTTAGAATATACTGCATAATCCAAGATAATGCTTTATTTTTTCAAAAGTGTTTCATTTCATTTAGTGACGATTTTCGTTTTGACCGTTCCATACGAATACACACAAAAGTAAGAAAAAATAAAATAACCAATAAGTTCTGTATGGACTTTGATATTCCATATTAAAGAACATATCTGCCCCTATCGATGCAATTATTTAAGGTTTCAGATTGGCTTATGTTTTTGTCCTTATGATGAGAAATGTTATTTTGGCTAAAATAAAACGTTCCAACGAATACATTTTCTAACTACTATAAAAAGAAAACTTTTCATATTTGATCAACTCCCTTTTGCATTTACATTCAAAATCGTTAGTTTGATATCCAGAACAAATCTCGTGATTCCAACATCATTCCTCGATCAGTAAATTATAATTTTATGAAAAGAATCCATACGAATACATGATTCCGACGAATACACATTAAAAAACTGGCTGGGAAGTACAAATTTTGTATTCTCATTGTCAAACATAGTCTCCTAACGAAAGGATTGAGTATTTATTTCATTTATATTAAGGTATTTTATTCAGAAAGGATGTATCAACAAATAAACCATTCCATACGAATACATAATTGAACTGATGTATTCGTATGGAATGCTGTATTCGTTGGAAACACTTATGCGGTTTTATATAAACCTGCACTCACATAAGGGGGAATCCCCTAGGTGGTGGATGAGGGAAGCTAGAAGAGGGGAGGAGTGCCTTCACCACAACCACCACCCACCACCATCTCCTCCTCTCCACTCCAACTATTTGCACCTAGCGGAGGACCTAGCGGAGGACCTAGCAGGGGTGCTGTTGTCATCGAGATGCAAGGGTGAGGATAGTGGTGGTGGTGGTTTGACATCTGGACTGTGGACAGCTGGACTTTATTACTATGTGGTCAAATAACCCCTAGCCTAGACCTGAGCCTTTCACATCACAAACTATTCAGAAGGTTAATGTATAAAGTATTATCTTGGCTTCTAAACAAACTAGAATTATGGAATAAAGACCAAAAGTTTTCTCATGTTAAGGAGAATATATTTAGACATGACTTATTTTTGTACATCCTTTAATTTAATAAGTTTGACATCTGGACTGTGGACATCTGGAGTTTATGACTCTGTGGGGGCACACCACCAGCTGGCTGAGCTGGCGCACCCTGGGCTAAGCTCTGGGGGCTCGCTGGCCCAGTCTCTGCAGTCTCTGATCTGACAAGGGGTAAAGGGCTGATAAGGGGTAAACTTCTTAGTCAGAGGGGTAAACTTCTTAGTCAGGTGATCATCGCCCTAATGACTTCGTTTGATGTGACCCATTGTGCCGAAAACAGAAATACAAATGGCTTTGGAGTTATAAACTCAAATGTTGGACCACTAGGTAAACGTCCGAAACTTTTCTCTAGGTTAAGGAATAGAATAGGAACAGCAGGAAAAGGGAGAAGGGGGCGAAAAAGGGGCTCAAACAGTCGGGGGCCACGTTTGTCAGTATATCTATGTCTTCTCCTCTTAAATCCAGAGTAAAACGCTAACGCGAATAATAGCAGTGAAGTATATATAACAGGGTTCACTACACCGTGAAATTCATCAGGCAACAACACAAATGATCCTTAATTCAACTCTACATGTTTGGCATCATACAAAATATTCATATTTATATTCAAAGATTGGGAGTATTGTTCTAAAGTAGTGGTAGAGTAACATGTATAGGTACTGCTTAGAGTAGTAAGCTAGGTGAGTACCCAATTCCCATTTGGCAACACGCCAGCTCTGTGGGGAAGATTATTTGGACAGGATTTGTGACATACATATGAACATACACAAGCTCTGACCTATCAGAGCCTCCATAGCTCAGTGGCTAGAGCACTGGTCTTGTAAACCAGGGGTCGTGAGTTCAATCCTCACTGGGGGCTGGACTTTTTAACAGTATTAATATGCATGTGGAAAACGAATCAAGGGGCTCAATATGTTACCCCGGCTCATATTCACCATAAGAAAAAGTATGCAACACCTATGTGCACTTAAAGGTATACAGGACCGTCTGACCCCAAGCCCCTAGGTGGCGCCTGGTTGTGTGATACTGCCCAGTGGGTACAAAGGTAGAGTAGTGTCTTTTGTCTAAGTCAAAATTCATTTCCATAATTTTCACATATGTTCTAGGGATTGCCATTACAAATAAACATTTTTCACTGTGGGAAGTATAATCACAATCATATTGATCCAAAAAGCCCTTCCGCTGATGATAACACTCCATGTATATGAGTAAAAAGACTGTAAAATGACGAATATCAGTGTGAAATGAATGGCATCAGCCAGACCAGCAATGAAAAGTGGACTACATGGTCAACTTTAGAGGTCTCTAACTTTTTTTCGATCGCGCTAAGTTGTGATTTTTTTGGTGTTAATTGGTGGGAAATGACCTCAAATAAAAGTATAGAAATCTAAATTTATTTTGGACTGGGCATTTTTTTATTATTCCATAAACCGTGCAAAAACACACATTTTCTCATAGGTTACCATAGTAAACAACCATTTTTTTCATGTGACTCTACCTAAAAAACCAACGGGGTAACATCACTTTTTTATTTATTTATTTGTTTCCTCTGTAGTAAGGACCAATCCCTGAAAGTTTAATGGCAATTGGACTTGTCGTTATTTTTTTATTGAACTGTCCTGTATACCTTTAAACTAATAAATGACCCCACTCTCGATCCAGGTAAAAAAAACCCACCCTATATATAGAGAGAGAGAGTTGGTATTCCACACAAATGTTCTTACTTGTGCAGGTCATCGAAAACTACAAACATATTTCTAAATGACATAGTCAAATAGTGATCTTAGCCACTTTAATTTGTTCAAAAACATTTTTTGTGATATACTGTACAAATTATTTACATTTGATTTTCATGACAATGATCGGTATTATACTACATGCCTATCATGATGTCTTATCTATTTCTATAATTATATACTCCACAGGCACTAGTGATAGGCATATATCCATCAAACGAGGATGGCTTACTGACATACGTGTGAACATAATGGTTGAAAATGTTAAATAGGTATTCAGTCCAGAGTGTTGAGTCCCCTGGGTACCATGGTTTGTAATCTGGCTATCCATCTTTTCTCATCTGAGTTCCTTCTGTTTCTAGCTGTAGCAGTGTCTACTTCTGCTTTGATTAGATATAGGATTAAGATTGAGATGTTTTGCCATTTATCTCTTGACATTCGGGTGAGAAACGTTAAGGTGCCGAGCCACCGTAGTCATTGTTCTTGTCAATTGACATATTAATGGTGAATGGTAAGGTGAATGATAAGGTGAAATGTGATTTTTCCGGACTTAGCTCTGGTCTAGCCTGTCCCATACACGGGTGAGTGAGTGGTAACCCAATAATTAATACAATCATACTCCATACATTAAGTTATAACTTGAAACGTACCACTTGTGAGGAATTGTTTATCGAAATAAAATATGTTTAAAAAAAAATACATGTGTGTAAATGGTTCACAAGTTACACAAAGTTTTTGCAATCCTTTCAGCAGGCATATTCCATATTTCACGCGCTCTAGTTATGTTACATTATTATGTACAGGAAAAAAGGGAGAAATAATAGCCCACTGATATGTGGCCTCCATAGCTCAGTGGCTAGAGCACTGGTCTTGTAAACCAGGGGTCGTGAGTTCAATCCTCACTGGGGGCTGGAATTTTTAAATGTGCATTACACTAGGGACGAATAGAACTGATTCATCATTATGACTAGCTCTAAAACTTCTACCGATATGCCACACCTATAGAACGATTTCTCACATAAGGGAAGGCAAAGCAAGAACGGAAAGTTGGTTATAAGAACATGATTATTACAGCTAGAGCAAGATAAGCTGCAGAAGGATTGCAGCTAATCTATCCCTCACAGTTAGCCAAACAACCAGGGCGGATTTAAGGTCGCCCAGCAGTCCATGGAATGAATGGTTACCACTCTTGTTATTTATTTGCAAGTTAATTCTTTTATTTGTCCAAGATGTAAGTACAAATGGACTGCAAACATCTGACCGGAGTCATAATTTGATACATTGTTATTGCAGATGCCATTGAAGAGGTATTTAGCGCGTCAGCTTTGGTTGAGAAATACTGAGAAATCCATAAATAATTTACAACTGCTTGGTGTCAAGGCTATTAATCACACTCACACCTCTAGCCAGCAAAAGTGAACCTGTAAATAAGCTATTGTTGGTTCCAATACCTCAAAAAGTGAAGTTTCTTTGACCTCAGCCTGACATACAACTAATAGCACCCGATCATGAAAACATACACAAGGGCACCTATCGGACTTGCTTATTATACAGAGGTCTATAGCTTTATTGAGAAGTGTCAGGGACCTACCAAACGGCCTTTATGCAGCTGTTAGATTAGAGACAGTAAAGGAGTGGCGACGCACAATAATAAAGGAATATAGCGACACTCAAACAAATTCAATGAAAGTCAAGTTAGGCGATCTATATTACAATTGAATCTGTCTTCCTTTAACAGGAAAGCAGACAGAGCTCAAAAGTCATCTTCAGAAACCGGAGACAATGTCAAATACTAGTTGGGGTTCTTACCATATTTCTTTGATATCGGTATCTATGATTAATAGTTTGCGGGGTGGGAGGTAGGTGGGGGGGGGGGGGGCGGTTGTTTGTTTTGAGATATCGTTTATATCTAAAGGAATGGTTCGCGGCTGTTGCATATTTATCACTGCTGACCCTGGCTTGGGCAATGGAGCCTGTCTGCCATACACATCACGCCAATAAACTACCTGCTTGGTTCCTTCGAGTCATTGAGCAATGCATATCACTGGTGGAGTTCTGGAGAACCTACATATCAATAATGCACATTGTCATAGATCTGCTTTTTGACCAGCCCCTTTCCAGCCCCTCCCACAATGGTAATATGGGTACAAGTGTGCCCCCCCCCCACCCCCACCATAGAATCATGCTACCGTACCCTTTGACAGGGCCAACACATAGTCGATCACGACAAGCAAAGACACCAGATATAACATGATTGATTGAACAGGCAATCATACCAGTGCCATTCCTAAGTACTTGTGCTGCTCTGAGATCTGTTAAAAATCAAGTTCTAACTATTTTGGTAAACAATAGAGGGGTATTGGGTAGCCATCTTTCGTTAATTGCAGGCACAGATGTTAGATATTATCGCCTTTATTGTTGAATATTAATTTGGTAACAATCAAGCAGCCTCCATAGCTCAGTGGCTAGAGCACTGGTCTTGTAAACCAGGGGTCGTGAGTTCAATCCTCACTGGAGGCTAAATGTTTTGTTTAAATATGGAATTCAATTACTCTCAATAATATTCCAATTCAACATATTATAACATGATATATACCATTCAGAGACACAAGCGATAGCGTTACCTATCATTAATTACATCTACAGAGATGAAAAAGTTTTAAGCTGAAGCTGTTAAATTCTTGTCAAAGCTGGCCACATTTGATGACAGCTGGTTAAGGGGAGACACATGCCACACCCTGTCTTCAGTAATTATGAAACATGTAAGTCAGAGACCAAGCAGCCTCCATAGCTCAGTGGCTAGAGCACTGGTCTTGTAAACCAGGGGTCGTGAGTTCAATCCTCACTGGAGGCTTAATGTCTTTAGCTATGTGGTGTAAGGTAAGTTTTTCATTTTGCATGTACAAAGTTGTCAAACACAAACATTTTTTCTTGCCCTAAACTGGCTACCTAACCATTAATGCTACAAAACAACCATACATATGAAATTAGTTCAGCATGAAAGTTTCATCAAACACAATAATTATTTTAAAATGCTTGGTTCAGACGAGATATAGCTTTACACATTAGTGCTTACATCATGACATAATTATCACTGCAAGCACCAAACCTCCATTGCTCAGTGGCTAGATCACTGTCCATAAAATCTAAACAATCTTAAAAGTTGCAGTAAGGATATGTTGTCTCCATATAATAACTTTATACTTCTCCATGAATTCATCAATTCACAACTGGCATTATTGATAGAAAGTGATACCCTCCTACTCTATAAATCTTTAAAAGTTGTTTAATTAGTCTACACAACCTAGAAATGCACCACATTGATTGACCTGATTAGGTATTTTTAGCTCAGCTTTACGAATTGGTGTCACAGCTGTTCCACATGACTGGCTAAAATAGTCCTCCCTACTCAAGGAGTAACACAGATGTATGTTTCATGTGACTGGGAGAAATCTATTATATGAGGTGAAACAAATCTGTGTTGTGGAAGCCTCCATAGCTCAGTGGCTAGAGCACTGGTCTTGTAAACCAGGGGTCGTGAGTTCAATCCTCACTGGGGGCTAGATATTTTATGGAATTTGTTCTAATTAATTACATGCCCCTCTTAGCGAAAAAGAAGACTGGTGAAAAACTTTCTTTTCAACTCAACACCATGACGACAATGTTTCACTGACAAGGCCCGTCTGTATTTCATAACATCTCATTGACACACATGTTACAAGATTTTGAAAAAAAGCTGTTTTCGCAGAAATTCATACTAATAGGCCAATACAATACTGTACTTTACATATTAACAGTAGCGCCATACCAAGAGCGGCGGAAAACGGCTGAACTATGAGCTAGGCGGGCAAATCACAGAAGCCTTATGTATTAACCATAGGCTTCTAACTTTCTGCTTTTTCTCTCAGAATTTGAGTTATTGCATGATACTGTAAGCTATCAAATATTATCAAATGACATGTTAAGATTGGTCATGCTTAACAAGAGGACATTTTATCCGCTAGATTTTAGCATATAGCAACTTTCGTAACAGTGTATCATCAAAAACAAGCAAGCATAGGTGTACGGGCTGCAGGGGGTCAGCGGCCGTGTGCTCCTAGGCACACACACACCCCTGCACGTCCAGCGGTAGCCCGGGTGCGGTTCGGCCCGCATAGCTAGGTGAGTCAACTGGACTGCGCATGCGCAGAATGACAGAAGTTCATCCCGCAGTTACTGGTACGCACTGGAGACAGAATTCGTAAAGGGGGCTATTGTAATTACGGGTGGCTAATTCAAACTGGAACACAAATTGCAAGCTGCCCCAAATTACGAAACTGTTCATGGCATCCGTCTATTTTGGGCATTTTATTGAAAGGCCAATAACAATTCATCTCAGCGAAAGATTACTTTGGGGTGGACTATTTCAGATTAGACATTGCCCATCGAAACCCTGCAACTAAGGTCACTTTTTCTATACTACTTACAAAACCGCTAAAAAAAATAGATTCTGTCCGAGTAGTATTTTCATTTTGACGACGAGTTCCAGCCTCATGACATCAATCATTGAGACCCGACAAAGGCCCAGAGAGGTCGAAAGATCTCATTCAAATAAACCAAAACACAAAATTGATGTTATTCTCCTTACAGAAGCTATATTGTATGTATAGATCCGATACACATTTTCATAAACTATTATAAGCCCTACCGACATACAGCGATGCCCTCCCACCTCCATAAATAAATGAGGTCTGTATGGTGTATTCAAATGTAAGATGTGTAAGGAAAGATGGTAGCACCCCTGGGAGAAAAGGGGTACAATTTGTCAGCTCGAAGTTCATTGCTCCCCAGTTATTCTAATACAATGTAAATACTTGTTTCTGAAAATAAAAATTTTTGTTCGATCCAAAACGCAACCCCCTTTTTTGGTATCAGAGTAAAATAGATTTAGATACACACTGTCTTGGACTTAGGATTTCCACTATTATTTTGTAAGGCTTTCTCATAAGGCGTATTCAAAATATGTACATGTACATCACAGGATAATTATTACCAACTATTTCCAGTTTTAAACATCTTCAAAGTTGTGGCAGTGAAAAAAGATGGATTTCCACACTAAAAAGCCACTATAGATAGATGCTCTTTGGACATAGTTTGTAAGGGCCAATCAACTTCTTGCATTTGAGACATTTTTTTCAAAGTACATAAAATTAGGGAGGATCGAGAGCCGATTTCATCAACAATCCGGATTCCAATAGATGTAAGAGGGTTGACTTTTGATTATTTATTTCCCCGAGGGGAGTGGGCCGATCCCAGAGGTACTGCAATACCGGGCCAACCCGTGGTGGTAGAGGAGTAAACCCCTGAGCTACCACCCAGTTCCAAAAATCAGTTTAATATCGAAGCGGTGCATGCACCGCATATCAGATATTAAGCTGATAAGAACAGATACTACACTTTGATCTTAGCCAAAAGGCCGAGAAGCGATGCCGAGGGAAGGGATAGACCCTGTCCAATGTAATATGAAGCCTTATTGAGAAGGGTGTTAGTACCAGAACATAGCCACCAGTAAAATTCCAACCACAAAGTCATTTAAAAGGAACCAAAGCTGGAAAGCATTTATATTTTTGTAATATTGTCGATTAACATCCTTTCATGAAATCATATATTAATCAGAGAAAATTAGCAATTATTTATGACGATTGGTAAATATTTCGGTAAACCACGGTACTAGAAATAGTCATAGGTGTCACTGCATGTATGGCGCAGTAGCGCAGCGGGAGGCCCGGATTTAAACACTAGGTGGCAGCATAAAACATCTCAAATTACAAGTCACACGAAGTGCTTGGTGCCGCACAGCCGTGCCCCATACACTCATCCATACCAGAGCAAAAATATAGCTCTGTCCGTACCGATTTTAAATAAAAAATATGAATTCATCATAACCGAATATCTTACATTATATATATATTATAACTTTGAGACCGTTGTTTATCAATACAGACTGCATCGTGCACCGTCTTGCTTGAGCTTCTGGTGCAGTTACTGCTTCTGGTGCACAGTAACTGCACCATCGGTGATACAGATACGGTATTTGCTGACAACCCCATGCTGCTTTGAGGGTAATGATTATTTGCACTGGATAATCAGTGCAAAAGCACCTTATGGTAACCCGGGGTAACCAAGTCAATCAAAATGGTCAGTTCAATCGGGACGTCACAACCTTAACACGTCACGTTTTAGGTACGGTACAAGGTTTTAACCTGCTATTTTCTTAACGAAAAGAGAAAAAAATAGTTTCAACTACACCTATTTTTTTTCATATAGGCCTATGGACGAATGAAGCTTTATTCTTCCGCCATCTTTACCGGCAAAATAAAGCTACCCTTATCCTGATAGATCTAGTATTCTTATTACCTGCATTAAGATTTGGGAAAAAACACGCTAAAAGATAAGAAGAATCATTCAGAGATGCATTTTTTGGTGGTGCCGATATTAAGATTGAAAAAAGAGACAACAACAAACAACACTTGAATGTAAAAACTTACCTCTCTAGCAAACTTGGAGAAGAGCAGGAAACATGCTTCTTTTTCATTTAGATCATTCGCCTCTTTTTTATCCATGTCTACCTCCATGGAATCTTCCTCCTTTATGTCCTCTATAAAATGATGCTCCCCTTTGATTCCCTGACAGACAATAAAAAGCAATTATTAACATTGCATTTCTTTACCATCACAATAGTTGATGACAGTGTTGTCAAAGTATTGCCATATGGCATTATATATGTGCAGATCTTCCAGTGTGCGCACAGGCATTGGAACAAAGTGAAATTTTACAATATTATATAGACATCAGAGATACAAGTGGGAAAAATAAGAGTGAATTCTTTAAATTTAGGGCATCTACTATCTGTGAAGAATGTTTTAACCCGATTTAAAGATGGAGACAAAAAGTATAAGAACATTTATTTTTGAGTGCAACATTTTGATGAAATGTTTTTATAAATGGTATAACATAAATATTTCCATTTAAGCAACTAACTAACGCGGATGAAATATATTTGGAATATTCTGATTCTTGGACTTGAGATCAGGTATTTCCCATATGCATTTAACGAATCATGTTGTACAAAGCACTCAGTAGGAATGCATGGAAGAATGAGTGTTTTGAAATCTGAAACTTACCTTGAAATAGTTTGTCTTCGTACATAGCGTCATGCATACAGAAAGCAATTTGTAGAAACCACTAACGAGTGGATACCTAATCAAAGAAAGCAAATTGCCCAATAAAAGACTGCCAGATGTAATTGTCGTACCACGAATTATTATTTTAGCATAGCATCAAAGTTAATTATTAGTCATTAAGTTAATCATTAATATTTAAACTGTATGTGTTCCACTGATTACATAGATAGAATGTGGGATATTTCTGTATCCGTCAATTTCTATGCATTATTAACACATACGTCTTTCAAGATAGGCTCTTAATGCTCAAATTTAGTCAATTACCAGACAACTTACTTTGTGGAATGAAGAATCAATTCATGGCCAAACTTGAATATCCACACTTTGAAGAGTTCGGTCTGTCTGTGAGGTAGGAGGTCCCTAAAAATACCACACGTATTTGTAATTGCGAGAAGGATATGGAAATATTTACAAGATGACAAATCAGATTATTCAGCAAATTTTGAAGCTTCTTACCACTATACAAAATAGTGCGAGACGAACAGCAGCTTAAGCATACAAAAAAAACATGGCAGACATAACGATTAGTTGTGGATAAAGAATACAAACTTGCCTGCAGAAATCTACAAGATTAATAAAGACTATGAAGTCTTTGGGTTTAGCCGCCTGAAGCCCAATGGAGGGATCGGCAGAACCAGAACCGTCTAATATCGAGTCGTCTGATATGTCCTTTAAATTTAAAAAAAAACAAAAAAACAACATCAATTAATAAGATATCCATGAATCATGAGTGTACCAAATTGATACATTAAATTTTCACTTAACTTAAAGATAACAACAAAATATATTTGGATACGACAAGTGAGCAGGATTGATTTGGAAATTCTTTATTTGCCAATATGTTAAATATGTGGAGAGGGTGTTGACAAAATCGTATACTAGCTTCTGGAATAATTACCAGGTCTTCCAACTATTGCCGTAAAGATACAAAGCGATAAAGAACAAATGTATAATTTAAAATGCCATCACCAGGTCGTCTTCCTTTTGAGATCCGAGGTCAAGTCTATCAATTATCTTCAAAGTAGAAGAGAGGAGTTCGTGGTAGAGGATTTCTGACAGCAAGATCTGCTCTTCTACTTTACCTCCTTCCAGGAGCAGGAGCTGTAAGGTATGAATTCCATGTAATTTATCTAATAAAAATTATTGTTTTAAACTAGTGAAATGTAATTCATGAGTTTGTTTTAAGTCCGCACACTTAAGTCCTGCTTTTATTAACCTTAAATATAGAATTAAGCAGGTTCAAAAGATCTTTAGGTGGAGTAAGGTTTCTCTAGGTAAAACGGAGACACTCGTGTCTATATTATGGAGCTTCACTAATAGGATAACAGAAACCCAAGTTTAAGACCAGAGCCTTAGAAAAAGGGAATTTTTAGAATCTATGTGAGTTGGATTTAAATTCTAATTAATGTCAATGTGCAACCATATTTTATATCTTGTATCGATGTGATTATTGTGTATGATGTGTTAACAATACGAGGTAGTTAAAGCTGCATTCCCTAGTAATAATATTGAATGGTTCTGTTGAAATTACATTCAAATTAGTTCCCAAACTCACTATTATCGATCTGTTACTTATTGTAAAGTTCAATAAATGTCTGTATTCCATGATTTTACAATCACAGACATACAAGAATAAGTGCGGCCGAGTGCGGCCATAGTAGTGTAGATGCGTTCAGTAGACACCAGGGGTAGACACTATCTTGAGATGAGCCCAGTCTGTCAGCCTGTAATACACTAAGTGCGCCTGCGCGAGCTGACTTGCCCATGCGCTAAACGCTTAGACTGCCATCTACACAGGTCTCTTTGGAATCATTCAGTGACATGGGTGTATACCCGTGTCCACCAGTGCATTTATTTGATTATTTAGACTCAAATATTGATCTTCAACATTAAGACAGAAACCCAACTCTTGGGGAAATGTGGAATAGGATATGTCTGCTCTAAATAAGTGAAATTTGAGATTTGTATAGAAATTAGCTGGGAATGCAGCTTTAATGTGAATGTTTAATCACCCAGCTCACCAGCTTACCGATTGTAACATTTACATTAAAAAGGTAGGGCTCCTTGTGTATTAGATAGTTAAATTGCGCCGATCCCCACAATACAGACTGATTAAAACATCAATTATACACATAGTGACTGCTGTCACAGAAAAACGGGCCTGAACCATCTGATGTACAAACTGCTTCAATTTAATGAGCTTTTATAGTTAGAAGCCTCCATAGCTCAGTGGCTAGAGCACTGGTCTTGTAAACCAGGGGTCGTGAGTTCAATCCTCACTGAAGGCTTGTATTTTATAAAATGCCATTGGTTCAACAATCTATTATGTTCCAGCTAAAGGCTGGGTTCCACTGGCCGGCTACTACTCCCGCTACTTTGACAGTCTTTTGCTCCCGCTTCTTTAAAAGCGGCAGCAAGCAATTGAAAGTAACCGGAATGGGTGGTACTGGGACATTGCTTCCACCACTACATCTAACACTACTCAGAAATGTGAGCAGACAACATTTTATTTTCACATTGAAATGAACACATCAAGTAACATGAGGCATAACGTAGAGTGGTGTCATTGCCCCGCTTCAGCTCCTGCTATTTCCCGTTACTTTGGCTACAAAGTAGCGGCTGTTAAATATCAAACATGTTTGGTAGAAGCGGGGGCACTCTACGCTTCGAAAATCTGCCAAAAGAAGCAGGAAGTAACGTGGCTATGTAACAGGACCCAATAGCACCCATCCCTGTTACTCTCCTGCTACTTCTTAAATCAAGAAGTGGGAGCAGAAGCCTGAGAAGTAGCCGGCCAGTGGAACCCAGCTTTAAGGAAACAAGCTTCATAAGATAATCATAAAATGCAAAGGTGTCCCCTCATCTCCTCTGCAACAGGCATTCTGGTCAATTTTTAATTTGAAATGCACTGTTGGTTCTAAATCTGTTTCAATAATTATTAACCAAGACCAGACTGTTTTTGACAACACCTGGCTAAGAAGTGACACAGATGTTACACAGTGTGTGAAATGACTTTGAGGAGTCAGGTAATTAATACTTGCAAGCAGCCTCCATAGCTCAGTGGCTAGAGCACTGGTCTTGTAAACCAGGGGTCGTGAGTTCAATCCTCACTGGAGGCTTGTATTTTATGAATTTATTCATTCGTTTTTTATGTTCTAATTGATTAGAAACCTTCCTCAGGAAATATATAAAGTACTTGTAGGAAACTCCACTTTCCACTCAATGCAAGGTTCATCAAGGTCTATTGTTTGTTAGGAATCGCTTGATAGACACCAGGGTGTTTCACTGTCAATAAAGCAAAGCCAACCTGTATTTAATAACACCTGGTTAAGATGTGACACAGGCACAAATTGTGACAAATGATTTTGAAGTCTGATTAGTGATCTAACCAAGCAGCCTCCATAGCTCAGTGGCTAGAGCACTGGTCTTGTAAACCAGGGGTCGTGAGTTCAATCCTCACTGGAGGCTTGTATTTTATCAATTCATTGTTATATTCTAGTCAATTATATGAGTCTCCTAGGGAAACTTTCCCCTTTATCACTCAATACAAGATTCATTCAAATCAGTTGTTCTTTGGGAATGGCTTGATAGACATAATGATGTTTCACTGACAATAAGGCAAGGCCAACCTGTAGATGTGGCACATGTTACAATTTTCTGAAATGATTTTGAGGGGTCTGATAATTAATACATCAAGCAGCCTCCATAGCTCAGTGGCTAGAGCACTGGTCTTGTAAACCAGGGGTCGTGAGTTCAATCCTCACTGGAGGCTTGTATTTTATGAATTTCATTTGGTTCAACATTAAAAAAAATCTAGATAAGTAAACAAGCCTCATGAGATAAAATGCAAAAATGTCAGAATTTTACCTGTCACTACAACAAGTGTTTATAGGGCAACTTTGAAACGGGCTGTGAGTTGTAAATCTGGTTCAATAATCATTAGCCAAGTCCAGACTGTATTTAGTAACACCTGTTTCAGAAATGACACAGATGTTACACATTGTGAGAAATGATTTTGAGGGGTCTGGTAATTAAGACATACAAGAAGCCTCCATAGCTCAGTGGCTAGAGCACTGGTCTTGTAAACCAGGGGTCGTGAGTTCAATCCTCACTGGAGGCTTGTATTTTATCAATTTCATTTGGTTCAACATTGAAAAAAAAATCCAGATAAATAAACAAGCCTCATGAGATAAAATGCAAAAATGTCAGAATTTTACCTGTCACTACAACAAGTGTTTATAGGGCAACTTTGAAACGGGCTGTGAGTTGTAAATCTGGTTCAATAATCATTAGACAGGTCCAGAATGTATTGAGTAACACCTGGTTCAGAAGTGACACAGATGTTACAGATTGTGAGAAATGATGTTGAGGGGTCTGGTAATTAAGACATACAAGAAGCCTCCATAGCTCAGTGGCTAGAGCACTGGTCTTGTAAACCAGGGGTCGTGAGTTCAATCCTCACTGGAGGCTTGTATTTTAGAAAATGCCTTTGGTTCAACTTTCTATTATGTTCCAGTTAAGGAAACAAGCATCGTAAGGTAATCATAAAATGCAAAGGGGTCCCCTCTTCTCCTCTGCAACAGGCATTCTGGTCAAATTTTAATTTGAAATGCGCTGTTGGTTTTAAATCTGTTTCAATAATCATTAGCCAAGACCAGACTGTTTTTGACAACACCTGGTTCAGAAGTGACACAGATGTTACACAGTGTGTGAAATGATTTTGAGGGGTCTGGCAATTACTACATACAAGAAGCCTCCATAGCTCAGTGGCTAGAGCACTGGTCTTGTAAACCAGGGGTCGTGAGTTCAATCCTCACTGGAGGCTTGTATTTGATTCAATTTTATTTGTTTTCATATTCTAATATATTACACACACCTACTAGTGAAATGTATGCAGTAAAGTGGAAAAACTTTCCCTTTTCCACTCAACACATGATTCATTAAGGTCTATTGTCCTTTTGTAGTGGCTTGATAAATATGAGGATATTCCACTGAAAATAAGAGTCTGTGAGGGTGCTATGTCCTCACTGTTTAGAGTACACCTGTGAACCTTGTTTAGAGGTAATACCACAAGGAATTTGTTAGAAGCAGTCAAATACCTTAAACTTTGTGTGATCCAACAGATGGTGCCACATATCAAGGTAATCCTTGTAGGTTATTTTCGGTTTCCCCTCGGCAGCTATTTCTGGAGGTAAATCTTCAAGACTGGCATCTTCCGTCACAATTACGATGGGGTGGGAACATGCCCGTATCAAACTCTGGTAGACTGCAAGTTAGAAAAGAGAACACATATATTGTGAAATCAATCATTTTAAAAGTTAGACATAGACTTGCTTGGTCTCATCACTGATTGATCAAATGGTTGGATTGCAGAAAGTTGTTTAATTTTCTCACATTTTGTTTCAATTGTGTCAATTGACATTAGAGAAGAGGAACGTTGGGTGAAAAGTACACTTGAAGACCTGATGTTGAGTCAGCATGTGTACCACCTGTTTTATGTTGTTTTTTTAATTCACTTGAAGGCCAACATATTTAATTTTAGTATAGTTCACATGTAAATACGTAGTATTCTCCACAAATGTTTTCATGTGTCACCTCATGCAATGAAAAATCTATTTTAAGTAAAACAAAGTTAAATAAATCAACTAAAGACAGTAACAACTTACCCACTCGGGATATGCATGTTTTGAAAGTTGCCCCTTTCGGCAAGAGGGCGTTTCATGGGGGAAAAGAACACTTGATGACCTGATATTGAGTCAGCATGTGTAGTACCCGTTGTAAGTTAATTTTTTTTTGATTATTATTATTTTTATAAGACAGAACATGTAATTTCATGGCGACGCGGTTAGGCGATTTTATGACCACCTGTCTTAAAATCTAAGCAATTGTCATCATTTAATGCAACAATATACAATTTGATATACAATGATTCAAAATTCAATGTACAATTTTCAAATTGAAAAATAAAATTGATTAGTCAGTCAGTCATCTTAGTCTGTTGTTTGTCGAGGGGGCGGGTGTTTTTGTACCGATACATGGGTTTATCTATTCAAAATGTCCATGTTCTCGTAGTTGAAGGAGTAACATGTATTTTATGTTTCTTCCATATTTCTAATATTACTATATTATTAAATACATCAAATAAAGACAGTAACAACTCACCCACTCTGGATATGAATGTTTTGAAAGTTGCCCCTTTCGGCATGAGGGCGTGGAATATTCGCATAATTGCGATGTAACAAGCAGGGTGCATTTTTGCATTGATCTTTGGTACATTCTCCATCAGTACAACCACTAGCCTTTCCAGTGAAGTAGAAAATGTGTCAGATACCTGCAAATTAACAACATTCAAATAAACTATTTTCCAATAAAATTGCCACGTTGGACAATTCTTTTTTTTGTTCTGTTTTTCATCAGATTACCAAAATAAGCATGGATTCTATAATAATGCATCAATATCTATTGTAAATATCATAAAAGGCGAGGATGAATCATATAGAAAAAGCAGCTAGCCATATAATTATTCATAGGTACATATTATGCATAAAGGCAAACTCACATCATCCAACTGGGCTATGATACTAGCTAGGGCATCAAGGAAACTTGGGAAGCTCATCATACGATCATCAATGATGCCGGATTCATTGAAGAATATTTGGTCACTTCTTTGCATCATTTTGTTGAACATGAAATGAACATCGCTAGTGGACAGGAATAACTTGCAAGGCTGTAGAAAAAACAGTAGACCTCAAATAAACATTGTGCCCGAAAATTAGGGTGACAGATGTAGCGAATCCTTTTAGTAGGTAAATCAGAAAGAATCTCATGCAAAAATAACATTTGAATCATACAGAATTCAGATATTAAATCAGGGATGCAAGTCGGGTAGGGTAAAATAATCTGAACATTTTCCAAGGTCCAAGGGGCGCATAAAGGACCATGTGTGTTTGTAGGGCAGTGCGCCCTAACTGGGGTGGGTATCTAGGTCAGTCCAAGGGGTGTATATTCCCATTCCCGGAGTTCTTGAGCGAAGGACCTTGGGGATTTCCGTGCGCTCCATTGACCCAATGCTAAAGTCTAACGGAAATATCTGGAATCTCACTTCAGTTAGGATCTGAGGCCGCCTCTCCCCCGGCAGGGATAGGCGGCTCCGTTAGCTCCAGGCTCCGTGAGAACACTCAGATAGAAGTCTCTACACATCACTCCCCTATGGCTGTGTACAACCTCTACTCAAATTGTCAAATGATATTTTGAGAAAATTTTGGAATTTGTAAGTTAGTTTAGGGTGTTGTATGGGACATTTGCCGACTTTTCCATATATCTGAATTCAGTTGATAATCTGAGAACTTGCATCCCTGTTAAATTATTTTAGAATATTAAGCCTAAATAGACAAACAAAAACCACAGGCTAAAAGAATAAGAACCACAGCTTGAATTAAGTTTTATATTCACATATGGTAGCCATTTTCTATGTGACATAATTAGTAGAATCTACTACCGCCTAGTGGCGGTGACGCACAATAATTATCATAATTTGATGTCTTGAGTTGATTAAGATATAAGTCAAATACAAACCGCAGCGAAATATCCGTAGCCTTTAATGGCAAGTGACACTTCTTTGATGCCAGAATCTGGGTTATCCATGATGTCCCGGAATTTTTTAATGAAGAACTGAGTAGACAGGAAATATATCAAACATGTAATATGGCAACAGAATTCAGCAGAAAAGTGATTGGGCTGGTTTAAATTTTGAGTTGGTCGAAAAAGGAACCTAGGTATTGAGAGGGATGTAAGCTTTTTCTTTTAGAACTTCTTTGAACAAAAAAGAATCTACCAGAAATTCCATAGATTACTACCTTGAAGATAGCACCATCCTTTCGTCCTTGTTTAGCCCGAGCCACGAGCATATCAGAAATCTGTCGCGATAAACAAAATTGAGTTATAAAACATCATAATCTCAGGAAGATAACAGATTAAGATCACTCCAAACCCATTTTTTTTTTAAAGATAAAAGGATATTTTCTAAACTCGAAGAGAATATAAGCCTTCCTTTGATTGCTCCATTTGAAACGAGTTTTTACATCTCACAAACATGGGTGTCAAGAAAGGCCATTAATATTAGAGCTTAGGAAACATTGCCCAACTCATCCCACCTCTTTCAGAAATGTCTCCATGGTGTATATCCCAGCATGAAGCAGATCCCTGTTTCGATGAGTTGACCAGAAGGTTAATGTGTTATACAGAGTCTGTTGAAATACAAAAAAATCGATATTTACCACCACTGCCTGGTAACGCAAGGAAGAAATATTTCACTGAGCACTGACAAGAAAATGTATGTCTATAGGAAAAGGGCAGCGTCTGCACTCGAATTTACTCTTGACTACGATAATCTAATCATGAAACTGTCAAAAGTGTAAATGGACAGGTAGGTATCAAACTATTTGCGTTTGGCTTTCGGATACCCATACCTGTCGGACAAAGAATAGTCTATCATGTAACAGTTCATATGGGAGCACTGAAAACGGGAACAATTAAGCAGATACCAATGAGAATAAATCTAGAAAACGTACCTCATAATCATCTATAATATATAGATTAAACTGTGGAGCGTGTCTTTGGAAGAGTTTCAAGCCAGCCTTTGGCATATCGTACTTGGAATGTTGAATATCTTTGCCGATGCTCATTTTGGTAGCTTTGTAAATTTCGAATGAATGCTTTGCCCCTGTACAACAAAATAGCCAAAAATGAGACAAAAATATTGGGATGACAATTAGAATTTTTCAAACAAACAACTCTGAGAGAATCATCTTATAATACAAGTATATTGACACTGTATGATGATGCATATAATTGTAATTAGAGCACTAATTGAAGATGTAATAAGAGATAATTGGAGAAAGTGAGTTAAATAATTGGGCATTTATGATGTATATCAATAATTGCTGCCAGTCGCAATGTGAATATGTTTTTATTGGTATCTTTTTTTTACTGGTATGCAATGTGAATATTAATAATAAGTAAAAAATGTCTTAACCCAAACCTCGCCGACACCGAATACTTCAGTTATTCTGTAATGATCCTGAGAAATGTCTATACTGCTTTGCTTTGCTGCTATAAAACATGATGTCACGAAAGTCAGCATAATTTACCGAACGAGACCAAATTATGGCTATTTTTAAGATAACTAACCCTCCTCAGCAGACTGCGTGAAGTTAACCAAATAGTGGGACAGTCCGAGTAGACATCCCACAATTATTGGCATTTCCGGCTTCCTCGTTTTGGATGTCATCTGGAGAAATGGAAGTAAACATAGGAAATAAAGTTAAGAAAGCAATATTATTGAGCGACATGCTTAGGGGTTTTATTTGATTTGATCTATAAGTATATTTACTCGATACATTCTTTCATGGCTCCAAGGTTTTTTTAAGACAAGCCCAAACTGTTATACACACTGTTGGACTCGACATATTTAGCAAATGGTGAGGACCAAGAGAGGAAACGTGTAGACAGTACTTCCTTAAAACTACCATTAAATACAGAGCCACATTCTTAAATCCACAGTTGGGGATCTGACTATCCTTTTCAGTTGCATTACAGGAATGATTCCATTACATAAAAGAAAAATTACTTTACCTCTTTTTTCATTGTGTTCACTAAAGTATCGCCAATTTTTTCAGAATATTTGACCGCCTCTTCAGGAAAGATTTCAGTAAGGAGACCCATTAGGTGGAAAATGAGCTGTTTCACAGATGACGGATGTTTGGTAGCAACTGTAAGCTCCAGGAATAACCTCTCAAAGACTTTTGTCACTCCCAACTCTCCAGCAATTTTGGATAATGTGGCGTGCGTCAAAACCTAGGGGAAAGGCAAACTAAACGTGAATCACCATCGGTTAGAACGGTACAGACAATTTTCAAAGAGAAGCCGTGGCGAATGATCTAAACCAGGGAGTCATATCTCCCTGTCTAAACAAAGGGAAAAAAACCTACCTCCACGAGTAAATTGAGGGCAGCACATTTGACTTTGGCATACTTGTCTCTGACGAATAAACCGATGCAGGTATCCTTTATAAAGAAAATTAAAGTGGCTAAGATCACTATTTTGACTATGTTTCATTTAGAAATTTGTTTGTAGTATTCGATAACTTGCATAACTAGGGACATTTGTGTGGAATACCAAAGTTCTATATTCCTTAGATTATTTGATATTTGTTGAAGTTTGAAGTTTTAAACTCTTATATATTCCAAATACATGTATTTCATACAGTAATGATCCCGAGTATGGGTTACCGATGTAATAATCTAGCACATTGTCAAAATTCAAGCAAACTTTCCCAAAATCGAGAGCTCAGTGATATGTGTCACTTTAAAGATATTTTCAAAACCATTATGACGGATCTCTAGCGTAAGCACTCAGAGCTAGGACAGTATCATTACTCATTTGTCCTTTTTCAGTCATTACTGATTATTTCAGAGTGAAGATTGAAACTCATAATACAGTGTTCTTAGTTAAAATATTTACAACCTCAAGTAGATACCGTATAATTATAGCTTACTATGCTTGAACATCTTTTAGCGCTCTTACGGTGGATTAGGGTAATTTCGGGGAAGTACAAACACAAGTAAGGTCTAAGGACATGTAAGGAGACCCAAGATCTATTCTATAGGTTCTTTGATAACTTACTTTGATATCAACAGCGTATGGTAACACTTTGTATGGCCATTTGGAGGTGAACCCTTTCATGATTTCAAGGATTTCCACTTTCGCCTTTTGATACTAAGAGTGAACAAAATATTTATGATTAATTTCTCCTGTCGTGACCTTACATACCGGTATTCCAATTATAGTGGAATTATCAAACATAATCATAGCAAAACGTCATTGAATTATATTATGAATACTTAAAGTACGTTAGCTCTTATATTTTACATCAGTATACGTCTACATGGTAGGCCTAGGCCTATATATAAATACATGATGATACAAATGATGGTACATACATCGTCATGTTTTGCCGAAGACTGTAGAAACGTCACAATGCCATAGTCCTTTGCAAAAAGCAGAGAGCATGTGTAATCTGAAATGAAACAATAGATCGTGAACAATTATTAGAATATTGTATATAGCCAAACTACCATAAATATCCATCAAGACGGTAACAGGTCTTTTGGGACCCCAGTGGATGCATTAAAGACATTTGCCATGATTTGGATGAAATAATGAGTCTCCTGCCGACTGTCTTACACCAAGTGTTTGTTCGAGCAAGCTGTTCAATCCATGCCATAGGTGGAGATAGTGGAGATTGAGATTTCTGCCTTTAGAGAAATCTACAATACCGTACTAATAATTACTAATTAAGGACATTGATAATCACATCATAATTGATCAATGGTAGCCTACAGCTGTCACCCTCGGATCACATACTACATCATACATTACTATTTTCAAAAGAACATTAATGACATAATGTAAGTTGTATTTATAAGTTTTTAACTAAATTTAGTAAACCCTGTAACTTATAAGGCAAGTAAGTTCACAAACCCTGTCTTTACTGACTTTAGTATAGACTAGCACTGACTAGGTAACTTTAGGCAGAACTTTTAAGTTTAATTAGTTTTATAGATGTTTTACATGTAAAATGTGTAAGGGGCAGTTCATCTTTGATATGTTTTCTATCTATCATTCGATGCAGGTATGTAAGGATGTAACCGATATTACAGTACGGCCAGATTGGCAGTATTGCACCACGCCTGTCCTGGCACCAAAGCACTCCACTACACACTCCACTGGCACTGGCCATTGCCATTGGCATGGCTGAGCGATAACAGAAGGACCATGATTTTCCATCGGCAACTTACCGATGTCTTTGCTCGTGACATCTTCAAGGCAAGTATGCCCGATATCCCCAACGATGTCATGTGCCTTTGGGGCGTTGCTTGGTGGATCATCGCTTTGAAGGCAGGCGTGCAAAGCACGAAGATTGTCCTGTAACCCCGACATACTTCCCAAACAAACCCGCCCGCGGCGAGTGTTCCGGACTTCTCCACTTGGTGCGTCGTTGTAGACCGACTGTAGCGCCATCAAGCGCTGCAGCTGAATACCACGATCAGGTGGCGTCAGACCAACGATGGCAAAACATCATCCAGATCTCATTTTCTGTCGAAAACAGCCGGGCGTGGGTAAGTATTGAGATTAAATTGAATATCATAGCCAACTTGCATGTGGTTTGATAGTGACCGGCTCCAATATTTGTGGAGTAATCTGAGCTGGAAGTATGGTCATCCCCAATTATCGCCCAGACCGGCTTGTGTTGCAGGCGGTAGCACGCTAACTGTACGCACAGTTTGCTTGCTGGTCGGACAATCTCGACGTAGGCCTATTTCTATTCCTCGTGAAGGCTACGTTTTATTTGCTCCTATACTAGATATACGGATATATGTAAATAGGGATGCTAGTCTTCACTATTTGTACTCAAACATACTTGTTGGTCATAAAATGTTTGTCTACAACTTACAAGAGTCAAGACTACAATGATTAAATCAGTTTAAAATATTCTGTAGTGTACAGCCTACTACAGGTAGTAGAGCCTAGACTATAGTAGAGGTACTGTCAGAGGCCCTAAATAATGAGAATTATGTTGTCTTTTTGTTTTTAAATGTCTTTTAAAAAAGGATGATAATTTCAGTACTTGTGGCGTGACCCGACTTCCCAGTATTTGTGTTCCGTCCTTATATTTGTTTGTAATTATTCTAAATTTGATTAATCATAATTATGATAAGTTATTTACTTACTTAATCAGTTAATGACAATAGTCAATAATATCGCGATCGTTGTAATCCTACTACCGATAAAGGCTAATACTCTGATAGTGATACGGTATATATGTGCAATTCATTCATAAAATATACGTTTTCATTTTTCAGCTATCGGTCGTCTCTGCGAAAAATGTAAGTATACATTAAAAATTAATTGGATAAAACACTAGATTTCCAGATCTATATATACCGTCATATTTTTTTAGATCATTTGAAATTTGTTTTGCACCTCAGATAGATTAGTAATTCGTGGACCCTTGTTCACTATTAATAATTATCTTTTGCTTGTATGTTTCCCCGAGTCTTAGTAGGCCTACTTATACCGTAGTTACTATTTCAGATATTTTTTTTTGTATAAATAAAAACTTTATTCTGGTCAATTATAGGACACATTCAACATCTCCGATTGTTATGTAACAACCTTATGGTGGTCTTGGGATCTGATTGGTCTAGTGACCTTAAATTTGTGCATGGTAAGCACACTGATAGGGAGGATGCGAGGGATTACTTAACAATTTATAGTTATTTGACGATATCTTGGCGAATCTGCTCTCACAGTTTATATAATATGCAATTCCATCATTTCCAGGTGACGGCAAATGTGTCATATGCGATTCCTATGTCCGGCCTTGCACATTGGTGCGTATTTGTGATGAATGTAATTATGGATCATACCAAGGACGTTGTGTGATCTGTGGAGGCCCTGGTGTTTCCGATGCCTACTATTGCAAAGAGTGCACAATCATGGAAAAAGATGTAAGTAGGCTTATACATGTATTATCAATCCAACTGAGATTTTATTATCTTAGTACATTCTTTAGTGTATTATTTGTATTCATTCATCAATATCATTATGCACATAGTTTTTTTTAAACATTCTGCGATGCGTATACCATCAGTAATTACTATCTCAATTAAATTAACTATGTGTCCTTGTAACAATGTCATCGTTCATAAATGTCATTTTTAAATACAATATGTGTGATATAAAATGCCACCACTTTATATAAATATAGTTGGCGCCACCTGTGCCGGCCACTTGTTCCCAAGCTCCAAGCCTCGGACTCAGTCATTCTCCATTTACACACAGCCATTGATTGTCCAAAAGGAAGACGACTATTGACAACGTTTTTGTTTTTTTCTATTTACAGAGAGACGGCTGTCCCAAAATTGTTAATCTTGGAAGTGCAAAGACAGATCTTTTCTACGAACGGAAAAAATATGGTTTCAAGAAACGGTGAATGACTGGAATATTTGTGTAAATGGACGTTTCGATTTTCATTGGTCCGATCATCCTAAGTGTACATACTACAAATCATGTATGAATGATTTACGTGAAAAATTATATCTATTGATATATGGCCCCCAGGGACCTCAACTACTTTTACTTAGGGTCTAAATTTCATTTTATGACCACGATTTAGTGTAATCATTCCTGCATATTCGAGATTCTGAGTGTGTTTGAGGTATTGTTAAATAGCAAACATATGTATAAGTGTACAATTTGTATTCATAAGAGATATACTTTCTTCAAGAAAAATATGTAATATTGTATTGCAAATAAATTTTGTAGGAACTTGAAAGCTTTTTTTTAGTTGTGTGGTTATTGATTATGATTGCATTATTTGCCTTGCTTATATGTTATCTGGTAGGCATACTGTAGTATGTAATGTTGAGCCATTAATATTAATAAGAAGTAATATAGACGATCAACTAGAGGAGCATCTATAGACTACAACTTTTTCGGACGCATTTTCAGTGATTTTCTAGCTCCATAATGACGGGACCAGGAAGATATAGCTATAGTTGCAGAGACCAATAATATATTAACAAGATTTACATTCAGATCTTATTTTATCAATCATCGTATTTTTAACTTTTACTTTGTGAGTCACTTGTATGGTGGATTAGGGAAAGTGTATATACCGGTAGTAAGAAACGGAAGATCTTTGAACATTTCAAGGCCATTTGATAATAGATTCCAACAGGATTGAAGGCCGATATGATGATTTTCCAGACCCTTCGACGAAAATTTGCTAAATACCCATTTTTCAGGGCTGGAATAGGCTTTTTTAGAAAATAATCGTAGGCCCCTATTATTTGAAGAGCCTTGAGCATGTATGTAACCATCAAACTTGATTAATAGGCTAGAACTTAGTAGACTTAGCCCGAGACACTGATCGACGCTCAAGCAGGCCTCTCATCTCAAGGTTATAGAAGAGTCCAATATTCGAGGCATCTACCTATACATACCAGTGTTAATTTTCAGCAATATACTGATTTCTAAATATTGAACGGAAAAAAGCGACACTGACACGGTAAAAGTTAATAGTGTGATAATTTGGAAAACACCTCGCACATGGCTTTATAAAATCAGATTCGGAAAGGGATGGGTGAAGGTGGAGGTTCCCAAATGTTCAATTACTATATCTTAGACCAAACTCACAGATAAACTTGGTGAACTCGGCAAGTATCACTTTATAACAAAAATGAGGTTAAGCAGGACTGAACATATCTTTAAATTTAAGTGGCTAAGATCACCATTTGGCTATATGTCATTTAGAAATGTGTTTGTAGTTTTCGATGACCTGCACATGTAAGAACATTTGTGCACATGTAAGAACATTTGTGTGGAATACCAACGCTATATATTCCTTAGATTAACTGATATTTGTTGATGAAGAATGGGGCAGAGATTCCATTGGGGAATTCAAATTGGAGAGAGAACTAGCTAATGGTGAAGGGATGTGAAGTAGGAGCGAGGCAGGAGGCACATACTGACATATACTCTGTCCCATCCAGGTATTATCACTTAAAAGTGACACATGCCACTGAGCTCCCGATTTGGGGAAAGTTTGCCTGAATTTCAAGTATGTTCTAGATTAGTATATTTGTAATGTATACTCGGGAGCATTAATGTAGGAATTACATATATTGTGTGTATTTAAGAGTTTAAAACTCCAATTTCGTAGGGTGCTGGAGTCACCCTACCCAACTGCCAGACACAATTCAGTTGGTGAGGGGAAGGTCCCCGAAGCCTCTTATCTTAATGAGTTAAGTGATACCAGCTGGATGGGACAGGGTAGATATGTCACTATGTAACTCCTGCCTCGCTCCTACTTCACCATGCACTGAGGGCAGCACCTTATGGTCAAGTTACTTCTCTCTCAGATTTGAATTCCTCAATGGAATCTCTGCCACATTCTTCGTTAACAAATATCAATTAATCTAAGGAATATATAGAGTTGGTATTCCACACAAATGTTCTTACTTGTGCAGGTAATCGAAAACTACAAACATATTTCTAAATGATATATAGTCAAACAGTGACCTTAGCCACTTTAACCAATTATGATAAGAGCGGTTGGGACTTCACCCAACCAACAGACTTGGCTGTAACTGTTGAGTCTCTGGGAGGACCATCTGCCGGCGGCACCCTTCGAAATTGGAGTGTTAAACTCTTAAATACTCGAAATATATATATCTGATACATTAATGCATGGTATTCATTTCAAATATACTAATCTAGATCATAGTTGAAATTCAGACAAACTTTACCGAATCGGGAGTTCAGTGATATGTGTCACTTTAATGCAGTATTGAATATACTCAGATATTCCTAATAATCATCACTTTTCAGCATAATTTAGCAATTAGATAAAACGTGTACAGCTGCTGATTGTACATTTTATGACTAATTGACTCATATGGGGTTAATCGTAATTAGTTAATACAAATTGCAACTTATTCCTTACATGTGATGGCATGAGAAGGAACTATTTACGCCGGTTGTCCATCAAGCCGATCATCTTGAATGATGGCAGTCAGACAATAGGGGATTTGCATGTCATGTCAATATCTGTTACAGTGCATGGTGGGATGGTTTCAGTTCAAATCTGACTTACAAATATTTATTAACATTTTTATCGAATATTGCAAGAATGTTTCCACCAATATCGTAGCTTGGGTAAACGATCTATAGAAACCAAATGCATGATGGGAAAGATGAAGTCTAGCTTTATATACCGTTATACGTGGCTATTTAGAGATAACGTTAAATGTGTCATGCTTGACATAACATGTTTTCGATAGGTTTTACACCGACATACAACTCTCATAATTTCATGCGAATCAAGATGGCAGACATGCAAATCCCCTATTGGGACATGCGGGACAGCTAGGTGTCGCCCGTTAGGAGTGATTGCATTTAATACATGAAGAATCGGGCAGATTTTCATCGGACGATCGAATCAGTAGACACTAGCATTCACGCGTAGCAAGGTATAGTGTTGATGGTTCGGCTAAGTAGAACCAGCATCAGATGAGCCAGTTACTCAAAACAAGCGAAAACAAAATGAGTTCAGTGAGTGTAGGCAGTTTATTGTAAAATTTTATTTAAAAACTTCCATAGAAGTAATTAATACGGTGTACTTTTTGTATTATTCTATTAAATCAAACCGACAACCAACAAAGAAGACTTTCTGAGTTCAATAATATATAATGCAGTTTACCTTTGAGGTGTAGAACGATTTACAATAAGAATGTTTAAAAGTTCGTGACTTCAAGGGCGATTGCAAAACGAATTCATCATAGGTTTCATCATAAAAGGATAATTGAAAAATGCTTAATAAGTCGTTGAGCAATGTGATCAACGGGTGGGTATGTATAAATCAATTGTTCAGGGCTTCGCCACAGTAATCTTCTCTGTAATTCTACATAGCTTAGTAGAGAAAAAAACAAAAAAACGTCCAGGTGATCAATAGTTAAGACACAACAAATATCATAACTGGGCAGACACAACATATTTGAACATAATTCTAATTAATTAAGTCGTACGTTATTATAGCTCCTGAATCGCAAATTGGTGTATAAATAAATCTAAATAAATTTACTCCTTCTAAAAGGCGACTTGGCCTCTTTCCATGAGGTGGATTTGTGACGAGATTTCCTTTTAGGATGAACACATGGTAAATATAGCAATGTCTCCCGCGAGGGTTTTCACTATGCCGACTGCTGCCAATATGCTGCACAACATGGCTCCATCTGTATTTCTTTTCAATCAACTACACAAGACCTTTCAAGAAGGTAAATGTGCTCATGAGTGCACTTAAGTATACCAACATTTCTGAGCGACCAGTGCTTATACAAACTCTCGACATTAATTATTATTATTGTTTTTACTGTATAGAAGGATACATATTATTTATTCAACATTCTTCGTACATGAGTGCAATGCCTTACACAACTTCCATTTTTTTTTAATATATCTTACATTGATTGATGACAGTTCAAGTGTATATACAAGGATGAATGCACGAACTATTGTTAAAGGGAGTATTGGGGGATACAAAAATTTGTCGTCAAGAGATCTGATAGGCCTCCATGAAAAGAAATTTCCACGATCTGACTTCGGGATAGGGCTTTGTGACTCAACAAATATATCGAGAAGCAGCTGCCAATATCTATTCTATCCTTATTTTGATAAGCAATTACATTCACTTCCTTTTATAACTCCGACTGTCCCTTGAACTATATGACCTCGATCTGGACCGTGACCTTGATCTAGACCGAGACTGTGACCTTGAATACGATCGCGACCTTGACCTTGAGTATGACCTTGATCTGCCGCCCCGTAATCGTTTCCTTGGGACGTAGTCTGGAGTCCTTTTCCTAGAAAAGGTTCGACTGAAAAAAGAGGAAAATTTGCGCGTTAGAGTCAAACAGACACAATGGCAACACCACCAAATTCTAGTAAAGTAAACCTTTTTATTAAGGATATCACAGAATATGGACAGGGCCTAAATGTCTACAACTATTAACCTCTCTCCTGCAGATAGATGGGAAGGGAGGTGGGTTGCTCAACGCCCTTGTTTTCTATTTGCTCATATCAAGGGCGAGAGCCGGAATACGCTAACAGTTGCTATGCCCTACTCTTTTCATATTCTAGCCAGTGTTATAATCGTAATTGTCATATACTGATATAGCCAGAGGTAGCAGCTATACACACAACCAGCATTTCAGAACATAATTGGTATGCATGGGAGGTGAAATGGCATGTTGGCAAGCGGCTAGAGGGATTCAAATCCAAAACTTCTAAGAGACTAGGAGTACGACAAAGGTAAGAGCTTAGACCGCTGCGCCACACCAACCCAGTGTCAAACGGGGAGAGAGGCCACTATAGATAGTAATCATGTGGTAAAAAGGTGTCCTAATAGGAAGTATCCTCAAAATATTAGACTAAAGTAAAGGTTTATATACAAACTTTGAATGATTAAGGATTGTTTTCATTCCAATTCAAAAGTAGGAAAAAAACATTATCTTGATAAATTATCTCTTCTAGGTACCAGTAACAACACTTAAGCAAATTCAAATCTAGGGCCCGAACAGGACGACCAGCGATACAGGAAGACCAGTGACGGAATAAAGAATATTTGAATTGAATAACACCTCATCTACTCACCGGAAATCAATACTACTATCAGAACCTGAGCTGGATGGCTCACGCCGCTTACGATCCCGATCCCGATCGCGAGAATAGCTCCTGCAAAAGACACATACGACTCAGTAATATTGAAAAACATATATATGAATGATTATGGGCTGCTGCCCTTCTGAGATAAACTAGGTCCTCCAAGGCCCAGAGGACGACCACCGTTATGGGTGATCTGGGGAGCACTCTTTGAAATGTTTGATATTACCATGATGTACCTAGCTCGAACACCTGAATAAAATTGAATTAAAAAAAAAGGTACCCCTTCACACTGGAGGTTTGGGAAGTTAAAGAGACTGGATCATTTCGTAAGCATACACATTTATATATATTCAAAAATGTTCAATTTCAATACATTGATATTTTCAGGAAGCTCAACTTCAATATACATGTTTAAATTTAAACATTCTGATTTCTTCTTTGCACATTTGTTTTTGTTTACAAAAAAAAAGTCGATAAGTTGTGTGCGATTATTTCCAACATTATTGTTGGTATGTTTGCCATCTCATTGTCATGTTCTAGACGTGCTTCAGCATTTCATCACCTCTGACTATCTATACTCGAAGTCCTCCATTTAGGACGTATATACAGGGAGATGGGGGTTGAAAGTAAAGAAAGGGAACAACTTACCTAGATCTGCGTCTATAGGGAGAACGGCTCCTTTTTCTAGAAGACCGTTCTGATGAAGCACTGCGTGACCTTCTCCTGGGGGAGTAGGACCTCCTGGGTGAGCGGCTGCGTCGCGGACTCCTCCTGGGTGGCCAAGGTACTCGAGACACTGGAGGACTGCCTGAACCTGAGCCTGACCTCCTCCTGGATCTTGACCTCGACCGTGACCGTGACCTCGATCGAGACCGTGACCTCGATCTTGAGATACTTCGAGGTGATCTGGACCGACTTTTTTTTGTACGTTCCGGACTCAAGCCTGGTAAATTAGTTTTCTTTTCTCCCTTTTCTTTTCCTTTTCCTTCTCCTTCATCCTCAGACTCAGATCTGGAGGGCGAGAGGGATCGCCTTAAGATGCGGCCAGGTTTGGCAAACAACAAATTGTTTCCTTTGACGGCGGTGTACACATTCTCTGGATCACCGCGCTGGGAGGGGGAGGGTAATTGTGGAGGAGGGGAGGAATCTGAACTTGAACTACTCGGAGAATGATTGCCTGCAGCCATCTCGCCCTCTTCTTCCCTGAAAGTGGAGAACACATGGAAAACATAAGACATTTTTTAATGAGAATATTAGTTTTTTTCCCAATAACATAAATCATCCTGAATGTCAACAATATTTGCTTATAATTAATCCATAGTTTTCTTAACATGAAATGATAAATTAAAAAAGGGAAATGTTTCACAGTTCCTGGCTAAAAATTGTCCATCGAACGTACCATGACTGTTCTTTTCTTTTATAAACATGACTAACTTTTACCAAAACTGTTGAACTATTTTTTATTTAAGGAAATAAGATTAAACCACCAATAACGATGACAAGATTTTCTTAGGAGAATTTACTTGCACGAATGTAAAGAATTCGACGTAAAGGGACTGTCATGACAACAACACGACACTGGGTCTGAGACTACCAAGGCTTCTGCAATATTTAAATTTTCTAAAATCTAAGAAAGTATATATGTACATGGAATATGAATTAACATTATGTTTTCCCCAAATATATATATATGTGCAGCATCTACTGAAGATATTGTATCATTATATTATGTTGTGGCTGAGTAAAAGTATTTAAATACAAAAATAAAATTCAAATACGTACTCATACTGATTGGCCATGGACGGGGAGTGTCCTGGAATCCCTGGCATAGTACCACGTAGCATGTTGGGTGGAGGCATTCCTGGTCGGCTCGGCATTGTGTCATACTGTGGAGGAACCAGAGCACATCAGACATGGCATACAATCTAATGTAATTGTACTAAGCCGAAATAAAGATTTATTATCATAATAAACGTAGGACAGACTCTAGGGAAATAAAGTCAACTAATGCGAGCACCTGAGTTGTACTTTGGCTAATAAACCATCCGCTGTTCAGAGTATCCACCAGTTAGCAGATTTCCACCCAATAGATTCAGTATTAATTTGCTGGTAGACTAACGATACATTTCAAATATGACCCACCGTCGCAGCGAGAAACCTTCAACAATAAAATAAATATGAAAAACTTACTACTCTATCAGGGGATCTGGAGGATGAAGACCGCACTTCACCTGGGGATCTGTTGGGTGAGCGGGGCATTCTCGGTGGCAAACCACCACTCTGTTATACAGGAAGAAAAACAAACAAGAATTAAATCAGGATGTAGCGAGGTAGGAATTTATCGCTTTTATATCTAATCTATGGTCCCGTTATTAGCTTTCAGTTGAGGAAGGAAATAACCCTTGGTAATAGTTTTGCTCGTATTAGATTCCATTTAAGGAAGGACATAACTGGTTTTGTTTACGAGCTTTCGAGCTCACTCAGTCAAGAATTAATTCAGTAAGTACCATAAAAAGTTCTCCCTCTGAATCATTTTCAATACAGAGTTATGCCGATCCTGTTCAAGCATCTAATATTTATAAACAATGTACCGAGTTTCTTCAGTATTAATATGTTGAAAAGACTTAATGGCACTAGAAATGGTTGAGGGATTCACTTCATTTATTATCATTGTCGTAGTAATCTTACCTCGTGTAATCTACCGTCTGGTTGGGTCATGCCTTGCATGGAACTATGATAGGGTCCATTGTCTCCTCTGTGAAAAAGAACGAGTTTACTGTGTTAGTGGTATTTATAGACATATACTGGGTTTTCGGTTAGTCGGACAAAAACGGTCCAGTACACTTACCAGTTATCAGCTAAGAGCTTAGATTAAATCAAACGAATTCTATAACTACGAAATCAGAGCAGAGAAGGCATGGGTTTCATTTAAGCCCAGAGCGGTCAAATTTGAGGATGTTGAATCATAATGAAGTCAAGCAGATATGAAAGACATTAATTCTTAGTACAAAGGATTTGAGTAGAGAAGTTCATCGAGGATTAATTAAGGAATACAGCTAGCAATATAAAAAATGTATTTGTATTTCTGACGTTAAGTTCATGAAAGTGTAAAATTCTTGAAAGTGTAAGTCTAAAAACCTATTTAAGTACCCTACGTATTTAACATTACTAAAACGGTCAACTGTTAGGGTCTGCCTCTTTTCCGTATACCAGACATGCCCTGGATAACCTGAGGCTCGCTCAGAAGCACACCACTTCTTGGTCAATCTGTTTGTTAATCCAGTTCGATAAATAATGAATTCAGCAAAATATCAAACTCACTCCTCGGGATAATGTGGTGGAGAAGGAGGGCGGCGACCCACCACTGGACTTCTTGATCGTCCAGAAGTGCTTGGGGGTGTCCCTGGAGGGGTCCTGGAAGAGGGAAGAAAATAATACAATGTTTCTTTAATAATGTAAATTTTCAATGTTTAAACTCAAGTGACTAATGTACTTATCAATAACAATGCAGGACTAGGTATATTTTTTTTCTACTGAAATTTTTAAAAAATAACACCTAGGAAAGACCACGCTTTAACTTATTAATCTTGTGAACATTTTAAATTAACACTTTTTAGACATTAGATAAATACACATTTTCAATGACTCGAATATTCTCATGCTGCTATAATAACATTATAGTTCAAACGATTAAGTTTACATCAGGTTTCCCCTACAAAAGTGTCCTTGTCCATAACCACGGCCGCCTTGCGAAGCACGGCACACACCACATTATAATCGGCCGGCTGACCGTGACAATGGACAAGGGTCTTTAGTTAAAAAGCACGTAGGAATTTGCACCAACCTTATACTGTACAATTCCTTTAAATCATGATTGGTAAAGCGATCATCGTCTCCAGAAGTCGAAGGACTGGAAATACTGGATGGAGTCCGAGGGCGAGCAGGTCGACTTTTCTTCTTGTGTTTGTGTTTTCTGCGTCTGAGGAAAATAATCTGGCTATTAGGAACAAATATGTGAAAATATGAAAAATTCTTTGCCAAGTGTCATTATTGCTAATTATAGCGGGTTAATATGGAAGGCTTGCTGCACTTACTTTTTGTCTTTCTTTGATCGCTTCCGTCGTTCCGGTGAGCTAAAATCATAGATGGGACAATTTAGTGAAAATTCAAAAATATGACATTGTGTCTTTTTTTCCCCTTCAAATTATAGGGTATATATACAAAAGTCATGCCCAAACGAAGTACAATTTATCCAGAAATGCATCTTAACCAGCCCTATTCCCCCAGATACGTCTATTTGTGCACTATCTTAGGGTAAATTGGTAAAAACAAATATAATTCTATTCAAATTTTAATATTGGAATCATACCATATCACATTAATGTTTTTTAATGGTAGACATGACGTGCGATAGGTTGGGGGAGGACGTTTCACTTTGTATCATCATTATATTAATGATAATTGTTTATATATTAAATAAAAGTATCACTACTGCCTGGTATAAAGATATTCCATACTGTAGGCATATACAACAATTGGCCCACTGATTTTTTTTCAGCTGTGTGAAACATGTTTACAAAAAGATACTTACCCTTCACCAACTTCGTCAGCTTGTTTCTGAAAACGACCACCAAGACTAGCCATACTACTTTCCTGTCTTAAACGGTCTTCTAGTGTTTTGGCTCTGTTCGCATTCTTGGAAGCCTGGTCTTCGTTTCTCCTTGATTGGTAGTTGCCACCATCCTGCTCCTCTGAAGAATTGCGTCGATGTCGACCCCACCGGTCTTCATACGCCAATTTATCACCCTTTACCCATCTGAAAATTGAGGCCAAAGCTATATGAGATCTAACTTCAGAGCGCCTGCGGCTATAGACTTGGCAATATAAAGACCATTTCTTGACTTTTTAAGACAAATGATAGCAGATTTTATACATGAAAAACTTTGCCCTCAATCTGGGAACATTTTTTTTTTACCAGGCTTCCAAATTTCGAACACTGTATCTCTATTCTCACTTTCAGGCAAATTTAAGATTTTTAAAGACCTTAATTTTTCAAAAATCAAAATAAGATTTTTCAAAGATTCGCAAGCATGTTGAACTTGTAAATGTATGACCATTGATCGTGTTAGAAAAGACTGACTGACCACGACCTCTGACACACCGTCTCACTACCTTTAACGGTCACTTTTTCGGACTCCGTGACCGTTTACGCACACTATATGCGCTAAGGTTGTTAGCCTGAGGACAAATATCAAGAACATATCAAATTAAATAGAAAATTAGCTATATTGACTAGTACTTACCTTTCTGTGTTGGTTCCACCTCTTTTGCTTTCTTCTCTGGTCAATGGGCGGAGCTTATCTTGTTCTACTTTCCAGTGTGGAGGGGTTTGACTGCGTGCACGTTCTCTGGATCTAGATCTGAATCTCTGAATAATGAAAAGGAAGAAAATGAATTTGTCGCTATCTTTCCCCTGGCGAGTCTTTAATCTGGAAAGATTATCAATGGCATTTGCAAGTGTCATACAGACGACCAGGGTTCCAATTGAGTAGGTCATCTATTTGATAATAGTATATTGTATTATAGTATTATATACGCATTGCTCTGAAAACAATATATCTAGAGTGAGTTACGCATAGTACGTATTTCACTAGTGAGTTATGTGGGGTAGTCATGGTAACCAGTCTGTTTTTTTATATTAAGATTACCGCTGAAATTAAAATTCATGACTTGATTTTTTTCTATTTTCATGATTGAAACCATATATAATAAATCTGTATAAACACAGGATTAACTTGAAATATTATGTGTCAGAGTTGTAATGTTTAGACTGGTCGGCCGAACGTTTGGGCAACAGCAGATGACCACCAAGTTAGCTGGTGGTAAGAACTACAAATTTATGTATTGATGTGAGATCAATGTAAACCATAGCCTGAATAAAGAATTTGAACAAAACGAAACAGATTTAATATAACTTACCACAGTACCCCTCCCTTTTATTTTCCTTCCAGACTGGGTGTAGTAAACTGGTGGGCTCCTCCTACGTCTATACGACACGCTACCATTACCACGCATATCCCGCCTTCGATGGCGATCTCGATCTCTGCCATCCCTAATGCTGCAAAAACAAGAAATAATGAATTATGTGTTCTATATTAACCTTCAACCAATTATGAGACTCTGTACACCCCTGATGAAGACCCCAAACGTCGAAACGCGTAGGGTTAACAATAAAAAACTTCAATTTGGGGCGATATTTATCTTTAGAATTATTCACCTTAACAAATAATAAATTAAATGATCATGAGACAAATTTTGTGTGAGAGTAATGTCTGAGAATTTAAACATAATCAAACTTGTGTTTTCGTTAAGATCTCTCCAATTTGTGTACAGTTTTGTACTGCTATAGTTCCAATCCTATACATCACATAGAGAGTAAAATACATGTAAGTACTCATACCAATACTTACTTCTCATTATCCCTTTTAGGAGAGCTGCGTCGGTAGAGGAATCTATTTGCTGGTATATCAGGGATTTCATCTGGTTTAACACTCGATTTAAAGCCATCTTTCCCATCACTAAAAATAAATATCATGTGAGAGTGAAATCAAAATGAGAGAAAATAGAATGAATCTGGGTACTACGAAATTGCTGAAATGTTGCAACTTAACATCGACATTCTCCTAGTCATGTATTTGTACCTGTTTTCCTTTCGCTTTCGATCTTTCTTTTTCTTCAGCTTTTTCTTCTTCTTCTTGCGCTTCCGTTTGCCGCCGTCGGATTCCGATTCCGAGTCAGACGAAGAAACATCTGAGGAGTCTGACGAGCTGCTGCTGTCTGAGGATGACCCTGTGGACGAGGTAGAGGAGACCGACCCACGTCTTCTAGCGCGTCCATGCTTGGCTGCAGGGTACACAACATAAAGTGGGAGTTAGAGAGAGTAGAGAAGCACATGTATTGTAAAATATTATCTGCCTCCTCACTCTAATACACATTAGCTAAAGGTCGTCTGTCACTTTCTAATTCGTCACTAGCAATATCGATACTATGTCTTTCTCTGTTTATCCTTTGATTCTCCTTAGTCAGGTTTAATGATTTGAAACTTATTCATTGAATGTGATGGCTCGTTTTTAGTATTTTACAGCTTGGCAAACCAACGGGGACAAATCAAGGACGGGGAAAGATAAAGGATTGGTGGTTTTGAACATTGAACATTGAACAAAGCCCACTGAGGCATTCGAGTTCAGTCTTTTGTCCTAATCCATTATTTTGTAAATGTTGATGTGTGGGGAGATCCACATCAACATGATCTTCAGTTATCTGGTGATTTATGATATTTAGCAGAATAATAAATCACTCAAGGCAATAAAGATAGGAGAGGACACTGACATGAAGATTATCATAGCATAGGGAATGTTGTGCGTTGGAACCCTAGCGCGGCCGCAAGTTCCATCACATCCCGCCCCCCACACCCCCTAGGTACTATAGTGGAACAACATCTGTATAGGCTGATGTGGGCCTGGTGAAAAAAAGACTTTTAAGGCAAAGCAGAAAATGAGCAATGCAAGTTAGGTGGGGAAAAAGCTGTTTACTTTTGGTTTTGAGCTGAGGGACGAGTTCTCCACAGTTGGATATTACAACTTTGACAGTAGGACGGTTCTGGTCGTCAACACGGAGATTCTCTACGTTCCTTATAACATCCTGTCCGGAAATCACTTGTCCAAAGACAACATGTACTCTGGAATATAGGCAAATAGTTTGAGTTATACATTGGATAGATTAGGAATTGTGAAACAATCACCGAAAGCTAGGGGGTCTGTATTAAGTTATATGTGGAAGTACTACTAGTATATGAAAGGCTAGATCACCCAAATAAAAGTTCATGTAGACAGAAGCAACCCAGAAAAACTTACCCATCTAAATGTGGAGCTTGTGCGGTGGTTCTGTATAAATATATGAAAACAATTTTAGACATCGAATACGACCAAATAATTGATACATATGTTTATTTAAAAAATGAGTTCATATAACTTTTCAATAAAAAAATAAACATGTATTTTAGTGAATACTAAAGAGAATAGCAGTAATAGTTGTTTCAATTGTGGTAGTTTTTCAATGATACGGTATTTATAAGTATAGGGTCCAAATTAAAATGTATAAATAATAATAAAAACATCAACTTTATTCAGTTTTCCTAATGAAACCATTTAAATTAACCCATGGACCATCCAATATACTACACCCCTCGACTAAAATGTATAACACTGATAAAACATAGCAAGTACACAGAAATAATACTCACATGAAAAACTGGGATCCATTTGTATCCTTTCCCCGATTTGCCATCGACAATAAGAATTCCCTGTCATGCTTTACTTGGAAATTTTCATCTGGAAGAACCATAATTACAATCAGATGTCTCAGTCGGGTTTACTAACAGTTACTAGGGTCATACAGTCCATATCTTACAATTCAAAGATGGGGGTCATGATGAGGAAAATTCTTCAAGATTTAAAAATCGGACAGCAAGCATTTGTCAGACCCGGACAGTCAATATCAACTTGGCATTCTATTTATTTATTTATTTATTTATTTATTTATTTATTTATTTATTTATTTATTTATTTATGTATTTCTTTACTTATTTATTCATTAGTACATTGAATCCATTATGTAATTTGTACAAACCTGGGAAGGTTCCACCGTAAATTGATTCGCCTCCTGTCCCATTGCCATTGGTGAAATCACCAGATTGGATCATGAAGCTCTTAATGATACGATGGATAGGAGCTGACTTATAATGCAGGGGTTTGCCAAGCATTTTGCTGAAGCCTTTCTCTCCTGCAAATAAGAAGTATTATATCCAAATAGTGTCAAATATTCATGTTCCAAATTCATTGGACATTTAATATTTTGGCGCAGGTGTGAATTGGTACTACTTTTGGACAAGGTCACGTCTTCTAAGAGATGATATCAAATGATTGTTCATCGATAATGTTTTCTTTGATTTTTTTAAAGTTTAGGTCGTTAGACAGTTTAATAATAGTTGTAGTAGTCAAGTGTATCAGATTGTTAAATATCTTACCTGTACATAATGAACGGTAATTTTCACATGTTCTTGGGGTGATATCGGAGAAAAGTTCGATTACTACACGTCCCGCTACAAATAAAACACCATACACATCAATACATTGAAAAGGTATCAATTCTCCTTGACCTTTAATTAACATTCCGTAGTATGTCCTTAATTATTTACCCTTATTGATATATGTTAAGTACTACCAATTTACACGATTATCTCAAGAATAAACAGGAATACAATGTAGGTTATGTGCATGGATAGGTCACAAATATATAAGTGACAAGTACAGAAATGCAAGATATTTTTGTGAACTTGCCTGGTTTGTTGGCTATTTCTAAATCCAGAAAACATCGGGGACGAAACTTGCCCGACGCCATTTCTGTCTGTAAGTGTGAAATAGACTTAGTATATGAACATCAAACCGTTGTTTACTGAACCAGTTTGCTGGGTATATGTTAACATGGAAAGAAATATAGAAACAGACTGCTCCCCCCCCCCCCCAATTATTCGAGGGGGGGGGGGGGGGGGGCAGCATGAGCTTTACAATTCAGACTAAATACATGTAATTCAAATGTAAGCAGTATAGATTGGTTCATTTCGGCCCAATAGCTATGAATCGAAGGAGTAAGTAGGTACCAACGCAATTTGAAAGGCTAACATATTCTTTCTAGTGGTGAAACGATGCTACACCAACAATATCCTATCTGTTGCTACCATGGTCCATGCAACTAAGTACTTTTAAAAGTGTCTCAACCAAATTAATACAATACTACAATTCCCTTAGACAACGCGAGACTGACATAACAAAGGGGTCATTTCCTTTTTCGTACGGTACCGGTAGGTGACTTGTCCTCACGTTATGCAAAATAGTACCTAGATGATGAATCTAAGCTCGGAAAAGGTGTACCGGTACTATATATCTCATCCAATACATATTCAATTACACTACCGTATTGTATTACCAAATCTACGATAGGAGTATATGGGCCAGGGCGCCGTCATAAAATCATTAATTTACAATTGGCAGCCCGCACATTTAGAAAAGTCTGTAAATTAGGCTGAAAATAATACAATACTGATGTACCGGTATTTGGTTATATTTGGTATTGCGTTGATACAAAAAAGATCTATTAGTTTATGTCGTACTGTATTTTGAACCTCTTTTTTGTCGTAAATTTGGGTTATTTGAGAAGATTGGTGAAGGCGAATTGTACAATTTCTGAGATGCCCTTACCCATTTAATATGGGGAAATCTTCCTGATCTAATGACACATAGAATACTCCACACCTTTATTTCTCTTGATCCACGTTTCTATATACGGTAGGCCTACCCTTTTAAGGTTTTTGTCCCAATTTTGGTCAGGCTCGTCCAAGATACCTAATGAAACTCATTCAAGTCTTACATTATAGGCCTACATGCCATGGAAAAAAGCTCATTCTGATTCTATCATTCTATACCTCCCAGCCCAACAAGTTAACATGATCAATGCACACACATAGCATAATCAGTCATAGACAGTGGGAAAACAGGGACTGTCCGATAGGGTCAGCTAGGGATCAGGTGGTCTTCCAACTGACAACGTGTAAGTAGATTTTAATAAAACTTTATAATATGTATGTCAGATTGCCTATGATTCATGGCATGGCAAGATTCCAGAATCTTGGCAAGATTGCCAAGCTCCAGGCAAGGGCATGAATCGTTGCTAGATCTACTATTACCGTACTCCTCTTTGGCCTATTATTAAAAACTGCAGAATTGATCTACTCGGAAAATAATGCTTGTGAAATGAATTTAGTGGCTGAGTGGAGGTAAAGATATGAAACAAAATGCTTTTTTCACGGGCTTTCAAATTTCAATTTTGGATGAGATGATGCCCCTGCCCCTGGCCTGGGGCCTGGCCAGACCAGGGTATTTTAAATAAAACTCCTTCCAATGTTGTCTTAGTATAAATAGCACGGAGATGGTTGAAATCATAAACAACATGTACTCATATCGCTATAGTATGTTTTAGTCGGACGAGGGTTCTTATCTGAAACCTAAAAATAAACATTCTGTGGCTATCGTCGATTTCGCCCCGGCTCGGCATGGCAGGCTCTGCATGGCCACGGATCGTGCTCATTCAATCAGTGCCTAAATTCAGCAATTATAACAAGATCAACACATCGAATGAGCGAATTTTGAAGATGACCGGTTACTCAAAGACTACCGTGACATTATGGCGTCACTTGGAGGTAAAATAAAGATATATTATTTGCAAATAAATTTCAAAACAATGCAAACCTTTAACGAACAGCGCGAAGATGCGCCGGGACCGGAAGTTCAAGATGGCGGTTGCAGCCTTTCCGGTTCATATGTTTATCGGTCAGCGGCCATAACATGGTTAAATTTAGATTTAATCATAGAACAGATACAATTAATCATATCCTCTCTAAACACATTGCAACTAATGTACTAGAAAATCTACTTATATTTAACAGAATAGATTTCAGATACTAGGACATATTCACCCATAGTAAAATTAAACTTGCCAAGACTCAAGCGGACAACCCGTTTTAACGCACAGAACATCGAAATACTGCACAAATTCGTGGTAGAATCTAGTCTGGGTATGTAGCCTACACGTATAATACTGCTCGGGTATTGGGTCCCTACATAACATTCATATTGATTTGAAATCAGGGTACTACCGATTCGTATTATCCCTCTTTTTCTCAGCTTTAAGGTTTGCTAAACAGTTTTTTGCTAATTTTGGGTAAGTGACCAATCAGCTCAACGTTCTTTAGTAGAGGTGACTTCCGCCACAAACAACGTCACATGAAAACAATCTCGCCTGTTTACATACCCTGGACATACCCTTGAAACGGGAATTATTCTTTAGTGATCTCTGTAGGTAGGTTTTGATCAGATTCTTCTTATAAGTAAGAAATGTAAGTTTCATTTTTCACTGGAATTTCGAATCAGTGTCGCACATTTTGATGAGTATTGTAGGTGCCTTTCACTTTAGCCAGGCTTAGCCTTAGCCTTCCACTGTTTCCAGTTTCTCTTGCAGCTAGCCCTAACTTGTTTGGACTGGGGATAATTTTAAAAAAAACAATAAACAATCAACACTCAGAGTTGAATGATGACCTTTATGATTTACTGATTTCATCGAAAACAAACTGAGGGAGTGTACAATGTTGTAGGCAGTCTTTTCTACGTGGTGAAGTTACTTAGTTTGAATGTCCCACCACCACAACTTGCAACTTGCACAAGCAGAATCAGAATTTGGTCAAAGAGCTAGGTGTTGCTTGTTGTTACTTGGTATAACAATAAGATGGTTACCGCCTACGGTATTGAGTATATCACCCAGATATGGGGTATGGAAAATCATTGCTGACTGGAGAGGCAAGCCCCTGAGGCAAGCCAAGAGATTGTCATAATAATATATGGTTGAATCCTGAATGGGACATTTTCCTCCACATATAATTATAATTAAATTTTTGATTGATAATCTAACTTATCTTGGATGAGACATCTGTTGGTCAAGAGAGGTCAACCACAAATTAAAAACAAGAGCCATAATTGTATAGCTCTGATAGGCCTTATGATTGATGGGTAGGCTTATGGCATTGGCTTCACAAGTCCTCACCAATCAACACCTACCCTGTCCTTATTATAGCTGGCTAAGTGGATTGTAAAATGGCTGGGCAATTTGGAAAAAAAATCCCACTCATGGACAGGTCAATGTATTGTACCGTACGCTATATGTAGTATATCCAGTTGACATAGAATCTTTAAAAAGGTCCAACAGCTAGGGATGACTAGATATATAGTGGGCGTATCGGTAATACATTTATTATATCGCAGGGATTCTTTTCCTGTAACTATATTAATTACTAGAATTATATGCCTATAGATATATAAATTAATTTTGATGTTGTTCCTTGTCTGCTCTTTCATTACTCATTAATATAACAATTAGTGCCTGCTGTACTGTATAAGTGGGGTTATGGGTTTTAATTAGTAGTCGTATTATGTGTCTTAATGTAGGCCTAGTTATTGCATACAGATACAAAGTTCATAAATATCATTCCAGTCTTTGTATGGACTATGGCTTTCTCCGTTTACTTAATTGGACTCTTTTCTCTCCCTCTCTCCTAGTCTAGGAATTGATTGGCACCATGAGTCTACTCAGGTGATTGATAATCAGTCTATCCCGCCTGGTACAATCTCTGAGAATCTAGGATGGAACCGCAGTCTCCTGGGTCGGATTGCAGCACAAGCAGTACTCGGAGTACAAGAGATAAGGACATAGTCCATCAGCTGACTGAACTACTTCGTGCTAACGGTAGGACAGGTACTTTTGAAAAAATAAAGTTGAAGTTAAAAGTCTCAGCTGTTAAACTATCGACCTGTTAATAGAATGTCAACAGGTATTCTATCCAAATAAGTTATATAATAGTTTTTATTTCCACCATTAAACATTTACATTCATAGTATAATATCGGTTGGTAAATGGCAGCGCAGTCTGTCGCAACAGCCTAGAAAGTTAAGAAAATAATTCACAACTTTTAGTCTTTAAAGTTTTAGTGCATTAGGTTTTGAACATCTAAATATATAACATTACGTTCTGTGTGATACAATTTGGGGTTAAGATTCTCAGATTTCTGAAGTAAAAATACCCCTATAATGCACCATTTCATTCATAATTTAAAAAAAAATTACCGTGGAAGCTTGTATCCAGGTAGGATTTCTCATTAGGATGCTAACATAACAGGATGCTCAACAATCTATTTCAGGAGAGAGGATTCTTAGTGGCCAGAGCAAGTTGTCTCTCACCACTAAAAGTCTCTGTGTGTTAAACGAACAATTTACTCATCTGCTGGGAGAAGAGGAATTCATTACATCCTTCGATGTCGTGCCTCCCAATAGCCCCAAAATCCCTTACGTGCAGGACATACAGTTCCTCTATGATTTTATGCAGAAAACGATTGCCCTAAAGGTGAGCTTATTTACATTTAATGAACGTATTTAATGAATTCATTAAGTATTTGTCATTTTCCTACATTTGTTTCTTTGAAATATTTTTTTTCAGTCTGACATTCTAAGAATTACTACTTTTTAAACAAAATTGACATAAACATTTTCGATAACTCGAATGTTCTCATGTGTCGCCTATAATATGAATATAATGATAATGAAGATTATATAGTTTAAACAATTGAGTTTACAAATATTTTACATTACTGTTCACGTAGATTCTGAGCGATATCTCAGGTTAGTGGTAGCACCACAAAGCGACATGTCGTTTTAAAATTGTTTTACATAACTGAATTCCCTACAGGGTCAATATTATGCTTAAAACTGATCGTTTTTTGGTGCCGTAAACATCAATTCATGCCTAAAAACACATATGTCATACAAGTCATGCCAGCATGCATTTTGATCTCTTGATAATTCACTGGACCTTGAAAATAAAACAATAATCCTTTGCATTTTGATTATATACTTCCCAAGAAAGAGGTGAACCGTATTTTATATATGTTTCCTGTTCTTTTCTAGATTTTGCACGTGTCTAGCACATTGCAAGGCCGGGTAAATTTGAGCTCGTTTCGAGCTCTGAAAATATTAGAAATAAAGAAAACTCCGCTACATTTGCTGGAAGGTATCCAACGCATGCGAGGGAGGCTTACCACGATTATTTGCGCTCGGAGTCTTTCCACTCTTCAGGTGAGCAGGCGGGAAATAATTAAAATAATTTACATATGCATATATTATGTATTTACTGCAGAAGTGCCAACTTCTGCGATCTCGGTGTAGCAACTACGATTTCAGCGTTTAAAAAAAAACGATGTTACGATCTGTATGACAAAAACTACGATTTGGGGTAAATTTAGGACCAATGCATGTGATGAATGAGGTTTTCGGGATGACCACTGGCTTGTCTATTCCATATAATATTGAGATATTTTTAAAAGGAAAATATGGAAGTATAAGTAATATATGTAAATGTTGGCAAAATGTCAAAATATCACCCCTTAAATCATCCTTAAAATCTGAGTAATGGCTTGGGATCTATTTTTAAACTGATCATGTGAGCTGATTGAATCTGCGGTACACATCTAAAATGACTGCGTAACTGACGAATGTTAGAAGTCCAATGTTTCATTTTTGTGCAAGTTATATATTTTCCATTTTCAGGAACTTTTTGAGTCATGCGGAGGTGATCTAAGCTCGCCGATGTCATGGCCCGAGCTACGCATAGCATGTTTAAGTTTCAACATGATAGAAATCCTTGACTCTTCTTTGGTAAGAAATGCTTTGCGTTGTCATACCCAGAAAATCTGTAGAAATCATATATAACAATTTAAAAACTACCTACCATCTGATTTTGAACGAAAAATAAAAATGATCCTTTAAAAATTCTCTCGATATGGCGTAGGTTTTTTTTGTTATTTTTGAAAATGAAATATTAAAGACTTCACTTTCGCGATATACTTAGGAGTCAGTATTTCATATTGGTTCATCTCTCAATATATTTCCCGATGATTTGAAGAAACTTTCAAACTTCATTTACCATGATTTCAGCGGCTGGTACCGAATCTTGAAGTTTTGGATCTCAGTCACAATAGCATATCAGAAACTGATCGTTACTTGGAGGTAAGCAATTGTTTAGGTTCAATACATACCTGCTAGTTAGTTTGCCATATTTTAGCAACAAATGAGTGATGTATACCACTGTTACAAATTTACAATTGTTATCTCTGAATCGTCTGTGGAAAGCGAGACTGCAACTTCATTTGAGTGTTTTTAGAACGCTTACTATTATTTATAGAAAATATTATCTAACTCTTATGCTGGTCCTGTTGTTCATATATTTCCATAATGGGGGTGTTGCATAATAAACTGATCGTATGTGGGTTTTATTCTAGGCTTACATAAGAAGACCTGGATGTATATTTCAGATGTGTATAACCACTTTTTCATTCATTCAAGGCAAATAAAGAACTCAATTTAATAGAAAATCGCATATTTTTGCCTTATGATAGACTTGTGACTTACAACCCGCATACTGTGATATCCTAGTGAGTAAGGATATTTAGTAATGAAGTATTAGCTTTATTATTTTTTATTTTTTTATTGAAACCCGTATTAGCTTTGGATAAACCATCCGTACCAGTGGCGGCCTCACTGGAGGGTTGAAGGCACTTGCTAACTGAACAATTGTACAGTAGACTTGCATAAATTGATTGGTATGGGGGAAAGTGATGTTGCAAACACCATGAAAGCTGTTGTAAAGACTGGACTCATTTTATTTTAACTTGTGTTATCTGCTTAATTCATGTACTCCTATTAACACCACTAGAGTTCTTTATTCTTATTCTTAGTTACTAAGTACATCTGTCTACTTTAAGGTAACAACTGGAAAAACCTTTATCTACCATTTTGTCAATTCTTTCCTATGTATCACATACTTTCTAATCTAATCTAATCTAAGTTTCTTGTCCATGACTTTGTACTTATTAACTTAAATTAATTCACTTAAAATTCATTTTTGATATATCGTTCTATTTGACTCCAGTACCTGACTGAACTGGTCATGCTGAATCTTGGATACAATAAACTAACCCAAGTTCCCACAATGGCTATCAGTGTTCGAGAGAAACTGTCTACCCTGATTCTTAGAAACAACGATATAGACACTCTTAAAGGTAAGTTTTGATAAGTATTCTGTTAGAATTCTTCTCATACATCTATCCAGCTTCATATAATGCGTTTTATATTTAATATCACGTCTGCTATACCTAAAGAATGGGTATGGCCTTTTATTTGCCTTTTTAGCATTTAAATTGTTGCTCCTGGCTAAAAATTAGTTATGACCCCATATCTAAAGTAAACTACAATCTTGCCATATGAGTGTGACATTCTATCTACTTTCATAATTGAAACAAAACGTCACATATATTCCTTCCGTAGATTAGAAGAACCCTATCTATTGCTTTATGATGACAAATATCCACAATTTCAGGCATCGAGGAGTTGACAGGACTTAAAGATTTAGATGCGGCTGACAATTGTATGTGTGACCACCATCAAGCCTTGGCCCCATTACGCCATTTAAAAAAGCTGTCTATGGTAAGTTATTTTTTCTTTTGTGAAATAACTTGGGTTGTATGTAGATAAGCAATACATGAACTGGGTTGGGCATTTGTCCTTTCCATAGCAAATGTTCCTATTGCTATGCAAAGAGAGAGAGAAGAGAAACCAGTGGAGGGAATGAACGTACATATTAGTTAGATCTAAAGCTTCGTAAGTATTTAAAACCAACTTGGCGGTATACTTTACTGGATATAAAGCTGGATTTGGTGGTACTCTCATCGGAGCTGGAGGAATCCCTCCTGCGGAATTTTGTGATATACGTAAGATCAAACTCAAACTTGTCTTAATTTTACTTTGTTTCTTTCTGACATTCACTGGATGGTCTGACAGTGTATAGAGAGCCCGAACAGATTATAAAACTATTATTTGAAAAGATTATTTTTATATTTCAGGTGATACTGACTGGGAATCCCCTCAGCTTCCATCGCGACCATCGGTTATTGACTCTAACAACGATCCATAACAAAGCTGCTACAAAGGTTATTGTGTATTTCATGTTCTGCTTCCCAGATGTATCTAAAAGTCCAATCAATCTTCGGTACATTTGTGTAAATATCATTAAAAACAAGTCCACAAATCCTCAGTTTGTATATGTGATAATATTGACATCCATTCTTTAGCTAAAAAGTAAAGCAAAAATGAAATGTGGTTGTATTCACTGTGTCAGTGTGGTTGTATGGTATTTACGATTGAAGTGAACTGGTCATTTATCTCAACAATGATTTTGTTGTCCACTTAATAGATTTCGATAGATGGACGGCAAGTCAGTGAAGTAGAAGTTCAGGTGAGTTACTTATTACCGGTAAAGGTGTAAAGTCGGTAAATGTCATTGTATTTCATGGTGGGATTGGCGCTCCTGCTATCGCTCAGTTTCAGCCTACTAAACTTTATTGTCATTAATTACGCAAGGCGGAGTTTGGAGATAATGTTAATGCAATAATTTATATTTAGATTAATAAAGATATGATAATTGATATACTAAGAGACATTCTCAAATCTGTTAACTGATATTAATCCAATTTGTAGTGATGAAGTTGTTGATATGTGTTTCCTTGGCCAATAAGGCTGGGGTTGGGTGGGGAGATTCTGAAGACCTTCCTCCCCGGAGGAGTACGCCGAATGAGACCGATGTCTGACCGTTGGCTAAGAGATCAGATGGTGCGTGCTGTGTATATAAACTCCCCTTTACTAATGCGCGCCCTTTGAACCAATGGGGAAATAATACCCAACTTGCATGAACAGACTGCTAGAAAGTTTCATGTTATTTCTTAATTTTTTCAGGCCTCTCAAAAGTTCCCCTCTCCATCGACCATTCAATCGCGATCGGGTGGAAACAGGCACGAGGGTCATCGGCCTTATCTGAGTGAAGTGTCTATGGACTCTAGTCCCCAGTCTGGGACTCAGAGCGAAACGGACACACCTCAGAAAGGGAAATCCACCTTGAAGCCAGGGCGAGCAGGACGCAAAGTGAGAAGGGCGCTTATTTCCGATCTTGATTCTGGATGCGACGCCGAGTCTGACATGCCTGAACCATCACCGGAGTCCTCAAAACGTAAGCGTGAACATTTATGTGCCCTTCATCAAACTCATTTATAATTCCCAATCACGGACTCCTGAGAAAGACAGGTCTCCACGCTGTTGTCTCTTCGAAATACCTTTATTGCCTCAATTTGTTAATCCATGAAAAAATATCATTACACATTAGTTAAAATATCTGATTCTGATATCAGATAACAGAAAACCCTCTCTCTGTGAGGAGTCAATCCTCGATCAAACACAAGATTAATTAACCAGTCCGAGCCCCATGAAGAAGGGTCAAAGTGACCCGAAACGTTGAGTAATCAACATCAAATCTAAATAAAAACCTACTTAAACTTTAAAGGTCTTCTTTACTGGAATCAAGCAAATCAACTACCAACCGGGTTTAAAATCAGTCTGTAGTGGGGTCCCCCAATCCACAAGATCAATAAAGTTAACTAATCAATCGATCAACTGTCTTGATTTATAACATTTTTATTTGATCTCAATGTACAGATCTTGCCAGAAGAGTCTCATTATAAATAGTTTTTTCAGTCTCTTCCAAACTACAAACTGTCTTAGCCTATGTCATAATTTATGCATGATGATAATTGGAAGTACTCACTAGATTCCTTTATTTTTCATTTCAGCTTCCACCCCCCTAAACTATGAACACCTGGATGTAAAGAAGCACATGGAATCAATGCGCGCACAACTCGGACCGGATTGGCTTCAAACTTTGGTCACAAACAAGACGACCTCTTCCAAAGATGACAACTCTCAAACGCCTCAACTCCAACAAACAAAACCACAGTCACCCCCTCAAACCATCAAGTCACAATCGGCCAATGGTCATGACATGGTTGACACCACACCAGTGTTGTCAGGCGAACGAGTAGCTAAATTTGCTATTGGAAGTATTGACGATGAGGATGAAGGGAACTTTGAAGCGAGACGACCCCAGAGGAACTCCCCCTACCCCGAAGTAACCTATAATTACATATCGACTGATGGTCTGAAAGCTTCGGTGAAGGAGGAGGATTCTATATCTGATCATATTGAGATGTTTAAAAGCTGTGAAGATGAAGAAGAGGAGGAGGTGAGAAGGACTGCAGCAAATGTTATGCAAAAATCCATAGACATTCACGACATATACGGTAGACAAACTTCTCTTGTCGACGAAGTAGACTACGGTTAGTTTTTATTATCAGTTTTCTTTAAATCTCTACATCTAGATACCATATTGGCGATATGCAATTTTTAAACTATTATTGAGAAGATGGAATTCTGGCTTCGGAAATGAAGTTATAAAAGTTATCTTAAAGTGGCTAAGATCACTATTTTGACTATATGTCATTTAGAAATGTGTTTGTAGTTTTCGATGACCTGCATAAGTAAGAACATTTGTGTGGAATACCAACGCTATGATATATTCCTTAGATTAATTGATATTTGTTAATGAAGAATGTGGCTTTAAGTGCGCTGTATTCTCTTAATATAGGCTTACATATCGATGAAGTCCTACTTATTTTAAAAAGAAATATTATTGGTAACTGATTGTTGAATGTAATTTGAATTCACAGATCCAATTATGGGACGTAAATAGGTTATCGAGGGTTATATTTCAAGATTCAAAAGAAAACGGCTTCAACGAATAGATTTCCATGTTATTTATTATTTGACATGGTAGCACCAAGAGGAGGAGGGCTGTGATTTGCATCGTTGAATAACAGTTCCATATAGGGTCACAGGGTCACTTCAAACTCTTTTTTCATAAAATGCCCTCGGCGTATATTTCATATTGTTCATTTTATATTACACAGGTCAAGAGAGCGAGCCATTTATTGTCAGTCACCTTGGGGATACTGATGTGAACAGACTGTTAAATGTTACAAATCGTTACCTGCTGGAAAAGGACATCAACGGTGAGGTCTTGGAGGCCCTGGATCTGAAGTGCCTTTTGAACGTAGAAGTAATGGCTGTTGGTGCTATGGCTCATGACGGAGTCTTAGACGGGTGAGGCACCAATTTCATTCATTTTATTTATTTCCGTAAAACCCTAACAACTCCGGTTGTTGAGCACGCCAAACATGAATAACAAGTACAAACAAAATGGCGGGTGAAATATCAAATACTTCAACGATTAGCAAGAATCGGAAGCCTGATGAAGTTAAATGTAAATAATGCTCGAAGTACTGATTTTCCTGCCTGGTTTAGCTTGAGTTTACTGTTTTTGATAACAAAAGTTTTAATGTTTGTGTTTACAATTACTATGTTCTTCCGATCACGATCTTCTTTATTTAGTATTAATGCTGTTTTAATTATGTAGGGACCAAAGTCAGGAAGATGGGCCAGTCATAAAGCTCTCGTTCGATTATGTGAAGAAAGACAAGAGAGAAAGAACATATGTAATGGAAGACGAATCAAGCTCTGAAGTAAGTAAACCTCAACTATCCGCATAGACATAGACATACATGTATATATTTATTTACGTGGAATGGAAAATAAACAAACTATCACACTGACGATCACTTGGAAAGTGGCAGTCTGAGGGACTTCCCTCCTTTCATTAATCAAAACAAGAAGAACAATTACGATGTGTACTGGTTGGTGGTAGAGTAGCTAATGAAGCAGTGGCGGGAACTAGATCCCCAAGTAAACAAAATCAGGCATCACTGCAGTAAATATGGCTGGCATCACACTAAAGGTGTTAGGCCGCTTCATTGTCGCAAGGGGGACACACACACCTTATACCCCACCTATCAACCACCATTCTACTTACCTGCCCATTATACCATATATAAACATACCTCGCCCGCTCCCCTACCTCACTCTCCTCATAACTTTCAAACAAATCGCCCACCCACCCACATCCTATCATCATCTCTCAATTTCACTTCACTTATCACCTCACTCAATTGGGGTTATATATATCTTAACACCAAATTTATTTATCATTTTACCTCTTCATCATTATTTCAATTTTACAAATTCAAATAAAACTTTTACCAATTTATATTTTATCAAAATAAAATATACCCAAAACAGCCAAGTTTTCACTCTTAGTCCTTCCGTATGCGATAATGAATACATTATATCTCGTATACACATAAGGGAACATTTATGTACGATATAATATAATAATAAATCTTGTTTAATTTAAGTACATTTAACAAACCCTCTCCCGAAAGTATTTTAAAAGAAATATGTTGACGTTCAGAAAGCTATCTGTCTGTGTATTATATATTTGTATTCATTTCATGACTTAACCAACCCGATTCCCGATTCTTTTTTATATAGGGATTCCTGGCTATGTTAAACCCAGTCGTTGAAGTCAATAAAACTGCGGCCAACGCTCGCAATCAAATGCAGGTAAAGTCCATCGCACCCTAGAAAGTAAAATTTGCTCAAATAAAATATAAAATGTATTTCAATGTCGCAAGTAGCAATAACATAATTATCTGTTTAATACAATGATATTATTATTGCCATCTGCAGTCTGGAGGTAGGATGCGAATTTCTGTCTCTAGATGTTGTGAATATAATTGTCCTTCATATTTGCAATAGTTAATTGTAGAAGAAATGAAGAAAGAAAGAAAGAAAGAAAATAGGATAAATGGGATCGATCATCTATTGGGAGTGCAGCTTCTAACTGTAATATATTTTTCAGTGCCTCAAGTGTAACAAAGAGTTCTCTAAGCATGAAGCTGGTCGCACTATCAAGAGACAAGGGTCTGTGCAGATGAGTATGGACACCTACGCCTCCAGCATTGAAATTGGTAGGTGAACTTCTAAACCCCTGGGTCATAGGAATATATAACTCTATTTTCATTTACTCATCTACATCTGAATTGAAGCATTAATGCAATAACGCATTTTTAATAGATGCTCATAATCTGACAAAAAAGAGAGATAATGGATGTTTTTGCTGATTATTTTATGACACCACCAAACTATTGAAGTAAAATTCTACCTTTATTTTTTTCCTTTTAAATAATCGATAGTAAGTGAGGCGACCCAGAACAAAGGGTCATTAACTTTATAGTTGAGTTGGGGGTTTATTTGCATCTTTGTTGCCATGCGGACCCCAATTATGCTCAAGGTCCCAAGTACAAACTTATGTAATATCTTCAGTTGTACTCAGGCAGGTTTGATATGGCTCTTTTTGTGCATTAAACATTGTTTGGCACACATCGTATGAACTTTATGATACAATCGGGCAACTCAGTTTTTATAAATATTGTTTTCTCTTGCAGGTGACCTGAAAGAGACTCTTCTCTGTCCCAATTGCTCTAGTGAGATGGTTATCAAGATAGAAGTGAGCCACAGTGCGTACGGTAGTGCTGTGGAGACACCCATCGGGTCATTCAAAGAACCTATGGCCACATCCTCCGCAAATCCATCTCCTTGGAAACAGGAAAATCCTTCACAGTAAGCTTCACACCCTTATCAGTTATGCCATAACGAGCCACACCTAGTCTAATTTCCACAGCAATTGACATTATTTAACATGGTATTAAGTTTGTTGTCTGTGAACAATACAATGCTTTTATATTTTGAATGCAAAGAGTCTTGAAGCGTTGGCTTATTTATATCTTACTCCTGTTGACATACATTTTATATGATTCAGTCATTGCGAATCGTTTCATGAAATTTTTAAATTTTGGGATCTTTCTCCCAAAATAACTAAAATAATCTCAGACCCAGACGCTCGCATTCCTTACTCGATTTTCTTGTTTTAAATCGTGGATTTGTCTCAAGAAATTAAATGCTTCCTCTTGCATGAATGGTCCATAATTTGCACTAGGCATTATAGAAGTAATACAGGTTCTCACACGAAAGGTTAAAGAATTGACACCATCTGGTGTCTCTTATGCAATATATGGCAATACTCCCAGATCACAATGAGAAAACAGGTTATCAGTCCTATGTTATCAGTCCTATCTATCCTAGTCCTAGGATATCGTGATGAACTATAATGATAAGGCTTAAAACAGCACAATTGATAAATTCATTTATTTGTACATATTCTCGGTGTAAATATGCGTTGACTATTTCATAAATATTCTTTTCAGATCGGAATCGCCACTGAAGTCCATCACGTCGAGCTCATTCAAATCGTTCTCTGGTGCCAACAGCATCGTCGCCAACGATGCCGAAGTTCGCTCACACTCGCTTTCATCTCCGACATTTCACACACCAAAAGATACATTTTTCCATACACCTCCTTCTGTATCTCCCATGTCTGACTCAAAAAACAAGCGAGAGCAGACAACAGACACTTCATTCAAATCTATCACCAATGACGATGTCGACAATAATAATTCAGGCTCTTCACGTGTCACTAAGGCGCCTGTTATGTCCCTGTCAGCCATTGAAATGCCTACTCAGGAGTGTGTCCAAAACGCCGCCGGTCACACCCACGAGTCGATGACAACACCAGTTGAGAATAAAGCATTTCAAAGAAATACTCCTGTTCACGAAAACGGACGCTTTAGGAAAAGGCAGGACTCGGGGAGCAGCGACATTTTGGTTTTGAGCCATCACCCATACATACACACATTCCCATCGCAAGAAAGTGATATCGCTGTGTTGAGTAACCCGAGTGAAACTAGCATTACTGTGATTGACTCTGCTGTGTCCAGTAGAGACACCTTAGATGACATAGAAGACGTATGGGAGGGCTCGAGCAGCGAGCTGACTTCACAACAGCTCCGTCAACCAATGACTAGTGCTTTTATCAATCATAAACACCAAAGCTGTGACCTCGGAGTCACAGGTAACGGTGAAAGCCATAAGAAAAATGTACACTTAGATCCAGAACTCAGTCCGTCCGGATCTCTTACCAATAAAACACTATCTAGCATGATAAGCTCTGTTTATGAGAAGAGTATGGCTGATGTGAACAAGATCGTCGGGGAAAGTCATTATGTAGATGACCAAGGGGGTGACGACACTGTTGATGGTGTAACTGTTGTGTCCATTGGCAACGAATCGAGCAGTTTCCATGGTGATTCAAGCACCCCAAAAGTAAACCAAGACTATAATCCTTTCCACGAAGAGCCACATCAAAATGAACAGCCGGCTGAAAGTGATATCTATGGCAGTAAGGAAGAGGGTAGCCTTACTCCCACAGCTGGAAGTTTCCTTGACAAACACTTCCCTCTTCCTTCCCATGTGATGTCGCCGGAGATTCCTGGGAAGATCAAGTTCTCTAATAGTGCATTCACACAAGTTGATCATCGCCTGAAACTCTATCTCATGATGTCAGAGTTTTCTCAAGAAAATGAGGATCTATCACTCATTATAAGGGTAAGGAAGAATTTATATCTATAAAGATTTTATTGCAAGTAAGATGTTATCAGTCTTGTCTTGCTTCAACTGCTTGTCACCCAAGAGTTTCCTTCTACGGAATGGCCTATAAATAATACTTTACTGCACCTTTCTTCCTCGTTTTAACATTCTTTGTCATATTTGGTAAGGGATCGTGGTATAATTCGTGTCATAATTATATTTCATTTTATCATTCCCAAGATCAAAATAACTTGATCCCAATGATATCATAGGGGCTATATATAATTATATTATATTTGTCTATTATATTGTAGTGCGGCCTGTACCAATATTCAAAAGATGACGAATACTCCGGTCTAATGATCATGTCTTCGCATCGCATTTACCTATATAGAATTAAAGGAGCTGAAACGTAAGTATTTTCTTTATTTTTTTAGAACCATTTTTACAGGGTTCCTACAGGGCCTTGCAATCTTTGAAAGTCCTTGTATTTAACTAAAACCTTCATAACATCCTATAATTTTTCCTTTTTTTATATGGTCGACTGCCATCCCTGAATTATAACAGAGATATCAAAATCATTAATGTATCGACTGTGCTTGGTGTTTCTAAGATCCTTGATGATACTTGAAACGTCCTTGATTTTTTATCATGACATAAGTGTACGGAACCTGTTTTTAGAACCAATCGGAGGATTGCGAAACAATAACACTTTCATTCACATTTCAGCACAGACCATATTGACAAATGGTTGAGATTAGTACAAAGCTACCCGTTCTCTGAACTGAGGTATGTGGATATAGGAATGGGTTATCAAACCATGACGTTTGATTTTGGTTCTGAATCCTACAAGCTCATCATTCGAGATTCGTTATCCTGTAAAACATTCACTGCTGCATTCACGCGTAAGTTCTTTTCCCAATAAATAAACATTCAAAATATGCCTATATTCAATGTATCATACACGTAGCAAATAAATACAAATTATCTCAGTACATTAAACATAAATTCCTTAGTTAGAATGTGAGCACACCACTGAAAAATTGAAATTAATAACTTGTAGCCACCTCAACATCTCTGGGAAAATCGCAACAAATTTTACTCTTAATAAATGTTCTATCAATGTTTAGGTTGTTTTTTTCTAATAACATAGATTGATAAAATACTTGTACGAATTCACCGTGCCAAGAGAGACATTTTGATTGAATTCCCCGCCCTTTAAATCTTTAGTGGTGTTTGGTATAACTCAATGATCCAATAAGTCCCGGTGTTTTTCTTTTTCCATCGCAGGACACCTTAAGCACATCGTTAATGGTCCCGACTCGCAGCTGGAAGGTATCGCGAAAAATAACCCAGTCACCACCCAGAATCTGAAGGAACAGGTTCTGGAGGAGTGTGACGTCATGGGAATGGATGGGGACGAGGACAAGGCTGCTGGATCTGTGGTCTTCCTCATGGCGCACCAGCACACGGGGGAAGTGAATGCTTCAGGTCAGTTTCTGTCTTCAGTCTCCTCCCTTACATTTCTTCTCTTTACTATGCGCCTGTGGGTAGCACAGTGGTCTTAGGTTGACTCCAGAGGTTTGCTGACTGCATGGGTTATCCATGGTCATATGCAGATTAAAAGACCCTTTGTTTAAAAGACTAATATTATAAGGTTCACGTATCCGGCATGAAAGTCTCCAGTATTTCAACTGAAATCAGCATTTTCGAAGCATAACAATTGTCGAATTTCACTCAAATTCCATCATTTTTAACCTAACATTTCCAAAAGGAATTATCAAATTTTCAGAAATATTTCACAAAATTCGATGTACCAAATTTTGTCGAAACTGTCAAATATTAATATCAAAATAACTTTTCAACTTCCCCTGGTTTTCCCCTTGCCAGAAATATTTCAGTAGTTTTGCTACGGTTTTCATCCCTGACGTATATATATCACCCATTAGCATGTTTCATCACAGCAATAGATGGTAGTTTACTGCCCCGGTAATTTATATAGCTACACAAACACATTAAAGTCTTCAAAATTTAGAATTTCATCTAAAGACTTTTAAATGAACATTGATGACGAGTAAACTGAAAGCCGCCTGTTTATCGAGTGGAGTACACCACAGACTTAAATACTGTCAGTCGAACATATATGAGTAGACAACTTACGAATAAAATGATATTGTACTGCAACAATTTTCAAATGAATCACTAAGTTGATAATCCAAGCTGCTAAAGTACCTTTCCTTGTATGTTATATTAGAGAGTATTTGTGGACTAATGGAACACGTGTATGTTATGATGTAAGAAATTATAAGCGTAAAATTGTATCGTAAATTAATTTATTATTATTTAGGACGCAATGGAAGACCTACTTTGGAGAATTGTCTGCCCTTTTCGTGCTTATGTCACTGTTATTGAAACATGAATAAAAATCCAATATATATATTATTAATTATGTATGAGCAGGGGAGAAAGCTTTGACGCCGGTGACTGTTGTCATTACGCCTCAGCATATCTACCTTGTGGTGGAGAATCACCAATGGCCCGTCCCCCGCTCTGCCGCAGAAGTAAACATCAAAGGACAGCAGTTTTCTACCAAGGATAAGCAGAATATAACTGATATTTCATCTGTGGTAAGTAGTCATACTCATTTTGCCCCTCTTTTGGTGCATGAAGAAATGTATGGGACGTGTGTGTGTGCCCATGAAATATCCTATTTGTAAAATCTAAAAAAGAAGAAGAAAAAAAAAATCTTGGACAGTATATGGATGTGTTCCCAACCTCAATCTCTCCCCTCTAATAGACACTTTCTCTCTGTCATTAGGATTTGGACCACACCTCACCCTTGGACTTGAACATAGAGTTCTTCGATGAGGAGAAATCAGAAGAGTGCACCTGGAGGATCCGAGTTGAAACAAGATCCACCATGGAGGAGATGATCGATACCCTTAGGAACCTCTGGGAAGCCCAGTATGGAGTCGAACTCCAAGTCAATATAATAGATGGTGATACGTGATATGGATTGTAAATTTTGTAGAAACTAATCTCTTGTGGACTCATCAGATGGTCGGTTGGGAGGTTTATTATGAGGGAGTGGTGTGCTAGCTATGTCTTGACAAATTGGAAATAATTTCCCATGTTTAGATCGGTCAAGCTGGGCATGGTATAATTTGTTACTACGAAGATGTGACATTCATTATTTTTTCTTTCTTTTTTGTTGTTGACAATTTTATTGGACAAAGTTTCCCAAAAGTGATAGGTTTCTTTTTCAAACCGTGAGATTAGGTCTGCTCTGTTCTAATCACTTTTTGCATAGTCATGCCTATGTATTATTCCATATTATGAAACCTATCTAGATCTACTTAAACATGTTCTGCAGCCTTATGGTTTAAGTTGTTATTCCGTCATATATATCTGCAATAGTAAATTGTGCAATGCTATCTAATGCAAGTGAAGGAAACGCTTCTTGGTTGGGTTCATAACTTGACATATTAGGTATTTTAGTTTCTCACTTGATAATGGTCAAATCATTTCGGTGAGGTCTTATATTATGACTTATGCACTGTATATATGTCATATGCTCATGGCTAAGTTGTTAATATTGTTGATTTTGATAGTAGTTATCAGTATTAGACATCTGCATCTTTTGATTTTTTCGCAATACCATATTATGATAAACTTCGGCGTAAGAATTACTCTCCTGAATTATTTACTGTGTAAACAGCTTTAAATTGACAAGCTAATTTGCCATAATTCTAATATAATCTTTCAATTGACTTTCACTGTGGTCACCAATATCTTGTATTTGTTTATGTGATAAGGTTTGGGATCCGATTTCGCAATACATTGCATTAAAAATCTTGCAACTGAATCGCTTGATTCTTGCGACGTAGTGGGGAACTGCTATTATTGGTCTCTGCCACTAAATCGCAAATACTAGCGATTACTTGCGAGCAGTGATTCTATCACAGACATATCTTATTACTTTGATATTCTTGCGATCGAATCGTCACTTGGAGTTTCTCCACTTGCTCTTCACTTCACTTCTTCCTCACTTACTCATGTTCAACCTGCGATCAAGGATCGCTAACCCTTGCGACTAGGTCGTGCGATTATAATGGAAGTGCGCTATTAGACTGTTAAACCATAGTAGATGATGAATTCTTTGAGGTAGCTTGACTCATTTGAGGTCTCACACCTGCATACATAACTATCAAAGCACCAGCGATTGGGTTGAATTGTGTGAGAACCTTGTTTTCAAAGTAAATTATAATTCAAACACATGACGTTCTTCAAAGTTTATTTATTCATAAATGTCAATTGGATTTTTCTGTCAAGATTAAATCCTCGTTCATGTTACATTTTGTATTTGTTCGTACCAAGGGTAGTTTTGTATTTGTCATCAAATAGGTCTCGTGTGAATTGAATAGGTACTGCTATAATGCTAATTAGGGACTCTATACTGAGCACATTAAGTAAAAACCTCTGCAATATAGCTTAAGATAAGGTTAAATAAGATAAATATCTACCTAAGTAATGTATAAGACAAGTTAGCACATGTAATGTTATGAAAGCTCTGTAGTGATACATATATATTTTTAATAAAGCTACTTGAATATTTTTGTACTATAAGAGTGGGAATTATGAGATTATTCTAATAAGTTACACAGAGATTTAGAAGATTCGCATCAATGGAGAGAATGTTTTATTCTCATGGATTTAAGGCCTGGCCTCACTTCCTCAGGTACTCAATCTGCAGAGTAGATATTCGTAAGGATGTGAATTCGTGGTAAACTTAGGAGATCATATGTGCAGAATTGAAATCATTATTAGGATTTAAGTTCATCAATATTTTCACCACCCCAGGCTCCACCTTCACGCAATGCCTCGACCAAACCATTATCCAAACATAAGTTTATAAAACAATTGACTGAAAATTTGTCCGAGTGGCCAGTGATTTTAATTTATTTGACAGTTAATTTGGGGTCGTTCTATGACAGGTTTGTCCAAAAAGATGACCAGGTTTTGATTCACTTTTTCAAGGAATCTATCAGATGTAAGTGAACAATTTGATGTATGGAATTAAAGGTGCTAATGTTGATAATGAAAGAGATAACATTTGCCTGTCCTGTCTATGTGTAGACACACCATAGAATTAGTTGTTAGTAGCTTGTGTAACTTATAATGGTGATGAGGTATGACCTTGATCATTACTAAAAATCTATGTTTTCCCATTATCAGGATTAGTGGAATCTTGTGTTGAGGTTCCGAGCGTGAACTCACTGGTACAGCTCAATGCATTCACTTGAAACCAATTTATCACAAATATTCAAAGTGCTAAAAAGTCTAATCATTTAGATCATGGATACAAAGTCTCTGGTGTCAGTCTGGCATTGGGGCGTAGTTAATACTTCGTCTTTTTCCTATTATGCTATATATCTTCCCGATATTAGGGTTTGATTGGACCTAGGTGATTTTAACAGATATCCACTGACCCGATTTTCTCATTGAGCGCAGTTTGCTGACAGGTGGAAAACGGTCTGACTATTGGATCTTGACGGGAGGGAGTCAGTTGACGCCCAACAGTCAGTTACCTTCAACTTTCCATGTATTTCTACTGGCCTGACTGACCCCTGTTTCTCCTCTGACTGACCCCCCACCACCACCACCAGTCTAGATGATCGGCTCAGTGGACACACGGTTATAATTCTGAAAAGGATACATCTTAGTCCCAATAACTAGCTTGATGACACCACAATGGTGTTCTTGTTGATTTTATCCAATCACTTTGGAATAATAACGCGTTGATGGACGTACTATTACCATGCTGTAGGTATTCAATATCTTGAAGGGTATTTCAGTAAATGCATATTCATCAAAATAAATGTCTTTCAGAGTTATTTGTTGTTACTATCAATTGTTATTCACTTTTCTTTCTGTTAACTCAGTATGCAACAGACATCATGGTCTCTGCAGAGCCTGGAAAAGCCTTAAAGTTGAAAAATATAAATTCAAGGTCTGAAAAATGGCAAATTTTGGTCGAAGTGCTTGGAAAATACCATGTGGGCCCTAATGAATGAGAGAGATAAGAAATTTTCCAAATCAATAAGAACTAAAAACAAAGACCTGTTGATTGAATCGAGAGAACTAAGAAATAAGGTCACCTCCCTATGCAAAAATAGGAAAGGGAATCTTGTCAAAGAAAAACTAATGAATAATAGTAACAACCCCCGAATAGTCTGGAATACTATCAGGTTGGTAATTAGTCCTGAAAAAATCAAAATTAACACTGAAATTCACTTAAAAGGCACCTCAGACGATAAGCCTAGTAATGAACAAGTTCCAAACGATTTTAACAAATTTTTTCTAGAAATCGGCCCGACCCTTGCTAAGAACATACCTGAACCACAGGATGAAGCCTATGCACGGATGACCGACCTGCAAGGGGACAAAGGTAACAGAGACTATCCTAACTTAATCTTTAAGCCAGTTACCCCCCTAGAAGTCAGTAAAATCCTAAAAAATTTAGACCCCAACAAAAACTCAGGAATACCAACGATTCCTGGCAGAATCCTGAAAAATTGTCTCCTAGCACTTATTTTTCAATTTACACACCTCCTTAATTTGTCTCGTTCGACATCAGTGGTCCCTGAAGCTTTTAAGAAGGCTGTTGTCACCCCGCTCCACAAGAGTGGCCCCAAAGATACACCTAATAATTACCGACCCATCTCAGGTATAACCATGCCTGCGAAGGTCATGGAAAAAGTGGTCCAAGTTTACAGATCAAACAAAAAAGGCAAGAAATTATACAAAAATGACATAGCTTCCACTGCGATCTAGCACCCATTAATTCGACCCACCGATAGCACCGGGGGGGGTCATATTGAGAATCAAAGAAGACCACGTATTTGGTGTTTTCTCACCAACTTGACTAGGCGTTGGCTACCAGATCATTTTCATCGACATTGTTTATATTTTAAGAATACACAGTTAGATGGAGGGGCTGCTTAAACACTGATTATTAGATTTAACTTCTCAATCTTATATTGTATCAAATATTTTTTCCCACCTCCTCCAGTCTTTCTTATGTAAAGCATTAACAAATGCCCCATCTCTCATTGCTTTCAACTTAAATTTTAATTCCCTTAGGAACTCGAAGAAGCACAACTTGTTTTCTTTAAACAATCGACATTTATATATATAAAATCTCGCATATATTAAAATGTAATTCCAAACGCAGTATTTTTCTTCCAGACTTGGAATACCCAACATCATAAATATCGCGTTCATGTTTTCCGATATTTCTTTATCAAGATATTCATTCTTCTTGGCCCAGTTTATCAAACTAAACCAAAAATCACATGATTTTTGACAATCTATGAAAAAATGAAATAAGTCATCTACCGAATCGCAGTATTTACATAAGTTTGAGGTTACTTTATCCATATCATTCAGGTGAACGTTGCAAACGGTTAATTTGTTAATAACACCATACTGGAACAACTGTAGTCTCACATTTCTAGTACATAGAAAAGGAACACGATACCATACTTTAAATTCTATATTCGAAATATCAATATTTTTCTGCAAAAAACGATCGTACCAGTCACTGTTTCTGTCCTCTAGAGTGTATAGTTTATCTTTCACTGCTGTGTAAATCTCCTTAAAATGGGCTGTGATGATATTGACTTGCTTTTCACCAATTGAACACAAAATTTCTTCTTTATAATTATCTATTTCTCCATCTATCACTATAGAAATCCAGCGTTCAGGGATTTTTCCCTTTATGCTCATCTCCTCTAAATAATTAATTTTGATACCAAAGTCACTTTTGAATTCATTTTTGTTTTTGGTTCGATTGTTGGTTAGTATGTCTTCTATCTTGTTTATGCCCTTTCTTTTCCATAGTTTGATATTACATATAGCATCCTCTAGATTGATTAGACCATATAGGTTCACACAACACACTCTTTTTGCATCTTGGCTCACAGGAACTATAAAACCTATGCCATATCAAGAATATATCATTATAAAAGCTGGAATCTCTCATGATTAGGATTTTTCTACATCTTAACCTCTCCTTCAGATTATCTCCAAAGGTATTTCGTAAGCTAGCACACCATTTACTCATTGGTTCATGCAAGATTCTCTGAATCCATTTCAGTTTACCAGCTATTAATTTTGCTCTTATATCGATCAACTTTAGTCCACCATCTTCTATTTCTCTGCTTAGATAATGTTTGGCGACTCTCTGCTTGCCACCTCTCCATATGAATTTACCTACCAATTTTTTAATCTCGCATATCATTCTCTCATCTACAGCTATGAGATTGGCGACATATAGAAAGAGTGGAACAATTAATACATTCACGATTATAATTCTACCCTTCAAGGAAATATCTCTCTTTCCCCAATGTGTGGCGACTGTACGAGCTTTGTCAAAAGCAGACTCAAAATTTATATTATTCTGTAGTTCTTTCTTATACGGATATAACAGATGAACACCCAGAATTTTCATAGAGGTGACCCAGTTTATATTCATAGTAACTGGTTGAAAAAGAACCATCTGGCCAATATTAAAACCTCTTGTTTTTCCTATATTTAACTCTAGCCCTGACCCTCTTCCGAATTCCTCTATAATTTCCATCATTTTACACAAGGATTTTTCATTGTTGGCGATAACAGTCATATCGTCTGCGAATTGTATAATTCTATTATCAGTACCACCAAATATAATTCCTGTACAATCAGGATCATTACGAATCTTTACTGCAAGTTTTTCCACCACAAGAACAAAGAGGAGCGATGATATAGGATCGCCTTGCTTAACGCCTCTATTCACCTTAAAATAATCTGAGGTATATCCATTATTAATAATACATGACTGTGAGCTTTTCATTAATCTCTTTATCCACGATAGAAACTCATCACCAATACCTATGTCAGATAAACATTTATATAAGAAACTCCATGACACCGAATCGTAAGCCTTTCTGAAATCTAACGATACAAAAAGACCTTTTTTACTACTTTTCTCTAGATATTGTGTTACGTCTTCCAGCCTTCGTACTGCGCAACCTATATATCTATTCTTGATGAAGCCATATTGATCTTCGTCGATCACTTTGCTTATACAGTTTTTCAATCTTATACTTAAGGTTTTGGATATTATTTTATAATCTGAATTTAACAAAGTTATGGGTCTCCAACTCCCAATTAGTTTGAGATTACAATCTTTCTTGGGAATAAGTGACACCACTCCTCTGTACATTTCATTTGATAAACAGTCATCCTCTACACATTCGTATATTACCTCATCAAAAATGGGGCCTAAGATGCTCCAGAAACATTTAAAAAATTCAGCTGGAAGGCCGTCTGGGCCAGGAGCTTTATTGTTGGCAAATGAATCCAGGGTCTTTTTAATCTCTTCTTTACCAATTCTTCTGTTAAGCAACTGCACGTCCATTTCATCAAGAGGTGAGCTAAGATTTTCTATCATAAAAGTATTGGTGTCTGGCGAACACATTGGTTTCTCTGCATATAGATTTTCGTAGAAACTCTTCTCCGCTTTTAAGATTTCATCGGATTTATTTAACACTCGGCCTTCTACCTCCAGCTGTGAAATTATTTTTCTTTTATAATTTCTTTTTTCTAAATTAAGAAAATATGCAGTGGGCTTTTCGCCCTCTACCAGCCATTGAGACCTGCTACGTGCCATCGCACCTTGAGCTCTGATGTGTTGTTCGAATTTTAAATCATTTTGAATACAGTCAATCTCCTGACTCTCATTTTCATCAAGTACACCTTTTTGAAAGAGATTATTCATTCTAGCTCTTAACTCTTTTTCATTTTTTCTCTTCTCATAATTTTTTTGTTTGGTATATCTGATCGTGTCTCTTCTAATTACGAATTTAATGTAATCCCATCTATTTTTCGAGCTGCTCAGGCCCTCTGCATTATACGCATCGACAATTTTTTCTTTCATCATATCTACATACTCTTCATCGTTTAGTAAGTGTTTGTTAAATTTCCATAATCCAGGTCCTCTGCCCTGTTCATTGGATTTTAACGCGAAATGTATTATATTATGATCAGAGTGTTCACAAAATTCATTTCCCACCTCAGTTACTTCAGGTCTAAGAATTGAATCAATTATACAATAATCTAACCTCGAGCTTTGGGCTTTTCTCAACCAAGTATTCATATTTGTCCCATCGGGCGATAACTCTTTTATGATGTCACACATATCTAGATCCTCTATTATTTCTAACATTTTTCTCAAACCCTCAAGCTTACTTTGCTGACTTTCACTCAAACTTAGGAAGTCGTTAACATCTATTATATTGAGATTGAAATCACCCATTAGGATGGTAGAATATTCAGATTTACCCTCAATGATTTTTCTTAGAGAATTGCAAACTTCAGCTTGTTCCTTGTACTTATCCTTCGTAGGAAGGTAAACAGAAAATATTGACAACATTTTTTGTTCTATACAGACATCCATGTGTGCTATTCTTCCCTGATCATCACCTCCTTTCTTATGTATATCAACATTCAAGTCCTTAGATATAAGTAAAGCGACACCTCTGGCATTTCTTTTGCCATGTATAAAGTGAGACCATTGATTTTTCCAAATTTTTATATCTTTCACAGAGCTATGGGTTTCCTGTAAAGCGAAAATCGATCTTTTCTTTGAATCCAAAAATCTGAAAATGGCCTTTCTTTTGACTATATTAGCAGCTCCATTAACATTAAGAGAGTAGAAATTAATATCATTCCCCTCCATTAAAAGAGGTTATAAAGTTCTCACATCTAGATATCTCTTTAAACTGCCAATTCGTTTTACATAGTACCCCTGTATATCTTTTATCGATATATTTATAGCTGCTACCCATCCAATAAGCATTTCTGCATACCACTTGCTTACATTTTTTGGCCCATTTTAGCCTGGGCGAGGGCTTTGCTGCAATTAAGTAATAATACATTGTGAATATTAATCAGGGACCAACATTAATATACAATATCGACGAATACAGAGATCTATCCCGAAGCTTTTCCTGACGCCACCTCCATACTTTCTTCGGTCACTCCCTTGGCTTCCTCTTCTTCTGCCAGCTCTCTTCCTCTTTTCTCGACCAGGCGTGTTCTGACAGCCATCCAGGCTCTTCCCAGTAGGTTGCCATTCTTGTTCCACCTTTCTTGGTTCAGTACTTCTGGGTTGTGAAGCCCCATGCCCATGCCCCAGAACGATTGTGAAGGCGAAGCTTCGCCCAACACTTTTCCCTCAGTGGCAATAAGGTAGTCAGCTATGTGGTCGTTATGTCTGATTTTTCTCCTCAGACCTCTTGAGAGGGTATCCATCAAACCTTCCTCCCACCTATCCCAGACTTCGTCAGAGACATAAGCATCTAGGGAGGTTTTGCATCTTACAGGGTCCTCTAGATCCATCACAAACTCTGCCTTGTTAACATCGTCGTCCAACATAGCTTTGGTGAAAGCTAAATATTGTTCAACACAGTTGAACCATCTCTTGCCAACTTTAAAGGTGGCCATGTAGTGGTTCGACAATGGGCACTCCCTCGTAAAAAATACGAAGGTCAACATATCTTCCCTTTTAGCCAGGTAGGCCGGAGTGAATTGCTTGGGCAATAACTCTAGCTGATTAAATTTGTACCTTTTTTTTCCCAGGATTACATCTCCATGGGCATTAGCAACTTCGTTGTACCTGCCTGATAGCCTCGCAGCTGCTACGCAGGGTCTTGCTCTTGCAATTCTTTTTCTGATCACATATGGCAAATCTTTCTTAATCCAGAAGAGACGTTTGTTATCAGTATCCACTGTTTTCTCTAGGTTTGCTCTTTTAGCCCAGACTTCTTTTACCTCTTCCAGGGTGGTGAAGGTAACCATAGTCGGGGCCATTAGACCTTTCCCCATCCTCTTGGCCTCGTACTGCAACCCTCTGATCGCACCCATAAGGTTCTCAAAAATATCTGCCACTTTAACCTTCAGGCTTGAGGCGTCCTCCACATCTGCTTTCTTTATACCGTCAATAATCAAATTGAGCTCGAGATCCTTGATCTGTTTTCTGATTATTTCCTCCTCGTCACCTATCGTCGCTTGGTCAATTGCCAATAGGCGGTGGTCATTTTTCTTGACCATGTTGATCTGCATCAGTTCCATATCTTCTGCTTGTTTCTTAACCATCTCTTCCAGATCATCGACTCTTTTGTCCCTGACGAAATTGTCTCCGTCTATTTTATCCACCTGAGTCTGAACTTTGTCTATTGCCGTTTTGTGATCGGCCGCCGTATCAGAGATCTGCCGCTGCAACTGGTCGAACATCTCTTTTATTTCTGCATTCGAAATGCTGGCCATTTTGGTTATCTGTTTTTTGGAACTATTGAGGTCCGAGCTTTCCTCACTTCTTCTCCTCTTAACTGTGTCTCTATCTTTTTCCAATGTCATTAAAAACACCTAACTTCACTTGTCAAAGTTTCGGAATCAGAAATTTTGTCGAATTTTACCGGATGTTATTGTTTTTGTCCTAGCTTCCGGTTCCTTTTGTCATGCGCCCTGAGGCTTTGAGAGGGTACATACACGACTATTCGTCACTCGTTCATGTCAAAATAAAAGCAACTGTAAAGTTTGATCGGGGCTTTAGTATATTAATACAAACTTTTTTGCCAGTTCAGGTTTTATTTGCTCCTATAGCTTTGGATTTTCATATATCAACATAAACTTCGACTCGATACAGTATCCAAGATGGCCGCTGTTTTAGTTTTCCTGCTGGAACCAACTATGTATGAGTGCGCATGTCTATGGCGGCAAAGTCAAATCGTTGCAAAATAAACTCACTGTTTGCGGAACAACGCCAGGTTGTGAACATTCCTAGTCACTATGGGTATCCTCTGTTCATGTGTTGTGATATTTTACTGTCACTTAAGATTTTTATCACCGTGTTCGTCAACACCGTTGAGGTCCAATATGGCGACAAGGGCGTGAGAGGCTGGCCTCGTGCGCTGACTTTGTAATGTCCAATCCTGTTATCACTTTAGTTCCTATAGCTTAATCAAGAGTCCTGCCTATTCTTTGTACCTTTATAGATGTTTTGACAAAAATTTGTCGTTCTACACACTGATCGACCTGAAAAAGAAGGGACAACAAGGCTCGGGCCTTTTCGTGGTTACTTTCTCGTTTCCCAGATCAACCGGAAGTCCTAATTCCATTTTGTTAACTATTATCTATATAAAACCCACATGTACAGTCTGAAGTATATTAGACTCCAGCTTAATCATGTTTGAAATAACCTGCAATATGCATACCCGGATACTCATTGCGTTGTCATAAAACCCTAAATTAAACAGCCTGAAGTATATCAGACTCTCAGGGGGACCATTACAATACAATTACTAACCACATTGAAACAAGGGTGAATCTCCTCAGTTCGAAGTTTATCGGACTAGAACAAAAGCCTGTCTCAAAACTATCATACTGTCACTCTAAATGCTAGTATATATTGTGATGATGTAACATATGATAATGTACTTTATTATATGAAAAAGGGAAAATACCCCTATTTTTGACTCTCTGTCTCACTGCTATTTTTTATGTATTTTCATGTATAACTAGTCACTTGACTCTATTTTTTAACCACCATGTTTAGCCAAAGGTAGTACCCTAGATATTATTCCAAATTAAGGTAACCGCTGGAAGATATGCGTCGGACATAAATCTGATGCATAAGCATGTCGACCTTTTTGTCTGCAACCGACTGTAACTGTACCTAATTTGGACAAATGAAAGATTATCTATTCTATTCTATTCTATTCTATTCTATTCTATTCTATTCTATTCTAAACCTTTGAAATCTATTAAAGGGCCTTGAAACTTTCTTACTGTACTTGTTCCCCTGACCTGCCCCTCTGACACTACACTGAGTGACACTTGAGTGACTCGCCAAGTAAGTTAAAAAAAAACTTTGATAACAAATCTGAATATAAAACTTGTTGAATACATCATTGGCCTATGTGCAACAATGATAACCGTCTGACTAGGATTCTGAAAAATCTCTGAGATGGGCCTTGAGTAGAAAATCAGTAAAATGGGCCTGTAAGATCTTGTAATTACTTCTGACCAAAAGTGCAGAGACTGAAAATCTCACGCAGTAGTGATATCGCATCTTCAGTCTTTATTCCCGCAATATATAGCTCAGTTCTGTGGGTCACTACATAATATGTAGTAAGCTTGTCTTAGACACTCGAATAATATGGCCTGAGTTTTGCTCCCACAGTTCATATTTCTAGATCTCACCATTCACATTGCATTTGGTTTGTGTGTGTGTATATTGGGAGGGGGCTGGGGGTGGGGATCTTATGACTAGCAGGGATGCGATATCATATATAAGGAGTAACTAACAGACACAATGATTTCTTAAAATGTAACCCTATATACCGACGCGTTGCTTTCCATTAAATTAAAGTAACACTTCTCCCTGTTCTGGGCTTGATTCACGAGTAACAAAATTTCTATTCAATATTCTAGTCTCTGATAATTAACCTACCTAAATAATCCCTGGATTGGTGTATAGTATGAAATATTTTTTATGACAATACTGAGCAAATTCATTTCGATGTGAAGGTTAAAGTGACTAAGATAGTTAAAATGAGTAGTCATGAAATCTCGTGAAACTTTGTCAGTGTAATCATATATGATAGGTTTAGCAGTATCTGAAGTATTGAGTACCAGCATTGCGTTTTCATTCAATGATTAGTGAATACGTGTAAATTCAAATCTGTGAGGAAATGGTCATGCCACAATACAGTGCTGCCCCCAGGCTCCAAGTGGAAAGGAAAGAAATTAATCTCCATTTTATTGACCTAATTTCCCTTTTATTGACCAATCACCACCCTGTATCAGTGACCACACCCCAAATAGATTCGGCATGGGGGCATGGGCCCCGACCTGGGTTACATAACTCCAGATGTCAACCCAACTGCCACTCTAGGATTTTTGCACTCCCAACGAAACCTATCCTATATGATAACGCTGAAAAGATTTCACGAGATTTTATGACTACTGATTTTATTGGGAAGAACCACTTTAATACATTTTCCCAGGTACATTTTTATATATATGCAGCTTTATCAACGTCCAGGACCATTGCCCGGATTCCATATACTACTACCCACCGGTGCTTCTGCCACTAGTGGTCAGCACTAACATCACACATTCAGGATAATAATTTAGTTCTCCACTGATCAATAATATGTTCCCATACATCATTGCCCTATACATTTATACCACGATCCTCGTTACATCCTATCATAGTATAGGCATATGTATGAAGCTTGCCTTAGATGAAACAGGTAGGTCTGAACACTGCAGGATTGAGCATGCTACTAGCTCCACTCAACATGGCTCACGTCAGTGGCGCACTCTGGTGGATTAAAAAAGTATACATATAGTAGCATGCAAGCCATATGATGTATGACATTTCCTTATACTACTTGCTTGCTTGTTTGTGAAGCGCTTGGCCTATAGTTAGTAACATATTTGCTATTATTTGCGCATATTGGTTGAAGACATTTTTGTTTAACCGATGGGTGATTTAATGGCCAGTTCTACCTCCGACATCCATCAGTATGCAAACAAATATTTAATCAAAGCAAAATAGAACGTTTCCTATTAAATGTTAATTTTACTGTGAAATATAAGTGTATTTTCTTTCTAAATTCTCTTTTAGAGTATTTCAGGAAAAAGTGTCTGTTCACCGATGAAAATGACTTGTATCCTAAAATAGGTTACAATTAAGGTAGCCTATCGGTATCAAAATCTTGTTTTGGACTTCAGTGCTAAAGCACACGGATACTTATAATAGTTTTCATATGGATAGAGAATATGGAGCATGCATAATGGAATGAAATGGGCACTTATTTTGAAATGAGGTAGAAGGTAATTCAAATAAGCTTCCATTTTATCAAGTTTTCTAGGTAAAAGAATAAGTTCTAGTTTCAAAAGGCATTTTCTTCCATTCATCTGGGAATTATTCAATTTTCGAGCCTAGTTCACGAGGATTGCATAGGATAGAACTTTTCCCTGTAATCAAAACTAAAAACCAACAACATCTGATATAGAACATGTAATTATATTCATTCACATGCATGTAGCGTTACACGTACTTAATGGATAACTATGCAAATATCAAAATGTTAAAATCCCCTAAGAATTGAATATCCCAGCCTTAGATATACAGCAGCACTAGTGTGTGTAGCACTGTATGATATTTTTTCATAATTAATTATTAATGTCTAGCCGAGAATTCTTTGTCCGTAATTAATCTTGTTTATTCCACTGCTCTAAAATCATTACTTAGTAGTAAAATAAAAAAGAACATTTCAACTGGAGACATTTTTCTCAGTAAGCTATTGAGAGATCTGTTTTAATCTCCTCTACTTTTGCCAGAAATATTATGATGTTCTTTTAGATTCATTGCAATGTTATGATCTGATTGCTCGATTTTAGATCTTAAAATATTCAGCTTCTCTTCAAATATGACATAGTATGTCGCAGTACACTGTTTTCTTCTAAGAGTTATTTTTTATGCAGTTGGAAGAAGGAGGAGGTGCCCCACCTCGCTTTAAATTAATAGTTCCCACTCAGTTCTGTATTTTGACAACGATATTTTTGGAGCTGCCGATTTAATGTGTTTTACATTATTTTGATTTGCCGTTCATACCTTTATCAGTAGAATGTCTGTTTCATGTCAGCCAGCTACCGAGGGGGTGGTGTAGGTGGAGTCACTGGTCTCCCCAACCACCATAGAGCACCTCGCCAACTTACTATATTGATAAAAAACACTTTTAGCTAGCACACCTAACCGACTACTGTTGAGGAAATGTTTCTGTTTAGGTTTCCAACTGTTGTTCATTCCTTTTTTTTTTTTGGACAAATTTTATTCAGGCGTTTAGAGATGGCATATGCCATAGCAAGTTTCACGGCTCGGGCTATTCCCGGTCTTCCTCCGCGACCTGAATTTTCGCTAATACATATTGACATAGTTATTATAGGTGTGGAAGCTTTACATTTGGTATACAATTCAGTTCATTACATGTGTGGAAGTGAATAATAATGAGATGGGATGGGTTAATGAGGTGAATGAGGTGAATAATGGATGAATTGTCCATCGAAACCTTGTCTGTTGAACACTTTTTCCTTTTCTTATTTAGCCCTCAACTCTGCATCTTACATAAGTTGCAGTAATTTGATTTATTGAGTTCCTCATTTACAAAGCGGTATGCCTTATTATTTTGGTTTTGGTTTTGTTCAACGGTTGGTTTATTTCTCCATAAGGTTATGCCTTTTTAATTACCATTCATGACCAAGATATATAATGACCAATTCGATCGAGTTATATCCATTAACATAAAGGACATATTAATGACTACTAGCAAGATTAAGCATAAAAATATCAAAAATTAAGCTTCGGAAATATAAGGAATTATATCTTTACACCACGTCCTTATAACCTTAATAACAAAAAAGCTACAGACCTTATTTTCCTTGATTTTAAGAAAGCCTTTGATACGGTGAATCATGATTTATTAATTAAGAAACTCGAAAGGTATGGTCTTGATGAACAGTCAATAGGTTGGTTTAAAAATTACCTGTCTAATCGATATCAAAATGTATTAGCAAATGGATGCTGTTCCACTCTCAAACCGGTTACATGTGGAGTTCCACAAGGGACCTCTTTGGGACCGCTTCTTTTCTGTTTATACATCAATGACTTAGACAATGTTGTAAAAAATAGCCACATCCAATTATTTGCGGACGATACAGTTTTGTATGCAGATAGAACTCTGAAAGGTGACAGTATAGTCACACTACAGGATGATTTAAGTAGAATAGTTAATTGGTGCGCGGACAACAAAATTTCTTTAAATATAAAGAAATGCAAAAGTTTAACGATTAGGTCGAGAGAGGATCCAAAAAACAGCACACTGTATGTAATAAATGAACAAGAACTCGAAAATGTATCCAACTACAAATATCTCGGTATAGAGATAGACAGACAACTCAATTTCAATAGATTTATGGTAAAAAAGGTGAACACCGTAAGAGCCAAAATAAAGGCCCTCTCCAAACTTTACAGAATTTGCAGTAAGGAAACACTGCTGACTATTTATAAAACAATGATCCTACCCATAATTGATTATGGGGATATATTTTACAGTTCGGTAGCACAAAATCATTTAAAAAAGCTACAAACTCTTCAAAATTCCGCACTGAAAATTGTTTTGCATTTACCTAAGCTCTCTAGCACTCAGGATATACACTCTGAACTAAGTATCCCAAGTCTCCAAACGAGACGGGAAAAACATGCATTGGAGAGGGCATTCATTTACTCCAGAAATGAAAAGAATGTTGATAATAGAAAAATCTGCTTAAGAAGGTTGACAAAGGGTAAAAAACTTGTTGTTCCGCACCCACGAAACGAAATATTTAGAAAATCATATCTGTATACATTGCCAAATTTATGGAATAATTTAGAGGATGATATCCAAAACATCCCTTCGAGAAAAGAATTTAGAGGATATCTGAAACATAGATACAATAGCGAATACGATACCTACTTAAGGTCCTCAGATACTGTATCATCAAGAATTGTTACTTGAAAATGTCATCTTTGGGAAATAAAAAAATGCATAAAGGGGGGATAATTTCTGTAAACTGGAATGTAAAACCAGGAAAAAAAGAAGATCGATATATCGATTATGTAGAATGTTGCAACTTATATTCTTGGGCACTGTATTGGAATATCAGTGGCTGAGAATATAGATAGGGGGGAGAAGAAGGGGATTGATTTAAAATGTATTTCTCTGTTTCTTGATCTCTAATTTGCAGTTTATTGTCCAGTACGGACAAAACTTATTGAGGTAATTGTCATTGAAAGTGAAATTTCACTAGTATTATTGACACTGAAGACTGGCACATATTGTATGGCCACCACAAAAGCAAGAAATAAAAAAGTTCATATGAATAAACTTTAGGTATCATAACCAAGGAAATAATTAGTATATAGATTAAAAACATATTTTCTTCCTAATATCCCATTAAGGATTTAAAATATTGTGTAGATTTTTTGATGAACCGATTCGAAGAATGTAATGGAGTGCTGTAACTCAAACTCAAACCCTAACTACAAGCAAAGGTACATATCATTGTATAGAGATTGATACATCTTTTATTGTGTAGATATTGAAATTGAGACATCTTTTGACAAATGTACTGGTATATTGTAACTGCACTGTTAATTTTATGTATTTTTATCAATTGACTGTATTGATTTAATACTGGAGTGACAATTCTGTGGTCAATCAGGAAAAACTGCGAGTGGGCAGAGGGTATAACCCTTTCGAATCTAACTCCTTACTGATGTAACTGTATAATCTTTCTTTGAATAAAAGTATTATAATAATAATATGAATGTAGACGGTTTGATCCCCTGTTTTAATGATCTTTTCTTAACCTTAGGTTCAGTAGTCTAGAAATGTATTGGAAGACCTGGAAGTCACTTTTCCTTCCGATTAGTGTTACCTTTTTGTACACTTTTAAGTGCAAATAAATAATACTTTGAGTTGAATTGAATGGTGGAGAAACAATACTTCGATTGATATGTTTTAAAACCGAATTTGTAGGACTTTGTGAGCTGGAGCAAGGCAATACAATCCTACGGTGAAAGCGTTTGCCAGATAAAGTCATATATATAGTATATATGTACGAAATGATTACTCTGATACACGATATACTTAATTACAATTTAATTATAATTACTTGCGTCCCTATCATCATTAAAAAGTCCTTTTTACGTCACCGGTAAGATACATCATAAGCTGGGATCGATACACAAACTTCCTGTGCCACCTTTTTCTCATTTCCTTCTATATAGGTTTTATGCTTATTAATCGGTAGCAGGTCTGTTGCTTTGTCTTGGTTTATTAACACAACGTGATAGTTCTCGCGTAGGCGTAATGTGATGTAACTAATCCTTAGGTTAACATTTACACTGATATTTAAGTTTCATCAACCGGTGAAACAAGATTTCAACTGTTTTTAGTGTCTGTATATAGGCCAGTTGTAACTCATTCAGAACACAATATTTCTATATTAAAGAAACTCGACGCCCTAGGTGTAGGCAGTGACATTTCTAAACTACTCACCTCAACAATTATGATCATGATTGTGTAACTACTTTTTCCTGATGAAATGACTTCTAATGTTTTACTCTAGCTGATTCAATGTTATTTAACATCATAACTATCTGATGTAATATTGCTACTGAATACATTTTTTCCAAATAAATATTTCATACATTATGCCGGTATTAAAGTTTCGTGAAGTGAGGAAACAATAATTATTCTGCTTTTAGCTTTTGCATAGGCCAGTTGTAACTTTTTAGTTTCTTTGTAGGCCAGTAGTAACTCATCCTTATAGTTGACGTTACACTGATATCCAAGTTTCAGCAACAACTGAAGACACAAGATTCCATCTGTTTTTGAACTGGACGTTTATTACACTATTGTAACAGCGTTACAATAACTCCGGAATGCACATCTTAGATAACAGTGAAAAAGCAGATAATAATGATAATGTTCTACAAATGGCATTTCATATATACTAGAATAACATTGATGGAATCGGAATAATTGTTGGTACACTGAGTGTACAAATAGTAACTTATAGCATTGTAGATTGTGTTTATACATTGCTAATTTAATCAATACGATGGGAAATTTAATATAATTAACGGAACATGCCCACCCCTTCCCACATAATATATTTATATCAATAAAACCTTTTACAACCTATATCATTGTGCAGTCATTTTATCCATGTTCATCGCCACAAAGACACTATTGGTCAGCCAAAGCAATATCTGATAAACATATTGGGTGCCGTGGGAAATTAATCAGTTAAGTTGAGCATTGTGACTACAGGATATTCAATACCTGATATTGTGTTAAGCTTTTTATTTTTGAGTGCAGAAAATCTACTTTTCAGAATGATATTACTCTTTGTTTTATTTTCCACAACATATCTATTGTTGCTTGGATATTAATAGGTATTGTACAATTATGGTTGTTTAAAGGAGATCCAGTCATAACAATATTTTAGTACGTTAGACTTGACTTGACACATGAATGAAACGATCAAAACAATTTAAGATTTAACCTTGTTGCTATTGTCAATATGCGTGATTAATCATGAAATAGTCCTGCATAGCAAAGGCCAGAACTGATATTGTCATTGTGTAATACATCGCGGGTACCCGATCCGAAGTTATGAAATTTCTTCGTGTTTTGTCGAATGTGCCTCAAAATGTTTGGTCGTGTTTCGAATCACAATTTATTTCTTCTCTCACATTAGGATGTAATGTATAAGTATTCGTCGCCGTGTTTTCATCCCGATTACCTATACACGATTCGACAAATACCACCGACCTATTAAACGTTTATCGCGTTGGTAGGGACTTAACATTTGATGTGGGTTGTGGCAGGCTGCCTATTACCTGGTCAAAATACGTGAAAACGATTATTTCTTTTACAGATATCATGATTATGTTGGTAGTCAGTCATTTGTCCTATAAAACCAAAAAGAGTCATGAATAAGAGTCGCAATGGCCGGAACAGAGGAGCAATCCTAGTGTTTTGTTAATCCCAGTACAATTAATTTTTAAAAGGTGACTTACTTTCAGTTGGTAGTTTATTGTAAATGAATCATTGACCACATTATATATGTGAAATAACAAACATCTTTTTTACCTGAAGAAGGTTTTTGAATTTCACTGCAAAGGATTCACATGTGTATATTTGGCTGGTGTATATGAACTTACAATAATGGGAATCAAAATGAAATAATACCCAATATCATAAGAGAAAAACCCTTCAGATTACATTTTATACAGATATTTATTTCGATCGCTAGATAGCCTTTTAATAGAAACAATGGCTCAAGTCACTTCAAAGGAAAAAGATGCATTCTTACTCTCGAATATTCCGTAAATCTGATCGAAGAATTAAATCCATTAAAATCTCATTGTTTGGCCTACATATTAGTAGGCTTTTCGGGCCCAGCCCTGTTTTATATCACAATCATTTTTCAACCAATCTTTTCGCTTTTCTGACCCCATTTTATGTACAAATATACAGACCTATATTCTATTCTAGTCGGGAAACTTTCTCTTCCACGCGTTACCCTTCATTTATTTTTACATTTCGGTTCATGCCCTTTCTAAGAATTCATTTCTCTGGCATTGTACATTCCACAATGGATGATGGAAATCATATTTCACAGATTTAATTATATTGTCTTTATGTTTCGCATTCTAATCACTGTAGATGACCCATTTGTCACTCAAATTTAGATATCATTATGACCCGTCATTGTATCCTTGATATGGAATTAACTATGCTTTGCATTCTGCAGACATTCTCATACCAGATACTAAATAACTGGAACAAAGAAACGTTTGAAACAGACTCTAACTCTGATAATTTAGTATGGCATACTTCTTTTGTCTCTAACATTACAATCATACGACTGATTCTAAATCTCCCTCATTGGCTTCGTCGATTAGAGATGGGTTCTCTATTATACATATTATATCGATGATAGGTTCGAGGGATCCGGACAACAAATTATGTCTGATAAATTGATAATGGTAAGTCTACTTCTAACTGAAATTCATGTGTCGGATAAGAAACGAGAGCGCACAAGTAAAAGCGACTGGAACAAGTATATAGAAATGATTATATCCTACTAGTAACAAAGATATTCTGAGTGATCTTTTATAAGCTGTCTGAACACATAGAACAATGTTGGCTTTGTGATTCATCATGTAGTTATGTAATGGAGATTTTTTCATGATTTAATATGAGATGTTGATAGAGTTTGAGACTCCAGACCCTTTTGCTACACGTCCGTCTCCTGGATTGGTGGTTTCTCTAGCACCCCTAGAACAAAGAAAAATAATTTTATTTCCATCTCACGTCCCCTAACAATAATAATAGAGTATATATTACAAAAAAGGGGTCCAGTATTTATCAGGATAGCCAGTTCTTCCAACATACTCCTAGTAAAACCTTAAGTAAGTACTACAACCGTATATACGTAACAACTACAATATACACTTGAAAGAGCAGCGAATATAGTTTAGTTTAGATATAGGATATATTATATATAATCGTGATGACTGTTAGTACTTGAAGTTTAAATGAACGAATGACATGTGAAGGCTATTTCCCCAAACCAACACAAATATCGTTTTATTAAGAGGGTCAAGTTTGAAGGGCCACCACTCACTTTCTTCTTCTTCTCCTCCTTCTTCTTCATCTTTTGGCTCCTGGGCTTTTCGTTTGGCATCAAGTTGTTCCCATTGTTTCCTGTTGTCGAGAACATGCTCTACCATTGGCTCGAACTGCTTGTCCATGATTGAAAGATGCTGTGTAAATAGAGGAGAGATCTATGTAACAATTACCTCCATAAAAATTAAAGACAGTTTTCTCAAGGTCTAGCTCTTGTCAGTCCAGACAGCACTGGTAGGAATGATAGAAATAGAAATAATGCAAGGTTATGTGGACCTATGGTCGCCTATGTTTGATATGTTATTTAGTAGTTCTATTTGCGTGACTGGGACCACATTTATATATGTTTAGAACTTTTCTCCCTAATAATGTATTTAAACTTTGTGAACCAACATTTAAAAAAATCAAGTATAGTTGGAAAGTATAATCGATTGCTAATGAATACAAAGAAATAGTAATGTTTTTTGATCTAGGTGTAAACGATATTGGATTAGTGTTATATCATAGCTATTTTTTAGGGGGGTTACTATCCAAATCCAGATTACATATCAATATATGACAATACGCAGGAATAACTGAAAATAACATCATGAAATTAATGTAATGTTATTGTCTGAATATATGAAATAAACTAAGCACGGGATAAATACGATATATTGTAAGGAGTTTTCTTTATAATATGTATTTTAAAATCTGAATCTGTATCTGTACTCTACTCTACATGTTGTGATATATATCATTTGACGAGAACTGGAAATCACCGACATGTTGTTCGATATTCCCTTTTTTATTTAGCATATTTATACAGCCATAATGTATTGAAGGAGGTAAGAGGCCCACGGGACCTAATCATTTTACTTGGATCCATGATCCTCCGCCTAGGGCTGTTATATGTTCATCATTAAAAAGAAATAAGAAGGTAACAGAGTGCAGGGGATAGTGGTTAGTGAGGAGAGAGAAGTGAAAAATAGTCTTTTATTCGAAATTGTCAATAAAAATACCATTTCCTGGGTCGAAACAGGGGCAGGAGAGCTGCACTCTCCGTGTACGTAGGAAGCTTCAGAATAATGGGGATAAACATAGAAACAACAGATTCTGTGTTACCTGATATAGGGGCAGGCAGACGCCATCAATCCAGTCCATCTGCAGTTTGGGCAATTCGTGTCTCCGCTGTCGGTCCATCAAAGCCTGAAAATGGATAGGTTATGATTTAAGTGAGGAGGACTCGAGGCAGTGTTGTGCCTATAGGAACCTTGTATGAGATCCAATGCCTGGGTGACTCTGGTGGTAGAAAAAAGGCTCTCCGGGGGTAAATCAGACGTAGAACCCACAATATCAAAACATTTTAATATTTGTCGATTTACGCCCGACACCAATTCGTTTACCCCCGATATACACTCGGCAATGCAAAGGCTTCTGACCAACACTATTTAAGCAATCATATTATTTTGTTAGAAAGCTTAGCTGTTTGGTGAACCTTAGGTGCAGGTTCTTGAAGTTCTATCTTGAGGTGTTGCCTACATAGCTAGTCTTGTAAACATGCAACCTATCATAGTAAAGTCACCATTGCCCTCACTGGAGGAATCCCTAGCACAGACAGCACCAAGCCGGGGGTGGGGGTGGGGGGTTTATAGAAAATAAGAGGACATTGCATAATATATAAGATACATCGTACGATATAAGATGTGTTGTACGATGTATCCTAGAATATACGATATAATTCTTAAATTCTTAATATGGTGCTTGAATATGGTGCTTGTAGGAATGTTTTCATCTTTGGATATCTAGAGCTTTATAAATGTACTATAAATTTACATGCATGTATCAAATTTCAAGACAGTGTATCTAATATATCCGCGCGTTTCAAAGGTCATTTAGTTACTTTACTAGTAATTGTCCACCCAGAAATATTGCAAACGTTTTTTAAACATACACAAAAAAATCAAACAATTATAGACATACTTTTTAGATTTCCTTAATGTTGACATTGTTTTAACTCCATTAATCTCATCTTTTCAAATATGATTTCGTTTACTTATGACTCGTTTCTCTGTGACACAGCATACATAACATTATAAGAATAGGTCTACGATGTGCTTTTTTATGAAACATCCCCATGTGCCTATTGCGATCTATAGCCGAGCGATCATCCATGGATGCACATGTCAAGACGCAAATATGAACCAGCAAGACAGGACTTCCTGTGGGACCTAGGTGGGGGCAGTTCCTGATAGACGAACGGTCATAATACCACATAATAAAGTAGAATCAAAGCCCTTCACTTCGGTGACCTTGGGTTGGGGTGATTGAACAAGTCAGCCCGGTTGATACGAGCATGATAGAGTAGTCCTCGGTTTAGTTTCTATATGTTAAAAGCCTGGAGGCTTTCCTATGATAACGCTGTACAAGATCATCTCCCATTAATGGTGGTGGGGATGGTGGTGCATGGTAATTGTCTGGGGTATAGTATATATCACTGCAAGGACCGGGATAGTTTCTAGTTGATACATAGTGGTACGGAAATTCCATATAGGGGTCCATCGGATGGGATAGCATTGTAATGCCAATTTACATTGTGATATCTCCATGCAGTCGATCTAGTCAATTTGTTGTCTCTGACATTCTGTTCAACGATCAAGATCGAGTAATGAAGAAACGTCATGAACTAATGATAACTACTGGTATGTATGCTATTGTTTGGCGTTTCAGTTGAACCGCAACCTTCATAGTTGATCTCATAAACGCAGATATGTGACCATATATAGCAAGATATACAGCAATAATTGATAAAACTAAGCAGAGAACTATATAGAACGTTACTCCTGCATCAAACACAATATCATTTAAAACTGTATCTCAATTCAATTCAATTCAATTCAATATATTCTTTATTTGTACCTAAATATGTTGTACAAATAGAAGCCATGCTTCAGAAAAGAAATCCTGGTCTTCCAGCATGGTCCTTGACTACTTGAGTGGATAATTTTTAGATAATGTCTGTAAAGGTCAGAAAGTTATTTGTTACTACACAGAATGTCTATGCTAAATATCTTTGTTGTTACATCAAATGTCTATATAGAATATCTAAACTACTTGGACATGGTATATAAGCATTGTTGAGTAGACATGAAATAAAAAGAAACAGTCATGGCAGTGTAACTGAACATGAATATAGGTTATATAATGTATATAGATAGAATAAAGGCATGATATAGATTTGTCGCTCCCTGGCAGGGCAAAACTGGCATATGTCGCCATAAATGACATAATGAATAATCATAACAGCGACATACAGTCATATAAAACACAAGCATAACATATTTGACATTATGAAGCAAAAGATATACCTTCAAACGTGAAACACAAATACATAAATCATAAAGTGTGAAATAATCAAAAAAACAAAACAAAAAACAAAAAACACATAGCACTGCATTGCACGATCGCAGTTATTACAAAATTATTGTTCTTAATTTATTACAAAGTTGATTAAAGTAACTCAATTTTATGTAAATTCTCAGTGATGTAGTTAAGGAAAGTTTTCCGGTCCTCTATTTGTTGAGCCCCAATTCCCAGTTCGTTCCAGTACTTTACTGATTTGTAGGTAAAAGAATTTAATATTTTAGTAAATTTTGGTTGTATTAGTTTTAAATTTCTTCGGCCTTTTATGTGGCTTCTAGTTGTCAAATTTCTTTTGTCTAGATTCTTTTCATTTGATGCCAGATAATGGCTGAGGTTTAAAATATTTTTTTGCCTCAGCGTTCTTTGCAAATTATTTAAAATCTATACATTTTTATCAATCATTGTAGTTGGAATCCACTTGATCTCATCTTGCCAGATATTAAGACATCTATCGAAAATACCATATACCATTGAAACTTTAGATTCTTTTGTCTGTGACACATCACCTGTCCATTAGACATCTGCCGTTCAAAGAATCAGCACAGAGAAGCCTAAGGCCGAATTGTGTACCTTCCCCAAACCACATAATCTGGTTGAAGAAATCCCAATTACAGTTCACACATTTAGGCGAAAGAATTCATAGCCACCCGAGAAGGATTCGATTGTTTGATTTGGGAAAAACATTAAATACCTGAGGCTGCTCTTTGAACATCATTCGCTCTTTGTCGCCCTGGTCAAAGAATTCCGTGACAACCAAATCTGCAACCTGCAAATAAAAGATAAAGGAATCTGTGAGAAAGTGCATTAAACCACTAGTGTCAGATGGTTCGAGTTACATACAGATTAACTAAAATGATCTAGAACTCCAAATACATTTTATGGGATTTACTGAGATTTAATTAAGGCAGATTCAGATCAAAAAGGACAGTCCTTCAGTTGAACTGTAAAATACAGGATTGTAATAGCTTCCCACATAATCCGAGAAATTGGGAAGATCCAACCCAAATTAAATGTAGTAGTATGATAGCCATATGATGTATGCCATTTCCTTATACTACTTACTACGAATACAATCAAAGCTAGTTATATAGCATATAACCTCTGACTGACACCACTTTGCATCCATTCTCCTGTATACGCGTATAGTTAACACAAAGATATATGTATGTACATCCCCTAGCATAACTTCATAACTCCACATATAGCTTCATCTCTGCATTGTATATCAATCCATATTATTTCATAAACTATACAATATATACCTAGCTTTGATTGTATTCGTAGCAAGTAGTATAAGGAAATGGCATACTTCATACTTCTACATCGTAGTAGTTCAATTGAATGACTGTCCTTTTTGATCGATTCGAAAAGAGGCTCCCTTAATTAAATCTCAATAAATTCCATAAAATGTATTTCCGGATAAGGCTTAGATAAAGCCTACGTGTTACATAGGTCGGGGTTACCACAACATCTCAGCTCCCCCTCTCTCAACTATACATTGCCATGGAAACAGTCCATAATTCCATATTTCATAATTCAGGGCATGAGGAGAAACAACTCTTGAAACTGCAGAGGAGTGTATGATACACAGATGCCTGAGTAGAGTAAAGGTCCATTCCCATTACCACGACTAGCCGGCCGATACTTGCCGGCTGTAATACTTTAACATTGTATTTTTTGCCATGCGGCGGCCGTTGTTATGTGAATGGGCCTTAAAGATTCCAGACTTCCCTGGTGGTTGTCTTACAGGATTAAACAAGTAGGCTACAGAATATGCGGATTAAAAGTACAGAAATATTATCGTAGCCAAGGAATAGAAACTATAATCTCGACAAGTTTTCAGCATGTGGAAGCGAAACAATCAACGACCCGATATGTTGTATGTTTTTTATCCAAACCGTTTTCACCAATACTCCTTGGAGGTGGTATGTCATTTCTCTGGCAGATATAGTCGTGTGTATTGTGTGTGGAAAGCCCCTACTTCAACATTTTACTGAAGCTTTGCCAATATCTTCTTTTTTTATATATCTATTTTTATATTTTTACCAAGGTTAGATCAGCTCAATACAGCTGTCTTCCTATATAGTGCCCGAGGGAGGAGGTGAAATCGCAGTCGCAGCAGGGGTCCATTGCATATGAAATTCTTCTTTAAGAAAAATCCTTATATTATGGTATTAGCTACTTTCCCTTGCTAAGCATGATAAGGAACATTTAGGGATGGAAATTGCTACAACACAATGCTAATGTTTATTCACGATTCCTGGTATATTATCTCCCTATGCAATATCAGTTATAACAAACAAATTCGTAATTACGATGAACTAAGACACTGTGCTGTGACAGTATAAGTACCTATACTGAAATACATGTAAATAGATATAGAATACCAAATATCATTATATATGATTGTGTAACCAAGAAGAAATGAAAATGATGTAAATGCATGTGATAACGTAGAGATCCAGTAATAATGTAAATGAGTATTTAGATCCGAAAAGAAATTGCATAAGAAGAAAGTAACATAAGACTGCTTGTACATACTTCTATTTATATATGTCAACTAGACAAACTATAGGTAAAATTAGGGTTACGGTCGAAGGATGGAGCGATCCAGATGTACTCAACGAATTAAATTAATAAACATTTTCAATCAATCCTACAGCAGGAATGTCCTACCTAAGCAAGGACAAATAGCTTAGCAAGGACATTTTAAGTAAGGGTGTCTTATGCAACAGGCCACAGGATTCAAACCCAGAACACTAGTTATATGACATGTGTACGTGTCGAAGGGATTACAACTCGACTCCATTATATACCCTTAACGAGCTGCAGAATTCCAAAATGGGAATCACCCATAATAAAGAAAAGAAATGCTCCTACTTAGATTAAAATCGATGATATTTATGGGATTCGCATTGTCGAGATGGTAGCGATAAAATCTTTAGAACTGGCGTAAAAGCTGGTCGCAATCATCAGCTGTGAATGGTTGATACATGGCTGGGGGGACCACGCCAGGATTTATGATATACCGAGAGTTGAAAGTGTCAGCAATACGAACCTTTCTCTGTACTTCCCACGCCTTGGTAATACTCCCAATATCACAGACTGTCATCATGATGTCTCGCATCATACCTCTATGTTCATCGTCTGTCCAGTCAAATTCCTTGTCCTCCACCATCGGGAAGAAATCTGCCCGCGTGCTGCAATGATTAAAGCGGTAATCAACATGAATTTAATTGTTGTAATGATTATAGCTGTACTCCATATCTAGCACCTATTGTGCAACGCCACTAGAGCTGGTGTATTTGTTGTATTGCTTTAGTTTGCCTTACTTAGTCTATGCTCAGAGGTGAGAGAGTCCCTCCAAACCGCAAAATGGTATATTAGAATCCCATTATCGGACGCCTACTCCAGGGCCGGGAAAGTCATTGGCGGAGTAGGAGTCCGATCACTGACATACCATTCTCATCTGATTTGAGAGGCTGTGAGCCTAGACTGTAGTAGGTTGTTTTGTTTAGCTCCCACAGGTGGTCTTCCACTAACTCCCGGGGTATAGTGTTCTGCCAGCTATTGCTGAGAGGAATCACTGCAACGACTGTTTTATCTCACCCTTTTCGAATATTAGCAATGGGCCTTTTACGTGTATAGAACCGCAGATATCCTGACGAGTACAATTAAGGCTCGTCTTTGATGACCTTGTCCGCACATGCTTGGGAGCATGAAGGAGAAATAGCACGCCAGCCCACGGCGGGGTTCGAACCCACAACATCCGCATGGTGCTAGCCATTGGCGAATGGCTGGACATTGAACAGAGGCGCCACCTTGAAAATCCACCACGAACTAGACTCTCTGCCTCACCCGAGTCAGCCATTCTCCTCTCTCGTGTCGACACGATAACATTGATTTCTCGAAATGGCAGGCAATACCGCAAAAGTCACTAAACCGAAAAAGACAGCAGCCGAAAAGAGAAAAGAGAAGGAGGATAAGAAATTGGCGGCAGAACTGGCTAAAGAAAAACAAGTCACTTTGGAGGACTTAGACGAAAATGAAGAGGCTAGAATAGCCGGCGAAGCTGCCCAGGCCGTATACAAAGATGGCGACTCCGAAACTGACCGGCACAATGACCAACCTGAAGACGAAATAGCCGAGTCCGAGACGGACGACGTAGAAGTAATCATAAATACTCCTAATGTGGCAAGACGGTCGGCTAGGACCCTTACTATGGGTAGGAGACGGAGTATTGGACTGAATAAGAAAATGAGGCAAGTCAAGACCGTGGCCCAGCAGAATCCCATGGAAATTATGTCGACCATGTTTAACCAGTTTTGCCAATCGGCCATGTTCGCCTCCCAGGCCAAGCTCGGGCAGGTCCAGCCACACGGGGCGGCAGCTTGCCAAGCCGTACCTGCCACGGCCTCTGAGGCAACTAGTCGTGCGGTCAAGGACACATCTTCCAAACGCAGACATGTTACTGAAGAAATGTGGACAGACACGGAGTCATCAAGTCAGTCAGACAGCTCCCCTGAACCAAACAGAAGACATAGGGCGAAAAAACACCATCGCAAAGATCGCCATAGGTCACATGACACCCCCAAGAGGTGCAGGAAATGCAGGTGTGACAGCGATGAGTCGCCGGACCTCCATTGCCGACACCCAGTAAATACCTACCACTCCCGTCAACCGGCCGACACCTCGGCCTCCTCAGACGATATGATACCCTCACCAAGACGTCTAAGCAAGCATCATAGATCTTCAAAGACAGTGAGGAGAGCGCTGGAGGATCAGTATCGCACTTCTGGTTCTAGACGAGGTAGGAAAAATGTGTTAGATGCCCCTGAAACATCGCTCCCACCTGATATGGCGAGCAGAATTAGAAAACAAAAACGTGACTTGACCCTTGCTGAATACACTTGTGGATTCTCTCGTATGGTGATGCAAAAAGTACGAGTAGAGTCAACAGCCTGGTACATGCTCCAACACCTCTCTAATCTCTCGGAACTCAGTGCACTTAGGAATTGGCCTGCTGCCCACGAGTGGACACGGGCGTGTGTTGACTTAATCTCCGACGAGCAAAATACATGGAAGGACACAGAGGTATTCAGCGAGTACCGCACTAAACTCGCCCTTAACTCCAACATCGCCAGTGCAACCACCACAACAAGTACAAATAGTGCCAACAAAGCTCCATGTCATGCATTCAATTTCAATTCGTGTTCACATAACAACTCCCACTCGGATGGAAATGTTAAGTACATGCATATTTGTGGCTACTGCTACTATGCGATGAAGGCACGCGAAAATGCCCACCCGGTGAAGGAATGCCAAAACAAACGTACAGCACAAGCTAGCTTACATGGAAGTGACAATGGCTCCCGCAAGCAAACATACCAGGGAAAGAAAACCACACACCAGAATCAGGCAAAAAACTCCTAATCTCCCGCTCATCTGCTTCACGAAAGGGTGAGTTGAATCATAACTTTATTGTCGCATGTACCGCTACCTCTGAAACACTGTATACTGATAGCTCTCTCGATTCAAATATAAACAACATGCCCCGCCCACTCAAAGATGGCGGCGCCCATACTAGCGCTTGTGGCCAAACCAAGATGGCAGCCACTTCTCGCGCAACCTCTCGTGTGGACCGGGCTCAGCGAGACGAGAACTGTCATGGCGGCGTACACCCAGTAAACAAAGCTATCGAGGTTAGCAATAGTGACAAAGCGGCAGTAACTGTTAATTGTGTGATTCAAACTTCCCCAGTTTCAAATATAAGCATGAGTGGGAGCAAGACTCCATGTATTCCACACAAAGACGTCATTGATAATCCATATGTCCATGTATTGCAGACTCTCGACGGACCCATCGACAACGTTGACAAAGGTCCCCGTGCGAACCTGCCTACACTGCCCGACTTCATGAGCAACATTGACTACCCGCATATCATAACAAAGCCTACATGTGAATCGGATATACAAGCTGATGAAATCCAACTCTGCCAAATTCATGAGGGCGACGACGAGGGTGAGCAAACAGAAACGCGCTGTACACAGCAAAACAAGAACTTTGATGACTACGCTAATTGGCCCTACCCGCACATCAATTTACCATCGCAACTAGCCCACATATACGATACGGTGAAAGCAACTAATAAGCCTAACTTCAAACAAGCCCGAGTAGCAGTCCAATCTTGCCTAAACATCAACAGCTGGCACGACCTCGCCACTGGACACAAGAATGATAAAATGATCTTCGAAGGCATAGAGTATGGATTCCCTCTCCAATACACAGGAGGACCCCGCTATAATGCCCAAGAAGTGAAGAATCATCCTTCAGCAACACAACATATGAAACATGTTAGACAATACGTGGAAGACGAACTCCGCCACAATGCTATCTCGGGACCATATGACAAGCCACCGTTCACTCCGTGGGTTAACGTGAGCCCCCTCATGACCCGCCCCAAGAGTGATAAGCTAGAACGCCGAATAATCGTCGATTATTCATACCCAGACGGAGGAGTCAACGCTCACATCTACAAAAACAGATATAACAATGAGCCAGCATATCACAACTTGCCTACAGTCATGGGAGCCGCAGAAATTATCCAGAGGATGAAATGCACGCCAGCTATGGGCGTAATTGACTTATCAAGGGCATACAGGCACTTTCCTCTCTGCCCCTTGGATTGGCCACTCACGGCCATAAGGGTAGATGGCGCATACTACATAGACCACGTACTCCCCTTTGGTGCCAGGATATCGTCGTATATCATGCAGTCCATCGCCATGTTCCTGGTGCGCGCACTAGAGAAGCGAGGCGTAACCGCAAGAATGTACTTGGACGACCTCCTGATAATAGGACGAGACCTCGACCTCGTGAAAACACAAATGAACGACACAATCGAGCTGTTTGCACGAATGGGCCTACAAGTCGCTAAAAAAAAGATACAAGGACCCTCACTAATGGTGAGGTGGCTAGGAATCCATATTGATACTGAGCACAACCTCCTGTCCATCCCAGAAGATAAACTGGCAGAAGTCACCTCCTGCTTGGCACATGTCCTCACTAAACAATCTATAACTACCAACAACATGCAACAGGTCATAGGAAAAATAGCACACATCGCTAAGATCATACAACCAGCGAGAATCTTTATGCAACGCCTCCTAGCGGCACTCAGAGCCGCGGCAGGCGGGGACATATACATATCCCATCCTGTTCGAGCAGATTTGGCCTGATCTCGCGCCCCCTTGTCGCCTCTCGACGCTAAAAAGTCTGACGAAATTATTCTATCTAATAAATTGACTGTCATCAATGTCAACCATAACCTCTTTGACATATTGCCATTCTTTTGAAGGGATTCCCGGCCGGTTGGTGGTAGCAGCATCGCAGAGACAGCGCAATGCTCACACCGCCCGGGCACCTCCGCCAATAGACACGCGACGGTCATCAAGTATATAGGATTCTGCAGACACCTCGGGCGTGACTTCAGGTCGCCCTCCCCATCTTTCATCTGCTACTTCATCGAGTACCTAGCAAAATACACCAAAGTCCCCGCTACTATCTCCAATAATATTACCAACTTGCGTACATTCTTCAAGCTCGCGGGCTACCACTCTAAAGCTCTCTACCACCCGCGCGTTCACTATGCCATGAGGGGCGTTCAGTTGATGCTTCGCCATGTGCCAACACCGAAAAAACCAGTCTCGCCGGAGATACTATACCGCATCCTAAAACACATCAGACACCTTCTGTATCCTGTCCACATCAAGGTTGCCATATTGCTATTGTTCTCCGCCATGTTGCGGCAAAGCAACGTGGCACCCTCCTCAGTCTCTGCATTCGACCCCACGAGACACCTTACCCCGGACGACCTACAGATAGCCCGGGACGGCATCTACATTAAAATCAAATGGTCCAAGTCTATGCAGACTTCTCGCCAAGCGACCATAATCTTCGTGCCAACTACTGACGAGCCTACAATATGCCTCACCCGTGCAGTCAGCAGATTCAACGCCATCTCGCCACAACGCAAGCCCAAGGGCCCTCTACTCACCTTCCCTAATGGATCCCCCATCACAGTAGGGTATATTAAGAAAGAATGGAACGTCGCCATAGAAGCAGCCGGGCTCAACAAGAAGCAATATTCTCTGCACAGCCTTAGACGGGGCTGTGCGCATTATGCGTACAACAAAGCTGGCGCTCGACTACAAGACATAAAGGCGCACGGGACATGGTCCTCCGATGCCGTGGCCTCCTACATCTGTCCTCACAGGACCACCAGGACATCAGTCCATAAAGCAATAAAGGGAATCGCAATAACCTAACTCCTCCCCTTGGTGCATATATATATTTATTCATCACAAATATATCTATTTTTATTCTTCATTGACCAACAACAATGACTGTTCCAGAATGAAATTATACAAGAAAATGTTCATCGCTGGATTTTACCTCCACTCTTACAAAATAAATTATAAATTTTAAAGATTGTGTTGCCTCTTATGTTTAATGGTGCTAGCCATTGGCGAATGGCTGGACATTGAACAGAGGCGCCACCTTGAAAATCCACCACGAACTAGACTCTCTGCCTCACCCGAGTCAGCCATTCTCCTCTCTCGTGTCGACACGATAACATTGATTTCCCACCCACCATCCCAATTACATAACAACACTAAGAACAATGGGTGCATATATATATTTATTCATCACAAATATATCTATTTTTATTCTTCATTGACCAACAACAATGACTGTTCCAGAATGAAATTATACAAGAAAATGTTCATCGCTGGATTTTACCTCCACTCTTACAAAATAAATTATAAATTTTAAAGATTGTGTTGCCTCTTATGTTTAATGCCTCTGGGTATTTCAATTAAAAAAATTCTTTATTGCAGATGTTGTTACAATAGGTCGGTCATTTCTGTCTACACTTGACAAATCTTTCTTTGACTGCCCACTTTCAGATCCTTGAATTGCTTTGTTACAACAGATATTGAAAAATTAAAACTACAATGCCAGGACGTTATTAGACCACTGGGAGGGCACAGTGCACTGACTCCCCCCCCCCCCCTCCCTCCCAGCCCCCTGCTCCTTTCACCCCCTATATACCCCCTAAACTTGGTCTGTTATTCTTATATAGGATACCATACTATAAGTAATTTAATGCAATCTATTTTACTCTAAATAACAAGGTACAATCGGCAGGTCCACACATTAATTAGATTTTGCTGATAAATGATGTATGTTGGTATTGCGTTCATTCAAAAACATGTTCATTTATATTGAACTGTATTTTGAATCTGATTTCTGTATTGAATTTGGGCTATTTAGGGATGGTGAAGGCGAATTGTACATTTTCAGGTGACCTCACCCATATATATACTAGTGGTTTATACCTGCTATACAGAGTAACAAAAAGAGAAAATGGGTTTGACCTTTAAGGAGTGTGAATGTAAATTATGGAACCAGGATAGCTCATTATTCAAATGGAGAAGTTAAGTTCATCCTCAACCTTTCGCTACCCAGGTTCCTGGAGGAAAGCACTCTTTCCGTATACTACTTACTCGGAATCATGTACACAACGCTACTATTGGGATCGTTTTAGGTGTGTTCCCAGCTCTGGGGCTGTCAAAGTTTGTCACCATTAATTAACTAATTTTCTTTAGCTTCTGCGGCTGTCAAATTTGCGATCGTTAAATTTTTTTGTTCAGGGTTTCCCTGCACCTGCAAAGGCGCGATCCTTCTCGTGGAGATTATCTCCCAGGGGTGGACAATTTTATTGAGGGAATGGGGAATGGGGAAGTTGGATTGAAAGAGTGGATAAAAGTTGACATATAAATCTTTCTTTCTTAAATTCTGAATCTACCAAAAGTGGTACGTGGTCAACATGGATATTAAATTTTCATGCTGAGCCTCAGCAGGTGCACATAAAGGAGAGGCAATTAAAACGAGACAATTTTTAGCAGATGTAGACAATATCGCGCTCATAAAAAAGTTTGTCCTTATAGCTGTCCTTAGGCAGTTTTGTCTCGAAATGTTGAAGTTTTGTCTCTAAATTTATAATTTGGAGAACATTTTGCCGTAGATTTAAATTTAACCTAGGCAAACAAGTATATGTATATATATATGAGCGTTTATTCCCAGTAAATAGATACAGAGTTATATAAACAGATGTCTGGAAAAAGGATGGCTCCATCTGCGCTAATTGTAGCTCTTCCAGTAAGTAATTGTTGATGAATATTGGTTTTTTGAAACTTTCGAGACTTTAGACAATGTCTAGGCAAAAATCTTCAATAAAATCCCTGGCTTCAAGGACAAGCTCAAAAGGTGCGCACATAATGTCAGATTGTCATTGTCCTTGAAGCCTGATTTTGTATTTGTCCCCGGTCTCTGAAAATTAGACACTATGATTCTTTTCAAGTTTTGTCCTTATTTGTGGTAGTTTTCTGGCAGTTGGCAGTAGTTTTTCGGGTGGTTTATTTTTAGAGCCAACAAATCCTGCTGCAAATCTTACAAAATCGCTTGTATCTCTATGCGAAAAACTACCACCAGCCTCCAGAAAACTACCACAAATAAGGACAAAAATTAAAGAGACAATTACATTGTCTAATTTTTAGAGACGGGGACAAAAACAAAATCAGGCTTCAAGATTGTCCTTGAAGCCGGGGATTTTATTGAAGATTTTCGCCTAGACATTGTCTCAAGTCTAGTTTTTTTATGTGCGAGGGCCCAGGTGTTCATACTTAAGCTCCGACTTAGAAATAACCTGAATAGGCTCTAGTTTCCTCGGCTACGACTTGACTTACATGTCTCCAGTGAACAGTAACATTATAGACCTTTTATATCTTGTCTCAAATTTCTTGCCCCAGGATGAAGAAAATCAGATTTTTTGGCTCGCACAAGACTAACTTCAAATCCAAGGCACGTTTGATATATACTTTTGAGTGTTCGCAAATGTCGCCATTATGTCAAATTTATGTAAGATTTTATTTCATACATGGATCAATGTTAAAGGTACTGTCGGAAGAACTGTCTCCGACAGAGACCTTTCTCCATGTAGACCATAAAAATGTAATATGGAAAATAAAAGTTTATATATATGATAAGCTGTCGTGACGTACTCAATCATACAGGCTCTATATCTTTTTTTGGTTCCCAAGTGAGTTGAATTAATAATTATAATTATCTAATCTATCTGTACGATTACCCACCATTCCAACACGCACACACATATATTGAAATAATTCTAAATTACTATACCTGTTTGGAATTAGTTTTACACGTTTAACCTCAATAGTTGTTGCCATGGCTCTCCGATGTAGCATGTATTATATTTCAGGTGTAACAATATATAATATAGGTAATATTTACCTGGACAGGATTTCTCGTCAGGTTCAGTTTTTGAATAATATATAATAATGAATCCTAAGTTGCCTAAGTTCCATAAGTAGCCTCCCAAACAGACCATCCACTTAATGGTGCATAGGTATACTTTAAAGAGCTTGTTTGTTACCGGTGCATGCCCACGTAGGTGTAGGAAAAGGGGGACACATTTCTTGTTTCTTTTGCAAGAGACCAACATACATCTTTACCTGTATCGAAGTAAGGTAGGTCGCATGTATATCTTATGCCCGAGTCGATGTATTAGACATATGATAATGGATTGGAAAACCCTTATTATTAGTTTAGGTATTTTTATTTAATCACTATCTTTCGGGCTATGGTGTGCTCTTTATACATCTTTACCTGTTCCATCCCTATACTACTTGCATGGATGAAAATGTTTAGTCAGTTTGAAACTTGATTCGAAGATTATACACTAACTGTTAAGAACTCTCATGGTTTAACATTTTATGGTAGTGATTTTTGTTCTTTTATTTCCTGTTTACTGTTTATACTTTTCATAATAAGAAAAAGTGGAATAATTAGCAATTTTAAACAGTGATTCCTAAGTCATTTAAGATGTAGCCTCCCAAACAGGCTTCTCATATGAAAATGTTTAGTAAATTTGAAACTGGATACTGTAATTGTTAAGAACATTTAATAAAAGGAGCTGTTGGGACTTCACTGAAACTGAAACTGAATATTGCCTTGAACCGTGCTCGATTTTGACCCCCACTTAGACCCCAATTAACCTCCATTCATTGACCAACGCATGATAAAATTATGAAAACCGCGTCAGTTGTTCCCTTGAAACATTGGTGTGGAACACAGATGGAATTATATTTCGACCATGTTTAAATTTCAGAACATCAAGCAGGAGAGAAATATGCTCGTATATATTACTATATCAATTCACTTTCAAGTGAGCCTTTCACTTTCTAGTAAGCCTTTTTAGTTCACTCCAGGTTGTAGAGGACTTAGCTCTTGGAGCAATTGAAAGATGTGTGTGGAGGTTGGTACAGCAAATGAATCTATCAGGGGGATTTTGATTTCAATGTCTGGACACTTACAATGCTACTTACTAGTCCTATATATACCGAAGGAAGAATTGGGTTGTACTAATTGGTGCCCATCTAACAACAGAATGATCAAAATGACAGTGAAGATAAATATAAAACATTTTCCAGAACAAAATGGCAGGTGAGGCTGGAAGCAGTGGAGTCAGGTGAGTAGAATGGACAATGACTGGATGTGACCAGTCTGGCCACCTACATGGTTATATCCTATAATTGATATACCAACATGTATAGCGAAATATGTGAAGGAGCGGTTCACATTGATTCAACATAGTTATTTTACTCCCCTTGACCTGTCCTTAACCTTTGATCTTGGTTTCCTTTACTTGCTTTTTGGTAAGGCACATGCGCAAATTGGAACTTTATAATGGTGTATGTCATTGATCAACTCTGACCGAGTCTTACATATAGGTAAGAGGTTTAGGCTGAGACCTCTTACAAATACATCTTGATATGTTGAACTATTTTTAGTGGCCTGGTTGCTAATACATTACTGATGACCTGTTGTGGGTGGTTGCTGGCGAGAAGCAATAATGACCAGTTTGCTGGATCAGGTGGACTAATGGATTTTATCAATGAAATTGCGGCTGGACACTTCATCTATGCTAAATAAATGTTGATGTGAAGGGGCTTCAGTTTGAGGTAGACTGGTGGGCACAAGAAGGTATTCTGTCATTGACATTGGTTGTACAAATCTGGGCATCAGCCAATCAGAAGCGTTCTTCTGGCCTGCGTCTCTCATCCCAATCGAGATGCATTGTAGAGCGACCAATCATGAGTAAATTTCAACCAATTAGAGATCAATTGGCTGTTGTAATTGCCCATATGTATGTCAAAATCCCAGTTGGGGAAGAGTTGGCAAGGAGACCTGGTATTCATGTATGTTGGACAATTTCATTGAATCGAAATTTATACGATCAAATTAGCTACATAATGAAGGAAACCCTACTTGAATTCCTAAGTTTGACCGCAAAAACATATTCTAAAAGAGTTAGAAGCCTTGGTTTTCTCTTGACCCTGGTGGGGCATTGTTCTTTTGTCAATGATCATGACCTTTAGCCTCCAATGTCATAGAAAAGACCCAAAGCACCTGGGTAATAAGAAACCTTGTCGTCTAACCCTAAACAATACTGCCAAGGTGGTATTCGACAGGGATCTGCATGATTTACATAATTATATCCACATCGTTCCATAATTATGAGCAGAACTGGGGACCACTTCATCACTAGTCAATTACAAGAGCCTTCTTATATGACTCCTCATTATCGCCCAGTTAACGACAGTCTGGATAGTGTAACACTGACATAAACTACCCGGATAATTCCCCCACACCAGAAGTAAGTTATAATAAGCGAAACAATAAAAGGTGGGGATATTCTCTCTCTGTCTGGCTGACGGCAAGGGCTTCAGACTTGTAAACACCCTGTGACGGGATTGTCATGAATCTATATTCCTAGATGCTCGCACCTCTTCTGACAGTTCTATCACGTAGCTGGTGAATATTTAAAGGAGGACTCTTTTTCCATTTTATGAATTATAATCACAGGCGACTGTGGGAGAAGGCATTCAAACAGTCTCTAGAGGGAAATGCAATCCATTCGATGACAGATCAGGAATAGGATGAAATACATTTTTTAAATCATGTTTTATTCTGTACTTTTGTCTACACACTGTAGATAGATCTATAGATATGGCTCACCTAAAAACGCAGTAATAAGCACAGTAAAACATGCTAATACGACCACTACTATGGTCACAATTCAAGAGGAAAGGATTTGAATAACTAACAAATTAAGTATGGAAGTCTAAGAGTCAAACTCACGTGAAATGTCTGGATATATCTGTAGCTATTATAGCAGCCATCAGTAGATTCATGACGTCACTGTAATCCTCTGAATTTAGATTAGCAAAAATATTGTGGCCCTGGAAGAAAAATGGATTTAAATGAATGTAAAGCTATTCAATTGCGTTTTTACCAATTCATAAAGGCAGAGGCAAATTCAACACATCTCAAATTATTTTGTTACCGTCTTATAACTTCGAAACCCCATTATAGCTGTTACAGCAAAGAGATCACATTGAAAATCGAAATTCCAACTGCAACTGTGAACATTTACTATTTGAACACAAAGTGGAAATTCTATCACAGAAAATATGTTTGTGTATGTTGAGTTTTCACTAATAAAAAAAAAGAGACCACCAAGGGAGCTTTTAGCATAAAAGAAGAGTCAGAATGTATGCTTTCCTACTTTATAATGTGTTAATGGTTCAGTAGAAGGGGGGTAATTAGACCGGTCACACTACACTCTAAAGTAACTAAACAAAGCAGTGAGCAGCCAGAAATTGTTCTACTCAGAAAAACAGTGGCTGATGTATGAAATGAATAAATATGACGTCACATGACCGTCCCTCGGGCCCATGCTTCTAGATCAAATTACGCTGATTCTGAGAGAAATGATGTCGTGTAATAAAGGGTGATGGATTTATACAGAATAACAGATGAAAGCCTTGGTGTAATAAGATCGAAATGCTTCCGCCATAAACTAATGTACCGCGATGTGGGAAAGGTCTATACCGCCAGGGCCAGACCAATACATAGATTAATAATTTAAATTAATAAAAACAATAACAAGTGAAAACAATATAAAAAAAAATACAGATAACAGTAATTGTTGGTATCTTGGAATATGATTATTGAAGTGATTTTAAAAAGAATCTCGTAGCATATCAGGCGACCACGAATAGCATTGAAACAGCTATAGACCTTTCTTCACAAAGAAGCCATGATCGCATTATAAATGACCGCTGAGGCGATTATATAATTGGGGGAGATCGGCGCGACGATTACATTTATCCAATAGCTTCCAATGTACGGCAGGTAGTCAGTCCGCAAGCCCCCCCCCCCCGTCAATTATTCGGCTCAGTCAACTAGTGGGTCGTGCACACCCATGTCAGCTCATGTCCACATCCGAAATCCCGTCAAAAGAGTGAGATAGAAATGGAGAGAGAGAATAGAGAGAAGAGAGACAATAGAGACAAAAGAGAGAACAGAGAGACATTATATAGAGGCAGAAGAGAGAGAGAAAGAGAGAGAGAGAGAGAGAAGCGAGAGAGGAGAGAGACATAAACTGAGAGAAGAGAGCTAGAGAGAAGAGAGAGAAGAAAGAGAGAGAAGAGAGGGAGAAGAGAGAGAGAAGAGAGAGACACTGAAAGAGAAGACAGGGAGAGACAGAAAGACGCCGAGACATACAGAGACAGAAGACACACAGAGAAAAGGAGAAAGAGAGGGGTAGAGGGCGACATAAAGAGTGAAAAAAGCGGGGATGTATATTTACCTCACTGTTGAGTATGATGACGGCATGGTTAAAGTGGTGGTGCTCCAGTGTGGCCTGGGTGCCGTACAGTTGAGCCAATGCCGAGCTGCTTCTGTAGAAGAATGAAGTAACAACTCAATATAAATGATGGACACGGGGGCTTCCAACTCTCCCCGAATCGTTCTTTTACTGCGCCAGTAAATCCTGAGTTATGTTACCCTTCCTTTCAGGCCTGGGCCAACAGGAAACAGAAGAATGCAATCAAACTTCCATAAAATGTATTATTCAACATTTTGGTGGTCTCAAGTTAGTTTCTATTGGACGAATCTTCCTTTTTGTCAATATTGTTTATAAAGATTTGTGTTTTGAATTCGATCAATCAATGGTAACATTCTATATAATAAGCTCATTTTATACGAACACAATTGGAGGGGGATTTTCCTGATCCATGCGTTTCTTGAATTCCCCTGTCAGGTCTGTCAGAGTTAAGTTTATTGATTCTGTCTATTTTAAGAGGTGTTGACTTGTTTCTTTCGACTCTTGAGTAGGCTCATTTAGTTCAAATTTAACGTCATCCTATCACCATCGTAGGCCACAATATATTGTGCCTGGACGTGGAAATACTATAGTAAAATAGGTTAATGTCAATTGCTTTGAGAATGTCTTACTTACTTTTGGAGGAAAGCATTATTTGTTCCTCGATGGTCGAGATCATGGCACAGACAAGCAACCAACAGGGACAAGGACTCTTTATCTGACAAATGGCTTTTCATTCGACACGTCTGAAAAAGAGGAAAAATGTGAACATGATACAACTCGTGTCATTGGTATCCACTTTGCCATCCCCCTGCGCCCGGGAACTGCTGCGAAAGTGGAAGAAAAACTTTACAAACTGTAAAAGTGTAATTGATTGGAAGATGAGCTTTTGTAACGCCCAACACTGGCAGTTTCCCATAAAATTAAGATAGAGTTAAGGGGGGTATTTGCACAAAGAAGTGAAAGTGCCGGCAGGTCAGGGATAACATTTTGTTTTTGAAATATTATCACAGATGACACATTATTGGGATAATAAACTTCACATCAAGCTGATGTGTTGAATCTAAAGACTCTATAGTATAGGAGAGATAATAGCCCATTTTAGTTTCTATCATCGGAATCATGCCTTTTAGCCATCCATAAGATAATTCAATTAAGAAGAAAACCAAACTGCCTTGGGAACATCAATGTCTCATGTCAGCGGGCTGACACTAACATTTCACCAGTAATGATTCATAAGATCTATGCCCTCTCTTTTTTTGTTTAAATCTTGATTACACCATCCATCTTTCTTTGATTAAAACATTTCTGGAAACTACAAAAAGCTCATATCCGACAAACACCCCAGCGTTCCAGACACTGATCTTTCAACTAAATCCTGTGTCCAAGCACAAACTTAAAATGGCTATCTCTATATTACATTCAATAACCTGACCTTTATCCCATCCACGCCATAACAAAAAATGTTCAAGACAATCAAAACACTCTGCTGCGATTTACTGTTGAGTAAACAGAATTTCAAGATCATCTTTCAGCGAGATCTAATAAAAGGAAACTAGTTTGCAGAAGAGATATCAATTCATAACAGAAGTTTGTGGGCAGAAGTTAAATGGCTATCTACACCATCTAAACTGTTTAGTTGTGTAAGAGCTATTGTCCCTTCCTTTGTAAATCCTGATGTACTAGGAAAATCACCTCGTATAGAGTGTTGGCCCCGGCAGGTGATAGGAGAGCACCTGCTCTTACGCTGTTATATATTTGATGTTTCGTTGAAGGTGTACAACACAATCTTGGTATGAGGGAAATTATGCTCTAAAGTAAGGCCAGACATCCAGGGGTCCGTTGCCCCGTTTTCCAATAACAAAATAAACTAACCTAAGACATAGCTATAGGGAAACCTATTCTGTAAGTATTGTTCTGTCACCGAAACTAAGTTATACACGTAAAGATATATTGTATAGAGATGGCTATTGTCTAATATAATTTGCAATCCAAGGATTGAAATAAAATGTTTTTATTCATAATCAAACGTCCGAATTATGTGTTCATAACGACAAAGCTTAACTCGAACGAATATAGGTCTTGGAAGTCAGTTAAAAGTAAGTACCGTAATGACACAAATGAGAGCATTTAACATGGATTAGTTGGTCGGTAGGTTGCCTGTCGTTTTATTCCGACCTATAGCATGCATATATACGTTTCGGAAATCGCTATTCCGTTGTCAGGATAAAGTTAAAAGGGTCAGGTTTTGAGAAAATGCACAATCATCAGTTAGAACTACATATTAGCAAGTTCTGCTGAAAAATGATAAATACTAGGTATATCTGAGTATATTTGCTATTGCCCTGATTAAAGAAATTTGTTTGGTTATGTTGAACTGTTTTTTGTACATCATTTTTGTCGTACATCTGGGTAAATTAAAGACGATTGGTGAGGGCGAATTGTACATTTTCTGACGACTTCACCCAACTAAGTAAAGATATGGCAGGACATTCGGTGAATATATATTTTAAAGCCATCACCAGCTTGCCTTAATTCACTGCAGCAATATTATGGTATAGTATATAGTCGCTCCATTGTATATAAACTATAAATGAATTATGTCCTTCTGTTTGACACACACTCTATCCCTCTTCAGTTAGGTACTTGACTATAGTCGTATTATCGCTGTGACCTTTACATGGGCCTGCTGGGTTTACCTTGCATTAATACTTGATTCACTCTATCTACTATAAAACGGTCGCTCTCACTCCCCACCCTAGCGGTATCTAAATATGAAGATGTATATGCCGAAGTACATAAAGGTGAACATGGCCTTGTAGAGTAGGGGAAAGCCCTTCTGGATTAGATTGAATAGTTTCCAATCATGGGCAATTTCTTGCTTGGTTCCACTTTTCCGGACGACAAGGCCCTTTCGTAAATGTTCACCCTAATGAAATTCGATAAAGTAAACGATCAACATGACCAGGATATAATATTCCCCACTCATGTTCGGTCCTGGGTATGACCATAAAGTGCCTTTCTGTCTCTTTTTCTCTGTCTCTCGCTCCCTGTCTCTCGCTCCCTGTCTCTCGCTCCCTTCTTCTCTTATAAACTGCCTCCCTCTCAGCTCTCCCGCCCTTGATATAACCTTTCAATGTATTGATAAGGGCGTAAAGCAACCAATCTCACTCACTCAGTCAGTCACCCCACTCATGTTTCTCTATTCACTCAGTCACTCACCCCACTCATGTTTCTCTATTTATTTATGTGTTTGCTGAATCATGAGCTCTTTTCATCATGACCTTTCCCCGGTTGGTGTGAATTTTAAGCACTTGAGTTATGACCATGTTCAATACATTGACAAAGGTATCTGCGAAGTAAACCAATTTGCTGTCGACATAGACAAGAAGAATGGATACGTGTTACGTTGTCTCAACCAGTAATCGTCCAATGAATCACACAGGAGACAATTTGCTTTTAAATTAGCAACTCCAGTCCATGGACTTCGATAGGCATATAGCATTTTTGACAGATTATTGTATAATCTATGACATGCATATATGACATGCATATAATATATATGAATCTTTATTTTTTATTATTTTCTAATTCTAACGCCATATTTATATAAATAGTGTATACTATTATATAGCCTACTGCCTCGTAACTCGATCTCACCAGTTAAATTATAATTATAAGATATAGGCTAGATCAAAAAGGCAAATGCTCTCCTCCTGAGTTAAATGTCATGTTCACTGAGCCGATTCTGTGTCCCATCGGTTTAGTATGGAAAGCCGTTTATATATATAACCCAAATTTACAGAATTTTAGTAATACTTTTCCTAATTTACCTAACCATTTTCCTGATAAGCCTTTTTCTTTTTGAACTGGCATCCTATTTCGGGAGAATTGGTCCAGCTCGGCGGCCAACCCGGAATGAATTAACCCTAAATCGGGAGAACTAGTAGGCTAACCAGGAAAATGAATGACGAATTACCATTGAAAATGCATGCGAACTGGGGAAATCTTTTCCGGGTTAGCTGAGAACTGGCAAAAGCGAAATAGTGCTTTTCCGAAGTAGCAGGGTGTCTAGAGAATTAGATCTCAGCTCAGAGTGAATTAACAAAAGATATGCCCCAATCAGGAATTGGTGAAGTCCAAGTAGGAATGACGGAAAGGGAAAATTAGCTAAATATTAGAAACACAATTTGGGAATTTTAGGAATTTTCCGATTTCGTTTCTAATTCTCAGCTAACCCGGAACAAAATTCCCCAGTTCGCATGCATTTTCAATGGTGAAATCGTCAGTCATTTTCCGGATTAACCTACTAATTCTCCCGGTTTGGGGTTAATTTATAACATGTACAAATGGCTTTCCATAGTATGGATCATTTGATGGAAAGTGGCCCGACGAGAGGGTTAATCCAATCTTGACGGGAGGCAATCGGTTGACACGTCCACCATTCAACTGCCTTCATCCGTCATATGGATCCACTGGTGCGACTTGCTCTCCTTCGACTCACTCCTGGTGAGATAATTCGCTTAATAACTTTAGTAAAAACTAAAGATTTTCTACATTTTGTTTCGTTTCTTTCGAACCCATCTTAAAGTCATTTAACTAAAATAATGAAGGATTCTCTCTATTGTTTTTGCTACCAGGCTTCATAAAGGTCCATATTTATATTTCGAGGCACTGCCGACCTTTCCTGCGATCACTTCACTTATTCATTATCGCTCACCGGCGGCCGTTTTTGCCTGGCAGATTCGACTTCAAATCCTTGTATGAACATATAACAAAATATTGATAATTTCATTAATATTAGTAAATTTGGTAAGATGTTAAATAGCTGAGAATGCAGCTTCAAGCTACATTCTCAGCTATTACAACAAATAAAGTCTTACCAAATTGCACTCATATTATGACTTTTAGGATTGGATTTATCAATATGCTGCTGCTGTTATAATATAACATATTATGTTTAGATAAGAATTGGAAGTCGAATCCCAGAGAAAACGGCCGCCGGTGAGCGATAATAAATAAACTCAACGCAGGAAAGGATTATGGTAGGTCTTACCATAAACCTCATGATACAAATGAGGACGTTTTAAGAGCCCTGTATCAAAAACAACTGCACAAAATCCTCCAAAATGTAAAAAAGGGGAAAATGTTCAGTCCTTGACCGATGTTAACTGAGAATCCAGCTTTAAGCCCATAGTTCACTTCTATACTTCTGATGAAAGCCATGCACTTGTTCACCACAGCAAGACCTTCCTCTCCATTTCCTTTAAAAAGAGTTCTTCCGGCCTTTCCGACACAGTGGGAATCCTCAATAGCTTTTTGTTTAGTGCAAGGGCAAGCGAAGAATACATTATTCAGAGTAAAACAAGTTATAGGACACCAACTGTGCCATTCCTCTGAATACTTAGAAGACCCCTGATTACTTATGGGACCTATACATGCACCTTTCTTAAAACATCATGACCTTCGAAGTAGATGTTCTGAAACCATATCTTAATATCTCTTCCTAATCGCCACTACTTGGTAAATATTATAATTAGATGATTTTATTCTGGCAGCTTAGTTAGGTGGTAGGCTTTTGCCATTCCTCCTTGCAATTCAGGATAGAGTTTTCGCTCTCTACTCTTCCTGTCCCACATCTCCAATTACAAAATACATCATTATCTCAAAACATCTGAGAAAGCAGTTACACAACTTTATGAAAATGAAACAAAACAATTAGTTAGTAAGAACTCAACATTAAGAAAATAATAGCTTGGACCATAATGTGAAGCGATCAACTTTTAAAAGAAACTCATATAAAACTCATAGATATATAATAGGTCTCTGGGGGAAAAACTCGAAAGGTCTGACAGTTATTAGGCTATATTATGTAGCCTTTCTTGCTGGTGTAGGCCTATACAAAAATATATGTTTCATGATTATTGCTTTGCTTTGGACACATCCATGTCGCCGTTGTCCTCTTATTTCTATACTGACCACTAACTTTCTAACTCTCCCTCGCTAAAAAAAACCCCTCAGTAAGCATAGGGTTCTTTCCGTGCAGCTATTTCTACTGCATCCCATCCTTTCCTGCATCCATCTATATGCAAAAACGTTAGCGGGGTAATTGGCTGGGTATCTGGCGTAATAATGAAACCTTGTAAGTTCAACATAAAGAGCTTACCGTGAGTAGGACGAACATCACTTGGAAAACATTGAAGGCGTGTTTCCAGTTGTGGTAGGCAACGTTCCTGTAATTCTTCCTCACCGTTAGCAGAAATCGTATCAATGTCTACAACACAAAAACAAAGTTTGGTTCAGTCCCAGTCTAGACATGACAAAATAGCTTGGAATTCGTTCCCGTGTGTATTCGGAAGCCAATGCTTTGTAAATATATCCAACCTTGCGCCATGGATCTTCAAAAATCAATATCCTTAGTGCCAAACTACAGATAAACTAAACAGGGGATCCATAGACTCGAAGGCAATCGATTAATTGCGAGCAAAAGTTAAAATTGATGCATGTTCATAACAATTTAGCTGAAGATCAATTTCTTCATCGAGATTTAATATTGAATAACGACATACTGGAATGAAAATAATCCGCTTCAAACACCCTGTTCTATTTCTGAAATCGGTAATATCAGTTGGCTATTTATTTGCTATAGTGTAAAATTGATTAAAAGGAATTCCAAACCAAAAATTTAGAGAAGGAAATAATTATTTTTGCGAATCGAGTCATATAACACAGAGAGTCACTATAAGTATTCACCATAGGTTATACTATTAGAACAATCATTTATATAACAGATCCATTCGGTCTGTTTAGCTAGGATGTCAGCAGTCTGGGGATATATCGTAGTCAGCAAATCAACTAATAATATGAATTTTCATCTGCTGTATCATTCACCAGAGTGTAGAACCTGGTATGGCCTTTTGTTATCTTTAGTATTACCTACACAGAACTTTATCGACACAGTGGGCGGAACACCATATTTATTCTCCAGTCAATAAGCTCCCGTGAGCCCATATCTCGAGGACTACAACTGTATTTTAGCTGACATTGTACCCTATACATGCCTTATTTCAATACCTTTGTCATTTCTTGATGATGAGCTGTATAAATATACTAAATAATACAAAAAATGTAAGAGAAGAAATCTTAACGCGATTCTAAAGTGGTGGCTTCGAGGGCTAAATCCTATATTCTCCCTAAAATAATAATAATACCCCCAAATAATACTGCCTTTCTTACTTTTTCTATCAATTAATATTATTTCCCTGCGGTTCTAAGGATAACTTGATACACCTAGAACTTCTCCGTACAGAAGTTCATGGATCTTGTCTCGCATCTGTTTCAAGAGAAGATGCACATATTTATTGGTCGTAGTCGATCACAGTTGCCAAATAATTGGCTTTCAGCTGTGTGTCTTAGCGTCGACGATAGCATCGTTATTTTATCGCTTATCCTAGACAAGCACTGAGTGGCAGACCTCTCCACAGCTGGGTGGAAGATAAATCAATTTGTTCACGATAGGAGTAAAATTGGTGCTTTTTGTTGTGCGCAAGAAAAATAAATGTCGCGAATGGCAATATATCCTGATTGGGGAGGTTATTTCCATCGAGGTATTTTTAGCGCCCTGTCTTTGCAGATATTGGATATATATGGCAATGAGATGTGAGACCTGATAGTTGTGGAAAGCCATGCATGGGTTTAGGAGCTAAAGTGAATTCATAGTAAGTTAACATTCTTATATGGTGTAAAGTTTTATTTTAATTTCCCCCTCAGTATTTTAATTGACATTATTAGAGATAGATTTTTTATACAGCTCTAATTATAGTCTCCTATGAATCAGATTCTCGACTCACTTTTTTCCCAATTTTCCAGGTCATATACTAAAGAGACACTGACCTCTAATCAAACAATCGATAACACCAACTCACAGTACCGATTGCATGGCACCTTTAGGGTTTGAATAGATACTACAAACATATATAGTTATATTCTTTTTTAGAATTGTCTAACCCCGCTTATCCCTGAGCATTAATCCCTATCTTTTATCTGCCAAACAGCTCGAATTGACCAATAATATTCCTACGTCAAATTCCCAGCTGGTAGGAATACCCTACACACAATGGTTGGTAGGAATTGTTTTTCTACCCACCGAAGTAAGGGGGGAAAGTGTAGGAATTCCCCCACACAATTTTCCTTTCCTTAGCTTACAAGTACACCTGGCCCGTCGCCCCTTACTCCTATCTACTGTATGAAGCCAATCGGCGTGCCAGTTGTCAGACAAAATTTTGATTTCAGCGATCGCAGAAAAATATTTCGCGCGAGCCCCCATGCAAGGGAGCACAGTAATGAGTCGGTAGAAGACTTTCCTGATTGCCAAACTTCAAACTGTGTTGTTGACAAAAATCGCCTTCCGCCGCACAATTTTCGGGAAACGATACTTCATTGATTACTTCGTACCTGATCCATGATAATTAATCCGCCAATTAGTGTGTTGTTACGACAGTTATTGTTTACTTTCATGAGAATTGGCATTTTTGCGTGATACCAATGTTTCGGGAGGAGGAAAGATGTCCAACAGTGTCACTTCTCCTGAAAAAGAAATCACAAAAGCACCCAACTCATTTGAGAATATTCTGAATACTCTCTTTGTATTAAAATTTCCTCGACAGCCCGAAAATGCAAGTAATGCATAATTTCTTTGACGAAATTCCGATTGAAACTTCACACAGCCGTCGAAGCATTGTCATGAGTTGCCCTCATCATTTTAAAAAGGAGAGGAAATGAAGATGTAAAGCGACATAAAATTATTTGAATCACCAGCCACCAGCCAGGCTTGAAATAAACAAAAATTTGATTCTTCATTAAAGGAATGGATTTCACTCACAGCCCCTGGCCTAATTGATGTTATAATTAGCCTGTCTAGATTGACATTCAACTATCGGTTGAAACATGGAAGCATAAACAAGCAGAGATGGTATCTAAAATTGGGTTTGAAATCAAAACCATGGGAAGGAGTGAACACTCGAAGATACTGGGCTAATAAAACCAGTATTTCATCTAGTTGTTTTCAGGTTCTAAGTAACCAAATCAATAGGCCAGCGAACCATCCCTCTTCACCTACATAACCAGCTCAACCAATAAGCTCAACTTTATGCATCTGATTTCTAAACTTCCATTTTGAAAAAAAACCTTCTCCATATAAGTACAGGCAGTCAGGATGATCTCGCCTAATAAAGCGAGCGACTTATTGCATGAATAAGCGAACATTTCCATTATATTTAGTTTGGTTTTTATCCCTTTATCCGCAGATAATCCCCACGATCAATATCATGGCCGTGTCTATGCCGAGAAAAAGAATAATTGAAGTCGTGGAGAGAATTCAAATTGAGAACGATGCGACAAAGAAAAGAATAAGGGGACTGAATTGAAACGGAGTGGAGCTTCAGGAACAGAACAAGGCAGTTTGCATTAAAGTTGCATTCTCAGCTAATATGACAAATTAAATCTTACCAAATTTACACATTGTTTGAATTATGGAACGGAATTTATCAACATTTTGCTGCTGTTAAATGTGTTATGTCTCCAGGTGGCGTCTAACATATGTACAAGAATCTGAAATTGAATCGACCGAAAGAAAACGAGTGCCTGTGATGATAAGTGAAACCACTGCATTGAAGGTTTTTGGCAGGTCACCGACAAATAAATGTGGACATTTTTAAAGCAGTGCACAAAGAAAAACACCAATGTAAAACCCTCCAAAGTTTTGGTTACATAACTTTCAGATGGGTGGGAAAAGAATGGAAGAAAAGAAGAAAATCTTCAGTTCTTGGATGATATTAACTGAGAATACTGCTTTAAACCACATCTGTGTATTATATGTATGTGTTGTATCATAGCTTGCAATATATTCTGGTATACATTGCATGCACCAGTTGTACTGATGGTATGAGCTATCGCTCGCCGACCAAACACGAAAAGGCCTTGCTGATGACCACTCCTGCCAATGGTATGTATTGAGTTATCACTTACTTCGTACTCTATCTTGAATTTCTTTAGCAGACCAGAATCCTTAAACATCCTGGCAGCCGCAAGAACCATCTGATCATTGTCCAGGGAGAAGTCGTTGAAGTCCATCCGATGGAGAGACCATTGCGCTGCGGCTGGTATGGGACGGTTCTGTGAATACAAATCATCTTGCGTATACATGTGAACTGCATTTACGCACTGAACTTTTATTAATTTTAGGAAGCAATGCTATACATTTGCCTTGTAGAGTTCACACAAAATAGCAGAGGTGATCCCAACATCTGTTATCATAACACGTACCGATAGAACTCTCAGAGCAATGCAGGCTCAGAGTTGAGAGAGTCCCTCTAAATTGCGTCTGTAAAATTTTGATTGGACGCCTCCTGGGCTTGCGGTGGCGTCTTAATGGGATTATAATGGCATTTTGAGCGAGAGGCTTTCCCTCAGTTTGGAGGGACACTCTCAACTCTGAGCCTAAACTGTCTCATGTGTATTACTCGAATAAAACCTTGATGTTAAATCACGTAATATAAAATCAATATATTTTTTTAAAATATTTTTATTGGCCATCATATAATCCATAGGTAGTGTTAAAGAACCATAGTAAAATACCTAAAGTAAGTACCACAATAAAAAACACCTCCCAAATGCACCTAATAATTATTTCATTCAAATTCACTTTTATCAACCAAGTATTAGCCATTAAGGAACATGCAATTCGTTGTTGGTATCCTTCACTACCCTAAGCGCTTCTTCCACCGCGCACAAAACTAATGGCAATGTGTAAAATCATAAAGAACAATACCATGCAACGCAGTGTTCTGCCCGATTACATCGATGATGCATTTAGCACAAGGCCATAAATATGGACACTATCTCCTTAATGGCACAGGTCCGATTCAAAGAGTAACTTGAATCTATGTGGTGAAAGCCACTGGGACACTTTTTGCTCGGAAGCCTGTCGTCCCCCAGACCATCCGTTCATCGAATTTCATCGAATTTCCCTTTAAGCTCTAATACAATTCCAGATCGATATAAGCTTAGGTAATATTAAATCCGGCCGAAGATGAAGTAATGCGATACAGACACTTTCATTATCTGGTCAAATCAAAAAGAAGTTTTAAAATATTAGTCACGAACACATTAAATATCATAATGAGTTTTCAATAGCAATTAGAAAATATCAAAACTTACCTTGAATTGAATAACATCGTCTTGAGTAACCGTTGCGTGGTATGAAAGTACCTGGGAATTGGGAAGGAAAGAGAAAAGACACTGAATGATTCAGTTGCGAATGTGATATGTACCACCATATGTATGTGTTTTGGGGGTCTTTAGCGCTGTTAGTAAGCCTAGTATGAATACATGTACCAAATTTCCAGATCGTGTATTAAATGTATCTATGCATATCTGAGGTTATCCCAAAAAGTAAGTATACTTAGCTACTTTACTAGTGATTGATCATACAGAAATATCATCACTTTTTTCATCCATAAACAATATGGAAGAACTTATTAGACGTCCTAATGTTTACCATCATTGGAATCACATTGATCTCACCTTTTCAAATATAATTATAATGATATCTCAAAATTGTTCTACAACACATCACAACTGCAAAATGCACCTGATGTGTATGCAATTGACAAAATGACTGGAGATCGAGCTCTGAAATGAAACGCTGTCATTTTCTCCTCTCCCTAGCTAACATATATAACAACATGGTCAGCAAGCGAAGAGCCAAAACATGGCTTTTCCATCGGACGTCATAATGGCCTCAGATACGGTTTGGTTATTTTTCAGTTCTCGTCCCCCGAGGGACGAAACGAGGTTTTATCAGCGCCGGGCTTGCGTCAACACAGAGCGATTAATACACATCTGTGCCGAGTACATTTTTATTTTAGAGCAGAAAATGGGCCAGCTTTTATCACTTAATGAGAATTTCAATACTTGATCCACCTTTGGCCCAGCCGATGTGTTCCACGGAGCTCATCCATGCAAAGGGAATGCAATATGGGGAGACTACCAAGCAAGCTGTGCGCTCAGAACCCGATTGATTTCCAGCATTTCAAAAACTCCATTTCTAAAATGCAGTGATGTTATGCCCATCGTTATAACAAAACGGAAAACAAATGTCAATATAATAGAATCATTACGCTTTGTATGTTGAAGTACGAATGATGTTTTTTTGTTTAAAAAATATATAGATACATTAAAACTGGTTCGATCTTACCCAAAATACTTGGGAGATATTCGTATATATTCATTCAGGGCAGCAATTATAGCCATGGAAAAATCGATAAATGGTATAACGACCTGTTCTTTCTTGCCCCAAGTAGCTTGGTGTAGCTGCTTATATGATTGCACCCAGGAGTGCGTGGTCAGGAAATTGCCTGGTTATATAAGAAATTAGGGATGGGAATACAGGTGAAGTATGATCTTGTTATGTTCTTGTTGATTCATTCATCTTGATCACCGTGGGTATTAATAAGATTCGTACGACCATTATATATGGTGGCTATTTATTACACCGTAGAGGAAATATACCCCTCAATAGGCGCAGGAGAAGATTCTATCCAAAGCGATAATTTTCATTACATCAACTTCCTCTATTAACCTTTTTACCTCCCTCCCAATCCCTCCCGTCCTATATACCACCTTGGTTTGGTTTTCTCATCTAGATCCTACTTTGTTCCTTATTACCACCTTTGAATCCGCTGCTGCCACACCATTCCCTGCACAAAGCATCTTTTTTCTTCAGGATACCATCTGTACCACAGGCCATGCAATTGGGGCTCCATGGACGGCGGGAACCGCAAGCTTAACGAGCTAGCTCCCCAAAAAGTCCTGAACATTTTATCAAAGGAAAGACGGAGAATATACCTAATGTACATCCATTCCCCATTCCATGGCTCCTCCATTGCACTGAGACCTAGGCCCCAATTAACTAGACCAGTAAACTCTCCTGAGAAAATACTTTCTTAATGATGTTCAGATCGATGACCTAAGCAGAAACACGCGTCCCGACCTTATTCTGTACCTAGACTTCTTAGACCACATACAAGTGTGTAATTTGGATTCCTTTTCCGGGCTTCGCATCTTCAAAAACAAGGTTGTCATGCAAAAGACCCATAAAGAGAAGGGGCTGTTAAACGAAGCCAAATAATCCTTCTCTAAGTTGTCGGTCAATCCAGTCAGGACAAGAACACACCGATTACATGGCAATACATCAGAGGAGTTCTGTCGTCTCCTAGGCCATGTTAGGCAAAACGAAAATAGGTATGTTTCATATTTAACCCATACCCACACCCCACATACCTAGAAAAAGCTACCCCACCTAAAGAAATTGACCATGCCTAATTCTGGGGGATGATTTTTACCCAAAAAAAACTAAAAGGAAAGCAGGAAAGCAAGTCTTTCTAACCAGGAACCGTTAAAAAGTACATTTCTCTTGTTTAAGACACCTATTGTTACGAAATATACATTTTTCTTCAGTTCCTGGAAGGATCTTTGCCAAAGAAAAAATATCTTTTAAGTTGCCATCCTCCCCTACCTAGATTTCACAGCTATATAAATCGGAAACACACATATTCTTTTCTTTGGGGGTGGGGGTGGGGGTGCTGTGTGGAGTTTGTGGAAGCAAAATAATGCATTAAGATGGCTGACTGATCCTGGTAGTTAGGACGCCCTTTAAGCTTTAATATATCTGGCAAAGGATTCATTAGGTCGCGCCCATGCTATGTTATTTCCCAGGAGGAAGGGTGAGCAAATATAAGAGGAACAGTCTTATAACAACCACCCATTATACTTATGATAACATCTTGAAAACAACTTGTAGATGTATTCGTACAACAGTCTCGAATGTTGAGCGAACTTCCTTAGTGTTAATCAAATTCTTGCGAGAGATCCAATACTTGTCCAGTGATTTTCTTTAATGAATTTCAAAATGAGTTTAACAATTGAATTAAGTTGAATGAAAACACCAGATGCCTTCGGTTACAGTGAGTGTCGACTTTCCTGAACCAGTTTAATGTCCCGCGACCTCCCAGGCGAAAAGAAAGCGTCTGTTGTCATTTTACAGTGGGAATGGATAATTTCAAATATTAAGAGAAGAGTATGAATAATGTAAAACAGTAAGGTATCTACACCATCGATACAATCGTATAACTTCCTATCATAGAAGCATCAACATCCAAGGAAACATACATGTCAAACTTGAAACTCTTATCGAATATCTATATGGGTCGGTATCTATACATATATTTGTGTTTGCAGTTGTTTTAGCCTCTCATACAATGGAGGGAAGTCTCTCTTTCTCTCAATTGTCAAGATCCTGCAAATGGATTTAATCTTGGATTTAATCTAGATTAATCGGACTTTATTAATCGCGAAGGCTTTGTAACCAAAAATAAGAACGTACTTCTTTACTTCCTTTTGGTAGTAATTGAGTCCCCATTTGCCAAGATGATACAATGGGTGATGGGCATCCCAAGAAGCTTCAATTTGGGAAATAGGGAGATAAAAACAATAACTATAAACAAGTAGAGGTTCGGTTTATGTAGCTTCCTGTTCATACATTGTTCTCTCATGAGTGTAGTTTTCAGGGTGATTTTTTAGTATAGGTTTGCACTAGCAGTATGTTCTAACTCATTATTTCTTTGGGGATGTTGTTATATAATTCTTTTTTGTGTCATCGGAGAACCGATTTAGAGAAGTTTTTCGATCAAAGGTAGACCTTGCTCTTGAAAATGAATGACGATACTAAATAATACTGCACAATCAGCTTGTAGTTCAGCATCGTTTCGTGCAGTAGGTATCGAAGCTGCTATGAACCAAACGTATTGTACATTGCATATCCCTCAATTGAGAAAAATGAGTTTCTCCTCTATTCAAAGACTAGTTCATCTCTAAATTGTCTCTGATATGAATGTTGTAAGGTTTTGTATTATATGCTTTTAACGATTTCAGTGATTTTGGTGGAGGTCGCATTACCATATATATACCGTTACAAAAGAAATTCTTCCCATTTCTGCCAATTTTATATTCATTTCATTAGTTTGAGTGCCTGTATCCATTTGCCTTTACTTTGTAGTCTTTTTTATGTTTATGTTTTTCTTCTTCTGAGCCCTATGATCTAATATTTGTTCCATTGGATAAATCTCTATATTTTCCTCCACAGTATGGTATACATAATTATATCATTGAAATGATCAGCAACTGAAAGGGTCCGTTAATTTATGTCGAGTTTGCTGTTCGAACATTGTTCTTTCATAGGCTTTAGTTATCAGTGTGTTGGTACTGACATCGACGCTTGCTATAATCATAACATGTGAAAGATCGTGCATATACTATGATTTTTAACCTCCATTTAAATGAGATATTGAATTATGTAAGATGTATTCAATGAACAAAATGGGAGTAGAGGCTCCAGAAAACAAACAAAAGCTGCATTCTTAGCTATTACAACAAAGAAAAATCACACCAATTTACTCATACTGTATATATATATATGATTTATACGACTGAATTGAACGTATTCTGCTGCTCTTATAATATGTTTGTACAAGAATATGTACGTCATATCCGCCGCGAGCAAACGGCTGGCTGACGGTGAGCGATAATAAGGAAAGCCACTACAGGAAAGGATTTCGGTTGGTTTCCGAAATATAAATGTGAGCTTTTATTACGCCCTCTAGCAAAACACCTGGAGAAAATCCCCCAACACTTTGATCAAATGACGTTTAGATGGGTTGGAATAAAATGGAACAAAAATGTAGAAAATCTTTATAGATTTTGATCCATGTTAACTGAGAATGCAGCTTTAAGATTGAGGTCAACGACGTGGGAGATGACCACTTCGAAAACTTGGAAATACAATATTTTACATATAGATAGCATGATCATGATCTATTCACAACGGAAAAATTTGTGTTTATGATTACATTGGACTTTGAAAATATCATTATACTTCATTTATTATGCATTTTGACAAGACAGCAATGGACCCAGCGCAGAATACAGAAAAGAGAGTTATATTAATAGTATAAAGAGAAGGCCAAAGAGGATGAGTAAGGGGACGGGGAGGAAGATCCGGAGTGGGTCTTGTTTGTTCTCTTTACATGAAGCAGATTGCTCGACAGTACACTGTTATGTTTACCGACGATCCCATGGATGCAGAGTCAGGCGGAGGGCATTGTTTACTTACCTCTAAAGCTACAGTCTGCTGAGCAGATGCCCTTGCCACTTCGTCATACAGCATACAATTGTTAATACCCAGTCCACAGAAGATGGTGAATGCCTGTGTATGCAAAAATGTAGCATCGCATTACAGTGGTGGTCACATCACAGTGAATTAGGGTTAATGCCATGTATTACAGGGGCCTATGGTAATTTCATTGTGAGCAGCTAACCCATCATTTTCTAATTTACCTCCCACTATATCTGATGCTCGCAATATCCTGCGTGTTAACACTATATTTTGTTACATGTGGAACTTGCAGACAAGGGCTTCTTGTCGCTTTTTGTTAGAGTAAGCATATATATTTCATGACTTTTTGGATAGATGAGGTTCATGAGCACAGATTATATAACCTTTTTTAAATTCAATTATCGTATATTGAATGGTATGAGGATAAAAAATGATCAAAGATCAAAAGAATGCATGTGGACAATGGGAAATATCTTAACAACAATTATTCGATGAATGGCTGATTTGAACTTGTTTTTTTTATAGATTTGTACATGATCGAGATGGTCTAATTGAAGTCTCACCAAGAAGAAGACTTAACACTAAAGTCACTCACCTCAAACAGTTGATCATCATGTTCATCAAAAGGTTTTCCATCTGTTCGGTTTATAAGCTGCGCAACGCCTTAACAGAAAAAGGGTACACTTTATTTTATTAAGAACATTCTCTTTTTAACAATTTATAGTATTGCATGCACACAAAGCTCATGTTAGATTCATCAGCTGGACTCATGAATGGGTGTTTCGGATAAAATCTTGAAATAAATTGTTCGGCGTAAAATGGAAATGAGTGCTACCTAATACACGTATCAGAGTGAAGTCGCCAGACAAAGTACACAATTCGCCTTCACCAATCCTCTCAACTAACCCAAATTTAAGACAAAAAAGGTCCTAAATACAGTTCAATGTAACTGAACAGAGCTTCCTATCAACGCAATATCAAATATACCAGCCTAATTTAGCAGAATTAACTGAATGTGTAGAGCTGCAAATTGTAAATTTTCTGGCGACCACAACCATGCATCAGTATGTTAGAGTATTCCAGTATTCCATCGCAACATGCACAGTAATTGCAAGGTGTGCGCAGTGGAACATGCAAATGCCACTATAAGCCAATAATTATAGTCTATTTTTAGATGCCACACATAAGAATTAATAATACAAACATGTTGTCATGGAAATCACGAGAGTAAAGCTTCTATATCGTTTTCGCATCTGAGCAACAGAAGCACTTACCTATGATTTGGAATTTGTTGTTTCGGATAGGCTTACAGAGTATACTTCGTGTACAAAAGCCACTGCTTTCGTCCCTCTGTGTGAGGCATGGAAGAGAATAAACGGAGAGACTATGAATTATTCACCACAGTACACTGAGGCCGGTGGATATCAACTGATATCATGAGTACATTTTGAAACCCCCTGAGAAGACTATACGATAGGTTTTAGGTGACCTTGAGTGGCATGGTCCAATATTGGGCAACGTGGCTCTTTGCAAACCCTGTGTTGGCACCAACTGAGATAAAGAGTCCTAGCTGGCTGGTATATAATCAGTGGACATGACCCAACAAAAACTGTTTACTACTCTGACGTATACAGAGAGATACAGCGAGCCTGCATACTTTGTAGATACACTCACTCTTACATTTAGGGCGTTATCAATGAATAGTTAAAAGGAATACTAGACACATACATGTCTGCTTTTTACAGCTTTAAACAAAGATTTCCCTAAAGATTTCTTTTACAGCTTTTTATTTCTTGTTTGTTTGTAAACGTCTATTGATCGCAATCTGTCATGAGGGTACATCTTTTTTTTTTAATTTAATAATTTTCGTCTTTTTCTTATTAAGTACATACATAAATTTTCACTACTATTTCGCAATACATTCATAGTAATATTTTACTCCTATTTTCTATTCATATATGACATAATGTTAATGGCTGGAAACTAAACTAGACCGTCCCATACATCTTGAAGGAACGATGTCCTGTGAGGAATAAAACGAGAAAAGACTTCTCAGGACATTCTCAGGACATTGTCCCTTCACGATGTAGGTCTAGTTTAGCCCTATCAGGGCGAGTAGTGCATTTATGCACTATTATTTGGGTCATTTTCCCCATAATATTGCCTATAAGACATGCTATTCATTTAATAAAACCTGCTATTTTACCCTCTTCCTCCTATGTCAATGTGTTCCAAATGTTGTAAGGACCAATAATCAAAAAAATGTTCTTGTGTCTGGTAGATGCAGAAAATTTGGTGTCCATAATAGATTGTGGCTAAATTGGAAGAATTATAACTCTATTTATGCAATATTCATTCTTGAATTGGAAAAAAACTAAATCTAAATTTATTTTTTTGAAAAAATGCCATTCATTCAGTTTTTCATGCTGAATAAAATGAATGGTGGTAAAAGTTGATGGATTTTGAAAATGGTTCCTTTAGAATGGTTTCCATGGCAACCAAACAGCCCGTTTTTTTCAATTGAAAAGGTGTATATCTGGTAAATGGTTGCTATGGTGACATAAAACATGAAATTTCTAAATTACAACTCATAACAAGTAGAGCAGAAAATTTAGGTTCATGTGCAATTTACTTAGTACAAATCGCATTTCTTACAGCAAAATGGTGATAAAAAGACTATGTGGCATTGTCCTGATTAATTTTCACTGTCTAGACATCATTGCCTTTTACATCATCTATCTCCTTTTAAAAAGTCACTTAGGCTAAGTAGTTTAGCTCAAAATTTAACAGGCAGGCAACTTTGAAAGACTATAACTTCACTAATATTTGGAGTATTAAAAAGATTTTTTCGTTTTTATAATGCTTGGTACGGCCACAATAAGGGACAATTTAAAAGACAACCTCCCTTATCAGACCCTCTGCCCTTAAAGGGTTAGTTTCCAGCTGTAACCGTTAATAACTGTCTTGTATATTTGAACTATAGGACGCTTATTCTTTCTATCACTATACATCTTACATCATTCAGATACATGTACATACACAGATAAGGTGCCTTGCATACTAAATCTAAGGCTGCTTTTCTTGTATTAGGTCAATTAATTAATTGACTCTATACTGCAAACTGCTCTATCTGTGTACCAAGATGTACTTTGTAATTTTAAGTAATGTGTCATATGAGATAACACCTCCTTATAGAGCCATCTATTGCAGTCTCTTAACCTGTACACGATACCATTATACAGATCACGCTCATCTATATTGTATAACACTATGCATAATATTACTACTCTTTTGCTTCTTAAATGCTTGGCCATGGTACAAGGACAACTCCGGGAACTTGAAAATAGTGGACAGCACCCGATCTAAATTGCCTGTATCACTTAATGCTATACTAGTCTATACTATGATGACATCATCAATGCCAGAATGTAAAAAAATGAATAGAACTCAATACTCTAAAGACTTGATGTCTCCATTTTATCTACTGCTGAACTCTTGCATTATGTACATTTTCATCTTATTATTTACGGCACATCTGGAAGAACTGTCATACAGACGATGCTCGCCCTATTTCCATGTAGTTTGCTTTAAAAGGAAATAAAAACTACTATATGTTTATATAATTGGGCTGTTTATTTCAGATGGAAATATTCCACTGCATTTCTGCATTCATGTGAGTAACCACTAAAGGGGGTACGTATTATTTTGAATTAACAGATCTAAAAAGGCATAAAAAGGTAGGTTCTTATAAAAGTAAGGCTGTTATTGTCCTTTTATGACGTCAGAAATCTAATTAAATTTTATTAGTTTTAAATTACACCTGCCGGCCTACTAAAATTAACGTTTCCAGTCTACAGAATGAATTGCCTTTTAGTTTTGTGTTTCACACCTGAAGGGTTTGACAGTGAAGTGATTATTATGGCGGTGTAGTGTCTACTTTCCCATAGCTATGGAAAAGGAGACACTACACCGCCTACCTATCTCCTGGGAACATAAACTTTTCCTATATCCCTCATGAATATACAAGAACACTTAGTTCATGTCTTTCTTCCTACTTTCATGCCGTAATTGTATGTCTGACCAGGGAGGTATATACAGAGGGAGTAGAAGCCAAGGTTGGACTCCACAGGACTATGCCTGTCTGGGTGGTGTTTTCACTATTGTATACCAGGTGGCGTTGCGGTGCTGTTTTTTGAACCCTGAAATTAGACCCAAGCATTCTGCTAACACTTTTAGCTATATCATATAATCATAAATCAGTAAACAACAGCTAAGTTGTTCCATCAGCATACATAATATTTGACACATTGGTAGCCCAGTTAAATTTGATTGCCTTTTCCAAGCAACACCATAACAGTCACATACTTAAAAATAGCTATACAATTGCTGGCTATTGGGTATATATGGGTGGGAGTGGGTTGACCTGATTCACTGTAGCATAGAAATAGACACATGTGTCTATTTCTATTACTGTAGTTAGCGCCACAAGCTCTAGTGGCATTACTCTTAACTATTGGGGTACCACGCATTGAACCTGGCTTCCGCTCCCTCTGTATATACCTCCCTGGTCTGACTAACCATGGCCTCAAGACTATTCTCGCCTGGATAATACCCTGCTGATTGGATTCCAAAACATATAGTATTATGATGAGGCTGGCATTATTCTGAAAAGAATTTTCCAGTTAACGTATCTAAGTTTCATAGAATATATAAAGAAAGGTCTGGGTATATGGCAGAAGATAGTTTCACGCACGAAGTCTTTCGGAGTACCTGGCATGCATCAGAGCTCTGACTTATGTTTGGGTCATGTGTGCTTGTTCATAACCTTGCCACATTACGAAATGCCTCCAAACAACTTCAAAATGCAGAATTATTCATCACAATGGTTTTTATGCTTTTCTCAACATCGGGGAAAAGGATATACTCAGCTCACCACTCTCTTTTTACACGAATCCTTCCACGGTCCTTAACCTGACCCAGGAGTAGTCAGGATTTACTGAACATAATATAAATATATAGACTTTTCTCTGGATGGAAATGAGATGAGCATATATAGTAAAACAATCTAATTATATGCCACTCATAGGTAGTAACTTTATCACCTAGCATTACATAAAACCACCAATAGGCCCATTAATTCATTCAATCATTTGACGTGCAGTTATTGTTTGTTCCTTACTCATGTCTTCAAAGTAGATAGTGGACATAACTTATCATGGGCCAGGTTGTAAATAGATTTCAGGAACGCCACCTTTAAAATCCACTGGTAAAATGTCAATATCTCAAAGGTTTGTAACCTGAGCGTTACTGAGAAGGTAAGTTCCACTGAATCGACAATTGAAATGTAATAAAGTTTTCACAAAAGTTAACTTTCTATTTTGTAGTCTTTTTATTCCTGGATGAGTAAAAGCCCCGATATCAGGTTACTCTGAATAAAACCTTTTACAAAAATAATCTTCCAAATGATTTATTGAACACTAGATTCCAACTATTTTCAAATTAACGCTCTTTTTCTTCTCAAAAACACTGCCTATAGATATATATTAAGAGGCTACCAAATGCCTCTATTAATGCTTTTAAACCCCTTTTGAAACTGGCTCTACAGAACAGAACAATACAAAAATACTGACGTTTTCGAGAAAAATCGTGAATTCATGAAAAACGGGAAATTTCCAATTTCTCCAGTTTTCAGTTTTCATTTGGGAAAATTAGTTTTAAGGGTCGATTTAGCAGGGAATGCAGCTTTAAAGGGGGAAGCCCTCTACTCATATCCTCGAGAGAACGATCATCACCTTTTCCGCGACAGGAGAGGACGAGACTCTGGTCGTGATCCCTGATTTTGATATGGGAAATGTTAGCTCCGGGAGAACCTATGACATTCCAAGCTCTACATATTGAATAGTAACACCGTCACGAAGACGTTATTATAAAGGGCATCTCAAATCAGTCCAGGATTGAGTGTTATTGCTTGCACTAAGGGCCTGGAAAATACCCATCTCTATTTCACAAAATTTCCCAATTTAAATGGTTACGATGTCAAACACATGCACATTTCCGAATGGGCACTCTTCCAAAAGGAAAGCCCTGTGTGATTTCTACCTGCTGTCAAATGTTGAAAGGTTTGTCGCAAAGGTCGCCATATTTGACCAATCTGGGGTGTCAGCTAAGCAAGCAACGAGATAGACTTGCTTAGTCTTAGATATTTTTTGTTTTTTTTATAAACAAAAGTTTAACCAAAATCACAATTGAATTAAGTCACTACCCCCTTGACTGAGGAATATCAGACAGTCCACTCCCCGTGCCTAGACTTGCACTGGGGCTCAGGCAGAGAGTAGTATCCAATTTCGGAATGTTATTTGTCGATTCTGAATAAAAATGCAATATATATATAAACAACTGCAGTCTTAGCAGACGAGGGCTAGTCTAGCAACGAGAGTGTAAGAGAAGGTGGGGTCTTTAGAATAGTTTGCTTACAAAATAAAATAAGTATTTGGAGAAAGAAAATGTTAATTAAGGGTATATAATACATTTAGAATGGACTCGATGCTTGTAATTGAAAACAGTGTGTGTGTTGGGGGGGGGGGAGGGGGAGGGGGATCCTTGGCAGATGGGTACCTTACATAATGCGCCCCACTGTGAGCTATAATAAAAATAGCTATTAATATTACATGTTTGGCTTATGCAACATCTAAACAATTATAGAGATGAATATTCATGAGCATGAATATTATTACCTGTTATTACGTAATCATCGTACTGCAAAGTGTGTATATTTATAGTCGTGACAGTTCCATAAATGTCCAATTGCAGGCACCTCGTACCTCTCTTTATCTTTTATAAGTTGTTTCTGTATCAGATCGTCAATACAATTCAATTTAATCTAGATGTTGGATTCCAGTTTATACACACTCCATTATGTCCTCTACTACTATTGCCACACATGTATTATGTTGCGTAAGGTAAGTGATTCCTCCCTGTCTAAAGCCATCAGGTTCCAACCATGAAGGCCATTGCTAAAGGAACAAGCCAATCCTTCGGTAACAAGTCTTACATAACCTTAATGTAGTGTGTTAGAGAAACAAAGGTATCATTGTACTATTGATTCTGTAATAGTAGGCAGATATTTCTCTTGCCTGTGTCTGCTAATTATTAATCGCCATTCAACTATCAACGATATATATCTACATGACTGACATCAGTAGCAAACCCAGGTAGGAAATACAAGCTGTGCTATAGGCGGGAATCGAACCCACCTATTGCATGTATGGTGCTCTGATACCCTGCTATCCTTATCAAACGAACTCACAGTGACCCCTGCCACTACATATCAATAATACAAGCTACAGTTACAGGAACAAAAGAAATCGCAATTAAAGCTGCACTCTCCGTTTTTGTATTCAATAAAGTGTCCCATAAACATAGGGATTCCCTCTTTTCAGTCATGTGTGTGGGGTAGGGGGGCGGGTCTGGATTCTCTAATCCAGTTAACATCGGTCCAAAGCTAAAGTTCGTTTCCAACCCATCTAATACTCATTTGACCAATATTTTGGAGAGTTTTGTCCGGTTGTTTTGTCAGAATATATTGATAAATTCATTGTATACAAGTCATTATAGATTTGGTCAGATTTGTCTGTTGTAATAGCTGAGAATGCAGCTTTAATTGACAACCAATCGACACGTACTAGGTATATCTTTGGATTGCATCAGAGGATGTCTTTTAAACAGAGGTCATGTAAAAGGGAATTATCTCAGTTCCCAACTGCTTAAACCAGATTGGAAAACGTCTATAAGATATTCAGGGGAGAATGACAGCAATACTTACCGAAGTATTGCACCGGGGATCGAGATGGGCATCGGCAATATTAATAGTCTCTCCTGTTGCTGCTACAATTTCTGCGATCATGTGCGTCCGTCCCGTAGATGTATTACCTGTATCGGGTCTATAATCAAATAAAAAATAGGATATAATTATTTGTTTAAGGCAACGAGAGTGATGGTTTGCCACTCGCAATTATCTTTACCTTATAAAAATTAGTTTCGTATTGTAATAAAGGGACGAGAATGGTAAACAGTTCTATGAATAAGCCGGTGTCATATTTGCTAATCGGTATTTACATTGTAACTGCGAAGAACACTTATTTGTATTCCTCCATACACGAATCCTTAGTTGTAAATGGAGCATTACAGAGAGTGCTCCTCAGGTAGTAGCCTAAGTGCGTGACTTTGCAGTCAAGTCAAGATTCCCTTACGTTTGGGAAATATTTGTTTCGTTACAACAATGCTCTCAAACAGGACACTTTGGTGACATGTCAGCGTCCGTGAGAGGATGTCATGCCTGGGCTGTCACGGCCAGCTGCCATGTCACGATGAGAGGATTACCGAAGATGAGAAATATCTCTCATAAACAGTTCGCCAAAACCTGTTATTTTTACGCGAACCTAATGTCTACTAATGCTTGTAGGAAATATAGATGATTTTAACCAAATTTCCGGAAGATTCGATCGATGACGCTTAAGCAAAATTTCCGTGAGCTTTTAATCAAAGATCTCGAATAATTCGTTCTATAGTAAAGATCAATATTGTTCTCTCGAGTAAAGTAGTAAATTTATTCATGAATTCAAAAAATATTGAGGAATCAAGTGAATTTCGAAGCTTGCATGACTAAAATGCTAGCGCAGACGATAACCACCTTGGAGTTCTCGTCATGCTATCAAAGTGTTTTCAAAAGATACTGATGAATCGATTGAAATCCAGGTAAACGGTCGTCTGCTTATACTTTTACGTCGTCAAGGTTACCCGGATTTAAAAATCAATCCGTCCTTTGAACCACAAAGCTTCTTTACCGATACATCTCCATTAGGAAGTTAATGAAATTTAGAGGACATTTGTGATGATCGATACGGACAATATTACTTCATTGCGCAAGGACACTTTTTTTCAATAGCCTCCGAGGAGAGATAAATAAGATCATCACGCATGTCGAACTTGTGTGGTATTAAAATGAGACGTGCTTGGGCTGCATTGGGACCATTTTTATGTTTACTTTTGTGTCGGCTATAGACTGTGCAAACTTATTTTATTTCTGCACGAGGAGCAGCCTTCGATTGGGAATCCTGTATGAGTAATTTCCGCTGGCATGCTCACAACAGGACAATTTTGCATTCATAAAAAATGTGTACGAGCACTCATGGTTCAGGAATAGTATCAGTCAATATCACTTTTTAAATCGGACGTGAATAATGCCCTGCACTTGATTATCTCGATCTCAATGGAGCGTACGTGTCTGAAAATATATTTTATGACCGTTCTAGCAATGAATTTCCTTTACCAAGTGCTGCATTCATTTAAAGCATAAGACAAAGAGAAATAATATGTGGCACTAACAGGGGAAGGTTCATAATTCACAACAATACTGAACGCAAGAACACCTGCCTTTACAGCTGTCCTTTACAATTAAATGGCTCGCACAGAAAGCTTTTGTAAACATACAGATACATACTACATGTCGAACACCAATTACACAAGGGGGTGCTGAGATCCTAGTTCTTTCTATTGCAGCTTGTGGGAGGGTGTAGCACTTACACAAGGGGAACAATGCACACAAATGGCTCGAAATATATCGGCATACTATGAAGATGATGAATGTGAATTCAAAGGCATCAATTCACCCCCAAAAATGTTACATGTGTACAAAAATGCTCTGCTGCATGTTCTACTGTTTGAAAGTTTTGACCAAATAAAATGTATACACACAAATTAATAAGAAAATGATTTCTGAATTTCCATTTTTTCAAAGCCAATATTTTCATATATATATGGTCATAATTTGACTTTCTCGTTGGAACGATGACTTTCAAAATTCGTTCCCGTGTCAATAGTACTGCAGGGAAATGGCACAACACTGGTTCACAACAGCTACGTATAATACAATGTGCCATAACGATTAAACATACATGTGAACTAACGTGTCCCTCCTTTTCTGCACTGCACTTTCTTTGGGAGCCAGTGTGGCGACATTGGTTGCCAGGCAACCCCTTTAATAAAAATAACTTTGTTATTGATAACGCCATAACTGAAACTGATCGACACAACAGCAGTTCATGTTAAAACATCCACAGTTCTAAACTGTTTGAATACTTATATGCAAAGCTGAAGCCCTACCATATTTGCACCTAAGATTAAGACAACCTTAAATGGACAAAATATATCGTGAGTAATACCAAATTTGACACCTTATGCTATGCCATTTTATATATGAATATGGAAGCTAGCTCTAAATATAGAACTTAACTTAACAGGCATGTGCACAAAGCAGTTGTTTAAGCAACATTAAAATTCATAAAAAGCAATATTATTTAAAATCTCTTAGTTGATATTTTTACTCCAATACTCTATGCTATGGATATCATATTGAAGTCATAATATTATTTTTAAAGAATACTAATCTCCGTCTATTTAGGTTGCAAAAAACTATTTACAATACAATAAAGCTCTTTTCACTGTTGATAGACTTGGCTACATGAGAATACTAGGTTGTAATTAATATAAGAGCTAATATTTCAGATGACAGGTGGTCCTTTCTTTAGCACATAACCAAACATACACAGTATTCCTTCGGCGATACATATCCTCTCGTGGCTTTACGCGTACCATCTGTGGACTACCACTTGAAAAGAAAGAAAAGAAACCAACTCATGAAAACAGAAACCAGTAAGAGAGAGAGAGCACGAAACAAGTGATACAAATGGATTATTTAGCAAGGCTCGTGTGATAAGAATCAGGTAAAAATGTACTGGGTAATGTTAGCAAGAAACTGCTCCGATTATCGTATACACTGTCACGCTCCACAAGGATGGGTTTCTTGCGTGACATTAACAAAGAAATTGTAAAATTGTTCCTTTCAGTGTATGTATCTCCTTGGAGCCTCAACCTATTTTTTTCTATTGTAGCTACCCAATGTGCAGTATATAGACTTCAATCTCGCCATTGCAAATCGTGTTATTCCCCCTTACCCATGTACAAATTGAAGCAGAAGTTACAGACCCACTGCTTCTGAAATATGTTTCTTCTGCCACCTGGTTTTCTTCGGCATACAAATCGGGCACGCTAAAAGATTCTTTTTTCTTTTCAACTAGTCAAGTCTGGTCTATGGCACTTGCGACAAGGTATAGAACTCTACTGGAAACTAGACCTTTAACAACTCCTCTTCATAGAACAAGATGTATATATGAGGCTGAATGGTTTGTGCCTGTTATTCTCAATATATACTCTATAAAAATGTCATACAACCAAGCAGGGACCTTGGCTTGTATTCAGTAGAATGGCTCGAGCCAGCGCAATAATGTGATGTGGTACCAAATCTAATGTACACTTGCTTCCATAGACCTGTGCGGTATGCAAGTTTAAGGGACATTGGGACCTGGATTTTATCTTCTAATATGGCATTTAACTATGGTACTAACATTTATTGGACAAGTTATAATAATAAATATTCAATCACAAGTACCGAGCTCCATTCACTATGTATTATTATGCCCTTAGCAACGAGTATAACACATTTTAGACTAGTTGCCCTTAGCAAAGAAGAATATAAACCTTTATTTTTGGTTCTGAATCGCCATAAAGTATCTAAACTTAAAAAGAAAATTCGATTTGTATTGCACCCTCATATAGCATGGGTGTACATGTATAATAAACAGTTATGGATATTGTACGTGTCCATCCGTCGATACTGTTATTACCACAATACACTCACACCAAAAGGTGCTAAAAAAACTAAAGTCCAAACAGTAAAATGCCATTAAAATCTCATAAGAACGCCTACTCCAGGGTCAGGAAAGCCATTAACGCAATAGGCTTCCAATCACTGACATACCATTCTTATCTGATCTGAGAAGCTGTGGGCCTATACTGAACATAGTTGGCCTAACTTGAATTGATCAGAGCAATGCAACTTTCTTTTAGAAACAATGAGATATTTGTTCATGATAGAATCAAAATAATGAAGTAATGTCTTAATCTTAAACAATATTGATATCTAGAAGCTCTCCCATCAGAATATTGACTGGTTCCGTAGAAGGAACAGAACTTTGAAACCATTCGGGCGATATGTATTTGGCAGCAATAATTAGTATACAGTTTCGTGTACAAGCCGTATAGCTGGTGCCCCTAAATGAAATTCCTCATTACTATAGTACTGCAAGGCACACCTATTTGGGCAGTGGTTTGCAGTGGACTTTATCTGCCACTCTCGGGACATAACATTAATAATTAAGTATGCGATGTGCATTACCAAATCTTGAGTCATATATGTGGTCATCTTGTCACTTTGTCACTTGTCACTTCGTCATCTTGTCACTTTCCAAAATTGTTGCAAAGTTACAAGATCTCTACAACGTGGTTGTTGCAGTCCTATCTTAGTGTAAGGTTGTAAGGGCTTGTACGGGCTTCTTAGTTAGGATGGTGAAGGTGGTCATCATTAAGTGCTTTAATTCCATACCTTTCCAACGACCTTCCAGCAATATTAACGCAGTTTTACAAAAACCTTAACACATAAATTAGCAAATTGAAAGGTTTATAATGGATTATATTTTGACAAAAACAATTATCCGGGTAGAGAGATATATGGCAAGGATGGAGGATAACACACGTATCCCTTACAATTTTTTGTATTTTGTACCCCCCATAAAAGTGCCACCCATACATTAGCTGGGGATGTCTAAAAATAGCAATAGAAGCTCTCACCGACCCTCCTATTCTTTGTTTAAGATTTATATTATTAAGAGTTGTAGTAAAAAAATATGTTCAAAATCGTGAACTTGTAGATTATACCCCCCCCCCCCCAACATCTAACATAACAGTCTCGATCACAAAGGAAATATTTGGTTTCCAAGGTCTGTATCCATACTGGTAACTAACCAAGAGCTCCTCCATCCTTCTTGGAACCATTTCACTATACCATGTCTGCCTCTACGTGTCTCAGCCTATCAGCGGATGGCATTAAGGTCATCCCATGGACCCAGATTTGTCTCTCGGTTGAATGACTTCTAACAAAGAGAGCAGAGGCAATGTTGGCTGGACGAGTCAGGCGATAACGCCTTCGCCCAAGTCGGCCAGCAGACCAGTTTCACAATGACGGTGACTGGTTTCACAATGGCGCTGACGTGCAAGCACAAAGACAGACGACATTTACAAGCGGCTGCCTCGCCGCCGACTGTAGATAAGATATGTCCACTCAACTTAATCCACGGTCACTATACTTATCCTTCATTGTGTTTCTTTTCACAATGTTGCTGTACTAATCAATGTGAATTTCAGTTCAGCATCCTTCTGGCGAATAAGAATTGTTACCGCCAAATTGTTGACACCTTTCTATATGATTAAGTGATTCAGTAAATACTTCTGCATAACATGCAATTCTTTAATCCTGAACTTAATCAATGGTTACTATACTTATCCATCTTTGTGATTCTTTTCACATTGCTGCTGTAAGTATATTAATCAATGTGAATTTCAGTTTAGCGTGTTGTTGGCCAATAATGATTGTTACTACCAAATTGCTCACACCTTTATGTGATTGAGTTAATGCTTCTGCCAATAAGAGACCAATTCTGAGACTACACAACAAACCGACTATATCTTGTGACAAGATATGGTGTCGGAGCTCAAACAGCAGAATTATTTCGAATGAAAATAAAATTCTAAAGTTTCATAAGTACCGTATACATTACATGCGAACTTTTAATCCTTGCAAACTATGACTTGCTTGTATGAGATCGAGAAATTAATTTCATGGGAAGAAAGATTACTGTGTGCGGGTAATGTAGTTTAATGAGAGTTACTTATTGTATTTTTGTCTAAATAATTGCATTTTTCACTGGAGATGAGACATATCACATTTGTGAAAATCTGCCAAATAAAATTGTTTAAAAAAAATGAGTGTGGAAATTTTTGATACTGTATTTTCCTCTCCTCGTGCGTGTCAACGTTCGTGTCACAAAAAGGCCACCTCGTGATTTGCTGCTTTCAATCCCATGTGTTTGGTAGCCAAAAGAAACTTGTTGGGTTGTTATTTGGTAACTGAAATCGTGGGCCTAATTGCTGGGTCAGCATTGCTGTAATCATTAATCATTATCTTTTTATATTACCTCTTGAATGTTTCAAATTTAGTGCCCCGACCGGAGAAACATTTATCTCTGAGGCTGATAGGAGACAATTTTCTTCGTCCGTTCTAGGAAGAAATCCTCTCATTTGGCGCAAAAATTGACCGGTCTGATTAAAAAACGGTCTGCCTTCCCTTCCAGCCAAGATCCGGTGCTAAGATGTTCAATCACGACAGTGTTGGTAAATTGATACAGTTAAAAAAGATGATGAAGTGAGATTGATTTGCGCTACAATAAAAGCCTATGACCCGGGATATGAAGTAACAATTTATTTGAGCGCCAACATGGCTTTACCTCTCACATACAATTATACTGTAGGCCGGATTCGGATTCGGATTAAATATGATATTTTCCCCCTTGCGTCTCGTCCACAGATTGGCCTGCTGTATATTCCCATTTTGCTGTACATACAGCATATCCAATTTCAACAGTGCATACGATACTGCCACTATCATCTTTCATATCCAGTGCTGTTTTTCGATAAATATTGGGATTGGTACGAGTAAATTATACGGGTCCCAACTTATTGGTTTTGTCCGTCGACTGAATGAAGAGTAGATGGATAAAAGGTATGCCCTTAATTAGAGATTGCAACAGGTTTGTGGATGAGCTGTTAAGTTTGATCAGGATCAAGTTGCATAATGTTTAGGGTGTATCAGAGGACCGTCTGTTAAAATAAATGCACTTCGATTCTTTAGTCAGAAAGTAATTATAATGCCCCCACCCCCACCCCACTAAGCGAGATTGCGCCCGTTTGAAAAAATAAAGCTACGTCTTGATTATTTGTAATTTTACATCGCCCCTGTATAATTCTAATCAAATGCTGGGAACATGATGTTCAGACAGTGTCACCGGATCTTCGCTAACCTTTGACTATTATAGCAAGAATGAATAAATAACCAGTAACATTATATTATCGTATTATCAGAGATGAAAGCATTCGTTGCAACTTTTATTGACCTCAGCTAAGTAAATTAACTTTACTTTTAAATGGACTCGCCGTCGTGAAATTCTGGCCTTTTCGGAAATTCCCAATTCTTGGAATACCTCAATTTTTCACGCGTCCGTTTGTCAGTTCAACATGCGATGCGCTCGTTTGGAGTCTCTTGGCCATTAATTTTGGAAACATTCATGCAAGCACTCTCACCACGGTCCATGATTCTTACTCGAAATCGAATGGGAAAGTTTGAATGTGGGAGCTTCTATTCTGCCCTTCTGAGGACTGAGCCCCCTCCCGAGTATAGCTAACCCGAACCAACGACCCTAAAACAATCTTTCATCCGACCAGCAGCACTGTCCGATCCTGCACTGAAGAAGTCTGGCCTGGGTGGGATCGATCTTGTGTATATAACGTGGACACATTGACTTATTTATGGCGCTTGACAAATGGGAACGCGGTCAGGGAGTATCTTCAGATTGTGCGCATAAACATGCCCCTCAATCCATCGGGGCTGTTTTCACAACAGGACTCAGGTGATTGAACGGACATAAATGTAACTCGAATGTTTGTATACGGTTACATCCATCACAAATGTCAGGGCACAGAAGCTAGAAGATGCACCACCAAAGGGACAGGCCTTGCTTTTGATCTTCAGCCCCTGGCGGCGAGGACTGCTAATACTTTTTCGTTGGAACTTGGTGTTCTATATATGTATAGGCGTGGAATCCCTTGCTTCGCTTCCAATGAAAGTATTTCTCCTCTTTGGTAAAAAGTTATAAAACCTGATCTCGTTCTCTCGGGCCGAAAGTACTGAAAAGTCACAACTCAAAATAAAGGGATTTTGCGCTGTGTTTTGAGAAAAGGTCTTTTGGTTCATTATATGGCTTCTTTTATATATAATCAGGTCCATACCTGAGGACATTAATAAGGGTGGTGCATAACCGTTACTAAAAGTTTGATCATGCATGTGTAACCCTGTAAAATGATCTTAGTAACGAATCCTAGCTGCGACTATTTTACAAGTAGGATTAATAATGATTACAAATTTATGATTTGGTAGTTGTAAAGTTATACATGACGATTTTGTTCGCCAGCAAATCAACAAGGGCTTACAAATTTACGAATCTTTCAATTTTGTATCTTTAATATTATGCAATGCCCATTCTCTGTGGTCAGCACGATCCAGTATGCAACTCATGACAAACAACAGCAGAACAATAAGATGCCACGTAGTACTTAATACGATTGCTATCGGTCAACAACTTGATGCACCAGAGTGATGTACCCAGTAAATGTCACCCACCTTCTTATTTTAATTCATCGCTATAATTATACTATCTATATTGTATCTATTATATATAGAGCTTTTATTCCAATTTTCATCAGCTTGTATCGACAGATTCTAATCAACTCACAAAGGAATGTTCCTGCGACAATGGCACAAATGTCTGCAGAGGAACATTAATCATATACCTCTATCACAGTAATGCCAGGCAGTGTCATATTAACCCGGTCCACACGTGAAATGGGAGGTGTGTATAATCGTAATATATTACATATATTATATATCACATATACTGAGATCACAAAGAGTATGAAGCGCATATATATGACATTATTAGTCTGTAGCTAGTAGGGCTTTAGCTGCAAAGCTTGAGTGCATTAGCGACGGTACAATTCTGCCTTTCGGATAATAAAGACCCCATGCTCCGAGTAAGATTGTTGCTAACGACCAGAAGGGCTGTGTCATAACATGTTTACCTCACTACTCCTTTACTATGCTGAGAAATGACAAATAGATTCTCCATGCCAGTTGCTATGCTGAGAGGGGTTTCTTGCATCGACCCATCCTCGCAAATATATATAAAGATGAATGACATTGGGCCTAACAGGACTCTTAGGTCTATTGAATAATCCATACTCCTTTGAGAGGCATTAACCAAGCTAGTTATCAATAAAACTCAAGAGTGCCGTGGGGATTTTCATTATTTAGATGGTGATAATCATCCCTAGGCACTGTTATGTGTTATAAATGACAAAAAGACGAAGTGAACGAGGTAAGACTTACCCTGGTCGCACATGTCCGTTACGTGAAGGTTGGTGAAGCTCAAAAACGCGGCTAAATCCCTCTTTCTATTTGGGTAAATAGATAAATATCAATTATAATTAGCTCGTGAATTAATCAAATAATTACATACAGATACATATATGAGTTCGGTGTAATACCTTTGAATAGTCTATAACTGTACTTTATTTTGAAGATTTGTATATTTGGAAGTACGTTTTCATAATTATGTAATCTATACAATATATATATAAAATACATTTTATAGACAAAAAACATAAATTGGAAAATTGTTAGTGCTCGTTAAACCTGGTTCACCTCGACAACATTTTACGCCAAATAAAGTGATACAACAAAATGGATGGCATTACATACAAAAGCATCCCCAGGACAAAAAGTTTGATTTCATAATAATACAGATAATTTTATCGACCTTCTTAGATCAACTATAATCGAGCTGACTAATGGGAAGAATGCAAAATCATATTCATAACAAAATTGAAAAAAAAATAAAGAAGAAAGAGAAACAGGACGCGAGAAATTTAAACTTTCGTGTTCTTGTTGTAAATGATGCGAAATTTTTGTACAAAAAATAATTATGAATTCATGAGTGCAATGGCATGGGTATGTCTTCCATTTGAGGTCCTAGACCTGCCTGACCTGCCCTCCATTATGCATAAAGCTGCGTTGAACAAACGATGCAGATCTTCACTGCCTAGTGCAACCATGACAGGTCCATGACAAGGACAAATGGGAAAATACATTGTTTTTACAGCCACGCAATGTTATCATTCGTCATCTCCATACATGCAAAGCTAGAATATCACCCAACTCGTATGCTATTTTCATTGCATATTTCAAGCGGAAGTCAGAAAGAGGCATAGATAGGTCTCATTGATTCAAAATTTCGAAACCATAGTAGAGATTGCATAATCTGGGAAAGACCATGCAGTGGTAGAAATTTTGTCCCAGGTTTTTGTTCTGATTGGTAATTCGATCTCGGATATTAATTACAGACTAATTAATCGCTGCTGTGATTTGGGATGATTTATAGACACATGAGGGACGTAATCTGTTATTTGAAAAAAAAGCCCGATTTCATTAAATTTGAAAAAATAAAAGATGGCAAATAAGCACATTCAAAACGAAGGATACTCTATAAACAAAGGTAGAGCAAATTGATAATAAATTATATAATAAACGTCTATTCATCTGATTAAATTTGATAACAACTTATTTCTATGCCAGCAATTTGTACCAGCGATTCTAATCCTCAGAACGATATGAGAAAGATATGATCAAATATGCCCATGAGTGAAACAATGTCAAGACGGTGTCTAATTAAGGTGCTTCTGGCGCACACGATAAACATGAATCATTCATTAAACTGAATATAAAGTCGATTGTGTTACTCCTTCATCATTCCGATATTACGACTGTGATGAGCGGTATTCCATTGGGGCTTATCCACTAGGTCGCAAGGAACAAGCGATTGCTTACGATATTGGAATGCAGGAATATTTAATTATCCTTTTATTCTTGCTGCTCATAATCGCTAGGCCTTGTGACATAGTGAAGGAGCCCCGTAGCTCCTCATTTAGGTCGCAATGCATGATCGTAAGAAATCGGTCGAGCCTTGCGACCTAGTGAAGCACACCTATTAGTTTCACAGACGTACAATCGGAAAAATACAAGAATGGGTGCAACATGCTTATCAATGAAAGATATCATCATCTGAAATGTAAAATTGTAGTCGGGAGACATGGTATGAAATCGTGGACACACACTATTGATACATTCGTGGAGACATGAATTAAGGGTGGTGAATGTGTTGAAAAGTGTGTGTAGTTTTTAACAAACCTTTGTGGTTGAACAGGGCGAGACAGGCTGTAAGAGCATTAAAATAATGTGATGTATTCAGTGTAAAATTCAATTATCAAATTGGTAAATACCTAGAAAGTCTTTTATGGACTTTTCGGCCCAACAATACAAATTATCTCGCAAAAAGATAAGACGAGAAAACACCATAACATTGAACGTTTGTGTACATGTACATCACAGGCAGAAATCGACAAACAATATCGCAAATATAAGACTACAAATTTATGTCATGATCAGTACAAAAATGATGATAATATTATGCTTTTACTATAATTATTCTTTGTTCAGAATGGAAACAAATGTTCGAAAGCCAGAATGGGGTGAGGTGTGATTGTTATTTTTGTAAATAGTAAAATTATTTAAAATACACAGGTTAGTACTGACATGATGGTGCCAAGAACGTGCAAAGGTTCTTGAATAGGAGTTACGCCGAGGATACACTGACCACTGATACGGCCGATTTAGAGTCGGACATAAATCGGCCGTTGCACTGATTCTACCAGAATGTTTCGATATTAATTGAATTATTATTACACCGTCGGCCGTAAATTGGCCGGCTGGAGTTGCAGTGTATTCCTGGGTTGTTATATAAATGTACTGCCACAGAATGAAGAAGAATATTCCTTTTCTACTTTTTCTGTAAAAATGCTGATTTATATTAATGCCATTGAGCATGCAATTATGTTAATATTCATAGCTAATAGTTATTTGGACTCTCATGAACAAACAAGCTTTCGTCAGAGAATTTGGTGACATTTCAATGTCAATGTTTTAATGTTCAGTCTGAAAGCTTTCCATACAGGTGTCATTTTTCCACTTCAGCATTCATTAACGTAAGTGGTTGCTGTTGGTGGGTTCACTGAGTGTACCAGTCACAGGGAAGATACATAATTGTTAGCATTATTCCAACCGAGGATTACAATATTATTATATGTGTACATATACAGAAACAGAACACAGATAGAAGGGCAACATATAATGGTCAAACTTATGGAATCACTTCAAAAATAGAGGAACTCTTCTATGCCAGGAAGGCATATACTACTCTCATATTGTCGTGTGGCTGCTCCCATATCCAGCAAGCAAAATAACATTTTGGACCTTTAGAGCCTTGGGAAATTGTTTGCTCATCAAATCAAGGGTAGTTTGTGAATATGTAAATTGTAGATTCCCTGCCTTATATACCCAATACCGACTGCGAATAGTAACAGACATGGTCGGTAGTGGTGTCCAAATGTGGGCATCATACCCCCTTGGGACACATATATATTTTTCCAGGGACTATTCATGACTCGATACTAACTTCAGGCTGTCCCAGGATGGTTGTAGTGCCCCTACTAACCGAGCGAATCCAGGTGGTGAATGATGGTGATTCACCAACCAATATAGATGTATGCGCATGAATCATGTCTCGAATGTTGTGAGAAATCAATAGGAGGGGTAAGTGCGTGAGCGAATGTGAGGGAAAGCACAGCTATAAATAGAACCAATCAAGATCACATGTTTACCTTGGGAACCAAAGATGGGGATCTCGGCTTCTGATTGGCTCTTGATAAAGGGGGTGACAAAAGAAGGGCCTGGTCCTATTGGTAAAATATACAAAGCAGTCAATAACAGAACACGAACATCGAAGACACTGTCAAATCTTCAAATAATTCCTTAGGGCTAAAATGTTGATCAGAGGACATAATATCCCCATATATATCTGTGGTTGTGGGTGGATATTTCAGCAAGCGCCTTTTAAAATCTATCTGGACACAAGTTACGAAAGTAGGAAAACCTGTTCATATTTGATCTGCTTTAAAGAAATAGTTATTGAGCTATTTTTCTTCATTAACTTAAGCAATTCCAAACATCAATATCAATAGGGATAGATTGACCATGATTAAAAGTGGGATTATTCCAACTGCCTGAGCCAATGCCATTGGATAATCACTTTAGAATTATCAAACTGGGTGAAAATGAATTGACGCCATCTGAAGTATATGCAAACTATATGTAATTTAAATAAATATAACAGACAATTAAGTAGCATTGGACAGTTTTTATATGGGTCAAAAGTAGTGGATCAGGCAATCTATCTAATCCTGGTGGATTTGGGTGATTTTGGCACAAAGGGAGCAAATCACTTAAGCTAGGATATAAATCATACACACAAGGCTGTTTCGCTTAGATGAAAACTAAGCCAGTGTAAACAGCATCAGTGTGGGGAAAGGCTATTATGCGGGTAATGCTTTGAAGCCCAGAAAGGTCCTGATTTATGGGCTGACGTACGTCACATAACCAAGTTGAATGTCAGGGCTTGATCAAAAGATAACGAAGGAGACTGATTGGCCTGACGGAGACATGCACTGGGTGGCAAAAATATTTTTGGGAAAATTACCAATTCTCAACAAACGAGGGCGGAAATTTGAGTGTTTTGTCGATATGTTGTCAATAATGAAATTGATCAGGTTCCTACAAACAACTGTCCCTGTCAACTGTCTATAAATGATGTTTTGATATCCAGTTGCAATGTTCAATGTATTATATAGCCACATATCCGGGAGACTGTAGCCTGATTCAATTTCGCTTCAAAATTACAAATGAAACCCTGGCGAAAACACTCCATGGAGCGAAAGCTTAAAGGTCTATTGGCTGAGGTATAACCCGAGTAGACAGTTTCGGAAACTAGATCCGACATAGTTTCCATCTAAATACAATTCACTCCATGCATTTGTCCTTCTCGGTCAAAAGGTGTTTTATTGCCATATTGCCATTCCCCCTACCCCACCCCCCAATCGATAGAATTCAGGTCAATGATATTGCATACATTTATTTTTGTCAGATGGGAAATTCATTGTATTGAATTATTGATATGGTGCAGAATGCGCATATCTTACATGCCAGTGGTATTTGCACGTGCCAGGTGCTACTTATTGCCACTCAACTACTATTCCTTCTGTGCTCAATTAATCTGCCTGCACTAGCGAGGTCACTACTGTAATACACAATATTGGAGGTAAGACAGTGGCTATTTTAGTAACAGGGCTAGGCTCAGAGTTGAGAGAGCCCTTTCAAACTGAGGGAAAGCCTCTCGCTCCAAACGAAAAAATGTCATTAAAATGTCATTAGGACGCCTACTTCAGGTCCAGAAAGGCCATTAGCGCAATAGGCGACCAATCACTGACATACTATTCTTATCTGATCTGAGAGGATGTGAGCCTAGACTGCTAAGTTTTTGTCAACTGCCAATTTCTTTACCCAACTACAGAATTAATAATTATACATAACAATATTAAAGGATTTCGTATAGGACAGGTAAATTTAGAAAGAATTCATTTATGGCTATTTGGTAAAAGGTAAAAGATTCTAAAAATTATAGAACTTTTATAACAAGATTACAATTCAGTTTCGGCTCTGTATCCATTATATTTAATTAAAGAAGCAGCAAGAAGATTTGACTCATAATGTACTTGTTTCCCCTGTGTCTCAACTAGTGCGAAATAGGTCGAATATATAAATGCAGTGATGACTGGAGGTATGACGCAAATTGTCATTGGCAATTGAGACCGCATTGGTACCTAATGAAGCAGATCCTTATATAGGTCACGGTCAATTCAGATGCAACTACAGTGAATGCTATCACACCTAACCCCTCGTTAATCAGCTTTTGTCATAAGTGTATCCAGATATAAGTATATGGGGTTAATTAGAAGGGAAACTTTTATGATAGAAGTTCAATTAGCAGGCTGCACTCATCAATATAATATCAGGTTACACAATCAATAGATTAATTTACATATATATGGTCTGGTCACACAGTAGATATGATTCCTAGAGGGTATGGTTCCATGCAGATAATTTGTTTTTGCAATCCATCGTATTCAATTATAATATCGGAAAACATGTTTTTGTAGAAAACCTGAAGATTGGTATCTATAATCGAATAATTCTTCTTAGAGCGCTTTCCTGCCACTGCAGGAACCACTTGTCGATATTTTATCTTTGTTTGCAGACTGAAATAAGGTCTGGGGATAGTTCTTTTCACGCCGCTGGTCCTAATACTGTTTCGGTAACTCTCTTACGGCGATTGAGTGCCGATTGCTCACTGGCAAATACATGACATGTGGAAGGGCAATTAGGCTGCCTCAAATGTTATCGCCAGCGCGTGTATGCCTGAATACCCAAACAGAAAACTCTTAGCAGTTCAATTATTCTATAATTATGGCACCACCTCAGACTATCCATCAAAATCCTCATTACCTCTTTGATTTTCTTCTCCCGGACCTTGATGAGGCGAAAGAGAAATTACTCCCCTTTTTCCTCAAGTCTTGAATTAAGACCAGGAATTCAAATTTTCTCTGAGTTAGAAACTTTCCGGACAGGGTAATTTTTCGAGGGTTCAATGCCCATATCAGTGCATGTCTGTTTTCCATAAGGCCATTAACCTATTTTGTAACTGTCTAAACATTCAATTCTCAGGGGTTTAAATTGTTTAGATAGCACAATTTCCCTTAATGTTGGGACTGTTTATGTGCAGGTTTCCATAAGGTCACATTTACCAGTTGTTTATTATAGATCGCTTGGAGAATCTTACATATATAATGCACCGACAAATGTAAAGTCCCTATTTAGCTTTAGGATACACGTATAACATGATATTACCTCATTCACTTGGTCCTGTTGGTCCTTTAGCATCACGATGCACCTCTCACATTTCAATAGCGTCTGGGCCTTTTGCATTATTTTTGTAACGACATTATCCACCGAGGTCTGTTCTTCAAATAAGTCATGAACAACTTCTAGAAGTCCCTGCAACAGTAAACAGAGATTAATGTATTTGAATTGCTGATAACCGTGCAGCAGGAAGCAAGTAAAAATATTTAGGTGAGGCGGGCGGGCGGGGCGGGGGGGGGGGGGGGCACTGCTTGTGTGAGAATTCCCAGCGAATATTTATACGCCTTACACACTACAAACCAGAGCGAACCAAATCGAACCAGGTCGAATAGTTGTGAACCGTATTTTAAAATCGGAACCATTCAAATTAAGGTGCCATTAATTAGGTATAACACTAGAATGCGTATCGTGGTACTCTGAACAATCCAGTTCTGTTCAAACAACACTATTGTTGAATTCAATTTAAATTGCTGCCAAAAACGAATCGGTTTGCTTCTGTTCTGTTCACACTTGGCTCAATAAGCATTGCGAATGTCAATCGAATTACATTCTAGATCCCACCTACCTGAAATGTATTCTAGAATGCGCTTCAAAGCACTTTCTAGGCCTTAGTGTGAAAGGAATATAAACCGTTAATAAAAAGAAAAAAGTTTTAGCATAAGGAGCAGTAACCAGATTATAGTCCCCAGCCCAACCTACCGGTCACCATTACCTTTTATGAATATTTTATCCTCTCTTTCCTACTTACACATTCAACCTTTTAAAAGACTTAATATAATAAAACTTAATGTACTACACTTTATATAATTTGATATAAAATCAATGGTTTTACCTTGTTCCTGTCATACTCCCTTGAGTATGACTCTATTGCTTGGGCGTTGCTTATAGCCATACCGCAGAAGGTTAAGTACATCTCTAGCAACTGTAAGAAAATAAATAGAACTAGGAGCGTCAGCAAGAAACGCATTCGAAACATTAAGTAGACACTTAGACCTGTGCTTTTATGGGCCTCAAACGAATGAACGTCATTCATTTCACAGGAAAACAGACACAGATCTTAGCGCCAAAATATACAATAACAGATTTCGTGGATACTGCATAACTTCACACAAAGATCTAGATAAAACGACTGTAATATTCCTGACTCAAACTCTTGTGTAATTGACCAGCTAAACCATCTGTACACAGATTATGTATATTTTTCATCATTCAGTTATCATTTCATCTCATTTAACTATCCTTTCTACAGCTCTTATCTGATCTATGTGAATTCAAATTGCTGTTGTTAAAATATAGCATCTCGTTGTATCTCATTTTTCCTTTTCATATAATCATCATCCTTTTCCTCTGTAATAATCCGACGTTAGTCAGGATACAATTAAAACGCCACACTTTGACGCCACACTTTGACGAGCATACTACTAGCTACTATATTCATATGAAATTATAATATAATTACCTTAATTCCCCAGATATATTTACCAGCACCAGCATATATGTAATACGATGTCTTAATTGACCTTACCTTTTCATCATCCTTCGTGAAGAAACCTGGTTCTGTTTTTCTGTTAATGACCTGTGCCACTCCAATAATCTCGTGGTCGGCGTTACACACTGGTATACACAGGAGGGAGTCTGCGTTGTAAGCAAGGGACCTATCCACTGCATCGTTATACCGGGGGTCCTGTGGAGACAGGAGACACATCTTAATTGTGATTTCATAATTTTATAAGGACATTTTTTAAAATATATAGATTTTTATTCCAACGAATTTCATAATGATATAGTGATATGTTTCATCATACATTAATCCATCAATATTTCTAAAATGATAATTTGCTACATCACCTACAGTTTAGAACTTTGATTTCCCATAGTTTCCACTATAGACCTACTATAATGGGTCCTTGGGCATATCAGGATCAAGCAATTACATTTGATTTTTGTGGTTTTTAGGCCATCATTAAGACCTAACCACCACACGTTCGCATGGTAAAAACAAATAGTTATTTCACATACCAGTATCATATATACGTTCAATCAACCATCATCTAACTAGGTGGAACTATACCTTAATTGATATAGCATAATTTCCGTTTATCTTCTTGAAACAAATAACTAATTAAACTAACCAATCATTAGAAAATGGTTTGAGGAATAGTAAAAAGCATATTCCTTATCAATTACAGCCAGACTGTGCCTATTAGAAGAGTCATAAGTATTTAAATCATCTCCTTGTAGCAGCTGCAATAAGGAGATACAATACAGTTCTGCAAAATGCAGTGATAGCATAGAAGTCGTAATATAAGACCCACTCCTTGTAACTAGGAACGCTTATTGAACAAACTTGGGAAGTTTTCAGGTATCGATTAGGTATTTACCTAAATAACAAAACGAGTTATTGTAATATGGCAAACAGACAGCGACTGAATATAAGATTCAAATGCAAATATTTGTTAATAATAACCTGAAGTGATAATATAATAACTTGAAAGGTGGCAATCCTATACTCTGTCTCCTATGGCGAGGGAGGAAAATCTCAGTATGGTCGAGTACAGAAACATCAAAGAATACCGCTCTCTTGGCCACGGAGACCGAGTATAGTCTCCCTCATCATCTTAATTGTCTATTGTTCTAGGTACTAGTGGAAGACCACCATAAGATGAACTAGTCTTGGTAAACGTTTTTAAACAATTGCCTGGCCTTGCTTTAGCATTTTGCTACTGGCCTTGAACCTAAAAATAATAAATGATGTCAGCTGACATCACCAGCCCCTTGATGCCAGCAGGGGTTCCTTCCTATTAATATTAATTAACTATCGGTCCCATGGGATGTCATACTGTGATACATCGGTAACTTATCCTACACCATTGTCTACATGGAGGTGATATGATAAAGGCACTAGCTGGTAGACTCTCTAACCCTGACCTCACTGATTCTATTCTAGTAATGTTTATTAGTACAAATAGGTAAATAGCTGTTGCACTTCTGGTCAGGTGTCCAAGTCTTTCAGTGTATACATACCATAGCGGCAATAGAATATGTCTGGAAAGGGATACAATTTAAATACTAATGTATTGTTGTGTTGGTTCTGTAGGTGGAGAGGGGCGGCGAGGTCCTCTCTACATGGTTCATTGGCCTACTGATTTGGTTAGACCTGCACACTGTGTTTTACATTTCCCTGTGTCCATTTATTTAAGCTACTATATTGCCTTTATTAGCTCTTTTGTATTACAACGCAATGTGCCATCTCAACATATCTGTTCATATTGTACATGTGAATTGATAATAAATTCAATCATATGTTCATACAAAATATGTTCTTTGTCTTTACACCTCATTAAGCGTATCTCACATGTAACCAGTATTTATGTTTGGTGAGTTTATTATTAGATTGACCTCATTTGCCGTTTCTGATCAGTGTTATCAGCCTTATGACGTATATATTTTTTTCTAATATCCAGCCCACTTCAAATAAGAATAGCATTTGAATTCACCACCATCATCGAAATTTAAATTTAAATTCATTCGACCTTATAAAGATAATATGGGACTTGCATATCCATCTTGAATCTTGTTTACATGGGATTATGGGAGTTATGGTACAGCATAAAATCTGTGAATATACTGTTCATCCAGGCACAACTGCTCTTCCATCCGTTTGCACATACTAAAGTTACAAATTGCCTTAAAGCTGCACTCTCAGTTAACCTTAATCAAAACCTAAAGAGTTTCTACTTTCATTTTGTTCCGTTTGCTTCCAATCCATCTAAAAGTCATTTGACTAAAACTTCGGAGGATTTTGTACGATTTTTTTGCTACAAAACCTGTGGTGGCCTCACTTATTATCGCTCACCTGCGGCCGTTTTCTCCCGGTTGATTTTACTTGAAGTTCTTGTATAAACGTATAACAGCAGCAGAACTTAATACATTCAGTCCTATAAGTCATAATATGAGTCAATTTGGTAATATTTTCTTGTCGTAACAACTGAGAATGCAGCTTTAATGGCCTTAATGCTTTATGATTGATGCATCACATACCGCAAGTTTAGAACTATAGCAGGGGATTTGCATGTCTCTCTATCTTGACTCTTGATTCGCATGGAATTATGGGAGTTGCCTGTCAGTGTTGCATGTCAGTAAAAGCTATAGAAAACATGTTATGTTCCGCATGGAATATTTAACAGCGATCTCATGTAAATAGCCATGTGTTTTACATGATTCCATAAAACAAGACTGCATCTTTCCCATCATGGATTTGTTTTTTATAGATCATTTACACAAGCTATGATATTGGTGAAATTATTATATATCTGTATGTCAGATGTGCGGAAATCTTTTTCTAACTACAAATCTCCGTCAAGAATGAAATTTTCTATTTTGTGTTTTTTTCATTCCCAACCCATTACATCTGAAAGTCAACAAGATAGAGAATGAAAGGATTTTTTCCTGTTCTTCTGGGTGCAAAAGTAATCCCCTTCCTAAACATAGGGAATATTCGATGAACCTTAAAATGTCAGGATTGCGCTGCCTAGATAGGTATAGCTTCCTAGATAGGTCAAAATACTGGGTGGGCTGGCAGCCCAGAAAACACACACCCCAGGGCCCTCTAAATCGATAGGGTCCGGGTCTCCGATGCTGTTGACGATTATAATAATATATGGTTGTTTTACTGTGTATGTGTGATAGAGATAAATAAAAGAATAATCGAAAATAATGATATCTGAAAGTCAAGAAAAGTAGTTGGATATAGACTAAAGCATTTTAATAGCAATATGAATGAGCATTCATAAAAACAATCAACATATGGCACCGGGCCCCCTGGTCTCTTATTTTGGGGCCCGGGGCCGGGGCCGAGTTGAGACTATTATTGTTAGGCGGGCCCTGACCCGAGAGGGGGGCACGACCCGCTTAAGAGGGAAATTTGGGGTCCCCGATTTCTTTTGCAGGTCACCCATTATATTGACGTAGCTAATAGCTTCCATTGTACAACACTAAGGGTCAAAGACAGCAATTGAGGCAAACTTTTATGGTCGAGCAAGGAGCATTCGCAACTGTACACGGATGACCTATAGCTACTCGACAAACCAAAGAGGTTCTTTGTCAATAATACAACATGATAGAGTGGACGGTATTTCAGATCCGATGTTCCATATAATCTGAATAAATGTTATACCATCGCAAGAAACATGTCACATACTTGAAGTACAGGAGGATACAACGAAGCTAATGATCACAGACTCCCGGGTTAAAAAGGTCACAAAACATGACAAGTAGGTGGAGGCCTAGGCGTGAAGTTATCCCCTCTCAAGTATCACTTGTAGGCGTCATGCACAGTAGGATACTTGGCAAATCAACCCCTGGAATGTATTAGCGGTATTACCATTTAGTCAGGCACGTACTACTTCATATCACTCATTCCCTTACAGTTCTGTCGTCACTCTTCTCCCTCCTCCATCTCCGTCCTGCGCCCACAGATATCATTCGTGTCATTCTCATATTGAGATACTTGTTATATTCAGTCTTATTATTTCTTTTCCCATGTTTGAGATCTCTATTCTAGGTTAGTTGTACTTTAGTTATCATCAAAGCTTGGGTAGCTACGATTTAAAGTACCGGTAAACTAAATTCAGACAGACCATCAACAGAATATATATTATCTACCAACCGTCAGAATCCCACTGGTGAAGAGAGAGATGGGAAAGAAAGAGGGACTGTGAGGGAGGCAGAGCTGAGAGGGATTGAGAGGGAGGGAGAGAGAGAGGGGGAAGATGAGAGAGGGAAAGAGCGAGAGAGAGGGAGTGGGAGAAGGTGAGGGAGAGAAAGATGGAGAGGAAGACAGGGTAGGGAATACCCCAACCCCCACCCCACCCCTTTGAATCCCATTTCCCATTTTGTATAAGCCCCATTTCCCGAATCCCGCAGGTTTCCAATTTGCAATCCGGTTTTTCTATTTGCACTCACTACCTGGAAAAATTCAATCTGGCTCTGAATCCCTTTCCCGAATCTCGTAGACCCTTTTAAATCTCGAATCCCGACCTAAAATAGGTCCCAATCCCGGTTCCCGAAAAGGTATTCCCTACCATGAAGAAGAGGGAAGGAAGAGTGAGGGAGAGACCGGGAGAGGGAGAGGGGGAAGAGAAGGAGAGAGTAGAGAGGGAGTAAGAATAAGGGAGAGACAGGGAGGGAGAGGGGGAGGGAGAGGGGGAGGGAGAGAGAGAGGGGGGAAGAGAAGGAGAGAGAGAGTAGAGGGGCGGAGAGAGAGAAAGAAGAGGCGAGAGAGCAATGGAAGTAGAGAAAGAAATCAATTGGGAAAGAGAGAAAGTGCATGACAGAGAAAGAGAGAGTGAAAGAGAAAGTGAGAACAGATAGAGAAGCGGAGAGTGGGTGAGAGACATGAATTGAGGGTGAGACTGAAGATGTCGCAAAGGTGTCTAGAGACAACAACCGTTGATTAAATGAAAAATGAGAATATGGCACATGGATCAGGTCGTCAGAAATTGGCAGCTCTACACAGAAGTAAATTAGGCTGAGAAAAGATAAGTATTGCAAGGCAATAGCTGATATTATATTCGGTATTAAGTTAATTAAAATATCTGTTAAGTTGAACTGTATTTTGAACATCATTTTTGTGTAAATTCGAGTTATTTGAGATTAGTATATTATAAGATTGGTGGAAGCAAAGTGTACATTTCAGGTGGCTCCCCCACAAACAGATCAGCATATAATATACCCTCCAGATTCACAGGAGTTATAGGTAAATCATGCCTCGTTCACCTTACATACCCGACAGATCTGTCTAAATAATTATGCACAATATGAAATTCCATATTAGTCACTCAACATCCGAAATCGACTTCTTCAATACCATGCACTAACTGGTATGAGTTCAATTGCAATGGTTTAAATGATTAAATATCATTACTGGACCGAGCAAATTTGATTCGCGTGTAACAATGCTGGAGGGGAATAACGGTCACATATCTAGGATGTCCATCCATTCATTATAAGAGCCATCAGAATTAATTAAATCTAAACTGCCTTGAGCTTAATATAGGTACTTATATTAGATCTCTAGACAAACATCCAACTCGATTCAATAATATAAATATATTGATGGTATCAATGATACTACCCCAATATCATCCACCATTATCTCCCATTATCATTAACTCCATCACCAACATTCACCAAATTGATCACCTATACAAATATATCATTTTAATGATCTTTGCATGACTGTCGTATTATAGGAGAAATTAAACCTTTGCGTCAACAGAATTTCCGCTAGATGAATAAGAAGTATCCGACTGCATCTGAGGCTTGTGCTGAGATTTCGAATTGCTGAAGAGGCCCAAGGATATGAAGGATGGATGCGTGAACGAAAACATTTGTATTGATCCCCATATCCCCGGATGACCGACACAGGGTTCATGTGATGTAGGTCAGGCGAGGCGCAGGGAAAATACTGAATGTTTTAGGGTAGCATGCATGCTTTTACTGCAGGCATGCTTTTTTTAATATGAGTACTATGCAATATAAGGTCCAACATCTGAAATAAATCGGAGACCCAAAACCTTGTGAGTACACTAAGATGCTATAGTATCAAAGGGCATGATTTACGGGTGATCATCATAACGTTCAACATATTTTCTGACATGTAACATTATCTATTCACATGGCCTGCCGCCAGTTCTTACAAGATATAGTTGCTGAACATGCTACCAAGTATTGTTTCCATGCATTAGAAGCTTGTGTGCTTGGACCTCTGCCTATTTCCCCATTAATCTGAACATATCCAAGGCAATGGCGTTGGCAGTTTCCTCCAACACTTCCGACACTATGTATATACCTTCTTGCATAGCGACTTCAGATAAAGCCTAATTTTCGGGACGCTTGAGCATTCCTGGCACACCCGAGAAATGAATATGAGATGCTATCCAGGCGGATAGAAGGTGTGGTAGGGGATCCACGCAACCTTTATTCGAGGCCTTGCAGTTGGGGAGTGACTATGTCCTCAGGTTACCCTCGACCGGGATCTGCCTTGCCTTAAAACGTTGGTTGTTTGTCCGTGACCAGCGGGGCTTAAAGAAGCAAGCGTCCAGCGTCTTTGCTCGCTAAAAGATGTAGCTTATGCCCATATAGTAGCTTGTACCCTGATCGATCAACAGCCTAATCCAACTGGCGAGAAAGCATAGGCAGAGCACATGCCTTTACCAGGGGCTTGGGCGGCTCAACCGAGCCCTAAAAGCACACAGTAATTGGTTTCTCAGAACCTTGTCCAACCTCTCGGAAATCTCTTATATTGGACTCCACTCACAACTGTTTATTTTTATACCCCGGGCCATTCTCCCGCTCACGTCCAACCCGAGACAAGAGGCAAAACATTTCATTGAGTTAATTTTATTTTTAGGATTGAATTCTATGTTTCTTTCGATTTAATGAACTTACAAACCAACCCGATTTCATATCCAACGCTTGTTTTTATCTCCCCGCCCAGCTCATCCAAATGTCTAGTCGGCTACACTTCTAGACAAACAACTCAACGTGGCGAGACAGTAATTCCGTACTGCCAATATCTATTCTCCTTGTTTCCATTGTAAGGCACGCCAACTAAGCGGGTATGTATTGGCCTGCTGCAACTGACTTTTGCGAATTACATGTACTTTGTTGGTTTGCCAATCGGATTGCGAGTAAGTGTGAAGACAGGGGTAAGTCAATTACCGCGCAAAGGAATTGGCTCTTTCTTTAAACCATTTTCCTTCTCCTGATTCTACTTCGAGGACGTCACTACCGATTCTTTGGCAAACCAACTTCAAGCCATCAATATACGCTAAGATCTGGTACTACCCAAAGTCTCATTCTAAGGTATTATTAAATGGGAAAATGAAAAACACCAAGCAACTTTGATTTGCCGGCCCGAGGCGTGGAGTCTCTGTGGGCGGTTTTCACTTGTTCCTCATACTCTCTCCAATTAGGGAGGTTTAAGGTACATGGTAGTGGAGATTCGGTCGCTGATAAATTGATATTGATATTGCTGTTTCTCTACTATGAAGGGGTTGCCCAATGTCTGCAAAGATCTGCACACTCACTGTGTAGTGGGCTAAATAGGCAGTTCGCAGGAGGTAATTATCTGTAATATTCATAAGATCATGCATGTCAACCGGTCCTATAACAACTGAAATCATCTCGAATGTAGCATTTCATGTCAAGGATTTGGCATAATTGTGATAATCGCAGTTGGCCTATAAGGGTGTGTTGTCTTCGTTCCTGACACACTACTCACAGACGTATAAAGCATCAATTTATGTAGACTCAATAATATTTTCACTAATCTTCGACAATTTACTAAATCCTTTCTTCTACTTTTTCATTTTTATTTCCCTTTGATATAAAATCTCAAAAAAAATTAATGTCGAATTGAGATACTGTTGAAACAGAATAGATGCATGTTAATTGTTTCTAGGATATTATTCTGTTAATGAAGAAATAAAAAGAGGTCATCGACTCAACTGAAAATGATAAAGAGTCTATATATAGCCTATCCTATATGAAACACGATATAATGTAGGGGTGAACTTTATATCTCATAATGCAGCATTCCCCCCGACTTTAGATGCCATACTTAATGGACTCTATGGGAAACTACATAATGGAACCAAGAAATTTGAGATCTTGTTTCTATAATTGGTTCCTCGAGGCAAAATAACTGCTCATGTTCCAATAAATCACTTCATCTATTTCTATCCAACCCCTCATCAGGGTGCATGAAGAGAATCCCACCATCGCTGCCTTTTCTCTTCCAAAATAACAAGTGTAATCAGCTGATAGCTAATTCCAGGAAAGGTTAGGCGAAAAAAGGCAATATTTCACCCCTTGTCAATTAGGGATTCTGCTCACGAAGACTTCCCATTTTGATGCCGGTTCTGGGACCCAGGTGTCTTGAGACAGTGGCGCAGTGACAGGAGATATCACGTTTTGTCTCTCATCTGTATAGCAAGCCTTCACCTAACTTGTGGAGTGTGGACGACCCCAAACACCTTAGACACTCTCACAATTCTACGCAACCTCCTGAGACTATTTTAACCTTGTTTTGCTGCCGCTTTCTGTAGGATTTAGCCCATTCAGCAGTGTATGTATCTGGTTGAGTATATCGATACGACCCTTAAATTATTAAATATTAATGCCGAGCCTCCTCTATCCGCAAACTGTCTTCCCCTAAGATGCTATATTTCAGGGCTTATGACTTAAATAGAAGCATACCAATATGGCAACTAGATAGACCTGAAAGAGAGGTATTGAGGAACTAGAAACTTCGAGATGGGGACAACAGCTACGGCTCCGCCTTCCATTCAACGTGAGGAAATAGGATTTTATCTAAACAGATGGAGGAGCAGGGCAAAGATGGCGGATATAGGGAAAAACTGATAAATAGATTCCCATCGCCTGAGATAATTGAGGCCTAGTCACAAATGGTCTTGGTGTCCATGCAATATAGATAAGCATACTGGGAGTATATAGTTATTTTAACCTCAAGCCACTGCGCAATTATTATCTCTTCCACTGCGCCCTCAAGGATTATCGGGCTTAAAAGGCTTAAAAGTTTCTTCAGCAGTACTGCACGAAAAATGTCCAAACAAGCTTTGAAATTGTGATGATTATCAACCTGAGGGAATTGAGGCATAGTGGCGAATCGTTTTGGTGTTCATGCAATATAAAGAAGCATGTTATATTAGGAGTATGTAATATATACAGTTATTTTATCAAAAAACCCATGCGCAATTGTTATCCATTGAAATGTGTCCTCAAATATTATGGGGCTTAAAATGCCGTACTGCATGAAAATATGTCCCAACAAGTGTTGAAATTGTGATATTTATCTGCCTGAGGAAATTATATTAAGGCATAGTCACGAATGGTCTTGGTATTCATGGCTCACATATATTGTCAAAGATACTAGGAGTATATATATATAATTACTTTAATCTCAAACCACGGGGCAATTATTATCCATTCTCCCTTCCAGCGTGCCCTAAGAGTATTGGGTATTAAAGTTTAGTTTAGCGGTACTGCACGAAAGAGGTCCCGACATGCTTTGAAATTGTCACATTCATCGTTTCTAGTTCTAACGTTGTACGATTTCTCATCAGGAATTCATCTCCAGCTCAGATGTGTTTTTTCAGAGAACTGGTCTTGGGGTAATTACCAATAATTAAGATATTATCACTGGAAGTTATCTTTAAATATCTTAAATCCAAATGAGTTAGGTAGAATATTTCATGATTAAAGGCGCTACATGTATGCATTCAACTAAATCTCCGTAATTCACTCTCTCAAACTCTTCATTAACAATATGCGGCTGCGGATATCTTCGAAATAAATTTTATTCTTTAGAAAAACTAATCGTCTATACATTTCCTTTACAAACAGGTTAATTTTATCGAAGCAATGACAAGATCTGGTGAGAAATATTTGAATCTTTCCATATGCGAGTTTAGAACTAGAGATATAAGCTTGTTTGTTTCTCAGCGCCTAATGATTCCACTCCGTGTTATTTTCCGACCGTCCCTTAATTCACTTATGGAGGAATATTTGAGTTCATTACTTTTATCGATCATCGATACCAGTCACTATAATAGGCCATATCTCTTCGAATATGGGAGGTATTAGCAGCGCTTCTCAATCCCTCAGCGTACGACACATCATGGAATGTGGATTTTAATTACATACAATGCTGGCTCATGTTTTGCTAATTACAACTGAATATGTTCTAACAAAGTCGTTAACATGAGAGACGCCAGATGATCTTAAAAATGACAAATGGTATGCATTAAGGTCTGTTATAAATAGATTCCCCTGAGCCTTCATTATAGGTCCAGAGGGAGGCCTGGATCAGTTTCGCTTTAATGTATCTCTTCCCCTTGTGGGCGAGGTGTTTATTGGTGTCTCACAAATAATTAAATTCTTTATTTTCATCAATGTAAAGAAAGTATTAATAGAGAAAGTTTTCTTTCATGATTGATGGAACGTTGGACAATAGCGTCTTGCACAACGCTAAGGGAACCTTGTAATCGAATAAAAACCATGAAATAGGTCTTATGCATGCAGCTTATAATATCATATTATGTAATGAAATGATACATATGCATAGTATAATGTTTGCTTGTGGATGCCCTTTGACAATTCTCCACAATTCGAAAAAGTCAATGAGAAAAGTGCAGGGATTATTCTTGGATAAATATTAACATCATGCCCAGGTTCGAGTTACAAATGACATGAACGATTTATTATAGGATTCTTTTTAATACAAAATATATGGACTCTTCCAAACGGTTTCGTTTACTATTTATCTGGAATATTGCTTTTGTTCACAATTAGTCGTTCTAATCCTGATTATAATGTCGCGGCGGCGTTGGTTTTGGAAAATGAGATTACAGACATCCTAGTTTCTAATGAATAAAACCGCTTTTCACCTTCGGTCTAATTTCTGTTCCAATTAAAGTTCAGGCCGCCATAATCATTTGTTAGCGATCAATATCTTCTGAGGAGAACAGACAGCGTTCATTCTAGTCTAAACATGAAATATTTATTATGAGAAAATTAGCGCAAAAGTGAAATACTTTTGTTCTGAAAATAACTTTCTTTCCACTATAGCCCCGTTCTTCATCTAAATCAAGCTTTATGTAATAGTTATAATCATGCTGAGTTTATATATAGAATTGTTATAAATCTTTAGAACAAAATCCATCTAGACTTACATAGTGATTTCTTACGGGTCATTTTAATGTAGCAGGAAGTTCAGACACTCACACTATACCGATTAGTGACTAGTGGTTGCTGATACTTTTTCTGTAAAGTATGCACTTATACATCCATATAATATACGGCTAGAGCGATTTCTAGGAAAGGAGGTAGAAAAGAAATGGTAGAAAGAAGGTTTTCTTTGTCCAGAATGTTCTCGGAATTTGTTGTTTTACAAACCACTTTACTCATCTTTAGAGGTCTCTCCCCCCTCTCTGGATGTCGTCGTATGTGGTTTGTGAAGGTATTTGGGGTGGAAATGTGAATTGAAGCCTTTTTTAAATTGGGATAACCACACTCTATTTATAGCCTGGGAAAGCCCCTAGGTGTGAGATACTACGTCATTTCCCACAACCTACGTCCAGGGGGACCTAGGGGGAGCATGAGGAAGAGGGGAGGGAGAGTGTGTGTGTGTGTGGGGGGGGGGGGGATCGGAGAGGGGAGGGGGAGCATTATTTTCTAATCAAACTTGAATATATAATTAAAAAGGTTTCTACCACTCTACCAAATGTAAAACAAATGTAAAATATGGAAAACATTATGTAACAGCAACTGCATCATAGAAACTAAAACAAAATGTAATCCAAAATATATCAGGAAATCTGGGAAGATCAACACACTTCAGAGTACTGCTGACAGATCATATATGCTATCCCCTTTTTCTCCCTTATGTAACTGTATGAATAATGAGAAATAAAAGTTCAATTATGATGATAATTAGGAAGAGGGGAGGGAGATGGGGGAGGCAGAAGGGCGAGGGAAAATCGGAGATGGGGTTGGGAGGGAAAAACAGGTATGAAAGACAGAGAAGAGGGGGAAGGAAAAGAGGGAGAGGGGGAAGTGTGGAGAGAGAGAGAGTGACCGTCCGGAGGACGGGTACTTTGCTAGTATAATTATATAAGAATACAAGTGATCATCTCACGACAGTAAGCCTACACTATACCATATTAAGTGGCTGTGGCTGGCAGTACTTGTCTGTAATGTGAATCTAAATGTGATGGTCCACTCACTCTCTAATATTCGGTTGAAGATATACAAATTATAGGCAGTTGCCTTCATCTCAAATTTGTTCAGCCTCCTAGCTCATAGTATCCTTACTCCTTGAACAATTTATGTAACAAAGATTATATCAATTATAACTATTATGATTTTATTATACACGCATTGCTCTGAAAACAACGTATCTAGAGTGATTTACGCATAGTGCGTATTTTACTAGTGATTTACGTGGGGTTGTCATGGCAACCAATCTGGGTTTTTTTTACTAAGATTACCGATAAATTTCAAATTTATGACTCCATTTGTTTTCTACTTTCATGATTAAAAGCATGTATAATAAATCTGGTATGTATAAAGAGTATGTGTTCTAGTATGTCCGGGCAGAACGAACACCACATCTTGCTGTGAGACTGCATTACATTTTCTGAATAAAATATAGACCTTTATAAAAAAGGAAATCATTCAAATATGAATCTGAACTCCATGTCTACATATTGAATATATGAAAGCAAACTTTACAATGCATTCGTCCTAGTGCATTTAAATGCATTCATTTAGCAACTTCGATACTCTGGCGAAAGACTTGGAACCAATAAACGCTATCCCTTTTTACAGGGCATCGCCAATAATGCAAATAATGCAGGGGAAATGAAAGAACTAACCAAATAAAACAGTGGTTGCAAGAAACAAATAAAACCTTTCCAATCCAATAATGAAACTGCCCGGCTACATAAGGCCGGCGTGTAGGGAACAAAGTGTGATGTTGCTGTTTTTGTGAGAGGCAGGGGAAGAAGATGGAAATCAAACACCTTGGGTATAAATAGACGACATCCCCGCTGCAGGCAAACTATAGAAGGGACCACATTTGCCAACAAAATAGACAGGCAGATCCTTGTAGGCTCGTCAAGCACGCCCTTTGACTCTCTTGGGTGGACAAAGAAGAGCTCAGTCGGGTGAAAACATAAGATCGATCGTGCAAGTCCGGGGATAATGCACAGGTCATTCAGAGTCAATAGAGTATAACGCTCATGTGAAACGCTTTGAAAAATCTCTGTAGAAACCTTCTTGACATACAATATGGTATGTTTTCTGCTCCCTGCTTTAGAAGTTTGTTTATCAAGGGAACCATCTGATCTGCTTCGTTTATGTTTAAGACCTCTCCGTTTAAGGATTAATTTGAGGGGTAAAAAGCAAACAGTGTCTACGACCAACTAATTTACAATTAGGTAGTTTAATTTTTTAATGAGATCAGCTAATGAAGCCCACCACCAGGTCGAAGCGTCCAAATTACCATGTATTAATACAAGCCAAATTAAAACATCCATTACCGAAGAAGGTTGTGGTGTTTTTCTTTATAAATACAATTTAATGGAGTATTTAACAAGCTAGTCACCCCGCCCCCACCCAAAAAGAATCCGCTGGGTACAATGCCCTATGAGTCAAGGCGCAGCATCTATAAGAAATGTTGAAGTAGTCATTGGAAACATTAAATGCAAAGGTAGTTAATTTACTAGGTACTTTCTAAGCTGGACTCAAAGTGATCAGGTGTGCTGAAGATGGGCGTCATAAAAGGCCTGCCTCTACTTTTACTTTAATATACTTTTTATATCCTTACCCGCCAAGCTCTTTTTCTGTCACGGATTTCTCAGTTTTTTAAAGGATTTGGAGGGCTACTGTTGCCCTGGTTTATTCTGCTTGTCTTTCAGGTTGGGTTTCATTAAAATAATGGACAGCATCTCCTTAGCATTATTAATCAAGATGAAATGATTCTGTCACCTTAGAAGGGGATTAAATCTGTTTCTTTCACACCTGCCTGACTGATATCATCATACGCATGTGAGTGCTTCCATGTTTATACTGTCATTTGTGTCCGATATGAGATGAAATGGATAGATAGATTAACATATACCCAAGTGCCTGCATAGCCAGGCATTGCACCAGAATCTATACTCAAATTCATGGAAGAGGACAGGCCCTTTATAAGTGTTCTCTCCCTGAGGGCGCTTGACTAATGGGTTACATCAGGGAAGTGATTTCGCCCACGCGCTAACGCTAACGTGAGGCTGAGCCCAAAACCAAACCAGACTGGAATAATTCCAGTTGGAACTCTTTCTCTGTTTACAAATTGTTCACAGTAGGAGACTCGCATGATTGATCGTGCAATTCTGAAGAGGAGGATTTTAAATTATTATGATCCATTTCCAGGAAATGAACTGATCCTAATCCTGTCAAAGTCGCACAAAAGGGATTTAATTGGGCAGTGTTCTTCCTTATGGAATTTCACGCAGGGAATCAAAGGGGAATTTCTCATGTGAACCAGAATGGGAAACTGATTTTGAATTCTGTTCAGAGGATACATGAATCAGGTCGTCAGAAAATGTACAATCGGCAGCTCTACAGAGAAGTATATTCTGCTGAAGTATAGGCTAACAAATGATGATACTGGGAATATCTGAATATATTTGGTATTGTGCCGGTTTAAAACATCTGATAGATTAAGTTGAAGTGTATTCCGAATCTCCTTTCTGTTTTGAATTTGAGATATTTGAGAAGATTGGTAGGCCTACAAGTGAATTGTACATTTTTGTCGACTTCATACAGATTGTGTCAAGACAGTTGGTCTTAATTTTTTAAAACAAGGTCCCTATTTCTAAAAATCGATTTAGAAACTCGATTCAAAATCGCGCTAATGTAATTCCTATATCATCCCCATCCCTCATGTCATAGAAACGAATTCTGATTAATTAATGCGGTCAATTGTGGTAAAGGAGAGCGAGCTGATGTGAAATTGATATATGGAAGTCTTAAGTAGGCCACATCCATTTGTTCATTTGCATCATAAACGTCTTAGATTTAAAGGCAATTAAGCATGCGTAGATGCCGTTTCTCTGTATACCTTTGGTTTTTTTATTGCAGGACTGAAGGTGTCTACAAATCATATATAAAAGATATCTTTAGCAAGTAGAACTTTTTCTTTTCCATTCAGCACATTTTCCAGCTGCCCTTGGGCTTACTCATCTTGCTACTCACAACATACATTGGAACATCACGCGTACCACCCTGTTGTATATATATATGTGATGTCCGAGCGTTGAGTGCACCATCCTACAGCTAATCATACCAGCAATCTCCACTATGTCCAGGCAGAGTCTTATATCATGATCTTATTGATCTATGTTAAAGCTGCATTCCCAGGATTTAAGATCGAGTGGTTCTTCATGAATTACATTCATATTAGTTCCCAAACTCAATATTATCTATCTCTGTTTCAATGAAAAGTAAAATTAATGTCTAAATTCTGTGTTTTTACGATCGGGAACACACAGGGATATGTATAGAAGCCATCATCACAGTTCTGTAGATGCACTGAATGGTCACATGTGGCACCTCTGTGCCACATCAAGCCCCATGTTTCTCTCTGTCTGCCAACGAATTTCCCCCGTCAACGACTATCTGTATGGAACAAGGCTAAGGAGGTCACACTGTTGACTAAGGAGGTCACACTGGTGACCACCAGTACGGGAGGACGAGTATATCTTCTCAAATATTAAACTCCAACCTTAAGAAAGAAACCTTAACGATTGGGATAAGGTGGGGCAGTGTACTAGTTAGCTTAACAAGTGAAAACTGAGATTTGTATAGAAATTAGCTGGGAATGGAGCTTTAAAACGAGGGGTCCAAAATGGCAGCCGGAATAGAAACATATATATTGGACCAATTACAACTTTACTGAAGCTAGAGCGAGGTTTACAAGTTTTGGAGTGCGTTAGAACTCTTCTACAAAGGGCGGTCGTCTAGCTGATACTATTTCAGTGGAAAATCCTAATTTTCCAGTTTTTTGTTAGGATCTGACGAATACCACCCTGTCATTCCTCACCCAGGGAGTATAGTGACCTCCAGGTATGTAGAAAAGTGCTGGAAACAATTATTATAGCCAGTCTAGGCCTAAAGTTGAGAAAGTCCCTTCAAACGAAGGGAAAGCCTCTCTCCTCAAACCGCAAAGTGCCATTATAATTCCATTAAGACCGCAAAATATCATTATAGTAAGTTGACATACCATTCTTATCTGATCTGAGAGTTTGGACCTAGAGTGTATAGCTACCCAACCACTTTGTAGTCTCGGGAAAGCGTCACGTGTATAACAATGAACGGTATGGCATAGATGCACAATATGTTATTATAATTTGTGAGGGAACAAGGAATTATCATATTCTACTGAAGCATTAAACCCGACTCTTGAAATATAGCAGTGGGTCGGGTCATCAGGAAATGTAAATCGGCAGCTCTACACAGATTTAAATTTAGCGAAATAAGGCTAACAAAATACCTGGAATGTATGGGAATATATTTGGTGTTGCGCTGATTTAAAACATCTTTTCGATTAAGTTGAACTGTTATTTTAAACCTCATTTCTGTTTTAAATTTGGGTTATGTGAAAAGGTTGGTAAGTCGAACTGTACATTTTCAGGCGACTTAACCCATAATCGGTCCTTCCCTCTGGTATGTCTGAAATGTAACCTTTCTTACCAGATTAGCATCAATGATGTTGACAGCTTGTCCCGTCTCGGCTACGTGTCCAATAATCCCAGTGCCCCACGGAACGCGCACGACGTTGTCACCGTTGGACGTCAGAATCGTATTAGTTCCCGCATAGACGTCGAATACTTTGGAAACTAACTGCTGTTTGCCCTTAGGACCCTCTACGAAGTACAGCGAGCTCCGGTCAGCATCCAAAAGAATGCAAATGTTCACAAGAATCCTACCCGTCAGGCTTTTCAAGTCAAGGTCGTGAGATATATCTTTTACTATTTCCAAGAAGAAATCCCGTTCATTGGCCATCCTAAGTTGTTTTTTCAGTTCCTCGTCTATGCTAGCGTAACGGGGAAGTCGCACTTTCGACTGGATGAGCATGCTTAGAATGCTTCCGGACGTGGGCGGAAGTGAGAGAAATTGACGCATGCCCTTTAAGCTGTTCCGCCGCTTTTCTAATTTACTCGATTCCGTATTTCCTGCACTTTCGGTGGTTCTGAATATTCCGCGAAGTCTTGCCCGGGCAAAGTCTTGTCTTAAGTATTTCCGCGAGTTACTACGTTGAGGGGGTTTAATTTGCTTAGCACTCGTCGAATCCGGTTCCGTTACAAAAAACATGGGGGTTTCTGATGGCTTGAGATCTAAAGGTGAAGGTGTAGGTGTAGGTCCGGAATTGTCTATCTGGCACATAGATTCTCTCCTCCCCGTTATGATATAGTCCTGTATGGTGTGAAACCCGTGCACCATAAGCCATTTGTTTATCAGTGTGATATCTATCTTCCTCAGAAAGTAATCCTGGGTCCATTCCCAGTTATCGTCGAGCCAACCCTCGACTTCCGATGCTTGGACCACCATCTTCATTCGTCTCAGCTACTATACCGAGCGACTGCACCTATGATTCCATCGTATCCTGAAAAGTAAAAAGAGAAATATGTTAAATTTGTAATTGGCACGGCTTTTGTATGCAAAAGAATTGAGTCGGTGATAAAGTTTTAATGAAAGTCGCAAGTCCGGTCCGTGAGGGCGCATAACAAAAAGCCTAAATGCAATTCATAACTTCCATAAGAATGGAATCTAGATGTGTTTGCAAGGATCACCCCAATCAAACAGTTATCTGCAGTCTCTGCAACCTTTCTAATGCTTTACGCGAAAGATTCTATTGTGTAAAGGATTAGAAAAGTTGCAGTGCTGGGCAAATCTATAATTGACCTCAATGGAAGCCAGTGTGAATCAGATATGCCTTAATTCGGTTCCAATCAATGCAGCAACTTTAGTTATCGTAATATTTGTCAGGTTAAAACACAGATTCCTTGTAAATTATTTTTGTATTATTATCGGCATTGGAATTGAAACAATGTATGGAATACCATATCAACGGGCACCCAAATACCAAAGCCACTCTTACACGAGATATTTCAGCTAGCTGCATGGTTGTGGTTATATATACAGAGGCATACAATGGATTTAGGGTATGGATCTAGAGGCACGGCTATACAAGGGGAAATGAGAGTAGTGGTCACCATATCCTTCTGCATTGCCAACCCCTTGTTGGCCAGAAAGACATTCAGCCCTATTGTCTGCGGAGGCAATCCGGTGGGTCGGAAAGACATGATCCATTCCAGGGATAAATCCCAGGGCTCTCTCTCTCTCTCACACACACACACAATTAATTAAAACCCTGGTACTATACCCTGCTGTAGGTTTTCCTAGGTTAATCAACGGATCCTTCTATATCCCAACGTGCTTAGCTGAATTGCTATTGCAATGAAATACAGTACTTGTAAAACTTCAGAGAAATAAAGTATTTTTCAATTCAATTCAATTCTGTATGCCTCTAAAACTTCAATCTTTGTCAGCGTTTCGGATATCCTCCGATATAAAGGCTTTAATCGTGTAAAATAATACTTGTACTATCAATTCTAAATAGGATCCATAATAATACCAATATTGTTCCGATTAGACCCACACTGTCGGTAATACTGGACATTGGCTGGCTTTTAAAGCTATTTACTTTGGAATCGGTAGGTAAAAGAGTGAGTACTATGCATTCATTAGGTTTAATTAAGGAGAAAAGGGAATCATACGGTACAGGAGTCACACAGAACACAGCAGGGGGAGTGCATCCTTGCGGAAACATCCCGGCCATCGGTTATTACCCGGCTCCCATTACAGCACTTCCCAAGCCAGCTCTTACTTCAGGGCCAACCATATATTCAGACATAGTAAAATGAGGATAGATATGATTAAGTCTATTAAAAATAGTCATACATCGAATACACCCTAGTATCGATTGTGTATGTTCGTATAAGATATGCCTGTTTTTCTAATTGAATATTTTCCTTCTTGGACGGCGCACTATAGCCTCCCAAAATTATGGTCATCTCCTAGACACATATATATGACCAATTGTGGGTATATTTTGCTGGGCCTATAACTATTATTATATGCCCATCGCATCCAACTCCTAATTTGATTGGTCGCGTCCCTGGGAAAACAAGTAATTTTAATGAAATAACACAGGCGCGAAGTTCATAAATAATCGACCATGCGAGCCAACTCTTGTTTAGATTGGGCCTTTCCAGAAATAAACAGCCTACCACCAAGGCCGTCTCTAAAACCCTGGACTGTTGGTTGTCCTTTCTGAGTGCGTGATGTGATGGTATGACAGAAGTACTTGTCGCAAATACTCAGGATTATCTTTGATCTCCGTCACACGATGGCAATAACTGTCAGAGATCTCTTTACCCACTACCACAGGCACCGCCTCCTCTAAAAATAGATTCTGACCATTGGAGGAATCATGGAAATGGGAAGCCAAGATTTGAAATGCGGTGCAAGTGTAGACGAACATTCCGTTCGAATGATATGGAGGGGGAAAAAGATAATCAGACGCAGTTAAGCATCATTTCCCCTACTCCAACATAGAAGGCAAAGGGCACTTCACAAATATTTCTATGTGTGCTTGTCTTCAAGGGCTAATAAGGGGAATGTTACATAAGAGGAACTGACTTAGGATGAAAAGGAATCGAAAATGCCGCAATAGGATTTGGTTTCAGGCAGCAATCGTTTCACTACTTTGACTGTATGACAGAATTGTGTTTCTATGCGCCGGAAACTCTTTTTCGTGATTTAGTATGTCGATGCCTTGTGCATTTGAACTTGTTCTTAAAATTTTCATTTCATATTATTTTTATTCAATGTATTACTTAGTTGATAATACAGTTAGTGGTAGGCCATCTGTCGATTTATGTAAATCACTATTTCACATTGTTTAGCTTGAATTGAGAATAGTGTGCAATGTATATACTGTTTTGGCTAAATAAAAGCATTTAAATACAAAATACTAAACATACTTAACAATGGTACATCCCGCAGTTTGCTAGGGGGAGAAGTATATGGAAGTACCCATTTAGTCGGGTAGCGCGGTCATGGTTAATTATCGTTGATGATTCACATTTCTAGTTACTTCCCTCAGGGTTAAATCCAAAATTGCTCATATTTTCACGTAACAAATCATAATAAAACATAGTATAGGGCTAGGTGTCTCGCGTATTGTAACGGCTAGACAGGATGCAGGGGAATACATAGTATACCACCGTAGATGTAATAAATTGTCCTTTCGGTCAGCGACCCTCTGTTTAAAATTGTCTGGGCCTATACCTAACGTGTTTACAAACTACTCGAGCTCCAATCGATGCTAGATTTAAATTGGAAAAATACAGGTTAACTAACGACGACGAGGGGTGGGGGTGAAGCCGATATGATATATGGCTTCAGTACTTATAAACGGAATTGTCTTGATATATCGGATGTTTTTCCCTTTTGCGTCGAATCTATGCGGCAGATGTATTCACAGGTTTTCCTTTCGGATCTTTTAATATTATTGTATGCCTCAGTAGTGTACAAGCCAATAGGGCAGGATAAGAACCAATAAATATGTTACAAAAACAAAAAAAACTATAAACGGAAACATTGTCTTCTTTTGTTCACTCTGTACTTTAATAAAATAAAAACCCAAAGGAAATACACGCAAACTAGCACTTGCTCTTCGCCTATATACTTTCTAGGTGAAGTCGTCTGAAAATGTACAAATGGCCTTCAATACTCTTCTAAAATAATCCAAAAATGAGGTTCAAAATACACATCAACTGCGCACATATCAGATGCTTTAAATCAACGCAATACCAAATATACCCAGATATTGAGAGTATGTTATCATTTGTGAGCCTAATTTAGATTTTACTTTAGAGCTGCCGATTGTACATTTTCTAACCCATATACTATATATTTACATGCAAGGCTCTACTTCCCACACTGATGAGATAACATCTAGAATTATCACATATGTCATACTTTATGCTCAGATCAAATGCGTCTATAATAAGAATGACTATGGGATATGATGCTAAATCCTACCAATAAAACTTCCACAGCACGTTTATATATAGCCACAGTAAAAGGCTAGGGGACGAACACATCAGTGACATATCAACTTGGGCATTTAGACCGACCATTGAATGAACATTCATTAAAGCGCTACCCGTTACGGTAAATACAATTGGCGTTTAAATCAGGGCTCCGAGAAATCAATGTGGCTGTTTAGTACAAACACGTATATATATATACACTTTTAGCATACTGTACTATTGCTATATTATTTCCTCGGTTGACTTATTTCCTCGGTCAAGGCCTGTATGTGCACGATTGAAGTTATTATCAACAGAACTATTCCAAAGACATTTAAAACCAAGCAACACTATGCAAATAAAAAATTATTCATTTATATAGAACAAATAATACACTTACTTACAATCAGAATATCTGTCCGAATATCTCGCTAATGATATAAAAATACTACCAAGGAATTGTGTTAAAATAGTCAGAATCACATAATCACATATCCAAGGATATGTGGATATTATCTCTCTTCGACTACCAACGAAAATATAATGACTAACGAGATAATGTAATGGAAAACACCCTTTCGCGGACCAGTGAGATCATAATTATGTTTATTTGCCCATTCGTGCACTACCCAGAGTGTAAAAGGTGAGGCAGGATTTAAGTACGACCTGGACATCGGGACTCAGTAATGCGAGGTAATTACATGCATGCTTTTGACACCTACTCTTCAACCCCTCACTGGACTATTTCTTTTTACCGGTGGCTCTGAGTCCCTCACCCGGGGGACACTTATCAATGGGTTTCCACGACATATCCTGCCCCCTTTCCCCAGAGGTAGAGGATAGCATTTGGATCTCTGGAAAGATCCGATTCCACATTCTAAATAATGCCCTTGATTATAGGGAGATCTTTTATATTGATTCAATGCAGACCTTTCCAAAATATGCCTCATCTTCCTCCTTAGATTTGTACAGAAATTTCGATCCGATAGTCAACTTATCAAGGTACATTCACGCAACAGGAATTCCCCCAGCAGCGCAGGTGCACCTTATGCCATTATGTTCATACATGTATGTATGTACTTTGATTTATTCCTATGTACATACCCCAGAAATAATTGAGGTCTGAGTGTATGAACCCCGATTTCTTTCCAGCAGGGCAGCAGCGGAAGGTTCAACACCAAGGGCTAGAAGGTTGTAAGGTATAGAGCTCCTAGAATATAACTCAAAGCTTTGAGTAATGTACGGATCTTATATGGATAGAAGATGGAGGTTATGGCCTTAAAGGCTCAAGTTTCCACGCGATGTCTATAATTCAGTTCATTTTGGTGACGAACCAGTGGTGTTTTATGTGGATCTATCATATATGAGAACAATTCTGAATTAATACATATAAAAGGTGCATTCTCAGTTAACATCGCTCAAAAACTAATTATTTTCTACATTTTGTTCCATTCTTTTCCAACACATATAAAGGTTTTGACCACAATTTGTTTAGGATTGTGCCGGGTTGTATACATTTGCTACAGAGCTTCATATAAGCTCACATTCATAAACTTTCCTGCGATGGCTTGACTTATTATCGCTCATCGACGGCTGTTTTCTCTCGGCCGATTCGACTTATTAAATTAAATTAAATTAAACATATTAAAGAGCCCTGAGATTCAGGCCTGGGGAAATCAGGGCCCTTCCCTTATAAAGAAGTTGACTAATTAAAGCGGAGGATGTACACTTCAAATATCCCAAACTATATGCCCTATAACGAAATTGGTATCTTTTGTGGAATATTCACTGTGTCAAAAAGAATAAACCTTTCTTAAATAATATCTTTAATCTACAAACATAATCCTGACTTGTAGGAATTTAAGTAATGTCACTGAGTACATTGGCCTATGCTGCATTATATATGGAATGCTGAATATCCTTGATATTGTTTTTTATTTTCAATTTGGTCCTAATTCGTAATTAGCCTCCAACATAAGCTAGAGCATGTCAGTCATGTGCTGAAGAGACTGTTGATTCCAACCAGATAAGATCAATACTTTTCAAGGTTTTACCTGAGTTCAAGTATAATTCCCCCAGAGAGAGAAAAACTCCCTAATTATGTTTATGTTTACTTCGATCCTATAATTATATAATCCCCAAGTACGACACGATATGGCCTTCCACGTTTAAAACATTTCCATCATGTGTGAACGTTACTGCTGAATTAAATCAGATGAGATCCTCACTTTCCAAGGTTTTACCTCAGTTCAAGTACAATTACCCTTGAGAAGAAATTGCCCAGATTGTATCTCATGAAGGATTGTTGCTATTACCCTTTCGTGACTGGTAATCCATCGATCACGCTCCCGACTTCGGCTATGGAGCTCCTTAACTAGGACATATTGAACTTCTTCTTTTTATTGAACTTTTGTTCATTCAATTGCCTATGCTAAATCTGAGTCTACTTAAAGCGGCAATCTCAGCTATTTCAACAAGCAATATCTTACCAAATTTATGACTTATAGTCGAATTGGTCGAGAGAAAACGGTGAGTGATGATAAGTGAAGCCACCGCAGGAAAGGTTTTCGGTGGGGCTCCGAAATACATGTGGACGTTTATGGACTTTTTTTACCAACGTTATCTGAGAGTGCAGCTTTGACTAGCACATTGAACTTTGGTTAATTTAACCCTTTAAGGGCAGAGGGTCTGATAAGGGAGGTTGTCTTTTAAATTGTCCCTTATTGTGGCCGTACCAAGCATTATAAAAACGAAAAAATCTTTTTAATACTCCAAATATTAGTGAAGTTATAGTCTTTCAAAGTTGCCTGCCTGTTAAATTTTGAGCTAAACTACTTAGCCTAAGTGACTTTTTAAAAGGAGATAGATGATGTAAAAGGCAATGATGTCTAGACAGTGAAAATTAATCAGGACAATGCCACATAGTCTTTTTATCACCATTTTGCTGTAAGAAATGCGATTTGTACTGAGTAAATTGCACATGAACCTAAATTTTCTGCTCTACTTGTTATGAGTTGTAATTTAGAAATTTCATGTTTTATGTCACCATAGCAACCATTTACCAGATATACACCTTTTCAATTGAAAAAAACGGGCTGTTTGGTTGCCATGGAAACCATTCTAAAGGAACCATTTTCAAAATCCATCAACTTTTACGACCATTCATTTTATTCAGCATGAAAAACTGAATGAATGGCATTTTTTCAAAAAAATAAATTTAGATTTAGTTTTTTTCCAATTTAAGAATGAATATTGCATAAATAGAGTTATAATTCTTCCAATTTAGCCACAGTCTTTTATGGACACCAAATTTTCTGCATCTACCAGGCACAAGAACATTTTTTTGATTATTGGTCCTTACAACATTTGGAACACATTGACATAGGAGGAAGAGGGTAAAATAGCAGGTTTTATTAAATGAATAGCATGTCTTATAGGCAATATTATGGGGAAAATGACCCAAATAATAGTGCATGAATGCACTACTCGCCCTGATAGGGTTAATTGCCTCTGGTAAAAATCCTTGATCTACTTCCATGTAGAAATAAGTGGAAGGATTCATACAGAAGTAGCTAGTATTCATTTCAGCGGAGTCCCCCTATAACTCCCTCCACCGAACAAGTGTAATATTAAAGGATTAATGATTGACATTGAGGGCTGCTGGTGCACTATTTCGTGTATAATCCCGAGGCGTAGTGTACCAGCAGAGCCGAAATGGAGGTTATTAATCTTTTTAGTCTCTGCCTTAGGTTGTTATAGCCCCTGGACTTCAGGCAGTGACTAACGTCAGTAAACTCCCAAACACAAGTGTCAGTTTCAACTAGTCTAAAACCTTATCCATCCAATTCGAAGCATCATTGTAAGCCCCATTTTGGAATGTCTCCATTTTGACAACAGTTTTATGTTAAATAAAGGGACGATATAGAGAAAAAACATAAAATTATCCCAATACATAGCACCAGTCACTTGATATCATTTACACAAATGTAAGATTAGTAGACAAATACAAGTAGACTCATTGGAGTAAATGATCCTCCATATATTTTTGTCAGAAATACCCTGGACATGTCCAAATGCCATAGTCTTAATTAGTAGTTATACATGTCTGAAAACTCCTAGTGCACTGCATGGTTAGTGAAAGGTCAGCAGTATTAATTACTATGATTGATTGCAGTTTCTTGGTGTTAAACAATACAGAGGCATGTCCTTGTACGAATACAATAGTATGCCAGAATACTGTCAATATGTCATGATGTAGGGCACCTTTACATCTACACGAGGACTCAACGACTATTTAATCCAACTTATATTATGCTTACAATGGTAAGGAAAACAATTAAGTTTCAACTGTAGGCTACAACAGATTAATGTTGGTCAGAGTCAAACTCAAGATTTTGAAGTGGATGTTTCCATACGCTATTCTATTTCATCTTGCTTGAAAAATAAGAAAATATTTGCAGAAAATACCAAGTTTACCATCAGGGCTATGTTTCATAATAAAACCTGAAGGACCTATAGTCCACTAAGCCGATTCTCATGCGATTCTCACAGAAGTTAGTGGGAAAGAGTCCTCTGCGGCGGAAAATCGCATGAGAATCGGCTTTGTGAACTAGGCCCTTTGATTAAAATTTTCCTTGCGAATTTTCCTTTTCCTTGCTTTGGTAGGACATTGCGTATATTATAGCAAATTCCTTCCCTAAAATCTCCTTACCAGGTGCCTAGGGAGGAATAATAGCTAAGTAAGAACAATCTTAGGTACAGATTTGTTATGAAACAGAGCACAGGTCTCTTTAAACCAGGAAAAGGCAAGGAGCCTTGAAATGTAATACCATCTACTACGTTTTCTCTCCTTGGGGGGAAGAGATATATTCTTCAAGAAAGTTGGGATTAGATTTGTATCCGGCCTGCAATCCAACATATATCAGGTTTCCTGTGGGAATCTATATGAATTGGCAAAGTATTGAACGCTAGCTCTAGCTTGACAGATATACTTTTACCTTTTTAGCAGTTTCGTTTTCAAATAGAAGACCAAAGCAAACTATATTGATAGAGCCTAGATACGTATGCATTAAATCTTTCTCTCAATCCTACCGACTTCCGGGAGGAAGCTTTTGAAAGCCCTGTATATAATATGCAGTTTGGCATAATGAAGAGTATGACAATTCATTCGCGAAAAGCAAGACTACCGGAACTAGGTCTTATTAAAAAAAAATTGAAAATCTATAGTATATAGACCAAATGGTAGACGAAAAAAGTGACTGCATATCCATCTAAACATAAAGACGGAACACTTTCTCAGGAATTAGATAGGCAGTGATGTCGCTATATTTCTGGCTCACAGATCAGCGTCTGACATGCAGACAATTCCTGAGCTCTATCGTGATAATAGCTTAAGCCGAGTGGGTATCAATATCACAGTGGGATGTCTACCACGGAACACTTTGCTTTCTTAATTGCACTTATAAATACAGCTAAGATATACACGAAAAGGTGCTTTCGGAATAGATAGGAAATGTCGGAACGAAAAGAAGGTCTACGTTCGTGAAGGATGATCTTCTTCACTTCAGCCAAAGAACAAGTACTCCCAAGTGAACTTTCGCTTCTGGGATTTCGAGGGAAAGGTCTCTGAACAGACTGTCAGATACAAATAGGAGAGGACGAGGGGGACACGGAGGGTGAAGAAAACTCCAACTTACTCCTTCCATCGGTCCCCATTATTCATTCATTGTCCTCTTCCGTCTATCTATGGCACGTTTTAAGTCTTTTTAAGGTCTTTTTAAGGTCTTATTTTGCCTTTCCACCAATGACCCTCAATTTAAATCACAGAACATATATATATAGAAGAACATAATAGAGACAGGGGTGTGGGGTAAAGTTACATATATTATATATATAATATGGTTCTTATTTGTTTTGGCACACATCCTAAAGTCTGGTTTTAGTCTGTATTCTATTTGTCTTTGCCTCGATGTATCGTGAATAGGTTATAATATAAGGTTCTGTGGAAGTTATAATCATTCGTAATTAACATGCTATATAATGAGCGGGGGTGGGAAGAATCGAATTTCCGTCAATTCAGAAATGAAGAGTTTCAGAGCGGTGACGTGATAGGTTCTAGGTCATTCCCCCGCCAATAATCTCCCCACTGACAATCTCCCCGCCGCAATTTCCCCGCAAAAATCTCCCCGCCATACATTCTCCCCGCCGACATTTTCCCCGCTATTAAATAAATGGACTATCACTCACTAACCACCGATATCCAAGCCTAAGAAGTTGAGTATATTCAAATTATGAAAGGACATTTGAGACTGTACTGTCAGATCTGGAGAGAAATATATCAAAGTATATCATTGTGCATTATGTATTTTACCCATTTTATAAGATCCCTACTCCTCTAAAAAAGAAGTAGGCGGGGACACTGGACACCGACGTGACGTACGTGATACTCTAGATATCATATACGGCTGGGTTAATTTCTAGGCCTCAAGGCAGTACAATGGGAAATCTCGTGTTAGACCATTCATACTTCGACAGTTGTGATGAAACCCACGTCAATGTATTTCTCGCTAACTCGAAGAATAGGTGCATGGTATGAAGGGATTATGTTGAAGCTTCAAAATGTTTAGTGTTCGAATGGTTTTCCAAAGGGCTTTTGATAGATCCAAAATTCCCTATCTCAAAAGCTATTCCGGTAGCTATCCCATATTAACCAAATGTTTACAAATGCTTTTATCAGAACTGAAGCCACGATGATAAGGCCAATGCGTTTCTCCACTAGGCATTGTAGATGAAAATATCATTTTGATTGTGGGTTTATTCATTCTAATTTATATAAAAGCTGTAATTGCCCAATACGACAGATTGCAGCAATCAGTACAATCGCAATCACTTGAGCGTGATCACTCTCATGCTACTCACAATGGACTAAAATATTTGCATTTTCCTGCGAATGTGTCGCAAGTGTTGCATGCAGTATAGAATTACCAGTGGATTCACCATGTTTTTCTGCAGCCACTTTATGTTCCAGGTATCACGCGATTGCAGATATATATGACTTTATATGTGCATTTGTAGGTAAGGTATCTTTACAATTCACAATGTCCTTTGAACATCACACTTCTATTGCCGCAGCTTACTCCAGCGTTTGTGTGAGACCTACAGAGAAACCTGCGCCAATGAATGCGAAGGAAATGGGAAAGGAATTGCCTCGCATGACTGTATTGCTCGGGGGACCAACTTGCATGCAAGGTGGCAATGCTGGTATTGGTATTTCAAATACGAGTAGATGGATCGGGGTAATAGAGCGTGACATTCGACAATATGGAGAGAATCACTTAGATATGCGCCCCTCTCTCGTCGCTGCTAATTCTCACCTATCGATCAGATCAATGTAAAGCCCCCTCTCCTTAATGCTTTTAGATACTTACAAGGCCAATGATATGAATGGTCTGGAAATGGATCCAAAAGGGGATATATGCAGCTGCGCAATTGTGATATTATATATATTTGATACGAATAATAGAAGTTCGGCCTCTCTCAGTCCTTCTGTGGTATAATACACACAGTATAATTTAAGCGACATAAGGCCCATAAACATGTTTCCAGACATCCCTCCAATTGAGCCCAACTTTTTAATTGCGTATATATATCAGAGCTTACAATGTGGTGAACGGTTTGGCACAACTGTCACTTCTTAGAAATTATTTTTATTGGCCAGGTTGCCATGGAAACTCTCCCTGAAAGATTTTGAAATTGTGAAAAAATAAGGACCTTGTGGTAATCAAATCCCTCCCATTTCATGAAAACTTGGAGAAAAAAAATGTATCTCTCCAAGTTATTGTAAACAAATTTCCACATAATTTATGTTGATATATGACATGTGTGATTTCAACTTCGTCAAAAGGAATAAAAACAGTATGTGTCGAGGGTCGAAATGGTAAAAAATGACCAATTTCGGTATGTTTTTGGCAGACATCGGGGAAGAGGAAACATGTTGTCTATAATCATAATGATTATTTTATAATATTGATATCCAAATTCCATTGATGACATGTAGTACAGGCATTTTAGCATGGAACCCGGAATAAAATAATGTAAAGCTGATTTTTGGATATATGATGCGGGACACATTGGGGATCATTCCCTGAAAAGTCCCCCTCTGGGGACCGTGTGCTTTTTGAGATTTTGATGTTTTTGTGTCATTTTCCACAAAATAGCATTGGTCTCTATGGGAAAAAGCACCTGGCTCAGGCCATTATTGCCAAAATTAAGAATATTAAGCATTGTTATTTGCAAGGAATATAACATATATAAAATATACTGTACAGGTTGGTGTTTTATAGTAAACAAGTATGTATGGAGATTCCAAAAATATATGTTTTAACAAAATATCTTTATTTTTTAATTTTGTTACCATGGCAACGGTCAGATTTTGGTGAAAAAAGCATTTTTTCCGATCAGGTCATACTATTTGGGGACCTAATTGTCTACATTGTGCATGTTGTGACACCTTTTTGAAATTTGGCATGGTGTTAAATAAGGCCTGAAATTTTCAAAAAGCACCAGCAACAAGTTGGTAGACACCCCTGGTGGCCAGTAGCTTCAAAATTCAAGATGGCCGCCCAAAACAGTAAAAATGGCATATCTTGCCTTCTATTTGTTAGATTTTCAACTATAATACCAGTTTATTGATGTTTTTAAGTATGAGGAATTCATTTCTCAAGGTCAATTTATGTTTCAAGGTCATTTTCAAGGTCAAAATCCAATATGGCCGCCACTGAGTAACAAGAATGTTATCTCAGCGCTCATATATGCATTCAGTGGGTTTACATATTGATGAATAAGAACAATTTTTTTAGGATCAAGGATGTGAGGAAATAATAATTATTTCATGTAACTTTTTGCTTTGAAGGTCATTTTGGAGGTCATGATTCAATATGGCTGCTGCTAGGAACGACAATATCATATATCTTAGCTGCTGTTATTGCTAGATTCAAGTAAAATACCATTTTACAAGTTTTGAGGTGTAAATCGATGTGTAACAGCAGTTGTTCAATGTTTGTAGGTGTAATGAATCCATTTCTGCAATCATTTCCTGCTTCAAGGTCATTAAAGATCCTTTTCAAGGTCAAAATTTGATATGGCTCCCAGATCAGTTGTTGCTGAGTAAGATTTCAGCCTTTGTTGAGAAATGACTTGGAAATAGATCCCTCACACCTTAAAATATAGAAAAACTGGTACTATACATTGATTTAGTGGCGAGAGCAGCCAAAATATATGACATTCTGATTCCTGAGAGCAGCCATATTGAATCATGACCTTCAAAAAGACCTACAAACATTGCCTTCTATTTGTTAGATTTTCAACTATAATACCAGTTTATTGATGTTTTTAAGTATGAGGAATTCATTTCTCAAGGTCAATTTATGTTTCAAGGTCATTTTCAAGGTCAATTTATGTTTCAAGTTCATTTTCAAGGTCAAAATCCAATATGGTCTCCACTGAGTAACAAGAATGTTATCTCAGCACTCGTATAAGCATTCAATGGGTGTACAGATTGATGAATAAGAACAAATTTTTTTAGGATCAAGGGAGTGAGGAAACAATTTTTCATGTCACTGTTTGCTTTGAAGGTCTTTTTGAAGGTCATGATTCAATATGGCTGCTCTCAGGAATCAGAATGTCATATATTTTGGCTGCTCTCGCCACTAAATCAATGTATAGTACCAGTTTTTCTATATTTTAAGGTGTGAGGGATCTATTTCCAAGTCATTTCTCAACAAAGGCTGAAATCTTACTCAGCAACAACTGATCTGGGAGCCATATCAAATTTTGACCTTGAAAAGGATCTTTAATGACCTTGAAGCAGGAAATGATTGCAGAAATGGATTCATTACACCTACAAACATTGAACAACTGCTGTTACACATCGATTTACACCTCAAAACTTGTAAAATGGTATTTTACTTGAATCTAGCAATAACAGCAGCTAAGATATATGATATTGTCGTTCCTAGCAGCAGCCATACTGAATCATGACCTCCAAAATGACCTTCAAAGCAAAAAGTTACATGAAATAATTATTATTTCCTCACATCCTTGATCCTAAAAAAATTGTTCTTATTCATCAATATGTAAACCCACTGAATGCATATATGAGCGCTGAGATAACATTCTTGTTACTCAGTGGCGGCCATATTGGATTTTGACCTTGAAAATGACCTTGAAACATAAATTGACCTTGAGAAATGAATTCCTCATACTTAAAAACATCAATAAACTGGTATTATAGTTGAAAATCTAACAAATAGAAGGCAAGATATGCCATTTTTACTATTCTGGGCGGCCATCTTGAATTTTGAAGCTACTGGCCACCAGGGGTGTCTACCAACTTGTTGCTGGTGCTTTTTGAAAATTTCAGGCCTTATTTAACACCATGCCAAATTTCAAAAAGGTGTCACAACATGCACAATGTAGACAATTAGGTCCCCAAATAGTATGACCTGATCGGAAAAAATGCTTTTTTCACCAAAATCTGACCGTTGCCATGGTAACAAAATTAAAAAATAAAGATATTTTGTTAAAACATATATTTTTGGAATCTCCATACATACTTGTTTACTATAAAACACCAACCTGTACAGTATATTTTATATATGTTATATTCCTTGCAAATAACAATGCTTAATATTCTTAATTTTGGCAATAATGGCCTGAGCCAGGTGCTTTTTCCCATAGAGACCAATGCTATTTTGTGGAAAATGACACAAAAACGTCAAAATCTCAAAAAGCACACGGTCCCCAGAGGGGGACTTTTCAGGGAATGATCCCCAATGTGTCCCACATCATATATCCAAAAATCAGCTTTACATTATTTTATTCCGGGTTTGGCCCTAAATCTACCTAAAATGCCTGTACTAATGATGCATTGTAATATCTAATTCTCAAATAATTGGCTCTAAGAAGAAATGAAAGTAAACTCATGTGAACTCAATTGGAAGACTAGTGAAATGGTGAATATGGCCCAAATGATGGCCAGAATGATGACATTACAAAAGAATTGAACCCAGGTATGCTTAGTTTGGTTGCCATGGTTACATCAGTAATTTCAGTTACAAAAACAAATTAAATCTCAAGGATAGTGGTATAAACTATACGAGGTACTGGAGAAACCGATGCTGAGAATATATATTCATGGGGAAATAAAGAATCATTGCAGTGAATATCTTAATATTCTCAATATTATGCCTTAATGGGAACCTTAATTACCAACTTTGCATGTGAATCGCTGTCACATAAATGTTGAGACTCGATTCGGCCATCCCTAGATAATCATTACATTTTCATATTTCTATCACATGAATGTCATAAATATCCTATACTTTGTACATGTGCCCTGATGATATGGGACCATTAGAACCTTTTAGCAATAAAGCGCCACTTAAAGCGATAAGCCACTGGTGCGATATGTATGATGTGCGACATACACACATTGCATGCGACAAAGAAATGATGCGATCTCCATGGATGTGATATAAACAGTGACCATTATGCTGTATGAGATGTGTAATAACCGGGTTACAATTACAGAATCGTATCTATGTACCGTAACAAATCGAATTATTTCCAGTACCTAACCAGTGACAAGTTGCATACATTTATGTCTGTTTATGCTTGTTTTCATCAATACTGATTGTGGAAAAATGTTAATAAAAGGCCATATATACATAGACGCCCGTAGTCAGAAACGAAATTAAAACTTCTGATTATGGGCACGAAGTACCATTCTCTCTATCCCACTAACACATTCCTAGATTAGCCAATTCTAAGCCAGACAGTAGCAGTAGTTAGAAACAGCAGTGGGCGGAAGACCATGGCTATTCCATGTTGAATACTAAGATTAAGATTTATGTCTTTTCTATTCAGAAAGAGCTTTACATAATCGCGTATATTTCTCGCTGCAATCAAGGATATAGAAACATTTAGAGTGTTCTCCATCAGGTCATATGGACCCTACAAGTTACATTACATCTGCAGAATATATCTTCGTGTTGTAGCGATAACGATACTGATAAATATCCATGAGCCCACGAAGCAATGACAATCCCTGTATTCAATGAAAATGTATTTCATATATGTAACTCTTTGTATCATGATTGTTAATGACACGCTGTCTTATAAAGAAAAAGATATAAGAAATTCCTCAACTGATGTCATCTATGTCGCACGTTCATCTGTTGTCCGTTTATCTGTCGCACGTATATCTGTCGCACGCGCCCGTCCTATCCCATCAGTGGATCAGGGCCCCCTGTAGTTGTATGGGGAGCGCAATACAAGATTGTCATCGCATTACACGTTCTCATTTTAACCTAACCTCGCCTATAGTAGAATGTGATTTTCTATTTCGTGCTGATCTCAATCAATCTCATACAACTGCAGCTGGGAATTGATATGGCTGAATAATTCACCGTATTCAGAGATGATTGGTTTCTTTCGCTCCCATAGATTAACGTACATTCTACAAAACCCATAAAAAGGGGAATCAGCCGGAATCAAATTGCTTGGATTGTCTTAAACGTATCCTCCTCCCTTGATAATCTCTGAATTATTGAGAGGATATTAGACATACGCCAAATAAAATCCTTCTTTTAGAGCGGAGATAACACTTCTGTACCATGCACCCCAAAATACGTTTGTTAATGTAATCCGCCTTTTGTTTTCAATAAGCCTATGTTACCATTTACTATCCTGCGAGCAAACGTATACAGACTCAGTATTAAAGAGAGTCCCTCAAAATGGGGGAAAGCCTCTCGCTCCAAACCGCCTACTTCAGGGCCAGGAAAACCATTAGCGCATGGGGTGTCCAATCACTGACATACCATTCTTATCAGTCCTATTTTAACATTAAGCTAAGAATACCATTCAAGTAATGTAAACCTAAGGAACTTTTTTAAAAAAATACCATCTGAGAGGCTGTGAGCCTAGACCGAACACCTCAATCAAATAGATCTTATTTACTCACATAGATTTTAATCAGAAACTTCAACAGATATTCACTCTTGACTGCTAACACTTTGATCTTGCGAATACGATTATGGAAATGTCTTGTTGTGATTTGATGAAAAAAGATAAATGCCTAGTCATTTGAATTACACCCCTTTGATTCTCGTTTACAAAGTGCTAACTATGTGAAAAGAACATTATGACCACAACAAACAAACTGGACCACATCAAACTGACTAGCTACGTTTGATCTTGTGACTAGCGCAATATAAAACATGGCAGGGAGAGTTTATCAGGTGGCATTCCGAGGGACCTAAGCGCTAAAAGAAAAGAGAAGTGACAATTGCGTGTTCCTTGCCATTGTCAGTGGGCGACAGCTAATAAATTAGACGATGTTATTGCTCGTCTCACTTGCAAGGGATTCGGGTTACAAACGCTGATGTCTGCTTAAACCTGCCTAGAACAGCCAGCAGGATCGCTGCAGTCATCGCATTATATTTTTTGTGCTCTCTCTCGTAACCAGAGCAAACTACAGGACATACAATTAGATCTTGTATCACTCCTATATAGCTCTAGATCTTGTTTTGTCCTGAAGTGCATGGTATTGCCGTTAGTGCTATGACGCATGCGTATCCACACTATTAATTGTGGATTGACGACATGCAATTAGGCTTTTTACTGGCTGCATGTATACAGGGCTCTAATTTTCAAGATGGCTTACATACATCTCAAGTGATGTTACCTGGGTATTGACTTTCCCCAAATAATTTTTTCAAGGAAGTGGTTCTGAAGCTATTTCAATGCTATTCCATTCGGAAGATTGCACATGATTCAACCCACTTACGGCAGCTGGGCTTTACTGGGCTGATGCGATGTCACCCCAGCCAGTGGTAGAGAGGGGAGGAGAATTATAAAAAGTGGGAGTGAAAAACAATAGGAGAAGGGATGGAGGAATTAAATAGAAACTACATGCTGAGAATTACTACTCGTTTTTGATGGGGGACATCTAGTATTGATTATTGTGTTTTAGTTTCTACCTTGCATGGTCCAGGAGCTGTGACTATATTAGGCAGAGACTGAAAGGATTAATAACCTCCAATTCTAGCCTACTTGTGCAGAAATGTCAGAAATGTCGGTCATTGATCCGTACTTGGATAGCTTTAGTAGCTTTTAGTTTTCTTTTGCAAACACCTATGGAAGACCTGCTTACAGCAGAAACTTCCATTAACTTCAGAGACATAGGAGTCGTGCTTTCAATTTTAAAGGTCGATTTTCCAAAGAATAGAATGAAAGCAAAAGCCCGTCTGTGAGAACAAAAATATTTGATTTGATTTGATTTTCAATAAGCTTACTAGAATGAGCTATTCTCGAAAATATTAATCAGCAGCCCTAGCCAGTTGACTACAGAAGATACAACTAGATACTACATTATCTTGGTCACACAGTATAAGGACATGCCATGTTCAGTCTAGGCTGAGAGTTGAGAGGGAAATCCTCTATATTAGATCATCAAATGTATTGGCTCTCACAGTGAAGTATATGTGTGTATGTATGTACATGTATGTATGTATGTATGTATGTATGTATACACATATATGCATATAATACATTTATTCCGAATCAGTGATACATTCCTTCCTTCAGGAATATACATGGGTATTCCAGGCTACTCTTTTAATTTGTATGGAAGGTTTTTGATACGGTACATTATATTACAACTACATTAAGTACTATTTTTTAGTACATGAAGTATTCAGCCGTACGTTGGTATGACTAACGTGGTGTCTACTAAAGATTACATTACACTATCATTCAATAAAGATAGATGCTCGTATTAATCGGATATTAATTAAATTTCATTAAACCGTTTCTGTAAATGGATTTTCATACCAATGCTTAGTATTTCTGCTTCCCACACAAGGGGAATAAAAATGTCAATGTATTATATTGCAATGACTGCATAAGCTCGGTATATAGATCACATGGATTCATAAAGAATCTCTGTTAAGCTATGAGAAAGAACATATAAGCTGCTTCTAACTAAGTTACACGGGGTGTGGGGAGGCATTGTAGCTTATTATATAGGACACTAACCATTAGGTCGATGAATTAAATATCCTGATTAGTTCTCAGACCGAATAATAGTCTCATGAATAAATAATAGATACATCCTAAGGGATTAGGTGACAAAAACCTCATCGCTTTTGATGAGATGTGGATAGTGGCACCGAGACTAATTATTATTAGCAGTATGAGTCTACTATTATTATGTTACACTTCTATTCTATCTCCAGCTGGCCCCAGGGAGCATTCCTTGGTTGTCCTTCAAAGAAAGCTCTACACAATGTCATCACCTCTCAGTAGGTAGCTCTGCTGGACCTATTTCGTGTTATCATGTATGATTCCTGGGTATGCGATGTGTCACCAAAAAATGAGTCTTATACGTTAAGAAAAAAGAAGGGTTTTGAGATGCCGTTAAAGTGACACATGTCACTGAGCTCCCGATTTGGGGAAAGTTTGTCTGAATTTCAACCATGTTCTAGATTAGTATATTAGTAATTAATACCCGGGAGCATTAATGTATGAAATACAAATATTTCGAGTATTTAAGAGTTTAAAACTCAAATTTCGAACTGTGCCGCTGGTTTGATGTGCCTCACAGACACAACAGTTAGAGCCAAGTCTGTTGGTTGGGGGAAGCCTCTTATCATAATTGGTTAAGTGATAACACCTGGATGGGACAGGGTATATATATATGTCAGTATGTACCTCCTGCCTAGCTTGTACTTCACACCCCTTCACCAGGCACAGGGAGCAGCACTCTATGGTTAAGTTACTTCTCTCTCAGATTTGAATTCCCCAATCGAATCATTGCCACATTCTTCATTAACAAATATCAATTAATATAAGGAATATGTAGCGTTAGTATTCCACACAAATGTTCTTACTTGTACAGGTCAACGAAAACTACAAACACCTTTCTAAATGACATATATAGTCAAAATAGTGATCTTAGCCACTTTAGATTTGAGAAAAAGTTTACATATTGAAATGTTTGATTTTGATGTTTGGAAAAAAATTGGCAGTATTTCTGCGTGGACAAGTACTAGTAAAGTAACTAGATATACTCCACCTAGGATAACCTTAGAAATGGAAGTATAATTTTGTTCAATACACTGTCTTCGGTACATGTACTCATAGGACCCAAAGCGCTAGATACCCTAAAGATGACAAGCTTCAGAGAATGAAATCTTGTGAATAGAACACTTTGATCTCGGTCCCTATTTCAGGCGCCGCTTCAATTATTTTTTTGTTCTTTTTGCAAACATTTTATAGGCCATAATACTTTACATTCAATAATCATGAGATACTTACAATTATACGAAGCAATTATAATTGGGGCTGGTTTTTTCATCACTAGGAACCATAGAATCATACATGAGAACAATCCTTCCTCACATAACAAGAGGATATCAAGGGTTTCAAGGGTCCAATTACCTAATTACCATTTAAGTACACGAGTATTGACTTCCAATATTAATCGGATTAGTTACAGTGACTAGACAATTAAGAGCCTCTATATTGATGACAGATGAGGTCTCTGACGTAGTAGCGCATGAATATGGGTCAGGTAGACAGAAAATGTACAATTCGCCTGCACCATTGCACACAAATGCCTCAAATTTGAGACTGAAATTAGGTTAAAAAGAAAGTTCAACACAATTGAACCGATTGTTTTAATCAAAGCAATACCAAATACTTATAGTCAAATAGAGCTGGCTGGTATTTATCAATTTCCAGCCTAACAAAGCACAATTTACCATATGTGTAGGGCTACCGATTGTACACTTTCCGATGATCTGACCCATATCCGCCTGTATTAGACATGGAGTACGCCTAGGTAAGTGAAGTAAATGTAGGTCCATAATTCATTACCCAAGATGTGATACTAGGGAATGGTTGCAAGTAAGCCATGTTCTTGCCTCCTACACAGATAAACGATGAGGTTGTAGGACTGTTTCTATAGCCTTGCAGGCTCCAACTCCATCAAATCAGGATTGATTGCGGGTCTTTAGTGAGCCTATATATAGTCGGTATATAAATTGTCATCATCCAATGTCTATATATTAGCATGCCTTGCGGATTAAGTACATATGTACACACTATAGACATGTTGTTCCCATTCTACATTCTTACTTCTGACAATATCACACTCTCTGCATGTGTCTCTGTCTCTGTTTATAATATGCATGTAGATAGATAGGTAGACAGAGTGATAGATAGATAAGCAGACATACAGATAAATAGATAAATGCGTAATACATATATTCTTAGATTACATAACATACAGAGGCGTATCGCTTACCTTTATCTTATTCAATTGTATCGTATAGTTGATAATGAATCATAACAGCTTAATATATATCTTTTCTTAACACCGCATAAAAGGTCTAGTCCCTACAATTTTAAAGACCAATATTAAAGATCACCGCCTATTCGCCTCATTGTTGAAATACTTGGACATAAAAAACAACTGCACTCCAGATTAGATTCGGGCTCCTGCTAGTGGCACGCCTAATGGTGGTCTTTATGCCGATGTAAATGTATTAAGTAACACAGTGATTGGTGTTGGGAAGCACCTTGTGGAGTTTTCCACACACGTCCAACACCGGTCTGATGTGGCACCTCTTGTGAAAGGAGAATGATTAAAAGATTGTGTTCGCCTCAGGGCCTGCTTGCTTCTATGGATGAAGGTGGAACAAGGCGCCTCCTGTCGGCATGATGGACGCACTGAGCATATTATGTTGAGCAATACAATTTGCATGCGATCGTACAGGCAGTGCTTCACCAGACCGCATGTTTATTGCGGCTAATTATGCGGTTTCATAGTTATTGTCATTAAGTAATCATTATGAAGAACCTATACTGCACAGCATGATATCAAGAGTCTCCTCTGACCAGCTCCATTTGTTAGTATATTATTCTGATTGTGAATACATTGCAGAATGTAACAGCAACGACCGCAGTTTGGTGAATGGACCCGACGAAACGGCCTTGTTGCCAATGTGTAATGCCATGTTTTATTTTACTCTCCATATACTACTTACACCTCTCATACAAATATACGCGCACGTTGCCGTTGCAGAGTAACTACAAACTTGATTTGCCCTTCTTGTCTTTACTTTTCCTCCTCAACGTTAACCAAGGGTCATTACAAATGTAACATAAGTGGCAGATATCAAATCTAAATTTACTAATAACATCCAAATAGAAATTATGTGGAAAACCGCTGAACGCGACGAATTAAATATTATGGGGTGGTTATTGATGATGAGCTAAATTTCAAAAAGCATGTAATCAGGTAAACTATTACTATATGTCATTGCTCAACCAATGAGATATGTATCTTATTTATGTCCCTCCCTGTGCGTTTTATATATTATAAAACTGAAAACACAATGAACCTATATATATATATTTAAGTTCATTGTGAGTTGGGTTTTCACTGACTAAGGCACTCTTCTTAGCCCTCTTCTTATTTCTACCCAAATTAACTCTGACATTCGTTCACTCCTCTCCACCTCCCCTAGCTGCCACCGCTTCTTCCTCTCGATTGTTCCCGTTTCCCTATATAAATCTCTTTCATTTAGCCCCCTTCCTCTGAAATACCTCCAAATCCACAGAGATAATTACTTTAGACATTGATAACCTGAGGGTCCCTGTGTCTCCCTTGTGATCATACATATTTTATGGTCCAGATGCCAAGATATGGAACACCAATCTAACTAGTGTGCAGGGCTGTTTTGTCTCGAATTTCCAGTATATTGATGTGAGGGTCAAATGAGGGAGTCACCTTTTCAATTAAATTTGATAAACCTAGTTGGCAAAGGGCCAAAGCAGACGGTGGACCACAGAACGAAACCCACATAGAAACAAGAGTCCCAAGGGCCTGTTACATAAGAAGTCCTAACTCAGAATGTTCCTTGCTAAGCTATTTCTCCTTGCTAAGGTACCGGTAGGACATTCCTACTGTAGGAATAAAAATAGTTTGCTTGTATAGCAAATTCCCTCCCTAAAAGTTGCTTACCAGATGCTTAGCAAGGAAATGTAGCCAAGGAAGAAAAATCTTAAGTGAGGATTTTTATACAACGGGTCCGTGCATGGTCCTCCTGTTATTGGGTTTTAGTCCTTCACTCGATAAATATTAAATATCACAGAACTACAGCAGCTACCGTTTTGTGTTAAATAAGCTTGAATACAGCACACATAAAAGTATCTCCATGTAACGATACTCCACCGATAGAGAAGTATGCAGATGACCTATAAAAACGCAAATTGTCTGCGGCGGTTATTTCTGCACAAATTTTCCTGTTAATCTTAAGTTGAAAATAAACACGTCCAAAAAAAAATCATGTTGGATGGCTGATATTGTATTTAGATGTATATTGCAATAAATTAATTATTTTGATGCTATCAAAAGAGGTTAGTGAAGACCATATCTTTCCCTATTCAGCTATATGTTGACCTATATAATTGATTATATCGGAATATATCTGGACCGGAAGTCAGCCACTGGTCACTTGACCTTGGTCGCGCAGCCAGCCATTCGCGCCATATCAACTCAAGCAGCCATGAAAGAAGCTCTTCAAGAACGTTTAATAAAGGGTGGCAATAAGCCACCGTTGTCTCCGCATTCCTGCCTTATTATTATATTTTTATTAGTATGAGGACAAGATATATGGTATTGTTGAATTTACCTTTCACTGTCATGCCAAATCAAAAGCCAAACACTACACTCATGCTATGACCTTTTTACCACTATGTGCCATCGTCTGAACTATATATATTACGGCAGGGATATTGTAGTCGTCGAGATTTTTAATCAACATTTTAATCTACCCCCCATGTCACAGTCAACTTCAACAACAAAAAGGCAAAGTAATTACAAAATTTACTAATTAAATAACTGCGAAACATACTATGCGCTCTAGTTGATACTAGGTTAGGGACGGCGCAGCCATATAGTTAAATCAAAGTCTTTCGGGAGGCAACTATCCCTTGTTTAAGCGCATGCAGGGACATCTTTTATTTCATTACTTCTCACCTAAGAGCAATTCCCATGTCAGGTGACCGGTGCTAAATCTAAAGAATGGCCTAGACAAAGATACCCTGTGGCAGGAGATGGATTAATTCAAAGTCAGGTGGGGGACAGGACGAAGAGGTAGCAGGAAGCAATGATCTTAACGGTTTCCCCATCCAGAATTAAGTCCCCTATCACGGCATTGCCATCTTCGAAACCTTGGTTTAAATTTTCTGCCCCGGGATTACAACAAAATAAACTAATAGACATTGTAGCATGTTCAAAGGATTGAGATGGACTTCCTACGCCTTACTCTAAATATGACTGGATGCTAGATAATTGCCTTGATTTGTTCATGTTTTTGTTCTTTTAGATAAATTTTATTGAGCTCATTTTCGTACATACGACAATCTTATGTGACCCATTGAAAAAAATATGTACAATGTTTGATGCATAGATCTACATTCCTTTAAAACTTTTAAAGCATTTTGTATCATAAGTAGCCCGGCCATACCTTCTTATCTAGTATATTGGGGGGGGGGGGGGGGTCACAGAATGTTTCATGTTAAGCAAGGATGTACCTGGACTAATTGATTAGCTTCAAATTATTCTGATTTCATAATTAGCTCATATCACACTATTTGATAATCTTTCGGCTCAGACATTCATGTGGGCGGAAGCAGACCAATAAACAACCATGCAGTTCTTGAAGGAAACCTAATAACTGCAGTCGAGAGGGCATAAAACACCCATGTGAAGACGATTAGGATCCTGCGATAATGCTCCAATGTCAAAAAGGCATTGAATGGGGTCAAAATCTGCTGCCATCTTTGACGTAATGGATACTGACAAGGTCATTTAGAGGGACTTTGGGGATAATGTGATTAGAAGGTCTTTGCAGATAATTTCAGTCTTGGCTCGCATCCTCTTAGATCAAATAAGAATGGCATGTCAGTGATTGGACAACTACTGCGCTAATGGCTTTCCTGGCCCTCGAGTAGGCGTCCTATAATTGGATTTTGGCAATTTGCGGTTTTGAGGGAGAAGATTTCCCTCTGTTTGGAGGGACCCTCTCAACTCTGAGCCCTAGACTGTTTTTTCCTTAGTATTAAAGGCATAGTAGCTCATGCAGAGCAGCATCGTGGCGACCTCTCTTCATCTACTTCATCTTCCTTTACTACTTTATCTTTATCTACATCAAAAGGCTTCACTTCCAAAGAGATCCTTTTGAATTGGTCACTATCAACGATCGGGATTTGAAGCAAAAAGTCATAGGCCATAGAACGGCTGCCTATCTTTCTCAAGGGTCAAGGATATTTCTTTAACTAGCTACCATTGGTCCCAGTGAAACATCAGATAAGAAATTAAAAGAAATTCTGCAGAGATCGAATTTAAAATGTGCTGAAAAAGAAAGCATTGTTTTTCTGAATCAAACATTCAAATACTTAATTAAAGTAGATTCGAAGGTGCCTTTCAGGGAGTTCGCTGGAAATTGATTTTTTACCATTAAATGCAATCGTATATCATCTATTGGAAAAAGATAATTCTTCAATGTGATGTAACATTTATTTGATTTGCTATATATATACTTTTTGTATAATTTTGATAATGATTAGAAGTCAGCTTATACTGAGAATAGTGTACTCTTCATAATGTCAATGCTGAATAAAATACTTAAAACAAACCAAAATCGGAACGGGCGTAGGAAAGATATGGCGGCGGTGTAAGGGGATGTGGGAAGTTGGTTAGAGAGTATAGATTGTCAGGGTAACAGTCGCCTGCACATGAAATATTATATATTCTTTTGTGTAATCTCTGACTTTCTGCTCGGATGGGTTTTGCGGAATAAAAAGGGCGCATGTGGGACGATATAGGAGGTGAGCACGCACAAATATCCTATAGATATCCTATAGATTTGGGATTATATCAGTTAGGGTTGAGGAAAACCTTCATTCATGTGCCAGACCCTTGGAATACTATCGATTCATTGTACCCCAAAGGTTTGTTTTACTTTAACATATAAGAATGTTCTGCTCAAACGTGACTGCGGTAGATACATGAGGTTATTGGGAAACACATGCATGCAATCATCTGATGATTGCATGCATGGATGACTTGCCCTTTTTAAAAACAATTTATATTCAAGTACGGTATTGTAAGTCAAAGCACTCTTACTCTCTATGAATGTTTTTTGTCGTGCCCTGAAGGATCATACTTCTAGGCTATATATGTGGAGTTTGTTACAAAGTCGCTTAATGCTGAATTGATTTATAATTAATAAAGGCATTTTTGCTTTTTATATGGTTTATGTTAGGCACAGTTAAGTTTTAAGTATGATATCAGAATACAACATGATGGTCGTTATAAATAAGATTAAATTATATGATATGGGTGATAGATGAGGCTTTCCTCTAAACAGTTACACCCTTTCAGGCAGTGATCTGCTGATGACCTTTCACCCTGAATATCAACTCAATGTAGACTTACTATTTCGCTGTAGGCCAACCAACACATTTGGAAATGTCATTTGAACTTGATGCGAATAAGTATTATATAGAATACACGGAATTTCACTAATTATTATGTATAAGAAATATTGATGACACAGGAAAGTTCTTTTCAATATATCTAACTGCGTAGCAGGAAATGGTTGAACTATTGCAAGAATTAGTTCTTTAATGTCCTCCATCGTTCACAGCATGTATAGGGCTGGATATGATGTAGGGCTCATCCACTATGGAGCTTTTTGTTTTCCAGAACCCAAGGGTTCACATTTAAAAAATAAGGTCCCTTAAGGTTTGTTAGACCTAGATTCTTCTTTTTTCTGTTTGCAAATACCTTTATTTCCATTACACATGTGTACAAACGTGAGCATAAACGTGAATAACAATAGCGTGATTATCGACAAGATAAACCCCAATACATAGCCGAATAAAACATCTCGAAACACTAGACCTTAAGCAGATGAATGTATTCCTCCATGTTGGCTGCCAAACGCCTTTCCTCCTTTCTAGACTCTCTTTTTGCTATTGTGCTCCTAAACACATTACATCTGGATCTTAGTTCATACATTGTGGATGAAGTATCCAGTCTTCCCTTATCAAACAATTTTTGTTTATGAATGAATGCCAATTCATTATCCAATTTATAATTTTAGACAGATTAGTTCCCTCCTCCACCCCAAAAGAGAATACCTCTAGGGCTAAATGAAACCACATTGTTTCCTTTGCTAAATATTCTCTCATTTTTCTCGCTTACATTTAAATACCCTAATCCATAAATCAATGAAACAATATCAATACACAGCCTGTGTGTATTCGAACAGTTAACAAAGAAATGACAAGGTCATCAACCTCTGAGCAAAAGTCGCATACAACACTGTCTTTTATAGTGATATTTCTTAAGTGGAGTCTGGTCTCCATGGAGGCCCTGTAGTAAGGAATAACAACAATTGTTTCCAGTCAATGGCTTCGAATTGCTCGTCTGTTAGATTTAACATTTTTTTCCATTTAACGAATTTTTCCCATTTGGGCTAGACCTAGCTTCTTATTCATACCGAAATGACAAACATGGACCATGAAATAGAGATTGCCTACCAAACATGTTGCATTTATATACAACGACAAAGGAGAAAATGCAAACTACTATGATCACCCCGAATGTTCAAGCTCCTAAAGGGCCTCTTCCATCAAGGTTGTGACACGAGTATGGTGTTATCAAGAGCTAAACAGACCTCACTACATATCCACCCTTGCTCAACAACTTTCGATGCTGAAACCTCAGCTGATAGGTACAATTCACATGCCACAAGCCGAATGTATTTATTCTGTTTCTTTAGATTAAGGTCACTATATATGTTATTCACCCTATGGGATAAATTTGGCCTGCAAGTTTCTCTTTTTACAGGGAAACCTTTTCCTTCATTCATAAAGGGAAACTAATCAGTATCCCGGGTGTCATTGCACTGGGTAATATATTAAAAATTAAGAATGTTTTATGATCAATAAATAATAGGCAATGAATGGAGAGGGTATCATGGAAAACACATTACCACACATGCCAAATTATATATTACGCAGTCCCTTTGTTGAACATGGAGATGCTTGAAAAAATGGAGATGCAGATCGAACCATTCGCAATACGCTGGGGTGCAGGATTTATGCGTGGCAAGGCCCAAGCATTATGATGATTTGAATTGTAAATCGCATTGGCAAATAACTCGTATCGTTTGCCAGGGATTTTCCGATTGTATGAACCTTTAGTTATGGGCAACAATGGGCACAATAGATCATTCCAACTTCCCCCATTCCCATTCCACAGAATTTCGCTGGGAACAACCAAAAACAAAAGCCGTACCGTCAATCAATTATTGACAAACTAATCATTGGCATTTATCCAAAGGTCCCCCCGCAATTTGTCGCTTGTTTGAGGCACTAACGACAGGTAATCAATTCTTGCTCGCGTTTTCGAGCTTTCACCATGGTGAGAAGACAGAGAATGATGAAATAAAGCAGATTTCGGGGCCACTGGTCACTCACGGGTCTGGGTAAACAGCTCTTTTTTTAATTGTCATGTTCAATTCTCACCAGCAAGCTCTAAGTCAGTTTAAACAAGCCGAATATGGGGTGTTACAGAAATATGAGTCATAAGTCGCAAAATTGGTATTATTTTTTCAAAGTGTTTCATTCACAAAGTGTCTTTGTAGAAATGTTCTCATTTTTGGTGCCATTGGAATCTACTTAATCTCATCTCTTTAAAAAGATGGCATCTCAAAATCCAACTTATGACTTTCTCGACTTATGGACTTTAGACCTGAGGGCGGCGCCACATGGTGGTCAGAACTAGGAACTTAAGTCTTCAATAATTATCAAAATCATAATGATATTATTTCTCCTTGAGGCTACGTACATAAAGATATTGCATTCCTTTTCTCCACAAATAAACAATCTAATAATTCTAAATTGGAACGCTCGGGCTTTCCTTGTTTTCTATAATGGAGTTTATGTAATAAACATAACATAAACATATAATATGTGCCAATTTTATTCAAAACATCTGACACGCAGAACGAACGTTGACATCCTTTTTCCACATTGCTGCTGAATCAAATGACGAAGAGCTCTTTCAAAGATTGCACAGTTTAATCGGTGTTGTCAATATTTGATAGAACACTTAACTCAAGGAAAGAGTGATGTTCCTGGGGGAACAAATCATAAAATTCCTTTCATTACACAAAGACCTATTGTTTCTTAATGTGGTCTTATGTTATTTGAATGTTGGGGTAAATGTGAAATTCTTCCGATGGGCATTATCTTAGAAGACGCTACTTCAATCATCTTTGAGGATGTTTGGCCAGCGTTTAAGCTTAGTGAACCCAAGTAGGAGTTCCAATTGAGTTTTGTGTTTACCTTCGTACCGCCAGCAATTTTCTTTTGTCTCAATGCGAAAACAGAAACAGATCATTTCTCTTCGACTTGAATGCTATACGAATACCGGTACACTATGCGAATATGATACCATGAGAAATAGGTTCAGTAAGGTGATCAATATTGCCCAAACTGCAGAACACTTCGTATTTATAAGAAGCGTTTATATGCAATCTACGGCCAGGTCCATTATCATAAATGGAACAGTAAAAGTCATCGCAATTGTTTCCATCATGGCATAGTAATACTATTATACAGTAGTTATATCCTTGATGTCCCTGGACTCAGGTAGAGTCAGCACTAAAGAAGATCAGCAAATACTCTCGATATCCAATGGTTTGACAGCATTTCTCTCTCCACACACGGAGCGGGCACACCTGTGTGTTGAATTGCTTTATCTTACTTCAAGGATGTAATGGCACCATTAGGGGCATTTAACACCTGATTCCCATGGGCACGCTTCTGAGAAAACACACTCATCTACCAACCAGTCTCAGCATAATATAAGTCGTCCAAGGGTCTGTTGTATAAGCTAAGGAAGGAATTGTTTGTGGAAATTGAGGACTACACATTTTCCCCTTCCTTCGATGGGTTGAAATAAACATTATTATCCACTATTGAGTCACTGTGTATAGGTTGTTCCTACCATCTGGACGTAGGAAATAACTGTTTCCCTCCCTCAGGGGAAGGAAATGCCTTAAAAAAATCTTTGCTTAGCTTATGCAACAGTGCCCAGGGGGGATATTCTAGCTATTCTTCCTTGCTTCCTTGCATGTATGGCAAATCCCTTTCTTCAAAAGTACCTCACCAACTGCTTATCAAGGAAAATTGGTTAAGAAAGGAATATCGTAATTGAGTAAGGATGTTTATGCAATGGGCCCCATGCAGTTAATCATTTTGGGCGAATTCATGCGATCAACAGCTCTACCAGAATGGAGGTCTAAAATTTAACTGTTAGGGTAGTTACATTGCAAATCTGAGAAAAATATCTATACCTGAGGAGGAAAGCAAATTGTTGGACTTTTTAAAGTCATGCTATCCCCTCTCCCTCCCCCACCCCCTACCTTTATCTCGTTTTGTTTCGAAATTACTCATTTATTTTAAGATGCCTTATCTTATGGCGTACCTGTCTGCCTGGTCATTCTCACACACGTATCCCATTTGGCTAGTCACTGGAGTTAGACATAGTAAGCTTTGTATTCATCTATCAAGCTGTACATTGTACTTCACTGACATACTTGAAACAGTTATATTCATTTGCTATGATTATAGATGTATAGTTTATTGTGTTAGTTAGAAACTGGTTTCACTGTGAGTTAGACACCATACTTGTATTGTATTGTACTGTATTGTATTGATGAAACGATATGTAACAAATGGAAGAGACTGAAAAACCTATAATATGAGTCCCTTCTTGCAAGATCTGCATATTTAGATCAAATAAAAGTGTAATCAATCAATATCAGTAATACTGAAGAAGAAAAAGAAGAAGAGAAAAAGGAGAAGAAAAAAAATGCTTAGAACAACGACACACCAGCTTATTTGTTTGGATGCTAAATTCATGAATATATGAATATAATATTGCAACCGGATGTTGACGGAAGGGAAGGAGGAGGAAATATTTCCTCATGCCTATGGTTTCCTTCCAATCGGTCCGATTGCAAAACTTGTAGGTGTAACAGAAAACCCATTTTGATTAACAAATCAAGTAATCTTAAAAGTTGGTTGATTAATTATTGATTATAAAATGTCAAATGATTATGGCAAAGAATAACGAGTCATCGAATGATAGGAAACGGTAAGTAAGCAGCCTTTTTTTTTACCAGAGGCAAGGGGATATAACAATATACATTGTATATTACAATTACATTGGAATTGATACAGATGGGCGCCTAATTAATGGGCTTCGTACTTGGTATGCATGCGTTGTATATAAATATAATTCATTACATCATATAATAGGAATTTATTACATGATATATGATATATACTGGCTCATCTAATATGATGTATGTCTTTGTGTGATCGATACACATGCTTACATGTAAACAAATATCACATGTAAATTAAAGTGCTTACAAGTGAACGATTTTCTTCCATATACTTCACCAACATTTTATTTGGCTAAACTGAGATTCAGAAAATGTACAATCGACAGCTCGATCTACGCATTCTCCAAATTAGGCAGAAAATGCTAAATATTAGGTATATCTGTAAATATGGTATTGTCTTTATGTACAAGATATGTTCGATTATGTTGAAGACTATCTTCAACCTCATTTTTTGTATTTAATTTTGGGTTATTTGAGAGGATTGGTGAAGGCAAATTCTAAATTTTCTGGCGACTTCACTCCCATTGCTCGGTCGGCAAGGCACGGTTTATGCCAATAGTTGCAATACTTCTGCCACCTTCTAGGGGCCCACAGTTTAAGTGCTGACGATTGTAAAATAGAAAAGTGACAAGTAAATAAATATTATGTCGCGGAGTGTGGGCGGGGTTAAGCCCTAGCACTAAATGGTAGTAAAAAGAGCCACACACATGTTTAACATTCTTTAAATGTATTTATCCAGGGGCGTCCTTTAGGAACAACCATCCCACCTTCCCACTCACCCACGTCCTTTCGCAGGGCAAGCGTCTTCTTATTCTATTGTCTCTATAGGATTTATTATCCGGAAAGGACATAAAAACCTTTCTTTCGACACTTCGTCTGCTTCGATATTCTTTTTGTAGAAAGATTTATCCACATGAACGGGACGTTTGGATCCCTTAATTGCTTGTCAAATACCCTGGAGGAAATTAATTTTGTTCTAAACAGTGAATTACTGCCACATTGAGGAATATATAAAATATATTAAATCATAAAATGTGCTTATTTATGTATACAATATTATATATCCCAGGATGTCCATAGAAACACTGAAAGTCTGATATTGGTGTGACCAACCATATAACTATAGTTATATGGTATGGTATACACGTATACGTGTACGTTCGGACAGACACGCTAATATTATCATTGAATTTTAGTGTGGCCAAAACCTTTCCCCTGATTTTTCTTTATCAACATATATTAAGAACATTAAATTAACATAAGCCTCCTTACCATAAAGAAAACGTTAAAAGTTACTTCATGTTTCTGGCTAAATCAATTATTGATTTGAAATAATCATTCTAATTCCTGAAAAAATACCTCCCATCTCCCCCACCTAATTTTCAGCTGGTCTGAATGTCCACTGCCCTAATTTCGTGTGACGTATGATATTTCCATCAAGGGCAAGGCGATTTCCACCAAACCTTTGTTAAGGCAACAAGTTGCCACGATTTATCATGTTGTGCTGGCACTAATTAAGTCTTCTGCAACTTGTCTTTTCCTACTTGTCTTAAGCTATTGTTCTTAACTTTTAGAATAGTCACATTGGAAATCTGACCGAAGGTGAACTGGACGATAGTCGCTGAATTTCTTGGTGTTGCAGCAGTAACACCAGTCCTGTATTTAGTAGCCTCTCTTCTATGAAACGCATATATAGCTCTTCCAGGGGATCCCTGGTAAAATGAAGTCAGAAGTGTAGGCCTATAGTAAACTAAGCTAATAAATAATGGTATGAGTTAGCTAAAAGTCGGCAAGGTGAAGCCAGATACGGACATTCCCTTGCGTATTGGTTTTGGGGTAAACAGGTTCACCAGCTTGCTGCTGTTTTTATTAGGAATTTTGTCTCTAGTATTCGAAATTTGAATGCCCTGGTAACATAGATATTGGTTTTTGATATTATTTTGAGCAATTACATTTTCATTTTTAGGATCTCTTTGGATAGATCATTAATCAGGATCATGATGTTGATATATTTATTTATTAATTTATTTAGGTTTGTGTTTTAGTTTGTGAGGGTAAACATAGACCCAGTACAATATGCACTAAGATTATAGAGAGCTTTTTCTGTATGAAATCATCTTGAATAGTCCACGGGCCACGGTAGAGACATTGGGAAAATCTTAATAAATGAGCATTGCAATCTCTTGGGGTTATTTTCCATGACCAAGGTAAATTAGTGAAGTCCTCTATAGGCATCTACCAGCTAATGAAAAGTTGAGCGAGAGTTTTTGCAAGGCATATAGTTAATATATATAATCGCTTTTCATATTACAATGATATATTGGCAAATGAATGTCAGAAGTATTCCTTAGCTTGCACTTCTTGCATTTATAGAGTGTGATGCATGGAACATAGAATTCCACCGAATAAAAAGAATTCAATACCAGCATTCAAGTATGCTGCGTTTTATAACCGAGCCACATGTGACAATGTATCAAATCCATTGCGTGTTTCCATAGATTCTGCGCCCCTAAGAAAGGGGGATGTTATGCACTCCAAGGGAACGATGATTCGACCTAACCCTGGTCATATATCTTCAAGACACAATTGAATATTCATTAGGGGGCTTCTGTGCAAGGGAGAAAGGGACATGGCTGGATAAATGAACTCAAATCACGTCATGCGATGATAGTAGCCAGACGGTTTCGATATGTTATAGCTCCCCACATGTATGAGCAAATATACACGCCAGACTTTGTCATAAACTGGGCCTAATGGTATTTCACGTAGACAGCCTTAGCATAATTTGTCTTCAGGTGGTTGTCTTAATATCAGGTCCGCAGTTGTACAGTGTGTCAATGGGAAGTGTATGTGTAGCAATCTAGTGTTTGGAGGAAGGGGAGGATACTAAGCTAGACACATTACATAGAGGATAGAGAGGGAAAAGTAACTCCCTATAGTGCTTCTAGGATAGAGCTAGGATAGATCCTTCTGGAAGGAAAGCCAAACTAGGTCTTGTCTAAGAGAAGATAACGACCAGCCGATATGGACAAATCGATGCCAGATTCAATGCTGACAGATACCATGATTTTAGAGAGGACAGCTGTGTTTTCTACCCAACGTAGAGTATCATGTAAATTAGGAGTACAGAAACATGTTCGCAGCATATATAATATGAGTAAATATTTTTTAGGAATTGGTTAAAAGTATTCAATGAAAAGATTTCCGCCCATGCCCCCTTTGGGAGAATATTACAGCAAGGATAGAGCTTGGATAGATCCTTCTGGATTATTATGTGGATATTTACAATATTGCCTGTAGGAAAAAGAAGCGAGAAAAAATTGCCAAAATGTATGTTCCAACTGTCAAAAGACATAGAATGATTTAGGAGATAGCCAGCAGGGGGCACTATAAGCACAATCAGCAGTTCTACACATTTAGTAAACAGGCTGGGAAATGGTAGATTCAACAATTAAGGTGTATATGGATATAGTTATTTTGTATTATGTTCTGTCAAGAAATCTGTTCGGCAATGTTGAATTGTATTTTAAGTTTTATTTTTGTCTTAAATTTGGGTTATTATTTCAGGAGATAAGTGGAGGCGAATCGTATATTTTCTGACCACCTTACCCATATTCCACTGACCAAGCGTATGTGATGCCACTGTTCTAAACTTATTATGTGGATATTTACAATATTGCCTGTAGGAAAAAGAAGACGGAAAGAATTGCCAAAATGTATGTTCCAACTGTCAAAAGACACAAAATGATTACATAAGGGGATTGGAAATGTTAAGACTGGAGTGAATGATGGATCACTGTATGGTTAAAACATTGTGTCCACTTAGTAAGAAAAAGAGTTTATAATGGCCGCACTAACGACAAACACACTTGACTATTTTAAGAGATTTCAGTAAGTATTTGAAAATAAGATGTATAACTAATTATCTAATAAGGAGCAGTTTCAGGTAAAAATAGAGTTACTATAGTCTAGGTAAAATTACAATTGTACTATCCGATGTGATGTGATTTCTAAATTGAACCAGTCTGAATCGTCTGGATCGGGGATATTAATTAGTAGCTGCCAGAGTGACTAATTAGATTCTTCAACATTATTGTCAGTAATAGGATGTAGCTGTGGTGGCTGTGTAGATATGACAATTTTAAAAAGTGAACAAAACGCATCCAAGACTGCCAACAAACACATTATTAGGGGGTTTGCATAGCCACCGTCTTGAATCATGGGCACATAGCCAAAATACATTACTAAGACACCTTTTCTTATTACCAACCAGATATTCCTATTCCTGGAACAAATAGTTTCATGGCACCAACTATTTCTTCATTAATGAGATCTTTTCTCCCATTACAAGAAGTCTTAGATATAGAACAATAGAACTGTACGCAAGGTTGGAACTACAAGTGTGATTCAATGGCTCAAGTTAAAACTTTCTTTTGTATCGAACAAGCGGCCGCAGGTCGCGTGTTGGATACAAAAGAACGTTTTAACGAGAGCCATTCAATTACATGAGTAGTTCCAACCTTGCGTACAGTTCTTTCTTTATACTACGACTTGGAAATATTAAAAAAAACGCCATTCTTACGCTGTTAGGCTGGCCGCATGTCTTAGACGTGCACCATCTTTGTTTTGATCATGCCGAATCATGGCGTAAGGTCGTCTCTGATTGGTCAATGCAGCGATGACGTCACCATACTGACCATTTCTGACCAATCAAAAACGTGTTTACATCGGCGGCCACGCCCTCTTTATTCAACGCGTACAGAAATGAACAAACTATTAAATGGGCGTATTCTTCCCGCTCAACGTGAATAACCCATTCAGTTGTAGTATAATTACTATTACCACTCCCCTATTAACTATGACCTGTGTCATTATTCTGCTGCTATGACGCATTGCAGTTGGTCCTTTTAAAATATGACAGTGAGGACTTCTTCCTTTTTTGCTCCTTTCCTAAGCACCTCGGATAGACTTGCGCACCTTGATTATTTTTGTAATCTAGATAATATCAATATATACAAATAAATACAATTTATCCACACACAACCACTATTTCTTGGGCATTACCTACAAAACAATTATTAAATTAATTATTCTTTCACAGAAATGTATCATATAATAACCAACTTTACTTTGGTCGGATTTCTGGTCTATGGGAATAGCCTAAGGGACTCAGTGCTATAGTTCTTAACTGACCAAGTTCGTAGCTGAGGGGAGGGAGGACCAGCTAGGACCACTCCTTTAGGTAATGAGGCCCCCATCCTGATACATACTGATAGTTCCTCTATCCTAACCCATGCAGCTGTTGTTTTAATGAGGAGGTGACAGATTTCGAGAGGTTTAATGGAATTCCGTCTTCCAAACATCCCCATCAAAGAAATATCGCCGCTACGAAACTATCAGGTTACAAACTATAGTCTACTAGCCACTATTCAGACACCACATAGTAGTATATGAAAATGAGCAACTGACTCTGGCATAAGAAAGATGGCTATGTGTATTTCTCTGTGAGAGAAAGAAAAGAAAGTATCTCTACGGATATAAGGATATGCATAAGTCATGTTGACTATGTGTTGGAATATCTTAGAAAAGGAAAGGGATATTTGAAAAAGCTATGTAAATTTATAGCCATGTATTATACATGATATGATAGGACAAGTCTCTATCTCTTCCCATCATGCATTTGAAATCCATAGATCATTGATAGAACAAATAACATTGTTGAATCATTCTGGCTATTTTGGATAAAAGTGCTGCTAAATATTTGTATGTCAGATTCAGTGAGAATCTATCCCTGCATGCACTGTAACAGACATGCCACATCCAAATCCCCAATTACAAGGTGGGAAAGATGCACGTAGATAGAGGGGAAGATGTACACACTCGTTATTTTGGGAAAGGTCAGTGGAAACATCTGTTTTAAATCCCCACGAGCTGGACAGGAAATGACCACCACTCTAGACGTATATGGAATCTAAATCAAACTGACCAGAACTCAGAGGTAGCAATCAGTAAACGATTGCGATTGAAGGGAACCATTGTCAAGGAAAAGACCGATTTATCTTGCAAGAGAATGACACGTGTGACTGGCTGATATATATATAATATTAACTGTAGTATTACTTACTAACTCGCATCTTTCCTACTTAAAACCTTAAAACATGCGTCATTTGATTTCGGTTTGGAAACGCTAGCTAGTACAATTTTAAAGTCAAAATGAAGATTTATCTATACAATGTATTGTTCCTGCATGTGCATTATAAAACAGCATGGCAAAATATCAAAATGAATATATTCCAACTTTAAACAAAATCAGTTAATGAATCTCAATTTCTAAGGGACTTTCTAATTAATGAATCTCAATTTCTCGATTAAAATCGCAGCCAACACCTTAAATCCGTGACATTGGATATTAAGGAATGCCAATTATTAGATGAATTTGCTCTAGAGTCTAGGCTCAGAGTTGAGAGACTCCCTCCAAACTGCCATTAGAATCCCATTACAAAGCCTGCTCCCGGGTCAGGAAAACCATTAGCGCAGTAGCCGTCCCATCACTGACATACCATTCTGATCTTATCTGAGGGGCTGTGAGCCTAGACTGCATAGTTTTCATGAACAATAGTTCAGTGGATAATCGCTTTTTATCTACTGCCTCAATTGCAATCTATAATTCATACCCAACTCTCGTAAACGCATGCGAAAAAGCATGCATGCTAATAAATAATCATTTTCTCACAGTAAAGATTTCATAATAATAATAATATAAAGAGATTCCAAGCTATTTCCAAGGCCTGAATGATCGTTATTAACGCCAATTATGCCATTCTACATAGCCAAAGGCCAGTGAGCCACGTGGGGAGGAACCCTCTCCACCTACAGAACCACCTCAACAACACATATCTACTGTGACCATTGGATATTATAGTATGTATTGTTCAAAACATTATTCACAATTAAAATATTTTACATCGGACGGTTTCAACCAAATAGAGAACTTGTACTGATGTGACGACTATAGTAAAAATGTACGTTAAATTGGTTTCCATCACCCCCAAGTTAAGCTATAACACATTTGAAAGAAAACAGTATTAAGTATTGCCAAGCAATCGAGCAATTCAGGACTGTCTCTCGACGTTTAAACTGCCGATAAATTACAGATAGAAAAATATCTATTCTATACTCTGTCTTCCCAATGCCAATACCTATATGGTATTCCTGTGGCCTTATCAGCATACTTGTCTACGATACTATCGGTGTGTGCGCTCTAGGCTATGTATTTATCCACCAATTAGGCCGGTTGTCTCAGTGGGAACAGATAGAAACGTTTTCTGCCTGAACCGTTAAAGAGTTGGCATGTTACAGACTCCAATCAAAGTTCCTTCAAGGCCTGGCCCTTCTATAATCAGTTGCCAGGCATGCAAGATTACAATCCTGGAAAATTACTTCACTTGATTCAGTTCACCTTCAATGATATGTCTTTCAAGTCCTTAACTAGGTTCTAAGCTTTGACCTGAGGAAAGAGTCCACTGCCTCCTTTGATTTTGGTAGGGTTGATCGGATCGGCTTGTTCAATGATAGTTAAAAGGATATCCTTGCCTTTAAAGAGGTACTAGGAATTGGTATACCTGCTCAGTCTGAAGCCTGGGATTGGCATACACATGTTGTCTCATTCAATTATACACTTATGTAAAGACTCCATGGGTTTTACGTCATAATTACGTAACACTGCGCAAGTTAATCATTATATTATTAATTATCATTAATCACCAATTAAGCAGTATATAGCATATTTCAAAACTTCTAAGTATGCTAATGATATAGCAATACCACCATGTACGTCAGCCATACAAAAGGGTTAACCAACCTAATTTATATATTATGTAATCTTAGTGATCAATTACAGCTGGCCATCAGGCCGAGGCCTCACATTATAGCGTCACTAAGTTTTCATTTACCATTCATCCTAATAGTACTCATCCTTCTTTAATTCTATTAGTTCTAGATTTCTATACATATACATTACACTGGTGGTCTTTATAACATGTCCATGTGTTCTACATATATATAAGGGTGTCCTTCCGAAAGGGAAAATTAAATTTGAAGATGTGAAATAGGTGTCGAAAAACTATCATTTGTAATTCATTGAAACAAAACCTAAAACAAAAAGGACACCAGAGATTTCCCGTCAATAGCAGAATTGAAACCAACGAATGAGTTAACAGATTTATTAAATATGCTTTCAATCATGAAAATAGAAAAAAATCGAGTCATAAATTTGAATTTTACGGTAATCTTAGTAAAAAAAACCTAGATTGGTTGCCATTACTACCCAACATAACTCATTAGTGAAATACGCACTAAGCGTAAATTACTCTAGATGAGAGGTCGTCAGTGGCATAATAATAATTATGCAATGCATAAAAACCGTAGCTCGCAAATTTGACACCACACCCGTGGGCCGAAAACCTATTGGGCAGAATCCGCTATAATTTCCAAATATCCCTATATTTCCTATGTGGCCACACTCCTCACCTATTGCAGTGTCCAGATTATAAGTTATAAGAGCGACTTCACCAAAGATTTCAAGCTCTTACTAGTATGATTACTGAATACCAGACCACATGCCATTATGCCTCTGTCTCTCAGTACTTTTCGAAGCTGACATTCTGCCTGTCACTATCGCACACTCAGCCAATCCTCATTTAACTTCGGGCCTGAATTGCAATGCACCAATCATAGCCTCTGTTTCATCTCCCGCACTCTCAGCCAATCACAATAAGTCTAACATAGCTCTCTGACTCGGCCATTGCCGTATGATCAGCAATGGGGTGCACATGGATTTAAACTAAAAACAGAAATGATTTTGATGCGTTGGGTTATGCGATGGGGGAGAGGGAAGCAGGTAGGGTGTTGACAGTGTTAATCTAACAATCCGGCACCATTGGTTTACCATTAGTCGCAAGGTGAAAACAGGATGGGCCGTAATGAAAAATCTCTTGGTGAAGATACAACTTAAGTACTTATCATTTGACCGCCTATCATGAAAGCATGAGGTAACTAAGGGATATTTTAAAGGCTATCCAATAGCCCTGCTGGTATACATCACACTCCATTCCTTCACTGACTCTCAGTCTTCAATCATATACCTAATGCTAAATAGTAATACGTTTACATTTCTTTACAACTGTCAGACCTGAAAATAGAAAAAAATCCAAATGTCATCAGAAGTATCCACTAAATTAAAAAACAAAACAACCTTACTTTTTATTGGGTGACAGTGGCGATATTGATCTAGGAACATGATATAGGATAATGCTAACAGAACATGTGTTTACTTCCCCACTAGGCCTTATAGACGTGCAAACTAATGAGCACATATACTTCTTACTTGGGTACAAAAAGCACACCAGAATTATGTGCCTTTAATTACAAGAAGATGAGAGTTGGCTAGGGCGATTAGGTGCAAGCACTTAAACTTGGACTTAGCCAGCTTGTACGTACATCTTAAAGCTCCATTCCCAGCTAAATCGACAAAAGCACTGTTTTTCTCAAATCTTGAAAATACAGTTTTCTCCTGAATATTTTTCCCCTGAAATTTTCATTATTTTTGTATTTTGTCATTATACATTAGCAATTTCGGGGGAAAATGATTTTTTAGTCTTTTATCACACCTATCTAGGCCTTCCTATCTATCGGAAGATTTCCATCTTTCATCTTTCAAAAAGATGAAAGAGAACCATGTTGAACCTAGCTCTACTTGGGATTTTGGTGTACACAGAAATGAATAATTTGGAAGATTGATTTTACACCAAGAAAAGCAGGCGCAAGTGTTTTCTATAATATATCTTTGTGGCATTCGGATGGACCAGGAATGAGTAGACCACAAAAATTGAAAATTCCTTCCTTTTAAATCATTTGGAAGCAAGTCATCCTTGTAGTGAATTTTTATTTGCATGTTTATTTGGCTGTTATGCGATCCTGACGCGTTTAGAGGATGGGAATCAGGCAGAAATATTTTGGGCCTTAAGTAGAATTAACATTTTCCACTAGTTTCGAAAAAAAAAATTAGGTAACGTTAACAGCATGGTTTCCATTGTCTATCCATTTAGTTAATTAATTTGTAACTGAAATTAGCTGCAGCTTTTACGAATAGAAAAGTACATTGAGTCAGAGGGAGTTCACCAATCAATTATGGTCGCAATTCCCAACGAGACGAACTAGAATTGGAAGAAGGATCCTCGCCTGGGTTTATTCTGGGGTCTAGCTGTATTAATGGTTCCCGTGGGAGGTACAGCCATAAGAGAACTCCGAAGATGTTTTTTATTCTCTTATTCTCACATAAAATACCAAGAGCAAGACTATTATACCATTCATATTTAGACCAAACACAAGCAAAATAGGACCACATGATGGATTCCATTATATTTTTATGTTAGTGAACTCGTGGGTCCCCCAAAATAGACAGTGGTCATATGGTCATATAACTTATATCATTACACATGTACAGGTCTTTGTAATTCTTGTGATGTGATTCTTCCATCCCCCCAAATCGTCAGAGATTAAATAAAACAATTATCATATCTGAAATAATTTAAGACAAAATTAATATTAAAACCACTGTTATGTCGAGCTGAGACGAACATCTAGACTTGACAACATATACTATATATATAAAAGCTTCATGGCCGTCATTTATTCTGTATTATTTCTGTAGCAGATCCTTCTAGGACCTATATAGAAGTGGTGAAAGACAATTGTGTTCTATTAAGTTTCCCACCAAGTAGTATTTCTGTGAGGAAGGATACGAAAACAATTACATCTATGGAAATCAGTGCCGATAACGATGCTCGGAAATGTAAGAGAAGCAGAGTTACTTGGCTCCTTGTGTTCCTTGTGTTAGATTCGTCAGGCTATATAGCCCCACGTCAGTGACCAAAGGTATAAATGTCCATTGGGATGAGATATTGCTTCCATAATCTCTTCCTATGGAGGATCGATGTTTGCCTTATCGAACGACCCCATTTTCTGGTTTACGCGTCAAGTGTAAGTGCTTTTTCTATAGGGTGCACTTTGGAAACACTAAGTCCTGTTTAATCCTACGCAGGAGTAATTGTTTCCCTGTATGTTGTACTATGTATTAAATTTCTTTTGGCATAGAACAAGGTTAGTTTTATGCTTACTCATCGATCCTCCCTTGACTGAAATTCTATCTGGGTGTTAAGCAGATAGAAAAGATGTCCTTTTTGGTGGATAAAAGTGTACCGAGATCGGGTTGCCAGGGTTTTTCGTTTCTGCTCAAGCACCTGCATTGTTCAGCTGTCTTCAGACATAGGGATAATTGGACTTCTCCCGTACTTCCAGAAGTTACCAAGTAATCCCTGCGTCTTAAACCTCTCATTGAAAAGACTTGGTGGGGATTTGTAAGACAATGCTTTGTCAAAAGAGATAAAACGCAAGGCAAGCTTTTCTTTCTTTTCGTTATTCTCGATCTTGCTCGATGTAGACAGAGACATATTGCTCGATATACGGAACTTTAATGATGTTCTGATTGCAAAAGCCAAATTAACTCTCTATATTTTACTTTATATTTCACTTCCTTTATATATTTCACTTGTGTTTCTAAGCGCATTTGACACTGGCAAGAAAGGATGATTGCACTTCCCTGTGAGGTTCTATAACGTCGAATCGTGAGATAACGTAGGAATAAATCCTTCGGTTAATTTTAAAGACCCTGCTTCCAACGAGTTGCTGATAAAAAATAACCCATGCCATTTTAACGTGGACCAGCAGTGACGAATACTTGAGATAAGACTCAGCCGCTTATCATTGGCCATTGTCATCGCAAAGGACTTGACTTGTTCTCTCGACTTGCCAGCAGTAAAACCTAGATGGTCAGATTTCCCCGAATCCCTCATATATACGCTTAGGCATTGTATAATTAATTCACATTTGCATTTGAAGTAGACCCACTTTATTGGTTCTGGAATAATATAAGAGTAATTTGACTTAATTTCTCTCAAGTAATATCCCCAGACCAGTCTTGTTTAATTTATGTTAAGTTTTAATTTCGTACAATTCTTTTCAGTTTTTGATTGAGGCATTATAGATTCACCACAACCACTTATTTGGTCTCTTTTGTTCTGTTGATATGGTATACGTTCAAAGATATGTGTAACTGTTGGACAAACTAGGAATTTTGATACGAGAGCAATCAGGAATATCCGAGATTTTGGTCTCTCCGATTATGCGCACGGTGCCTCACCCATAACTGGTCAAACATTTTCGTCACCAATTTGTCATCATCTTCTTATCTTATTACATGTAAAATCCCCTAAACATGCTGTATATCAATATGGACCTTTAGTAAAATAAGGGTGTACTAGTGATTATTCTAAAGGTAAATGAGGATTATTGGTAGATGTTCATTAAGGACATAATTTTGTATGATCTGCTTCTAATTGATGTTGTAATTAACGAGTATCTCAAGGTAACGTTTTTGTAAATATAGACATTGGCTGAAAATATCATACATGTATGAGAGCTTACAAAATAAAATTTTGAAACAAATTAAAACAAACAAACTAATTTGCAGTGCATGTACATCAGCGAAAGGCTTTAGAACGTAAATAAAATTGTTCTGCAGTGACACCGTGCAAGCATATATATATATACCATTCTGATACTGAACCTCCCAATTGGATTGGAATCGTTGGAAAAAGATCTTGTGTGGATGAAAAATCTCTTCGACCTGGAAATTTGATATGCATCATTTTCCCCAGAACACGGTCCGATTGCAGACATTCACAATACCCGTGAAGCTGTGGCAATGCTAATTATGCATTCCAACGACGATATCACACTATCTTAAATTCGCGCGAATGCATGGCTTCGCTCCAATTGCTACCAAGCTATATTCATATAATTGGTCTGGTGTTGGAGGGGTTTAACCCCTTCTATAGAGCTGATTAAATACTATTGGCAAGGCCAGCTTATTCAATAGGCCTTCCAAGGAGATAGGTCTGTGGGTATGTGAATATATTATGTGAGTCAATCACTAAGGCTACTGCCATTAGATGAGCACCAATTAGCGCTATTGAATAGACCTTCGCCTTTGCATTGTAGGGTACAACCCATCGAGGGTGTTTGCCATTACCCCGCCAGCCTGGAGACTGAGTATTGATCTCTGCTAGCTCTCCGTGGGGCGATTGGATCACACGGATGGCAAGTTCTGGATCTTCCCACGATACCAACGTTTCACAAGCCCTTCCTCTCTCTCTTCCTCTATTCCTCCCCCACTCTCTCAATCCCTATATATGTATATGAATGCCCGCTAGAAAGAGTAAGTTGCTTTGGTGCTGTTGTCACTGAGAAACCAATCGCCAGAAGAGAAATGATGAAACATATAGACGAGTGTTGGGGTTGGGCGTTGTTTGTGCAAGTCTGTATGATTGCTTTCTTGGAACATCTATATAAAATAAGAGGGTTTGTTGCAGCTTGCATTAACAACTTCACACCTATTGTTTTGCCAGTACATGCGTAAGTTCCCCCACGTGATCGGCTCGCATGGTTCACATGGGGTCGATTTATTAACTAAGTACAAGCAAATTATTTCAGACATACTGCATAGCGTCTCATGCACTAGCATTAATAATGAAAGCCAGGCGACACATACAGGTATTCGAGTTATTCGGAGAATGTGTATTTTCTATTTTTATTGACGTGAAATAACACTATTACATATTGATGAGGCCTAAATATTTCAAACGTCAACAACATATTCAAAAGAGCTTGTTATAGTAGGCACAATTTGGGTAAACAGTCTGATAAACAGCTGAGTACATCACTGATTTAGCCTACATGCCTATCAGTATCACCACCAAGCCTTTCTTCGTGTAGCGAGGTACATTAAATGAATCCCCTCCTAAAAGGTAGAACCCAAGGCAAAGAAGTTTCATTTTCTACACCGGGAGATGAGTGGGCGTTGTTTTTTTCCTTTCATGGTCATCGTCATGAAATTTAAAAGGAGCGCTGTATTTGTCATCTTTTATTGTTCATGTATTCGTCATGTACCAGGACAGGATTCAATTGTGATCAATGTTTATATATACATCATATCAGTAACTGATAGGTGCACATCTAAAACATATTCAAGTTCATTGTCAAGAACGAAATTTACTACGATAGTTTTCATAATAAAATGGTGATTATGATGAGCAATGCCCGATTTATGATTGCGTGGGACGTATACAGCACTAAAACTGGGCGAATTCCAGACACGTCACATGTATACTTTTCAAATTTGTTGATATTCATGAATCAATTATATAATATAATCTCCGGCGACAGGATATAATTTCGCAATATAGAAGGTACTTACATAATTTACAATGCAGCAGTTGCATTGTCAACGACTGAAACGCGTAGGCGTAATCAATTAAATTTTTAATCGGTATATATAAGTATACATAATAGCTACTTCTTTGTGCTACGAATGAATGAATGCCTTCAGTTAACATTGTCTATTTACCTTCAGGCGCAGTAGAGAAGAGGGGGTGCAGAAGGTCTACCACTGGTCACGACTGTTCAGCTGACGAGGGAATAATGGCATGAATAGTTGCTCAGAAAATGAGAAGCTCCCTGAGAGCAGATCCCAAGATCTTGCCCGGCAAACTGCCTTAACGGACGGTCCTAATCCAAGCTGACCGAAGCCGTGGCATAGAGGCCCTTCCCTTTCTGCTGAGTCCACTGTGTACTCCTATCATCAAATAAGTGCTCCAAGTGGTGCAATGAGTTGAACATGTAGGCAATGTATACAAGCAAGTGTTAAATGAAGGTATGATCAATAGTGATGCTACCAAGAATCACAAGAGTGGTATATATTCTCCAATGGTGGTTTTGAACAAAAAAGATGATGTCTTGCACTTCCAGAAACTAAGGGAGTGTGCACTTCACGAAGGCGTTCCCATTTGGTTATCGTTGGCTGTCCACTAGTGGTAGTACTGCTATCCGCTTCACAAGCGGCAGGCTGTTTGAAAACAGGGCCTGCAGTTTCTGGCTCTCATTGCGAGCTGGTGGTGGTGTTGGTAGCGGTGGCGGCGGTGGCGACGGTGTTGGTGGTGGTGTCGGAAGAATGGCAGGCCAGTGGGAGGTGGGAGGAAGAAGGGATAGGGAAAAGGGAAGGACCTCCGCCACTACATCCCCATTTAACCTCTCGTCTCTTAGATCAACAAGAAAAGGAGATCACCGGAGTAATTCAAGGGACTCAGACTCCAATTAAACATTTCTTGGTCGCTCCTTGATGAAAGCGTTTTATTTTGCTTTAATCAAGGTAACGATTAAGGCAGAAAACGAGCACTCTCGATTGTAAAATGGAAACTATTGTTATTTGTCTCCTGTTCAGCAGGTCAGGAAGTATGCAGTAGGTCGGTCATTAACACCTTAAACAACATGGCGCTAAATCATTTCAAGCAGATCCAATAATGCCAGGCAATCATGTGATCATCTGCTGGATTCTGCTAGGGGAAAAAATGATATTTGATAAAAAAAGAAAGTATTTTAATCAATACGCTCCAATTCTCCAATCATCTGGGTTATTATCGATAGCCATAATCATTCCAAATTATTACGGATTTATTTTTTGAATTGTTCAGAAGCAGAATACCCAAGTAGACACCCTTAATATCAATAATGCTGACTTTAAATGTAAACTGGAAGTTTAACATGTAATCAATTAATGTCTATGATACGAAAGAAATAACACCATAAGCATTATAATACTTCACAAACAAACATAATGCAGTATTATAATTTTAATGCTTATGGTAAATCTGTTGTGATTATCTATAATTGAATAGTGACACCTCCTTACCATAATTGTAGCTTTTATAAGTTATAACAGGCCACAAAAAAAAGAAAATTGTAATAATTATACACATGTATTTCAATATTCTTGTCTATAACACTGTTTAGAACATCTATTATACAGCCATTTACGACCTATTTCTCCTGTATCATATAGCAGAGCTATGATACTTGTTTTAAAGGATTTGATTTTATGTAACGCTCTGCATGTAGTATAAAGTTATCCACTTCTCATCTTGGACTGGAAATATTGTACTTTAGAAAATGTTTAAGCTGAATAAAAATTCGTAAACTTAATTTTTTTAGAAGATGATCGATTAGATTAGATAATAGTTATCGGTTTAACCGGGGGATTGGAATGTTGTTTTGTTTGATTCTAACATCTAAGTCGGTATTAACATATTCTCTCACACAATTTACAAATTGGTAGAGTGTATAGTAAGTGTGGATCTATTTGGAATCTAATTAGTATGGATAGCAGTGTTGTGTATACACTCATGTACCGCCTTAGTTCTATTCTATGGTATCCGGTCGAGAAAATGGAATACAGGACTGTTCTGTCTATATTGAGTACCCACCCCTATAGGTGCAGGAGCATGTTGCATAAGAAATCCTTACATAAAATGTCCCTTGCTAAGCTATTTTCTCCTGCTAATGTAGGAAATTCCTACAATAGGAATGTTGTGCCTGTATGTATAGCAAATTCCTTCCCCAAAAGGTCTTTACAATATGCTTAGCATGAGAAATTAGCTAACTAAGAAGCAAAATAATAAGTAAGGATTTGTTATGCAACGGTCCCCTCCAGGAGATGGCATGCATGTCTAGGCCGGGGATGCGATGGGATTTTACCAACTATACTTGCGTGCTTTGCTTTTGTCTCAAGACTTGTTGTATCCTTGCTCATAGCGTCATACTGTTGCCTTGTCGTGTCGTTTTAACGGTAATAACGCAACTGGTGCTCCTGTAAATGTTGTCATAAAAATATATGTCCCTTTTAAATCTGATTGTAATTATTTCAAGAAAATTCAGATCTGCATCATCGCACATCAGTCCGAGTAACGTTTGGCGCAGCTAGAGATTCTAAAATAATACATAGATAGATAGGTTCATTTGTATTCTTATTGTTACTATAAGATGTAACTTCAATACCTCGCATCATAAATGCTAAATAAATTAGCGATTATAAATACGATATCGATAGCAATAACTATATGAATTCAGTAGATTAGTTGCTGTAGCAATATTATATTGGTTAATTCACATTGATGTCATGACATGAAGCTTTAGACAAAACGATTCTTGCTAAAATCGACAGAATTCTTTATTCTGGGAATCGGAATACAAATTAAAGCTTCCCAATTCTATTCCCCGAAAGCTTAAAATTAAGCTGGTTGATGTCATTCCGTGAGATGCACCCAAAAGCAGACCTTCTTCTACCAAGGAGTAGGCCTACCTTCTAAAAATAAATACCGCCTGTGAAGGATATATATCTTAAATGTATATACCTACGCATCCGCATTCCATCCTCAGTATTTACAACACAGGTTTTGCCGCACACACATTCAAGAACTCAGAGCCGAATTGGCCTTCTGACAATTCGTATGAATTCAAAATCATTCTTTAGAAACACACTTGAGTTAGGTAATGTGTGGGCTTTCTTTGGAAGAAACCTGCAATTCATATGACAAATCATGGGTTCTTACGACAATTCAAGGCAATATTTTGGACTTTTCGTGAGTTCCCAATTCGTACGAATTGCGAGTTCTTGAATGTGTGGGCCCGGCTTTAATTATGATAATATAAGAGCTCGTTATGTACGAGTCATGCCATGTAGCATAACACCTACTCCATAAGTTACGTTTTGTCTATTTACCAGTTCTCCTGCATCAGTATATGCTACGTGTTACTATCATATAGCCAGACATTTTCGTGGACAATTGTCCGTGAAATTACACCCAGTTCGGAGAAATTAATGTGCGAGTAATGTCCACAGTACACCATTATATTATTAACGTGTACATCATTATTAAACGGCGAACTTTGGTCTCACGGAATTACATATATTTTAGAGCAATCCGCAAAATATATAGCCGCGAAAACTTCTCGCTTAGAGGTATAAGTGTTTTCTCTTCGTGGCATGTTAGTGTGGGACTAATGACACAACAATGATGTGACACCTGAGGTGGCAGTGGCAATCACCAGCATAGTACATCTTAAAGCTGTATTCTCAGCTATTACGACAAAAATAATCTTACCAAAGTTACTTAATAAGCCAGACTTGTATAAATATGACTTATTTAATCAATTCTCTGATGTTGTTTACTTATAAATACGTGTATACAAGATTTTGAAGTCGAACTGACCCAGGGAAAACGGCCGCCAGAGCAATTAGGCAATTAGATAATAAGTGAAGCCACTGCATGGAAAAGATTAATGTGAACTTTTGATTAAACCCTGTAGCAGAAACGGCGTAGGTTGGAAAAATAGATTTAGGATATGTTGAAAAAAAAACGGAACAAAAAGTAGAAAATCTTTAGTTTTTGACCGATGTTAACTGGGAGTGCAGCTTTAAAACAGTTCCATTTATTTTCTCATGAACCAGGCAATAGAGCAATTATTAGAGAATTTCATTAGTATCCCAAAACTATATATCTATTCTATACATGCATATTATGAGAATACTTTTACATAGACCATGCCCTGAGTTACGATGTATTAATATTTAACTCCCGATGTATTTCCATAGGGACAATTGTTGTGCTAATGCTTCATTAACACTATTGAGAACGTTGTGCAAACTGTGCACGGTATATTGTCCTCTACCGGTTGTAAACTATGTCATGTTTACACAAATAATACTACCAACAGCACAATGTTGTGTCTTTCTCAAGTATTGGAATGTTAACATTATTTAGGAGGAGCTAAAACCTTTAATTATGGTTAGTTCATGTCCATTGATTTATATTTAATTCCATAACATAAGAGATAAGGAATTCAAAGCTAATAATGATGAAACTTATAGGTTTTTCTGTAAATTTGATAGTAATTAATTACAGCTTTGCCGAAGACAGGACTTGCGATCTTCTTGTTTGAAAGAACGGTGCAATTTGATGCTGTGAAGCGATAGATCCGAAAAGTTCGAGCAGTAGTTATTTATCAAATGAAGACACTTTAAAGTTCTGACTATTTGAAGGGTATAAGAGTCGTAAGGCAATGAAAGAATTCTTTATTTGAGAGACTGCTCAAAATTGGTTACGCTTCTTATAACCAAGAGGAAAAATAAAAGAATAAAACATAGGAGGAAAGGGAACTGCATCGAGCTGTTTTAGATGCATAATTAAGGTGTACTACATTTATAAACCAGCAGTGATAAATTATGTAAACATAAACCTAATCACATAACGTGTTAGATACATGTTTAAGTATCAGGAAATATCATGCAGGCTTTAAAAAAATACAATAACAATTCCATCTCAGCTGGGTATGGATCGTTACCTTAGAGTGGAGTTAGAATTAAGGCTTTGAGGAATAAGTATAACCTCACTGCAGAGTTAATATGTGCATAGGATATAAGGTATAGAGTTTTGGATTTAAATGTTAAACTATATTATCGGTACGAGGTGATGATTATCCTTGAATAAAAAGGCCGAGCTCTGCTGATCAAATCGAAATAACACACAATTCAGCTATGTAGAAAGAATGACGGTTTTACACCTGACAACACATATCATTTCACCTATTGTGATGGCAAATGGGAAGAATATAAAAATAAAGAGTCTTAATTTAGACCATTATTAATACTATCAACTATTTAAAAGATACTATTGAAATATAAAATGCACATAAATTTATACTTCCCCAGTCGCTGTTCTACTTATTAGAGGTTCCTTCTAACTGTCAATGGATATTTGCCCACTATGATCTATATATCCGGTTGTAAATAGTAGGATGTATTACTTAATATGAAAGACCTTTATACGTCGTCCTTGCTATAGAAATCCAGCTCCGAGATTATTAAGGTGAACCCGGAATGTTAGAACGAGATGGCTGCAAACGGTACAAGCAAATGTTATTGCTTGGAAGAATTGAGGTCCCATTGGAGGTATTGAATATGTGGGCCTACTTATCCTAAAAGCCCTAATAGCGGGTGTTCTGCACAGGCTAATGTCCCATGGGTATAAGGTTCTCCCCTTGGTCCAGGTTCGTATTCCTGCCGGATGTCCCATAAATTGACAGCATTCCACCGTATTTACACGGTCAACAGACAAACATGCTAATAGTTTTGTAAACGAAGATTTCGGTTTGTTTAATTAAGCAGGTGTCACGGGCTATGTCAGAAGTGGAGTGCTTTCAATGTTGAATTGAGCATGTTATTCAAATACAGGCCAGTTTTAACTCCGTTTTAACTATCACAACCAACTTTAATTCACAGTCACGAAACTGGAGATTAAACAGTCATATATCCGATGGCGTCCATGCAGTTTTTTTTACAAGCGTGTTGTCAATTCAATCCAAGCTTGGGAAAATGTTGATCCCGAGACAAAATCCAAATATAACTTATCGATCACGGGTGAAAACTGAGAGAGTGAATGACCCCCCGATCAATAACGTGTCCTCAGAAGACCCCCAATCGGTACATCCTCCTCCAAGAGATTGTTTGACACCATTGCCTATCCCGGAAAGTGCATATATAATAAGTGCTTAAATTGGTGCGAGGGATTAATATCCTCATTTTGTAGTCAATAATATGGTGAAATAATTACAAGATCACTTTAGTATTTTTAGCAGCGATGGATATGATTAATAGCTAGTATGTCCACAGGCCAGTAATTTAATATCCCCGGTCGGACCGTCAACGGTGTTTTTTAATATGGTGTAGAAATTGTACATGCTAAATGCTAAAAGTTTGAGTATTTCATGACCGTACGTGCTGTCCGAGGTGCACTGTTAAGGCCCATTCCCATTACCACGACCAGCCGGCCGATAATTGCCGGCTGTAATACTTTAACATTGTGTTTTTTGCCGTGCGGCGGTCGTACACCAATCGGCCGTTGTAATGTGAATGGGCCTTTAGTATTTGGGGTCTGTCAGGTCGTCAGAAAATGTACAATCGGCAGCTTTAAATTTACACAGAAGTAAAATTAGGGTGAGAAATTGTACATACTTGGAATATCTTAATTTGTTTGGTATTTCATTTAAAGTGACACTTCTCACTGTTGCTGGCTAGATTATCGAGTAACGGAATTTCTCCTTCATTTTCTAGTATTTGGTTCACCTTACCCTACCTAACTAACTTCTGTAGATATCAAAACTCTAACATTCATATTATGTCAGATATTTGGTAATATAGTGAGCAAAATCGTTTTTGCTTGCCAACCAGAAATTTCGAAGTGGCAGTTGGGTTGACATCTGGAATTATGTAACACCCAGGTCGGCACTGGTCAGTACAAAGGGCATTCTGCCACCAGGGCTAAATCTGGCAGCACCTCCTGGTCTCCAAAGCCATTTCCTCATGGATTTGATATGGGTTTATGTTCTGACCCATTCATTACACATATTCACTTTCAATTCATATTCACATTGAATAAAAACCCAATGCTGATATTCAATACTTCAGATATTGCTATACCTATTATATATGATTACACTGACAAAGTTTCACACTATTCCATGACTACTCATTTTAACTATCTTAGCCACTTTAAAACATCTGTCCGGTTAAGTTAAACTGTATTTTGAAACTCATTTTTGTTTAAAATTTGGGTTATTTGAGAGGATTGGTGAAGGCGGATAGTACATTCTCAGGCGACTTCACACATGTAGCATTGAGAATAATGAATGAATGAAAATGAAAATAAATAATGTTGAATGGACGGTGATGTACTTTTGAATGGGGATACAACAGTGAAAGCTTTCCTGATTGCAACAACAATCCATGCAAAATCGGTCTGGAAATATCTCACAGCTCTTACTTTATCCTATCATTATACTATTTAGAAAGCGTGTACATATTGCGAAGAGCCAACTTCTGTATATCGTTCAAAATGTCGATACGTAATAGGAGATTTGCATGTCCGCCATCTTAAATCTTGATTCGTATGAAATTATGAGAGTTGTATGTCAGTGTAAAAGCTATAGAAACATGTCACATTCAGCATGGAATATTTATCGATGCCCTAATGTCAATATACATGTGTCATACATGTTTCCATAGCACAAGCCTTCATTTTCCCCATGATGCATTTGGTTTTTATAGATCATTATACAATCTATGGTATTAGTGAAATCATTCTTGCAATAGGGGATTTGCATAGCCGCCATCTTGAATCTTGATTCGCATGGAACTAATGGTACTGTATAAAACCTATAGAAAACATGTTATTTCAGCATGGAATATTTATCAATGGTCTAATATCAATATCCGTGTGTTACATATTTCCATGGCATAAGTTCCCATCTTTCCCATCATGCATTTGGTTTTCATAGATCATTTTTACAAGCTATGGTATTGGCGAAAACATTCTTGTAATTTTCGATAAAAATCTTGCCATATATTTGTATGTCAGATTTCAACAGAATCCATCCCAGCATGCACTGCTGCTGTAGACATGCGCAGTGAAACATGCAACTCCCCTATTTTCGACAAAAATGTCTCTAAATTTTTTTTCCAGATTTGAACTGAATCCATCCCAGCATGCACTTTAATAGACATGCGTAATGAGACATGCAAATCCTCTGTAGCTCTCAGGCAACACTGACTCTCTTACTTTGTTGCTGAATAGGCATTTATTTCCATCCCTATTAATAATGGCATCTCAATCGAGCCTATTACTTCCCTGTTTTATAATCATGGAGGATAAAATAATTGAACCCAAGAAGAAGATGCAGTAATAACGAAGTGTGTTCATTGTTTGCCTGAAGCAGATACACTGTTAGAAATGAGTCATTCACTTTTGTCTTTTATCGACGTTTTGAGAGGCAGGAGGTTGATTCACAGATTTAATGAAGCTGAGAGAGGGCAAAAATATTAATTCGTCCTTTTCCCGTCTGATTTTAAGTACAATTAGAAAGTTTTACTCTAAAAACTAAAATCAATTCCTTGTTTGTCAGAAATGGCTACACCAATGTTGTATCCATGAAGGTATTATAAAATGGGGGCCATTAAGACACAGCGATGCTTACATTATGACATTTAGCAATTAGTTTGGATAATGCAAATTTATATCTCTACTTATCCCCAAGCCATGGGATGCTCGAAATAATATTTAGCCTGTAGATGGAAGCCTGTAGATGTTCTTATTGGCAGAAATAATGTTTTGGTTATGCGAGAGAGTGTGTACTCATTATATGTGGTCTCCAAGGTGTCTCCAAAGAATTTAAAGTAATCTTCAGATAAAAGTCTTTGTGTACGATATTACAAAGTCTCAACCTTTACATATTTTTCCTAGGTCTGCTATGACTACCTATATCATGAAGACGTTGATCCCTGCATTGTGTATATATATACCCTAGTCTGATAGTCGCCTAGTAAAACACCTGTACTATTCCTTATTAATGAAGATATAACAAACAACTTTGATTGATGTAACTCCCACACAGGTTAACTAGACCTTTCTATCTGATTCGTTAATAAACCCTCTACTTGAACTAATATAGCTGGACCAAACAACCTGAAAAAGGTCTGTGGTAAAACATTTAAAGCATAAATTGGATCTGTAGAGCTCTATAGAGCGCTGATGTCCCCAGCTGTTTTTCTGCTCTGTACAGTTCCGTCAGCTCTGTCCGGAGGACATTATATATGTGGTTTGTGAAGGTATCTGGGGTGAAATTCTGAAGCCTTTTTTAAATCGGGATCTCCACACTCTATCAATAACCTAGGAAAGCCCCTGTTGGGAACTAGAAGAGATTGACGTCATGCCTATATGTCCACTGACTGCTGCAATGCAGGATTCCCTAGCAACGCGTCCTGCGAGTGTCCCTAGCAACGCAGAGAGAGAGGGAGAGAGATCAGTAGTCTGTAGGCCAACCCCACTATCCCAAAGTGGTTAGAGCTGGGTCTGGTCTACAAACTAAGAAATCAGAGGGGGGGGGGGGGGAAGAGCAAGGGAAAAAAAGGCAGGAGGAGAAGAGGACAAAGAGAAGATGGGGAGGGGGAGAGAAAAAGACGGGAGGGAGAGGATGGGGGAGAGGAAAGGGGGAGGGGGGAGGGGGAGGGAGGGAGAAAATGAAAGAAGCAGAGGGAGAGGGTGTGGGAAATCGGATAGGGAGAGGGAGAAGAGGATACAGAGATAAGAGGGGGAGAGAGAATAGGGCAGGGGAGAAGAGGAGGAGGGTAGGGACAAGAGAGAGAGTGGGGAGAGGCAGTGAGAGAAAAGGAGGAGAGGGCAGAGAATGGAGGGGAGGAGGGTAACCATCCAGGGGACGAGTTCTTTGCTAGTTTAAAAAAAGTGACCTTTTTGTTAATGCTTAGAGTATACAATTAGGAAGAGTATACCCCCAGGGTATAACAATGGGCCCAAAGCGATTAATGATCTTGACTCTTATATCGATCATGAGCCCTTTATCTGATATGTCATAAAACATTGTCATCAAACTCTTAATGCTTAACACTTGTATTCAAATAGTTACCTACTTTCTACATAGTGGGTGCCGCCCAATGATATGTAATATATAGTTACATTGTATGACGTATCATTATACATTGTTTTGGGAGGCAGTGCAGATCCGGTTGGAAGGGAATGAGATGTATACAGTTTTTCCACACCCAACATCAACGTACAGTTTCTATATGTATGAAGCTTTTGATGAAAAATGAGTCGCAAGTCGCAATGTTCTCCTTTTGGGGGTATCTTTGGGGTTGTTTGAATACATTATTATTTATCACGGAAGTATTGCTCTGAGAAAAAGCTATCTGGAGTGAGTTATGCACAGTGCATATGTCACTAGTGAGTTACGTGTTGTCATGTACTCATAATTCCATGATTCCAGATTCCTGAGAATCACACATATTGCATTTTTTACCAAGTTTAGTGCCAAGATTCAACGGTATGACTAAAAAAGTTTTCTATTCATATTACTAAAGCATATAATTATAACAAAATACACTAAGAAAGTGTATTAAAATATATCCATGTGTTCTTATTGAGTATATTTAGATACTTTACTAGTTATTGTACACCAAGAAATATTGCTTTTTCAAACATACAATAATTAAAGATAAAATATAGAAATACTTTAGGTTTCCTAAATGTTAACATCGTTGGAATCCACTTAATTTTATCTTTTCAAACAATAAGACACCGATACTGGAGTGGGGAAGATTCTACCCTTTGTTCTGTCTGCTGCTAAATATAAAGAATATTCAAGTGATAGAGACATGATGGTATCTCAAAATACATTTGTTGTGACTTATGACTCATCTTTCTGTGACACATCACATATAATAGGCCAACCAGCCCACATCCTGGAACATATAAAAAGCACTGCTTCAAACCAATCTTGAGGCATCACAGCACCTTGCTTGGTTGATCAATGCATATAAATATTTCCAAAGATAACGATGCACACCAAGATGCTAAGGAGTAGAACCTATGTCCACCATGACCTCCTGACGGCTCAGTTCTCATTTCTACTGACCAATCTCTTTGGTCTGAAAGGAATCCCATTAGACTTTGGAAACACCTACGCTCGTCTGAGTGAGTGGAGTACATTGGAACCCACTTCTCCGGCCCGGTTCAAAGGGCCCACCAATAACGCAACTTTGATCGCATTATCAAAAGCGGCCTGCTCCTTGAACATAGTTGTATTATGAAACTAACTCTACCACCAAGGGAGGCTCTGTACGCCTTACAAAGATCTCATGAAAGACCTTGTTATATATCAGAGTGCCCCAATTCACTTGGATTCCTAAAGAAATATAAAAGGAGAGAACTTATGAAGGTATCCCTCCTTACTCAAAATACTATATTCCATATTCGATTTGTGGCTCTTTGGAAATGGAGAGGAAAATGATTGCTGGCAAAACACATAAATAACATCATCTATCATTGTATTTCATCCCCTTCGCCATCCATCAGTCCACTAGAGGTATACCCCAGTCACAAATTCTAAGCAAAGAAAATCCTGGTAATTTGGTTAGGCACACATGAACAGTTGAAGATCCCAGAGTGGAAGATGATAAGGACCGCTGACAACTGTATAGAAGCTAGCACACGATGGGGGAGAACCTGGTATGTTAGCTTCAGAAGAGTAATCAATCATACCCTAATTGCTTTGAGAAAACACATACCCTACATAAGTGGGAGAAGCAACGAACACTGCCTTCTCCATTAAGGAAATTTGAGGTTTAGGTATGGATTTATCAGACAACTGGGGCAGTGAGTTTTTGGTACTGGCACCCGTCCCCCTGCCCTTGACAAGTGTTATTACTCGCATTCCAAGGGCCTCCTTCTTTGCCTCGCAAGTATTCTTGGCCCAAGAAGTATAACTGATCTGTTGCTCAATGACTCAGACAGCCTGACAGTAATTTTGTCAACGTCATAAAGGATGCAATCCGATATCTCTATGACGTAGGCTATTCCCATCTATACCGATAATTGCAATTGTTGCAATATCGGTCATTTCACATCAGCCGTGTATTTATAAAATCCGGTCAGAGCCTCTATGATCAGATAAAAATGGGATGCCAGTGATTGGACGCCTACTGCGCTAATGGCTTTCCTGGTACTGGAGTAGGCGTCCTGGTGATATTCTATAATGGTACTTGGTGGTTTAGAGTGGGAGGCTTTCCCTCAGTTTGGAGGGGCTCTCTCAACTCTGAGCCTAGACACTGATCCCATTCATTTGAACAGGTATAGATATATAGATCGAGAGAGAACAGAGAAGAGCTAGGAATTGTGTGACTGGTGCATTTAACCATTATTATTAACCCTCTCTCTTTTCAATTTACTCTTATAATCATGTATCATACGAATGGGAACTACCTAAGTGAGCTAACCAAAAAGGTAGAGATGTAACTAGTTCTGCTCCGAAAATCGATCCGCTTACGAACATAAAGAATTGACAAAGTTACAGAATAACTCCTAAGCCCAGTAGTGCCTGGGGTTATATCAGGTTACTTGACGAAGCTTGCATATTTATGATGAGGAGTTCCTTCTGGATTTCAGGTATTTATTTTAATAAAATTTCATTGTGTAATCGGATGTAATCCGATTTAAAAACATCTTGTGCATCACCGGTTCCAAATTGTCGCCAGGAGATTAATGGCATAAGCTCGGGTTTTATTATCATTTCCACTACTTCAGATGCTTCCCTTACTTCGTCATTCCTTCGGTTGAAGTGAAATCCGAAGTTCACTACCAGCAAGATACAATACCGATGTCTCTTGTGCGAGAAGTCACAGCATTCCAATTTATTTAACCAATATAATAAAGCACCAATATTATAGTTACAGACATTCTCTCGTGTGTTTTGTTTGTTTTGGCCTCGTGAGTAAATATTCATATGAAACTAAAATTACAACTGGTATAAAAGTCTCTCAGACCCAAGTTAAACAATGTCAACTAGGAAGTTTGCTTGTGAATTCTGTCACCTTTGAGCATCTAAGAACAGGGCTATTCTGAGTATCACCTATAATCAGCAACATGAACATAACTACATAAACATGAACATAGCTACATAGGTTTTACTTTGTGTATTTCTTTTAGATATACAATACCGATGTCGCCAGTATTTCACAGGTCATTATTCTGACTTGGGATAATATAGGACAGCAATATGAGGTGGATGGACGACGGTTTGATGCCCTCCCACGTGAGATCAGGCTATGGAGGCAATTCGTTAATAATTTACAACCAACAGATACTAAACAGACATGGGGCACCTGCGTCCAGAACTCTCCCATAAATATAACTATGTGCATGCCAGCCAACCTGCAACTACTACCCCTCACCAATTATCCACTATGCACAATATCCCAAGGGTTGGGGAATTGGGGCATAATATGGCTCAGTAGTTGTTGTTTACAAAGGAAAAACTGCTTCCCAATCCTTACGATAAGATACATTACTTAGGTCACAAATTTCTACCTTCGTTAAAGTAGAAAATGGGGGTACTATTACTTATGAATAGGCCGATAATTTTATAGGTGTGGTTCCGTTTCAAACGAGCTCAAAACTAGGATGGAGGAGTAATTTAATTGTTTTTGAGAAACAATTTTTTCAGGATTTGAAAATACGTTTATTTCGTAACAATACTTGTTTATCAACTGGATTTTTATATTGACCAAGAATTTCATTCATTGTTTTACAATAATGATATTGTCTTTGACGTTTTCCTAAAAGAAGTATCGAAGAAATTCCGAGCTATTTTATTTGGAGAAAAGGTGGCGGCTATCAAAAAATAAAAAAATAGCTTAAGTCAATTACTTAAGAGAAAATTAAACCATTGTCATCTGTATGTATTTTATTGAAGATGTCTTAGAATTATACGCGCCAAGACGGCAGGCATCTGAAATAAAGTTTTATGTTTTAAAAAACCGAAAAACAATACTGTTTTAAACAAGAATAATGTTAGGGGGTTTTCTGGTTAGTTGGTTTGTGTTCCTGTCCCTGTCAACTCTTTTAGTAAAAGAAAATCAAAACAAAATTAGGTACATGGGGGCGGGGTGGGGTGGGGGGAATACACACCTATGTTTTGGCCTTATTGTGTCCTCACACGTCCTAACTTTCCTGTTACATGCTTGACTGCAGTTTTGCGAGGTGCAAGGCAAAGTGATGACCTTTTTATGTTTCTGCTCTCGTGGCTTTTATTTGCAATTGTGAAAAGATTCCTCATATAATCAAAACACGGGTCACAACCTTATAGCAGCTACTACGAGTCCATAACACACTATCCTATGCATCACACATTCTCTGTACGACTTTATTACTGTTGTATAATGAAGTTTTAGACCGGGTGATCTCTGAGTGGAATAATTCTATTTCTGTAACATGCAATGGGTGGGCCTTGGATCATCAGATTTGAAATAAACTAACTGGCTTTCAGCAAACTTCAGACATAAACATTGAGGCCTTCATCCTCTAACTCGGAGTCTAAGAGGCTAAAATGGCTGTTCATCCACCAGCACCAGAGGATGGTTGGAGGAAAGGAGACGCAAAATGCATTCACACTATATTAATTCAGGCAAAGTTAATTGCACTGTCATTTTGTTCTACTACAGATTGAATTATATATAAGCTACCGGTAATGCCTCCATTCCTAGAATCTTACTTTTAGGCGGACCGTAGACTGAAACTACTCTCTGACGCCTTCCAGTTTGAAAAGAATAAGAAATACTCAGCCAGTGTCCCAACGTTTTAGAATAATGGTCCGTCCCTTACTCGAATCGATTCCTTGACTGAGGTGCAACTCAGGTTTCAAGCGCAACCTGTGAAGGCCATGCCAAGAGCGATTCCCGAGAAGCTCGGCCCGTGCTCGGCCTAAGAAAGTGACATTTGGTAGAATCGGGAGCCAATTAGTAAGAACTGCTAAAAGGCAGATACCCTGGCCGTCTTGATGCGCTTCCTATGTTACCAACATGTTCACGGCTCGATGTGCTATCTGACTAGTGGCTACTTGGTTGCTTCAAGAATAAAATAGGATTGCTCTTTGCTTCTATTCTGGGTTTTATTGATTGCCACGAACGCATAAAGGTTGTTTTGCTTGAGCTGTATAGGTTCCAAGCTCTAACTGAAATACTTGTGAATGTCCGGGATGCAGGTTATCGACCCTACTAAGCTTTCGTCGAATGATGAATTGGTTGACGTTGTAGGAAGATAATTTTCTTCTTCCTGATCATACTAGTATTTAATGAGATGGTTTAAAGAAGATGGATCGCAGAGGTAATGCCACACTTGGTTGCCTACAGTCCTTTGGCTTTACTTCAAGTTGTCATTTTGGCATAGTGTTTTATGTGACGGCGCCTAGCTGTCTTATACTGATTTATCCAATGATCCAGTCTGAATAGGATTCTTTATTCCGAATATGACTAGATTGAGTACGATGATTATGGTGATGCGATACTATTTTTTCGTGAGTTTCTCTGTTGGAAGTTATGTAGTTGACAATTGCCACCGTTTACATAATCCTAGTAGTACTTTATTAGCATAGGACTGGCCTAATATTATCTGTTATAACATCCAGGCCGTGAAGGCAATTGCTTTCTTTCCGCCTCTGCTCTAGGGATAGAAACCATAACAATATTCAAATTCAATTCTTAAAGTGCAAATGGATTTCTTCCAATGTTGTTAAGCTGGTTCTGTAGGTGGAGAAGAGTGGCGAGCTCCTCCCTACATAATTCTTCCAATCACGCGGGGATTTCCCCCAACATGAGGAGAATTTTGAAACCCAAGTACATCAGTGGAGTACGCGACAACTAAACTTAACACATTTCGTCCTACGCCTATTAGATGGATTCAATAGGGGATTTGCATGTGCCACTGTGTATGTCGTTTCCAATGCAAGTTGGGATAAATTCAGTTCAGGTTTGACATACACATATTTAATAACACTTCTATACAAAATTAAAAGAATGTTTTGACCAATACCATACCTTGTGTAAGTGATCTATGAAAATTAATTGCATCATGGGAAAGATGGAGACTTGTGTAACGAATCATGACAAACACATAGCTATTTACATAAGATCATTGTTAAATATTCCATGCTCAACATTTTTTGAATAGATGTTACACTGTACCATAAGTCCCATAATTGCATGCGAATCAAGATTCAGGATGGCGGACATGAAAGTGCCCTGTTGTATTTCTTCCAATCATGCGGGGATTTTTCTTGACATTTTGAAACCCAAGTAGTATGGAGTAAACTTGACACATTTCGTTCTACCCATTATCTTAACTACGCCTATTATAGATGGATTCAATTGTATGGATTCCGGTTATACAACAATTCTGTTTGTTCTATGTTTACATTCAATCTTGCGCACCTCATCAATAGTACATTATTTGCTGTTCTTTTTTTTTTACATAACAAATCTTTTTATTCAATATATCAACAAAGCACCGCCGACCCAGCGAATAACATCGAAGTTTTACAGTTTTACTCATCGGGGTATCTTGTGTTTGTTACTGAAAAATAAACATGTGCTACACACTAATACTGTTGCTTTTTTCCTTTCTTTTTTCTTTTAGCAGAAAAGGAGTTAGGTTATATCACTACCGTACACAGTCGTACTAACTAATATCACTATCATAAACAGTCAAATATTTTGAGGGTGGTTACAGATCATTATAAAAGCCTTCCCATGCTTTAAATTCCTTATCATTGGCAGGTCCATAGCTAATACTGTCTTTCATGGCTCTTAAAGCAATTTTTATTTCATGAAGGAATTCAAAAAAACACACTCTGTTGCGCTGAAATAGCCTAACTCTGTAAATATAAAACTTTGCTTTTATAAAAATAAAGTTTAGTTTCTTGTGTTTTGCTTCCTGGGATGGAATGCCTAACAGTATGTGGGCAGTGTTGATGTCGTCTACAATTTCACAGTCTAGCCACTTATTTCTGCTTGCCCATTTCACTAAAGTGTGCCAAAAGTTGTTTATATTCTCGCAATCGATAAAGAAATGAAATATATCATCTATTTCATCACAATATTCACATCTTTCGGACAGTTTGATTCCAAACTTCTTCAGTTTCTGATTACACACGATGATTCTATTGATCACACGATATTGAAAGGCCTGTAGCCGAATATTTCTCGTACAGGAGTACGGTATACAGTACCATTCCTCCGGGTCCACCTTGGATATGTCAATACCCTTGTCTCTAAACCACTATTTGCTGTTCTTAATCAGATTCCAAGTTCTTATAAATATCTCGTCCAAAAGGAAAACTTTGACATGCTTTCAAATAATAAGTAAAACGAAAGAAAGAACAATACTGGGACAATCAACTCTCCTTCCCAATCCCCCCCTCCCTCCCCTTCCCCTCCCTTTCTCTGTCTCTCTCTGTCTCTCTCTCTTTTCTTCATTTTGAAAATGAATTCGGAAATATCGAGATTTGCGATTATTTTATATTATTTTATTTCCGATGCAACTTGTATTATATACCATATTGTCAAGCGCTTAATTTGAATAAAATCCTATATAAAAAAAGGTAGTAGCCAGAAAGGTATATATTCCTATCCCTATAATGATACAATACATGCCTTAACCTATTTATAAGAAATAGTCCTGGTCACAGGGGCCATATCCTCGAACTTTCCCTTAATTGCCTCAACTTTCCTTGCTGCTATGGACATCACATCCCTTAGTTTTTCCTTGTTATTTAATAAGGCAGTCCCATAGTCACGATCACTTTTAGAATTTCGTGTCCATCTTGTCAGAAACAGGTGGACATCAATCAGATTAGGTTATAGATTTGTCCCTCACATGAGATAATGGGATAAAATGGTGAAGGTCGTTGTCCGTCTAATGCATCAGGTTCAGACTATTAATAAAGTCTTAAGCCCCTTCCGGTGCAGATCTATCTATACAAGATCTATATATATATATATAGATTGTGGGCGCTTAAGATTTAAGATATAAGTGATTATTCACGAAAGAAGCATTACGTTCGCAAACGCTGTTTTCAGCTGGTCCTGATATATTGTGTATACATGTATGTAATATTTGTATTTCAATTAAATATCAAGTTACAATAAGAGGAAAAAGGATTAAAACGCGCAGATCTTCCAGTTAACCCTGTCGTTGTCTTTAGATTACTCATTTATTGTGGTTAGATATTCTGCATTATATTCAATCATTTGAGAAATGAAAATTTAAAAGAAAATCTACTCTCTGTCAGTGGTGATGTGTCCCTCTATACCCCTCCCTCATCCTCTAGCTCTGTCTCTCGACCCTTATGTTCATTGGTGCTTTTAACACAATCTTTTTCAAGCCATGCAGTTGCCAATTTGTAATGCAATTTCTAAGCTGGTAACTCGTTTTTTTACATTCCCCATGGTAGACCTTAGATCAACCAAAAAAGGGCTTTTGTTTCACCGAATTAGTGAATACAAGCCATGGACATTAAACGGAGCCAAAACAGTTCACTCTTGAGAATGTGTTACATATTCCAGTCATGGCAGTGGTCCCAATGGTCCCAATTATCATGCTGTCTATCCAGAGGACTGAAGGCCATGTCCACAGGTCCTGCATGTATGATCTGCGTCCACATAATAACCAATAAATGCAATTGCTCAAGAGTACATAATTATCCTACATATTGAAAACACAACAGTGGTAGACACTTGTCCATAGATATAGATGTGTGAAACAGTGATATATTTATGTATGGATGTATCCCCATGTGTCGTAGCTATTACAAATAAGGAGTGGGTGTGAGAGATAATGAATGGTAGACTGGATGGTCATACAGCGCGGGGTGCCCTAGGGAAACAGCGCCGCTGACCAAAATGAAGCCACATCGTCTGTGGCTTATACATATTTCATGCTGCACCTTATGATGCACACCAGAGGCATATAATTACCACGTGTTTATTGTGTACATACAAGAGAAATGAGAATATGGTCGGACACTGCCTCTAATATTGACAGGCCACCAAAAAAACACCTAAAGCATGGGTGGTAAATTGTTTACGATGGGAAACCTAACCGGCAGCGATTAATGATATAATTTTATGTTGTTTCTACAGGATGTACATCAGATGAGAGTGTCTATATTGACCTGGGCAAATAAAGTGGTGATTTATACCCTCCAAAATGGTATTTCTAGTAGTACCTGATGGCAATAATGCCTTGCTCAGAGATCCATGCATATATATGGTCGATACTGACACACTGTTTCACTTTTGTGGGAGCACAAATTATGAAGAATAGCTTTGTTAATCACAGCTAAAACATTCTAAAGGAGTTTCTATTGGATATAATTTGTGCTGAGCATCATTTTGGTAGGCACTACCTGAATTTTCTGAAGAAAATGAGCTAAAACCTGTTTTAATTTACGCTATTCTTATGTTAGTACCAATATACAAGCTATGTTTAAATTTATTGTTTCCTAGTATGGGCCCTCTGTCCAGAAAACCTATGGACACCATAGATGAGGGCTACCCATTTACAGAGTTGATTATTATTAGTACCATGCATATGTTACCATGTTCTTGACTGGAAATAAACAATAGCCTATACCGATACTTACATGTTGGTGGGCGGGGCATGACTGATACTAGTTCTTACCAGCATAAATTCCTAAAGATTGGTATCAAGCGTAATTCTGTCAGCAATAATGATAAATGGAATGGACACAATTTAGCCTAAATTATCTTAATATTATCATTAAATACTCTGTAGGCCTATAGCTTTTAGATTTATGCTATGCTTCCTGAAATGCAATCATTAGGCTAATTGGATTCCCAATCCCTATGGTTGTTCATACAAAACAATTATTCTGCATATTCTTATATAAAAGAAATGTTTCGTGGGTATAATTAAGATTCGGATTTATAATGTAGGTGTTCACTTGTATTCCCGGATTTCTTTTAAAAAAATAGCTTTTCCAACTCTTGATAGGCTTGTAATATATGTATACACTGATCCAATAGACTACATGAAAACAATGACTTTATTCGAAGAATCATAGTTGAAAATGAAAAAAAAGAACATATATATATAGAACTTTTACATCATGTTTGAATTGCTTTCCTCTAACGTGATTCCTTTAGTTCTTCGTTTATGGACACATTTTTATTTAAATTCCAACACGTAGGCCTACAGCTAGTATACGGTATATTGTGGAAAGGTATTTCAAAGGTGCTGCTATAGGCTACATGATTCATGCATCGCAGTGCTTTTATTAACAATACTATCAAATACCATAATAAGTATTTGAAAACTTTATATTATTAAACGGCGGCGCCATATTTTATCAATAGTTTCGCAGAAAATCCAACGTAGTTGCTGATAGGTAGGCCTATGATCTGTTTTATGGTAGTTTGTCCGGACTGAAATACAGAATCAGTCGTCCGACCATGATCAATATATCCGTAGCTTATGTACTAGCAAATATAGTATACTTAATAATTAGCTATAGGCCTACTTCACATCTTTGAAGTTATTAAATTTAAAATTTAATTATATCCTAGAAACTAGAATGAATCAACGGCCTAGCTACATAATATAGGCCTATAGATAGCTAGGCCTTATACCCCAGAGTCTGAGTGGTAGCCTATAGGCTAATTTACTTTGCGAACAACCATCTGAAACATTGGATATGGTGTCGCCAATTAAGTGTTATTACCAATCCCATGTGCATTCGATTAATGGTTCTCAGCTTATTATCAAGATGGCAGCATTCTAGCTACTATAGTGAGTGCTGATATGATTGGGCGGATCCAGGCACTGCTGCTAGTGCAAATGGACCACGCTAGGTGGGGGGTCGTTTTGTTATTGCCGGCAAGGTGAAGGACGTATTGCACCACCACCCATACAATTTTGTCTGAACACCGGAGACTTGGGACAGTTCAGGGAATTTGTGTACGAATGCAGAATTCTCTTATCAGACACACATACCCCCGAATTACCTTCTTATCTATTATATACGCTAGTGCAGTGGGGTGGAACAGACGTGCACTGAATCGGTGAGTTGTTTGCACAATACCCCATGTCCTCTCTTTTTCACTTTATAAATATACAGACACGTAGGGCCTTGACATTCATTGGTATGGTAGATCTACCGGTAGATCTAACGTTACTTTTTATCAGTTATACTTGTGTGATCTCAGTTATAGGTTGCCTTTTCATGAATTGTCACAGCTATCTGCAATGAAGATGACGTCCTTCAGGAGAATCAGCATATAAATCTCATTAATTCCCTTATAATCAAATAATTTGTTTCATTGCACTCGTAGGGGGATCTACATGTTATTACAGTCAGTGCACCCTGGTGTAGCTATATATCCTCTTGCAATGTAAATTTTCCACTCTATACTACTACGAGTGCTCAAACACAACAATACACCCTGAATTTGATTTGATCTTTTATGTTCCATAAGCATCACATTATAACGATATCATTCTATATGTAGAAGAAAAGAAAGGAATATATCTCTATCAACATTACTGATTCATAATTACTGTTTTATCCTTAAAAACAACTAGGCCTATCTTGAATACATCTTTAGGCTTCTAATAAACATCAGTATAATCGTACTGACAAGGTAGTCTGCAACTATGAAGTACTTTTGCGATATATAAATAGAACATGTCTTGATATTCTAGGGTGAGTAAATTGGTGAAACAATTAGCATAGGCCTAACCAATGATAATTGAGAAAGATGGTATACACATGTATTGACATAGGCCTATACTTATTTCCAACCAGTATTCCTATATATGGATTCAATCATGGAGTGTGAGCAATCAGTGTCCTCCGAAAGTGAAGAACTTGAATGGTCTGATTCTGAAGACCTCAGTGGTAATAACAGGAAAGCCATAGGTGATAACATATCCATATTTGAAATTTGTACATCCAGAAATGGCGTTAAGTATGGCATGTTTAATGTATACTTTATTTACCGCTTTTCCTATGAGGCATTTGATTTTGACATTTGACAAAGTCTGAATACACCCCAACATTACACATTATTGTTTCCAATTTAGCTACATTAACCAGCCCACATATTGTTGTGTATGCAGCGCCAGAATTAGACTAACACCCAGTCTCCTAGCCTATTGAACACATCCTCTAGGGGGAGCAATGTAGTGACTTATTCATAATATGTTACATTCATATTTAAACAAAAAATGAAAGACTTCTTAAAGATACCAGTCAATATCAGCTTTGATATTAGGACATCTATGGGTGGAAGTTTGTAGAAAAGCAAATTTAGTTTAGCATGTACTGCATATGTACGCATATCCTGTCTTTTGCCAACTGACTGACTGTCACAGTTACACATGCATTGTATTGCCCTGTATAAGCTTAGATAACAATCATATTAATTTTGTTTACATCCATGTCCAAACACATCTCACCACACCTCTCATGCTTATTTGTTCTACATATCCTTTAGTAACTTTCTCTCACCAGCATTCACGCATGCATTGCTCTGCTATGTGTCCCTCGGTTTCTCGAATTTGCTTAAATTAATTCCTATGGAACGGGAACATATTGGAACATGGATTGAAATTAACAAAAATAGTAAATGAAGAACAATATGTTAGGAAATATATTGAAAGATTTGATAATATCTTTTTTATACGTTGCTTAGCAGTTATATACTATATTCGATTCGTAATTTACTGTTAAACATAACCTATCCATTTTGCAGGGAAGGAAATAAGAATGAACAAGACGTACAAATCAGCCATTGTGATTGCGCCACCTCTCAGTGTATGCCAGCAAATACAGGAGATAAGGGCGTAAGTCCATTAAATATTTGCGATGTGTCACAGAAAATGTTTTGGGTTGTTTGGCCCTGTTAGTCGTCTGAATATGTGTACCAAATTTCAGATCTGTGTACTGAATAGATGTGCATTTCAAAGAACATCCTAAGGGGATATATCTCACTGCTTTACTAGTAATTGTCTGCACAGAAATATCGCTAACTATTTTTTTCAAACGAAAAGATTTCAAATGAAAATATATACAGAAGTACTTTTTAGATGTCCTAAAGTTTGACATCGTTGGATTCCGTCTCATCCTTTTATATATATGATGGTATCTCAAAATCCATTTCTTTTCGACGTGTGACTCATTATTCTGTGACACATCACATTGGTGAAGGTAATAGTGTATAGTGCTGTATACATTAGACGTATTCTGGACCATTCATTGGAACTACATGTACCTGTTGTACAAAGTATTCATAAACGTGGGACATTTGCTTGAAAAGTACCAATTACTTTGTATTTAAAGTAATGTAAAGTAAAGTATTTAAACCTTTGCTCGATATATGCCAAGTTTATTTCATAGTCATCTGTTTGGTAAGAACCTTTATGCCATGATAGGTGTGCGTATTCACAAAAACATGGCCAGATTAGCCCATGGCATAAACATGCCTGGATTACACTAGTGGAATCCGTTTTTCGAATGCAACCAATCTACAACGTTATTTTGATTGGTTGCGTAAATTTAATTGCGCCAATCAATGACGCTCATTTCATGACGCTCATTTCATGACGCAACATTGTAAGCGCTTGTTTTTGCCGAGTCCGAGGGTTGCGAGACATGCAATGAAGGTAAATAACTCATAAATAACTCTTAAATATATATCATGGCATAAAAATATAACTAAACTTGAGCTGCATATGGGGCAACGCATTCACAAAACGCTCGTGGCTTTTGGCGAGTGTCTTTCACGCGTGCCTTTGGCACTTGTGAAAGACACTCACCAAAAGCCACTTGCGTTTTGTGAATACGTTTCCCCATATGCAGCTCGCGTTTAGTTATATCTTAGTAAAATGAAATGTGCATGGCAGTTCAGTACAAAATGACAATTCATCATCATAGGTTAAGTGGAAAGGAAAATTTATATATTTTCAAGGCACTTCAAGACACTTAATGTATTGATTATAACATCGATAAGAGCCTACGTTAGTCTAGAAAGAGCTGAAAGTGCGGACACAAATAATAAATTGTTTAACTGATTATTGCAGTGAACATGACAAGGCCTATGAGAGGTGGATGCCTCACATTAATCTCATCTATCCTTATTATGAGAACGAGGACAACCGATTTTCGACAGAGGCTGTCAAATTACTTAAAAACCTGACGATGATGAAAGCATTTGAGGTGAGAAATAGTGTTAATTTGCATGTATGTTAAGGAATTCATTGCTTAGCGAAAGTAAAGGCTCCATATGTCATAGGTCTTTAACCTACTGGAATGTCGTGGACGAAGTATGATCACCAAAATTGCAAACAATTAAAGTATAATTATAAGTAAGCTGGTTTCTGATACTCTGGTCGCTTCATTCTTTTAGGAGAATAATCTATCGCCGTAAGACATCATAATTATTAATTGTGAAGTATTCAACTGGATTTTATTATTCGAAATTATTGTTATCATTGCAGATTCAATTTACGGCAGATTCAATCGGCAGTTTCACTCATGGCCAAAGAATGGTTGTATGGTTGAAGCCCCTTGCCACTACTCCAAGAGCAGAGACAATAAGTGATCCGAAGTCCAATAATGAATACAAAGTGCAGAAAGTAATCATTTAAATTAAGACTTGGCACTACCGCTTTCAATAGAGTCAAATTCTTACTAAACAGTACTTTTTACTTCAGATGGATATTAATTAGGAGGGTAGCCTCTGAGTGCTTTTCTGTATTAAGTTGTATTTCGATTGAATGGGCGCAGCCTCCTTTTAGTATCACTATAGGAAAGGTATACTTATACAGGAGCCTGTGTGTCGCACCCCTGGCTAAGTCTAAATTGGAGGGGTGGCCTGTCAGTGGCCACATGGGTCTGTTTTGACTGTGTTGGCTGGTGTTGTTAAGTGGAGGAGTGTATTGGCTTGGCCTGTTTGCTGTGAGTGACAGGGAGGGAGGAGGGAGGACAGGGAGGGAGGTGTACAGACTGGCTGTGATTGACAGGGGGTTGGCTACTAGGCAGGGGGTTGGCTACTAGGATGGTGCTTGAGGATAAGTGAACAACCCTGAAAGCTTGTGAATAGTTACTAGGCAGGGGGTTGGCTACTAGGCATTCCTACTAGGCCAGGCCTACAAGTGTGATCTGACAAGCTACATCCTGTAAGATCTTTATCTTTGGATCTGTAGACTGTCATCTGTACATCTGTGTAAACTGATTTCAGTGAGAGGAAATATCTGAGGAGATCATCAGATAAGTTATGTAACTGAAGTGTAACATCACTGTGAAATGCCTCCTGCTGATTGTGGCCCAGAGTGGAGGAGGCCAGGTTTGGAAGTGAGTGATGGTTGCCTATGCAATCAAATGAAAAAAAGAAATACAAAAAAAGAACTATATACTAAAAATTAGAAGCAAAAGAAAATAGCAGTTAGGCAAATCAGCTGGGCTACCCTCCTAGTATCGAAAGATACTATAGCAATTGGGCAGTAGTAGGTTGTCTTGTTAATTTAATGTCGTGGCAATCGATTTTTAAAATGATTTATATTCTCCGTCTTATTAAAAGAAATATTCATCATAATTATAATTCTAGGGAGTCATTGGCCGGTGATAGACATTTTATTCAGCCAATATTTGTATTTCAGATACATTCAAAGAAGCCAGCACCGAAGGCCAAACCAGTCATAAGCAATGACAAGAGGAAAGCAACAGCCAAACCAAAGCCGTCCCATCCACCGATCCATTGTGTGACGACCCCACGACCGAAATCAACACCTGAAGTTGGAATGAACGCTTTGATAAACGCGTATTACACTCCAGAAAGTACAAAGCAAGAAGTTCTGAACATTTCTCAAGATTGTGGGAATTCTGGCTGGGATGCCTTGAGATTTGCATTTGAAGGAGAGGAGGAGAGGGCACAAGACACACCAGGCTTTGACGTATTAGAACGCCCATATTTCCCCAGATATGGTTCGTCCGAACACTCACTTTCAGACTCATCATCTGAGACCTCAGAAACCTCATCTTCCGAAGAGAGTGACAGTAGTGGTGGGAGCGTAGAGGAACAGCAGGGGAAAGGGGTTGTTGAAATGTCTGAGGACCTCTTGGAGTGGCTTCCCAGTCGGCCAGACGGACAGCATCCAAACGTTATGAAGTTACAGAGTGAACTGGAGAAAGTATACCCAGACTTAGATGACCTCAGGAATAAATCTTCTGATGGCTTTCAGCCTCATCTAACCCTTGGACAATTTTCGATTTCGTACGGAACAAAATTCATACAAAGACTCCGACGGATTTGGAAACCAATTAAATTTGTTTGTGATCAAATGCAATTAATTAGCAGGAATGATCAGGATCCTTTCAAAGTCATTCAGCGAGTCCCGTTGACTGGAATAGATACAGACATTTTGATATTTTAAATGATTTTATTAAACATATCAATATTAATTATTATATTCTAAATAATTTTCATTCTAACGACTGTGCTGTGCACACCGTATCCTGACATAAACCATTTTGTTATACTCCTATTTCTGTTGGTTCCGTTGATGTAACGAATGATTAAACCTTTGAAGCCAATTTATTTAACTTTATAGTTCATCATCTTTGGGATTTATGTAACACTACCAAGCAAAAATGAATCTATTCTATTTGAGGTCATACAAATCTCTGCGTAGTATATTTGGTAATGGTAATTTGAGAACGTATCCTAGATTGCCTTTGAAATATGCTCGGGTCGCTATTTTGCACATCCTCTCCAGGTCCAATGGTTTATCAAATATGTTATCTAGAAAACTCTTAAAGTGTTTATGAATACTACCCCTAAATGAACAACAACCAGAGCCTAACGAAGATGTGCATTCATTGATGTTTTTCAGCTTGCAATGCTCAGTTAGCATTTTGAAAGTTTGTATTTGCGAATTATATTCAACTGTAGGCATAACATTACGAAACCTATCCATGACTAGAATCAATGAATTAACCTTATCTATTTCATTATACGTGTACATATCATTAATGGCGAAAAGTACATGATGTAAAATAGGAAGTCGAGGATGGTCCATGTCCACCAAGGTCTTTCGGATATCATCCGACAACTGGAAATCATGCGGTAAAAAGCAATCTCCAGGATTTGCACCATTTTGTAGCATGACATTAACCACTTCCAGTACGATATCATTACAGACAGACAACCTGTTCTTTGATATCAATCTTGCATAAACTGCTCCCAATGGTTGTACATCCCAGCATGAATATTCCACTGTAATGTTCACTGGTAAGTCAATCTGAAAGAATGACTTCAGAACTTGGAGATAGCATTCCATAAACGAAGCATAGATATCCATACCCGTTTCCTCACATATGGGTTTCCATCGACCCGATTGTACCAACCAAGCATCAGTAATCCTATCAAAAGTCTTGAGCAAACTTTGCCAAATTCGTTCAGGTCTTGAACATCTTCCAAATATTTTCATGAGGTTTATTGTCTTTGATAACCATTCCGAGTCACATCTAAACTGTTTATAGTTAAATTGGTCAGAGCATGATGTTAGATGATAGGACCACCTGGTTAACATTGAGTTCATTAATGTGTAATGATCAAAAGTGTTCATCGTCGGTATCGTTACAATTACTTGTCTGCATATCACCCGAAGTGAGTCATGTAGCTGCTCATGTGAGTCAGATAGTTCAATAACCAATTGCATGATTTCATGTATATGCGTCCGGGAACATCCATTCAAAGCGCCATGATTCATCAGAAGATGAAAAGTGGAAAATAATGAGCGCCCCTTGACATCCAACGTCATTGCAAGAGCATGCGATTCCCTCTCCTGTGAAAACAAAATAGATTTTTTCTTCATCTTGTACACATTGTGCTTTTGTTGGTGAAGTAAGTAGAACAAAGCAGGCCTCCCATATATGTCCAAATGGGAAACACATGTGTCCAAACCTCGCTCAAGTAAGTATCTCGTGACCAAATATGTCTCATTCAGTTCACTACAATGCTTATAAAGTAAATGCAGTATCGTTTCATTTTGCCCCGATCTGTATGTTGAAAGAGAACCACATTTATCTAAGAGAAAGATCGACAAATCCTTTCCCCAGAAAAGAGCGTAGTGCAGCGGCGCCATACCATAAATATTCTCAGCTATTGCCCAATCTGAACAATCATGTTTATCACAGAGGTACTTGACTGTATCGATTTTACCTAACTTGACAGCCGAAATGAAGCATTGTTCCACATCATCAACAGAAAGCTTGCCACTGTTTATCATCATATCTAAGGCATCAATTCGGTCGTATTCCACTGTTGTTAGGAAAGCCGGACTTGGTTCTACCACTAATATTTCTTGACTGGCATGAGCAACCATCAATTGCTCTTTATTTGAGATAAGAGGGATATATGAGTGAATAGTTCCATTGCAAATGAATGACTTCGCTTGTATATCAGCACCGAAATCATCTATCAAAGCTTTGATAATTTCGAGGCTGCTATATTTGCAGGCTAAATGTAAGGGGTTGCAACACAAGGTTTCTTCAAAATGATCAGATTGTTTAAGGAGCATTAAAATGTCGTGACGATCCATCACAATCGCCTGTTGTAAAACATTTAACCCTTCAAAGTCCTTTGCCTGTTTCAGTGACCCCTCACTTAGGAGTGTAGTCATCTCGCTTTCAAACCCAGCAACTGAAATCTGGTCTTTTTCCACAGTTTTTAGTTGACATTCCGGACCCGCAGACTCTGTCAAACCACTAGTCTTTTCACTGTCTTTTTTCTCATGACTTTTGCTGTTTGTATTGATGTTACCACCTGATAGACCTAGTATTTTAATGACATCCCTGATTGCTTTGTAAAATGTCCACGCTCCTGAACTCTTATCCATTTGTTAAACTTGAACCAATCCTCTACCTGAATGACTTTACCTTCTCCTCAATGTGATCCACGAGGTTAACATCCAGTGATGTGCAAGGGAGACGTATGATACCTTGTACACAGACTATAGGAATAACTCCATCGTGCTGACAACATACTCATTCACATAGAACAAGATATAGCCATCGAGGTTTGATTTATTACATTGCAGTCTCTGGATAGATTCCTAGGCTCAGTGAGCAAAATAGAAAGCCCATGTCTTTACTGCAAGACCCACGTGTTCAATTGCAACAGCTGCCTATGACAATTTGCCCACACTTCATGTTTGAGTGAAGTACATGTGTGACTATTGTCTATATCGTGTGTATGAGTCCTGTGTATACTGTAGATGGCCATCGTCACAGCTGGGGTAGATCAATTAATTCCAGGGCAAGGATCATTATTTGGGGCAACGAGCAGCCATTAAAAAACAAACCGCATGATCATACTGTGACCATGCATCTGATTTGTATGTTTATACACTGGCGAAATTTGGGATTTTCTGTTTCGGGCTTTTCCCGTCATATTTATTTCCTAAAATATTTCTGTTCACGTAACTTGTATTATATCTAATAATCAATCTACAACTAAGGGAATACAAATTTATTTTCGTCCTACCTCTACAAATTTGAAATGATAACATGTATGTGAAATTTTAAAGCCATATTTTATTGATAGCATGATAGAAACAAAGTGTTTTTACATTGTGATAAAAATTGAGAAGACAGGAGATGTAAATGGATACCAATATAAATAAATGATGGATTTGATAAGAAATAATATATACGTTCCATATGTCACAATCCTATACTTATGATTTCAGAATTGTCAACTAGTTTTTATAATTGGCATGTTAGGATGATATTCTCAGTTGGTACAATATTATTATCGATGACGAAACAATATAATATTGTTTCGCCATCGATAATAATATTGTACCAACTGAGAATATCATACTAACGAAACAACATATTATATTGTTTCGTCATCAATAAGCTTTGATATTCAAATGCCATTATTCTCGGTATGAGTATATTAAAAAGACTTTTAAATAAACATCTTTTATTTTATGATTAATGATAAATAACCTTTCAATTGGGTGAGAAACACTCTTTCCAAGTCAGACAGGTTACAATTCGTTGGCAAGGTAAATTAGTCGCTCTACATCAGGAAAGAGTATAACATTTAACATTCATATATGTTCGCAGTTGATTATATGTATTGATCACATCTAAAGCACCAGAAACCGGGATAGTTCACGAGACTCCATGTACTACTATGAAACATAACATTTATATAATATATAAATATTCACGAGCAGAGTAAAATAATTAGTGATTTTCAATCATTAGAATGAATTTGATATATCTGTAATTAGGGTCTATCGTCCCAGTACCCTCTTCTATTTATTCATGTATGAGATAACCAACCAACTAGTTCATACATATGTACAATTTTAGGATTTGGGTTATCCTCCCAGGCCAAAAGAATGGGTTGTTTCCGAATTATATAGCTTGCAACTGGGCAGGGGGTGGTAACTTTTTAATATTTTTATTTGGGAAACCAACTTCCAGGAACTGAAAGAAATGTCTTATTTCGTTATAACAATTGTTGCAAACAAGAGAAATGTACCTATTAAGGGTTTTCTCGTTAGGAGAACTTATTTTCCTACTTTTATTAGCTATCTTGGTAAGATAAAATCACAAAGAAAATTAGGCAAGCTCAACATTTGTTTAGGTGGGATAGCTTTTCTAGGTATATGTGTAACTCGGTAACACACCTATTTTCTTCCCCTACCTCGATGCAGAGTACAATAAAGTTAGTGAAAAATATACGAAATAAATAGTTCTGGAGCATCCCATCTCTTTATGTTAGATGTTGTTGTTGTAATCCATACACCAATTATGGATATGTCAAATTGTTCTCAGTTCTGATATGCACGTGCATGGATATTAGAGGGGTGCGCCAAGAATTTATATATAAAAACCTATGAGGTTATTGGTAAAATCATAATGGAAATGGGTTATTGGGAATATGAAAAAAAGGACAAGTAATAAATGCCCTGAATCTACTGATAATTACCAAATGGAACAAAGTGTGATCTATCAATTAATATACAACAATGGCCATGGTGCGTTCAAAGGATTCATAACAATTTAATGATATAATTATTGTTTTCATGTATAACAATTTTGTTCAACTAGATTTCAAAATTCAAACTTTGGGACATGCATGCAATGTATTTATTTACCCTTTAAACATTTGGCAACTTATCCCCTTGGCTCATCGGTCAAAATCTAAAGATTTCCTTTTTTGCAAACCATCTAAAAGTCATTTAAAGCAAATTTTCGTAGGATTTTGTCCGGTTGTTTTTGCTACAGGGCCTAATAAAAGTCCACATTTAAATATGTTGGGGACCCGCCGATAAATTCAGCCATAAAAATGAGTAAAGTTGGTAAGGTTTTGCTTGTCGTAATAGCTAAGAATGCAGCTTTAACAATTTCTTATGAAAACCCTCTTTTTAAAAACTTGTAAACCGTTTTGAGCAAATAAAGAATTCTTTCGATTCAAGGAACTCTCGTGACATCACTGATTTTCCCCGGACAACACGTCCTGTGTTGGAGAGATAGCAAAGACGACGATATTTCCTTAGCGAAGCATCAGTTTGCGTCGACATAATTATTTTCCTTCTTGTGTAGACACACTAATCTGTAAAGTGTACTTCTACACACTTGAAGTGTTGGGTAGACCACCTCCGATGGCCTCCTGATATGATGGCAAGCCACTCTGAAAAGAAATGTCATAATTCACTCCATTTTTTAAATGGTGAACGCTCTATTATTTACCTCGTGCCTATCAGTAATAAGTAGTATATGGAAAAGTGGATTAGTACCAGGTAGATAGAAACTAAGTAGTATATGGAAAATGGTATTTTGTCCAGGCCAATAAAATTAATGATTAAATTGTGATCTTCCAGGAGTGCTAAACGTGATGAAAAGATAACGGACACATTAACTTAATTTACTGTGTTTGTAGTTTGCTGGAAACTAAAATTTTTAAATCGAATTTTTAAAAAATTAATTTACAAAATAGTTTTTTAAAAATTTCATTTAATCTCCTGGTTCTTGGTTCAAATCAAATGAAAGTTCCAAAACTAACCTCGTTGTCCTCAGTCATCGTCTGTACAATTTGACTGACTTGGGAATTGAGGGACGCGGCATATGAAGGCGGGTCATCATTAACATTAGGCACAGTAAGGGACTCAACATAGGACGGTGGGTCCATGTCTATTAATATGTCTCGATCTGGGGCGCTTGGCTCCACGTCCTGTCCCCAAGGAGCGGCTGACCCTGTGTTTTGGCCTACTCCTGTGGGATTTACTGACAATAGTGGAGAGTTAGGAGAGAGGTGGCTGGCCGATGCTTGTGGAGGCGGCGGGTTCGGTGATGGATATCTACGCGAATATTTGTTTTGTCCTAAAATATTGCAAGTTTAAATGAGTGAAGGTTAGTTACCACATACATAACGATATATTGCTTCATGTACGTTACTTCCAACTTACATACAAAGTCCTCAAAATAGAATAAAGAATACAGACTTAGATGAAATATTAGACTACAGATTTGAAACAATTTTCATCTAGAAAATTATAACATTGAGTGGCAGTTTACTACTATTCTGTAGCAGTTGCAAGCACTAGTCATGGTGGAATTATTAAACCAGGGAATGACTTGGCCGTGCCTACAAGCCCATTTTCTATCTTATATCAAAACTCCATGAGTATAAGGAGTATAAGAAGTAAACTTTTTCAAATATACTTTTATTAGACAACGATACTATTGGCCATATGATTTTTTTATTCATAGTTATTTTACTTAGGACTAGATTCTAACATAAAAATTATTATTCCATAATTAGTACACTTACTTCTTACAGAATAGAAACAGACAGGAAAGACTATCGCAATTAACACAGCCGGGACTATAATCCATTTGAGAAGCGAATTCGAGTTGTCTTCTATATCTGAAAATGGATGTTGATGATTCCTGAATAAACATCTTTAAAAACTAAAAGAAAGAGAAAAGAATTACTTTCAATTGCAAAGGAAGACACTCCCTCCTCCCTTCCATCTCAATCTACCTACCACAATTGTGTTCATCATCTCCGGAAGGACAATCCTGCACACCGTTGCATGCTTTAGAAAACGAGTAGCACAATGTACTCTGCCAACACCTATTGGGCTTACTGGGCGTGCAGGGTGCCTCAACTTAAAATTATAAACATTACAGAGGGTCATCAAGGGCTTTACAAGTTTCGTGTTTGGGACATATTCACGCAAATACGGGCCTACAATAAACATACCTTTCCCTTATTCATCTTAGGTTATGATAATTTGAGTTAGCCCTATTGCACTATGAAAACAGTTTCCTGCCATCTGGAAAGATGGAGGGATGCAAGTCCGGGTCAACCAAATGTACTGGAAATGTTTAAGATGGAAGGCTAAGAGAAGTTTATTTAGGGCCTTTACTATCTATGCTGAAAATTTGTAATTTAAATTTGAGTTTTATTAAAAAAAAGAAAAAATACTGATTTCAGTACAGATACATTCCCTTAGACTTACATCTTTGTATTAAGACATCTTTTTTGCTCAAATAGAAATTTCCCATGTATTTCCCAATGTATTACTTACGACATTTTCGGAATGAAGACATACAGGTACCATTCGGACATACAATTTCGTTGTCCCTACATCCATGTGTTAAAGAACCTGAAAAAGAATTTCTATTTGGACTCCAAACGGGCCACACAAATTTGATTTGAAAGAATTTGAGTTGGTTTCACAAATACTTGGAAATCTATCGATTCATTCAATCTTAAAGATATTTTTTCTATGACGTCATAGGCCGTAGCGAGGTTGAACAGACCGTCGCTAAGTGAGAGTTCTAACTCTCATTACACAATCTTAAAGATAATATATCTTTATATGAATTATATTCAACAATGAATGTTTTGTGGGACATGCATATACATATACACCTTGTTAAAATAAAACGAATTATTCTTCATCAGATCACACAATAAATCTAGCCAGTTTATGTGATATTGAAGGATCAGGTCTACTGTTGAGGTGATTAAATGTGTAATAGATCACTATATAGGAGCTTAATTAGATCTGTGCATCTGATTTTTAAATTCTAAAGGATAACTAAAGTTAATCTAAAGTTAGTCTAAAATTAACTGGTGCACTGCATCTTTATTGGGATTTGAAACTTGATGAAGATAAAAGGTAAGTGGTGTTTTTAGCCAGTGTTCCTTTCTTTCAGACTGACAGACAATGGATAGGTTTCTCCCTGTATAATAATGAAGTAGCTACGTAATATACGTAAATATGGGCCATGCGAAAAACCTCTTCCGAGAACAATGTAGACCCAATCTAAATCTTAAAATAAATAAAATATCATGTGTTACCTTCATTTTGCTCGCCATCTCAACAGAAACTGCGTAAGTCCTCAGATATGTGGCATAAGCTTGGTGGTTTGAGTAACGTATAAAGCATAACTACTCATAGTGTTGCCTAGAAGTTGTGTTGGTATTTTGAATATCTTATGACGCCAAAAATTGGTACTAAAATAATAAGGTATATGAGCTAAACAAGTCTCAGTGCCCTCTATAATGAAGCCCAAGAGGATATATATCATGATGCTCTACTGTCAGACCTATAGTAAAACGTGTGCGTTTGGGTGTACATATGCCAGTAGGTGTTTAAAAGGAAGGGAAGTGATCAAAATACTTTTTAGGGAAAAAAAACGTTTTCTCACCGGCCCATAATGGAGATACCATCAGAATAAGAATGTAAATGAAGGTTAGGAGAGATGGCTCACTCCCTCTGAAAAGATACCGAGAATTCTTCATGAGTAGCCATTCGAAGGAATATACTTAAACAGTTATCAAAATGATTTGTATTATTGCATTACATGATACGTGAGACAGAATGATATATATGTCCCTTTGATTTAAATTACGCGACACATTATGGTATTTGAAGTTTAAATAGCAAGGGAGGAAGATAGTATGTATGGCAGCGTAGACGAACATCAAAGGATACCGCTCTCTTGGCCACGGGGACCGAGTTTATTCATTGTGATGACATTGGTCTGTTGCGACCGATTGATGTCCCTTATGTTTATTTGTTGGGTATACATACACTCAGTCTTGGCTCAACGCCCAGACCTATAGTCTGACACCATGATGTGTCAACATACATAGTATTGACTATTTCTATGTCTATGTAGTTTTAAATATGTCATAGAATTATAGTACTAATTAACCCATTTTCTGATGTGCTTTGATGGTGAAGCACAATCTACTAAATAATCATGGTGAATACAAGTTATGATAAAATTCATAGATTTCTTATTAAGTTGCTTTCATCGTTTTTATTAAAGCTTAAAGCTTTTAATAGCCATACATTTCATTTTCACGAATGAACCTTCCAGTTCAAAGCAGACCACAGAGCAAATTACACCTACATGTATTCCTAATGTTTATCCACAATGATCTGTAGCTCGTGAACTGAAATACTTTTGTTGTTCAAATCAAGCTGTAGACTACCCACTGTTGCTTTGACCTTGTGATTCTGAGAGGAAAAACATGGTGGAAACGAATATCACTTCGTTCTTGTTATCCTTTCACGAGAATCATGACTCTAACCCCTACGAATCTGCAGTTCACTACAGATCTGATATTCCCTGATGAAAAACCTTTGTAAGTAGTGTAACATAATATTATTTATCATGAATCGGTAGATAGAATGTGTTATTTTGTCAACGAGTAATAACAATTCAAGAGTGTGATATTGATTTTACCATTTACAACCTTCAGACTACGCCCTTCATAGATCAAATACATTCGTAATGCTAATGGAGTGATTTCTGGGTCTGATAATCAAATTCTCCCTCCTGTTACTTTTCCAAGCCAAAAGTAACAGGAGGGAGAATTTAATCATCAGACCCGAAAATCACCCTATTAGCATTTAAAAATGCAACGAATTATTATCAGCCTTTACTAACCAGGTTCGATTTTCTTTCTCTGAAAATAGTGGAAATAAAACTACCATTTCTTGTTAACTTTCGTTTTATTTCTGATGGTGGGTCAGACCATTGTTGTTCAGATATAAAGAGTAGGTTATGTCCATAGCAAATGACATAAGAGGTATCTTGGAGTGAACACGAAGGTCTTCCGATATTAAAGTATTATAAGAACAGCAACTACACATAGATGAATCAATGGTAAAATACACAATGCACTCTTAAGATGTAAGATGGAATCTAGTGAAATACATGAGAAGCTATAATATAAAAAAATAAATGAGAATGAGAGAAATAGTTGAGAACTACACTAATATAAAATTTAATATATATTTTTGACGTTACAGAAAAAAGGAGTCCCGACCCCTCAAGAATGAAGGCCTATCATTTGTTAGTACCATAATACAATTTCAAAGCTCTAAAGAACGGAAAGGCGGGAAAACTTCTGTAAAGCTTGCATGATTAATTATTATCTACTAACTTGTGATGCAGAGTTCTTAAATATGTTTAGATAGAGTGTAGAGTATAGATGTAGAAGTTGTATTTTTGCACATATTCTTGTATGGAAATTATGTACAATATTATGTATTGTTATTGTATTTATATATTATTTATGTGTAGGTGACCCATCATCGTATATATTGGCCGATGCCTTGGTGACTGATGCGGTAACCACGCCCCCCTTGTTATGGGCGTTACGTCATAATACACGCCCCTTCCATTCCCAATACAAATCCTCACTCAACGCCCATCTCCTGACCCGCACGCACGTCAGAAATTTTTTCTTATATCTTGTATCTGTTTTATGGTGAAATAAACTACATGTCTATGTGGTTTCAAGCCATTTCCTTCGTTGGATCTTCTTATTCACATATTATATAGTCAGCAAGTCAAGGGACACATATCTATTATTATATTATGTATTGTTATTATTATTGTTAACTTGTTATACTACAGCCAAGTATAGAATCCTTATGGGATTGCACGTATCGATATTTTTTTCATTTAATGTTTAGCCTAAAGTAAATACAATTTTTTTTAATTATATGGTTTAGCAGTATATCATGTGAAATACATATCCTTTTTCAACGACTCATTACAATTGTAAATGGGCGGATTTTGAAAAAGAAATTCAGGATTTCTGCTTATGTACACATGTCTACTTCATAATAAATAATGTATTGGGAGATTATTGACAGCAAAATGTTAGCTTATGGCATTCATGTCATATTTGACTTATCAATGTATTCACTTTCAGTAAAGTTGTAAATACGGATAATAGTACAAGAATTAGCAAACACAAAAACAAAATTAATGATCACAGGTTGAATATAATTCAAAATTCTAAATAATACGGATAAAAACACTGATTGGTAGGATCAAAAGTCTGAATAGTATTGGTTGTCATGATTGACAGCATTGACAGTTACAGTATCAGTGGAGACTCCAACTTCAACTTTAGGTTGCATTCCAGAACCCAGCAGCATATCAAACCTCGCCACCAATATAACGATTCTGGGTAGCATTAGCCTCCAATAGTCTATCCACTGAATCGTCTTTCTCCTTGTCCTCTCCCTCAGACACCGGTAAGTCATCTTCAGATATTCCAGTGAGCTTAGAAAAGTCCAAATAACGCACGTAGTTTTCCTCTGGTGCACCTTTCTCAACAGCCACTTATTAACTCACAGCGGCTGCCCCAAGGCCCAGCATGTTGCAACTTGCAACCAGAACGGCAAACACGCCACTTTTCCGTTTTACCAGCCATACCAGAGAAAAAGAAACCAGTGTGTACAGTGTGAGTACGTGAGAGAGAGTGAGGTGGGACCGGTGCAGGTCTACTGCTGTGATTGCAGCTGAGAATCTTCGTGACATGATGTATTGCAAAATTCATAAATATTTAATTTAGCTCTATAAACATGATAGCTTTTACATCTTTTTTGACATGTTACACATGGTAAATTATTTTTACTATACGCTTCGAAGTTAAAGGTTTCATCAGTCCTTTCAGATTATTGATGACCTTATTGGGTATATCCTTTTGAGGACATCTTCATACGAAGGTAAACCCTGAAATGAAGAATATCATTGTTATGGAAACATATTTTCGTTAAAAGAAGCTGCTGGTGTGGTGGATCTACCAGCAGTGGTCCATTTACATAGCATTGAACATAGGAGTGACACAGAAGTTGGTATTGAAATATGGTTTATTAAACTTTGTTAACATATTATTACTAATTGTTGATAAAGTAGTAAGAGTCTTTAGTTGTTGCGTTTTGGTATGTTACTCCTAGTACGTCTAGAGGCTGAGTGAGGCTGAGGAGAGGTTTCTTGACCGGAGGTTCCTCCTGCGCCTCCCGGCCAATGCGCCCTCATTGGGAGAATGAGGAAACTATAATCCATGTTAATAGAAACTCAAGCAAATTATTATACGATAGTACCAACTAATTCACAAATGGAGGTGAAGATAATATTTTATAGTTTCTATAGTTTATGTAGTTGTATCATCATTTATGTAGTTGTATCATCATTTTAATTGTAGCGCTTATTCTTATTTGTAATTCTGATGTTGGGCCAATGGCTCGTAAGATGTTTGTATTGTTTGGCTCTGCCATGTAAATGTTGATATTGTAGACATTAGTACATAAAGAATCTTCTATTGTAGGAATGTTAATGATATAATCAAGAGCTTCATTTATGGCAAGAACGTCATTGGTAAATTCAAATCATGAGTTACGGGGTTCCTGGTAGATAACAAGTGTCAGGAACAATTAAGGCTTCCCATCATGTCCTTAAAATGGATGTGCAATGAACATCTGGATGCTTTTTATCTCATTTTCTCTTTACAACCCAATAACAAATGTCATGGGTAAAACATCACAGTTTTTCCAAATAAAGACCTGAAGCTGCCCATTAATGCCTCCATCAATAAACTCATTAAAAATATACTTACACTTTGGTCCTCCAACTCCTGGTCTGTTGGTTGAGCATCTGACCTGTGAGCAGAAGGACTGTATTGTGGATTCATAGCATCTGCATATGGTGGGGGATTAGCAGCACCATCATTATCAGTAGGCATTGGTTGAATAACCTGGTTTCCTAAAGGCCTAGGAAGCAAGAGAACATCTTCTGGAGGCCGGACAGGTTCACTGCTTGATCTCCATACATTGTCATTTTGAGAGGGTATATTTGTTGGGGTTGTTGGTCTTTCTGACCTTGATATATCTAGAGTTGTGTGTTGATGAGGGCTGGAAGTGAAACTGTGGTACCATTCACGGATCCTGTCTGGTGCATAGGCTCTCATGACCTCTTGATCACGTCTTCTCTCTGATCCTATTAGAATAAAATAATTGTTTGGAAATGACTGAGATCTATATCAATAAACCATGGGATGTGGGGTGGCTGAGTGGTCTTAAAGCACTGTTTCAGCTCATTGGCATCAGTAGCATGTTGTGGGTTTGAACCCGAGTATGGCCACAATTTCACCCCCCCCCCCCCCCCCAAGGTACTAGAGGAAGACCACCATTGAGGTTTTAAAAAACAAACCGATAGGAAATATCCCAGTAATGTTGCCTCATCCTTTCAGCCTTCTGTCTCTTACCCATGCTGGGAAAGCATTTTCCTATTCAAACTATTTGATATACAGTTCTACCTAAATGACATTGCCTGCCCTTATAATATGGGCGCCAGAAATTTTGAATTATAAGAATGGAGTTGGGATATTTTGTATGCTTTATTACAACTATTATTACATTACATCCACATAGAAATGGAGCATTTTTAGTGCATGAATACATAATGATAACAATGATAATAATAATGTTTGAAAAGAAGGTAAAAAGTCCTCACGTTTTGCCAAGTACTTGCAGACTTTGTTCCTGATTCCACAGTACGCGAGTAAAACAATTATCATAAGGAAAGCTATAATAAGCCATGTACCGGTCATCTCATGGCCATGAAACATTGAGCCGCCACCTGAAAATACAAGTTGAGATAGTAGTTCAGTAATGCAAATGCCTGCTGACAGTAAATTATTTACAATGCACAGATCGATGGCCTGATGAGCAGCATCTATCAGGTATAAAATCCATCATGCATGATTATAGACAGATGAAATCCTAATGGTAAATGTCGTTAGAAAACCGTGGGAGGTATAGTGGAGCAGCACATGCCCCCTAAAGGCCTTATTTTGGGATGTACCATGCATGAAAAAATACCACCATGGGTCATATATGAACTCGAAGCTTAGAAACTCAGCTATAAGGATCTGTGACATTATGTGCTCGCAGTGTGGGATATTTTTTGGCAAATTGGTAGGTAATTGGTTACTTCATCAATATCATAAAGTATTCAACTCCATCTGTAGTGGGCATTTGTTTCATATATGATTGAATTCAATTTGGTAGGTCAGGAATGGCTTTTGTAAACAACTACGCTTTTACCAGAGTACTATGCACCAGGCTTTCCGAGGCTTTTGTGCAAAATTTAGAGTTTCAATCCTTGAAAAATGAATGTATAACATTCAAGCCTGGTACAGACCCTGTTCACAATTATTTGAATGGTAGTTAGTGTTTAAAATGGCAGTTAACCATGACAGGGATGCATATAGTGACTAAATTCTGATTTCGATATTTCACCCACCTGTCTGACGAGAATTGCCGTTACAATTCTTCTCATCTTCCCCGGACAAACAATCAAATTTACCATTACATATTTCATCAAAGCGATAGCACATAGTAGTCCCAGAACACCGCAAGACTCTATAGCTTGGACAAACTTCATCCACTGCAATACAAACATTTGAACGATATATGGAACATGGTGGAAATGTTTGTAAACTCGATACTGTAGTAAGACTTCCATACACAATTCTATCACTGACCCACCAATCTGTTCCTTTACTAGGCTGATTTAGCAACCACAACGCAACGCTAACGCTAACATATCTTTTATGAGGACTACGTCATTATAAGGTGTGCTATTCTTAGCATGCCTACCTGAGATGGTGGACACTACGTCTTTTTGTATGGATCTTTAAATATTATTGGCCTTTAATGAATAAAAAAAAAGAATTTCCCCACATTGGTCAATGGCGATTTTAAGCACAATATCAGTTAGGATCAGGGCCTACAAGTACTTACAACAAAAATGCTGATTACTAATACATGTGCCATCACTGCATTTCTTCTCAGTGAGTGGTTTACATTCGCCCACTGCAAAGACAATATAATTATAATACTGATCAGAATAAATAAGGCCAAATCTTAAGAATTATTCATTCTTATAATGAGATACTATTTAATGTCATTTGCACAAAGCTATTTCTTGTATATTAGTGTTAAATAAACATTTGAATGATGTTCTACATAAAATCACACAACGCTGGCAAATTGATTTTTGAACTATTATGGCATATTAGTGACAATTACAAATTTGAATTATCTTGTTAAGAATAAAGAATTGTATAGTATTGGATAATAATTATTTAATGGATACTGACAACAGGGAATATGAAATTGGACACATCTTCCATCAGTGCAAAGTCTCCTCCCCTTACTACAAGCTGGAAAACAACATGGGAAAATTGACAAAGAAAGTTTGACAATTTACAACTTGAAAAAGTCTACAACGGCAATTTTTACTGCATATGAACCATTTATATTTTATTGCAGCTATTGCAAGGCTATAGCTTCCTGGTGTCAGGAAAATAATTTTCTATAAAAGAAAAATAGCATTCTTCTCACTGAGAATAGCAAAACTCATTATATTTAACAATGCAGCTTACGTTCATACATTGGGCATGAACCATAATCTCCTGTGCAGGTGCCATCGGGACATCTGGTATAGCTATCTGGACATCCTAGAATGATATTGATAATTTGTTTGACACTGGTATCAATAGAGTGCAAATAGTCAGGGGTAGTGAGTTTAAGAGGTATGCTACTGCACCTGTCTGTTGACCCCAAGTGCAAAATGCCCATAGGCTCAGCTTTGAAATTAGCCACCCCTATTATTAGACTGACATATATTAGTGGCTTTACACATATTCTTTGGAAAAACAGAATTTGTAATCACATTGCATTAGCACTTATCTGTTCCTTCCCACAGTTACCACATGTGCACTAGAACACTGTACAACTAAATATTTAGGATTATTATATTTCTCATTAGTTTGCTATCATTTTCTGGGATCTTACTTTTCTTACAAAATTGTATTTTGTCAACGCAGCCTCCTTTTGGGCATAGATTCTGGCGTGGATAACAACCCTTTCCTGAAAAGATTGATGTATAACAAGAAATTTTGGTGTGGACCAAGGAAAGGACGGTTTCCCCCGATATAGAGCCGCCCCACCACACACACACCTTTGCGCGGGAAAAAGGGTTGTCAAGGACTCAGAAGTACAACGCGCGTTACTAACGTTGCATAAATAAGAAGACCTCACGACGCACATTATTGCGTCGTACTCGGCATGCAGCTATACCTTCGCTGACATCTAACAACAAATGTTGATCAAATGAAATATATAGGCCTAGGGTTAGAAAAGCATGCACTTTCAGAATTTGAACATACTGGCAATGTATTCAAGTAGAAATATCGTTTTTTAGTACTTCGCGGGAGCATAATTTCTCTGCTATCCTTACATATTGACATGTTGACCTGCCGGGTTGTGACAAGTCCTCCGGGCAAGTCCTGCAGAATGTAGTTCTATTTTGAATCGTTATTTTGCTTAATTTTCGGCTAATTACTATTATTAAGACATGAATACGATTTAAAATACTTAATAAGATAAATGTCGTTCAGTTTGATATTCAAATTTCTGTGCTTTTCTTATTTGAACTCACTGTTTTTCGCCGACTAGAGTCTGTCACTATCAGCACAGAACTATAATCGATTCAAATCGATGCAAATCAAGATGCAGAATAAATTGTAAGTTTCACAGCATTCCACAGCTTTAAATCATTGATAGATCTATACTTTAGCAAAATCGCATTTTTACATATCATTGAACTTTTCATTTGGAGTAGCTAGCTTTATTATTTCGAGAGAAAATCAGGAAAACGATTGACGGTTTACCGAGTGGACGATATAAATTTACCGAGTGGACGATATAAAGGCCTAGGCCCTATTGTTTAATGGTAACTGTACAGTTTCCCTCATAGCCTCCTTATTTAAATACCAATGTTGATCAAATTAAATATTTCAGGGTAGAAAAGCATGTTCTTTCTGAATTTCAACATCTTGGCAATGTATTTGGAGTAAAAATAGCGATTTTATATCAATTTGCGGGAGCGTAAAATCACCGCGATGTGTACGCAAGTGCATCGGAAATTCAGGTGGGAACAGGCGGAGTCGGGTTTTCCTTATAAGGGGGCGACGCGGACGCGCAAAGAACAGGCGGCAAAAACTGGAACCTATATAAGGTTTCCCAGTACGAGCGCCTTCGGCACTCGTACCGCCTTCGGCGGGGGAAACCTTAAAAAACATTTCTCCATATTATAATAAATTTGATAAAGTTGAATGAAAAGAACTAAATCGGCTAATACAAATACTCAGAGCAACACTCATGCCAACATATCCTTGCTAAGAACAATAAAAACCTTTTAGATAAAGGAAAATTACTTACTACACTTTTGAAAGGCTCCAACACATTCCCCATCTGGACATTCCTGCTTATGTGGAGGGCATTTATCTAAGGACCGGAATAAAGAGTTAAGCAAGTGACCCATTAAAGAGTATTTATATTCAAAATAAAATTACGAAATAAAATCATTAAACTGATTCTATCAAATCTCCAAGAATTTGATTTCCTACCAGCAAAAGCAGATGGCACTGCAAGGATGAGTATGGAAAGTGTAGGCAATATTTGACGAAACCTTTTGCTAAAAAGAAGAAAATTGGAAATAATCAAATGACGTTGGATGAATAATCGATGCACTCAAATGAAATACTTTCTTTTCCAGCCACTCTCAAAATACATTGCAGATGAAATAGTAAGACTATAAAAGCACCGAGTTGTATGACAGTATGTGACTATGTGTTATTTAACAACGACAAGCAATCTGTCTTGTTAATGCAGCACCTTAAAGCCCGAATACATATGCACGATTTGGAGGCCGATTTGAGGATCACGATCTGTCGTACGATTTGGGCTTGTCCATTTGAGATCGTAATCAGATTGTGGGTCCCAAATTGTGCCAAATACCCTACACATGCACGATTTCAGCGGCGATTTAGCAGCGATTTGGGATGTACAATTCATCATAGGTGAAATGAAAGGTCATTTGAGATTTCAATTCAAATCGTAGCTGCTTCTACGCTAAAGGGGTACACACACTGGATCGGTTTGCGAAATCGTACGATTTCAAGGTCTAAGATTGATCGTGGCGCCAATTGTGTCCCAAATCGTGGTAAAAAAACAGAATCGGACAACTTTTTTCGACCCACACAGACCCAAAATCTGACCCGATTCAGGGAAAATGTGAAATCGTGGTGATATCAACCCACACTGGGTAGATTTCATCACGATTTAACTTGCTTCTTTTAAAAAATCAGTTCACAAAGCAATTTTAAGATACCTATGCATCTGTTTTGGCTGAATCCACCACCAATTGAAACAGAATTTATTTTTGCTGGAATGTGTATAGAGTAATATATATTTAATATAATATCTCACATTTTCTTGAATATCGACCATCATTTCTTGAATATCGACCAAAATATCAATCCTACAGGTTTGTGCATATTAAATTATTTGTAGACCACAAAATTACCTTTAATTTGATGGCTTAGAAGTTACAGCTTTCGGTAAAAAAAAAATAGTGTCGGAAATTATTTTTCACAAATTAAAAAAAACATATTTTGAATAAATCGGGGTCTGGCCACGACTTTCCATTAAATGGAATGTCGTAGGAGCTGTCCCGATCTGTCGTAGACCATTTTAGGAAAATCTGGTCGGGACACAACCCACACTGGCAACACAGATCGTAGAACTGTATTTTTTTCAATGTCCAAATCGTACGACTAAATATCAGTGAATCGGCGGTGAAATCGGCCCTGTGACCTCCAAATCGGGGAACAAATATTAGCACAATTGGTCCTATGATTAGTCTTAGGATCCTACGACTAATCGGGGGTTGGAATTAAATCGTAGACATAATCTTAAGGCCAAATCGGCCGTAAAATGAGCTCTGTGTGGGTACCCCTTTAATCGTCGATGTGTAGTGAGTGCTGCGATTTATCGTAGCCCTCTATAATAAGGTCTATGACATATCATGGGTGCTTCTACGATTTTCGATCATGATCAAAAATTGAAGAATGGAATTATTTATAATTTTAATTTGAAATGCTATAAATTCACAAATTCTTAGAGTATTAACACAAGTTTTTCACTTTTATAATTCAGAGTTCTCCTTTTGCACATGCCAACATTCCTTCTTCTCATATTTTATTTTATCTTATTCAACAATTAAAAAGAGAAAAAACCCACCAGAAAAGATTTTTTTACATGACATGCCTAGTCATATTGTCTCAAGTATGTTAAAATCTTGTGATTTAAAAAAAAAATTTCTACCTTTTTTCTCACCATATAATTTGAGGTGATCCAAATTGTACGACCTAGACTCACGATCTCAACCCAAATCGGGCTTCAAATCCAATGTGTGCGGGAAAAACAGGTCGAATTCAGCTAAATTCATCACGATCTGAGCCCACGATTTGTCGTAGAACATGAAATCATACAATTTGCAAAAACGTGAATATGTGTCCGCCGCTTTATCACCAAATCTTGGAAAACAAATGCATTGATCTTGAAAATAAACCTGGGGAGTCATCGAGGGGTAAACAGGTGTATTATTATATACACATTGGATCAATAGTGGTATAATAGGAAGTAGTCATGACAATTGAGGTGTTATTTACCAGATTTATCACCGATAATCACTTTAAAATGTTAATATTTAGATTTTTATACGGATATACAATGCATTCAAATAGCTCGTTGGTTTCAGCCACTAGGAATAGCTGTAACAAGTTAAATATTCATGCACCTGCAACCACTTCTTTAGTTAGCCTGTATTCAACTGCTTAATCATGAATACGTTAGGGAATTGGGAAAACATCACCTTTTTACTTGCAATCTTTCTTGTCAATGCAGTAACTACTTAATGAATTGTAGTTAATTTAGGAACTACAAATTACAGTAAAAGGTATAATGTAATATGTTAAATAGGGATAGACATTTGAAATATTAGTTTTGGGAATAAGGAATCTGTACATTGATGTCACGATGGATGGTGGTGCATAACAATATAAAATGAAATCCTACCATGATATATAGTTATCCGCATATACTCCGGAAATTCCAAATGACGTCATGTCATTCGTGACACGTGCTTTAATGTATCAGCCAATAGAAACGTCGCTTACTTTGTACTTTAAACTAAGAGCCAAAGGCAAGGCATCCTCACGGCAGAAGGTAAATGATTGTTTTGGATATTTATTGCAAAATATACCATCATGATATAAAAATAGAATATTACTCGCATTTAATCTAGAGATATGTATCTTATAATCAAATGGTTTTTTTTATTGAGTTGAGGATCCACTCTAAGCTGTGCTGCATTTATTGCTCTCATCATTCTAATCATATAGATTATGTAAAACATTAATGAGAATAGAACTACAATATTGCTATAAGATCCAAAAGCTAAGTAATAAATAATTTTAATAACATTTCATTTTGACGATTAAACTTTTTAAAGTTTATTGAAATATACAGAAAAAACAAGGGGAGCTTGCATGTAGGCCAATACATTTATTCTTAATATTTATCTACACTGATCAACTAATCCATATACACACTTTTAAGAAGTTGTGTAACATATTGTTTATGGGTGTTAATATACAAACACTCCCTACAACTTTATTCTATTCATCACATTCATGGGCAGCCCATGACAACCGCAGACCTGTATACCATATTGAATGTAAGTCATAGAAAATCCACTTACAACATCAGGAACAGATGAAATGCATTGTTAAATGCTAGTAAATTTATCCCTTTTCAGAGATTCATCAATACCATAGGAAATGGGCGGATTTGAAAAAAAAGTAAGATCACCTCAATGGTGATCTTTCTCTAGTACCTGGGGTGGGGTGGGGGTGGGGGGGAGGTGAAATTGTAGCAGCGCTAGGGTTTGAACCCACATGTTCATGCCACTGGGTCGACCCAGCGCTTAAATTTAGACCACTTGGCCACCTCACAACGCCACTTCCCTTTAACCCCAGCTCCTACTAATGTATTTGCTTGTAACGTGTATAATTTTGTGATAATAAATCACTGCTTTCGTGAAAGCAAATAATGAATATTTTCTAAAGACGTTATCCACCTTTGTAACAAAAAATATCAAATGAATACAGTTGATAAAAAAGATGCGACATTTTAGGAACAAATTAGTTTCAATGAAGTAGCAAATACTGATAAAAGTATAAGAACTATCATATATAAAAACAATTGCATGCGGGACACTATATTGGGAGTCCACCCTACCAAAGCCTGGGGAGTTTCTCACGGCCAGCCTCCACCAAAGGCAGGCACGGTCACAACAGTGCCTTTGGGGCGGGGGGGGGGGCGCTTCTACATAAAATGTGATAATATTTAAATATTATTCAACATTCTAAATAATACTGGTACAAAGAATGAACGTATGGTGTTGATGAACTATTATCAAAGGTAACAAATGCTTCTTGGATGCCTCTGTACATGAATAATCATTACTTCAATGTGTAGTATTTTTCTTAATTAACAACAATAATTAATTATCCTTCAAGCATCAGGTCAGTTATAATAATATTGAAACCCAATCATAATGAATATTTTACACTCAGGAACAATACAATATCAGGAAGAATTCATTATTTTTCCTGCAGATGTGGTACTATGCTGGACATGAATAAAATATTACACTTTATATGATGTAGAAATACAACTTTAATTGAGACCCAGCTTATATATGAGCCACTACGGTATGTCAGTCATGTGGTTATAGTCCCTTGACCATTCAAGGTTGGGACTAAAATTAAGTAAGACAATACACTGCCATCAGTTATATGTATACATACAAGTGTGTCATTGAATGAATAATTGAAGAACATAGAATATCTGATAGATTTGTGATATACCCAGCAGTTTTCATTATACTATCAACTAGAAAGCTATAGCAATAGTGTTTCTACCTACAGACATTCGTCATAATTATATCACAACAATTTCTTTATCTAACAAATCTCTTAACAGTCGTTAATTCAATTACCAGTAAACAACCAATAAGGATACTCATGTATCAAATTAAAGTGTACATTGATTGTGTGAATTGTTGATCAAATCACTCTTTAATATTAAAGGGTAGTTTGACAGGTATGACTCGATCATTTATAAAGCATTCTGTTCTTGTCAATATGATGAAGTAATCTTTGATGTCAAAGGCTCTGTTTCTTTTACACTATTGTTGACCTATTGAGGACATCCTCATACGAAGGTAAACCCTGAAATAAAGAATATATAAATCACAGTTAAGGACAGTTGTTATTTTTGTGAAAGAAAGTGTGTAGTAGGTCTACCTACAGTGTATTATTAAAATGCATTCTCAGTTATGCATGCACAAACCTCAACCATATCACAAACCCACACATACAAAAGACGGGGCTGGGTAAGGTCCCGTTGCTTAATAGTGTAGAATAGTATAAGGGTTTGTGGCTGTGGTTATGTGTGGAAATTAAAGATATTGCCAATCACCAAGTCTGTTAACGTCAAGCTATCCACCCTTGCCCGCATAACACTACTCATCTCCCCTGAAACAACTTTATTAAAATACAAAACCATAATATGATCTATTCTGGAATACAATTGTGCCTACAACTCATACGGATCCCAAGCAACCAAGACTAAACTTGAAAGACTTCAAAACATCTATAAATATCTCGATGTTACCCTCTCTAATTAAACTTAACAGCTGCCACAGCAAGATTTAGTTCAGACATAGACCCTGATCACTATGTGGGCTGTTACCAACTTTCGGCCTCTCCTGAATGGGGCATAACAGACCACTTGTACAGCATAGAAAGTTCTAGTTTTACTCATTTTTTCTTCATTTGATTGGGATCGCCAGAAGAGAGTCTTAAATTAAGGTTTCATTTGAACCATTTAAATATTTGTGTTGGCCTTTATATGAATAATGGATATGATGAGAAAATAAAGTTTTTCCAGATGTTCCAAAAGCTTACAGTTTCCGGTTTTATGTTCACAAATCTTATATATATATAATCCTTTTTATTCCAACACATATTATACATATGACGATTTTACATAAAATTGTACATATATTGCAATGCATTAAAATAGGGTGAAGCGTCCTCTATACTTAGGTTTTCCGGACGACCCTTAAAAAAAATAAAATAATTGTTTCATTAATTCATTCAAAGTGTCTCTGAGTGTTCGTTGTTTCAGCCTTTTCTATTCTTGTTTTATTATTATTATTGAGTCTATTGAGTCTATCATTTTTCTTATTTCTGTTTTCATGAGTTTTAAAAGTTCTTTATATGTTGTCCTCATGCCTTGCTGATTTCTTGATGTCTTCATCTGTGACCAACCTTGTACATAAATAAAATTACAGTCAAGCCTATCTTTTTAGTAGTAGGTATTTTCAGTTTACATGTAGAATTTTAAAGTTTTTGCAAGTTCTAAGCTGTACTGCTTAATTTTACTTGTATTTCTGTGTTATCTCCACTTATTCGTTAGTTATCTATATAATGATAATGAAGATATTACTTGACAATCTCCATGTTATGCACCATCTGCTTAGGTATTACTGATACTAATTTTCATATTAGAATATCACATCTTGATATCTCCAACCATTTTAGAAGTTTACATGTATAAGCTATACTTTTTTTGCCTGTTCTAAGCTGTACTGCTTACTTTTAACTGTATTTCTGTAGATCTAAAATCTAAATCTTGTTATCATTAACTATCAATCTTCTTTCTAAACTAAAAATACAGGTTAAACACTTTCAAATAAATTGTCAAGCCCTTTAATCGGACTATCATCTACCAAGACAAGAAGAAAGAAGAAGCCATGACTTTGTCAGATGAAATGTCAGGTCACTCCTAAAATAAATATGCTAATAAAACTACAAATCATTAAGAACTGAAGAAAGTTTTGACTTCAATATTTTTCTTTATCTTCATCTGGGAAATATTTAAGTCTTTCCTCTTGTGTGAATTGTGTGGTTGACTTTTAGATGGGTTAGAAAAGAATTGAACAACAAGTAGCAGTATTAGTGATGGTAGCTAAGAGTGCAGGTTTAAAACCTCACAGTCTTTCTGAATAAAGACCTGAAGCTGCCCATTAATGCCTCCATCAATAAACTCATTAAAAACATACTTACACTTTGGTCTTCCAACTCTTGGTCTGTTGGTGGAGCATCCGACCTGTGAGCAGAAGGACTGTATTGTGGATTCATAGCATCTGCATATGGTGGGGGATTAGCAGCACCATCATTATTACTAGGCATTGGATGAACAGCTGAGTTTCCAAAAGGTGTAGGAAGCAAGGGAACATCTTCTGGAGGCCGGACAGATGCACTGCCCGATCTCCATGCATTGTCACTTTGAGGAGATATATTTGTTGGAGTTGTTGATCTTTCTGGCTGCCTGCCTGACCTTGATGTATCTAGAGATGTGTGTTGACTAGGGCTTGAAGCAAAACCATCATACCAGTCACGAATCCTGTCTGGTGTACTAGGGCCAGAGGAGGAGGAAACATTGGCTCTCATGACCTCTCTAGCACGTCTTCTCTCTGATTCTGTTACATTAAAAATAATTACATGGAAATTACTGAGACCTATATTGATAGGGAAATAGTGTAGTTTGTTTCAGGACACTGTCCCTTCCCTATGGCAAGAAAGTATTTCTCATTTTCAAACTATTTCAGTTACACTTTGATCTTTAAGTACACCCCCTGCCCTTATAATACAGGCACTAGGAATTATTCATATGCTTTATTACATTACATCGAAATAGAAGGGAGCTATTATGTAAACTTATAGAAAACTATTTTATTTTGATCAAGTATATATACATAATAATGAAAATTGTGTCTTGTAAGTACAAACAAGGCCTCACTGAAAACCTTTTCTCTATATTTGAAAGAAAAGGTAGAAAGTCCTCACGTTGTATCTGGTACTTGCAGACTTTGACCACGATTGCACAGAATGTGAGTGAAAGAGTTACCACGACAAAAGTAATAGTAATCCATTTAACGGTCGGATTGCGCATCCCCGCACCTGTAAATGCAGGTTGAGATAGTAGTTATGCATCATATCTTTATGTTTGCTATTAAGGTTTGGAAGCATAGGGAATAAATCAGATAGTGTGCGGATGCTAGCAAAGGCCTGCCCGCAATATTCAAGAAATCATGTTGATATTAAGCCTATCAATAATAAAACAGATGGATCACAAAAATTATTAATTTGAATTACTGGGTGGGACAGGTGTTTCCATAAGTACATAATTTATGTTTCGCGGTATGCCTATTAGCCTTTAGAAGCCTAACAGGCATACCACACAGTACCTAGTGAACAAACTCTCAATTACGTGATCCTACATCCAGCTAGTTTTGATGGTCTAGTGGTAAGGCTTCAGTCTTCCAGTCAGGACATTGTGAATTCGAATTCCCAGTGCAGGTAGCCTTTTTACATTTGTCTCATTTTGGGGGTATTTTTTTTAAAATTTCGCTAATATCTCCACATCTGGGACTCGCTTTTAAACTCACAGCTTTAGCTTTTGATGTCATTCCCTTTCGATTGGTGAAAGAATTAGAGAATCTAACATCAAATTAAGCAAGAAAAGTGAGTTGGATGGGGTTTGGAGATACATAGGTTCTCTGTTATAAAGGCATGGGTGGTGGTCATAAGCTTGTGTTTATTTTCGGTGAAAATGGTTTTCACACGGGCCACGATTCGTCTAGTGTAAAATAAGAGAAAAAACTATTATGGGCCAGATGGTCAAAAAGTGTACAACCAGCAGTTCTGTACACTAAGTACCGGTAAGTTATGGATAATTGGGTTCAAAAATGAAAAATACTAGCTACATCTGAGTATGTACAAAGATGAGATAAAAGTGTCATATAGGCGACCGCCTTTGATACTGAGTGATTTCGGGTTGCAGAGGGGGATGGTCGCTCTAGCTGGTATCTATCTCCATATTGGGACAGAGCCAAACTGATTTTAATTACTTGTTCGTCACATTACCAAAATGGCCGTTATGTGAGATTTATTACTGTACTGTATTTGGTATTGGGTTGAATAAAAAATCTGTTCAGTTATGTTGAACTGTATTTGAACCTAATTGGTTTTCAAAGAGCGTTATTTAAATACAATGATTCTTGTTGTGATGTTGTAGACAAATAGTGATTTTTCGGACTGTATGAATGCACAGCGTCAATGATCATCCAAAATCCATGACCTCACATCATCTTTCTCAAATCATTCATTGTCTTACCTTATACCCAAAAGGAAAAACGTATCCCCGTATAATATTATGTGTCACATCAGATGGCTAATGCCGACGACTGATTGACTTATTTGACTAGAAACTAGAATTTAATTACGTAATTAATTTGACTAGTGATTGTATGATTTCATAAAGTAATTGTATTATTATTTAATTATGTTCATATAGGCTGAAAATGTTGTACTTGATACGTGAGCTTATGAATAAAAGAAAGAAAGAAAGGATTGCTGAAGGTGAATTATACATTTTTTGAGGATTTGACCCTTATGAACCTGTACAAATGGATTTTGTTACCTGTTTTAGTGAGGCAACGATTTACCACTGAGATGATTTTGACATTCTGTTCTTCACAGGTTATAATAATATAATATTTCTTATTTCAATATTCCACTCACCTGTGCGAGAAAAGCGGCTACTACAAGACCTCTCATCTTCCCCAGACAAACAATCAAATTTAGCATCGCACACTTTTCTTTTATTGATGCACACAGTAGTCCCTTTGCACCGCCAGTTTTTATTTCTCGGACAATCTTCATCCACTGCAATTTGAGCAATTGAACAACGTGGAAACATTTGTAAATTGTTAAACTGTTGGAGATATGAATTCACTTATTTTCATGTAGAAAGGTTTGATTACAACCTTCTACCACCAAAAGTCTAAGACAGCAGTCCTTTAATGAGGAGCAATTGATTTACAATAATTGGAATCAAAGGTTATGTGGGAAGAAGAGATTCTGTGCCTCTGCCTCATGACTGTTCAATGGCGATTTCTACATCGTTTTCATGTCTCTTTAAGCCCAATATCTATCACTGTGAGGGTCCACCAGCAACAAGACTACTTACAACAAAATTGGCCGTGACTAATACATGTTCCATCACTGCATTTCTTATTGTGAGGTCTACATTCGCCCGCTGCAAAAAGAATATAGTTGTGATACTGTTAAGAATATAGAATGTCAAACCTCAACAGTTATTTGTTGTTATAATGTGATACTAGTAATATAACTGTATCCTCTCCGTATGAGGGGCCTCCCACTACAAAAGTACTTACAACAATGACGGTCAAGACCAATACATGTGCCATCACGACATTTCTTCTGAGTCAAAGGATTACATTCACCAGCTGCAAAGACAATACAATTTTGATAATTTGAAGGTTAAATCTAAAAAGTTATTTACCATTATAACGAGATACTTGATGATGTCAATTGTACAAACCTATTTCTTTTTCTTTTCTTATTGAACTTTTTGTTAAGTAAGAGATCTATAATAGTGAGTTTGAGAACTAATCTGTATGTAAATTCAAATTAACCATTTAATATCAATACATGAGAAGGCAGCTTTAAGAATCAAACTATATGACATCAGATTGTATAAAAATGGTTTAATGTGTACTAACGGCAAGGACTGAAGAGTCCTACACAGGTTCCATCAGGGCAAGATCTACTCCCCCGAATGCAATCTGGAAAATAACATGATACAAGTTCTAAAAAGGCCTGACACCTTAGAGAATAGAATTTAAAATCTACTTTTATAAACAATTTCACAGCATATTATCAAAGGCAGTTAATAACAGTAGATTTTAATACAGTTAGTGCAAAATCTAGATCTTTCTGATATTTAAGAAAATAAATGCCTATAAAACAACAGATTCCTCTCACCAAGAACAATTAACACAGCTTACATTTAACCCCTGAACATGTATCTAAATGTCCCTTATAGCAACATCCTCTACTATAGGTCAAATTCAGATGAAAGTTCTTGTGTTTGAGTTACCTAAAAAAAAACAAAAAAACTTTTGAAAAAATAATTTTGCCGTCTCATTTTGGCCTGAAGCTTACTTAGGATTGTATTTAGTGTACAAAGGAAATGATAGAGCTCCTCAAATTTGTATGTGGGATGTGTTTAAAGTTGAGCATTACAAGGAGGAAAAATTTAAAAAAAGTCTATTCCACAGGATAAGAACTGTGTAAAACCTTCTACCTCAGGATATTAGATCACATGAGGTCTCATTTTTCTCAACAAAAATTAAAAGAATTTTTCTAATTTGCTATATAGCAAATTAGAGAATGCTGGAAACTACATGAACTATTGGAATTAAACTTACCATTTTTTTTTTTTTTTTTTTTATTTTTTTTATACGACAGTACATTCAAGTTCATGATCTCGCGGCCAGGCGATTTTATGACCACCTGTCTTATATAATAATTGTTCATTCAGGTGATCATTATGGGTATATGAGTGATATACATCATTATTTAACAATCAATGTCATACTATACAATGTTTAATACAATAAATTTGATTAGTCAGTCATCGTCAGAGTCAATGATTTTGTCGAGGGGGCGGGTGAAATTTAGACCATAGACCTTTTCTGTCATCTAGTTTTGAATGTTTATACTTGATATAACTCTATCATTGTTTAATTTTTGACTATCATGATATTTAATTTCACACGACGCCGATTGGTGTTGTTTTTATACTTTATTGATTTTAATCATTCATTTCTTAAATATAAGTAGTATGATCTAGTCTTTTAATAAATGTATGAGGCTTGGAATTCGGCCAAACTCTGTATGGTATGTTATGACAAGGTCATAGGTCTTTTCTTTTCAACTGAACATAAATGGCATAGACTTATTTACTCTCTCTTGATTATTTGTATTGATTATCCATATTATTTCTAGCATGAACTAATGAATGGTAGATTCTGAGTCTACCGTGCTTTGTCTGAAAACGAAAAACTGAAGTATATGGGTGTATTAATCGTCCTTTAGCTAAAAAAAATATGTTGTTAATATATAACTAATATAACTTATTAAGTAAATGACAGCTCTGACTGAGAATAATGTATTATCATAATGTCTTGGCTGAATAAAAATCTTTAAATACAAATATTCCTCAAGTGATTGCCCTGGTTCCCAAATAATCTCTTTTCATTAGAATATTATGTCACAACGTCTATTGAATTATATTTATATTTTTGATAAGTTCACTATCAATTTTAGTTGATCTTATATAAAGATTTAAGTAATTTCTAGGGTCTTACTTTTCATACAAAGCTCGACGTGGTTAACACAGGCTCCATTTGGGCATTCTTCCTGGTGTGGATAACAACCATTATCTGAAATAAAGATTAATGCATTAAACATTTCTCTCTTTAATAAATTGAATTCAAAAAGCTTAATTAGATACTGCTGTTACACAGACTGGAGTAAGTGTGACATATCTTAGCTAAGAAATAACACTAGAAACCTTCTAAAGAAAGGAAGATTACTTACTACATTTTTTAAGGCTTCCAACGCATTCGCCATCTGGACATTCCTGCTTATGTGGAGGGCATTTATCTATGGACCAAAATAAACATTTAAGCGAGGGACCCATTGAACCCTGGTACTTGTATTCAAAATAAAATCATGAAATTGATTCAATAAAATCTCCAAGAATATGAAGAGATTTCCTACCAGCAAAAGCAGAAGGAACTGCAAGGATGAGTATGCAAAGTGTATGCAATATTTGACAAAACCTTTTGCTAAAAAGGAAAAATACAGGAAATGATCACAAGGCTTCACATGAGTAACCAATGCACTCAATTGAAATACTTTCATTTCCACCCACTCTCAAAATACATTGCAGATGAAATAGCAAGAGTTTAAAAGCACAGAGTTGTATGATTATGTGTTATTGAGGGACGGCATGTAATCTTTCTTTTCATTGTAGCACCTAAAACATAAAATCTTGGAAAACGAATACAGCATTTTTGAGATTGAGAAAACTAACCTCTTTCACACAACCCTGGGGATTTGGGTTCCCTAGCGGTAAGCATTGTAAGGTGTAGTAACCGGTTATTGTTATGTCCAAATTCGACAAAGAATACAGAGAAAACTAGGAGAATTTGCACATAGGCAATTACGTTTATTCCTACTGTTCATTTACAACAATCAACTATTCCCTGACACACCTTTAATATGTAGTGTGACATAATATTAAAGCGCCCAACATAGTCTGAATTCTAGGCATGGGTAGCCCATAACAATCGCATTCATGGGCAGTCCATAACAATCACAGACATATCATATTGGACGTGAGTCATAGAAAATCCACTTACAACATTTTAAGGATATTTAAAATAAGGGCTGCTGCTAAGGCGTTGACTTAGTAGTAGATTGTACCCTTATTTCCTTGTTATTAGACCAATGTGTCCAACAGAGTCTGAGAGCCTCCCACCGCTGGGGAGATAAAGTCTCGCTGACATGGTACCACCAAATAAAGTATAACAAACAAACGAACAACAACATCAGGAACAGATCAAATACATTGTTAAATGCTAATAAACATATCACTTTCAGCGATCCTTTTCTCAGCGAGTTGTCACTAAAAGAAAAAAGGGTCAGAATTTCTGCTAATGTCAACAACATTTAATGTATCTTCATAATGATGTATTGGGAGAATATTGAAAGCAACATGGTACTGTGTTCATGTTATGTTTGAGGCATCATTTATTTGGTTATAATCTCTATGATACATTTTTTTAACATATTGGCTTCTGTAAAGTAGTAAATACCAAGAAAAGTACAAGAATTATCAAATATAAAAACAAATGATCACAAGTTGAATATAATTGAAAGCTCTATATAATATTGATAAAAACAATGATTGTATAATTATGGTTTCGATAAAATATTGGACATTCAAGAAAAATCTTGAATGAAATCCAACAAATTCATAACGTTTCTTCCTGATGTCTGACTGAACACAAATAAAATACTTCATCCTTGATGTACAACTTTCATTGTACACCGTACATAACATAAGTTGAAGGCAAACTACTGCCTGGCAATTAAAGGCAATTCTTTACTGCAGGTATGTGATTCAGTGTACTAGGTTCTTCACAAAGTATTCTTCAACTGTTAACAACCAACACAGACAGCAGTTTCCATTATATTGATAACTAGCTAGTTGTGGCATTATTTTCACCTTCCGATGTCTACAACAATCTATTTATTGAGAAAATCTCTTAACAATTTATTTACTTTACCAGTAAACTAACAACATCTATACCCATTTTATACATGCAGAACACAATTTACATTCGATTGGGATATCATAGACTCTGTTGTTGGTCCAGTAATTATTTTTTATTACCAGAACAGAAACAATGTAATAACTCAATCATCTATAGGCATATTTTTACATCAATATGATGAAGTCAGCTGCGAAGTTAAAGGCTGTGTTTCCTTTACACTATTGTCGACCTATTGAGAACATCCTCATACGAAGGTAAACCCTGAAATGAAGTCCACATTTTAATCATTATTATGGACATTTTTGCATTTTCATGAAAACTAAATAAAAACATAAACAGTAAAATGCAGTACCCTAATGATAGTAATTGTAAATTCTTAAAATATTGATCTATTTAATGTAACCTTTTCAGAAAAATCTGAAAATATTGCTGTAAAAATGTGAGTAGTATTGTTTGATAAAACATCTTTTTATATAGTGTTTTTACTTCATCTGTTTATGTCCTACCAACCCTACCAACCTTTCGAAAGAAATTTCTTAATCTGTCAATTAATCCCTTCATCCATGAACTTATTAAATCTAAAGTAGATTGATTTTTTCCACAGAGAAACGTGTAGTAATCAGATCAGATCAAATCTTATAATTTTAGAGTTCATCGATCGTTTAAGGATGAGACAAATTTCCCTCAAGGACTACTAGATACATCATATGAAATTGCAGGTGTGAGATCATACTGATCAAGAGAACTGGTAGCGTTTTAATCAACACATCCCAAACATATCGCGCGCTGACTGGTTATGTCATAGTGCAAGCCCAAGGGGTATGTAAATTATTCTGTAGGCGTTCATACATATGTAAATGAGGGGAAAAAATGGAAGCTGAAAGGGCAAACTTTACAAAATGACAACCTCACTGGTTATTTTTGGGTGGAGCAGATGAAAACACTGCAGGCTGCAATTGATTAATTCTTCACATCCACTATTGAAAGGTAACTGGTGGGGAGATAAGATAATAAACTTCGATCGATCTTAGTGAGTGGTTACAAACTTCAACACTCTCCACAAACTACAGAAACCTGATATTATTAGGTGCCCTGTTGGAGCTAAAGCCTATGCACAGCCCTGTATAGGGCGGTTATCATAGTTACTGAGAGTGCAGCTTTAACTAACATTAGGCATCTCAAGTGAAATATTTTTGCCTCAAGGGAAGTCATTAAAAACATACTTACACTTTGATCCTCCAACTCCTGGACTGTTGGTGGAGCATCCGACCTGTGAGCAGAAGGACTGTATTGTGGATTCATAGCATCTGCATATGGTGGGGGATTAGCAGCACCATCATTGTCAGTAGGCATTGGTTGAATAACCTGGTTTCCAAAAGGTGTAGGAAGCAAGGGAACATCTTCTGGAGGCTCGACCAGTTCTCTGGCTGGTCTCCATACATCACCAACTTGAGGAGATATATTTGTTAAGGTTGTTGATCTTTCTGGCTGCCTGCCTGACCTTGATGTATCTAGAGCATTCTGTTGACTAAGGCTTGAAGCAAAACTGTCATACCGGTCACGAATCCTGTCTGGTGTACTAGGGCCAGAGGAGGAAACATTGGTTCTCATGACCTCTCGAGCAAGTCTTCTCTCTGACTCTATCCAAATAAGATATTGCATGAAAATTACTAGATTAAATGGGCCAAAAATGTAACACATTGATCAAAAGTATCAAACCTGATATTATAAATAAGACAGGCACTAGGAATTTTCAGAACATATTAGAACATTTTATTTATTTATATTCATTTATCATATTATATTATTATATTATATTTATTTGATCATGTAGACATACATTATAATGTCTTGTGAATTAAGACGATGAACATTCTGTTCTAAAAAAGGAATATTAAAGAAGGGTCCTCACGTTCTGCCTGGTACTTGCAGACTTTGACCATGCTTCCACAGAATATAAGTGAGAAAGCAACCACAACAAAAGCAATAGTAAACCATTTACTCATTGGATTTTTCATCGACCAACCTGTAAACACAAGTAGAGATAATAGTTCAGTATCAGCTAATGCATTTCCATGCATATAATATTATATTTGAATAAATGCAATGAGGTAGGTATAAGTTATTTTTACTTTGTTGTGCTTAAAAATCATTTTCAATATTCCACTTACTTGTGCTAGATTTGCGTCCACAATACCACTCATCTTCCCCGGACAAACAATCATTTTTTCCATTACATTTGTCTCTTTGACTGTAGCACACAGTAGTCCCAGAACACCGAATACTGTTATAGCTCGGACAATCTTCATCCACTACAATGTAAAGTTTTGTAAATGGCTGAAATGTTGGAGTGTCCAACTATCTGTAGAAAATCTTGCAGTTACAATCATTGAAATATTTGTAAGGTATGTTAGGGGAGGTTCTGAGGCAGGATTTTCCCACCTCATTAGTGAATGGCAATTACTTCAGTCTTTTTTAATGTGGGTGTAGCAATTATCCCGGCCAACAGTTGGAAGACCTGCACTTTTCAGAAACTGATATGTTTTCTTTTTACCATTTTGAAAAATAAAAGATATGAATAAAAATGTTAATTATCTCAGATCGGTTTTTTAATTGAACTAGTGGGTTGTACAGAGTGAAAGCTAATACATTTTATTTAGTGACCCAATCATACAGTTTATTTGGTACTGTTCGTATTATTTAGCTCTAGTTCCCTTAGGCCCATAGTGAATGGCATGCACTAGAAGAACTGATCTTGAATCAAAAGTGCAATATATTTTCAAATTCAAAATAAAGAATTGCTTATTATCATATAATAATTATTGATTGACCATCAAATATCCCACCAGACATACTTGTAAAACAACTTGAAATTAACCCGTTATATTGGAGATCCTGTATCTCTAAACGCAATGTCCATCAGTGTCAAGGTTGTCCCACTACAAGAATATTGTTTAACTGATTCTACTTACAACAATAACGGCTCGTACCAATACATGTTCCATCACTGCATTTTTTTTCAACGATAGGTCTACATTCGCCCGCTGCAAAGACAATATAATTGTATTACTGACAAGACTATAAGACTTATAAGGTCAAATCGCAAAATTATTTATCTTTATAATGAGATACTAGTTAATGTCAATTGCACAAATCTATTTCTCCTATATTAATTAAAATGGATTAGAATATGATGACCTACTAAAGCCACTGAATGCTTGCCAAATACATTTGTCCAGGGCAACAATTACAAAATGCAAACGTTTCGGTCAGAATCATACAGCATAACAAAACCTTTAGGATTATATAAAAGTGGTTTAATGTATACTAACGACAAGCGCTAAAGAGTCCTACACAAGTGCCATCGGGACAAAGTCTGTTCCCCCGAATGCAACCATCAGCTGGAAAATAACATAGGAAAGTTTTAAAAAAATGTCTGACTTAGACTATAGTATTTTATAACTTACATAGAGAAGTCGAACTGCATATGAACGACCTTGGGCACTTACTTCCATTAGATGTTAATACCCAGGTAATATGGCGAGTTACAAGTGGTTAAGAATTAGCGAGATGGTAGTCTGTTGTCTAACAAATGTTTAGTTTTAGCACTGCAACTGGGAGCTTGCTTGACGGCTCGACGACTATTAGGTTGGTGAAGGGATGAGAATGGTAGACATGATGATGATATACTATATGGGAATGGGTGGGTGGGTATTTACGTTGATTGTTAGAAGGGCAGATGGCAAAGAGGATTGTATGATCCAGGCCCAGGGTTTAAATGAAACAAGTACTAGAGGGGGTAATCTGTCAAGAGAAATAAACTTTGTATTAGAAGGACAGCTGGTCGGCGTACCCAAATACCTTAGTTAGCACCAATGCACACAAAAAGGTGTTGTCAAAGAAAATAATTATCCTATAAAACGACAGATTCTTCTTGCCATATAGGAATAGAACAAATATCTTTTAACAAAGCTTACCTTTAAACACTGGGCATATGTCCAGATAATTCCTGCAGGAGCCATCAGAACACCTCTTAAAGCGACACCCTAGAATTGCAATCAACCTTTTAAATTCAGTTATTTTTTCAGCTATGGTAATGAGCTGTAATACAGTAGTGCTGTAATGATCACCACGCTAATGCGACCAACCCATAATTAAGATTAGTTTGGCTGAGTCCCATATGTAGAGATACAATAAGATACAATATCTGGTAAGGAGACCATCCCACAATGCAATGAAAAAGGTAGTCGCCTATACAGGACACTAGTGTATGTCATAACAGATAAATGCATGTAAACCTAATGACAATTTATGACGTACCCTTTATCAATATATCTGTACGGCCTTTAAATTAACGTTACTTTGTTTAGTGTAGGAAACATAGGGTAGAATTAGCAACGTTTAGAATCTTACTTTTGTTACAATATTCGATCTTGATTACACAACCTCCGTCTGGGCATACTTTTTCGTGTGGATAACATCCATTATCTGAAAAGGATGTAAAATCATTAAAGCATTTCCCCCTTTAATGAGCCTTTAAAGTTGAATATAATCATTTAATCAGCTAATACTAATGCTCAGCATGCGCTATATTCCAACACAAAAAGCCTTTTAAGAAATAAGAAATGTAACTTACAACATTTGCGATAGGTTCCAACGCATTCACCACCTGGACATTCCCTTTCATATGAAGGACATTTATCTAAGGACCGAAGTATTATAAACAGTCATTAAATGAGGGGCCCATTAAAGTCTGGAACTTATATTAAAAATAAACCATGAAATCAATTTGATAATACCTCCCAAGAATATCAAAATTAGATTAAACAATAATTTCCTACCTGCAAAGGCAGAAGGAACTGCAAGGATGAGTATGCAAAGTGCATGCGTTATTTGACAAAACCTTTTGCTAAAAAGAAGAAATATAGGAAATCATCATAAGTATTCAGATGAGTAATTAATGCACTCAATCAAAATAATTTCATTTCCACCCACTCTCAAAATACATTGCAGATAAACACCATCGGGAAATTCTGGTTTTGACCAAGGAAAATTGGTTCCCTTCCCAATAGGGACGGAAAGTAGTCTACGGCAGAGAACTTTGAGGCACACCACTATACCAGTTGGATGACGCTTTATTGACATGTAGCGCACAGTTCTCATAATTATTCTGTTCTTTCATTTTCAGAAATCTTCAGAATTCTGACGACCCAATATTCATCAGTACCACCAAGACATTTCACTTTTGTCCACCAGAATATTTAAACATCTGTTACTACTGTTTCAAATGGAAAAGTGGTGAAAATATGTAAATTTGAAATTGTGCTTGATTGTTCTTAAATTTCATTTCATGTATTCATAAAATGGGCGGAGGGAGGGCCCCCAATGCTCGATTTCCACACCATTCCAGATGGCTAAAATGTTGCAAAAGCATACTTTTAAAATGTATTGCTTATTATGTGTCAATTTCACCCCAATGGTAGAAATGACCATAATGTGCTTTCCTGAAATACTTACAACTATAAATTGTGTTGAATATTATGAATACTGCTGAAGAAGGAGAACGAATATACTGCTTTCCAGAAATAACTTGATCATGCAAGATAAAAAAAACGTTGCGAAGGAGCTGCGGCGTTAATAACGTCAGTTGCTCGAAGATGACATTATAAAGTCAGTCGATGTGTGTGTGTGAGCGGGGGAGGGAGGGGCGGAGACTTCAGGGGTTTATATATTCAAAGTGTAATAAGTGCTTACTTAATGAATTATACTAATTCCTTTCTGTTGTATTTTATTTCTATTATAAATCATATGTTTTGTAGTTTTTATACAACATTGATAAGAATAGATACATTATGGGTCTGTATTTTTCGTTCAGTGTGGTTCATGTGAATCCTCTGTAACCATTTGACTGCAGGCTAGTTTAACACTATCGGTTCTTTTTAAAAGATGCAGTAGAGTAATCAATATTATATTAAACACATTACACGACATCGACATCCATCGTTGCTAGGGATAGTTGCCAAGGGAGCGATCGGCGCAACGGCAGCAGCTGCCTGCACCATGGAATGCTATGCTGCATTCAAATTATGGACACAGGCTGAGCACCCCCCTTATCAGACCCATCTGATTTTAACAAAATTATGCATCTGTTCAATTATCTTAGATGTAACTGCTGTAATGTTTATGTTGAGCTATCAATAAACCTCCTTCTTAGGTTCCGCCAAACCCATGCGTCTGGTTATATGCTTCATCATTGATACATTATGAAAGACTATCAACTCCCATATAGCACCCTATTCATGCATAATAATTGCTATAGATTGACCAGTAGCGTATATCCAAGGCTCTACATATACCTATATGTATATATGTAGAGCCTATATAAATATTCGAGCGACATATAAATCAAATACTGGTAGGTTTGATGAAGATCAAGAAATGACGATATTTATTATGACGTCCAATTGGTTAGTAAAGTGCCTAGTCCACTAGCCGATTCTCACATAATTTAGTGCAATAGAGTCCTCTGCGGTGCAGAATCGCAAGAGAATCGGTTAGTGGACAAGGCCCTTAACACCCATTAGATATTGTGAAGTTGTGAAGTCAAGGCTTGGTTGGTAGAATAATCCACCTTTAATTCTGGAGAAAAACTCTGCTTATATGCTCGTCCGGTCGGCCTCGTTCCACCCTCCTACCCCCTCATTGGCTGAGCCCCTCTCCTCTCCTTGGGTTCATTTATTATACCAGGAGGGAGGGGAGGTAGGAGGCACTAATCACGCTCGACCCAGGAAGCTAGCATATTTTCTACAATATATTGAACCAGTTAATTTAAAAAATCGATCAAGGTAGATTTCATGACTACAGACCATACGTTCGTGTACACATGAGTAGGCGAAATGCCTTCGCGCATCGATATCTCTGGAGGGTGAAAAAACATGGAAAACTAAAACGTTCTTTAATAGTTCACTTTGCTTTAATATCACTTCACCTAACAAGTAACATATCACATCATCCATGAAAAACCTGAGTCAACGAACATGTTCTCATTAATATTAATCTTATAAGATATATATTCATCGCCTGATAAAATACAAACATGAATTTCAAAATTTCAAAGATTGTTAAATTGTAGCTTTGGAAACATAGGTAACCTAAATATCACGGTCGGAGATGGATCAATCATTATTTGCTAAATCCACCAGTTCAATTATGGATATTCCTAGGAGAAATTTCAACGTAAATACTGATATATTCAAACGATTAATGGTTATGAGATCGACATTCATCCAGTATGTTAATATTACATGGTTACAAGGCTTGGCTTCCCATCTATTAAGATGTACAGAACAGATACTAAAACTTCATATTTCCAAGAGGATGTTGTAATGTTTGCACTACAAGAAATACTATGTACAGTTCATGATCAAGACTATGAAAGATTATGTTGTGTCACACGTAGCAAAAGATCTGCATGTATGTATTTCGATCCTCTTCAAAAGATTCTCGAGGGAATAACCCTGAAGTAAATGCTGACAAAATGATGGGCTTCAAACTTAGCTTAGCCACTCAAAGTGATCTCAAATGAAGAGAAACACATCGATAAGCAAACAGGACATAATACAAGTTAAAGTTTTAGTTTACAATCGACAAGAATTGAATCCTACAATAGATTCTCTTCTCAAACAGACATAAGTATATAAATTACCACACAGATTTATTTAGAAAACGTGGGAGCACATAATTCCACTATGATCAAAATACCAATTTAAAAAGTTTTCCTCATGCTATTTACCCCATTCAACTCAGACACACGGTGCCTGATGAAGTTTGAAAAGCATAGTAAATTTGAATTTAATCAAATTTCGTATTTATTTACACTTTGTTAAGGGCGTAACTGCCAGTCTACGTCCTTGAAATGAACATGTATGCAATGTACATTTACTATGGGCGATATGTAGGTTTTTTTTACTGACGTCACACACGGGTTTCAGTGCCGTCTTGTGTTTAAAACTGCATTCCCAGCTAACATCAGTCAAAAATTGAACATTTTCTACCTTTTGTTCCATTCTTTTCCAACCCATCTAAAAGTCATTTGACCAAAATGTTGGTGGAGTTTGTCCAGTTATGTTTGCTACAGGACTTATAAATCATCCTCATCTGTATTTGGGGGACCCGCTCAAATCCTTCCCTGTGAAAGATTCACTTATTATCGCTCAGAAACGCCATTTTCTCCCGGTTGATTCGACTTCAAATTCTAGTGTTAATATATAACAGTAGCAGAATATTGATAAATTCAGTCCGTCAGCATATTAGTCATTTTGGTAAGATTTTGTTTGTTATAATATAATAGCTGAGAATGCAGCTTTAACAGTTTTCCTACCTTGATACGAAAAGTAATGTGAAGCTACTCAAGACCTTCCACAAAGGACATACTTTTCAAAATCCCATGATAGAAAATTATATGATAACTGATTTACTAATTTAAACGTTTATTTCATCTTGTCTCAAAGTCAAATTTCGATTAGAATCACCCCCTCCGAGACGAGAAGTTGATAATTCTTTATGCTAGTTAACAATTTTCAAAAGATTGAAATTTATACCAAACATTAACATTAATTCGCAAAATGTATGGCATTTGATAAAGGTTACACTCAATATGCCATGTAATATACAGAATTCAATGACTTCATGCTATGTATAGTTAACAATGGGTGTAAGAAAGGATTTTCTCTACAAAAATGCATAGATATTTTTAACAAGATACCACTAATCTAGCACCTTAGTTACTAAGATACTGAGTGAAAACTTGTAGGGAAGGAACAGTCTAGAATATATACAAATATCAGTGTGGTAGAGACATGAAGATGCCTATAGTGTTAGTTATATTTGTATCAAGTTTATATCATAATTCACATAAGTTGACAAAATAAATATAAACCACGTCTCTGTTATTGTATATACGTTTCTTTGCAATATGCAAAGAAGAAAACAGATGAACAAAATAGAAAACAACAGATGAACAAAATAGAAAACAACTTGCTAGTATGCAAACATAGATATCACAAAAAAGCCAGAAAATATGGAGGCTAAATGTAAATCGCCAATAAAAGGCAGCTAACTCCACTATGCTAAATATTATGGGAGTTGACTAATAGCAATCAACGGGGAAAGGAATATATATTTATGGCAGCCAATAGCAGCAACAATGACTTTATTGGTACTTTCTTTGAAGTGTCTTTTGAAGACAGCGAACTCAATAATGTAAGGACAGCAACGGTTTAATATATTTGTGCAGGGATATTGGGACAGCAGGGGTCTCAACAAATCTGCATACATTAATGAAATCTGTATGCATACTTTCCCTTCTCCTTCTTGCCCAGAAGGACTTCTTCTCCCCATCTGTGAAGGGACATAATCATTATCATAGCCATGGAGACTAAGACATCATAGGGAAATAATCACTTAAACCCAGATATAAGACATCATAGGCAAATAGTCACTTAACCCCAGATATAGGACATCATAGGCAAATAGTCACTTAAACCCAGATATAGGACATCATAGGCAAATAGTCACTTAAACCCAGATATAAGACATCATAGGCAAACAGTCACTTAACCCCAGATATAGGACATCATAGGCAAATAGTCACTTAACCCCAGATATAGGACATCATAGGCAAATAGTCACTTAACCCAGATATAGGACATCATAGGCAAATAGTCACTTAACCCCAGATATAGGACACCATAGACTATTAAGATCGCCTCATGACACTTTGTGAAACCCAATGGTACCTGCATACTCCCCAAGACCATAACAACTTGAATTTGCAACAGAATACACGATTTGCTACAAAGCAAACCTTTGCGTGACCTTATTCTATTCTATGCGCTACTTGAGAATAAGAATTTATTTCCTAAATGCAATTATTCTCGGCACTTTCCCCCCTTCTTTATTTGGATCATATAAGTTTTTTCAAAGATATTTAAAGCTAGTTCCAGGACTAGGATTGTAACACCAAACATCTACTGGAAATATGACCCCTAAAGTAAACAACATATATATATATATGTATTGGGTTCAACACTTAACCCCATTCGTCTTTTTATACACAGACTATAACCTATTGGTATCAGTTCAGTGCTTTGTGTACAAGAAATTTGATGGGGCACATTTCCTTGAACTATTACTTTTTTTCTTGGAGACAGCATGATAGACAAATATGCTATCAGCATAATAGACAAAATGCTATCCCCAGACTGCGACTTCTCTCCTCCAACTCACCCATCTACTATACAGATAACAAACTCTCCCTTACTTTCTCCCCTCCTACTCATCTTCCTTACGAGCACACAAAAAACGAGTGCGAATGCAGTTGAAACACATCTTGATAGCATGTAATATATAGGCCTATATTACATACAGACGTCATACCATGAAGTTTTAGACATATCCAATGGTATGTCCCTCCTAACACACAACCTTCTAAGAATTATTTTACACACAAAATAAACAATTCAGTCTGCACTACATATGAATACTCGGTCAACTTAACTATATCACTTATTTTAAATTATTAGATATTTTTGTCAGATGATAAATGCTGAGATCAGTACCTATCTGAATATTCCTATCTGAATAATTGCTATTTCACAGATAAGTTTGGCTGAGTATACAGTATAAGTACAATAACCCTAAAATTAATAAATAAGATCAATATGGGCATGGCCAATGGAATGGTTATAGAATGCTGACTAAAATGAACACAGCTATACAAATCAACCTCTCAGATAGGAGTCATTTCCACATAATATAAGTCAGAAATAGAGGTCTCCATGCTGAAAAGGGTTTACATTTGGCTTAACCCTTTTTTGTATTATGTAAAAGGAGATGACTGAGGAAAGTCCCTCGCGCTAGATATGAACCCAAACAGACACAGTGTTGTTTATTGTTACCATTTGGGGATTCATTTATTTAAAACCTCCCCCTCTGTTTGTATATATTCTCTCCCTCCCAGCTGCATGTCATTTTAGAGTTCTCTCTGAAGAGTATCTCCGATTGTGTTGAGGAGGTGGCTTCAGAGTTTTGGAGAACGTCGAGCTGCAGCAATGTCCATGTCGATCACAGCATCATAGGAAGGCAGATCCTGAAAGAAGATATATATATAAAGTGCTTTAAACATATATCATTGAATGTGTGTTGGGTGTTGGCTTCAGGAGCATGATGTAGCCATGGAGAGCAAGCGAATAAGTGATGTCACAGAAAAATGAGTCTCACAAAAAAGGACTTTCAGATATGAAATAGCATATCTTATAAGTATTTCTTTATCTTTTTATGTTTGAAAAAATAGTTAGCGATATTTCTGTGCAGATAATCACTAGTAACATATTAAGATATATAGAGAGAGTGGAACAAGCCGCCAGTATTCGAAAATGTATTGGAAGAGATTCATTCACATACTCCTTGAACAATACTCACCTCGTAAACACAGAAGCAACTCATTCTACGGCATCATTGCTTCTGGGCCTACTTGGTGAATATAGTCCACCTCGTACTCCACAGTATGCTATTCTTACTATAATACCACACGCTGTGTGATATGAATGCCAATGCTGTAGCCTATGTCATTACATATTACCCGCTATAAAGATATAATAAAATAAACTAACTATATAACTTACTGCCTGTGCTGGCGTCTGTAATGGAGGGGGAGGAGGGTTGTACTCAGACTGCATGGCCGCCTCATAGGGAGGTGGATCCTCGGCTATACCGTTAGAGAGTGGCAGATCTGGCGTCTGGTATCTGCTGATCTCAGCTAACACACCAGAGTCAGGAGATGCCAAGGATGTCCTGGAGCCACTCAGGTTCTGGTTCTCGCCACGGCTTCCTGTGAGGGGAATGTAAGACCAACTTAGAAATAGAACGCACTCCAACTTGAGTCTTTTAACATTGTATTGTCAACCGTTATTGTAACTCGTAATTTCTTTTAACCAGGGCGAGAAGTGGGAGACCTGTTTATGGGAAGTATTGGCCCATCTTTCATTACCTACCAACCTACCATCAATGGCAAATAAAGAATATTAAATTTCAATTTCAACTGTTTAAGTGGGATCGATCTTCCACCAAACACCATGTTCTCATCTGACCGACATTGGCTAATCCGATGATCGAGTAATTTGAAATGAAACCCTGCATCATCATGCTTTATGTCTCATCGAATGAGACAACCGAAATACGATTTAAGAATCGTTAACAGTGGAACATAGGCTTTACATCACTAAATCGTTAGTATAGAGGGACCAGTGATCGAGGGAAGAGAATGTCAAATGCCTTATCTCATATATGATTTTAAATAAATGACAATTGAATGTCAGTTCTCCAAATTAGTTTATATAATCGAACATATATATTTTTTTTTATTTATGTAATCGACCCCTCGATGGACATATTCCGGAGACCCTTGCTCTACGCCACAGCCACGCCCCCTTCTGTGACGTCATAATGGGTGTGGCACCTTATGTCATTGTTATGTCACACCTCACCATTCCAATACACACACATTCACTTGATTCCGCACTGTGCGGTTGTGTTTTCCGTTGTGGAAATTTTTTTTGTGAAGCTGTGTGATTTATATATTCATTTGAGATGGGTAAGAAAACCTGTGACAAGTGCAGTAAGGTGCATGATGGTGCTTGCACTGAGCCTGGTACAAGTACGAGTGAAGAAGTTTTAGCGATGGCGACTAGAATGTCAAGTTTGGAGGATATGGTGGGAACCATTCTATCTACCTTACAGGCCAAATCGTCTCCATCATCCACCTCTACAGAGGACTCGGTGCAGTTTACGAAACGTGCCACCAGCCCTGCTGAGTCTATCTATGATGTGAAAGTAATTACAAGGCGCTCGAGAAGGGACAGATCCCGTTCTAGGTCTAGGGCTCGTCTCCAACCTTTCGACCCGAAAAAGGACTTGGAAAAAGGTGATTCTATTGACTCTATAGAAAAATTACTTTCGATTAACCTGAAGCTTGTGGCTAAACTTGCTAATGACAATCGCCCTACTCATGAATTACTGGGGGTCTTGAACCATTGCATTACCATCTGTGATAAGTCGGCCTCTAACGTGTACTCTCTAAAGGCCAGTATTAATTACGATCAGGCAGTCAGAGCTCGTGCAAATAATGTGGGGTTGACAGCGTTCTCGGAAGTGAGACAGGAGGAAGTCCTGCGCCATTTTTCGTATGAAAATTCTAAGAAGGCTACAGTTGCTAAGCCCGTCAAACCAGCTAAAGGGAAGGTGTGTTTTAAGTACAACAATCCTAGTGGATGTCCGAAATCTGCCACCACATGTGACTTCCCACACAAATGTTCATCGTGCGGCAGTGCCGAGCATAGTGCCCGCTCATGCTCATCTGGTAAAGCTAACAAATAGGATGAGGTGGGTCGTGGAGTATTGACAAAACAACTGTTTAATGTTGAAATTGGTTGTGAGACGGCTAAATTACCTTATGAGGATGTTTATGTTGACAAGTCATCGGTTAATGACACTTTCCAAGATGGCGGCGTTTGTTATGGTTCCATCCCGGAAGTGCACCATGGCAACATGCCGGAAGTAGAGTCTCCTATAACTGTCATGGCAGCCTCGGATCGTCAACATCAGCCAAACTTGACTTCGACAAACTGTTTATTCCCCGTCACTCTCCCGACCATTGATATTAGTGAGGATTTCGAAGGTGACTCTGTTTATTGTGATATACGTAATATCCTTGCCAATTTTGGTGAATGTGACAGTGATTTTACCGATGATTTTCTCCTTTTTGTCTGCCCGTCCTCTCCTAAGGGGCGGGTCATAAATGTTTACGCTGCTTGTGCCCGGGGGCATTGTCACTGTGTACATCGCCTTGGTGGTAATGCTGTACAATTGAAACCGTGTAGGGTTGCATGTCTTTTATTCTGTTTATGTGATGTGGATGTGAACATGTACCTTGATGTTTTTTACGGCATTGTAGATGGATTTGATGTAGTTGATACTGATGTGAAACCATATGTATGTGAAAATTATAATTCTATCTTAGACGAAGTATCTAAGAGAAAAATGGATGATATTATCTCCCATGAATTGTGTGAGGGTTTTGTTTCTATAGCAGATGTCACCCCCACGTGTATACATGCCCTGGGCGCCGTCCCTAAGCCTGACAGTGGCATACGCCCGATTACGGACTGTAGCAGACCTTTGGGGATGTCGGTTAACGACCATTGTTCTTCACTAGTGACTGAGTTTTCATACAAGTCCGTGGACGACGCGATACAGCTCGTACAAGAAGGTTCTTATATGTCTGTAGTAGACATCAAGTCAGCTTATAGGGCCATTCCTATTAACCCAGATCATAGGAAATATTGTGGTTTTAAATGGAACTTGGACGGTACTGACACTGTATTTGTTGATAATCGCCTATGTTTCGGTCTTCGGACTGGGCCCTGCATATTTAACCATGTTTCCAACTTTTTTGCAACATGTATGAATGTCATATTTAAATTTCCTGTCATCAATTATTTGGATGACTTTTTTGTATGTGATATTGACCTGTCCACCTGTACCCAAAGCCGTGATACCATCATAAGTGCTTTGAGGTTCCTTGGTTTCCATGTGGCGTGGAAGAAAGTTACAGCCCCATCCAGAACGTCTACATATCTTGGCTTTTGCATTGACTCTGTGAAAATGACTGTTTCTCTTCCTCCAGGGAAGGTGGAGAAGCTATGGGCCCTCATCGAAGATGTGAAAGATGCAAAGTATTTCACAAAAAATCAATTAGAGAAATTTTGTGGATATATTTCACATTGTGCCACTGTGTTCAAGGGAGGCAGAACTTTTTGTAGGAGGTTCTTCGATTTATATAAGGCCATGATTGTGAAACATCTGAATAAGGTTGCCATTAGCGACGAAGCTGCAAAGATGTGTTATGGTGGCTAGCCTTCTCCAAAATTTTTAATGGAATCAGCATGATAAATAAGCCAGAATATTGTGTACCTATGATATCAGATTCCTCTTCGCGAGGGTTTGGCGTCTTTCTGGGCGGTGACTGGGCGGCTGGTACATGGAAAAACTGTGATATGCCCGTCGACGCCAGGTGTCCTAATCATATATATCCTACCCCAATGGAGGACCGGTTAGCTACAAACATTAACATTCAAGAGTTATACCCAGTCGTACTTGGTGTTAAACGCTGGGCTCATTTGTTTAGAAATACGGTAGTCACCTGCTATATTGACAATACACAAGTCATTGCCATCATAAAGAACGGAACTAGTACGAGTGGTCAATGTATGCAATGGCTGTATGAATTATATTGGACGTGTTTCATTTTTAACATAACTTTGAAACCTCTCTATATCAAGACTGACTCAAATGTAGTGGCGGACACCCTTTCAAGACTTCCATATTTACATGAACATGACTCTATACCCAAGTTACTTGTAGACACTGGGTTATGCTGTCTTTCTTCCGATTATTGTAGGCTTGACGAAATGGAAAGAAGAAGTTCTACGCCTGAAGAATCGTTCGTTAGCCCCATCCACTAGGCAGCAACGTGACAGACAATGGCGTCTATTCCTTGAGTTCACCTATTGCCCATCACCCCTAGTAAAGTGTGTGCCTTCGCTGCCTACCTAGCTTCTTATATGAAACATTCGTCGGTGTCTACTTATGTGTCCGGTGTCATCTCACATGCCAGACATCTGGACTTAGACGCCCCCTGCTTTTTCTCATCCAAGTATTAAAGCTGTGTTACGAGGCATTAATGCTGGCTCTACGTCCGCCCCAGCTCCCCCAGCCACGCCTCAACTCCTCATTACTATGTATCGTCTTGTGGATTCTTCTTCACCACTACAATTGCTATGTTGGGCTGCCTACATATTCATGTTCAGAACTCTCCTAAGAGTGGGCCATGTTGTTATGTCTACCCATTCTCTTAAACGCCAGGACATATCATTTTCTGGCGTCGTCTGCAAAGTGAAGGTAAATTTGTCCAAGACTTCGGACTCACCCTTCTATTTATCTTTGTACCCTGCTACCGTCAAATCGTTATGTGCAGTGTACTGGATAAAGAAATTGCTATCTTCTAATCTACCAGCTCATGCCCAACTGTTTTCGTGCCCGCTGCATCCTAGATTCAGCTATGAACACTTGTCATCCAACCTATCAGATCTCATCAGCAGGGCTAATGTGAATATTCACCTCACATCCCACTCATTTCGCCGCGGAGGTGCTAGTTTTTTATCCTCCTTGGGCGTACCTACACCCCAGATTAAATTGAGAGGGAATTGGAAATCTGACATTGTGAATGCCTATCTTGTTCCGTCATCTGTTGACCAAGAAAATATGGAAAAACTGGTTGTGAGTGCTTTGAATAACATGTGATTCTCTTCGTCTGTTTGGCCTGTTTGGGAAATAAACCTGCTGTTAGCTGGTTTCCTGGCCACTCCTGCCTCATCGTTCCTCATTCATAGATCAAGGTCTCAACAGGACATATATGTAATCGACCCCTCGATGGACATATTCTGGAGACCCTTGCTCCACGCCACAGCCACGCCCCCTTCTGTGACGTCATAATGGGTGTGGCACCTTATGTCATTGTTACGTCACGCCTCACCATTCCAATACACACACATTCACTTGATTCCGCACTGTGCGGTTGTGTTTTCCGTTGTGGAAATTTTTTTTTCTTATCTTATTATATTTATTGTAACTGTTATTGATTGGGAAATAAACCTGCTGTTAGCTGGTTTCCTGGCCACTCCTGCCTCATCGTTCCTCATTCATAGATCAAGGTCTCAACGGGACATATATTCTTTATTTCTTTTTTCATTCCTTCGTCGATTAAACCGATGTCTTAAATCAAAAGAGCTTTAAAAAATAAACTACTAATTTCAATTTATTTCCCATCAACACGTGTCTGGCAATGTTAACGTTACCGCATATATATATATGCCACTTGTGTAGCGTAATCATTAAAATTCATAGATGATGAAAAAAAGAAACAGACAGAAAAAAGAAGCAATAAATGTAACAGGGATGCAAGTCTGGTTATGCCAAAAATACTGAAGCTTTCCGAGAGTGAAACTAATTTCTTTTATTATTTATTTTGGTTAAACAGGACAAGTCGGGAAAGTTTAAAAAATACTGATTTCAGCTTGCATCCCTGATGTGAGCAACAGCTAGCAACTGAAGTCTTACCGCGGCTGGCGCGAGCCACTCGGCTGAGTTTGATAGCAGTAGATATGGCAGCCCCCAGGATGAAGGCACCGATCAGTACGATGATCCACAGTGGTGGCCCTCCTCCTGCTTCCTCAGCGTCATCAAGCTGGCCTTTCTTCGTTTTAACCGCTGGTAAATTTAAATCAAAAGGTCAGAGTTGAGTTTATTATTTTTTGATATCATTTATATTCATCATTATTAGACTAGGGTAGTTAGAAACAGCGGCAGGCAGAATAGCATGGTAGGCACATATTCCGTGATCACTGGTCTTGACAAATAGCTACGTCATCTGTATAAATATGTTGAATTAAAACAAATATATTCTTGTCATTTTTTTCATCACTTTAAAGCTGCGTTCTCAGCTGTTACGACAAAAAAGTCTTACCAAATCGATTCATTGTTTGACTTAGAAGTTATCCATATTTTGCTGTTGTTATATGTTTATCCAATGATTTGCAGTCATATCGACCAAAAGAAAACGAGCGCATAATAAGTGAAACCATCGTTAAGGTTTTCGGTGGGCCGCCGTAATATAAATGTGGACATATATGAAGCCCTGCAGAAAGAACAACAGCGTGAAATCCTCCATAATTCTGTTTGAATGACTTTCAGGTGGGTAGGAAAATAATGGCACCAAAAATAGAAAGTTCTTTGGTCAATCTGAACTGAAAATGCAGCTTTACGTCTATATCTTTGTCTCAGACCTTTAGGTGATAATTGTCACATAACAATATGATACTTTGGGATAATATTATGTAATATTATGTAATATTATGTAATATTATGTAATGTTACATAACAAGCCCTAATAGCACCTTACCAGATCGCAAAAAAACAAGTGTGTGTATGTATGTCTCTACACGTTTCTACTCTTAATTAGAGCTCGTGAGTTATATTATTGGTTTTAGTTGATGTAACTTCAATACTTTTTATGTGATGAAAACACATATAGCTTTAGGGTCTACGATCATCGTTTTGTAATTATATAGTTGCCTATGACTGTTCCATGATAATGTTCAAAAAGGTATTTTGAGTAAGAATGACCGTCCAGGACATCCACATCCTTAGGAAAATCAGGGATTGTAAATTATGGAGATACCAGCCGCCAACAATAGAATTATATGTGTTTTATTATATATGCCAATAACAAAATACTTAAAAATGTGTATTATATTATACAACATTATACATTAGAACTTTAATATTCTACTTATTTGAAGTACGTATTTTGCGTTATTGGGAAACCTATTCAGTATATATTTTTATTTCTATTTCGATCAAAAAAGGGATAAATCGCTTAAGGTGTATGTCGAGGGTCTGGATTTCTAGAAATTGCTTAGAGCATCGGGAGCCAAATACATCAGGAAGAAAGTATACACACCACAGCCATCCTCGTCGTCTTTTAACGGACAGTCGTCGTGCCCGTCACATTTGACTTCTGATGAATAACACACAGAGGAATCAACACACCGTAAAGGCTTCCAGTGTGGGCAATCTTCGTCCGCTGAAAACAATTAGGGGAATCTCATGAAAAGGAGTTCTATACTGTGTATTCCTATAGTAGCACCTGATCTAGAAGAGGAACACTTTGGTTGTGTTTTATTGAGGTTTCGTCCGTGGTTACCAATCTACCATCGATATATTTTAGTAGTACTTTCAGTAATGTTTATTATAGCCAGTGTACTTTGTGCCAGTCTACCAATATTCCAATTGTCATTTGCAAGGATGTTTGATGTTTGCCGTATAAAACTTCTAAATAATAATTAAAAAAAAGTTCAGCAAGTCTTATGTAACCCTGCAATGTACATAAATATGGCTAGCTTAGGTATCAAACGCAATTTGATTAAGGTATTTTATTCATATATATTCGAAGTTGCTAATAAAACATGTAAACAAGGAAAACAGCCCAGTGTCGGTTTGCACTGTTTGCACTGGCAACAGGTTCTCACTCATTATTTCTTTGGGATATCGAAATACAATTCTTTATTCATTTAATTGGAGAACTGATTTCGAGAAGTTTTCGGTCAAAGATCGACCGTTCTCTTGAAAAATGAGTGTTTTATGGGCTCCTGACAAAATTAAATATGTGACCAGCCAAGCAGAAAGGGGACTCCAGGGCCAAATTTTCCAATTTGGGTTTATTATAGATTCTGAATCTGCATGTCTGCATGTCCTGAGTCAATAACCGAAAAAAATAGGTAAAAATTCCCAGAATTTACCGAGATATGGGCTTTTTTGTAAAGTTATGTCAGTTTTCAGTAGATGATCTCAAATAGGTTGGGGGAGTGACTCATTTTCCTGTGACACATCACATGTACAAAAAATAAATATTAAAAAAAAAGAAAAAAAAAAAAGGACACAGGTGTACAGAAGGGGGAATGAGCATTATAAAAGTGAAAGAATTTTGTTGATACTCCAAAAAATAGTAAAGTTACAGACTTTCAAAGTTACCTCCCTCTCAGAATTACTAATATAAACATTTGTGACAGTAACGTCATGAATATGATGTGACTCCTAGCGGGAATACCAGGAACTATAACTCCCGCGGGAAGGTCCCTTTCTGCTTGGCGGGTCACATATACTGCACAATCAGCTTGCTGTTCAGCATTGTTTCATGCAGTTATAAAAATCGAAGATTTATTGTACATTGCATATCGCTCAATTGAGTGAGTGAGTGAGATTGGTTGCTTTTATCAACACATTAAAGAGTGTTTTATCAAGGGCGGGAGAGCTGAGAGGGAGGCAGTTTATGATCATACCCAGGAAATAGAGATAGATAAGAAGGGAGAGAGAGACAGAGGAAAGAGACAGAAAGGCACTTTATGGTCATACCCAGGACAATTGAGTTTAGAAGAAACTAACATATTGCTGATATTTGGATTTCTCCAGTATCCAAAGACTAATTCATGTCTAAATTGATTTGGATATGAATCTTGTAGGTTTTTGTATGAGTTTTTAATGATTTCCATTTACAAAGGGAATAGTTCCGGATGAGTGTATTTTCTCGCCCATGGGGCACACTGGATAGATGGAACACAAAGCATAGGGACAGTTGATGGGATGGTGTTGTCTTTTGAGAGAAATGTCAGCATTTTCATCTTTGGTACACAACATACCTTACTTGTGGTTTGCCGGTATCCCAAGTCCAATGGCAATACTTTATTATAGCATATATGTATACGCATTTATATAAAACAACATATAGAAAAGATTGTGTCTGAACAAGGGGGCGTCTCCGGCTTTGATTTTATATGTTCCTATATATATTATAATAAAACAACTAATTAATGAGTTGATATTTCACGATATTTCACGATATTCTAAGTAAAATTCGTTCCTTCAACCAAGGATACAGAAATTATTCAGGTGTTTTTTCCTCGCCACACCCGGGGGGGGGGGGGGATGACAAAGTACCAAATTCGATAACTATGACATTAGTATTTAGCTTGAGACTTACGGCAATAATTCCCGTCAGGGACACAGGTTCCATCGCTGCATTTCTTTTCATTGTATTGGCATTCACCAGCTGGAAGAACGGAAACAAACTGACTTAATGAACACTAACTACCTTTCGAGTAGTCCTCCAATGATAAATATAGACACATATACATAATTATCGTAAGTATGTGACAGAAGAATAAATGAAATTCTCTTGTAAAGATGATGTATACATACGGCAATCCAAAATTTGGACGACACAAGAGCCATTTGCACATGTCTTCTGCCAAGGATAACATCCGTCTCCTAAAACAAGAACAATTGCATGAAAGAAAAAACTTTTTATATTCAAAAGTGCATGTGTTATATCATATTACACAATATTACGCAATGATTGTGCAATAGTGATTAACCACATTATTAATATTCCAAATTATCATTAACTCAAATTACTACTTGTTAAATTAATTAATCGCAGTACTATGCAAGACTAATATGAGGATCAGGTAACATCAGAGTTTGTATAATTTATAAGCCAAACACTAACAACCACGTCCATTCTTATGTATGTCATTTGAATAATAGATAACTCAGTCGGATCCATGGATCTAAAGCCTCCAGTCTCTATTCTCGCCTCCTTCTACAATATCTCTACAATGATCTAAATATCTCTACAAAGTTCAATAACCTATTTTAACGTTTGACAATTTTATGACATTATTGTGCGGAAAGTCCCTGAGAAGGAAGTAAGACTTCCGAAATGTTTGGGAAATAAAATCAAACATCCAATTCATTCACAGTGGTCTCTCTGAAACGTTCACTATCAACCAAACCTGATTTTCTACAGCCCAATTAGTAGTGCGTGCGATCCCCCCTCATTGTTTGACAATATTGTTACATCATGATAGAAATTGATGAATCTGAATTGAGTAAATTTGCAAATGCGAGGTTCGGGTTTATATCGACTTTTTGTTATAATAAATGTTCTGAACAATCCAGGGAATGAATAATCACAAAAAATGATAAAGTTGCAAATGGTTTTTGTATTCATAAAGGCAAATGGTAGATAATTTGAGGGAAATTTAAGGTTTTATTAACATTTCATCAAGCACACAGGGTGTTTGAAATCAGGCTATAACGTGTAAAGTTAGGGTGAAGGTCCTAGCAACTTAGCTTAGATTAAAGTCTTGATTGGTTTGTATGTGTATACCTGTATACCTCCCTGATCAACGCAAGTATTTATACATGCATACTTGGTCAATTGATTTTTTCTAATTTTATTTTAATCACTTATCCAAAGATAAAAAAGTTCGATATAAACGTGTAATAATTGAACGTGCCGTGAATGATTTATTAATATCATTGAATTAATTTAACTCCTAGGTATAGTTCTGTATTGCTTAAAGCGAAAAGGTGCGAAGGTTAATTTTACTGTTAATTATTACATTCGTATTACTGATAATATTACATATATTAAGAATGTACCTCAATGAATAAACACTTTTAAAACAAACGTACTAATTTAAAATAGTCGGATGGATGTCTTCCATCAACTGACGAGCCAAATATCTTCAATATAACCATATTCAGCACAAAATTTAATTTAATTTATCTGTCGAGCATCATTTTGAACTTCAATTGTTCCCTCATTGTGTATTAATATAGCACTATTTTTCTCCTTCCTTTACATCCCTCTTTCATCATAACTTATAAATCAATTAATCTCACAAAATCAATTCAATCAATCAATTTTATTGATCAAATTATATTTTGTATGATATCAAATCAAATCTTTTATATAAATCGTCCACCTTATCAAATCCTCAACAATTTTATATACATACAATTTTAATAAAACAAAAATTATAACTATAGTAAGATTTTACAACCCAAACCCGCCTCTATATTCTATGTACTCTTGGACTTCAATTAATGAGATGTACCAATGGAGAAGGCATTAAATGTATGTGAATGAATACACCTCAACGTTTAATAGGGGAGTTGCATGTTTTACTGCGCATGTCTATTACAGTGCATGCTGGGGTGGATTCAGTTCAAATCAATTCCTACAAATATTTAGCAACATGTTTATCGAGAATTGCAAGAATGTTTTCACCAATATCACAGCTTGTGAAAACTAAATGCATGACGGGAAAGATGAGCACTTGTGTTAAGGAAACATGGATATTGACGTTAAAGCGCCGATAAATGTCCCATGCTAAATATGACATGGTTTTTAAAGTGGATTTTACGCTGTACCATAAGTCTCATAATTCTATGCAAATCACGATTCACGATGGCAACATTGGCACGATGGCACATGCAAGTCTCCTATTCGACTTAAAAGAAAACAAATTAGAAAAATATCAGTGCTCACCACACATCTCAATGAACTTGACACACGAACCGTCATCACACAGTTTCTTGTATATAGGACAACTAGTTCGTTGATCTGAAGTAATGGAAAGAAGGAGAACCTCAATTTCTAATTCTCTTCATTCAAAATGAAATAAATTCCCACAAGCGGTAGAATAATTTGATATTCATACAAATACTGCCACAATTCAACTTATAAACATTAATGTCTTACCTGCCTGCGATGTTTGTATTAGTAATATGACGACGAAAAAAGCTTTCATAATCTTCGCAGCTGTCCTATAAATAGAACAGGCAAGTAAACCCCTAAATATCTTTTTAAAAAGCTAACTATGTCCAGGTTACTGATCCACAAAACAACTAAATTCGTGCTGAAAATAATAACAACCATGTCTATTTCAAAATAAAAACATAAGAGCGAAAACTTTCACGAAATATTACATGCACATCTCTGTTTCAAATGCATAGATTCCATGTGGAATGTTTTGGTCTGGAATTCTGGATGTTGAACTAATTGATTCTAAAATTTGTAAATATCTTTTAATTAATTTCAATGATCATTAAATTTGTTCCTAGATGTTTAAAATTGCCTGTGGATTTAAGAATGAGTTTCAGTAAGGACTCATAATCATATTCAGTGAACCCATCACAAAATCAAATAATATCTTTTAGGATGATTAAGAAATCATATATCAAAATATCAAGAATGAGTTTGTTTTAAAGGCCAGTTTCTGTGTTACAAAGAAATATGACTAAAGGTGACACATTTAACTAATTATCTTTATCTGAAAAAGGAATTTGCAAGAAATGGGAGGCCATAAGCTACCTTTTCCCTGATATCTTATTCTCAGAAGCAGTTATATCACATGGGAGCCTCTGCGGCCATATCTGTAATGTTTCTTTAGTTACAAATGAACGGTGATATCTTTAACTCATTTATACAAAATATGCCATACATATGCCAATTTTTAAATTGTATTACAGGGAAGCGATTTTCATCACATGTTTACCCTGTTTCGTCTCTACAACTATTCCAGCTATTCTTCCCAATGTCTTAAATAGGATGGATAGGCAAAAGAAATAATCTTTGTCATGAAAGAAAAGAAATGATACAACAATAGGATTAGTAGTAACAGAGCTGTTATATAACAGTATGTATGGCTCTGGTAATAATATAGATTATGTGGTCTATTGGTAAGATGTTTTTCCTATGCAATGTAGGTTTTATCTCACCATGTTTCCTCATACAGTTATTGTTCCTACAATGTAGGCGAAATACTCGGCTTACTTTTGCACATCTTGGGTACATTCGTTCAGTATTAGTACGCCTAATACATCTCCCCCAGTCAGCAAATCACACAAATGCACACATTCATTCACTTTCACAACTTCGTACTATAGATGCGGCGTTGTAGAATTAAACATTTTGATATCATATCATCTCTATATATATTGGATCATTGTTTGTGAGTGGGTGATGTATTTTTTATGTACCCTTATTTGTTAAAAAGAATTAAACAAGCACCAAGGCCCCCAGGATCTGTCTGGGGCCTATCTGAGCTAAGGTTGCTTCCCCAAGTAGAGGTAATCATGACTCTAGTATGAGATATTTTTAAACAATAACAATTAAAGATTTTCACTAAGTCTTACCATAAATCTAACATAAATTAAATTATACATTGGAATCTGCTTGGTCTATTAAAACTCTTACTCAACTTATTTGAGAGCCAATACATTTTAAGCAAGAAGGGATTGATCTTCTGTTATCTGAAAAGTGCATAAATCTGTAAAACAACTTATATTGCTAGAATCATGCCAGGGGACCAATATGACACAGTATATTCAGTCGCACATATCAGCAATAAGTACAGTAGAAGCTATTTACAATGTAGTGTATAACCTTTATACCAATGTATGTGCCACTTTGTTTAGTGGTCTGTGGTCTGGCAGTGTATTTATATTGATGAATCAGAGGCTATCAAATCAACTTAATTGATTCATTATTTCTTGTGTTGACTGAGGGATTTTAAAATTCGGAAAAAAAAATGAAAAAAAAAAATATATATTAGCTTTTTGATATTTGGTTGGATTGGGTTTATCTCTATCAATACATAGACCCTTTTGTCAAAGGGTATGGAAATAATAGTGAAAAATATTGTGGCAAGTTATTATAAACACTGTGAATTTTAATTTTATTAAAAAGCTGCACAGCTTCGAAAGAGCTGTACAGTTCACTTTGATAATTAATTGGGATATATACAATAAAGAGGACAGATATGTATGCAGTATTAGTTAATAGAAAGAAAAGAAGTGCAATGTATATGAGAGTGGAGGGATAACACTAGACTAAGATATACTTACACGTTGAGTGGAGGTCGATAAACCTTTACTGGTGATACCGGGATTTCGATGTGTGGGTCCTGAAAAGGAAATGATTGGGGAAAGGTTATCTTTATGAACCCTTGTAAAATCGATTGAGCTTATTTTGAGGGATCCCCAACCCACCTCTCCTCCCATCCACTCTCAGAATTTGTCTTGCACTTCTCTCTAAGGGTTCTAAATTCTACACCCTATCCAATATCGATGCATGCATTTACCAGAGATGCAAGTTGGGTCAAACAATGTACACTGAAAATGTTCATCCCAAAAGGAGAGTGAATTCATATTATTTAGTGCCTCGATATACTGCCTGTACAGAATATTTTTAATCGATTAAAAGACAACAATTTTGATGAGCAAATAATATCAGGCAATTTTTGAAATTTCGTTTAAAGATTTGGGTTATAAATGGTAGTGGATCTGGTGAGATATGAGTGTCTCAAAAAATACTGATTTCAGTACAGATACTGTTAGCTTGTCTCTCATATTTAAATTTACCCAGGGATTCTACTCCATTGAAACTTCATTTACAGATATCAAATAATGTAATGAATAACTAGCTCTGATATTCAAAACAAATGGCCGTACTTATACAAGTCGTGGAAATCTGCAATATTACATTTTCAAATGATGTACAGTAGCAACGAGAATCGAAAATTTGAATTCAAAATAGCTATCTTAGCCACTTTAAAAATAATCCCCGCTTAGTAGAAGATCACCAATGTATATTTTCAAAGCAAGTCCTTATTTGGATGTTCTATAAATAAGGAAGGGTATGAGGAATCTGCCTTGAGTATGAGAGAATTATTACCAACCGTTGTCGCTGGGTTCCCTCTGCTCATATTAGTATTTGTTGTGTAGTGTCTTGAAACTTTCATTGAAGTATCTGACTTGGCGCGAACTTCCCTCACTTGACTAGCATAAAATGCTGAAATAGAAGCGAGGTTTCACTCACCCTACAGTCTAAAATAAACTCATTATCGGAAACAAAACATTTGCTTTAGATCATAGTAATCAGGAATAAAATATGATGTTACTGGACTTACTGGAACATAATATAGTGTTGAGCTATTTTTTAAAATTCAAATTTAAAAAGCCACACCCACCAGAAAACATTAAACTTGTCTTAGAATGAATATTATATGGTCCTAGATATGAAAATAGAAAGATACTAGATAAAGCTTTCATCTTCAGCTTATTTTCTTACACAAATAAAGAATTCTCAAATCATGTCAAATACATGAATTTTTATGATGGCACACCATTCCCCTTCAGTACAGACCTCTACATTTACTAACAGCACATGAACCCAACCCATTAAGAGCTTAAGAGGACGACCTGGAAACAGAAGTGTCTTTGCCTTTGCCTTATTTATTTATAAATAAGGCAAAGGCAAAGACACTAGTAATAAAGGGACACAACCGTCCCCAATGGTGCTGAGAGCAAAGTGGGGAATAGAAGAGAAATGTATATTGAGGTGTCCATGGAGGTAGTGGTCTCCTGATTGGTCCATATGATAACTGGTTGTGACGTCACAAAGGTGGGCGTGGCAGGACAGGCCAGGGCGTGGTCAAATAGTCCCATCGATGACTCGATTACACATATTTTATTTATAATTTTACCAGGACTAGATCACCACACTGGTGATCTTAAATTCGCCAAGTTGGAGTAGGCGTCCTAATGGGATTCTAGTGCAGTTTTGCGGTTTCGAGCGAGAGGCTTTCCCTCAGTTTTGAGTGACTCACGTCAGAGCCTAGACTGTTAACAGCAATAAAGAATGCAATTAATTGCTCAAAACCACCTATCACCACCCACATGGCCATTTCTATACAACACGTGCTTAGTAGGGAACGGTAGTTAATTTTCTACTTATAAATTAAAACATATATGTACCTTTGAATAGTCCAGTTGTCATCATAATACACCCAGCACAGCGGCTCCATTTCAATAAGCAATATCCAACAAGAACACTTGCCAATGTAGCTGACGCAAGTGTAATAACAAACGTACTTCTCCCGAACTTAACATCGCTTAATGAAAAGTCTGAAAACCAAAGGATAATACATTATTACATGTATGCATTTATAACAAAAGACATAAATGGAATAAGCATTCCTGACATAAAAGTCTGAAAACCAAGCCATAATAAAATATTAAATGCATCTATATTCAAAACTATATATTATGAATAGTAAGATTAAGTTTTAAAGACCAAATTTTCTCTCATTATCCAAATAACTACAGTTGTCCAAAACATGAATGAACATGACAACCAAAATAGGTATCATGTCTGATACCTCTAACTCACTCTCACTCACTCACTCTCTCTCGCTCATCACTTAAGGTACAATTCCACTGGCTCGCTTGTATATGTGCTCATGGCTCGCTCTTGCTGCGCTTGTTTTTAGTGCGCTTGTCATTCGCTCTAGGTCCGCTTTAATTTTTAGCGCAATACAAGCGCAGAGCGATTCTACTGGTTTGCTTCTTTCCTTATGAAATCAATGGTAAATCCCTTGGTGCGCTCTCACTGCGCTCTTGGTCCGCTTGTTCCACAGGCAGAAAGAGTGGCGTGTTGCTGCGCTCAAATCAAACTGATCAGATATAAGCGCAACGTCCTGCGCTCTTCTAAAGAAGCGCACATAGCCACTTTTTAGAGCGTACAGAGAGCGCAGTAACCGATCCCATTAGACCGCTCTGGTTTCGCTCAATCTTCGCTTGTTATGCGCTCAAGACAATAAAAAAGAGCGGGCCATGAGCGGGCCAAAAGAGCGAGCCAGTGGAAACGCAGCCTAAAGGTGGGATCCCACTGGTTCGCTTGTATATGCGCTCATGGCTCGCTCTGGCTGCGCTTGTTTAGAGGGCGCTTGTCTGTCGCTCTTCATCCGCTAATATTTTTAGCGCAATACAAGCGCAGAGCGATTCTACTGAGATTCTACTGTTGCGCTTGTTTCCTGTATGAAATCAATGGTAAATCACTTTGTGCGCTCTCACTGCGCTCTTGGTCCGCTTCTTTAACAGGTAGAAAGAGCGTTGTGTTGCTGCGCTCATATCAAACACAGCAGATATGAGCGCAACGTCCTGCGCTCTCCCAAAGAAGCGCAGATATCAGTTTTTAAGAGCGCATAGAGAGCGTAGTTACCAAATCTATTAGACCGCTCTGGTTTCGCTCTCACTTCGCTTGTTATGTGCTCTGAGAAAATAAAAGAGCGGATGAAGAGCGGGACAAAAGAGCGAACCAGTGGAAACGCAGCCTAAGCTCTCTCTTTCATTCTCTCTCACACACTCCTCACTCTCTTACTATATCTATAGCAGTACACAACCCGCCGACTCTCGCCCATCATACTACGTACAAGTACGTTTGCATAAATAAATAAGTTAAGCTAAGTTAGACACTAAAGCTAGCACTGAATTCAACCAGGCCTCGGCAGGCGGTGGTCAGTGTCAACTATAATAGCTCTGCCTTGAGAAAGGAGCACACTTGCAGGTCACCATTGTTATAGCGTGTGGTGAAGAATCCAATAAACCGTGAATACTGGACGCCATTAATAAATGTGTTTATAAAGTGTCCTTACAAATATGGGTCAGATATGTGACTGTTTGATCGTTGCCCCAAAATGGGGTAGCCTAAAATAACCTACTTACACAATGACTACTCCCATTATTACTGGGGGTTATCCACACGATTGTAACACACGTGTACATGTATGTAGCCTCCCATCGTATATCAAAGCTATACGTATAGCTCTGTTGGTATCACAGCAATCGTAGCATCCCGAGATGAATACACAAATGTATGGATCCACACCTTATAGCATTTTAGCTACCTTTGCCATTGCAAATACAGACGTAAAACTGTATTGAAATAAGCCAGGTTTAGTTGTTATGATTGTGGTTGCACGGCGCGGTCCCTCATGCATGAATGGTAACAAATCTATTCTTAGTACTAGGTGACGTCACAGAACAGTCTATTTATGGTGTGTATAATATTGAGGGATTCCACGATGGTCCTACCGTAGTTATTTAAAGGGGATTTTAAAGACACAATTGGGTCTTTCTGAGTTTCTGGTATATAATTTGTGAAGTGGTTTGGGTAATATAAATGAGAGACAAATTGATCGTAAAAGATTCAAGGGTTTCCTCAAATATAGATTGAAATGTTGGTGCTTTTGATAGGCAAAATCTTAGAAACTTTATCATTTATGAGAGAGATATTTCGTGATTAATTTCAATTTCATCATTACAAACATGAACATTCTTGACGCTGTGATGCATTAAATGAATGCAACAATTTTCATTATTGTAACTAATTTAGGTACGGTAATTGAGATGTGCACGCACATGCTAAGGGTTTATTCCCAAAGAGGTATGTAATTGGTAATATTTCAGTTAAAATATTTTGATGTATGATTATGATAATTTGTTGGTTTCTCGCAGTGAAACGTATCACAATTTGTGAAATTTGTCGGGAATAAAGCAGTTCTTAAAGAAGAAAATAAATTGTCAATAAAGAGGCCAGGTTCAAACTGATGTCGTTCCTTTCCATTTGTATCTATCTCGTTGTTTGAATCTTTGATTTATTGGCTTGAATTTGACACTAATACAGAAACCTTGACAAACTACTATGAACAATTTGGTACAAGACGCAACACAACTCTAATAAGTAATATAGAAGCTTAACATATTAAGTCACCTTGGGGATCAGGGAGCACTGTAATGCTACCAACTTGAGCTCTTGGAACATCATTCAGGTGTTGTTCAAAAAGCTGCAGCGTTCTAGTCCCTTGAACATCTATAAATATAGGAAGACATATGTTTTTTATTATTATTAGAAAGGATAACATGGGCCATATCTTTCGAGACTAGCCTTAGTCTAAACATATCGGACAGACAATGTTGTTGATAATGCCCGAAACGAAACAGACCCCTCTCCCTGTCATCAATGGCAGCTATTTATCCTATAATAATCCCGCAGCTTCGCTTGGGGGGGGGGGCATTTGGGAGAGGGGGGACAGATGGTGCACCAAACAGTGCACCAGCCCCCCACCAACCACCCCACCCCCACACCCACCCACCCAAGTCGGTCATTAATCCTTCATAGCAATTATAATCTTTTTATCGAAAAATGATTTTTTTTTGGTGTTTGACATCCAAAGTTAGAAAATAAGAGGCAAATATTCGTCACAAAACAAATAAGTAAAACAAATTATTGGATGTCTTTAACTAACAACCACTGAAGCAATAATTAATATTTAACTCACCAGATGCGTTGATACAAGGCGTACACACGGAGACTAGACATATCACAGCCAGCATCCCAATATGCCTGCATCAAATATTTTATCAAATATATTTAAAGTGGTGGAGTGATTCCTAAGTCACTTAGATGTAGCCTCCCAAACAGACTTCCCATCTATCTACTCGATGGTGCATACATTTAATAGGTACCGTATAGTTAAAAAGAGTTTATCAGTTAGTGGCGCATGCCTATGTGGGGGTAGGAAAAGAGAGAAACGTTTTTTGTTATTTTGTAAGAGACCAAAATACATTGCTCTTGTTTACAGCTCGACATCTTTTACCTATTTCATCCCTATATCGCTTGTATAGATGAAAATGTTTAGTCATTTAGAAACTGGATGTGAAAACTGTAATTGTTAGGAAAGTTTAATAAAAGGGGTTATTGGGGCTCCACTGAAACTGAAGAATGAAACCATTCAACTTACGCCCCAGATGTGGTTTTCGATATTCGCAATGCATCTTCTTCATAAGATGGCAAAGCCTAAAAATATAGGGGAGTATATTTCTGTGCACAAGTACAATAACCAATTTAAACCAACGCTCACACTCAGAGTAACTCATTACAGAAGAAATATAACACTTAGCAGCTCTTAATACATTGAACATTCATATTCTTTTATTTCCATTATAGCATTAAGCGAAGATACAACTGAAGATTTCCACTATAAATTGATGATTTACATCTAAAAGGCAGAGAAAAAACTTACATCATTATGTGATGGTGGTGATGGTGGTGGATGGTGATATCTGAATGCTTCACCGTAAGAAGGTTCTAGCTCCTCCACTGGCATCTCTTCCCTCTCCTGTGTCCCTGCATATATCTGCGTTGGGGTTGGTAACAGGATAGGATGGGGCTTTTCAAGTGATTTCCATTGTTCTGCAGAAGTAGATTGGAAATGTGATAATGAAAACAATAATATATTTTCTGCGAATAGGTAGAATTCCTCAGTGGACTAGGACACCAGTTCAGTTATTTTACTTGGTTTTATTGTGCACTTTCATGTCCTGACATCTTTCGGCAATTGTTCGCCTTTAACAAAGGATAATATATTGAATTTGTTACTTAAATATACAGACAAAACAATTCATTCTGGAATCATACTTAAACGCTGTATCATAGTACTTAAACGCTGTATTGAGGGTTGTATATCGATATTAATTCGTAATGAGTGTAACGGGGACAGTCACTGGATATATAATAGTTAAAGTTTGGGTTATAATAGTATTGCTACGAAAGCATGAAATGTATCACTCTGTGAAACTGACTTCGTAAAATCTATTTTTAAAAAAATCCAAGACGCAAATAAAGCACCCAAACAAAAAGTTAAAATCTACATTACTAGTTTTACATGTTTGACTAAAAGAACTAGTAAAACTAGTGTTACATGTTAACTTAACATGTTATTACATTTTAACACATGTGGCACCAGTTTTACAGTTTACAGGACTTAGATATAGCTGTATGAAAATCGACATCCATACCATTGAGACGGAAGGCAGAAGTGGAGTGGCTGTTTGAAGCAGTTTTATTTCTTGAGAAATATAATCAGTTTGCAAGTAACCTGGTGGTACAAATGAAAAGACATGTAAGTTGAAAACGAGATATACATGAAAGTTCTCAAAGAAGATGGTAAACTATAACCGTAACCGCTTTATGTATTAAGCTCAACTGCTGAAAGCTTGTTCCCTGGTGTGGGAGGGTGGGAATTTTCGAAGCTGTCCGTCTGGCTGACCACGCTGGAGTGAGGTCGAGTGTCCGAGAGAGCGTGGCACCAGGAGCACTACCCCCTCCAGCCTCTGCCCAATGCGCCCTCATTCGGGAAATGAGAGAACCATTGAGACGGAAGGCAGAAGTGGAGTGGCTGTTTGAAGCAGTTTTATTTCTTGAGAAATATAATCAGTTTGCAAGTAACCTGGTGGTACAAATGAAAAGACATGTAAGTTGAAAACGAGATATACATGAAAGTTCTCAAAGAAGATGGTAAACTATAACCTCCAAAGTTAGTGTTGTTTAATGTCAATATGGTTTTGACATCGCCTTGAGGGCTTTGTGAACAGCTTTGTCTGTTTTATCTCGCACGTATGAAGTATAGGCAGTGGACTTCCATTTTCCGTGGGATCGGACCTGGTCATCGGTCATGTGCTCTTGGAGAGCACAAGCCCCGCCACGGCGAAGCGAGTGAAGGGTATAATGATGATCCTGGAGACCTGCCGCCAATAGAGCCGCGCGCCATGATGTTGTGAGATAAGTAGTTGAGAGTGGCGCCCCATTATCCAGCATGAAGAGGGGGGCGTCACCCGAACAGGAAGGGCGGTGGCGTATCATGGCATAAGCAGCCTGCACTGGGCAGAGGATCGAACCAGGGAGGGCCGGCAGGGTGAAGTAGTCAGCATCTGCCGCCCTCTGGAGGTTCTTGGCCCATTTATAGGAGATAGTGATGTCCGATGGGTTGATAGTAACATCCTTTCTCACCAGGTGGCGGGACCGGTCGAATGATTCACCACGACCTATGGCCACGTTAGACTGGCGCATCAGAGTTGTGAACATGATTATAATAGCACATCTGAGCGTTGGACCTTCATAGTCCCAGTGGATGACTTTAAGCACTTTAATTAAATCCTCCGTGGATATGGGGGGTGCTTGTCTAGGCACATGGCGGATGGTTAGTGAGATGGCTGTCAGGGCATCCTTGACACGTAAGCCATCGAATGGAGAGACATCGGCGCCAAGCCTAGCAAGACATGCCTTCACAGATGCAATATAATTTGCGATTGAGGCAGGAGAGGAGAAGTATAACGCCAGATACTCAATGAACACACACACTTGGACTTGTGAAGGGGTCCTGTAGTCATAGCCGTAATGTGTCGAGAAACCAATGAATAGTTTCAGAGCGCGCCTCCTGTTAGCAGCTGAGCCTGGGCGGATGGAGAGGTCTTGTCTAGCCATGGCCCTACTAGCGAGGAAGTCGTGAGATGGCTCTGTAATTACATGAATAGAGAGTAGTCATAACATTTGTTTGAAACTTTAACCTCAGTTAGATTCTGGTCTTTTATCATGGAGGCAGCTAATGATTTGAGTGAATTGTCTTTAAATGATCTACTGAGTGCATCGGAAAGGACCATTTCCTTCCCCGGGACATGAGTGAAAGACATGTGGAGCCCTCGGCTATGGGCCCAGAACCACGCCCCCCTCGCTATAGCGTTGAGGACTTGGTCTCGGCCTCTGTTGCGCAGGAAGACCATTATGCTACTCTCATTGTCGCAGCAGATTTCCACATGTGTTCTCGGGGGGGCATCAGCTGTAAAGGCCCGCAGGGCCACAAGGCAGTTGAGGCCCTCGAGTTGAGAGATGTGGTGTCTTTCGGTGGTCTTCTTTGTGTATTGAATCGCATAGTAGTTTTGAGTGGTGTGTGCCCCGCCCCCTTCCAGGCAGGAGTCAGCATATATGACTATTGAAGGGGGAGGAGGCACCTCCATTGTGCAGCTGTTGCACTTGGGGGCGAAGTTCACAATCCAAGCAAGGTCGGCCTTGACCTGCCTGGAGATTTTAACTGGAGCCTTCGTTTGTATTGATGTGCGATATGCATGGAGGATTCTGCACATAAACAAACGAGCAGGCTTTATGACCTGGGACACGTGATTCACCCTCCCGGCCAGACATTGTAATTCCTTTTCAGAGAGAGTGTCCCTTGTCATTAAACGTCGTACATCCCGTGTGAGGGCAGAAAGCTTTTTCTGTGGGATGTGTGTTGACCTTGTAGTTATATCCAACGTAACTCCTAGCCATGTGATAGACGTTGCAGGGTCACACAGTTTGCCATAGCTGAGAGGGAGGCCCAGCCTTCTGAAGGTGGCATGGGCCGTGGCGAATTGCAGATATGGGTCATCGGAATGTTTATGTATGAGAAGTAGGTCATCTATGTAGAACAGGCCGTAGATGCCTGCCTCTGCTAGATGGCGAAGGATGAAGTTAGCCAACTTTTGCATATACATAGAGGACGCTCTCGTGCCAAATGGAAGTGACAAATCAATGAAGAACTGTTCTTTATGTGACACGAGTAGTAGTGGCCAGTCAAGGGGGCATATCTGGAAATTCCTGTATGCCCGCTGGATGTCAATGCTGGCTAGTTTGACGGCGAAACCAGCCTGTTGTATCATGGATACTGCCATCGCTACGGTGGGGAGGGCGTGGCATATCTTCCATCCAAATACAGAGTTCCTGGGTACATAATCATTGACTGATAGTCCTTGTGGGTATGAGAGGTCGACTATAATACGTTTCTGGCCAGGGTCACTTTTGTCCCGGGTCATCATGGGGCTCACATGGGCCCATGGGGTCAGAGGTATAGAGTCAAATGGACCAAACAGAGCACTGTTGCTTACCTCAGTGTCGATGTATGCTGAGACGTGTGTCGCATGTGCTATTGCTGAGTGGTGGTTCTGGGAGAGGGAGGCCCTTAGGGGGGGGCCTGTAAACTGGAGTGGGAATCCGAATTGTAGACATTCCAGCAGCCAATAGTCCTCTATGTGTCCCGTTGCAATAGCTCTCCAGTTCTTCACATTGAGCTGTGTTGGTAGTTGGATGCATGCTCCGAGCACGTTATGCCTTCCAGAGGCTTTGACAGTGTTGTATATCCGGGTCAGGGGCCCTGATGGGGGTGGATCGCACCAGTCAGGGAAGGCACGAGTTCTAGAGCGTGCTGCTGGGTTGAATGCATGGGCGTATGTGCCAACTGGTGTGTTAGTGGGCCAGTCCGCATGATTCTTGGAGTTTGAGTCAATATGAATGCAGTTCATAGTTTTAAAGTCAGAAATCAGACACAGGCAGTCGAGCTGCGGGATATTCCCTGCTCTCGACAGCTGGATGAACTTGTTTATGTATACAGACGGGTCCTGGTGAGTGCATTCAGTGGCAGGGCTGGGGTTGTCTGTGTTTACATTCAGCGGGGCTCTGATTGGTTGAGAGGTCTGGGAGTCACGGCTGCACGTAGGCGCGCAGTCAGACGTGGGGCCCGCAAGGGGCGGGAGTTTGAACTCCCCTAAAGGCACTGCCCCCAGCGGGTCGGATATAGCGTCTTGCACCCAGAATCTTTCCAAATCATAAGTCCTGTGTTTTGTAGGTGTATCAGGAGTCACATCAATCCTGGGTAATCCATGCTGGTGTGAGTGGGGAACTTCAACCACTATGTTTTTAGGGGAGACTTCAACCCTAGTTTCTTCGTCTGAGTGAAGGGGTCCTCGGGCATTACTGGTGGCGAGTGTCACTTCCAAGACAGCGGGCGCATGGCTTGGCTTGCCCGAGGGGGAGGGGTGCCCGTAAGGGGCAGCTAGTCGTTTTTTGACTCCGCGTCAGCAGACTTGTCTCGATCGGCCTGCTTGTCACGTTTGCCGCCACCTTTCTGGCCTTTCTGCCATGGTTTCTCCTTACGGTCCCCTTGGGTGGTTGCTTGGTCCTTGCCACGGAGAGAGTTGCATCTTTTCCCGGGGTGGGACAGGCGCTTTTCGAACACAAAATAACAGAGGGCACAGTAGTGGTACACAGTATTTCCTGCCTGCTTGTGTAGAGTTTTCTTGTTTTCACATTCACCCCTGTTGTACAACTTGCACAGAGCGAGAGGGGGGGATTCCTCTCTGTCGGTTGGGGCACATGCTGACCAAGAGAGTTTCATGCGCTCGTCCTTTATGAAGGCTGCATCTGACCATTCAATCCTCTCTTCTGCAATCAGCTCGAGTATTGTCATTGACCAGTCAGACACGTGGTCCCAGTTATATTTTGTGGCGTCTTCGGCCACCTCCTTTACATGAGAGACTATCCTTCTCATATTGGCTTGGTCTTTTGTATCCAGGGCCAGACCCGTGATGCCTGTAATGTGCTCCTGCACTGAGAGAGTATAGTCTGTGTCTTTCAACTTGAGTTTTACTGAGCGGGGAAGGAACTTTTTAATAAGGTCCCTAGCACTCTTAGCCCCATCATTATCGTTATCTGAGAAGTATCCCTTACCTCCTCTCTTGACAATCTGAAGAGTAACCTCCTTTAGAGCCTTCTGGTAGTGCTTGTCTGTGACCGGAGAAGAGGCCAGTTCGTCAGGTGAGATGAACTCGGGAGCCTCTTCCCTGGGGTAGAGACCGTCGACATCATCGGGCCGTCTTGGGGGTTGACTCGCCGAGCGTCGGTAGGCCTGACCACCGGTCAAGTCACGTGGCCTACGATTTTGGGGGGAGATGGCCTGATCGTCTATGAAGTTTATTCTGTCGTGGTGAATGCCCTCTAGGATTCTTCTTTCTGTTGCTAGGATGTTTAGTAGTCTGTCAAGTTTCTCGTTCAGAGACTTGTCAGGCGGAGGGGCCTGCTGTTGCTGGTCCTGTTCTGGCGGTTGAGGAACCTCGTGTCCAGGGCCGCCATTAGCCTTTGGCGTGTTAACGGTCTTTTTGGCCGGAGTCTTTTTAGGCTTTGGGCCTGGTTTCTTACGACCATTTCTGAGTGGCTCCTCGGGTAGAATAATCCGAGCCCCGCGTGTTCTAGTTCCAATGCCAGCCATTCTTGAGTTTAAGAGAGATTATTCTCCTAACTGTAGGATGAGGACGGGAGTCTGGTAATTTTCGAAGCTGTCCGTCTGGCTGACCACGCTGGAGTGAGGTCGAGTGTCCGAGAGAGCGTGGCACCAGGAGCACTACCCCCTCCAGCCTCTGCCCAATGCGCCCTCATTCGGGAAATGAGAGAACCATAGTCGAATTAATTAATTGATTCCATGCCACCAAAGCCCGGTGTCCACTGGACCGATTATCCAAACCGAACCGATTATCTCGACGGGGAGCAGTCAGGAGACACACAGTGGTGAAGCATGAATAAGGGGGGTAACTGTGCCGTCAGCCGAGTGCCCCCCGTCAAGATTAGATGAGTACAATAGCAGAATTTACATATTGCTTTTCCCTCATATAAGTTTTGCTTGGTTCCCGAAAAATTGGACATGATTGTCTGGTAATATGTTTGGATTGAATTTAAGTGCAATTTGATGTCAAATTCCAGTTTAAATATCAGAATAGAAAAACTTTTGTCAATTTAACTAGTTTGTCCACAACATTGTGGACTGAAGACATCGGTAGAAGCGTGTGCGCATGTGTACAGAGAGGATTGTCAGGTCGGCATGCACAGACTGGAGAATGTATGAAACCTGCTTTTTTTTTATTATTATTATTTTAGGGGTTCGGGTTTTTTTTTCTTTAGACCTGCTATTGTCAGCCATTTTCCATCAGTCAGCTGCAAATCGGTTCAGTGGACACGGGATCTAATAATGTGCGAACTGTAGAAAAGTGATTCTGTGTATGAACTCTTTTTATGTTATTATTTTATTATGATTTGACTCATAGGTTTAATTCCAGATCCATATAAAAAATAGTTACATTCTCAAAGCTACATTCTCAGTTAACATCAATCAAAAACTAAAAGATTTTCTACTTTTAGTTTGGTGCTTTTCCTACCCTGAAAGTCATTTGACTAAAATTGTGGAGGATTTCACTCGTTTGGTTTTGTTGTAGGGCTTCATAAACTTTCAATTCGTGTATAATAACAGCAGCAGAATATTGATAACCTCAGTTATATACACTCAGTTATATAGGTCATAGGTCAAACAATGAGCGTAGTTCGTACGATTCTTTGAAATAATATCGAGAATGCAGCTTTAGACGGTTAGGACGACTACTCCAGCGAGTGAAACAGGCAGACAAATTAAGGTATTTCTGGATTAAAGGATGCATAAATAGCACTTACCACAACCTCCTACCCATTTCCACGGAGAATCAGGACACTCACCACCTGAAATAAAACTTTACTTCATATTTTCTTTTCTTTAGTACAACTGCCCAGTGAATTGAATCGTCGTAAATGGAGCTATATAGGATGGCTCCTCATTAATGAGGTAGGATAATATGTGATTAAGGTTTATCAGGGAAGATAATGTATGAGCGCAAGTTTTAGTATTGTAGCATATGAAATTCTGTACCGAGTCGGGGAATGTGTGTTAGTTATAATTACTTTTAGCAACTGATTTCCTCATGTATTACTGATAAGTCTTTGCATTACAAATATATATATATAACGAATACGAATATAGATATTGAGGTAAAGAAATATAGGTAAATGGTTATCGAAATTGGCCCGATTTTTGTTGATCTATAAACTTGGAATGATAACTGATAAGGTACCAGATCCTCACTTAATCAAAAATAGTTACAAGGGTCATACCAAAAAGGGTCACACCAAAAATTCTGAAGATTTTGAAAATAGTGGGGAAAGAATAATATCTGTACCGTATTTTTTTCTAACAGATTCAGAGACGATCATTTTGAGGACAAAGGAAATACAAAAGAAAAGGCAAGACAAATTGACAACCTTTATTTTTTGAAATTCTAACGAAATTTGGGCAATCAGATTTTGTGAACTTTTCAAAATACTGATTTCAGTACAAACACTGACTATTTGCATCTAATCTCTGGGATTGGTACACAACAAGGAATAGCAGCTCATACATTTCATTAACGTTTAATAGAATCTCATGTTGGTTACCAAAATGTAATATTTCCACCTGTAACCCAAATATCTACCTCACCAAACTTGATTTTCATGACATTTGATTATTTTAAAGGGTGACTTTTGTACATACCAAATATGGGGTGGGACTGGAGACCTGCAACTAACCAGATGACTATCCCGATGGCCATAACGCTTACGCTACTGTAAAAATAAAGAAAAAATATAATTCAGACTATTTTCCTAGAAATATATATCGTAGCTGTGATTGAAGGGAAAGCAGTTTGTTTCATTGCACATTGATTGTGGGAATTCCACTTTTAACAGAATTTGTTCGAAAAAACTTTCGTTTCAAACAGAGAAGGCCATGGGATTCGTTGGGGCTAGGCGAAGGACAAAGACAAAACAAAACACACTGATTTCTTTATTACCTTTAATAACAAAATTGCATATTCTCCGCACACCTTAAGTTTTCTCAGTCTATCATAGCCTTTCCTAAATTACATCACTAGAAAATCCAAGAATTCAAGTCGTTAACAAGAGCAGAGGACTTACATACATGGCGAAGAAAATAAATACTCCTGATCCTGATCCCAGCGTTTGTAAGGCATAATATGTTAACCAGCATGGGATATCTCTGCTGTACATACAACCCATTAAATAAGTGATATATACTGCGCATACGTAAAGCATGTGGGTTTGGTGATTCAGCTCGGGATGTCTATAGATACATATATATTTTCAGCCTTCACACATGAAGCGCTTAGAATAATTTCTCTTTTTCGTAAAATATATATGATTACACCAAGAAGCTCAAGGGTTTCAGTCACCATCACTAGAGTATCATTTCACACATACACGCAAAATACCCCAGGTGTAATATATTGTACACACATGTTGAAATTGTGGCGAAATGACAACCTGGCAGGTCAATAAAAGTTACTGAATTTAACTCTAAATTCTACAATATATTCACCGGTAGACCTACATTTAATTCATAATGTTAGACATTGAAGTGGCTGATGAACATTGCGTTAAAACAATACCATTCACAATGAAAATGTAGTTAGAGTCCCATGTAGTAAGTATTCAGGGGAATCTCTTTGAAGACACAAAAGGCAGCATATATACAATAAGCTTAATAATTATAATAACCTTATTTACACATTTTCCTAACACCTTTGACCATATTTAAACCTGATTCTATGGCTTGGGAAGAGAATGAATAAAGCCACACACAGATAATACATATACATAGTGTTAAATATCATGTCATTTTAACAAATATACCGCATAACTTAGACAAGATAGACCAACAATTATGTATACATTACAAGAATTAAAGGAGTAAAGTTTTTCTTTTTGAAAGGCAGCGCCTGAATAAATCTTCCTATCAAGTATACCACCTTGAATATAATTCAGAAATTCTGAGGAATGACATATCTGAGGTATAAGAAACATAGAACTGTATGACTGATTAAGAGGACGGTTTGCTCAAGTGTGAAGAGACAGATCTAATCTAAAGTCACTAGTCATATTAAATATACATTCAGTGCGGGTTTTCCACCAAGATACCCCCAAAACAGTGGCTGAATGTTGGTAGCCCCTAGATGGGAAGATATCTATAAGTCATCTCATCTCATTTTTTGTAAAGAACAATCTCATCAAATCCACCAAATAAACACTAGACCTAGTCAGAAATAATAATAATGATAATGATGATTATAACAACAAAGATGCATACAGGCACCCTCATAAGCCATGGCTCAGCCAGCGCATTTCAAGTTACTCGTAACCTACATGAGTCATTTTCTATTACCCTTAGACCTTAAGATTTTATAAGATTTAAGACTTTAAGGAGACAAAAATTCGTCACATTACCCGCTTGTGTTTAAGTTTCAATTAAAGATACATAGGTACTTAACATTTCACGTTTAAGCCACTTGGGCCTTCTGAAGGGGAGTGCTTAACCATTGTACTTAACCATTAAGTAAAATAACATCAAGAAAACAGAAACTCTAATATTTTGCAAACACATGATTCTATTTAGGTGTGTACTAAACAGATTCTATTGAGGTGTGTACTAAACAGATTATATTTAGATGTATAGTAAACAGATTATATTTAGCATGAAACTTAAAGAGAAGTATTTTGGCTAAATTTAAGAATAGAGAATTAATGAATTAAATCATACTGAAATGAACTAACAATACTAGTGTTTAATCATTCTCGATGTCCATATAAAACAGCACCAGTATGGTATATATGATATAAAACAGATAAATTGTAAAAGATATTCACAAGAGATAGATATCTATGAGGATAATAGTCACCTACTTGATACTACGAGAGCAGCAATGCAACCATAATACACTTAGAATATCGCAATAATGAATATATACTAAAAGGACGAGCTATCAACATTAAGCACCACCCACACATTAACGATTTGGGTTCTACTATCAAGATGCCACTGAAATCGCTGTGCTTAGCGACTTCTGACATTAGCAATTAATAAATTTATATTTGGCACATTGGCATCTTACCTGCACCAGCAAGGCTACATATTGACAATATCTTGATCATATACATATATATTAGCGTACATAAATAGTGAGACTTTGACCTAAAATAGACACAAGTACCAGTTGTATTCCTCATATATCCTAAATATAATGTGACACCTCCTTCTCCTCCTAACTTATCCATGCAATATATAGATACCTACAATGTCACTATCTGTCTATGACGTCATGTAACCAAGGCGTCTGTCTATGACGTCATGTAACTCTGGCAGTTTCATCCCAATTGTAAAAACAAGGTAAACATTCAGATGATGGACTGTATTCTCCCAATATAAGTGATGATAGAAATAAGCTATTTAGATAATAAAAATTCATTATGGTAAAGGGCCCCTTCCATCATCTGAGTGATTACTCATACAGCTTTATAATATAAAGCCTATCTATGACAGTGAGAGTATTTGCTGCAGGAAAGGGTTTTGCTGCAGGAAAGGGTTATACAGGGGGAAGAGTATTTGAGGCGCTGTCCACCAGGGGCTCTTTCTCCATGGTCGATTCATAAGAGGGTAAATTCTGGAAAAAAGGAGATAGTTTTGTAAGCTTGTCGAAAGTGAAGCAATACTGTTGTGCAATACTAAAGTAAACTATAGATTTTCTTCGGGGGGTGGGGGTGTCCAAATATTTCAGTAAATCATAGATTTGGCGTCCAGTAAATGATATTTCTTCTCAAATGAATGTGCAGTATGAGTTGGAGTAAGAGTCACTTATAGGGGGCCCACACTCACTGATAAATAAATCTATAAAACACAACGTTTCGGATTCTTAATGATCCTAAAAATTTAATCGAATTAGCAATAATGATATCTAGACAATAAATAAGATATTAACTGCTGCTTACTTGGTCGGATGGCCGGAAGGCGGCGCCTTCATTGACAGCATCTTGGTAAGAAGGCGGGGCATCAGGAGCCGTGGGCGGGGCTTCAGGAGCCGTGGGCGGAGCTTCGGGAGCAGGGAGCGAAATTACAACAGGTGGGGCCGGAGCTGTAGCTGCGTTTCTCTCTTCTTCCTCCCGTCTACGACTACGTACAATAGCCATCGCTCTCCTCTGCCTCTCTGTTCGAAATAAATAAGGGTTTTTAAAAGCTTTATAATATATATAATGATTTAATTTCGCCCTGCTAAAATTACTATTCAAAAAGAATTATGGCCCTAGATTATAACCAAAATGTGACGTGTAATGAAAAGTCACAGCACGTCAACGTCAAAACTTCTAAGTCTAAGAGGGTGAGGGGGCTTCTGTATTCAAACTAAAGGTCATAAATTTTCATTAACGAATAGTTTGTCTAGATAAAGCAATTAAGTACATGAAAATATAGTCAAGATATTTCACATTATTGATCAACTCTGTATTTGTTTCTACACTTCCTATCTATGCTATAATATATAATTTTCTACCTTGGTTCACTTTTGAACTTACTACTTTTATCAATGAACTTCTATGGACTAGTGATTTTGATTTTTGTAAAAGTTAAATGGCTGAATGCCAAAACCTTGGGGGAGGGTGGGGGTTGACATGGTAGTGGATATGACCACTAGGCCGACTTAGTCCCAGACTGCTTGATTTCAAAATATAGCTGTATACTTTTCAGTTACAGATTTCGAGCAAATAAACATTCGTCCAATTTGAATTGAATTGAATACATCCAGTCTACCCACTCTGTTGCCGTTCCTAATCCTAATGTTTGTAGGGAACATCTGCTAGCATACTTACCAGCTCGAGCTGCTTGTATTTTCTCCCGCTGGAGGACGAACGCTCCAATACACCCCATGACTAGTAAGCAGGGCAGCAAGATCATCCACCAGTAATGGCTGGGGTTAGACATATCTATACCCAAGACTGGCAAAAGACAAGAAACATGCACTCAATTAATAGGTACAATCATGGAAAGAATGCTTCAACAAGGGCGATATGTGCAGAACCTTTTTTCCACAAACAATAGACAACTACCCATTCTGTCAGATAATAATAATTTGTTGCTAACAGTACGTTGAATGAGACAAAATAAAGGATTCTCTTATTTGATCTAATACCTTAACACATTGCACCTCTGTGCCTTTTGAATATCTACAGTGTGGAAGACATGAGTGCAGTTTCAGACTGGTAGTTGCCCCCAAGGGTAGAAACTTAGGCATTAGACAAGAAAGTGCAATACTTACAGCAGCGATCTTCGTGCACACTCCTCCGACACACATATACTGAATACGAGCATCGTCCTTTCTCATTATAACACTTCTTTGGGTCATCGGGGCAGCGTATAGTGTCATAGGGACATGGCTCCACTGGAGAATATGAATCAAAGCTATATTCCTGATATCAGAATGATTCCAATGAAATGCTCAGGCATGTTCACCAACCACTTCAACACTGAGGGGGTGTCTAAATGACTTAATAACTCAGGTAGGCTATTGAGAATAACTAAGGTAGGCTGTTGAGATTGAGATTCTCTGACCATGTACCATGTACCAATAAAAGAATACATGCATTTTCTGGATTATAACCTTGAACTTCAAGTTACATAGTATAATATAGACTCAACTCTGGAATCATTTTCAGTATAATATGTAATCTTTATGATACATTAAATTAGATACATCATAATACCTATTCAAAACGAATGCATGGACATCATATAAGGTATCAAATAAATTCAAGTCCTTATCACAGTATACCATACTATAAAGCAGCAGCCATTTCAGAACTAACCACATAGACTCATTCAGGTTTCACCTTTACATTGGATGCACACAAGCTCCATTCACAATGGTTTTGTATTGTATGTTATTAGCATTCACACCATGTACATGTACTGAGATCAGACTGAGATTATTATAGAAACCAGATTTACTGCATTGTGTTCACAATTGCCTTTTGCATAGCGTAAGAGCCAGTACAATGTCTATCTGTTCTCATCTTTCAAAAGGTTAAATGCATGGACATTTCAATTCATATTTGAATGGTCATCGATGTAAGCCCTTAAACTAGGTAGGACTGATTCAGTACTACATTAATATCACCCTGTCTCTAGTAATAGATCGGTAAAACATGTGACCATCACTGGTTCTACCATACACAACGTAGGGAGCCAGAAATACAATTCTTTGTTGGTTTGTAAATGCTAGACATCCTAAAACATCCTAATATAAAGTCTATTTACAAGTATTTACTTCAGAATGTCCTGTGACCTATAGGTATAGACATACTGTGGACATCCCAAGTTTAGCTTTATAATAACAAAATAGTACACCACGACAAATATATATATATCCAAAAGTGTCTTCTACAGCATTGGCAACACCTAAAAGGAAATAAAAGGCAGATTACTACACACGAATTAAAAGGAATAACATCCATTATAATACGATGACACATAATATTAAGGTTTATGTCGCATGAGTACCATGTTAATACTGGCACCGTGTTAAAAGAAAATCTTTTTATTGTATGCGTATAAAAAGAATACATAGGATAAGATATTCACAAACTTCTTATATCAATCATATTGTGAGCTAACAACTATACCAGAAAACCAAAGGGAACATGATTAAGGGATATCACTTCAGGAGCTTGAAGAGTTGGATTACTTCTAAAAACGGTACATTGCGTGACTATTTCGTCTGAACTATCATATTAAAGCTCCATTCTCAAATCAAAGATTTATGATTTTCTACTTTCTGTTCCGTTTTTTCTCTAGCCATCTAGTTTTGGGGGTTATATCATGTATTTGCTGGGAACTCAGAATGCAGCTTTAACAGCATCCTACTGGGTTCAACGGCACCTTCACCAACTTACCATTAGGTGCTAGATAAAGGGAGACTTCCTAGTTTCCTAGAGTTTATTGTCTGCAGACTCCACTTGAACAATTGAATCATATGAAGGAAGCTCCTAAAATAGTAATACAATTTGATGAGTGATATAGTTACTGATGTGATGGGGTGATATACATGAATTTGACAGCCTTAGCATTGCTTGGTTGTCTACATAGTGGGTGAATGAGTGGATTATTAAATTTTATTTGATATCTAATATACGTAACTATGCTTACCTCTAGAGGCGGCCGGTCTCCAGGTGTATTTAAGGGATAGCCTTCAGTAACTACTTCCTCATAAGCAGGTGGGTTATCTACAGAGTCTAAAGGAATAGCTGTATTTGCCGCTCCAGGAGTAACACCAACAGTAGTTGCAGGCTGGTCCCTAAGGCAGCCGACTGGTGCAGTTAACATTCTCCGTCCTCTTTCAGCTTCAAATTCGGCATTTGCTAAAAAAGGAGTTGCAAATATGAATAATATTTCTACTATACCCAGTAGAAGGATAGTCATTAAGAATGAGATTGTACTTTTTAGATATTTCTGACATGATTTCTTAGGCAGTTTAAATGATTTTAATTACCTTTCATATGGACATAAGAGACACTAGAAACTACTAGAATCTCAAGTTTTTTTCTGTATTTCGTTCAATTGTCCCATGCGTTTTTTTCTTTATTTAGAAGAATAAAATGCTTACCATTGCTATTTCGGCTCTGGTTTCGGCGTATGCGCATTCTGCACAATTTCACACAGGTTAATAGGATTATCACACTAATGACGCCAATAACAACATACATCGCCATGTGTTTATGCGGATATTGAAGATCGAATCCCAGAACTGAAAGAAAAGACAACTACCGTAACATACAATAAATAATATTGGCTCTGGGCATACAAATATGGACAAATAACCAAGGTACTTATTGACACAAAGTAAAGTAGGGTCGTTTGAATAAGTTAAACTGGTTCTTTTCCTTCTCATAGATCATAGTATGCTACCACATATTTCTATCTGGACAAATTGTCAAACTGAAATTCTCAGCCAAGGGTGACAGTTGGCTGGCATATTGGGTGATTACACTGGATTCATTACACTGAATTCGAGGAATGTTTCATCTACTATATGACCAGGGCCCAGTATCTTAAACCTTGGCCAGTTCATGTTTTAATGTTTAAGCCAATATCTGTTTTAAAGGTTTTATTTAACCAGAGTGAACTAATGTCCACAAATGTTTTTTTCTAATTGGCCCAGGTGGGCAGTACAGGGTAACAAACTTAATGCAGATACTCACAACATCTGAATTCATCTTCCCCCCTGGGACATGACGTGCGACCATCACATCTTGCTTTATAGCTATAGCACTTAGCATGCCTATCATCCTCACACTTCAGGGGCTCATAAGATGGACACTCAGCCTCATCTGGAAGGGTGAAAAGGGTTGAGTTACTTCCAATAAACCTGCTGGACCATGACTAACGCATGTTTTGATATACATGTGTGTGAGCAGTATGTTGGAGTATAGGTCATCAACAATGAATGCTCACAGCAAGTTAAAACATTGGTCAATCCAAAGTGCAATACAGTGGGGAAAATTGAATAGGAGAACACTATCCCATGACAGAACGGCAAGGCAAGAACTAAAAATAACAATTCTTGTCTGTGATAAGGTTGAATTATTCAAGTGGTTCTATATCATAAGGCAGTTAGGTGTGTATTCATGCAGTGATATATTAAGCAGTTAGGTGGTGTATTCATGCAGTGCTATATTAAGCAGTTAGGTGGTGTATTCATGCAGTGATATATTATAAGGCAGTTAGGTGGTGTATTCATGCAGTGATATATTAAGCAGTTAGGTGGTGTATTCATGCAGTGATATATTATAAGGCAGTTAGGTGGTGTATTCATGCAGTGCTATATTAAGCAGTTAGGTGGTGTATTCATGTAGTGATATATTATAAGGCAGTTAGGTGGTGTATTCATGCAGTGCTATATTAAGCAGTTAGGTGGTGTATTCATGCAGTGATATATCAAGCAGTTAGGTGGTGTATTCATGCAGTGATATATTAAGCAGTTAGGTGGTGTATTTATGCAGAGATTTATTAAGCAGTTAGGTGGTTTATTCATGCATACTATACCAAGCAATTAGGAGGTATATAAAGAAAGATTATACCCAGCAATTAGGAGCTATGTAAAGAGTACTGATGGTTTTCATGTTAGACTTGAAAGTGGCGCTACTGTTAAATCTGATAAGATTACCTGTAATATGAAGATTATTCATTTATTATTTTGGGGCAAAAAATTAGACCGAAGACCATGGCTGCCATATTGAAAACTCTTAGCAGCTTCTTTTTTCAGAGAATACAAGCCAATAATAATCCCCATAGACTCAGCAGCACATTCAAAAGTATGTGCATACTCGTGTGCAAGGCAACCGCTAGGTCATAAATAGCTTTGAATAATTTCTGAACTTCTGCATGCAGTCATCAGCAAGTATAGGCATGACTATTTTCCCTTTATATACCTCCCTGGAAGAATTAGAATTATAAGGAGCAAATCTTTGCCATAGCCTAACGACATAGGACATAGGAAGGATTTTTGTGTCGAACACTTTCAACCATTAAGAATACAAGAGCAAACATTGTGTACTCACAACAACGCTCATATTGAGGTAAACATGTTCCGTCTTGGCACCGCTGGTGATAATATATCTCACAGGCTGAAAGAAAAATTATCCATGGAGTTGTCAAAAAGTAATTGCGACAAATAATAATTAATCATTCCAGGCTTATGAATTCATAGATTTTATCAGTTTCCAACTTCATATTTTCATTGGATATTGAGGGGTTTCAAACATAAAACATCTCTATTTATATGGTTGGGTTCTTATATAAAGATATTACAAAACAGGTCGTACAAGGTTTAAAAGTGGCTTTCCCATAACTATAGATCTTACAGATAGTTATATGAAATTTCTTACAAATATTTGACTCATATAAATCTACTCACGCAGAGGCGAACTTGGTTCTTGTGTTTGGGTACTGTCTGGAAATAATGGTCAGGAAATAATGGTCACACAACCCACGAATAAGTATTCACAATGGAAAGACTAGATTTGGGAGATGGGTATTAGACTTTTCACCTTCTACACTGTAAGCTCCGATCCCACGTTGTGGGAAGCTTCACAAATAAAACTTAAACATTTGCTACTATAAGTTTTCACATTAAGTTTATTCATTTGCAATAGCATTCCATCAGTTGCCATATTTGAGTTTTGCAGGCCATGAAATAAGCAAAAGAAAATGGCTTTTCTGCCATAATTTCCTTGCATTGACCTTGCCACATGACATTGCCCACAGAAACACACATTGCTAGTGGTTTCACATTGTACATCTCATTCACTATACAGGTATACCATCACCGAATAATATTGATGGATTGTCCCTTATATTGTTACCCACTATGGAAGTAATAAAAATATATTATACGTTTCTACTGGGTAATAACGGCCACAGCATTGGCGCTCATACCACAAACAGCGGATAATAAAGCCTGTGTATTACCTGCTACACTGGCCATTAATTTCCATAGAACTTTCACCATTCTTCCGCCATGAATATTAGGAAAAGTATAATAAATATAAAACTACCTTTGGGTGATCTCCAAGTTCCATTATAACACCTACGCTATGGGATTGTGTTTGTTTGCTAAACTTACTGCAATCTCTACACATGAATCAAGAACCATATAAAAATGTTTTAACAGCATGGCACATTAAGGCTTCAACGTTTTCGAGAATCGTCATTCCATAAATAGATTTATAAACATTCATAAGTAAGGACCATTCACATAATGAAACAAGGCAGTATGCATACTGGGCAATTTATATACCCCATACTAATTCTCATCGAAATTAGCAACTATCAATCCACACCACGACCAAGGAATAAGGATGTGTATATATATATTCTTATCATAAATCTAGCACCAGAGTGGTATGTATTTAGATACTGTCACCCTAATAACACATAGTGCTAACCAGTTCTCATAGATGAGTGATAGCCGAGGACCGACATATATGTTATATACACCTTAATTCAAGAATAATCATAATCTCTTACTATTATAGTCTATACATCATTTAAACGTAAGTTCCACCTAATTGATAGAAACTACCTCATTCTTTCAAGCTCATATATATATGTATGTGAATTCCTATATATATCTGGCTTCGTAGTTAATCCAAGTATTGAATCGTATCTAAATCTAGTGATTTCACTTGTTGGTTTGTAAGTAGTCCGTCCCTAATTTAATATGGGTACAATATCAAAGGCATCCATTATTTCTTGAGGCTTCCGATGCAAGATGTCAGATGCCTTTCTTTTTGGTATTCAATGAAAATATTCCTGGAAGAATCCTGAAAGTGAACCACATTTTCATGAAATTAACACCTGGGGTTACAAGTTTTAATTTTATCAAAATTTCGCTGCAAAGGTATGATTATTATTCCGGTAGAATAGATTTGTTTGCCCCATTTCTTAAGAAATAGTCTACTTTAAAGTAAGGATAGAGACATAAACTGGCAAAAGCATTAAGATAGTGAGTGTAAGAGAAGAGTGGGACAGTAATTCCAAATTATTTGCCAATCAGATAAAATTGCGAGTCAGATAGAGCGTGAGATGAACAGAGAACAAAGTGTACTGACCTTCCCAACAATGGATCAAAATGGGCACTATAGTAACGAGGTCTGGCTATGCAACATGTGCCTGGTTTCCAGTGCTTATCATTTGAACTGCTGATTCATATGTTGGTAATTCCTAGATGAGACAAAGCGTGTTACGTTACGTATTGTTATGAAGGCTGTCCTGCATTTATTATCCTTTGATATTTCTACTTATCAACTCCACTAAGGTAATTTATAAAGTGTGGCATTATTCACGATGTCACATCAAGTTTTATATTAAGCAATGTCAATAGTAAACCTACCAAACTACAGCGCTAATTGTTAGTAAAAAGAACTAGTGCTAATCTGAATACCGTACTGGCGCTTATTGTAAGTTATACTTCGTGCTTTTAAGCCTTGTCATCAATATGTGGGTTATATTTTAGCTTGAAACTTAAATAAAACATCATTTTATCCATAATTCTTTCCATCAACTATTTAGGGGTGGGCAAAAGTAAGCATTTGACTAATCATTTCAATCGCGCTAGGGCACTAGGGTGACACATCACATATCAGGTCATATCTACCAGAGTTGTTCAAAGTTTGGGGTTTCTATGTTCTGAGTAAGAAAAGGAGACTCACATTTACAGGTGGATAGGAACTTAAAGCGTTTAAGGCATCTTCATAGGAAGGAGGTGCGGTAGATCCAGGAACCACAGACAAAGTTGTCTGGGGAGGAGGAGCGGGGTGTTCTTCAGCCACTTCCGATGCCGCCCCTGTGTTCCCACTCACTATTGTAGTGGTCAGTGGTAGAGATGTTGACCCTTCAATGTTTGTTGCAGTTCCAGAACAGCCAGGAGCATTCGGTATACCCTCAGTATCCAATACTCGTTGGCGCTCGGCTGAAGAAAAATCTGTCCATTAATGACCTCAAAACCTGTAGTTCAGTAATCTCTTATGACAAAAGGTTATATTCACAGGATAAGATTGGTTCAAAAAGGAAAAGTAAGTTTATTAGGACGCTTCTACGACTTACACAAACAAACGTGATAAGATCTTGTGCGCAGTTGGCAGAAATAGATAGGAAAATGATTTAAAAAACCGGGAAAATCTGTTGAACTACTTGGGATAAAGTTGTTGTCAGATTATATGCAGTTTTATAATTCATGTCTATTAGCTTGGTATCCTTGTAAAATGTAATTATTTTCTAATTGTTTATGGATCTGTTGAAAGACCTACTCGGTAGAGGCAAACATCCATTCCTATATAGAATTTACAGAATATAAAACGGTTAGGATAATTGAATACAAAAAATCTCTTGTGCTAAATCATACAAAATTCCAATCGTCTTAGCACTGGCTATCTATGAATATGTATAGCATTTAAGCAACCACACTTAGCTGCGACCTTTAGGAAATAGTCTTCAAAATTCTTTTCGGCCTATAAAATTAAATTTAAAATAAAGTCTAGTCTAGGAACATACTGGAAGACCTGGAAGTCACCTTTCAAATGTATGTCTCATTATGTATACTTTTAAGTGCAAATGAATACTAATTATGTTGAATTGAATTAAATTTAATGTTGTGAATGCAAAGTACCAGAATAATGAGTCTATATATAGACCTTGTTATATGATTATCATGACATGCCTAATACAGAAGCCAAGATATTTTGCCGAAGTTGACATCTGGGGAAATGCCGGGAATCAGGCTTTTAATTATGTGAGGTTTGCGATAGGAGAAATGATAGAAATGAAGCATATTTTAATTAAATTGAAGAGATCGACGCTGATCCATTGCCTTTCCAGTCAAGAAAGCAAGAAGTCAAGAAAACTTCCAAGTATAGAGGACAGATTCGTTACCCCCGTCATATGTTGAAAGATAGAGATACACAAAATGAAGGAAGGGAAAGTAAGAGAATTCAAGGGGGAAAGGAAGTTCAAGTGAGCGATGCAATATGATGTAAACAAGTGTTTAGACTGATCTTTGTGAAATCGTAAAGTCTTTCATATCTTTATACATATTATACTTTATTATTTGTAACTCCTGTTGTATTCGCATACACATGTGCTTTGAATACGTTTTAGGTATAATGGACTGCATACAGTTCACAGGTAGTGTATATTGTGATAAAATACCAAGGAACCAAAACTAGAATTTCACAAGAGTACTTCTATTAGGCGGATACAGGCGGATATATATATTATATATGTATGCATGACAAAGATGCGTACCAATGGAAGGAAGAAATAGAAAAATTGCATTCGTTTATTTCAAATAGACTAGACTTACCATTAGCTCTTGTACGTTGCTTATTTCGATGGTTGAAGAAGAAGATCAAAATTAATGTTACCACTCCAACACCCATCATGATAAGGAAAGCAAGATGTTTACTGGGATACTGTGTATCGAAGCCCATAACTGAAAAACAGGGAAACGATTTCAATTAGTTCAAGTTGCACATGGTATTGACTTCAGTCAGTTATAACCTAAAGTTGTGGCATTGCATCATAATTGAATATTTATGTATGTATGCATGTATGTAATGAGTTACGATGCTCACACCACAGTGATTTTGGTGGGAACATTTCTTTCACAATAATGCATAACATAGTGGAGTGAGTAGTGAGATAGTGTTTAAATAGGGGAGTTTGGTTTGGTTTGGTTTGATTTGGTTTGGTTAGTTTCACCTCCGCTAATAGTAAATAGGGGAGTAGAGTGAATAAGTAGGAACTGAGAAAGGAAAGACAAAATGTAGGAGATAAATAGTGGGGCACAAGGGAAATAGGTATAGAGGGGTACAAGTAAGGGAATAATTAAGAATAATAATTACTAGATATTTTAGTTCTTTTCTGATGAATCGACAATATATTTTTAATAAAATGGTTATACTTACAACAGCCTTCTTCATCGTCACCCTGATCACAGAATACCATGTTATCACATCTCATCCTAATATCATAGCACAGACTTGTACTGTACTTGCACGAAATGGGTCTATGTGGTGGGCACGGTTCCTCGGCTGGAAGCAAGGATTAGAGATAAAGAGCAGAATATAAGAAATAATGACTTCGTAAAGACTTAAGAATATATACATTATAATAGATATCAAGAAGATTTTATGTAACCCCACTTGATGTAACTACATAATATTTTGTGTATCTCTATATATTTTAGGCCTAGGTAACGGCAGGGAGAACTGGAGGCAATCTAGAAGTCTGTATACCTGTTTATCGTGTATTTGTTCCTTCTGATAAATAAAGTAGTTCTTATCTTATCTTATCTTATATGGGTCGATGATGGTTTTAGTTTAAAAAAACATCAGCTATCTTTCTTGACACCAGATGAAGAACAAACTTACGGCACTTCAGCACCCTATTGATACACGAGCCATCCGCACATTTCTTTAGGTTTGGCGGGCAATCCTCAGCTGAATCAAAGAAGCAAAACTAGAAATAGACATTCAACCATTCACGATATTCATCCAGAAATGGTATTTTTCTAAAGACTCCATATTTTCAAGCCACACTTACCAATGAGAAAAGCAGGGTTGGATATTGAAGTTTTTAGGGACAGGCTGACATTTAGTCTAGCTTGAAAAAGCTCTACATCTCATAAAAAGTCCTGCATTAGACATATTTGACCTGCATGATTTATTCAGAGATGTAAGTTCGGTTCATGACAGAAATAAGGAAAAGTTTCGGAAAATAAGACCGAGAGAGTCGGGCCACTACTACTATAACTGTACAGGCTATTCTAAACTGATTTCTTGAGGAATTTGACGACCAGAAAGTATCAGAATGAGGACTTTATTTGTTGAAAATAATTAGATTTTTTTCTTTTTTTATGAAATATTATTACATAAATGGTGGAATTTGGAGGAAATTCAACAATTATATTTCTGCACTCATTGCATTCTATCTAATTATAAATTGGTAGAATCCTATTTAGATAAGTCCAAAAATAAGGACAGGGAGAGTTGGTGGGGAAAATTATATCTTTACCTGTTTGTATACCTCATGTACCGCTTAGACAAATAAAAGATTATTCTATTCTATTCTATTCTATGAACCAGAAACCCCAGAGACCTATAGAGTGACTGACCAATGGGGCAGTAGTGGCCCAAGACAGAAGAGTAAGCCCTGCCACATGTGTAAATCAAATCCTACAACCTCCTTATTACATTTCTGCTCTACCATCTAAGGAACCTGGGCTGCCTTGACTTCCTACCTGAACCACTCCAACCCACATCACTCAGAGGGTATGGCACAAATTGAAATGACCCCAGGCAGGAAACAATACATAAATTGTTGAACAAAACTTGTTGCCTGACCCAGGCAGGAATTGAACCTTTGGCATCCCCATTACATGTCTGGTGCTCTAACATCTGAGCTACACGGCAGCCTTGTTCAACCAATCCTGTCACTCCAAACCAACAGGGCTATTACACTACATACATTCTTTTTATTCGGGAGATTTTCTACCATTTGGTCCATTTCTTCCCAACCCAGCTGACTGACCGATTTCTGTGTATGCCAAATCCCAATGGTTTCCATATAGCTCTTTAAAACCTTAGGATATCACCTTTTACATAAATAGTTTTGGGGTAATACTGTGCAGGAAAATTATCAATTGCATTGGAGTATGAAAAGAGGGGAAATACAAATATTTAAAAATTTTCAGAACTTGAAACTCCAATATTCAGTCCTATTGATCACATCACGGGGGCATTGGAAAAAGAAATATATGTAGTTGGTATATTGGGGTGAGAAAACAGTGTGAATAATTATAAATCAATACTTACGACACCTTAGCTGGCATGATTTATCAGCACAGAGTTTGACCCATGACGCACACACTGCAATGTAAAACCAATTACTCATTTTTTCGCATAAAAAGAAATTGGGAATTGGGGTAACCTAGGAATAGAACTTCTAATTCAACATCCCGGTTAAAAGAAAGGTTGCCGTAGATGATACAAAATGGTCATGAAAAATAATTGAGAAAATTTTGTTTCATAAAGAGACCTATATTTTCCTAAAGTATGTATTGGTTTCTTAGATGAAGTAGTAAAAGATTAGAGAGTTAAATTACATTACAACGGATTTGCTTGTGATTTACAGTCAGAATCGCAAGCTTACATACCCACTTTATCAAATTTGTGTATCGTCGTCATGATGGCTAGGAATATCCGTTATGATTTGTCAATATCCAAAACTAGGAAAGCTTAGAATGTTGGCATCAGAGTATTTCATACATTTGTTTCTACTATGTACAATGCCAAGCACATCATTCTTCTTAGTACAAATGTAAGCATCTTTTCCAATGACCGCATCAAAGACATTCACTAACTCTGGAACAAATGGACATTTAAGACATCAAGTTATATAATACGTCCCCAATCAGAACATTCAATTATTAATAATGCCAAACTGACTACACAAATATTCTGGTTCAATATATCAGTGAACAATAATGCAGTAGTGAGAACGTTTAAATATAATTCATACCGTCAACCAAAGATCAATGGGAACTTGTCAGAAGCTATCGTACAGCCAGCTATAACAAAATTATTTCAAATAAGAACATGTGTAACATGACATTTAAAACATGGCAACTTATATCATATATGCTATTTCTGTAATGTTTTCTAAGCTTATTTCCTTGAATTGCATTATATCTTTTGAAGTTAATTATAAATAAGGAAAATGCATTAATACACACACTTAACTGTTTAAAAATTCCTTACATGTGTGACTGGGAGCAAGGATCATCAGAGCTCTGCAATCAGAAAGACTCATGACAAGCCCCGCCCAGCATTGAATTAAGGACTATGCTATGGCAGCTGTATATATGCTGGCACCATTAATTAATGTAATGAGACAATATTTGCAAAGGACGCCTTGCACAATCTCCAAGAATGTCAGACAATTATATCTTGGGAAATTTATAGCTATCAGTTTTACCAGTTGCCAATAGAATTTTCAGTTTATGAGACAACTACATAAACACAGATTATTGACTCTGAAAAGCATTGTTTCATACGAGAATTCTATTGATAATGTCCCCTGTTACTATTTATACTAGTGGGACATATGGTGATATAGAGTACTATAATGCAAGATAAACAAAGACTGCCTTATATTGTTATACATAACTTCGTTCTTGTCAACTTGACATAAACTTGTCACATAAACAGCTGAGAGAAATAACTTATAAAACATTGAAATCGTTCTTTCCTTGTCCATCAGAAAACTCTTGCAAGTCAAAAAGTGTGAATAAAAATTGGTATGAATAGTACAACTCCTCAAAATAAGGCCATGTATACCGGTATGTAAAATTGTTTTATTTATGATTAAAAAATATAGGTAACACAAGACCTTTTCGTCAGTTAATAACAGGGTATATAGCACTTTGAAGTACATTATTTTCCTCTCATAATTCGTTAACACAGACAGGTCAAAGACTCCATTTAGTGATATGGTGATAACTATTCTTATACACAACATTCTTCATGCCACCATTTGTATAAATAGTAATATATAGAAATATCAAATCAGACATGTATATAGTAACACTATATATATACTATAATATTGTATGACTTTCTGGTTATGATATACACTACAGTACATACTGAATGAACACATGTCTCTGTATTCCAACACAAATAATAGTTGAAATTAAATACCATAAATCAGAGTATGCAATGCCACAGGACTCTGACCAGCTGACCGTTTGACACTCACCACACCAGATGTTTGAGAACTCTTTACCTGAGTCAAACTATTGCGTCGTTTGTATTTACTTATTCCGAGACTGATTGAAAATAACTAAAACTATATCATACCACAGCACATCAAGGCTCCCCTATAAACATCTTGAATTAGCACCTATTCAATCCTAGCATTGATCGCATTATCATAAGTCGACATTCCGAAATGGCACATTGGAAGGTAGGACAACAGTGAAATGTTTGTTTTGAAAAAGTCGTTGTAGTCCGTTTAAAAGTCCGTTCTAGTTTGATGTAGTTGTAAGTTTAACACTCAAATGATATTAAATCCAATATGTCAAGGACTATCTGAAATAGTTCTCCATTAACATCGATTGTTTTGCTCTCCAGTATAGTCCATCATTGCGATGGCACTTTCATATGTTGGAAGCTCCTGGAAAAATATTGGGGAAATAAAATGCTGGAACAGCTGGTAATACAACGAACCACCGCAGTTCGGAATTTCTCAAAATGCCTTATTTTTTCCCAGATCAAATAGTTTTCTTATAGGGGCATATATACACTGACAGATAATTTTGCTTGTTGGTAATTTATGCAGACAAGTCATGACATGTGTACATGATTTATAGTGTAATATTACTATAGCTTAGTTACCTTATTCAACGTGGATAAGTAATTGTCCCTATTTTAATTTGTTTACATATTTCAGTTAGGTAAAATTCAATATGGAACAAAAACAGCTTTAATATGGACCCATCCATCCTGTGATGGATCCATCCTAATAAAGACGATATATTATGGCAACAACTTACATCGTTTAGAAGACGTGAAGATGTAGAGGTTTCACTCAACACAGCGTCATATGATGGGGGTGCATCGCTTTGTGCTGTTTGCTGTTGTGGTCTTATTATAGATATTTCACTTTGTGCTGTTTGCCGTTGTGGCCTTATTACAGTTGTTTCAGTACATTCCGAAGCTGGAGGAAGTCTTGTTTCTGATTGATTGGATGCCTCAGTCCCACGACGCTCTGCTAATATTGGAAAGGTATTTTAAAACCTATATATGCATAACATTTGAGACATTTAAATGATATTTAAAGTCTGTGTGTAGCTGGAATTTTGGATAATATAGTTGCTGCTGGTATACTGCTGTATTGAGCTTCTGCTGACAATTTTTATTCTTGCTTAAATACATATTTTCACCATGAAGTTTGTTATCTTTCTCTAAATCTACTTCCACATATAATGTAATAGAACGTCAGGTATAACTAAGAAAATCGATCCTGTATAAAAAATGTTATCCTGAATAAAATATCAAACAAAGTTAATTGTAATGATATGGATACTTTCACTGTCTGTGATAAACCTTCCAAGAAAATAAACAATAAGCATAATTTTACATTGATGTATCAAGATCAGACAGGCAAAATATATTGCTCACCATTTTGATTCTTCCTACACTTATGTATGAACATGGCCAGTAGAACTAAAATAACCATTGTCACCCATATAAAGTGCCCTATGGCTTGCCCCGGATACAAGAGATCAAGGCGCCAAACTGCAAAACAACATAGAGGGATCAGTGTATATGAGATTCATGTAAGATACAGAACAATATTTGCTCTTATACTAAATAAAAAGGTCGCTAATTAGAAAGAAAAGGATCTCGTTAGTGTTTATCTGATTAGTGGGGTTGTATCACTGATAGAACTGAGGTCTCTAGATAAAAGAACCATATTAATGCAAAGCATGAGGACATCAACTTTTACTCTAGCAGTATTAATTAACCATACATATTCCTGCAATGTGATGGCCTTGATATCAATAAGTCATCGTCAGAAAATTCAATTTTGAAGGTTTGTTTTCCTATCAAGCTTTAATGACAATTATTTTATATTGTAGGTTGAAATAATCACTATAAAATCCAACTATCAACGAAAAATAATAAGGTTTTGAACGGTGACTTTTATCTAAACGTTTCGGGCATGGTTGCCCTTCTTCAGGGAAAGTATTATTTTATGTCAATTCTCTTGATTCATCTGTATCGTAGATATTACATAGGCGTTCGAAAACTAATTGAAATCGTACGTACAACAGTCTTCTTCATCATCAGAATCAGGGCATATATTTTTACCATTGCATCTATCGCCTGAATCATAGCAGATCCCTTCACTCTTACATCTTAAAGGTTTATCAACTAAACAGGGGTCTTCACCTAAGAACAAACAACATATATCCAACGAGTAAGTCATTATTGTATTTTCTTGTCCCTTCATCTATGTTTTAAAAGCCTAGATCAGATATATTCAATAGAATAAAACGTGAACAAATTTGGATGAAAATGGTCTTACATTTTCTTTTGCAACATCTTTGCTATTAAAAATTGAACTATGGGAATCACATTAAAACAGACATATTTTTGAGAATACAAATGTTTAACTTTATCTGGTGTGCCTTGTGTTATATTTTGGAGGAAATCTCCAGGGGTTACCTCTTAATGTTTTTCCTGTTATTCCGATTTATACATATATTTGTCTACAGTGTGTATAAATTTAGGAAAAGATCTATAGGCAAGCCATGACACAAATAAATTGGAAACGTTCTATTTTTCTCTCATTTTTTCGGACCATATGTATGAAATTAGTACTATTCATGTAATGTATCACTGTGATAAAAATAATAAGGGTAAAAATCTTTATCAGACGTTAAACAATAATGGCAAAGTTTTAATCATGAAAGTTATCCCAAATAATTCCTCTCTTATAGATGATGAAGTGTTTAAAAACATTCCCATCAGAAATTACAAAATATTGATCTAAAGTAAAATATGTGTGAAGCTTTGCATTGTTCACCATTTCCCATACTGATGATACTACTTTCTGTACTCATATAAATCTGTACATTATTCCATGTATGAAATATATTTAAAATTACCCTCAAACACCAAAGACCATCATAGGAAATGACACTAATTTTGATTATCTATACAAGGTACTTACTGCATCTATCCCTCCTGTAAACACATCTACCATCAGCACATTCCTTTTCTAATACACCACATACACCAGCTGAAATAATCACCAAAATATAAAAGTGTCTCACAATGATATATATATATAAAAACAACCATTTATTTTTCCTTCAGCAGCATTATAAAAAGGTTTTATAAAGAGGTTTTAGATGTTGCCAGACGTTCAAAATTACATTTAAGGATTTTTTATTTGGATCCAGCAGCTTTAACAAATAACATGACAAATATAAAGAAATGCTTACGGCATGATGACAAAAGCGATATACATGAACCACTAGGACACCTTTTCTCAAATAAGTCACATCCTGAAATAAGGAATGGGTTCTATTAGTATTTGATGAATCACAAAAAAATAAAACTAGATAAAAAAACAGGTGAAATGTTTTGAAACCTTTTTTCTAAGAGACTCTTACAATCTAAATTATGGATGAAATCAGACCTTAGGGTATTCAAAATTTGAAAAGTCGGTAATATTTCTGATTTAGTCGGTAGTCTTACCGATTCAGTTGCAATTTTAGCAATATGTTGGCAATATAAACGGATAGGGTAATCCTGATTTCCATAGTATACATACCGTAGGCAGAAGCAGATTTGGGTAATCCAAAGCAAGATATGAGTATGAATAGTTCAAGTATCTCCATGCTCCTGAAATAGTAAAATGGTTATGTTTGTTAACATTTAGGAAATCTAAAGAGTATTTCTATATTTAATTTTTCTTCAATATTTCTGGGTTGATAATTACTAGTAAAGTAGTTAAATATTTTACATAGGTTGACCTTAGAAATGCAAGGATATATTTAATACCCTTGATATATCTTGATAAAGTGGTTAATCACTATTACGTAATGATTGCGTAATATGTTATAACATGTATTTATACGACTTTAAAGCTGCCTTCCCTAGTGTTGATATTGGATGGTTCTTTTGAATTTATATTTAGATTAGTTCCCAAACTCAATATTATCAATCTCTTACTTAATGAAATGCTAATTAAATATTTAAATTCCATCACGATCACAGACATAGATGAATGAGCGCCGATGACATTGTCATATTTCTGTAGATGCATTGTGTAGATGTGAGGTGTTAGCACTATCTAGACGCGCACCTAGTCTCTCTGTCTGTAATGCACCAAATGCGCTTGCGCGTGGTGACTTGCACATGTGCATAGCGATTGGACTGCCATCTAACAGGTCTCTTTGAAATCATTGGGAATCACTTCTCAAAAGGTGGACACTGAATACATTTATGTCACTTTTTAAACTCAAATATCTATCTTCAACATAATGAATGAGACCCAAATTCTTGGAACAAGGTGGGGCAGGGTATTTGTGATCTAAATAAGTGAAGTTCAGGTTTTCTACAGAAGATATCTGGGAAGGCAGCTTTAAGGGCTAGATAACCGAGAAATGAGAGTATTCAAACAAAGAGATCTTGTGAATAAAGAACTTTGGAAAATATCAATTTTGCGACTTATAACTCATTTATCTGTAACACATCACATATTCCAAAATTAATTCTAAATTAGGAAAATCCATTGATACAACAATACACTAATTGATAATAATACTAAAAATTAATGTTTACATAAATTGTCTTACATGTGATCTGAAGGAGGTTGTCATCAGCAAAGCTCTGCAATAAGAAATACTTATGACAAACCCCACCCAGCAATTTTGAATTAGGGACTTATACTAAGGTGGTAAACTTATATATTTATACTGGCATCATGAACCATTGTAAAGAGAGGAGTAATCAGTAAACAGGAGTTTAAAGGCCAGGACCCCGCACAATAATGTCCTAGGACATGACTTCTTACAATTTACAGATTTTTGGAAACATAATATTCATAGCTGATGGATTATCAGTTGTCAAGAGAATGTTGATAATATTTTGGTGGAGTCGGAATTTAGTTCATCAGAGATCTTTATGGAAATAGATTAAAGACTCTGAAAATATTAAGCGATTGTTCTATACGGGAATGCCATTGATAATGCCTAATGGGAGTGATTACGGTATATTTAATGTGACTTAAGGTCCCATGGTGGACTTTCATGAAACGAAGACCCAATGAAAAGTACAATTTCTCAACCCAAGGCCATATATAATTATGTAGAAAGTTTTATTTATAATTCGAAAACTGAGGTACTTGAGGTAGAATTTTCCCTCAATATTAAAACTAGGTATACACTGCATTGAAGGACATGATTGACTCAAATAGAAAACAGACAGATCCTAGTTCAAATACTCCCTTTAGCACTATGGTAATAAATATCCTCATATACTCAACGTTTATTCTGCCACCATTTGTATAAATAGTACAAATACAGATATATATTGAATTAGACATAACGATATAGTAACACTGTCTATATACAATATACATCATAGCCTTCACTTCTTATGATTAGAATATACGAGTTATTCTGGTTATAATTTAGGATATGTAGTAAGTGTCTACACACATTTATTAATTCAAACCTAATTAATCCTAGGTAATAGTTCAAATGAAATTCCCTTGATTCTAAGACCAATACATATAAGCAGTATGCCTGTGTATATATGCCAAATATGCAGACATGGCGAAACCTGCCGGACCGCGGTCCTTGACCTTTGAAAGACATGTGGGACCGGTGAAACTTTAGGATCACCAGTCCGACTGTCTGGTGAAAAATTGGTAGGAAACAATGGATAAACCTATGAAGGACTGGTGAAAACTATGGAGGACCGGTGAAAGTTCCTTTTCACCGGTCCGACTGTCCGGTGAAAGCTCTAAAGTTTTTGCCATGTCTGAATATGTGTTACTAAGATAACAGAATAGTTTAAAAAGAAATACAAGCCAATTTCCCAACATGTTGATTTTGGTTTAGTCTAAAGCCACTATACCATACAAGGAATTTGCAGGAGTATTAGAGAGACCCCGGATAACAAGTTTTTCAGCTTGTCCACATCACATGAAACTAATAAAGATTAAGGTAAATATAAACAGACATACTCCCACTTTCTTCAGAATATTCCCTTCCACAGAGTCTAACACAAGTGGTCATATATATGCATATATGAGCGTGAGCCTATATCACTGAAGCAGACCTGTTTTGCAAACCAGACATTGTACCGGTTACATGACTAGTTCTAAGCATCATTGTAATTGTTGATACGCTGTATAAATATTCTAAATAAACAAATATCAAAACTGAGCAAGATGATTGAGTTCATGAGTATGTGTGGCATATCAGTATTGCTTAGTTATTCTGAGACTGAAAATTGAAAATATAAAAATATATCAGACCACAGCTCTTCAAGGCTCCAATAGTGATCTTGATTTAGCATCTATTCAATCCTTGCATAGATCCCATTATCATGACTTGGCATTCAGTAATAACACATCTGAAGTGAAATGTTTTGTTTTGAACAAGTTCCAGGTTGGTTGAACTTTGATATAGTTATTAGTTGAACACTTAATTGGTATTCCATCCAATATTTCAAGGACATCTGAAATAGCTCCCCATTATCACAGAGTGTTTTGCTCTTTAGAATCATTCGTCATTTGGATGGCAGTTTCATATGTTGGCAGCTCCTGGAAAAAGGCAGGGTAGGCATGAGTAATAGGAGCCCCTGGTAGAATAATTGACTTAGCAAACCACCAATTTTTGTTTTTATAAAATCTCATTCCTAAAAATCCCTAGGTTTTCCATGATTTAGTTTCTATGGGGGTAATTATACATACAATGATATTTTGCAATTAAATCTTAAATAAATTGATCTAATAACATACATGTTCATCACTTAATCTCATGAAAATCGTTAATTAAATTTAATTCAAAGGATAAGTCTGTACTCTACATTTTGCAATAGTATAAATGTTTAAATGTAATGAGAACTAACTTCAGTTTCAAATGAATGTCTTGCATAGCACATTTTATATATCTAGTTAGATAATTAAAATTAATTGACTTTCTTACAGTTTCATGCCATTTATAAATTCTGAACTTTTTTCATTTTGAAATACTATAAATATCTAAATGTAATGAGAATTAACTTCAGTTTCAAATGAATGTCTTGTATGGCACATTTGTTATATATGTATTAGATAGTTAGTTTTAATTGACTTTCTTAGTTTCCTGCCTGTAATGATTTACAAATTCTTAATTTTTCTCATGACAAGCTTTGAGTGTAAGTGGATATATAAACCTAGAATTTCTGGACAAGTACCTGCTGGGACGCTGATCACGTGCCTGGTTCAGTGCAATTTGTAAAAACTGCTATTGTCACTTATTTACTTAATTTACACAAATTGAGAATCAGTAGGTAAAATCAGTGAGCAGAGACTACTGTTGACACCAAAGATGTCCAAGTGACTGGGGGGGGGGGGGGCTAGATTCTTCTGACTAACAAGCTACCTAGTGAGGTTAGAGGGGGTGGGGGTTGATATTGTGTCATCAAACAATCATAAATTCCCTTTATTATAGATCCATCCTAATTAAGAAAATATATGGCAACAACTTACATCATTTAGAAGACGTGCAGATGTAGAGGTTTCACTCAACACGGCGTCATATGATGGGGGTGCATCGCTTTGTGCTGTGTGCTGTTGTGGCCTTATTACAGATGTTTCCGTACATTCTGAAGCTGGAGGAAGTCTTGTTTCTGATTGATTGGACACATCAGTCCCACTACGCTCTTCTAATATTCAAATAGTATATTTTAAATAATATGTACAAACTTTGAGACAATTGAATGCTACTAAAATGTGATCAAATTATCATATGCATCACAATCAAAGAAAATCGACACTAAGCATAATTAAACATTGGGGCATCAAGATATGCTTGAATACTAAAGGAAAAAGATGCTGCTCACCATTATTCTCAGCCTTCCCTTTACACATAAAGTAGAACATAACTATCAGGAGAAAAACACCCGCTATCACCCCTATTATGTACCATATAGATCTCCCGGGGTACAACAGATCAAAACCCATAACTGCAAAAAGACAAGGAGGTATCAGTGTATAAGAGATTTATGTACAGATACAGAACATATTTGCTATAATACTAAACAAAAGGACAGCTAATTTGTAGGAATATGACCTCTTTAGCTTCTTTATTTAATTAGTAAAATTGTATTACTAATATGACCAAGGCCTCCTGATCCAAGACCCATATTAATCCAAAGCATGAGGACATGTATTACAGGTATAACATATGTATAGGAAACTTTATTTAAATAAACTGTACATACAACAGCTTTCTTCATCGTCCATATCGGGCTTCGGGCATTTAGCTTTACCATCACATCTATCATTTAAACGATAGCAGATCCCTTTACTCCTACATCTTAAGGGTCTATCACTCCGGCAGGGCTCTTCACCTTAAATAACAAGATATCCAGCCATGTCATCATGTCATTATTGCATTTTCTTAACCCTTAGATCAAATATACGCATATCAAGATAATTGAGAAATAATTGCTAAACAAATACCAAACAAAAAAGGAACAAAAAAAACATTTCTAATGAAGTCTGCCATCTCCTCTAGAGATCACTTATCAATATCAATATCTTCGCCGCAGCATATTTAAAATTATTTCTCACATTACCGTGTACATGCCATCATAAGGTGCTATTAGCAATTTCAAAAATGGGGACTACACTTCACAATGTGATCCTAGTAGCCACTTCACGAACTAGTGCGGAAAACCTAAATTACTGGTTGATTTGTCCAATTCTTTTTTTATTGCAATAAGTCCAAGTATATAATAAAGATTACGGCTTAAAAAGGAGAACGTGTTACTTCATGTGACAAGCCATGTCTCAAGTGTCTGCTGTACATGTTACATGGCTTGTCACATCAATATCATATAGGAGCGATGTTACGGTATCTTATCATGTCGCACCAACAGAGATTTTAATTTGCTACGAAAAGCAGGGACCACATATATATTGGAATTGGCCTCAAAAACTACTATTAAGGAAATCACAGAAAGTTTCTGTAATTTTGATCAATCTATGGAAGGTACTTACTGCATCTATCGAACATGAAATCAACACAGTCGCCATTAGCACACTTCTTTTCAGATGATTTACATTCGTGAGCTGAAACAATCACCAAAATATTAAAGTTCCTCAGAACAAGAGCTTGATTAGAATAGTGCTGAAACATCACTTAGGTTGGAGATCGGGATGAAAACTATGCACTTCAATTCAATTCAATTCAAAGTATTCTTTATGTGTACCTAAGGGGGATGTACAAATAGGAGCCATACACCAGAAAGGTTATTCTGGTCTTCCTGTATGGTCCTTGACTACGGAGAAGAAATCTTTTAATTGTAATTGAAGTTTGTAGAGACGAGAAAGTTGGATTGCTAAACTTTTTCATCTAATGAACTCATGAGTACTTTAGATGACCATTACCCATCTGGCAACACAAACATCTACATATAGTGCATAAAGCATCATCTTGTCTAGTATGGAGGAGAAGGGGGAGGAAGAGGAGAAGGGGGAGCTTCATATACAGTATTTGATGAATCACATAAACAAAGAAATACTTACGACAAAGTTTCCACAGGTCTATACACGAACCATCTTCACATTCTTTTGTAAGGTATTTATATCCACATTCTGAAATATGGACGGAATCTGAGCTAAACATACTTAAACTCTAGCTATTAAATTAAAAGTGTATGAAATATTAGAATCATTATGCTTGAATATCTTTTGGTTTGACCAAGGATTCCCCTAATGCGGAGAGAAGCGTTGTATACATGAGAAGGCATTGTGTTATTCATATTTTAAAGGTAAATGGCCTTTCTGCCTCATTTTCTGTCCGATCCATGCACTCCCAAATTTCCGACTCGCCTCAATTTTCACAGATTTCTGACACAAAAGTAAATCAGTATGTTTGCTACGCATCTCCCTTTACACAGAATTGTGTTTTCGATGTATAGCCCATAGTGGCGGCGCCCATGAAAAAGGTAAAAACTATATATAATATATTATAAGCTTTCCCAGTACAAGCGCCTTTGGCACTTGTACTGCCTTTGGCGGGGGAATCCTTGAAAAAGATAACATGACAGAAATATATTAATATAGGAGATACAAACCAGCTGCAGCAGATTTGAAGCAAAATATGAGTATGAACAGATCGGGGATTCGCATGCTTCTGAAAAGTACAAGAATTGCATTGTTGTTATATTATTGATGTAATCCAATATTAAAATATCATACACAACCTAAATTATCTTACTGAATCCTATTCAATTGCTTTGGACAAGGATAGCTTGGAATACTCTTCTCAAAAACTCACCTTGAAAGTAGAACGAACGGAAAGGAACCTCTATTCTGCAACAGAAAAGGGTAATATATCAGGGTATTGAGACAATCCTAACTCAATTCAAAGCGCTGGTTTAAGTTATTCCTAATGCTGGACTAGTGGCCTTCACCGTCATCCCTCTCTCTATATATTCAAATCCTCGACAATTCCCTCTGAGTGTAGGTAAACAGAAATCCGATAATATCAAAGACTTCAGTCAGTTTCCCAGAACTTAGAGTGCTTCCCTATCGAGGGGTAAATCCCCGTTTTCTCTATGCAAAGTCATAAAAACTAGGTACATAAATATGTATATTATATGTAATATAATTGCCTAATCAATGCAAAAGTGGCCAGTATTCAAAATATAGATGGGAGTAATACGCATGCACATGTATGATACCCAGGATGCAAGAGTTTCTGTATAATAATAAGTTATCAATTTCTAAATGATATTCTCCAATCATATCCAATCTAGAATCATCACGACACTAAGAATAAGTGATGTTAGATGAGCAAAAATATGATCCGCCTCAAGAAAGTACAATATGACTCAGAGTCATGCATTCTTGAATGGATAGTAGTCAGAGACGCCTGTAGAGAGGGTAAAATCACGAGCCTGGCTATATATCATATCAAACAGGTAGACGTGATTCTAAATAAAGTCCTTCGTTGTTGATGGGGAACAAACATCCATTTCCACTAATTTCATTTATTAATCAAGTATACAGTCAAAGACAATCAACGATATACATGTTGAATGAAGTGTACCTTATCAAAACAGTTTTCAGTGGAATACCTTAATTCTAAATTCTTTTACTTAGATGTAACAGTTACAATCAGCGGACTCGGATTTGTCTTTATTCTTTTCAATAGCTCAATACAGGGATATGTCTCGACTCTACAGGGGAACACCATAATTCACTTTGAGTCAAATTCTAATATCTATCTTTTTAGTGTTGCCATTGTCTTCAATATACCAAGACAGGCGTGCGCTGAATTATAATAGCATTGTTCAGAAGTGACTCTACATCCTCGATGAATAAAAAATTCCAATAATGATAATAATATTAACTGCCTTAAGTTACACACTGATAATAAATCACCAGTTTGCTTATTCTTGTAGGTATCGTAGAACTAGTTATTTAGTCAGAACTTTGTAACTTATATGGATAATTGCTGTCTGGAATAAAATATTAAATTGAATCGAATTGTCTCAAAACTACCTAGATACTGTTGGGGGGAATGATTGTGTGCGGTATTAAATTTATGTCTATGGTATTAATTAAGATCGGGAATAGATAACAAATGCATTTGGCTCAGTATATTTCCAACCGGATGTACCAAGTCACCCCACCCCTCCACCTCCCACCCACCCAAGGATTTCTATGTAACTGGCACACCTGTAGTTCAACGGTCGGTCGGTGAATACCGACAGGTATATTCATAATATCATGGACAAAGTAAAAGGTAATGCGCCTTCTGTGTCAGCCAGCCTAATAGATGATATTTATGAGAGGTCCTTCTTCCTCATTTACAGAAAAAAATACCTCCCTTCTGGGATGGGGTGAAGAGGGATCTGTAAAAGATGACAGAATCACAAAATTACTCCGTTACATGTTCATTGTTCGTCATACAAAGTGGTTGCTGTATAGGTTTCTTATTGCAGAAATTAACTTATGTCTTATAGCCGAGATTAAATCTTCTGTTATGCTATTTGTAGTGAGGATTATTTTATCCAGGAGAACAGCAGTGGTCGAAATAAGGTGAAGTTACTGACATAGTCAGGTTGCCGGCCAGAATTTCTGGTTGCCCTGAGAAATGACACGATTGTTGACATAAAGGACAAAATGGGTTGGCCAGGCGGGCAAGCTCTTATTTCGAACACTGAACAGTCAAATTTGTTTCAGGAAGAATAACCTTAAGTTCATTGCACTGTTTTCAAACAGGAAGATTCAACTATTGAACTTAGGGATAGTGTTAGTAGGAAAAAGCTTTATTCTGAAGTTACCCATCTTGCATCCTAGGTATACAGCACTTTTAGTCAGAAAAAATTCCTGAAGCTTTTTCAGGCCCATTTCAGTGTTTTTCCAGAACCCTAATGACGGGACCAGGGAACTACCGTAGTTATTGTTGTACATAGGCCAATGGTATAATACAAGTTTTACATCCAGATTTTATATCAATCACCGTTTTTAACTTTTACTTTGTGAGTCACTCAGTGTATGGTGTGGGAGGGGCTGATCCGAGGAACGTGTTGAGTAAGAAACTGAGAAATTTGATAATTCAAGGCCATTTATTAGATTCCAACAGGATTCAAGGCCCACATTGTGAATGTCAAGGCCCTTAAAATAAAATGTCCATATTCCGGGGAAGCGAGGGATGAAGATAGTATGGCCGAGTACAGGAACATCAAAAGATACCGCCCTCTTGGCCACGGAGACGGAGTTTATTCAAGGCTTTTTCAGACCCAGCGGAGACCCTGAACTGAGCATTTGTACCTACCCTGGACCCCAGGGTCTGCTATGCAGAATACCTTCCAGGAGTCCCATGTATACACCTGACTTTTCGAAGGCTAAGATCCCAACCAATCCCCAATAAATGGTCTCATCTTACACATTTACTTTAACCCAGTCACTATTATAAAGAAAAAAAAACTTTACAATGTTTTTTTATGTTTAGCTAAAACACAGATTATTCTTCACTAAATAATATATATTGTATGTACCCCTTACTATCAATGAAAGAAAATAACAAAATATATAATTCATTCTTACCTAAAGACATCCTTCCCTACAGGGTTAAACGCATCTACGGGCGAGGATTTGGACATTTAAAACAGCGCGCAAAAGATGGTGTCCTCTGAAATAAACTTCTACTTGAAAACGCCTGCGTAGTCCGGGGGCAAAATATTTATATATAATCGAGGGACGGGATCGTGATACATGGATCTAATCGTAGTTGTTAGACCTGATCATTAGATAGAGGTAAGAAAGGTGGCGGTTCAATTACTGGGGGAGTGGGGAATACAAATAGTCATTACAGAATGCAAGCTCATTCTGTTTTGTCTATTTTTCAGCTGTGAAAGAAGTGGCTTTGGTATTCGAATTAGAGGAATTAATTTCACAGTCATAAAGATAATGTTTAACATGTGCAAGAGAAATACTGCTTTCCCAACAATTATTCTAACGATGTGTGTATAAATAGTATGAAAGCTTTACGTTACTATGTAAACGTTTGGTAAATGCATGAATTGTTTTATATAGGCTACATGTATAAAGCAAAAGAAATGAAACTCAACAAACACTTTGTTTTTTCCTTATCTCCTGTTTCAACCTATACTATACACCATGTTCGTTACCGTGACTTACCGATGACTCGTGTGGTAACTGGTGGGGTAACTTCAGCTACAAAGAAACGAACAATTTTACACTAATTTCACTAATTATTGAGGAAAGGAAAATTTAGAAATTTGAAATATTTCAGAAATGCAATCGAAAATGTCTTTGGCAATGTCATGAACATGGGAATAAATCCACTGAATAATCTCACCTAATGTTTGAAGACATTCTATCAGGAGATAGCCTAAGCACACTTTGGCAAATAACGGAGATTGCATGATTCCTGAAAAAGAATTGGATTCTGTCAGGAGGCCCCATGATTTCGTAGAGGATAGAAAAAATGTTAAGCATGAAGGACACATATGGAAAGATAATATTGACAAGTACATTCTGAAAGCACATAACAAAACACGCTCGTATCAGGGTCTCCGCGCTTTTGGTCAGAAGAAAATCAATGCTTTTCCAGGTCCATATATTTCATTTCATTTCAAGAATTCTTTATTTTGTAAAGATGGTACATACAATAACAGGTAGCTACGTCTGTCATGATAAGAATATCATTTCCTCCAACGAGTGCCTCGAACTATCTATATATATGCCTATCAAGGATTTTCCAGGCCCATTTTAATTCTCTAGTCCCTAATGACGGGATCAGGGGTTGTACTTGTTGCTGTACATAAGCCAATGATATATTTAAAGTGGTTAAGATAGTTAAATGAGTAGTCATGAAATCACGTGAAACTCTTTCAGTGTAAGAGTAGAAATTCCGTTACTCGTGAATAAAGGTCAGAACAGTGAGAAGTGACACTTTAACAACTTTACGTTCAGATTTTTAACTTTTACTTCGTGAGTGACTCGGTGTATGGTGGGATTTATTAGTATGTTTGCACTGGCAACAGGTTCTAACTCATTATTTCTTTGGGGATGGAACCGATTTTGAGTTTTTTCCGAAACTGCAAAACTGCACAATCAGCTGGCAGTTCTGCATTGTTTTGTGCAGTAGGAGACAAAATAGGCTATAAACCTATTAAACTTCAACTGAGTTTAGATGAAACTAACGTACTACTGATATTTGGATTTCTTCTGTATCCAAAGACTAGCTCGTCTTTAAAATGTCAGGAGGGCGGGTACGGGAAATGGTACAGTAAGAAACTGGGAATCTTTCTGACAAAATGTCAAGGCCTTTTAATACATCCAACATGATTCAAGGCTCATATGATGATTTTCAAGGCTTTTCCACCTTTTCCAGGGCCGCAGAAACCCTGACACTAGCCTATATAACTAACCTCATGAAAATAGTAGTAAGACCAAGTATGTGAGAATCGATTTAAGATAATAATTATGCATAATGTAAACATACTATGCTCTAGAATAATGCTTAATCCTGTAAAACAAAGATAAAGCTTCAATCAAGATCAATTTGATTCTCCCATAAATGTATTACTTATGGCACTCTAACTAAAGGTATTCAAGGAAATCCATATATTCAGAAATACGGTATCGTTACTATTATGTATGGTATACTGGGTAATTTACTCAGCTAATTGAAATATTCAAACATTTTCAGACCTAAAGATAAATTAATTCAACCCCCAACTAAAGGGCATACACTGAATCTGGTTAGCCGGTAGAAATTCACTTTCTCAATTAAAAGTGCTCTTAAATAGTTCCCATCTCCAATAAGGCGAGAATAACACAAAAGATAAATGGCCTACATTACAGTACTATACGTCCCATAGAAGAGATATAAAACAATTAAAAAAGCAGCGCATGGGCTAAATTGCAAGGTCCAGCCAGAAACTGGTGTTCTGCCCTCGGACCAGGGGGGGTATAGACAGAGGGAGCGGAAACGAGGTTCAAGCGTGGTACCCCATAGTTAAGAGTAATGCCACTACAGCTTGTGGCGCTAACTACAGTCATAGAAATAGACACATTGAAATAGACATGTGTGTCTATTTCTGTGCTACAGTGAATCAGGTCCACCCACCCCCACTCCCATCCAATAGCCAAAAATTGTATAGCTATTTTTAAGTATGTGACTGTTATGGTGTTGCTGGGAAAAGGCAATCAAATTTACCTGGGCTATAGTCTGTCTGAAAAGTAGTTGACACGTGATTCCTTAGTCCCCTTAGTCCCTTTAAGGGGAGGGAAAAGTGGGGGATTTTTTACTTCAAACCTTTGCCCCCTGAATCGCCGTTTGCGACCAACCATGCCCAAATATACAGCTGTATTGTATTATGCTGCCTCTGTTCTATGTGCAGCAGCTGTTGTTTTGCTTTAATGGAAGGAAGAGCTGATTATACTGGCCCTGTTTCTCCATGCATGGTTGATTGCAATGTGCGACTCGCTTGGCAAAGGGTTGACAGGTCCTTGTCATAAATAGAATGAAAAAATCTCCCACTTTTCCCTCCCCTTAAAGGTACTAAGGAATCATGTGTCAACTACTTTTCGGACAGACTATACCAATGTATCAAAGATTATGTATGCTGATGGAACAACTTAGCTGTTGTTCACTGATTTATGATTAAATGGTACTAGTGTCAACAACAGCACCACAGCGCCACCTGGTATTCAGTAGCTACAACACAATCCTGACAAGCATTGTCCTGTAGGATCAGCCTGCGGCTTCCACTCCCTCTGTATATACCTCCCTAATAGATCTCCTTTTCAAGTTTCCTATACATGTAACGTTTGCCAACTTGGTGCTTTGTTTTTGATAGAAGAAACACAACAAACTCAAAGATGTGTTGAAATAATTGAAACTGTCTGTATTCATTGGAAATGTCCACAATTGTTGAATTGCGATTCTCAGTGTATTCTCTTTCCCTACTCATTAAAATCGACCCAGATTTACGCAGGGAGCATGGATAGACAGCTACTAGAACTCGGGCGTGTCAATCCAATCAATTTGAGATCATCTACTAAACACTGACATAACTTTACAAAAAAGCCCATATCTTGGCAAATTCTGGGAATATTCAACTATTTTTTTCGGTTATTGACTCAGGAGGACACGCAGATTCAGAATCTATAATAAACCCAAATTGTAAAATTTGGCCCTGGCCCTTTCTGCTTGGCTGGTCACATATTGTTACCATTTTTTTCCAGGATATATACCGAACGAAATTATATAATTATACACCATGTAAATATTAATCTTTGCTTTTCGGTCTGTGGGCGGCTCAAGTGACGAAGGCCCTTGTTGCTATACAGTACTATACCGCGGATGTCTAGTAACAACCCAACACACTCCCATATTTTCCATGTACCTTCCATTACAGCGATTGTATGAATATCATACTTTCATGCAATATCTTTTTCCTTAAAAAAAGAGTTAATATTGCAGAAAAAGAAAGCGGCTAATGTTATCAAGAAGGTATAAAGAGGGAGGGTATCAAATTATTCAGATCTTCCCCACCACAGAATTCATTAAATGATAGTTAATACATGCGGTTGAAAAGCCAAGTACTGGTAAGATAAACTTATGTTTCACCCAGTTCCTATTTGTTCCGAGTACATAAACTACTACTCCAGAAGGCAATACACTAAAATATATAACGAAATATACCGTAGTTGTCTACAGCTCTTTGATATGTGTAGGGAAACAACGCCTGCTGGGTTACCAAAGGCCAGTCATAATACTAACTGCCTATGGCTATACGCATGTAAAAGAACCATTAATAATAATTGAAAAGAGCCGGGTATAGCATCCCGTTAGCGTGTTTCCTATCTCTCCCTGATATGACCTATATTATATAAAAGTATATCGCCATCCCAAAAATAAAGAAAAAGCAAAAAACAAAAAACAAAAACAAACAAAAATCTTATTCGGTTTTGATGCCAAGGCTAAAACAAAAGACCTACAAAAAGCTTTTGCTGTTACTGTTACTAGGCCCACTCTTTTTCATTCATGGATACACCTCCCTCATAGACTACTATCCTTAAACACTATATAGTGAGAGCGCTAGAGCACTAACCGAAATTCAGTTAAGAACGCTGGAGAAGGTGGGGTGGGCGTGTCGTGTGAATAAGTTCTTCTATCCCAACCCGCGATCACTGGCATGCACTGCTCCCCACAGGCAGTATAACCACGCTTCCGGGAATGGTCGGTGTTTATATTGAACAGTTGGAGGAACGCAGCTGCCCGCCCAGTCCCACTTGTAGTAGTGGGACCAACATAAAGTGCTGATTCCGATTAATTCTCTCTGAGTCAGTCTGTGACTGACAGTCTGTCTGTGACCATGGTTTGACTGGAGGAGACATATATGTCTATGGGGGGTCTATAGCTGTCTATACTATAGATGCTTCTTGCGCAACGTTCGGTATTTTCGTGTATTTTCCGAGAACCAGGATGCGATACTCGACTCTATGTTAATGTCTGATGGTAAGGTGATTGAGCAACAACCTTGTGACTGCTGCCGTCAGTGAGTGACTCACGCGAGGCAATGCCAGAAAAGTTGGAACCAAATGAGATGGTCTTAGAGCTATGTAAACATAGGCTATCACTGACCCAACAATAATCCATTTATTGACATAATAAATAATATAATTATGGGCCTATATCCCACGTTTGTGCAGCCAGAATCTATATTACTGTTTCAGCCCATCGTCGATTAAATCGTCGCTGGTTTGATATTCCATGATAGCTGCCTGTAGCTCAGAGTAAAACTAAAAGACTTAAACTCTTGAGCCTGTAGTAGGCCTATACCATAGCCTAACTCTGGTGTAATCATGGTAATAGATCATGTGGAGCTAGGGTCAACTTTGCTAAGGTAACCAAAGAATCGGTTGTACATCAATCAGACATAGGCCTATACACATCAAAGGATACCGCTCTCTTGGCCACGGAGACCTAGTATAGGTGGGGTATATATAGGTCTAGGTGTATTTCCTATCCAGGTTGTTTAGACCATTACTGCTATCATGTGCTATGGACTCATGCCAGCTCATCCCTGATCCGTCATACGGCCTAATTTATATAAGCAAGAGAGGGGAGTCGATATATATAATTTGAAAGCAATACAAAACATAGGCCTAGCTCCCGGGCCTAGCTACGGCAAGGCACCATGCAAATAAGAGCTCAAATTTAATAATAACCATCCTGAGGATTCACAATAGAGGTATTATCTAGAGGCACATTTCAGCTTTTTTTCGCACAGATATTTCATGGAATTCCTGTCACTGCTGTTCATGGATTCCTACAATTTGGGGCGGGTTAGTAAGTATACTTCCAAGGCCAAGATGGGACACCCCGTAGACTTGTAGTTCATCAATTCCCATATCAACGGGCGATAAACTTCGCAAGCTGTATAATAGACATGCCTGGTTACATAGATTTAAAGGCGTTTACTCCCAGCGAACTCTCGTATTTCTAGGGAAAATGCCATAGCCAATGGACTATACTATATAGCCACAGCCACTGCTAGGGAAAGGGAAAATAGTAGAGAGAGAGTAGGTCACAGCCACTGTCAATACCCACACCAGCTCGGCAAAAAAAACCCTGCTTCCAGCTCCGATGATAATCAACCACTAATCCCATCTTCCCCCTCGTGTCCACCCCTTTCTAAGTTGAACCAACATTGATGAGGATAAGGGTACAATGTGGGTAAATGGACGGTATCCAATAAGTAAATGAAGACGTAAACCACCTACCTGAAATATTCGCAAGGTTGTGTCTTCAAGCAAATGCTCACTGCTTGCTTGCTCGGATGTCTGACACAACTGGTGCTGCCGTCTGACGCTGCGGAGGGTTGGTTCCAGCGTTCCTAGAATGAGGAAGTGGGTGGGAGGCTGGCAGGCAGACAGGACACTTCACTGGATAGAGATGAGTCAATCGATTGACGATCCTTACTCTCCTTCACTTCTGCTGAAACAGCTCTGGCAGTAGTCATCGACGACCGCCCATGAGGACTGCCTTTCACTCTATCTTATAATCTAGGATTGTGTACGCTGCAGGCTAATAACTATTCTAGCGATATTTGCGGATATTTGTCCATTATAATAGGTTAATATCCATATTATAAGCTACTACGTAGCCTACTACTACTACTAGTGCATATTCGTTATATAAAGGCCATCAGAAAATGTACAATTGGCAGTTCCAAACTAAAAGTTTCTGCTTGACTTATGCATTAATTCAAAGAGTGGAAATAATGCCGGGAAAAATGCCCGATCCACAATTCTACCAGGGATTGGGGTGACTTTTGGATTTAATAAGTTTCTATCTGTCGGCTCCCTAATGTATAAACTTCGTGTTGTTCAAATTATTTATTTAAATACGGGTTAACTAATGAGTTAATTGGTTGAAGGAGGGGAAGGACCGTGAATATCACACTCGTTGCTTTGTGGACTTTTCTCAAAATAGCAACACATCACGAGTGATGGTAAGCCCGAGGCTTTTGTGTCAGTGTAATGTTTTCATAAATACGGTATAGATCGTCTCTAAGCACGAAAACATTTGTTCATAGAACAGTATGTATAAGAACGCAAGGATTAACACAGTTTTATCAGTCTTCTTACCTTTTATTGGGGAAATAATTACAAAATACGGTAGCCTACATGGGACACAATACTCATCATGCATCATGTAAAAAATATTCCAGTATATATAGGAGAGAGTACCGTATCTAATATATTAAAGGGATGCGTACGAATCAGCCCGGTACATAACATTGTCACTATCATTTCTACACCGGTACATCAAAGGCAAATAGAGTTAACCAAAGAAATAGAATCTAGTTTGGTCACACTGTACCTAGTAAATCATTTCAACATCCAAGTATTTCCCCAGTGTTCTTGTCTAGAGAGTATAATGGCACCAGTGTAGTCGTAGGCCTATGGGAGTCTTGGGCTATTTATTTACTTTACTAAACATGGAATGGACTGTTATTGTAGGCCCACCATCCCGACCACAACACTGTCAACACCCTACCTGCTTCCCTCTCCCATTGGCGTCTCCCGACACATCAACATAATAGGCCTATCGTTTTTGAGCTTTAATCCTGGCCTCCAATCGCCGATGATACGGCTAACGGAGGCCAGTGTTCCCTGTTTATAACTGTTTGGGTGGTGCTGCTGGTGGCGCTACCTCGTGGGAGGGTCAGAAAACATTCTCAGAGTTCTGACTTCCGGTTAGTTCACCACATTGCCACAAGGTGTAAGTGCGACCAGATCGAGCATGGTGCAATGGCAACACTGATCCCTAGAGCCCTAGAGGCGTCAACGCGAAAGGTCTGTAACGCCGTAATTATACCAGTAATACCTAAAAAATCTTGGTCCAATCTCTCCCTAAGGCTATAACTTAGGCAGTCATGTAACTGGTTGGTGTTGGACAATGAGAAATAGAGTGGGTTCCCCGATCATAGAGGAAGTTGTACAGTACTAATGCATCGCCGATGGCGGAATGTGGCGATGCTTCTTGCTTGGGTTTTATGCAGTTGCATAATTAATTAATTATGCCATTGTCGCCGGTCGGTCCAGTCTCCCGAGACCAGAGATGACTTAAATTCAGCAAATAAGCACCCTTAATTAATATGAGTTTTAGCACTTTAAAAAAAGGTCAAAACTACCATATATTATTATATACATTGAGGTGATACGATACTATTCGTACAAATATTGTATAATATATACATAATAAGCTTTGTATCGAGGTGTTCAGTGATGGTAGTAACTTATGAAATTGAGGCATTGTGCTTTGGTAAATTAGGGCACTATTATAATTAGGTAGACAAGAGATAACGTGTACATAATATACTGGTTGTTTAATGGTAAAACAATTGCTTTCATTCAACTACCTCGATCAACAAGTAAGGTCACAACATACATTTTTGGCTGATAAAGAAAGCAATCTTTACGATCTCACATCAAACCACAATACAAGGTCACATCCTAGATATCTTGATGTCTCCAGCCATTGAACCTTTTAGAACAAAGTAACGCGAGAGAATACAGTATATACAATTTTGCATTCATACTATAATATACTAAATTACTATACTATTCACTTCCATGTTAAAGCTAGCTCCTTATACATACAGGTCACGGACTTTATTGGACTACAATACTTGTACTATTCACCATTAAGCAACTTAGTGGTTCAAGTTCAGCTGTGACTGTTATAATGTATATTGTTGACATTCCTAATATATATTAATATTTACAAATAGCTCTGCAGTGTCACGCATATCTAGATGCCGTCTCAGCAGCATTTTGGCATCAGCTAGCTCAGAGCGGGGAACACAGCGATAACATACATTATCTATACATGCATATATGGGGCACCCAGCATTGCATAATATACATATTGGTATAATATATGTAATACATTAAATCATGTTCCACTCTTACTCTGCTTGGTTTGCCCTAGGGCTTGGGAACTGGGAACTTCCCCAAGGTTTTTCTCTCCCCAACAATAATCCTCCTAATAGTTGCCACGTTCGTTTCTTACCCTGTGAGTAAAGGTATTCCACGGCTCTAAAGAGACCGTTTCTTATGCCTTTATTTTAAACTCGTATAGAAAAGGCGTTGCCTTCAAGAATTATTTGTTAAAGCAGTTAACATGTAAAGGTAAAATTGTGCACATTTCCATAAGATGAGTGCGATATATTTATTATACATTTTTTTTTATCCTAATGACAACCATTTGTACCGTGGGTCATTCAAATCAGAGAGGGGTAATATATAACTTCAAATATGTGATGTCACAGAAAAATGAGTCGAAAGTCGCAAAATTGATGTTTTTCAATCATTCTAGTAATGTTCTCATTTTTCGGTTGCTTAAGGGTCTAAGTTGTATAAACTACATGTACCACATTTCAAGACTGCATTGAATAGTACGCCTTTGCGCTTCTAAGGTCATTCTGTGGAGTATATTTAACTACTTTAATAGCGATTGTCCATACAAAAATCTCACTAAACTTTCTTTCAAATATGAAATAAATAAAAGTATTTATTAGGTTTTCTAAATGTTGACATCGTTGGAATTTCCTGATCTTGTCTCTATAAATATGATTGGATCTCTAAATCTTTTTTTTGCGATTTATAACTCATTTTCTGTGACACATCAAATATAGGTTTGCAAAGCGTCAAATCATTAACAACACAAGGGGAAGTTTCCGCGCAAGTCAAGTAAAACCCCGTGTCCACTGAGCCCATTATCTCGACGGGGGAGAAACAGGGGACAGTCGGGCTAGTGGAGACACATGCAAGCTGAAGGCCAAGTGCCTCCCAACAAGATTGTTTTTTAAGTTAATCATGTTTTAATCAGCTTAAACACTTTGTAATATACAAAATTTGTAGTTATAGAAAGAAAACGTTATGCACTACATGTACATTAAGCGAAAAATCCAAAGTAAATAGCTATAAATATATATTCTAAATTTTGAGTTTGTATAAAATAGATTATTAAGATTGTACCACATATAAATAATGGCTAAAATATCTTTGGATTTTTTTGTAAGTTATAAAAGTGACTATTGTCCGGCCGTTGGTCCACCAGTCGGCCGACTGCCTCCGAGGGTGAATCGGCCCAGTGTATACGGGGCTTAACCTACCATCTTTTTAAATTCACAAAGCATAATTCACAAGGTCTCTACTAGCCCACCATGGGACTGTGTTCACAAGTTGTCAAAACATTGGGTCTCCTCCTTTTGCAGTGGCAAAATCAGGAGAAAGGGTTTGGTTCATTTGAAAATCATCCATGGGAATTATTTTAAACCAATTTGACTATTATTTGCTTTTCATTAGAAACTTCGTGTGATTTTTTAAAAACCGGATCGATCAAAACTGGTTTTTAAAACCGGTTTGATAAAAAACTGGTTTGATCAAAAGCCTTGGTAATTCAGAGAAAATTGCCTGCTATGGATTAGATGCAAACTTGTTCCTGCTATTTGTAATGACAAAATCATAGGAAAGAGCAGACACATAAGAGGCCGCCCGCTCCTTTTTTAACTTATGAACATGGCCCCCGTGATGAGCCGTTTGACAGAACGACAACTTTATTCAGCGTTTAATGTAAATTGGGAAGACACGCTGAACTCGTAACAAGACATAACCTCAATCATAACCAAGTATAAAACACCAATAAGGGCATCGTCTAAAACATGATGGGTTTTCCTTATAATATCATATATATACTACGCAATAAATCCTTACAATAATTGCAATTGTGGTCAGGTATAATTATTTCATCAATCGATGATTTCTCTATTTGTTATTTCTATATACAAAATGCACATTTGGTGGTGTAACAATATGATTACTACAAGATTCTAAAATAGTTCTCGCAGATCATAGCTATAGGTCGATGCAAAGATTTGCTAAATATTGCCAGGTGCAGTTTTGAAAAAATATGTAAAACAGAAGCTTCAATAAAATGGAGCGCAATGAATGTTACAGCCAAGAATAGATCTGATGTAACTGAGTGAGAAATAGATCTACATAAGACTTTTATTTATGAGTTTAAATAAGCACCATAAGGAACGCTAGATACAATCCTAATCTTCATAGAAGTTATTTAGATCTATATATAGGCGTGTATAGATGTACGCCTAATAACATCAGAAATCAAAACTTTTGTTGGTCACTGGCCTGTTTGAGGAATAGTTATTTTTATGAGTTACGAGACCACCTGCTGTCTCAAACTGCTACGATATAAGACTATTCAGTTGGGTAATTAAAACAAGATTGAACATTTGAGAGAAAAGGAGAGTGAATTGTTATTATTTAGGTCTCTATACTACCCGTACAGAATCGAAACTTTTAGGAAATTTGATCGATCAGAATTGGCAAAATTTGACAATTTTTGGAAGTTTTAAAAAATACTGATTTCAGGACAAATGGAGATTTGCATGCCCCATTCATATATTGCACGTTCACGCGGCCTATTTTCTTTATAATTTGTAGAATATGAAGAGAATAGGTTTCCAGGCTTACATTATGTGTAGAGCCGGCTCCATCTAAAGTTTGAGCTCTGTCAAAGTACGGCCGGCCCTAAATCGGCCGAGTCACCTATCAGTAGCTGTATTCCCATTGATTAACAAAATAATATTTTTCCTAATTTTGATTTTGATAATCCCAAGTGCTGTAGAATGGAATTTAGGAAATTCATTTGAGTTTTTTCTTTTATGATTTCATGTCTTTTTCTCGAATCCTTTTTAATGATTTTGTTACTTGCTGATCTGTAGTACCAATTTGGTGGCAAAATAGGGTCAATATTGCAATTTGTTATCTACCCAGTGCCATCCTTTCCAATTTCATCGAGGATTCCCAAAGATGATAGCCAGAAAAAAAGTGGGATTTCGGCGGGTCACCGAAATGAATAATTTGGGAGATAATGAGATTACACACCAAGAAGAGCAAGCACAAATCCTTTAATAGCCTCCCTTGGTGACCTTTGAATGGGTCGGAAATGAGTAGACCACAAGATAAAAGTTTTGGGCGGAAATTAGATGGGAATACAGCTTTAATTAATGGAGACTAGCGCGTCACCATAGGTACTCAGCCTAGGCTTAGAGTTGAGAGAGTGGCTCTAACCTTTAAACGGCAAAATGCCTTTAAAATATTATTTGGACGCCTACTCCAGGGTCAGGAAAGCCATTAACGCAGTAGGTGTCCAATCACTGACATGCCATTCTAATCTGATCTGAGAGGCTCTGAGTTATGACCCTAAATCTCAAGGATATATATCTCGCGTGATTTGAGCAATATTGATAACCAGCTAACTGAGGTCTTAGGATTATTAATTGACTAACAATGTAAAATACACCTTTAATGGCAGTGGTCCTAGCACAACTCTAATAAGCTCAGAGGTGTGAAAGGACAAAATAAACTAGATCAAATATAATATAACATCTCAACTCAACTTAAACTAATAAAATCGTAGTAAAATATGTTTTCAAATAAGCTGGTCAAATGCTAAAAGGAGAATGAAATCGTAGCAGGAGAATTGGATAAAAAGAACGAGCAATGCGAATATCATTTCATTGGCTGTCAATTTAACAGTTTTACACTGGTATTAACGAAGGGGGTAATGATAGTAGTAAACATTTCGATCCTCAATAAAAATGAAGGCACCAACAAATAACAAAATAACCACGAGGCTGATTATACTCGCCGCATCACTTCCTGAGGAGGACGAATCTTGATTACACTCATTTACAGATGGTGTTCACTTTTCCGTTTCCAATGTAAAATTACCTTTACATTTTTGGACGGAAACATCAAATAACTGCAGGTTTGAATTGAAACAGTTTCACCCGGTCTCTAAGTTGGTTTATTTGTAGAAACCGCGTCGGTATAGCTAGGTAATCCACCCTGAAAAAGAAACATGTAAGAGATTTATGATACATTATTCTCGTTAGGTCTTTAGGCAACTGGTAAACAGACATGTCCTGTAGCGGTACCTATGTGTGAAAGTACTATTTGCATCATTTTTTTTTTAAAAAAAAAGGCGAATTGATAGTTTCCGATTAGTAAAATATAAATGGATCTGGCTTTGTCAATCGAAATGTATTAAAATGTTTAAATTCAGGGGACGCCAAATCCCTCAGAAATATGGTTGCCGGTCGGGCAACCAGGATTTTAAAAGTGGTTGCCCGGGAACAGTATATGGTTGCCCAGTACTTTCTTTGGTTAAAATCTAGAGACAAATTATTTAAAGAGATTAATTTGAAATAAAAGAGTAGTAATGTTACATGTTAATGAATGAGCTCTGAACTCAAATACTGAAATTACATTCAACCAATTCCAATGGAATCTGATTTGTAATTGATTAAAATGCAAAGTTACATTCCACCTTTGATTACATAGTACAGTCCGCATTTGCTATGTATATTGCCTCATATCAACCCCACCTACTTTCCAAATCTTACCCCTGATCTCCCAATATCAATGTAGATATTAACTGTTTGTGCACCCTCCATAATTGAAAGGATCTCTCTTTTTAAAAGAAATGTGATGTGTTTCAGGAAAATGAGTCATAAGTTGCAAAAAATAGATTCTGAGATTCCAATATATTTGAAAAGATGAGATCAAGTCGATTCCAATGATAGTAATTAAACTAAACAGTCTAATGATCCAATAAGTATTTCTAGATTTTAAGTTTGATATTTTTATTTTGGAAAAAAAAGTTTGCAATATTTTTGGGGGGTAGTAAACAGTAAAGTAACCAAATATAGTCCATATAAGGACCTTTAAAACGAAAGGATATGTTACATACATTGTCCTGAAAATTGAGAGATCGATCGATACATATATAGGTGATGAGCTCTCAAAAAATCAGAACATTCCAATGAAGTGATCTTGTAAAATAAACACTTTCAAAAATATTATTTTTGCGACTCATTTTCCTGAAACACATCACAGATGTTATCTGTAGCACAATTTCGGGAGACCCAATATTCTCATGTACACAAGAAAACAGGAGCATTACAGATCAACATTTAGAGACAAATTTTGTATCAATATACTAAATATAAAAGGTATAGTGATTACTTCAGAACACATGCCTGCCACTCAGACCTCAAGAAGAGGTGGAGTGTTGCGGTTCGCAGATACTAGATTCACAATTTCATAATTAATTTCAATGGCAGGATGACAACACTTGCCACTCAGACCCTAGAGAGATGGTAAATTCCTTATACATCAATGCAGGATTATAAGAGATATACAGTTACTTTATGTAGCATAGTAATTGCACATGTTGTGGCGAAAAAGATATTTTTTAGCCTTCTTTTACCGTACAGTAAGAAACATAGGATCTTCGAAAATTTTAACAGAATTCCAGGCCCATAATAATTTCCTAGGCTCTTCGACCAAATTGCCCATTTTTCAGGCCTTGAATTTATTTTAAATAGTGTGCAAAGCTGTTCGAAAATATTACTGATAAAAGAGATAAGTGGCTATATTGATAGCATCAAGCTATAACGAAAATGATTTAAAGGTATACGCGGGTGTTCAATGGAAAAAAGATTGGTCGGTGATTTTTTCATGAAACGTTCAGGGATCATTCCTGACTACATAAGAAAGCAAGAAATGAAAAAAAAAGTATATCTCAACGACTTATTTTTTTTTCTACAGCTGCCTGAAAATAACAGTGCTTTAGCATTAAAGTCTATGGGAAAATGTGTTTTTTTTCACGTTTCACTATATAAAAAAAAATTGATCGGTGACTTTTCATCAAAACTTTCTACACATATATTTGGTGTATCATGCTACTGATTTATCAAAAAAAAACTATACGTTGACGGGGTTAAAAAAAAGTTATGGTCATTTGAAGTATAAAATAACCAATAAACATAAGCATAACCAATACAAATGAATCTTAAAAACATGACTCAAAAGTGCTGTAATGTAAATAAACCCTGTAGATATTGGAAATCGTGCACAAATACATCTCAACTTATCATGATAACGAAATATTTCAAAGAAAAATAGGAGCCGCTAGGTGGCGTGGGCGTGGACACCCGCGTATACCTTTAATGGTTTGGGCCAGTTGCCCGCCGGGCAACTGATCATACATTTTTAGTTGCCCAGACTAAAAATGTGGTTGTCCCGGGCGCCCGGGCACCCGATTTGGCGGACCCTGATTTAATTATAGACAACTTACGTCTGTATCCTTCATGTCGTATTGGGCAGACATGGCTTCAAAGTATCCCGGAGGGGCAGAGGGTGCCGGTGTGGAGGAGTCATTCGAGGCTCCTGAGACACCGAAAAGTGGTTGTGTAGGACCGAACCCAGACATGGGTGGCGGGGGAGCGGCTGGACTTGGGTAAGATGGAACTGCCGTTGGGTAGGATTGGTTACCAATGATATTTGTAGAACTGCTGCCTGTGTAGCCTGAGTAACGGCCCGTAGTGCTACCAGCAATCACTGGCCCTATATAACAAAGCATGGGCATATCTAAGCATACAGTCATAAAGGCAAGGTAAAAGAAACAAACGGGAAGAGATAACGGTAAAAGAATAAGTCATCTAAGGTAAACTCTAAATAAATAAGGCCAAGGTACTGACAAAGGGGAAGAGATAACGGTAAATGAAATAAATATGGCCAAGGTAAGTTTCCTAAGTCTTAAGATTCGAGGTTTTATTAGCCAAGTTGTTACATGTTATTGAAGTTGTTCCAACGTTTCAAGAGTCACAACTCTCTCTTTAGGAAATCTAAATAAATAGTGTTATTCAATGAAATTAAAATCAAACGAAGTAATATTCTATGAAAGAACAACACACACGAATTTTTCTACTACACACTTTGGGTCGTGTGTTCCCTTTTACAATATCGTGTGCTGCTGGTTCTGTTAAACAGAGTAAATATAATCTACTTGATCTGGTTGTTATTGCTTCACCTCCCCAACGATACCGAGGAGTCACTACACATGGATGTAAAAGTCAACCAAGGCGTACCTTCGTTTGTGGTGGTTCCTGATGTGCCTTTACTCTTCGCAATACATGCACAGCACCCGACTATTACGGCCACACTGATAAGGATAATGGGTATGAGATACCAGGGCCACGACCCGCTGCTACGACTCCCAGAGGAGTCGGGTGTGTAGGTTGGATCTGGTAAGGTAAACACAAAAACTAGCTATAGCAGAGTATGAGAGATTTTTTTTGTCTGACATTACTAGACTGAACTAATGTACTTGTTCCAATAACGAGACCCAAGAATTGCTTCTAGTGTATCATTGATTAGGAAATAATTACTACTAATGATAGATCATTGCTACTAAAATAGATTGTAATAAGTTGTATAAGCTGCTCGGGGCATAAATGTAATAATAATGAAGCAACTCACAGTTACAGCCTCTCTCGTCTGTTCCATCTAGACAATCATTTATATTATCACATTTGTCATTCGATGAATAACAGCCAGTGCCAGTGCGACATTTATATGGTCTACGCGTCATACAGCCTGGTTCCGCTATCAAGTATATAAAATAGAACAAAGCATGTAGTCATATTACGACATATACAAATGTGCATCAGATATATATTGTCAATCCTCATGATTGGACCATGATTGGCCAGAAAATAAAGAAATTTGCACACAAAAAAAGAAAAAAGATGGACAGTCATAAAGTTATGAAAAGATTTGAGGTCAATTGTGCCTAATATCTTCATATACACCCTGCGATAATAGATCTCAACTATATGTCAGCTGGAAGTTGGAAGTTCAAAACTTACGGCATGTTTCGTAACTTTTTATGCATCCGTCATTACATTTCTTTTCATATGACCGGCATTCCCCAGCTGTAAAGAATAAGAAAGGAGATGTAATATTCAATTGTAAAACAGAACTCAAACAAATGGTAAGTGTATGGGCTAAAATGATAGAGTAGATCATTTATAAAATTGGAAATAGGAACTATTTGTGAAAGACTGGAAAACATATAATACACCTATCATGAATTAGAGTTGATTAAATTGATCTCATATGGCAGACAGTGATCTTAAAAGTTGCATTCCCAGCTATTATGACAAAGACAATCTTACCGAATGTACTCATATTATGACTTATAGGACTGAATTTATCAATATTCTGCTGCTGATTTGTGTTTATACACGAATTTGAAGCCAAATCGGCCAAGCGAAACAGCCGCCGATGATAAATATATTTAAATAAGTGAAGTCATCATAGGAAAGGATTCGAGCGAGTCCTCCAAATACAAATAAGGACGTTGTAGAAGCCCTGTAGCAAAAACAACCAGACAATGACTTTAGATGGGTTGGAAAAGAATGGGCTCAGTGGACTTGGGGGCAGTCAAGACTCAAACCGATGCATTGATTACAGTAAAACTACTTACGGCAAGGGTCAAAGTAGTAAGTACAACTTCCATCTTTACATTTAGTTTCGTAAGAAGTGCATTCTTCCCCTGAAACAAAAACAAAAGGAAGCGGTTAGATTGAATGAGTTTAACAATTATAAGTGACAATATTTTCGCGCGAATGTTAAAAATATATATTACATGCTATTAGCGACTGGGCGCAATTCTTTATTTTCCGTGTCTTGACCCCACAAATACATGGGCTGAAGAGGGGAAAAATAATTGGCGTGGTTTAACTGTGATAAATATTTGATTAGTTGCCAGTACTTCCACGGCAGTGCATCTCAAACCGATTACATGTATACAACAGGGCAATACATGTTAGTATGCGTTTAAATACATGTTCCATCTCCATTTCTGTATGGCTTAGGCTCTGAAGGGCATAATTATATAATACTTAAATATAATACATTAATAAATTTATTAAATTAGTTAACCTGGACATGATCGGCCGAACTTGACACATGAGCCATCAGGACATCTTTTCGTAAAGCAGGGGTCTGCAAAGCGAAAACAGAGAATAGTTTATGCGATTCATCATCATGCAAAATATGTAGTCATATGGACAACTAAAAAGCCACCGCTTTAGTTTGTCTACCAGTTGGCAGAAATCTACCCATATTTTTTTAACCAAATATTAAAAAAGTACCATCTGAAAAACAAGTACATAATCTTTAACCCAAAACTATAGGTTTGAGGCACATGGGAATCGTTCGATTATACATGTATAGTGAGATATAATATATTGAACACTGCATGGGTAGTCCGGCACACACTTTTCAAGACAGCTAATTAGAAGGTCAGTCGATAGATATTTTGTTAGTTATTCCATGGATCTTTCCGATGACACTTGGACAAAGATGTTGTTCCATGGGATGGCTGTGTAGGTTTTTATTTTCCCTTCTGTGCCAAATGAAACAAAAGCTCTTCCAAATACTACAAACGTAAAATATACCGAAACTATTCAACAGTTATCATAATGTTTCTATGTGAACTGTTTATCTTATTCTTATTTGATGTTAGATGTTCTCATGAAGTACTCAGAAAAGCAACATACAGTTTACTCGTTTTTTTTAGACTCAAGTTGGGCGATTTGCTAGGACTTAACCAACTAGATTCTGCTCCGAGCTCATTACATAAACATCGCTATGACCAAAGCGTTACCAAGGCTAGCAAGCTTTCAAACAACAGTAGTTCACAAGCAAGCGTGAAGGCATGACACAAAGTTTACTACTGCTAGTATTTATTTGATTTTAAAATACTTGTCGCAGAAGTAAAATGAGTTGTATTTCTTGACTTAGCCATGATGGATACTAGTAGTTAAATCTCTTTTAACGCGATCAACATTTCAATAAGAAAACCTATTCGTCCTTTTTTTGTTAGTGGCGAGCCAAAGTTCATACATATGTATTGTAGGAGTGGGGCTATACATGTATACCAATTAATTATTCACAATTGACAAAAAGTAGTTTTTGTATAGATGTGTAGTGAGTTGTTATGCAAGAGCTAAAACAATAACAAAACAATCACATTTTCACACACGTTATATATGGACCTAGCTTCAAGCTGTGTTAGTTATGAATACGTTATGTATATTGATCAGAAGCTGAGATATAATTAGTAATGTTAAGCGCATGTATGACGGTTCCTAGATAAATCTATGCGGTGCAATTTGTCTTGTTTGCTTTGTAGATAACGTTCAAGCTATAGGCCTACTATGCGTGTATACAATTCCATGGCTATATAAAATACATACATTTTGAATTATTTTCAAACTAAATAAATTAAAATATATATAATATTCACACAGACCAAACAGTTATTCCAATCAAGGAAATGAAAGCGAAGCGAGATGTGAGAAGCTAGATTAATCAATTATTGTTAAGATGCTTTCCAACTTATAAATACACCTCCACCAAGAATAGTGGGGGTCTCGCATTCCTACGTACCGAGCGTGTAGGTAGGAGATGTCGTGCTCTTAGTGGTATTTTCTATGAGAAGAACAAATGAACAAACACGATTCTTTGAAATATATGAAATACAAATCTGAACATTCTCCAATTACAGCAGATGCATGCCTCTAACAAGATGGTCGCTGTTTCTTGAAGTTATTTCAGCAGTCATAAGTTTCCAAAATTGAATACCAAATTTTTTAAAAACAATACCGTACTTGAATAATGGTAGGTCTGCCAGCTTTAAAATCGATTTTACCACTTTGTGGGAGCCCAGCAAGCGACGAAGACGTTAATTACAACTTCAAAATTGTGTACCCTATTGTTACACTTGACTATCGAGCTACAACAACGCAAATCTCAAAATAATTTTGAACCATCTTAGAACTAGCCTACATGGTCATAAAACTTATTGCAAAACCTTTCAATGATTGTACCAGTATCAATATGTTGTGTCACTGACAATTTGTCTTGTTTGCTTTGTAGATAACGTTCAAGCTATTGATATACAGTGATTACTCTGGATATACAGAATCGTATGTGTGTATACAATAGCCAAGATTCGGAATGGGACATGATGACTGGTAGACTGGGGCCAGAGTAGAGGAGGATGGGTAATTTTGACCGGACGAGGGGTCAAGCCACCTGTGTTTACATTATGAGGGTGCAGGTTTCAATGGACCCAGAGAGGGCCCTTCATTAAATGTAATTTTAGAGACAGAAAAACATTTAATATTGCCACAAAACTTTAGGATATATGAGACAACAACATGCCCTATCTTCATCTTACTTAATGTTCCTTTAATAGTTATGGAAAACAAATAACAGAACAAATGTGTGTAGGTGCAGGTTGAGTGCATGATGCATGCACCCGCACTGTGTTTGAGCGGGTGTGTACCTACAGCTGTGGTCAGTGCCCCACCCACTCTCAGATAGGCCCCGGTGCCTGTATGAAATCAGTGCCAGATGTGGTATTTCGACCTAAAGATAGCGTTTCGGTTCTTGCCTATTCCATGGTTATATAAAATACATACATTTTGAATTATTTTCAAACTAAATAAATTAAAATATATATAACATTCACACAGACCAAACAGTTATTCCGATCAAGGAAATGAAAGCAAAGCAAGATGTGAGAAGCTAGATCAATCAATTATTGCTAAGATGCTTTCCAACTTATAAATACACCTCCACCAAGAATAGTGGGGGTCTCGCATTCCTACGTACCAAGCGTGTCGGTAGGAGATGTTGTGCTCTTAGTGGTATTTTCTATGAGAAAAACAAATGAACAAACACGATTCTTTGAAATATATGAAATACAAATCTGAACATTCTCCAATTACAGCAGACGCATGCCTCTAACAAGATGGTCGCTGTTTCTTGAAGTTATTTCAGCAGTCATAAGTTTCCAAAATTGAATACCAAATTTTTTAAAAACAATACCGTACTTTAATAATGGTACATCTGCCAGCTTTAAAATCGTTTTTACCACTTTGTGGGAGCCCAGCAAGCAACGAAGACGTTAATTACAACTTCAAAATTGTGTACCCTATTGTTACACTTGACTATAGAGCTACAACCGCGCAAATCTCAAAATAATTTTGAACCATCTTAGAACTAGCCTACATGGTCATAAAACTTATTGAAAAACCTTTCAATGATTGTACCGGTATCAATATGTTGTGCAGATCGACGGGCGAATTTGTAGTTGTACAGTAACTTGAGGAGAAAACCGTTGCTTACCTCCACATGTAAAACCTATGGACAGGGAGAGGAGGACGATGGAACACAGCCATATATGTGGTTCAATCATTTTGTCGAAAATATATATCAGGTTACCTATGAGTATGAAAAAAGGAGACGATATTTATTATGAGTACATAACCTTAGCACATAAACAAACAGCAACTATCATATTTTAGTATTTTTGCTGTAGCCTACGGTATGCTATTAATTAATTACCATTGGTCAATCTAAATCTAAATCATTGTCTAGAGACTAGACTTATAAATAATTTTCTTGATGCTGTGGATGGACAACAAATCAAAGTCTTTGACAAAGGAAATGGTAAAAAATTAACTAGGGACAACCAGGAACAACTGTTTGAACAGTTCTACAGAAGGTTATTGAAATGTCCAGGTATTGGTTAATGGCATAATGATCCTGAACATTGTTGAAATTCAAGCATATGTCAAAAATATCAGGAGCTCAGTGGCAAGTGTCACTTTAATAATATATAGCCTATATACTAGGCCTCGACTTTCCCAGCGAGGCCTATCATTTTACAAGCAAATCCCCCAGGTCTTTTTTGGATCACGACGGCGCACGCCCACACCTTCAGCTAGTCTTTAATGAAAGTCAATAAAAGTGAAATGCGTTTAATTTACTGTGTCCGTCCATGCCGTACCCTTTTAATCAACGTTTTTGTATGCTGAATGGAAGCAATGGTCGCCTCCTCATGCATGCAGCCATGTTGACCCTGTGGGCCAAAGCCCAATGGTTTTATGAGGGTTAACTGTCCGTCCCAGCTCCAGGGGTGCGGGAGGATACGGAGACGGAAACTCTGTCTAAATATAAATAATGCCCTCCTCACACTATACGCATCCGACGAGTTGTAGGACTTACAACTCCTTACAACTAGTTTTCCAGTTGTAAGGCCCGTTTTTGAGCTGTTGTTGACGACAAAACTCAAGATTCAAATGTTGAATCGAATCGCATAGTGTGAGCGCCAGTCGTGACGCTTACAACTCGGACTCAGCGAGTCGTAAGACTTACAACTCGGAAAACAGAAAAAAAATTAGTTGGGCTATCCGTTACAACGTTGGTTGTAACGGTGATATGCACAAAAATCACTTTTTTGGCCTGTTTTTAGCAGGGTGCTCCCGATTCAAGTCGGCTAGTGTGAGATGGCTGAAGTCTTCAGTTGTAAGTTGTAAGTCGTACGATCAGTCGGATGCGTATAGTTTGAGGCGGGCATAATACAGTCAAGTAAATACACAAACTGTTTATCCAGAACGTAACCGCACAAGGTATTTATTTGTAGGAAGTAAATTGGTTATATTTATTGGTTATATTTCACCAGATCTGAACGCTTTTAGATTGTTTTTATATTTAAAAATAAAGGATCGTACCCCCCCCCCCCGTCTCTATCCCTCCTACCTATAATATCCATTTGATTTAGTGTTAAATACCGTAGACGTACACACCACAACGTGCTGTGTACGTCAACGCCACCCGCCCTTTAAAGTTAAACATATAAACACTACAGCTATCCATTTCGAATATATCCCATTTGCCGGTTATGTTTATCAGCGTATGGTGGCGAGCGTGGGCAGCAGTGCATATGAGTAGCATGGGGCGGGAATGGTGCTACTTTCAAACGTTCTGTGCATCTTTCTGGTGGCTAAATCTGCTTATATCTTTGTTGATATACAATAATGACGTATCAATTCCAGTCAAAATTGTGAGGAAAATGTCTTTAGAGTGTCATCATTGCAGGTAAAATACGCGGGGGAGCACATTCGTAAGGGCAAACAGGGGGATAAGTATCAATCTCTCTCTATTAGCGTGAGGACCCGTAATGGTGGGTGTGACGTTGTAATGGGTAGTGATCCTGACGATTGGCAGCTTCTTTCAGAAGCGGTTGTCACGGAAGAGTCCAGAAAGAATACCGCTGGATTGGGTTGTGTGGGCATGTGACTTTTAGGCTAGTTGCTTGTATAAATGTGGATTGTTCACATTTGCCGACACACACCCCTCCACCCAGCCCCGTCCTACCTAGTGTCCCATACACACACCGCCACTGGCGTCGTGTGTATGGGACGTTCATGCCTGCATGCAGGTTGATGTAAACACGCATGTACGGTAGCGGCCGTAGCGGCTTTTCTCGGAACTAAAACGTGGCAATGCCGATCGATTCAAATCATATTTCATGACTTGGTGGTGGTAAATGGGCTTATATCTTCTTTTCTAGACAATATTGTTCCAGTAATCACTAGCTAATATCGTTGCTTACTAATATACGGTAGGAGTGAGCGCGGAGAATAAGCTCAATAAGCATGTATTTGGTGGGCAGAGACAGCAGCAATTCCCTTTGCTTCTACTATGTGCGTAGGACCGTGATAACCGGTACAACTGCTCCAATTTTTGTGACTAGCCGGTGGCGGCTTTTTTCAAAAGCGGTATGGTAGTTGCGGGAGAGTCTAGCAGAGGTCGCACTGGGGTGACTTAGACTAGAAGAATACAAGTTACAACTTCAGCATTTTAGGAGGTGATATTATTGTCTATTGAGTAGACAGAATATTTTTAAATAGGCAATGTATATCGATACGGTAGGCCTATATCTATATACAATAGCCTACATAGAAATACAATAAAAATGAAACCGTGTCATCTGTGTTTTGGTTCAATAACTTCTTCAGACCCCCTGTTTGATTTCTCTGTTTACAATATAATTTCTGTACTTTACTGAGCTAAAGATAAAGGCTTAACTAAGTGCCTTAACTATGTCATAATTTAACTTGTCTCTAGATCAAGACTAGTCTAGTACGGTTCGTCATAACTTTTAAAAGTTACCAATTACAGTTTACACAACGTCAACGTTGTAAGTAAACCTTACCTTATTTATCAAACCAGGATGGACTTATATTCCGAATGAAACATGTCAACACTACAACTCCGCATTACCCCACATGGGTAATTTCGCGATGATGATCAAATAGTACATGCAGGGGCCAAGGCCTACTGTATTTGTTTTTTCTAAGCTCTCGTGACTATTACCGTACTCATCCCTTTTATCGCCCAATGAAATACTGTGTGGATAGAAAATGATGGTAATATACCAAGGTCACTTGATGCCACTCACCTTCACATACACAAATCGATGTTAGAACTGTTTATGCATACCTCGAATATCTAAAAAATATCATATATCATTATCAATTTGCTTGTTAAAGCAATGTCCTTTGGTGCAGTAAATCCATACAATCTTAGGCAAATATCCGGGACATGCTACAACGCCACCTAGTGGGAAGAGTTACACTGGTTTTTAACAAAACAAAAGCAGAAAATCGTCCCTTTTTTGCTATTCTTGGAAATGTTTGGCCCATGGTTTTGTCCCCCAAAGAGTAAGAATGGTTTTTGCAGTATTTATCAGGATTGGAATTGCTTACAAATTCACCAGCTTTCCAAGAAAGTCGAAATTATGGCATGCCTTTTGACTCATTTGAGTGCTGCCTTATTATACAGTAGGTGGCGCCATTGCATGCCTCGTTCTGATATTGGCCATCGTGTCAATAGTGACCAGAGCCAACAAGAACAAGTTTAAGAGTGAAATTGTGGTTCCTTTAAGAAATGTGAGGTTGATGATCCTGGATCAATGATGGCGAAACAGAGATGACGGGGGATCCTGTAGGCCTGGATCTATTCAGAAAGGTGACTACCTTTTTCTATTTCTTAATCTTACCAGTGGAATCGCCTCTCCTCTGAGACCTTAGACTTCGTACATAGGCTTTTAGGCCTAATTTAGTCTCTCTCAGGTGAAGTCAGGACAAGATTCGTCATTCAGACTCATTTCACTTCCCTGATATTAAGTTTAGGTTTTCGCTAAACTGGCTAGCTAACCTGTAGACTAGACTTCAATTGTCTTTGGTTGGCGATGTGCCCAGACACTTTTTTAAACATACAAATAATCCGCAAGTAAGATTTCCTTGCCTTTCGGCTTTGGACTGTGCTCGTTATAATGTTAACCTTTTATGCGTAGGCCTACCGGTACGGTATGGGGCCCATTTATTTAATTTTATATAAGATAAAACGTAATTGATATGTATTGTCCTAGTGATACATATTACCGTACTCTAAGCTTTAGCCTAATATAAGTGTAATAGTACCAATATGAATTAATATATAGGCTAATACCAGAGCTATATGTATAGCTCTGCTAATACTAATTATTAATTTACCTCCCATCATGACCCATGGCCATGTCAATGCCATGGATGATGGATGGGAATAATATTATGTTGAATATCCATGTGCACCTCTGGGTCCACTCCAGATAGAGCCCGTGGTGGTGATACAAACTAGAATGGGAAAAGATCATCAAAGACGTTAAAACTTTCGGAGGAATCTCCTACGGCTATACGTTCTACATTATATAACGTAGTATCTTCTGACATAGGTGTATTTATCAATTCAGTTGACATTTTCTCTACTCTGGAATTTCAGCCATAACCTATACGGTCCTGTAAGGCTGTATACCATCTAACAAGCTCTCAACTCTTGACTCTGTGCCAGGTGTTGCACTTAAGTTAAGACTAAAGTGTCTTGATCATTGATGACTATAGTAATGTGCACATAATGTAGTAGGCTATGACTATGTAATGACACGTGTGCAGCATGATGGAGGAACCTCCTTGAATTTGTAACTAAGCAATTCTTTCCCCGTAAACCTATAATATGCCTACAGGTAGCCTATCCGTGCAATATGACAGCTATTGAATGATTAAATGAATGAACTCAGAACTGTCACGACCATAATTCATGCTAAAACATTAGTTTTGATAATTAGGCCTACCTAAGATTATCATTAATGTCCTCTCATGTAAACCTATATTATAAGCCTATGTTACTATTATCACATGTAATCTCACTGTTCTTATATCAACGTACTATATGGACATATTTCTATAATTATGAATACCGGTAAATCAACAGGTTCCTCACATTATTCTATCACGTAATTTAGGCTACGTAAACAGGCAGGTCCGCCAAGTCCGTAAACATTGGTAAAGGGTTAACTTGAATCAATATTATTATTCATTCAAGCATGTCGTACTTGAAGTTTTGTATGACTGTAACAATGATATGTTTTTAAAAAATCACTATTTTATATTGGTATTTCAACTTGTTTTGCTTGAACGAAGTGAAAAGTCACTGTGTCACAGTATGTGAACTTTTCGCTGAACAAAAACCTTTTTTTAGAGGGGTATGTGCGTATGGGTGGTGGGGGCTGGCGGGGGAAAAGTCACTGATGTGGGCTATTTCAAAGCAAAGGTAACAGACATAAGACATATCCAATAGTTACCGGCCATACAAACACCGTATTACTTATCTGAGCTCACCTCTCTTTATCTATTGTTGCGTCAAACTGCCTCACGCTATGAGTGATAAAAAGGAATTCATTGATGATAAACTGGACTTTCCTATCTCAGGTACCCGGTAATCTATTGACTTGGTAGTCGTATTATAATATAAATACTAAAGGCATAGTGGGGGCCTACCCGGCTACCCACATTACATATGATACCTGCCTAGGGGGAAAGTGCAGCTGATCTCTGCTGGTACGAAGTGTGTTTTTATTTTGTCTTTAGTTAGGGATTTGTAAATATAAGCATAGGCCCCTATATTTTTCAATCACCATTTGTCTCAGTAGCAGAATGCATATTTGCCCATTTAAATCATGGCCTACTGATTCTGAATATTTCTCTCATTATGGTAGATATTCTTCTGAGCGGCTAGACAAAGTATTCGTCCCCTTGCCCTTATACTTAGTGAGCTACATGATTTTATTTTTAAATATTTTATGCAGCCAGGAATGAACGTAATGTTATAACTAGGATAAGTCCTATAAAGTTTAAAATACTAGCAGTAGCATTAGTCTATAGTTAGGCACAGCAGTGGGCAGAAAACCATGGCTATTCCTTGAACATTGAATTAAACCCGTGAGCCTACGCCATAATGTTCTTCATTGTACTGATTCATGTATTTCATACTTGATTATTATTGTTTGACTTGTTGTATAAACTTCCTGAATATAAAAAAAATGATGGGGTTCTGGAGTATTTCCACCGCTTTTCACCCCATCCCGTTTCACATTGTCTTATTGAGCTAATAAATATAAGTAATCTCTTCCCTATTCCCCAAAGGAGGTTATTCTTTTGATCGAAAACTTGGAATATGATTCTAGCCTGTCCACATAAACCAATACAAATAGAATACGTGTCTATTCCTTAGTACATCATAAAGGATCATTATAGGCACCTCATGGTATATCTAAATGTCAGAAACAAATATAAGATTAAAGACTTTCTAAGGTAATCTGTCATCTTTATGCCCCCTGATTGATTAAGACAATGTCACATACATTCATACCACTTGAAGAGAAGCGAGAATTTTGACAAATTGTTTATTTACTTATTTTCTTAGGATGGATATCGACGAGGCCCTGACCAAAGTGGTCGGAGAATTTGGTCCAGCTCAGCGGCGCTATTTCTACGTGCTGGTATGGGCTACCGTGATATCTTCCATGCAGACGTTACACATGGTGTTTATCGGGGCTGAACCAAAGGATTTCTTGTGTTCTCATGGGCCGAAACAATCACCGGGTTGTCCCAAGCCCGGTGAAACATGTGCCCAATATTTATTTCCTCGCGGAGAATTTACTTCGATTGTTTCAGAGGTTGGTATTTAATTACACATATGTACACTTAAAACAATTACAGAATGTTTCCTCTATGGATCTTTGGTAGCTTCAAAGTTGTGTTTACATTATAGCCATAGGAATTATATATACATCTGCTCGGTCTCCTAATTCATATCTAAGGCTCCACAATATAGAGAAATAAATCCATTGGTTTTGTTTTTAATATTCCATTCCGATCCTCACTTCAAAACCTTATACTAACTCTGGACGCTATGGATTAACTGTGTACGCTTCTCATTTCACCAACTCATCACGTTACTGTCTCTCATCTTACAGTGGAGTTTAGTATGTGACCAGAGTTATAAGGTCGGTATGGTGCAGACAGCCTTCATGATTGGAGTGATGGTCGGCACGCTCGTCTTCGCTGGCTTAGCCGACCGTCATGGCAGGAGAAAGTGTTTATATGGAACCCTTGGTGCCCTCCTCTGGTGTGTGTTGGCGGGTGCATACGCACCTTCATACTATGTGTACATATCTGCACGCTTCGTGACAGGAATCATCACAGGTGGATGGAATCTTGTCAGCTTTATTATGGCCACCGAACTAGTAGGACCTTCAGTGAGAGGGTTTTGTGGAGTTGCCTTCCCTACCGCGTTTGCCATAGGAATCTGTGTGTATTCTGGAATGGCTTACTTCATTCGGGATTGGAGGATGCTCTCCCTCGCCTGTACTGTGCCGTGCTTAACTGGATTTTATTTTTATTGGTTTGTATTGTGTCTTTGTTTTCTCAGTAAATGAATAATTCTTAAATTTCAACGGAGCCTTAATTAGGTTGCCTTTTATTTGTCTATATCACAACAGTTGAATGTTAACAATCGACAGCTCTTTCAAAATTGCCGAGCAAAGACAGTTTCAGTCAAAAGTGTCATCGCCTTCATGGTATTTTGTTGACGTAATTTTATATAATTTTCCTCTATTTTCTTACAATATTATATGTATTGCAGGCTGAGCTTAAAAACATCTTTGGATAGTATGCATAAGGCTTGTCTATAATATGACAGTCTGTATCACCAGGATGTGTTTGATTTGTTTAAATTTACCAAGGAATATATGCCACTGAACTTTTAAATTTTATTTTTTTTACTAAACTGTTCACTTTGATTCAGGTCTTTCCCAGAGAGTCCCCGGTGGTTTTTATCTCGCGGTAAAGTTAAAGAAGCTTCCAAGGTATGAATTACATCCCATATCAATGACTTAATTTTAATGTTAAAATCAATACTTTTTACAATAAATGCTTATGCATGAAGATAATTCAAGCCGCTGGAGTATTTTCTATATAGTTTGATATAATCTTTTGATGAGCTTTTATCATTGTTTACAGATTTTGGAAGTTCTCACTGAAGATAATTTTGGAAAACCACCTAGTGTTCCCATAGTACTTAAAATACCCTCCAAAGGACCTGGTGCTGCTACTAAATCCCAAGGAAGTTACAGAGTTGTCATTTGCCATCCTAAATTACGATTAAGGACATTCGTGTGTTGTGTAACCTCGTAAGTAACCTTTCACTGCTAACAATTCTCAATATAGCTCTTCACAACAGTCAGTCTGTCGGAGTATTTTCTTTTACTTCATGAATAATAATTAATATGTAATATTATATGTAATCAAAGATAATGTACTAGTATCTTTGATGTAATAACGAGGTTGGATAATGTTACAAATAAAACAAACCCTTCAAAGTGTGCGTCAAGCTAAAATCTGAATCACATTGGTGTGTGATAGTAAGAAAATACTCTCGATAAGATAATAATCTTGATGTAGGATTTAATCTATTACTATATGAAGATTTTTTCCTCGAAATGAAACGTATCACATGCGTGAAATCCTCGGGAAATAAAACCTGTTTTGGGTTGGTCCTTTTAAAAACAACATTTGGTTTATTTCAGGATGGTGGCTAGTGCTGTTTACTATGGAATGACCATGAGTGCTAGTACTCTTGGTAAAAATATCTACATAAGTATCAGCTTAACAGGGTTTATTGAGCTGCCAGCATATCTTATAGCTCTAAGTATTATTGATAGGTAAGTTGATCATTAAATCTTACTTTATAAAATCAGTATATGAAACATGTTTTTCTTAACTTGGAGAACGTAGATTCTGAATTATTCCACCTTAGTCATATATATATAATATTTTACATCTTTTGTTTCAAGCATCTGAGCTGCTGCTATAAATTTACATGTTGAGATTTTATGTTGATATAATTATTCAATAAACGTTGAATAATCGTAAAGAAACATTTAAATGTGGTTTACATCAGTCTGATATATTCTTTTGATAAATATTATTTACTCGGATATCTTGGTATTTCTTATAATCTAAAATGAGAAGACTGAACTGTAACTAGAAAGCAGAGAGAATTATTTTACAATATTATATGGGCACAACGAAAACCACCCATCTGGGGTGAGCGTGCAGCATTTTGTTACCAAACTTGAATACAAATCTGTTTTAAAAAATATGTATCTTGTAAGTTGGCTTTGAATGTGTAATGTCCAAGACCGTCTTCTCCATTTCTAACCGACAAATACTGAGGGGTAATCTTTCTGTTTTCAGCTTAGGACGGAGATTAACCTTTGCTATCACGTTCTTCTTTACTGCATTTCCATGTTTTGCAATTCTGGCTGTTCCATTGGGTGAGGCTTCCTAGCTATAATTCTATCTTTACTATAAATATTAATGTTTCATAGATACGTTATATTAGAAGATAACGCTTTTGAAATTGATATTGTCTTATTCAATTCCACTCAAGTTTAGGACGGCCTTTACGCATGATGTAATGAAACGCTGAACATATCTTCCAATAATTTAACAACTTCAATTTGTGGGAATATCATCGTGTGCTTTTGGTTCCAGTGTTTTCACCGAACGTATCAATTGGACCCGTACCACTTACGGTGGCCCTAGGACTCCTAGGGAAGATGGCCATATCCATAACTTCCTGTGTATCCTTTATATTCGTGGCTGAACTCTATCCAACAACCTGTCGGTACGTATCGATGTCATCCATTATTAGACTAGCCCTCGTCCCCAAGACAGTGTTGTTTGTAGGGCTCAAGTGCAGGTCTAGGTTTCCCCTTTCACCGATAATCTTAGATTCCCGATTCCTCAATCGAGGCAGTAGTGACTCTAAGTGGCTAAGATAGTTAAAATGAGTAGTCATGAAATTTCGTGAAACTTTGTCAGTGTAATCATATATGATAGGTATAGCAATATCTGAAGTTTTGAGTACTAGCATTGCATTTTCATTCAATGATTAGTGAATATGTGTAATGACTGGGTCAGAAGGCTCTATTCATTTTAAATCCATGAGGAAGTGGTGAAACCACAAAATAGTGCTGCCACAGGCTCCAAGTGGTCAGAAATATAGATAACTTTAACCCAGGAGTCTATGGACAACATTTGGTCGAGCCTGGCATTATGTAACTCCAGATGCCAAAGCAACTGCTACTTTGAGATTTCTGCGTGGCTTACAAAAACGATTTTGCTCACTATATTTACCAAATATCTGATTAATATGATTGTTAAGAGTTTTGATATCCACAGGAGTTTGTTAGGTAGGGTAAGGTAAACCAAATACTAGAAAAGGAAGTAGAAATTCCGTTACTCGATAATCTAGCCAACAACAGTTCAATGAGTAGTGATTCTAAAATGATAGATTTTATTTTTTTGAAATTTCGTTTTTAAAAACAATCGAAAGCCATCATTTGCATCGCTTCCTCTCGACAATAATCATGTCGTGTTCATTTAGATATCATTTTCCTTCAAATACATCACCTATCTATCATCACATCATAACACACACCAACATATATGTATTGTATTGCTTGTACGAACAGAAACTTGAAGTATTGGCTCTAAATTCTATATTTTGTATTTCCAGAAACAGTGGCGTTGCGCTTGCGACCATGTTCGCGCGTGTGGGCGGTGCCCTAGTTCCTCTTCTTCTTCCATTGGTAAGCAAGTTATACTTATTCATATTACCCTAAGTAGGAATTTTATTATTAAATTTTAAAAACCCTTTTGGGTGGATTACATCTAAGCAAGCATCTCACGCCGTCTTAAACCTATGTATGTCTCACGCATGTCTTTGTAGCACCCTAAATTGTATCATCTTTATATTATTTGAGCTTTGTTTTCACATAGTATATTTTCAAAAACTTCAGTTTTTTCGAGAAAATTTTCACTTTTTCTCTTTCGCAAAGGTTCCCTTTCTTCTCCAAACTACAATATATATCGTGCAAAGTATGCTTTTTCACCGGTAATTTTTATTGTTCCCTTTCTTCTCTAAACTACAATATATATCGTGCAAAGTATGCTCTTTCACCGGTAATTTTTATTTCACTAAATATTTGTATATGTTTGGAAAACCATGTATTCATCTTGGAATTGGGTTTTCCTTTCAGAGTTTAATTTACCCTTCACTAGAATATGGAGTATATGGAGCCGCTTCACTTTTGTGTGGAGTCATGGCACTCTTACTACCAGAGACAGTTGGGCTACCTCTCCCCGACACCCTAGATGACGTGGGGGGAAACCGCACGTTGGAAACTAAGGCCCCGTTATTAGACAAATCGTAGTATCAACTTACAATTCAACTCAAGCTTAACACATCAAACCACGCATTCAATCCATGCTTGTCATAAACGAAAAAATAACTCACAATATTATATTTATTTTTGATATTTTATTGATTGAAGCTGAACTATGACCACTGTGTGTCGTCGGGTTTCATTCTTCCTATGTGTTCGTTAGTTAATAGTTTTAAATTTGGTTAGACTAATCCCTTGTTCATTTTCTTATAAATCCTAAACCATTTTGTAATTTTGGGGGATAAGTTGCATTTCTTCTTCCGATTGGAAAGACTTTTTAAATCTTGAACCATTTTGCAATTTTGGTGGATAAGTTGCATTTCTTATTCCGATTGAAAAGACTATTTAAATCTTAAACCGTTTTGCAGTTTTAGTCAATAAGTTACATTTTCTATTCCGATTGGAAAGACTATCTCTTGATGTATGTTATCGATTAGACAGTGATAGTTTCTTCCCAACTTGTTATGGGGACCAGCTCCCCCTCAGTTGTTAATCTTTATTACGAGAATGTGGGTTCCTCTTGAAAATGAAGACAACCTATCAAATTATATATTTTTATTCTGGTAAATATTCAATGACCTATTTCTGGGTTACGTTATCGAGGGTTTGTTGTCGGGGTGGTGATCTTTATTAGATATACATCAGGTACATCCACCGGGGAACCCATGTCATATATAGTCATTCTATTTCGATCAGAATGTCTTTTTTATTAGAAATTAACGTGGAACTACATTACAGCGTTTTACAGTAGATTTAGAATACCGTATCGATGAAGTGTTACCGAAATAATAATTGGAAATGGTAAATTACGCTCGGCTCCTTGTATATAAATACATTGATTTTATTTCCATCTGAAAATTTAACCTTTTTATCTCAAATCAATTCTGTGGGATCAGTTGTTCTGGGCCTAGTGCCTGAGAACAGAGTAATTCATAATCGCATCGATTAACTATATCAATATTATTAGGGAGTAATATGATTGTATTACGTTTGTATGGGTGAAAGAGGGTGCGCATTGCCACGAACCCAGAAAGCAAGACAATCTTGATTGAGATATCGGAACTAATTCTGGTATGATGCAGCTGCTTAATTGAAAACATTCCATGTTCATGGTTATATGCTTTTTGTACTAATAACCATTTCAGATATTATTGGATATGAGAAATAGGGACTTCTAAGCGCGAACAGAAGAGTGGGGAGAATGTGTTCCTGGCCTAAGCAATTTTCAGCTTATATTCTATCCTGGCATTTAATTAAAAATTGTCTATCGTGTTTATTCATACATATTAGAATGGCAATTCTGTGTCAAATGTGGTTACCAAATGTTTGCCCTTATTCTGACTGTTCCGTGTCTCCACTGCCCGTAAAACCCCTTGGCATAACAAAATTAAGAATGAATTGAGGTGAAATACCTAATAGGAACATATTTCACTGTATGTGATACAAACGTGTACATACATAGTTAGGGAATGTTTATGTTGAAGAATATGTGCGTTTAACTTTGTTTAATCGAGGTCACAAGAAAGTGCGCGCAGGTTTAAGCAAAATTTGATACTCACGAAAATGAAACCTATTCTACTTGTCTACCGTGTAGTCTACTATGCGGTTTATATGCTAGCTATCAGTCCATAAGTTATTTTACTCTTAAGGCCCTCGTCCACTAAGCCGATTCTCATGCGATTCTCACGGAATTTAGAGAGAAAGGCGCAAAATTGCATGAAAATCGGCTTTTTTAAAAACTCCTTTTTATTCAGGTTGATGAGCATTTATATCAGGTTAATCAAAGTTGGCAGTAATTAAAGGCTCCCCAGGCTTAGTGGACTAGGAACCTTACCCTACGAAAGGACTGTCTATATTACCTGCTTACATAGTACCTAAAGCGCTTACTCTTATTGTTGTCAAACAACAGGTTTCCGTTTGGGTCTACCTTAAGACACTGCTAAAGAATTCAACCCAAGTATGGGAGACGTTGACTCTCCCATCTAATAATAATGCATTATGTACAATCAGGATGCAGCGAAAAAAATACCAAATTATTTACATTTAAATTGTTCTGCTACATCGCTTCTCCCTTGGTACTTCCTACATATTTTATGAATTGTTATAATAGATACTGTGTATTAAGCGTTTCCATACAAGGCGAGACGTTGCCATGTCCATCCGGGGAAGCAGTATTCCATTTTAAAGAGTGCCATACTAGTATCATTTAGGAAAAAAGAAAACCTGCTATATAGTAGATAATGCAGAATATATTTTTTTTATTTTCCGTGCTCTACCCTGCTACATTTTGATTTAAGGCTTGGGTGTCGAACTTTTCCCCTTTGACATTAATGGTGGGTTAATTTTATAGTTAAATTTAATAGTATTACTATTTATATTTTTATTCCATTGTATGATTGATGAGAAGACGAAATCCTCTACCTGTTTGGAAACGCTAGTAGTAATTTGCCCCATAACTCCAAGTTAAGAATTTAACTTTCCGTTTGTATGGCGTTCGTTGCAATATGGATCGGATATAGCTCTGCTACTTTAGGTATAGATGATTATATACTATGTATATGTTTACTGTACGTTACGATGGGATGACCATGGATAGTTATTTGGAGTCATCAGATCATGTGCCTTGACAGTCTGTTATACCTAACTCTGGGTTAATACTCGTAGTGGTTGTACTTAACCCTAATATCAAGTTTTTATCAGAAGGATATAAATGTACATATATATTCTAAACGATTGATATTTCTAGGATATGATTTTCAATTGTTAACGTATGAATGTGTGATGTTTCTGCTGTTATAAATTGATATTTTTGCATGAATGGACATGCGAATAAAAAGAAGTCGAACTGCATTACAGCCCTTGTTCTTTTGTCTTTTATTTCGCCGAAATGACTGGTCTGTCAAAATTAAAACATGAAATGCAAACTTGTTACCGCTATCCGCCTGAAAGCGTTAATTTCCGAGACTAAATTTATGGCTGATTATTATGATTTCGCTGAGAACAAATACACAAGAACAGATGTGGCAACGTCTGAAACACATCCATGGTGAATATGGCGTTTTTTTCAGTTTTGATGGAAGTAAATGTTATGCCGTAAATGAATTTTAAAAAATGAAAATGTAGTGTTAAAACAAATATATAGGAGGTTGGGCATATGCCTACTTAGTGCAGTTCAAGTCATCCCGAACTGTAATAGATTTCAGATATGCATTTGAGCAGAACAGCTGCTAAAATTAATTGTTGCCCCGAAGAAGTTGAGACCGGCTTCAATATGCCTGTAGCCATGGTGTTTCATTTGGGCATCAAAGTCTGGAAGCCAGTTATATGCGTAGGTACTTGTAGGTACCTGGTCAAGTCTTTAGTCCCCAAAACCAAGTCGGCCCACACTCAAGGCCAGCTCGGCCCAGGGCCAGACCCCTCTACTCATTTAACTGACTAAGGACCACCAATTTTAGGGTTAGGGTTAGTTTTGGTATGGATTTGGATTAACTCATAAATATTTTTATTTCTTGGTCAATATAGAGGCATATAGGTCTAGGCCGAGTTGATCTACTCTATGGGCCGACTTGGTCTACCCCTTGGGCCGAGCTGACCTAGACCGTGGGCCGACTTTTTATATCCTCTAATCGTGTAGATATCATAGTCCAAATTTGCTCCAAACCTTTTCAGGAAATCAACACCAAGTATCATCGATCTTTTCAGTTTTGGTACCACTACAAATGGGATATGTCACGGAAAAAGGAGTTATCGAAAAAATGAATTTTGAGATCATGTTCGAAAAGATGAGATTGTGTGGATTCCAATGATGTTAATATTTAGCAAATCTAAAAAGTATTGATGTTTATGCTTGAAAAAAAAAACTGCAATATTTCTGGGTTGACAATTGCTAGTAAAGTACCTTTTTATACTCCATAGGATTTCCTTAGAAACGCGAGTATATATTTTGTTTTGTTTTAAGATTTTTATTCAGCAAGACATCATGCAATTAATACACTATTCACAGAACAAGATGATTTAAATCATAGAAAAAGTACATCATTTGATAAAGAGATCACATACATAGCACATTACCGTTTAAACAACTATCAATAATATAAAAGGTAATAAACCTTGCAAATCAAGACAATCACGCAGACATTATAACCACATACCCGGGACAGTGTCCTATGCATGACATGCCATGTTCAACGGCAAAAATTCTCCAAAAATACACAAAAAGAAATACATTGAAAAGTCAACGATGAGCAAAAACATTTACAGCGCCATAATCAAATGTGCTTCCATCTATCAGATAATACATTTACCAATAGACTCTGCTCTAAGGAGAACTTGGTTTTAAAAAATATATGTCGCCACCTGGTGGCACATCACGTCAACAGCACAATAGTAGACCAAACAAATAAACAGAATCAAATCAAATATTCGCCATTTCTAAGCGATCTGGGTACACCCATATTTCACTAAACTCACTGAAAAGCCTAAAAAAAACTGTTTTAACCTGGATTTAAAGATATGCTGCTCATCCAGGGTCCGCATCTCTTGTGAGAGGGTATTCCAAAGCCTATATACTATACCAAATAGACTTTTTCTTATACATTCCTTTTGCCAATTGTCAATAATTATAAACTTTATGTGGACCCCTAAAATCATAGTTCGCTGCAGGTCGATCTTCATAATCATGATATTTCCAAAAAAATATTCAGGAAACGTTGCAGACGTCTATATGATAAGGGTAAGAATTTAAAATTCAAATGAATCGCCACATTGGTATTTCTATGTATTAATTTTCTTCCATAAACACTCTGATAAATCCTTAAACAGTTGTTCTGTATAACTTGTAGTCTTTTAACATGCTTTTGGTTTGCTAGTGTTACCAAAATACATCCATATTCCAGGAAAGTATACAATCTTTAAATTTGTATTTATAGGATTTAGAGCAATAGATATCCCAAGAATGAGGACATTCCTACAATAAGATCTTGTGAAGAAAACATTCTATTGATTTATGATTAATTATTGGTAATTTTAGTGATTATTTCGACTTAAAAAGTGGAAATATGTATGAATATTTGTTAGTATTAAGTATTATTTTACTCCGAGCATTGTATTATCGCCACCTGTGACGACGATGTAATAATAATGTCTAAGAATTGTCTATCTTAAATAAGTTTCCAACATGTGGGTACTATAGTTTATGGCAGGGTAATTATAGTGCGGGGATTTCTCTCTGATGTCGAGGTGTGGAAGAAGGAATATTCCATTAGTCCCTGTTAATAGTCTTTCAAACCTAGATGGCATCCTACGCCAGTGATATCCGTGCACGTTAATATTCCAACTGATCTTTTAGAACTCCACCAGTGATATGTATGAATCTGTATGAATATGGGGATGTTGCTTGGTGTGATCCTAAATTTGAGGTACCGATAAATATGTATCTTAAAGATTCCAGTGCACTCTAATTAATACTCAATTAGCACCTACATGCTAATTGATAGTCCAAATGTTGTGATAGAGGATGATCAATATTTACTTAGTGATAATTGATACCCAATTATCACCTGGATGCTAATTAATAAAGAATAACTCGGAACTAGTTGGATCCTGTCTTGATCTTACGATCGCCCAACGGTAACTGGTCTTTATTCTCGGGTACAACATACCTGTCAGGTGTGTGCCTGATCTGCGTGCGCAGCCGTGCCCGGCTACTAGCTCTGGCGTCCCATGGGGAGGCAGGCGTTACGTAACCTTACGTAACAATCAGTTCACATCCCCATGAAAACAGCTGGGCTCGCCTCCCTCGATCCAATTTCGGGGGAAGTTCCTCGTGTCTTATATTTAATCCTCTTCCCTCTAAGCCAGGTCATAATAGCACGTATCAAGTAGGCGACGTTTAATGGCACTTAAAATTAGTAATATCACAAGGCCTTCTGGGAAGAACAACTGTGTTGAGAGTTGGACCATTTTCTCTATTTGTAAAAATTGTAATTGTATGGATGAAGAGAAATAAAAATACTTATATAAATAAAAATATAATATAAAAATACTTATATATATATCTCCCCACTTCCGAAAGGAGCGCTAAACTATACCGGGGATAGCTCTTGCACAGACTAAATATGTGATCTATTCGGATTAATGATTTAACTAATAATCGTGGCGAAGGTACATATCAATAATAAATAATATGGAGATCGATCAGGAATAATAGCAACAATATATTAAAGTCTCACAAATAAATCAAGTTTTGTCACAGAAGTACAGGAGCCTGTATAGCCCGAATGCAGTGATATAGGCTACCTATATATACCTCTGACGGCAGCTCTTATGTCTGAAACGCTAAAAACGATGACTTTATGAAAAAGTAATATGGCGGGGGGGGGGGGGGGGGGGTTCTGGTAAGTCTGAGAAGCAACAATTTTGATTTTCTCCACGAAATTATTATTCACCGTTTTATCTCATAACCCATAAAAGTATTAAAATATAGAATAGAAATGACATTAATAAACTATGCATATTTCCACAGTGAGAAGTAACCCAAAGTTAAATAAAGAACAGGCTAAAACATTCAAAACTATGGTAATCATACACCACATGATTCGACATCAAAATATATTTCATATGAGGCCCTGCATGCTTACTGATGTACGTCCAATGAAACAAATCTTATGTCCATTATTTGGCCATTTCCCCATATAAAAAGCCAATTTTTACCTTTAAAAATGTTGCCATGGTAACTATATAAACTGTATTTAAACCAATATTTTCAGATTCTCGTTTTTGACCCAACCTTAAACAAGCTTCATTTTTTCTGTATCAAATGTTAATAATTCTAGTTTAAGTGTGAAAATGGATGCCTGTGGTAGAAAAAATTCTAAAATTACCTAGTATAATCGATATTTAATCCTTTCTGCTTAGACATCTTTCTTTTGTAGCAAGCAGACAGCGGTGATGGTCACGTGACCAGCACCACACATAAAAAACGAAGGTTTTCCTATCAGAACCATTGTTTAAAAAATGCAGCCAGCATTTTGAGGGGGGGGGGGGGGGACTCATAGATATTCTAGATATAATGTCCAAACTAAAACATGAAACTAAGATGTATAGAAAACAATGTAGAAAAGTACTCCAACTAACCCAGCAGTCTAGGCCCAAACTTGAGAGAGTCCCTTCAAATGAAGGGAAAGCCTCTCACCTCAAACCGCAAAGTGCCATTATAATTCCATTTAGACCGCAAAATGTCATCATATTCCCATTAAAACGCGGAGTTCTAGGACAAGAAACCGATTAGGGAGGTAGGCTGGCATACCATTCTTATCTGATCTGAGGGTTTGGACCTAGAGTGCCAGTAGAGTGTTCACCTAGCTTTACTTGGAACCATATCCCATGATACATTGTAAAAGTATAAACTGGCTCAGTTACTACTGGACTGGCCCTGAAGAAGGACAGAGATGTCCGAAACGTCGACCAGTTAAAGTCCAATAAAAGGTGCAAAAATTACACTCCACAACTCTCTTTTTCAACCAAGTCATAAGCTAAAAGTATCTGAAATTCAGACGGTTGGCATCACCCCTCCCAACATTTCTACAAAGAGATCTTGTGAATAAATCACTTGGAAAAATATCCATTTTGTGACTTGTGACTCATTTTCTTGAACCACATCACAATTAATTGTCTGCCCTTGAACCGAAACTAATTGATCTATATCTATATATATATATAATGGTCCATTATATTCCTACGAATTGGGCCCATGCCCCTTTCCCCTACCTTTGGCCCCTCTATGCCTCATATCTCAGTGTAAATATTCATTGATATTAAAACAAATCCTACTGACAGAATCCTCTTGGCATGAGAATTCCTCTGATATATTCATTATTATAGAGCTGATATTTCATGGGCTAACACCCTTTAAAATCAGTATTTTGATAGAAATATCAATGATCAAACATTAGGAATGTTGGGTTTCAGAAATCTACATCAATTTGCGTTTTTGTTATCTGATTGATTTTGCTCAGTCACCAGGTTCGAATTTTAATGTATTTTAGTTCACAACTTACATTTATTTTAGATTATGGCACAAACAATATTTAAAAGGGTTTTTTATCACCTTTATGTCACACATGTTGCTCACTTTCATGCAATTAACTTGTTGCATTATATTGGGCAATTGATTTTCTTGTTGCCAGTGCAATATGAATGGTTTGTACAGATATGCCTTGTGCATAGAGAGTGGAAACTCCTGTTTTTACGTCGCACATTGCACTTTTGACATCACACGTCGCATTTGCTTGATAAAAGCAAAACTATTTAAGATGAAAAGTTGTAAAATGTCAGACTATCCCTTGAATGGTCTGAACAGAAATGTCTTGTGTATAGAGTGGGAAAACACCCGATTTTAGGTCGCATGTTTCTACGTCACATGTTTTTACGTCGCAACATTTGCTTGTTAGAGGCAGAACTATTTAAGATAGAACGTTATAACATATACCAAACAAACCAACAATGTCAGCTTTCTGCTGATATATAACCATCCAGATCACTTGAATGGTCTGAACAGAAATGTGCCTTTTGCATAGAGAGAGAAAACACCTGTTTTTTGCAGAATAGTGATGAATGAAAAAAGGTCAGGTAGTGCCAAGGCTATAGTTGAAAAGTGAACTGATTTTTAATTTTGCCATTCCTAAATCAAAATGAGAGACTTATTTCTTCACAAGTTGCCAATATTATGAGGAAATAGTCATATTTCCCGAAGAAAATGCCAAATCGAACCCAAAATTAATTTCTCATTGTCAAAATCAAACCATTTAGTGGCAGTTTACTGAGCGACGTAAAAACATAGGAAATCCTAACCGTGTCTTTAAAGTTATGTAGAATCAAACTATTTGATCAATTTAGTAACAAATTTAGATTTGAAATGCTCCATATTTATATTTTTTTTTTATATTTTTTTTGTATTCGCTTACAGGCCAGACATTTAACAATCAAAATATATTACACTACTTAAGGTTCCCTAACTATGGAAAACATTGAAAGGATTTGTTTTGCACAATGTTTTTAGGCTACTGAGCCCATTTCGTAGGAATGGACCATAATATTATATTCCACCGTTACGTTCCAATACTTACAGTACACCATACAACCGTTAAATTAAGTTGGTGGACCATGACCCGGAATTTATAGTTGAAAGCAATTTCTTTAATCATATCTTCCTGTCTGATCGGGTGACAAGATGTCATTAAATACGAATGGTTTTGCGGTCGAACAAGTAGGTGGTGTCACGCCTCGCCTCGTCTCTCCTCTCCAATGGAGTCAATGAGGATCAGATTAAAATTTCAGATAAAGTACAATTGGCAGCTGTATGCATTTAGTAAATTGTGCTAAATTGGGGTGGAAAATAGTCAATGCTGGGTAAAAGGCTGGTTAGCGAGGTAGACTTCTGGGTTTTGTGCTTGTTCTAGATTAATATATAAGTTCTAGTCGCTTAAGATCGCGCAGACACTACGTACAACAAGTACATTTAATACTTTAACGACATAATTAATCTGTTTGTACTGATGCTTTTCCCAGAAACAAGTCCACGTCATTTGTCATGTTCGAATTAACATATCGATCATGTCATGTTCTAGTTAACATATTCATTCCAGCATTCCAGCAAGTGATGCATGTATGAGTTCACTCAGGTTATCTCCTCGCATGGTAGGGTGTTGTGAGTGGAGTTAAAGTGTGTGGGCGGGTGGGTGGGTGGAAGGGGGTCTAGACCAATTTTCAGTTTTAAATCATACTATATCGTTTTATAGTAGAAGCATTACAACATGGACATTTTTTAAAAAAAACAATACAACACAACATGGACAATTAATATGTACTAAGTCCAAATCTGACGGATGACATAGTGTATCTTTAATATTTTCAAGATTGCGGCCATATTACAAAATGGCAACTATTTTTAACCTGTGTTATCCGTTTATTGTTAATAGCTTAAACAATATGCGACAAATTTTGTGTAGTGGTGGATGCAATATTGTTGAATTATCTGAATGAAATTGGTTCTTCATAGACATTTTTTTAAAAAAAACAAAAAAAAAACTGAAGGAATATAATACCTTGTAGAATTTTCAAGCAAAATTCTTCATTAATTCTATACTTGGGGATTATTTCAAATCCTCAAGGTCTCACATACATAGAAACTTCCACACACAAATTGCCACACACAAAATGTGAAATAATCCATGGATGGTTTGTTCAGAATAACTTCGTGGACAGAGAACAAGAACCTATTTCCATGTAGAAACCCGTTATCGTTATTTGTACACCAACGTGGGAAAAAGTTTCTTGGCTATATCTATATATATATATGGGCTCACGGTAGTATATTCGGTGAAAAATATCCATGGACTTCTAACTAATACTAGGGAAAGAAATAGGATGTGTAGGCCTATGATACTTCTACTTATACAAATAGATATCAATTAAGGGTCGGGTACAAAGTTTGTGCATCCTAACAGGGCGGACATTGCCACGTATGTATGCACTGCATGCATGGGGAGACTGAAGGCATCTCATGTCCCCGCCATTTCTGATGCTTTAGCTAAAATTCCTAGTTCTTTTGTGTGATCTTCTCTTCATAATCAGATTGTGCTAATCAAGACCTTTTTTTATGATATATGGTTTTTACTACTTCAGATCAATATTTTTGCCCATTTTTAGGGGAAACATGAGAAACACCCTGAAAAGTGTCTGTCCTATCAGCAACTTTGTATTTTTGACTCCATAAAATGTTTAAAATCAGTTTAGAAAAACCAAAAAGGAATGCTCAAATATATGCATTTCTCACGAAAGGGGTGCAATTGGTTTTTGCTTTTTAAAAAGGCAGTAACCTCAAGGAATTGGTGTAAATGTATTTACAAATGGGCTTATTGCATGGGGGAGGCAGTGTTCTTTCCAGCCATATATATGGTGTTCAATATCGACGGCGACATTTTTGCAAAAAACATGCATTTTTCTTCATTTTTCCCCTTAATTGTTCCATATTTTATACAGATTGTGAGCTTATGAATATAAAAAATGTCCTCCACATTTTTTTTTAAATATGGAAAAAAATTAGACATGAACTTCTGTTGGCTAAAATCAAGTGTTATTTACACTTCCAATTACATTTTGTTCAATTACAAAATAAATAATTGATATTTTCAAAGAATTTTCACCTGTGTCTGTGAAGCAAACAATAATGTTTAGAACGATTACAAAAAATTGGGTAACTATTCAAAAATATTTATTAATCATGTTTATGGTGTTTTTGTGGTAGTGTTAATATTCATGTGCCATACATGTTTCCATAATAGAAACCTTCATATATATTCACATGCAAATCCCCTATTATTCATGCATACCTTAATTTCTGGAGGGAATGTCTTAACAAGGGGGTGGGGGATCATAGGAGCCGGGGTGAGTGATGAAGTCGCCAGAAAATGTACAATTCGCCTTCACCAATCCTCTTAAATAACTCAAATTTCAGACAAAATCAAAGTTCAAAATAAATTCAACCTAACCAAACCGATTGCTAGAACCAATGCTATGCCGAATATACTCGAATTTACATAGTATTGACCATATTACAGCCTGATTTAGCAGAACGTACTAATCGTACATTTTTTTAAAAATCTGACCCAAGTGGGGAGTGATGGGGGGTCGGAGGAAAGAAGAGTGCTGGGGGTGGGGCTCAGGGGGTAAGGGGCATTGGATGACGTGGGTGTGATGTTAGGGGGGGGGGTGTAGCTGTACATACCGGTACAACCCATTTAAGTGACCTATTCACGCGTATACACAGTAGCAAAGTATAGGGTTGATGGCTCGTCTAGGGGGAGGTGGGGGGACGGAAGCATAATTGAACAGGGCGTGATTTTCCTGTAGACACATAGGAAATGTGAGTTAAAGCCCAATTAAAGGAAATCGTTGATCGTTATCAAATTACGTCATTAAATACACCCAATAAATTAGTGCCACTCATACTGATGCTTTTCGGTGAAACAAGTCCACTTCATTTCTCATGTCCTAATTAACATATTAATCGTATCATGGTCTAGTTAACACACACCCCAGAAGAAAAGTATAAATACACTGGGACTTCCTCCCTCATGCAACAATCTACTTGCCTGACTTCCAGACATCCAGAACACTGCCTCCTAGCTACCAGAACAAAGTAAGTAACATTTTAAAATAATTATAGATTTCAGTCTATAACAAATTAATCTCTTGGGTTTACTGTTATGAAGCCCCAACTACGACGAGGACAAGTTAGTTTTTAAACTCCTTTATTATTTCTATGGGGTCCACTGAGAGTTGGACATTTTCACTCTTTTTGTGAATGGGGAGAATGAATTCTCAAGTGACTCGAGCTGGGTCAGATTTTCAGAAAATGTACAATTGGCAGCTGTACGCATTTAGTAAATTTTGCTAAATTAGGCTGCAAGTTGGTCAATACTAGGTAAATTCAAGTATATTTGGCATTGCATTGATTCTAGCAATCTATTTGGTTAGGTTGAACTGTATTTGGAACGTTATATATTCATCTGAAATTTGGGTTATTTAAGGGGATTGGTGAAGATGAATTGTACATTTTCTGGCGACCTTACCCCCCTCGATCTGACTTGTTCATTAACATGCTTAAATCGTAATGTTTAACATGCTTAAATCGTTTATGTTAATAATGCTTGATGCTAACAAAAATAGCCTCCTCTGATTGAACGTAGGAAAAATGTTCGGAAGCTTGGAAGAAAAACCGCATGTAAAGGTGGTAAATTGATTGGTGTATTTTTTTTAAATATTTTTATTGGCCAGCCATTTTAAATCACACATATTTAAACAAATACGCATAACTCACTATTGTAGTTATTTCCATGCGTTGCCGTCACACTTTCAAATCGCTTCTACCATAAATTGCAAGATCAGTACTCGTATGATCAAAAGCGCTAAACCCCGCAAAAATCAGAACATTTCACATCACATGTATGTATACGAGTACCAAAATGCCAAGGCAGTGTACTAAACATCATTGCGTTTCTAAGATCAGCCTATGGAGTATACTTAGTTACTTTGTTAGTTATTATCCACCAAGAAATATTGCAAACCTGTTTTTAAACCAAATAAAAACTCAAACATTGAATAAACAAATACTTTTTTAGATTTCCGTTTCCATCTGGCATCATTCAGTAAGGGCCCAGTCCTCTCATGCGATTCTCACAGGATTTAGTGCAAAAGGGTCCGGTGCAAAATCGCATGAGAATCTGTTTAGTGGACTAGGCCTTGTACGACTTTTACCTGGGATTGTTTCGATGAGTTCTGGAACCAAATCATTTGTTTGATTCCCATGTATACAGTCTGACAGATATTGCCACATTACAAAACATATTCAAAACATTTTGTATTTGCATAAACAGTGAGTACAAAAAGGAGACCCACATTTGAAACCTAGATTCCAAGTCTTCAAGTGGGGTTCCTGGTTGGTTGATTGCCGAAATGAATTTGCAATAAAATACTAGAATACAAATTTCAGGACTATTTGATTTGATATTTAAGGGGTATTTTCTACTTGTCTAGATTTAGCTGTTTCTTTATGGGTAGGTTTAGTTGAATATTATATTATGATAACTAGCTAACAGTGAGTTGGACTAACTAGAGGTTCCACCTGGTGTCGAATGTGGACAAACAATGCTTACAGTACTTGCAGACGTGGCTTTTTCTAATGAAAAGCGGCAATACCAAACCGTGCTAAACCGTGTATGGCAATGCATCGACTCTCTCTTGAAATGTTCGTTCGTAGATATTATGACATTTGGTTGCATTTATATTCAATATGTTTTGTATTGTAGAAGCCCAGTTGGCAGGAACCTGAATAAATGATTTAAAACAAAAAACTAGAGCATCAGGTTAAACAGATCATAGCCCTGAAAAAGCTGATTGTAGAAGTGTATCCATTGGCTCGATTAAATGTGATGTGTTTCAGCGAAATAAGTCACAAGTCGCAAAAAATGGATTTTGAGATATCATCATATTTGAACAAATGGGATCAAGCTGATTCCAATGATAGTAAACAGTTAGACATCGAATAAGTAGTTCTATATTTTAAATTTGATATTTTATTTTTGAAAAATGTTTACAATATTTCTGGGTGGACAGTTACTAGTACTCTATAGATGACCTTAATTGAATATGCAGTGCTCGAAAAAGACCTACCAAGTACAGTTTTGCGACTTGTGACTCATTTTCTAAGCAGATATGTTATGATTATATCAATGTTTCAAAGATAACTTTCTTATCTTGCAGCTATTTCAACCATGAAGGGCTTTGCTACCGTCGTTCTTGCTGTTGTACTTCTCATTGCCCTATGTGATGCAGTAGGTCATTTACATATATTTACATATAGGACATTTACATATTTTACAAGTACAATATACCATAACAATAAAAAAGAAAGAAAAGACTTGCACAGTACTAGGAAGTGAAGTATAATTAGCAATTTTAGTAATATAATAGGATCTAATAACAAAGTGGTGGTAGTTGATAATTAATAAAAAAATTAATGAGGTTGGGCGATGTTACGTAATGTCACATAACTCTGCGCAGTTTGCACAGAATTATTGGTTTGTACAACTTTAACAATTTAATTTTGAAGTAGAGACAAAATGAAGGTACAAAATGATGGTATATCTTTCTATTATTATTGTATTTTTTTTTCTAAATTTATATTTAATCACAGCTAGCGCTGAGAATAATGTAATAATTACAAAATGTCTTGCTGAATAAAGATATTAAAACAAACAACATATTGGAATGATGCAGGGAAGTGACAGGAGATACAACCCATGTAGTGTGGATGGTGTAGACTGCGAAGATGTGGACTGTGAAATGGGTTCAGGCGAAAAGTCCTGCACGGCATATACCGGTTGCACCGGCACACCCATGGAGCTCTGCCTCAAAGTAAGTAAAAAATTGACAGTTGCTATAGAATACTCTATCCAATATGTAGTTGACACGGGCAAAACAAATTTCTTTCAGAAGAGGGAAAAAGTGGGGGATTTTTTACTTCTATTTATGACAAGGTCCTGTCAACCCTTTGCACTCCGAGCCGCTCTTTGTAATCAACCATGGCAAAACAGAGCCATGCAGTATAACCGGTGTCATGAGGAAAAGTGACCCCCATCGAAAAGTGACCCATGCGTCGATTTTCGGAAATCGAAAAGTGACCCACCCCATCGAAAATTGATATTGTAGTTAGGTGTGTGCGGGTGTGGGTACAAGTACATGTGTGGGTGTGGATGTAAATTTGCCTAGATAATGACATCTCAGAAACGTATGAAATATAGGTGTTGACGCTTTTGCGCTACCAAGTTTAGACGCTATTTACCGCTAAATATCATTATGTGTTTATATGCGCAAGATTTAGAGGTATTATGTACTGAGGGGGTTTCTAATCGATGTTAAAATCTCAATAATCTGCATTAGGCCTTCATGAACAAATTATAGGTGCAAAAATGGGAAAGTATTTTTTTAACAGATTTTATCTCGAGACACAGTTCACAAAAGTGATACATTTCAATGAAACGGAAATTTCCTGCCATAAATAATGGATGCAGAACTTACTTCTTTAAGAATACAAATCATTTCATGAGTAGCTATACCCATAGGCTACATAATTTTTTAGCCAATACTATAATTATTTTGAGGTGAGTGGGAATATCGCTGTATAAAACTATAATTGTCAATTCTCGATGGTATACATACTATATGATAACATATAATGTATACCTCAGGTATGAGAGAATAGTAACATACCGATCGACTGTATAATGCAATGATACTGTACAGGTAGGGGGTCAATTCCCGACGGTACCCATGATACCATAATTATATATGTGTAGGCCTATACATCATGTATAACAGAATACTATTATACCAAAGGTATGATTCAATGATACCGTAGTCTAATTAGGTAGGAGGTCAATTTTCGATGGTATACATAATAAATAATACCATATTGTTACGGAATGTAACGTAATATATATATGCACCATGTATGACAGAATATCATTGCAAGGGGGGTCAATTCTAAGCGCCTAAGCGTCATATTCCACTAGGACGCAATATTGTTGCAGAATAAATACTTTAAACAAACAAGAGTAATAGCAAATATTATATTCGAATAGCCCCATCATTGCTGACAGATCAACGCTCAATATAGGCATAGTATAGAAGTTACGTCTTTATATCTCTGCATAAATGGGTGGGACATTTTTCGATGGGGTGGGTCACTTTTCCACGGGTCACTTTTCGATATGACACCAGGCCTTCTTTCCATGGATACTCTGTTGAGGTAAAGCACAGCTGCTTCACTCAGGGGTCAAATAATTGAAATCTGTTTGGTTAAGTTGAACTGTATTTTGAACTTTATTTTCGTCTGAAATTTTGTTTATTTGAAGGGATTGGTGAAGGTGAATTGTACATTTTTTGGCCTATTTCTGTATGATGAAACAACAAACTTCTTGTTACTTTCAGCCAAATGAAACGCCTACTGATGTGAGTAAACTTTTTATCTGAAGAATTTAATTGTTCCATCAACATCAAAGTAATCACGAAACTGTTCTCCAAAGACTGCTAGGTTTATAACCATAACTTAAGAAAGAATACTTCCTTTTATTCTTAAAACTACTCTTTTACAATCAATTTAGGCCTATTATATACTATAATCAATAGGGCTAATTAACATCATCGTCCATGTATAGTGAATCTAATATACCATCAGCAGCTTCTCTCCCCATCAGATCTATTTCATTATATATGTACAGTGGAACCTCTCTATTGGTACCCTCCTGAACGAATTGTGGTCTCATAGCGACTTGGTCTCATTAGAGGTGCTAATCTTATGAGAGGAAAGCAATTCGGGACTGAGAGAGGGGTGGTCCCTATAGAGAAGTGGTCTTTATGCAAGGTTCCACTGTACATTGACAGGTCTTGTATCTGTAATCAACATCATTTTACAACAATATTTTATTCAGGTACAAATACATTTCATTAGTAATGATATTCTCAGCATAGTCTGATCTAATTTAAATAATTTAATAGTGAGACCTTTATAATGATAGAGTTGTCAAAAAAGTGATAACTAAAGAAGTTTTTCGGAACTAATTCCGTTTTAAACCCAAAGTAGAAAGCCTGTTAATTCTTAACTGATCAAAATTCATTTTGATGAAGAAATATCAATAAAAAAAATTGGAACTCTTTAGCCAAAACTTGACAACTACTACAATTAGGAGCACATGATGTAACGCTAGGTATTTATTTAGTCATAACTAAGTATTCTAAGAGAGTATCATAATTTACAAGTAAATGATCATGCACATAACTATAAATATCAAGGTTAATTAATTATATGATAATAAACTACTAACATTATCCACAGATATAATATGAATAATATCAACTGTACGCAGAGGTTATTTATTTATTTGGGCACTCTTTGGAAGACCTAGCTAATTCAGAATTGTAAAAACTTTTGTATTAACTAGACATCGAATTACCCATGTGCAGCACGATCAGCCTAATAAAGAATACTTGAATTGAATTGAATTTCTAAAAGTGTTTTTCCCATTTATTCTATTTTGTAGGTAGACTGTGACCATATGGCAACTAAGTGTAGTGGCAGTGCTAGTAGTAGTACTGACGCACCATGAGCATTGGTCGGCAAGACAACACCACCTGAAGACCGAGTACCCAGTACAACTCCCACGGATTATCGATGTAATAAGACTAACACGAGCATGAGGATACATGCCTTACATAGAAGTAGAATACTCCTAGTCTAGCATGATATAACATTATTATATCCATAGATCTAAGCCAAGAAAGAACCACAAGTGAGTTGTTCCCAAAGTAAGCTAAAGTACTGTCACGACTATCAATAACACATTTACATATTATTACGGATTACATAATATTGCGCAACATTACCCAATGTCATTAATAATTTGTCTTTCTTATTATGATTACTCATAAACTCATGTAATACATCACATATTCACAGTGGGGAGCCAGGGGTCAACCCGGTCATGGTCAATCAGGTGTGATCGACCTCACCCTTCAAGTCATGTGCAGTGACCCAATGAGTCTAACGTGATTGGTCGCCTTAATGAGGCGCCAATAGGTGAGCTTTAAGCTTGGTCAATGGCAAGCATTGGCCAAGCTTAAAGAACATGTTAATATACACCACATGTTTTATATTGATTGAAGGAATGCTAATTAATGCGCATTTTTGTATAAATAGAATGAAATAAAGGATGTTTTTCAGTCTAGAAAAGGGACTACTCTGTTACGTTATTATTGATTATTATTCCTATAGGCATCCTCTAGCCTAGATTCGCACAGAACACACACCTAAAACAAAAAACAACAACACATACTTCATTACTCTACCTGACCGATAGTATATCAGTCATATCAAATGGTGTACGAACCAAAAACGCCAAGAGGCCGGATAGGATTTCTGATGATAACTGGGTGAAATAGCCAGAAAATATGCAATTTGTCTGGTTTACCAATCCTCTTAATAATCCAAATCCAACCCTCCAATAATCCAAATTTAAGACAAAAATCACTTTCAAATGCAGTTTAACATAATCAAACAGTTTGTTTGAATGGCAATATCAAATATACTCAGTTATACCTACATTATACGCCATTTTCTAGTCTAATTTAGCAGAATTTAATAAATGTGTAGACTTGCCGATAGTACATTAATTTTTCTGATGATCTGACCCAACTCCCATTGACACAATACTGAGGTATGTTTCCTATTGGGTTCCCAATCGAGGACAAGCGGATCATAATCATGTACACTGAAAAACAATGGTACAATTAGATTCTTCTGCTAAAATCTAAATGTCTGCAGTTTGTCTCATGGAGGAGCCATAAGATGGACTGCAGACCTTGTCCAGCAAAACACCTGACAACCCTGCTTCGTGGGAGTAGCTGGGAATTACTTTTTGTATAATATAGTTAGCCTTTGGCTGTTTCCGTCCATATAACAAATACAGATGCAATCTTACTAAACGAACCATGCAAAATCGTTACCGTACACCTACAATAATCTTGCTGCGGATATTTTCCTGGACCCAACAGGGGATGAAATGCGTCCAGACAATGCGTCCAGGAAGTGTGCAGAACTAGTCCTGCATTCGCATCTTATAGAAATAGAATGCAGTTTCAAGATATATGTTTATGATTAGTTTGAGTTATTAAATCGCCTGCGGCGAACACAGGAACCTACAGAGACCTTCAAAGATAATGCATTTCCCCCATTCTCCTCAATCCTCATGAGGACAATGGGGAACTAAAGTAAACCTAAACTGTGTGAATCAATATAAGTGTTTATATGCATGTGTCCTACCCAGCTAAGAATGTACGATCACAGTGAGCTCACTGAGAGTTCACAATATTTATCACAGTGAGCTCATACTATGACCTCACGGGTGAGGTCAAAGTGTAACTTCACAGTGGCGTCAAAATGATCTCTCGATGTGACTTCACAGTATACTCATACTATGATCTCACTGTGAGGTCATAAGTGTGAGAACACTGTGAGATCATAGTATGACCTCATGGGTGAGGTCAAAGTGTAACTTCACAGTGGCATCAGTATGATCTCTCAATGTGACCTCACAGTATACTCATACTACGATCTCACTGCGAGGTCATAGTATGATCTCACGGTGAGGTCAATATGTAACGTCACAATGGCCTCATAATGTGAACTCACAGTATACTCATTTTACAATCTCACTCTTATTAATCAATATTAGATGACAAGACTAGACTTTTTTTTGCACTACTGATCAGCTTCTAAACAGTAGATTTGTGCTCAGTGCTAGTTTAGAAAGTTTCTCCACAGAAGTACTTTGCCCAAGAGCATTCAAGGAGAGACTGCATGGTCCCTTTGCTTGACTTTTTAAAATTTGCTCATCACTTTCCATCACTTTAATTTACCCTTCATACAGTCCAGGAGAGTGTGTCGCACCAAGGAAGATTTTTTTTAACAATTGCCTGCCTTCCCCCACCGTAAACAATAAGGATAGGGGATAGGGATAGGGAACGAAGGTGTGGGCCTTGCAGTTAAGATGTACAAGTGGTAATTGTGAAAACAGTGTCTGTTACCGGGACTGAATGTAGGAAAACTTATGAATACCTGGTGTACTTGTTCTTCTCTGTAAAATGAGTTTTGCTTGCCCCCTTTAGCTGCTGGTGCATATTTTTCTACTGGATAACAAGTAGTTTTGTGGAGGAACTTTTGGGTTTGATGTGTTCCTGGCTTCACAGAGACTAAAAGTGTAGTCATATGCATTGCATTGAAGCTGGAAGCAATTTTGCGCCTAAAGGCACACCAGAAACAGGTTTTGGGATGTTATCTTTGATTCCGTCTGCTGTCGAATGGGGTAAATAAATCCCATCGACATGCAGACAAAATATTAAGCGCATCTTATTTGGGGTTGCTGAAAACATTAATGACTTAAGGGCCTAGTCCACCAAGTCGATTCTCATGCAATTATGCGCCGCAGAGTACTCTTTTGCACTAAGTTTTTCTAAATAATCTTCAAAATTGCACTTTTTTTTTATATGTTGTGATAGTAGGTTACGTGAATATGATCTGTGTAAAAAAAAATGCAAAAAAAATATTTTTTGGCCAAAAGCCATCAAATTAAAAAAAAAAGAAATGTGGGTACCCCTGGTGAAGATTAACGACATCCCGTTCATAAAAGGTGGAATTTAGAAAAAAAAAAATGAAAATTATCCAATAATCACAAATAATGATAAAACTAACAGGATTTGATATATAATGAACATTAACGCTATTGGTTAAAGTTTTTCTTGGACCCTAGCAGACAAAATGCATGGTGCCAGCCTCACATGGGAACCCAGGGTGATGAAGATTAACGACATCCCTAGATTAACGATTTTATGATTTTTTGAGGAAGCAATTTAATAATGAACTTTAAATTTGATATTTATCATTAATTCTATGCAATAGAAGCCTATAAACATCAAAAATAAGAATTTCCGACTAGGTTTTACATGCTTATTACAGGAAAATGGGTTTTTGAAGATTAACAACATAAGTGAAGATTAACGACATCTAGGGGGTCAGAAATGAACGAAATTTAATGCATGAGCAAATCCACCAATTGGTCATCATTTGACCCTAAAATCCCTAAAATTATACATCAAGATATTTAATTCATTTAATTTATAATAGTCAGTATTATTAACCAATTAATTACCATACCTGATGAGACTTTGAAAACATTATACCGTCTCAGATAGTTATTACAGATCAAGATACAATGGATAAGGTCGCTTGACAACACATACCTTTCGTGATAATATATAATCACTATTTTTGATCTCTAATCAGTTTCAGTCATGATATAACAATCATTTATGTACAACCAATTTTTTTGTTATTTTTTCTCCAACAGTCATAATGATAGAATCTCCCTTATTGAATAATTAAAAACAGGTATTTCGTGTTACATAGCAGTTGAAATGTGAATAATAAAGATTATTGAATCCACCACAGTTCGTTCTTCTTTAGGAACATTTTCATTGTTTTCCACTCCATATTACGGACATGTGAGGGTAATTTATACCACTCATGTGGACCGTTGAAGTGAGGGGTTCTTCTAACTTTTTCGGAATTTGGAATAGCTGTGGTTAAAACAACACCTTCATGAAGTCTTGTTGGTCTGTCACCAATATCTCGAATAAGATGCTTTTTAATATTCATTATTCTTAGTAACGAGATTTTTGATCTTTTACCTAACTTTCCAACATTACAGAGTCGACTGAGAGTTTCTATGTCTCTTCTATCGTTCAAGTAAATTAGCCTAACAGCCCTATTCAATATTCGCTGCAGTTTTAGTTTAATGTCACTTGTTGTCATGTCAAGAAAGAGCAGACCATATTCTAATATCGATAATATATGACTTTTCACAATCGATTTAGTCATTTCTCTTGTAATGACGAATTCTCTGCAGTTGTACAAGTTTGAAAGAGGCAGAACATTTTAATCTAGTGAAATGATGATTCATTGATAATGTGGAATCAACTTTAAATCCTAGATAGTTGACAATTTTTGTTCAAGAAATCTTATGACCATTTAGGTATATACTGCCTAAAGCTGCTATATTAATCTTTTTTATCTTGTGTTTCGTACCAAGGATATAGTTGTAGATACAGAATTTGCTGTGGGGTAGGAAGATGTAAGCGACCGTGCTACAATTATATAAAATATCGTTGTAAGTAATATAACATGAATTTGGTATTTGTCAAAGATCTTGAAAAGTAGAATTTTACATTGTCTTGGTATTGCAAAAAATTGTTTGGAGATTCGTTGGATATCTTTGATGTAGGATCATGTTGATTGCCTAAAAAAATAGCATGGGCACATTTTAATGTAAGCAACCGTGTCATATATGAACGATCATATTTTTCCTCCATTTGTTTCCTTAAAGAAGATTTTTAGTGATAATATGTCCCCCATAGTAAGGAGTATATTCAACATTTTCATATCTCTAAAAGAGCCCAGATTTCCCTCATATTCAATATTAATTTGTACATGTAAGCGACCGTGGGGACAAATTCAATTGGATTTGTATTGATGATATTTAGGAAGGAGTAAAATCAAATATATGTATGTTTTATCTTCGAACCCTTAAATTTGGATTTTTGGCTCTCAGGAAAAGTTTATTCCAACAGAATCGGTCCAGTGGTTCTCTATGTATGGCTGGTTTGAATAGATCACTATTATTTCTCTATTTCTCAGTTAATTCTGTGATATAATTCTTTTGAAAATTATTCTGTTGGTGCGATTCAGTTGGAATAAACTATTCCTGAATACCCAAAATCCATATTTTATGATTTGAAGATGATTCGACTTGTTTAGAGATACTGCACAATCAGCCTGCAGCTCAGCATTATTTCATGCAGTAGAAATACCTTAGAACATGAATAATAAATGGTTGAAATGTAAGCGACGGTGCTACACACTTTATTCATTCCTAACTTAAAAATATTTCGAATATTATCAACTTTTTTTTTGATTTGCATCAAACATTATTTGTCCTGTTAAATGAAGCACACAGAATAATGATATGCAAAGCATATTATTAAAGATCTTATTTAGAAATGAATGTGTCATTAAACTGCAAAGATGAAGCAAAATACCGATGATGCAAATGCCTTCTTACTTGAAGAAAATATTGCTTTTCTTTAAAAAGAAAAGTGCATTATGAAGAGTAGTGTGTATCCTAATATTTCTATTTAAATAAGTATAAAAAGCTTGTAAATTATTTATTTTAATGATGTTCAAGGAATTAATAATGTATGCCCACTGTCGCTTACATACTAACAGAGCTACCTAGATACAAAACCTCATAGAATTAAAGATTTTCAAAATTAGGTTCCCAAATTTTGCATACGTGTCGCCCAAGCAATTGGTAATATTGCATGAAAATTACAAGATGATATAAGCACTTCTAAATTTCGCTTGTTTTGACATCTTATGTCGAAAGATTGGTGGATAGACTCATATATGTGTATATAGTCAGGGTCAATAACCCTTGCCGCTGCCATTATTTTTAACAATTCCTGGAATGGTTATTTGGCTATAACTTTCCTTCTAATGGGGATATTTTCACAAACTAAAAAGTGATGTCACCCTTATGTCGAGGCCTATCAAGTACAACATAGTTTAAAACATTATGTGCATATTTGTATTATTCATTTTTAATTTAAATCCTCATTTATGTACAAATATGTACCACTATTCGACATGCTATTTTTGACATTCTTTTCATATTTGGGATCTATTTTTTGACCCCCCTGTAAAGGATTTACTAATAATCAGAATGGTTCCAAACTTGTCAGTTTAATGCGCATATATATAAGGTTGATAGAAAATAAAAAATTAACTGATTAATGTAAAAAATATTTTTGGGTACTCAGGGGGGTGCTTGGGGCCCAAATGTTGTCAAATTGGTGGAAATGGCCAGTTATATAATGGCCTACAACCCATCCACTCACCCTGTCTCTACCCGTCCTACCTACAATATCCATTTGATTTAGTGTTAATAATAAGCAGATAAGATAAGATAAGAAAATCTTTTATTTGTCTTAGGAGTGATTAAATACATAAGAGAAAAGTGACAAAGTAGGTTGACATGTCTATATGAAACTAGATTGTTCCATTTCTACCGACAGTTACCTTTAATTTGGATAGGTCTAAATCGCTTAAGGCTGGAATATATGTATCTGGTATGTTGGAACAGATTGTAAAATAAAATAATGATAATAAACAGGTTTAGTAACATAAGAGAGATAGTTTTCTAAGACTATAATATAATATAATCGATAATATACTTTATCGTATCCATGCTGTGACAATGTTTATAGTAACAAGTGAGTATTTTCAATGTTTTTCGCCAAGGTTGTATATTATTGGACGAGAATTCAGTATCATTGACCAGAAAATTATGGTTTTGCAGTGAAATTTACTTTTCTCTGCTTACATTATAACTCACATAGTACACACTCATATTATATACAGACAATTACATTAAGGTTGTGAATGCATGATACAGTGCATCTTAAACATAAACGTGGTCTAATTGCACGATACAGTGCACTAGTGCGTAGACATGGGAAAGTAGATGAATATCTGTGAAATATAAATACATACATAAAATGATATAATATTTGCACGATACAGTGCATTTGGCATAGAAACTGGCTAGCCTTTTTAATTTAATAGAACATCTTTGTGGTGGAAAATAAGATGAGATAAGATAAGATAAAATAGAGCAGAATAGAACAAGGGCTTGTCTTTTCCAACTGGGTTTGATAGGGTATCGTAGTAATTATAATTATCATAATTTTACGTCACCTAGCTAGATCTTAGGTAATGCTGTCCAACTTATTTTCTATGAGTTATTATTTAGAATAGTGAGATATTAGTTCTTGTCTAAATTGTCTGTGATCCTCCAAGTTATGCAATTTGGTGGGGAGATTATTCCAGGCATATTTAGCCTTGTACAAGAAACTATTTTGGAATAGGGCTGATTTCGGATGTTCTAATATTAATAATTTTCTGTCTTTGGCATGGTTTCTGGTAGGAAGTTTTCGTTGGTCAACATTATTGTCGTTTCTAGCCAGGTGATATGCACTCTCTGTCAGGTGTATTTTCCTTCTAAATTCATTGGTGAAAATATTCAATTTCTCATAATCTTTGTCTACATTTGTTCTCTTGTTGAGGTCGAGTGTGGCCCTTATAGATGTATTTAGTAAGGACTGCAGTCTTTTTACCAAACTTTTATTGGAGCTATCGTAGAAAATGTCTCCATAATCAATGTTTGGTATTATTATCATTTTTACAATATCTATTTTTACTTTCCTTGGTAGAGTGTATCTTGCGTTGGATAGAAGCTTTACTTTCCATCTGACTTTATTGATTATTTTAGTTGTATGGGATTTAAAGTTTAACTTGTCATCTATCTGGAGGCCAAGATAGCAGTATTCATCAGTACTGTCTATTTGCTTGTTACCCAGGGTAAGTCTTGGATGTGATTTATTTACACTTTTTGCATTTCTTTTCGGGTGAAACATCAGGTATTTAGTTTTTGAAACGTTCATAGAGATTTTGTTTATTTTACACCAGGTGTCTATTTTGTTTAGATCTTTTTGGAGGGTGTCAAATATGATTTTTTCGGATTTATTGCTACATGATATTACCGTATCATCAGCATAATGCTGGATGACCGAATTTTCGACTGCCTGGTGTAAATCGTTTATGTATATTGAGAACAAAATCGGTCCTAAAATTGTTCCTTGAGGAACGCCGAAAGTGATCTTACCTTGGGTAGAAGTCTGTTTGTTAACCCTTACAGTTTGAACCCTGTCCGATAGATAATTCTTGAACCAGGCATTTTCTTGTTCAATTATTCCTAATTTTTGCAATTTTTCTAACAATTTCGAATGGTGGACGGTATCAAAAGCTTTTTTAAAATCGAGAAAAACTGCCGTGGTAGAATTTCCCGAGTTTAAATTCTCGTAAAAAGGTTGTAGTAAGTCTATATGTGCTTGGTTTACCGAGTGACCCTGTCTGAATCCGTATTGTTTATTATAATATAAGTGGTTTGATTCCATATAATCAGATAATTGTTTCTGTACAGCCTTTTCTAATATCTTGGCAGGCATATTAATACCAGATATAGGTCTGTAATTATTTGGGATATTTTTTGGACCATTTTTGTGTAGGGGGGTGACAGTTGCAGCTTTGAAGATTACTGGGATAGTTGAGGTTTTGATCGAGAGATTGATCAAGTATGTTACTTGTAGATTTAGGGCCATGAGACAGCTTTTTAGTATTTTTCCGGGGATGTTTGGAAATCCTGAGCTTTTGTTATGGTCTATTTTTCTTGTTATTTTCAAGATATTTTGTGGGGTAACTGTTTCAAAGGTGAATCTGCATTTTGTGTTTTGAGTTTTCGGTTGTAGTTGTACATCATGTGCGACAGGAGTTGGTATTTTTTCAGCCAGTTTGGGGCCTATATTTAGGAAAAATTCATTAAAAATGTTCGCAGTTTGGTCTCCTGAATTGATTCCATTTTCATCAACTAGAGTGATCTCATGCGATTTTTTAAATTTTTCTGGACTAATAATTTTGTTTACTTCTTTCCAGATTTGTCTTGGGTTGCTATTTTTCTTGGATAATTCCTCTCTCAGGATCTTGGCTTTGCTATTTCGACATATAGATCTGATTTTATTTCTGAGTTGTTTGGCTTCGGTGAGGAGTGTTTTATCATTATTTTTGTAAGCTTTTCTGAATTTACTGTCCCTTTCGTTCATCATTTGAGTGATGTCTGGGGTTAGCCATTTTGGCTTCTTCCTCACCCTGTGGAATTTTTGGATGGGGCACATTCTGTCTAAAAATAAATTTATTCTATCTTGTATTAGTTTCCAGCATTGATCTGGGTTATTGTTTTCGAAATATTCTGACCAGTCTTGATTAATCAGTATTTCATTCAGGATTTGTTGGTCTAGGCGTGTGGTGTTTCTTGCCATAAAAGAACCAGAATCATATGAATTTCTACTCTTTTTTAGGGTTAGATATGTTGGTAAGTGATCTGAGGTATGGTTTTCAATTACACCAGCTGAACTTACAATTTTCGAATTTGTGTATATGTGATCTATTAGAGATTCTGTTGAGAGTGTTTTTCTTGTTGGGTTTTTTACATGTTGTGTAAGATTGTATTTCTCAAATATTGAGTTCATTTCTTGTTGTATGGGTAAAGATAGTTTTCCATCAAGTAGATTGATGTTTAAGTCTCCTATTACAATTAAATCTGTTTTGGCATTCAGTATTGCTAGGGTCTGGTCTAATTCTTGAAGACCTTTCAGTACAGGGGCACTCGGCGGTCTGTAGACATTACATATGATGTAGGGCTTTGCAGAACCCTTTTGGATTTTTATAACTTGTATTTCTATGTTTTCAGTATTTAGGCACAATTTAGAGAACTGGTTAGAATCGAACTGGTGATCGTCTCTTATATAAAAACAGAGGCCACCACCTCTTTTCCCACCTGTTCTGTCTTGTCGAAATAAATTGTAACCGTCCACCATTAGAGATGTATCAGGTACTGCTTGAGTTAGCCACGTTTCTGTGAGGCAAAATACATTTATATTGAGATTATTCAGTTGTACAGATTGCTTGAAATCATTAATATTGGTATTCAGGCTTCGAATGTTCCATCCGACAACATGGAAGCCTTTTCTTGTTTTAAATTTTTCAAAGGAGTCGAGAATTGACTCAGACATAGACATAGGTAACCTAGGATATAATCCTTCACTAAAATAGTACAGTAATATACGATGTGAGGGGCAACGTCACATATTAAACATATAGTCATATATTTTGTCATAACAGGATTGACATTAGTTAATTAATCGGTCATGAAATCTATAAGACATTACAAAACATATACAAAAACATTCAGTTTTACGGTTGTGGTTTAGTACAGTGAAAACCATACGAGACAGCCGTATGTATGCTAACATGATGTGACTCGTAATATATCGAGTTTGTCCCAAATTTACAAGTAGGGTGTGAAAGTATTCATATATATGATCATTCGTTCGAATTGACCTAACCTTGGTCGTTCGAGTGAGGCTATAGTGGGTTTCATTAGTCATGTTGCCGTGTACGATACTCTGGCCATGTTTACAGTTGAGTGTGAGCGATAATAAGGCAGAGTTTGTTTGAAGCTTAGAGAATTAAGGAAGACAGTGTTTATTATTAAAATAAGATATAGGTTTGAAAGGATTACTGTTTTTCTGTTCATAATGTTTCTTTCAGCTTCCTGATCAATTCGCCTTGGATATTTCTCCCGGTGAATCGCTTTGTTGAAATTCTGGCTGCTTCGGTTAGGAGGTCGGGGAAGCGGAAGCCTACTCCCCACTTCCGATCCCCGGTTACCTCGTAGAATTTTGTGAATTTTTCGTTTGTACGAGAGTTCTTGACTTTGTTGAAACTTTGCAGTTATTAATTCGCTGATTTACTTTTCTTCATTTCTTGCGAAGTCAGGTGTGGATTTTATTTCCCTCGCAAGGGACTTGGCTTCGAAGGCCGAGGTTGCCTCGCGAATTTCTGCTGCCACCTCTTCCTTTCCCGCCTCCGTGGCTTTCAAGCTTTGGTATGCGTGCTCTACTGAACGATATGTTATGTCCTTGTGTTTTACTGGCACTATGAAAAAATTCGACATGTAACTGAAGGAGCCATAGTAGCCTATGGCTTTTCCATCGTCTAGGATAATTTTTGAAGCATTTTCTGGGTTTGAATCATCGGGCAGAAGATGTAGGTCTGAGGTCCGATATGATCCAGTGTCGAGAATTAAATGATTGTAGTACATATTTACCTCTTGCTGATTTTTTCTGAGTAGGGCCATGCAGTTTTGCATGACTTTCTTTTCATGTGGAAAGATTTGGAGGCCAGTCTTATTTACCCAGAGTAGCTCATACGTTTCATCTTGACCATTGACTGTCTGTATATTGTGGACTAAGAGTTTTCTCAGGGTCGGATCGTGGAATTCTATGAGAATGGGTCTAGCTTCATTCTCAATAAATTGGCCGATACAGTATGCTTGTTTGATATCCTCCTTTTTGAATTCAGTAGCTATTATTTCCATAATTAATGTGATTTCGTTACTAGTGTCTTCATTGGCTCTTTCAGGGAGTTCTTCTAGGATGGCTATGTTTGTATTATAATCTTCCTTTACCCTTTCTTTTTTTGGCTCATAGTTCTTTCTTCTTTGGGTTTTGTTCTGTGCCTGCCTGCGTCCCTGGGTTTTCCATGGGTTCTCGTTATTATCTTCAATTTGTTGGTGATTTTGTCTAGCCTGGTTGACTAGTAACTCATGCCCTGGTTGTGCCATTTGTTTTTGATCGGTTTTCATTCTTGGATTTTTCATATTTTCAATTTTTCGTTGAATTTCCATTTGTTGCATTTTTAACTCCTCAAGAGATTGTTCTATCCCTTGCTGTTTGTGTTCCCAGTATTTTCTTGTGTCATGAGCGTATTTTTGCATGTTATTTTCTATTTCCGGCTTTATGTTATCTAAGAACTTGTCATTTCTCCTCTCCAAGGTATCAAAACGGGTGTGAAAGGTGTCAAGTTTTGTAGTCATGTCCTTGTTGTGCTCTTGGACAATTTGATGCACAGAGTTATTTGAGGTTATCATTTTTTCGAATTTAGCATCTAATGATTTGGTATAATTATCAAGGTATAATTATCAATTATCAAATTTATCCTATTTGGCTTGATGTGTATCTGTCTAGGTACCCCAGTATAGGCCTAGTCCTAGTAATAATATGTAGAATTGAGAGGGTGTTTTCTTCACAGCATTTTTCAACATCAAGCTGGTAAATTATCCAAATAAACTATTAAGTTCATTGCTTTCAATATTCCCAAGTTAATGATGTGTAATATCTATGAAGTATAAATGCTTCATATTAGTATTACTAGTGAGACTTTGGTTCTAGTAGAAATACTATATATTCCCCTATAGCCAAGTGGCTAAACCATTGGACTTTCAAACTGGACATTGTAAGGTTGAGTCCCAGAGCAGCCAGCCATTTTACATTTGTCTCATTTTCGAGTCATTTTATTTTTTAATTTCACTTATTTCTTCACCTCTGGGACTCGGATTTCTTTTAAACTCATGCATCCCTTTCAATTGGTGAAAGAATTAGGGAGTCCAAGATCGAATTAAGGGAGAAAAGTCAGTTGGATAGGGTTTGGAGATATAGGTTCTCTGTTATAGAGGCATGGGTGGCAGTTGTAAGCTTGGTTTATTTTCGGCGAAAATGGTTTTCGCATGGGCCACGATTCGTCCAAAAGTGTATAACCTCTAGATATTTATTTAATATTAAGTCTGGTAAAGTCTTAGGCTATTTACTTGTATGAATATGGATTCATTTTCTCATCGTCAATGACACCACCCTCCTCCTATAATTCCTACCTAGTGTCTGATGCATAACTAAGGCTATGCAGTGGCTGCCAATGCAGTGGCTCCATAATAGCAGTGGTACCGGGAGAAACTATAAGCGGTCCCCTGGTGTTATGAGCATGAACTATTGGTCTTTGTGGAGAATCATGCTGGCGGAGTGAAACATGGCAAGTAAAAATTAGTCTATGAATTTATAGACACTGTTTTGCGGGTGAGAAAAGTTTGGTAAAAGGCCCTGAACTCAAGTGTATTAAATTGGCCAAAAGGAGTATTTTAGGTATTTAAAAAGTTTTTCACCGGGAGAAATGTTGAGAAAAGATCAAGAATAGATGGTCCTAAAGAGTTAATAAGCGAAGGACGCATAGTGGCATTGCAACAGTTTCGATTTAGAATAGAAGTCATTTTGACTTTTTCCATGAAAAAAAGCGGAAGGTTGCCGACAGTCAAGTTGGCCATAATTGGCCAATTCCACCAATTTGAAAACATTTGGCCCCCAACCGTGGAAAGTGATAAAATGGGCTTAAATCAAATTAATTACTATTAATTTGATAATTTTTTTTGATAGGATGGTTCTACCAACCTGTGGAACCACATTTTTGGCATTTTTAGCCCAATTTAAAAAAAAAAAAATTCCAAAATCCCAATCTTTTTTTCCAAAATCCCATTTTGGGGGCAAAAATCGTTTTTTTAAACTGCCATTAGTCCATGGAATAGCTAAATTTCTAAATAATCTTGATAATTGAACATGTTCTTTTATATGTAGTGATAGTATGTTATGTGAACATGATCTGTGTTAAAAAAAATTGCAAACAAAATATTTTTTAGCCAAAAGCCATCAAAAACCAGATTTTTTTTGTGTGGGGCACCCCCCATGTCGTGTGCCGTCACGCTGAGGTGGATTTTAAAAAAAAATTATATCAATATAAAAATAGTATTCGAGCCAACTTTAAAAAGTAAACAAGGGTAATGAATGTTTCTAAATATAATGAGTTATATAATGTGTATATATGGGCAGAGGGTCAATGACTTGTCCCCTTGCCACTGCCATTATGATTACCATTACTGAATGGTTATTTGGCTCTAACTTTTCTTCTAGTTAGAATATTTTCACAAACTAAAAAGTGTTATCACCCTTATGTCGAGACCTATCAAGTACAAAATAGTTCAATATATTATGTGCATATTTTTTTTATTTATTTCTATCTAAATTCTACTTGATGTAGAAATATGAACCATAATCCGACATGCTATTTTGGACATTTTTTTCATATTTGGGATCTATTTTTCGACCCCCCTGTAAAAAAATTACTAATAAACAGAACGGTTCCATACTTTATAGTTCAATGCACATATATATAAGGTTGATAAAAAATAACAAATCAACTGATTAATGTAAAATTTATTTTGGGGTACGGGGGGGGGGGGGGGGGTCTAGGGGGCCAAATGTTGTCAAATTGGTGGAATTGGTCAATTATACTTTTGCCCTATAATATAGTTGGGAGGGGCCAATATCGACCCAATATGGAAGTATGCCATTCACTGTATGCAGTCAATGTTGATTAGATGTATTAATTAATGAGTACATATCAATTTTTTTTAAAATATATTTTATTTCGCAGTTGCCTTACGTTTCATTTGTCATTGGAAAATCTTCAAAAAGCCTATAGATATCAATTTATCGTTACATCAAGATACCATTTATGTGCCCCTAAGAATGACAAATTTAACTTGCATAATTCATCCATCAAAATAGAATATATACATGATATCGTACAGTAGGTTTTAAAATGTGTAGGCCTACATCTGTACACATTAACAATTGAACTCCAGAAATATCAAAGTAGATAACAAAATTATTGTCCGTTTTTTTTTTTACAATTCCATTTACAGGCCAGGTCATTAGCCTAAATTACAATGGATGGTTACAAAAAAACGCGATAATGTCAGAAAATTCGACGTATTTCGAGCGCTGCCTAGTATAATATCCAATTACCTTGTACGATATCAACAAAACGCAAACAATTCAAGTACATTAAATAAGAAACAGAAATTCCGTCTACAAATTTAGCAGCGGGGTGAGAATGAAATTTCTTCTACCATTGACATTGTTCTTTAATTATGTTTATTATCCCAACAGTCTATACTAGGGCCTATATAATTATACAATCTCACCCATAACATGTGTTAATAAACCATGACAAGTCTGACTTTTTTATAATATGATAAGCAAGACAAAATGAATTATCATCAAAACTCTGTCTCATTCGTGGAATCTTTTTGCCCACTCTGTCTTTTATTAGTTTTAATACATTCGTTGTTGGTCAAATCCTTGGTGTGGTTTACGATGCAACCGCTGATTCTCTATCCAGCTGATTTTCAGGAGATTAATTTCGCATGGAAGTTCTCCATGTTAGGGAGGTATAACTATAACTGTACTAATTATGAGACCGGGTTATAAGAGTTATACCGCCCTGGCCATATGTGCACATGCATGCAATTTACTCAAGTACCGAACGCGCTTGTTAAATATGAAACGATTTCTACAGGTGCGTGACCTAGTTAATAAGCGTTCCACCAATAAGATTCGGCTGTGACGTCACATGACCTAGTAGTGTTTCGCAGAGGATTTAGAAAAGGCAGGAGTGACCGCCTCAGGATGGAGAGGCTGTTACAAAGATTTTTGCTATTAATTGGAATATTATATCACGTAAACTGCCAACGATTAGGTAGGTGTAATGTTTATTTATCTATATCTACCACCAATTCTGTGATACAAGCGCATTCTCTGGTTAATTCGGACAGATTTCCGAAGGAATCGTGCAGTGTGACCGACTTCCAACTTCAAGATATGGCGGCTTATTTAGCGTGTGAAGACGTTCTCTGAAATCATTCTTCGGAATTGCGATCACAATTCTTGCAATTATTCAATGTCACCCGTCAACCTTACTCTAACATGTTATAGTCTATGCTATGTATTATTGTGGTTGCTGAATCGAACCTGTAAATGTCTAAAAGTTGTATGTAATATGAGTGCATACCTGTCACCAATATTTAGGCCAGTGATGCAGGTGTAGAACTTTGAACCTGACACACTCGGGGGATTTCCTGTTGTACGCCTGATACCTCATTGTTTGATTACGTTTCCTCATTTGTGTATTTGAATTTAGCAACAAGATTTCCAGTCAATATAGACCTACATGTACCTTGCAGAAGGCTGTCCATTGGTGGGATTATCCGATATACATGTCTTGAAATTGGTTAACTTAAATCTTACTTTAAATATATTTTATTTACATTAATATTTTTATCCCAACCCCTATCCAATCCAGTGCCAAACGACGATTACTTAGTTCATGTTGAACTTGAAGATGGTGAGGTGTTATTTTTTAAATACAGAGTTTATGAATTCGTGGGGTTTACCTAAGCTAAAGGTTTTTATTTCAGCTATTCCAGCTTACTTTCGCTACAAACGACATGACCCTGTCTTAGTTAGCCTACTGTATTAGCCTTGTTAGTTTCTCAGCTAAGCTGATATCAGGTAGGGTTTCAAATCAGATCGGTAATTGATCATAATGCAAAATTGAAAATATAATTTTGAGACAAGTGTCGTGTGAGGGTCCGTCTAATTGAGTTACTGGGTACTCAGGTCAGATATACTAGTTAATTTTAGCTGTACAGACAGTTAAATCCTGAAAAATAGAAGAGTGGATGTTGGGATCATTTTAAAACATATATTCTGGTGTCCACCTTAATAAAGCTAGTGCAGATATCTGCTACGTGGGATCTATTTAAATGAAAAGATTCACATAGAGATTCACGTTATGTGTGTACAGTAGATTTAAAAAAAAAAGAGAAATAGTGAATTATTGTAAAATAAATATAATATATAATACTATAGTCAGTCTATAAATTCGTTTCCTTGGTAACTAGTTGAAAACCATAGGTGCCCATCATTAGGCCTCCTGCCATAAGAGAAACTACCTATAATATTAATATTGCGGACTCAGTGAAATATTGATAAATCACTGGCATTTATACTCAGCCTATACTGACACACCTCTTCCTATATATTACCATATAAATCATAATATGAGAAGGTGGAGATGAATATAATTATTACTTGCTTTAGCCGTAGATCCCCTATCCAATGCGTACTTCGCTACGTTATATTTCCCCTGCCATTTATAGATACTACCGCTTGAATTCCTTGAAAGCAAACCTGACAATGATATAGTATACTATAATATCGATGCCTGGCCACTGCCTGCCTGCCCTCCTTTCAGGGATTGGGGAATATTTCAACTGAAATCTCATCGACCTCACCTGCATGGGTTTCTATACTTCCTATATCGCAGTAGACGTTCTGACTCTGTCGTTTCTTGTTTGGACTAAATGCAATATAACTTGTTAAATCGAATAAAAAAACAATATGAATAATGCAATATAACTTGTTAAATCGAATAAAAAAACAATATGATGCTACATTGATCATCGTAATTGTATTTCAGTTCTTATTTGACTAGTCACTATTTACCGACTACCAATCTCTGCAATCAACAATCTCTTAATTCATGTCTTAACTAAAGGTCAAGAAGAATCTTTCTGAGCTGAATGCGTCATAATTTGAAGGATGATATTTAAATAATAATATATAGATCTTATTTTGACAAAAGTTCAGACTGACCCATGTTTGGAGATTGCCTTGGGATACTAAAACTTATCTTGAAGTAAAAGCAACTTTTTTGTACCGAGATACATTATTTTTTAGCAAGAAGAGTTGACAAAGTAATTAGCTTCATCTAATTAAAATGTATTGAACTGTTTGACCTACAGAGGAAGCCACTATAGATGTAACAGAGCCATGTCGATACCCAGTCGCCGTGGGATTAGAAAAAGAATATATCCCTGATGGAAACATCTGGGCCACGTCCTCTACAAATGCTGCCAGAGGTCCACAGTATGCTAGATTAGGCGGGTACGAAGGTAAGTTCAAACTTTCCATCGCCATAATTTGTTTATATATATCGATATATGACCTTTTCATTATCAAAACGATTGTGTGATTCTTTACTTCGGTCTGTTTATTTTATCTATTTTCCTCATGAACTTCTAGGACTATTTTTGTCACTAAACTATTATTGAATTATACTAACTGTACTAACCAAACTAACTCACATTTTGAATAAAGCTTGGGACCATGAATCGACACGCAGAGGTAAATACTAGGGCTTCCAGATTTAAGTCTTAGGACAATTGATAACATATCTATGGAGGAGAGAAGTCAGCGATGATTGATTACTGATTCAATATTTGTATCAAGTTATGGCGGATATATATGACAAGACCCCTGAAACCTTTATCATTATAAGGCTTACATTTTAAGGCAATATATGAAATAAAGTATCCCATTTTGCTCCCAAATCGACTGTGTTTGATCAGTACCGCTGGAAATTGTATATAATATGGATTTTTCCAGATACAGAAATGTTTGATTGACCCTATGCCAAACATATATATGTATGAATATAATTATCAGTTGATATATGAATGTGAGTATAATTATCACATTGATCGACCAATTTTTTCCTATATCCCCAACTGTTCCCAATCCCATTTGTTTTAAGAAAAATACCCCAGTTTGATAAGCATATACATCAATTGTAACCATAAGAAAATAATGGATTATTATTGTGCCGACGCAACTCCTATATTCGTGCTTATCCTATGGATAAATACATTAATGTAGCCAAAGAGAGATGTCGTGTCTCTCCCTGTATTTACAAATAATCGGTGAATAAGAACGAGTGGGCCATGTGCAGGGGAATGAACACGTGTTCTACATCGTGTTGCTAGCTTTTATCCATCTGTAAGTAACAATAGACGTCATGCTTTCTTCGATTAAAAAAAGCCTTTCCAATAACAAAACTAACACGTGGTTGGTCTCTAAAAGCCAAATCCACGAATGTCATTTTTTGAATAAACGGAGGTATAGTATACTATCTTATCTATTGTGTACAACTATTATCTGCGTTGGAGGCAAATGAACACAATGTGATGTGACTAGCGATGACAATTAGAACGCTTCTGGTGTGATGTTCCTCCCACAAACACATAAGATACACTGAATAATAAATGATAATCCGGTAAACATAAACTAATCTGGTCGAGGCACAGGCTGTCAGAAAATGTACAATCAGCAGCCCTACATATGTAGTAAATTCTGCTAAATTAGGGTGAACAATTTATACTAGCTATATCTGAGTATATTTGGTATTGCGTTGGTTACAAAATCTGTTTAGTCAGTTAGGTATGATGGTATTTTGAACAACAGTTTTTGTTTCAAATTAGAGTTATTTGAAAGGATTGGTGTAGCCGAATTGTACATTTTCAGGTGACTTCGGCCAAATCTTCTGGTACCTGTATATTAAGATATCTACTATGTTTTTGCCATCTGTTATATATGCAAATAAAGAATACAAACTATTCCTTTCCCTCTACTTTACCTTAAATCTAATTTTCTTCTGGTCATCAAAATGTTTGTCATTCAAACCAGTTTGAAGTATTTTGTACTGGTGGTAGAGGCCATAAATAAAAAGAATTCGCTGTTTTTCTCGAAAATCTTCAGTATTTTCTGCATGGCCCCACTTGCGTTCCTGATCCACAAGTCTGTAACAATTGTGTTTGCACTTACAGGTGGCGGTGCCTGGACAGCGGGCATCCCCAACAATAAACAACGCCTGGGTGTAGACCTGGGATACCGCCATGTCATCACTGGGGTGGCGTCCCAGGGCAGGCGGGGCAGCATGGAGTATGTCCTCGAGTATTACCTAGAGTTCTCTTCCGATAACAAAACCTGGAACATCTATACAAACAAGTATGGAACACCTAAGGTAAGTCTTCAACTGCTTCTCAACTCCCTGTGAAATTGAGTGAATTTATTCCATTAATTAATTAATTCAGTGTAGTGTGATGGAATTTTAAATATGTTTTTAAATATGAGACTGTTTTTTTAGCACCATGTCACCATTCAATTGTGTTTGTTGTGGTCTGATTCTAATGCTTTACTAAGCTTTAGCTTAGTCTACTAGTCAGTCAAAATATTGTACTCTACTTTATTTTTACACTTTTTTCATCATTGTTTCTAGATGTTCGAAGGAAACACCAATGATGACGGAGTTAAGCGTAATGATATTGAGTATCCTATTGTAGCCAGATATATACGATTTAACCCTCAACGCTGGCACAAATTCATCTCTATGAGGGTGGAACTTTATGGCTGTAGATTCGGTAGGTAGCTTATCTATTGCGAGTTGCTATAGTTTGGTCTAACCTTAAAAGAAATCACATTGCGAAGTATAATACAAATCACCACAAAAAATAAGCCTAACTGGAAGGGGTGACAAGGCATTCAATTCTAATCAAAATATTTATTCATACCTGGCGTACAAATAGGAGCCATACATTCTGAACATAATTGCAGGTCTTCCAGTATGTTCCTTGACTAAATGGCGTGGGAGAGATTTAAACTTAATTTAATTAATCATAGAGTCTGAATAAAACCTTTGGAGGCTATTATTCTACTAAAGGTCTATTGCTATGTGGGGTTGGTTACATGGGAGTATCAGTTTATATCATCAGGGGCATTGTGTAATTGTTAATTCACGTGTAATGAAGAGCATGAGTGTAGAGTGTCACTGGAAGGGGTGACTTGGGCAGCTTTGGTCATGGACTGTTGGCAAGAGCTCTGGGCTAATAGTTTGAAGGGGCAATCCCATGATGGATACAATTATAACTCTCCAAGTTGCTTACAGGGATTTGTAGGACCAAACGATAGAAACATTACGTGTGGCAAGTGAAAAAACACTCGCGGACTTACCAGTTAAAAAAACAATTTTTAAAAACTTGGGGAAACATACAAATTCTATTTACCTTTTGTTACTTATTGCCCTTTCTGTGATATGTTATTCTAATTTTTCTCTTGCTTTTTTTTCGCAGATGGTGAAGGTGCTACGTTTGACGGTAAGAGCAGTATTACGTACGATATAAGCGGGACCAACCAATATGTTCAAACAAGAAATGACAGGTTGAAAATGCGCTTCCTTACCGACATGCAAGATGGCCTTCTCTTTTACGCTGATAGCAACCAAGGAGATTACATGATACTTGAAATGCTGCGTGGTCGTCTTTACTTCCACATAGACCTGGGTAAGCTATTAATCATCTACATTGATGAAATACAGCGTTGTTTGTTGTCCCTGAGAAGCTATGCCCCCCCCCCCCCCCATGTTGGATATCAAATTTATAACCAATAGTTAGGTGATAATTTATCATTTGATAAGCATAAGGCTGAATACGTGTTGTTGACAAAAAAATCTTAAATGGGCACAATTAACTTAAAAATTATGTGGGTGGGTGGAAGGGTGGAGGGGGAGAGGAGAGGGTTATAACCAATATTATACCACATGGTGTGTCTGTTGCTGAAAGCACCGAATGCATTCAGGTATTAAGTCAGCTGCACTGGAAAAGCCTATTATGCTATGCTTTGTTATGTAGTACTGTGCTGCATTATATAATATTCTTTACTCGTCTATTATTAAATTTATGACTAATGGTAGGTTCTCTGTAATTTATTTTATTTTTATTTTCCAGGATCTACTGCCACCGCCCCAGGAGACACCACCTTAAAAGCAGGCAGTTTGCTGGACGACAGCCAGTGGCACGATGTGGAGATTAGGAGAGAAGGAAGGACAATTGACTTCACTGTCGATCGATTAACTATTACAAACATGACCAATGGAGATTTCCACCAACTTGATTTAGACAGAAAGGTATGAGTTTGAAATTCAATTCAATTCAATTCAAATATTTTTGGTCTTCATGTTTGGGCCCTAGATTTGAATCCACTTAAGTGAAATACTTACAATTTGAAGATATTCTTGACAAGCTAATACTAAATAGCCACTACATTGTGTACCCTGTTCTTGATCACTCTGTCTCCTTCTTAAAATAAAAACAAATATCTGTTTTAAACAAACAAAATAAGTCCGACTGAATGGTAATTCATACACTAACTTAGAACTTTGACACAACCCAATGACTTAATAAATGTACCTGTCAAAATACATCTCTCATTTTCTTCTTTTCTCAGATTCATCTAGGAGGCATTGAAAGTTTCCTTCAGCCCGGTAAGAAGCTGCAAGTGAGATCTAACTTTACAGGCTGCATGGAGAACGTTTGGTTCAACTCCATGAACATGATCAAGGACGCTCGTAAGAGCCAACCCCGCTTTGACCAGTATGGAGCCATCGTACTCAGCCAGTGTTTGGTGAGTTCCTACCATTATTTTATTGGTGGAAGTTCATGCCTAAGACATGATGGGTGGAACCTTTTACTGGAATAATTATTTACACGCATACCTAGGCCCTGGCTGATCAGACATGTGCATATTCATGAGGTTGCAGTTACCAACTCTTACCTCACCAGTGGTCGGGTTAACTTGATACACAGTGGCTGCAGTATGTAACATGTTCATGACCTTGTGGACACTGACATCATACCTACTGCTCTTTATGCTCTTTATGCATATATTTCCAATAAAAATAATTTCAAGATACCATGATAAATTTTTAATTTCCCTTTGGCAGAATGAATTATCCGCATTGAACCTGTTGGGAGTTTGACAATGCTTTATTAAATATTATTTAATAATACATTTTGAGATGCATCTTAATTACTTTTTACTGTCATTTTTTGCTATATGTTTATTCACCATTTCATACTCAAGGCTTTTCAATAGATGTCAGTGTTGAATGTTTGATTTATATATTCTTTTCTAGAACGTACCCATCATTCCATACACATTCCCCACCATGGACTCGCATCTTATTCTCACGGCGGGAGTTGGAAACAGAATGAGGATAGGATTTAACTTCAGGACATACAACAAGGGTGCACTTCTCTTTTATACCAAGCTGGATCCCACCGGTAGAATTACCGTGAGTTATCATCCTAACTTTTCTATTATAACAATCTTTATTCAGGGAATATAATGGCATGTATATACCAATACATTAAATGTTTACATAATATTTTTCGCTGAATAAAAATATTTAAATACAAATACAAATACAAAGGTTCGGATACTTCCGATCTTCCACCCCTCCCTGAATAACATCTGAATGTCTTTAAGCAAATTTACTTTATTTAACCTATGAGAAAACGAATTTTATATAATACACGGGTTCTCTCTCGAGAAAAAAAATAGGACTTTAATTCACTTTATTGCTTATTAGGTAAGCAAAAAATGCATTTATCGCATATTCTTCTTTCTGCAGATGAAAATCAATAGTCAGGGATTTATCGAGTACAGTGTTCAGACTCGTAACAATCCTGCTGTGACGAGTATCATCAAAAACAGTAAGTCTATCCCAAATCCTCAAAACCCTAAATTGGTATATCAGAGTTCATCTCATAGAGCTAAACCATATTAATAACTGGTTACCGGTATCACTGACAGAACTTCTGCAATTAGGTCCTTTAGACTTGATGTAATATAGCCTCCATTGAATCAGGTTCCCTATACATTAGCTTATGGAAAGTTTGGTCAATACTAACCGTCTAAATTTCTTTTTTATGTCTTGTAGTCATGACTCCTTACTTTTCAAAAAATCAAATTTTGGGAGACTTCCCAAAACTGTTTTGGGCGATATACACTTTGCATGGCCACCCATGAAAATGACAATGAATCTTTTTCTTTAAAAAAAGGAGACTTCCAAGAACGGGGCCTATATTCTTCCCAGGTCTGCCAGCCACACATCTAAATGATAATGAATCTTACTAAAAAAATATATATATTTTATTTTAGGAGACGTAAAATCTGAGCTGGACGTTTTCACGGACGGTATGTGGCACTCAGTGTATGCTGATGTTGCGTCTGGCACGTCCAGCACTGAAGTGGGTAAAATCAACATCACTGTCGACGGACTCTCGGACATCTCTCATCGCCAGCTGGAATTCACCACCACTGAACAATATTTTGTTGGGGGTAAGTTCAGAATTATCCATTAGAAGCCCATATAAATTGTTTATTTATGTTCACAATGTATAACAACTTTTCTTGTGATTACATGGTTCACATTATATTTAGGGTCAAGCCTTGAATTTGGATACATAAATTCAAGGCCTGAAAAAGGGCATCTTCATCGAAGGGCCTGGAAAATCATGTTGAGATCCAATAAATAGCCTTGAAATTTTCGAAGATTCAGATTCTAACTGTACACTTTTCGCTGACTTGCCCCTCTCATATCTTATACTGAGTGACTCACCAAGTAAACGTTGAAAAACGGTGATTGATATAAAAATCTGAATATAAAACTTGTTAAACCCATCATATGCCTGTGTACAACAATAACTACAGCCCCCTGAAAAATACCAGTCATTTGTATTGATTATTGGTCCGTTCTATTGTTCAGGAGGAGATACTGAAGGCGGAGAAGCAGGTTTCCTCGGATGCATGAGAAACCTTGAAGTTGGAACTGAGAGAATAGAAGAAATCAGGCCCGAGGATAATAAGGGAGTTATAAACGGCACCTGCATGATCCAAGACAGGTACATTTTACTCACCAATTCGAACACTATATATGATTAGCAGGGGGAGGGACAGGGGAGGCCGGGTTTAGTGGTGGATTGCTGTAAGTGTGGTCAGTGTTGTTGTATTGAATGTGGAGGTTGGTTGAAGGCACAACTAGTTTTATGGTTTAATAATCAAGCAATAGAAAATTAACACTTAGAGTTATAGCTGACCTACCTGACTGATATCGGTAGATATCATAGTACATGGTTATACCGGTATATATATGTTAGCTTGTTTACTTGTAACATATATTGTTCGAGCGATATTTCAGTATAAACATCATTATCTTCTTGCAGATGTGACCCTAACCCCTGTGAACACGGTGGTATTTGCTCGCAGGACTATATTACATTCCAATGTAATTGTGACGGAACTGGATATGGTGGATCCGTTTGTCACAAATGTAAGTTTTTCGTAAATATGAGACAATGTCGAAAATCAATTAACCTGTCCTGAGGAAATGCTCAAGTTTATCACCATTTTCTGACCAATATGCATCCGTTCTTATGTTTCGATTGTTTGATTGATTGATTGGTTCAGATTGCATCGAAAAGTACAATGTGGAGGACGCCTCTGATTTGAATTGAATGTATTGTTTATCTCGTATCGAAAATTGGTTGCCCATTTCTGATTTCTCAGGTCTTCCATTGGATACCAGATACACAAGCAACAGATAATAACAAATAAATAAATGTCAACTGTAGTTGGAAAATTTACGTCAAAATACATTGATTAGTACACCAATAACATATGGTTAAGATTTGCATGTGATTCTTAGCTTTTGCATAGTTTTAGAACATATAGTGCAGGTTATCATTTGGATTTATGATCAGGTTATCCAGTGTGTAGAGAATGTTATACCAATAGGTATCACCATTTTGGTAGTTGCTGTTAAAGCCATACAGTTTACGTTTGTTTCTAGTGTTTTTCCCTGTATCAGTCGTAAATAACTTATAAGACATTGACTATGACTTGCAGCTGAGTACCTCGTGTCGTGTGAAGAGGTGCGCATGCTCAATCCAACACTGACATCCAAGGTGACCACCATTGACATCGATGATGCCGGACCACTGGAGCCTTTTGAAGTGAAATGTGTATTCCAACGTAAGTTAGAATGATTCATGCACTAAATATTCTCACAGTATCTTAAATAGGCCTATTGTTCCGAATATAGAAAAATCGCTCATCCTATCCAGAAATTGTACTCGAGTAGTCGGTTTCAATTAGAAGGAGTACATAGTCACGTTCCAATAATCATACAATTTATTGTTTTAGAATGGTAACTAACTTCCACTATCATCTTGAAGCAGCCCTACAAACTGCCATTTATCTGTTTAGAATTATAACTAGATTTGTACAAACCATTAAGTCTATGTTCTATCAAGATGATATTGAAACTACTATAATCAAACTCAGTCTTAACGACCAGTACCTGTAACGGCTATACTATGAACAGTCATATTTGTTGTTTTAGAATTATGATGACTCGAGATGTTGGGAAGAACGATTGTAACTTTTGTGATACACCTCCTGAATAGAAGCTTTTTTCGTTTGTTTAGATAGTTTATTTAACCAGGAAATAACAATTTGAGTGGCAATTGCCATCTCCGTTTTCGGGGTTCAGGCATAGATTGCCTGCTTGTCACCCCGATCCCGGGAATTTAAGTCTAATCTAAAACTTCAGATGTGTACATGGTGTTTTCTCGTTCAACTACTTCGTGAACTGGTAGATTATTTTGTAGATCGACAGGGAGACTAAGACATGGTGGTGCATTTTTTTGGATTTTATTTTACGTTTGATTACCAATGTTGAGAAATGTTAGCCAATATATAATAAATACTTGTCTCTTTTCCTCTCAGATGATATTGAAACTGCCATCACTGAGGTACATCACAAGCAGATGGAGCCCACCGTTGTGGACGGCTACCAGGCTCCAGGCTCCTACGTACGCCCCATCCAGTACCCGATCTCTGAACGCGAGCACTGGGACGCCTTCATAGAGAGAGCTGTTGATTGCGAACAGTCCATAGCATACAAATGCTGGAACTCCAGGCTTCTGGTAGACCCTGGTCAGTCTGCACAAATGTTTTAATTGAAAACTTAATAGAATTCCATTGCAATTATTGTTTCATAAATCTAATATTTTACTTAGGGTTTCGCTTCAACAAGGATCTTAGTCTCAGGATTCTCTAGATATTTGTTCAATGTTGCTTCTTTTTGTCTCATGCATTTATATATGGATAAGGGTTTATAGAAACAATTGCATAAAATAACGCGTATCTGAACTAAATATCCGGCAAAAAAACATTATCGTCACCGCGTAATACTGAATGAATCAAGCACCAAATAGACATCACACATTTAAATTGTCAGCCATCCCGGTTCTGCTAGTGTGTTTCGGTAAAACAAATCCAACATGGCAGTCAATGCAAAAAACCCCACACCATTACCCTTACGCCGGGATATTTCATGGACCGACCAATGTACTTGGGGGTATACAATATAAAATCCAATATAGGTGGATTGATTGAGGCTCATACTGAGCAGATTTCTGTTGGTCGGCTGTTGGTCCATCGGCCCAGTGTGTCCCTGACTTTAACCTAACCCATTGTTTTCACACTAACGTTATCCAATTCTTCTTTCCCCCCGACAGGCGGTTCTGATCCCAACAAACGTAGCTGGGGATGGTGGGTCGGCCGTACCAACCTCAACATGCACTACTGGGGCGGCTCCTCACCCGGCTCTGGCAAGTGCGCATGCGCGCTAAAGGACGAATGCAAGGGCAACTCACACACGTGTAACTGTGACTCAGGCCTGCTGGAGGACGGAGTGCAGGACGACGGCAAGCTGCGCCACAAGGAGCATCTCCCGGTCATGGAGCTGAGGTTCGGGGACACTGGAAGCATCAACGATCAGAAGAAAGGAGAGCACACACTGGGGGCTCTGAGGTGTACATCCGACAGTAAGTATTGAGTCAACTCAATGTTAAAGATCAGAAGTTAAGTCAGAAAAAGCATTACATCATGTGATGATATTTCCAGCAGAAGCTGATACAAATATAATAATAACATAATGGGGAGTTTTCACTACTAACTGGTGAAGTAGAGGGGCCACTTGAATATTCGGTAGACTTTGGTACCAGGAATAAACACTTCTTTAAACTTCATTACTTCGTCATCCTTTATGTTACATCCATTATAACAGAATGACGATTTTGAAATTTGTCGATGTTCCTTTTATTGATACCCAACGTTTCGAGAGCTTTGCTCTCTTCTTCAGGGGTGAAGGTGTTACAATCACATAATAACATATTTTCTCACCGAGCTCAAATTATAAACTACATCAAATGGTTCGGATAGTCCTATCGGTTAAGAGTAGAAGCACTGGATCTCTTTGGTTTTGTCTACCGCTGGTCATATCGACCATTCGCAGTACAAGGGCACTTTGTACACCAAATATTCTTTAGATAATCAACAAAAAAAAAGAAAAAAAACATCGCAGATACCTGTTACCAGGAACGGGGTGAAAAACAGGACATGATCCCATCTTGAACATGCTGGCCTTTGCCAGCTATTTTCTTTCTTTCTCCTGGTTAAATAAAATATTTGTTTATAATTATTTTGCCAAATAATGGATCCATGTTTGAAATGATAATAAACTAATTTAATTTGCTTCGTTGATACATGCTATACATCTTATTAAAGGAACAGATGTCTTTAATACCCAATGTACATTAATATTATATGTGGCATATTTCACCTCAACATTTTGTCCTACAGTTAATAACATTTTTTTAATAGTTGTGAAAGCCCTGTAACCTTGAATCTCTTGCCTTGCAGCCTTGTTTGACAACACAGTTACATTCCGTAAGACAGACGCCACCATCGAATTCCCCACATTTGACGCTGCCACGTCCGGAGACATCCGATTCCAATTCAAGACCACCACCCTCAACGGCATCTTTCTCCAGAACACTGGTGCTGCCCACTTCATCGAAGTGAAGCTCGTCCTCGGTAACACCATTCACTTCAGATTCAACGTAGGCAATGGCATCCAAACCCTGGAGAAAACAACTGCCTACCCTCTCAACGACAATGAATGGCACACGCTGCACATCGAGCGTAATAGGAAACAAGCCACCCTCAAAGTCGACCAACAAGCTGAGGTCACCCTGGACGAACCTGTGGACCAAGGCTTCAGAACCCTGGAGCTCTCGTCCAACCTGGTTATAGGAGCTGCTGTGGACTACAAGGATGGTTTCGTGGGCTGCATTCGCGCTCTGATCGCCAACGGCAAGATTCTGGATCTTCGCGGTAAGGTGGAGCGTCGCGAAGTCACCTATGGAGTGGCCGCAGGCTGCCATCCCAAGTGTGCCAGCAACCCTTGCATGAACAACGGTATCTGCGTGGAGTACTACTCTCACTACTTCTGTGACTGTGCCTATACACCTTACAGAGGCTGGGTGTGCGGCAGAGAGGTGGGCGTCAACCTTCATCTCGACTACATGGTCCAGTACGAGTTTGATCTCGAGAGTGGTAATATTGCCACGGACGAGGAAACCATCATCATCGGTTTCTCTACTCAGATGAAGCAGGGCATCCTCATGCAGATTGTCAATGGGGACGCGAAGAAACCTGAATATATTTCTGTGGAAATGAACAACAATGGTATGTTGATATCTGTTATTCAGATATCAGATATTTTTTATTCAGGATAGTTATTCATCAGATACACGCTCACTTGATATAATGTTTTTCGTTGTGTCCCGTGACAACACAAATGTATTTAATTCAACTGCTAGGGTTATTGCAATTGTATGGGCATTAATCGCAGCTGTTATATTCAATTTTACAGAATAAGACAAAAGTCGCACCTTAACTAATTGTGTAACTAATTGTGTAATTTCATATTCGTTATTCTCCATACCGCATATATAGATTTTCCATAGTCATATTAGCTTAAATGTATACATGTATACATTTGTATTCCTTTCTACTTCTGTTGTCCTATTTCCCAAGACAAGCTGTCAAATGGAAATAAATTGATTCCTTTTCTAACTGTTGATCTCCTCGACTACATGTATGTTTCTCTTTGTTGATTAGGTGGAATTAAAGTGGCTCTTGACGTTGGTTGGGAGATCGGTAGAGATGAAGTGAACAATGATATCAGTAATGTGGATCTGGCCAACGGTCAGCAACATGTGGTCACTGTCAGGCGTTTCAACAAAGGTCGTGGAATCAGAGTGGCGGTGAGTAGGGTTTTCATTATCAAATTAATCCAGGTTGTACCCGAACCAATAACGTGATCATGAGTTGGTTTGTAAATTTAAAAGTTTGGTTTTAAAGCCCGACGCTATTTAGGTTAGGAAGCGGAGAAACTATGTGTGTTTAAATGATTTTGCTATCACTAGATTTAATGTGGCTCATTAAATGGACAGCACTGAATGATGATGTGAAATATGTAAGAAAAACATTATTCCAAGTTGCCCTTGGGTGTCCTTTGGATAATTAAATATTCCTCTACAGAGTGTCTACCAATTGGCAGAATTCTACCCGTACATTTTCAAATTATTCCAAATGTTCTTTGTCTTAAAACTGCATTATATAGCTGATTCCCATCAAAATAAAAAAAATCTACCCTCAAGTGACCAACATTGTAAAATTGATATTTTGGGGAGATTTACTCATGGCATATTCCTGTCCCTAGATCGACGACTACCCTGAGCTTGTTCACGAATGGAAGAATCTTGAAGAAAGCACAGATACCAAACTTGAGAATCCCAAATACATTTATTTTGGAAGAAATTGTAAGTATGATACACACTAGCTCTGAAAAAAAACTTGCAATTTTGTCATATAAAGAATAACCGACCGCTAACCCATTACGTACTTGTATTTTATCAGCGACCAGCTCGACACAAAAAGGTTTCAAAGGCTGCTTGTTCAGGGCTCAGTTTGATAACCTTTACCCACTGAAGAGGGTCTTCCAAGACCCAAGACCATCCTACGTTAACCTGTACCCAGAAGGTATGAGCTGTTTTTATACTATTATGTATTGCATTTCTTGCTATGTCGATGATCAAATAGAACATTTGTAGAACTTGTAGCTAGCACACAGTGATTAATTCTCAATCTTAACTACCAGTCTGTATTGTAGAGGAGTCGTTGAATTTAAGAGCTTAAATCAGTAAAATCTGATACTTTTGCAATGTTTGCAATTAAAATTACATTGATTCTATAACAATTTGCGGATTTTATATATTTATTTCCTGAAATTAATTAGTCGTGGAGATATTGTTTGTTGTATGAGAATGTAAGAATGTCAATGTTTCAATTACTATACCCCATTTTATATAACAATATATACTGACTATCATCTTGAATGTACTATATATACTGAGTATCAACTTGAATGTACAGATGCTATTCGGGAGGATATGTGTGGCTTTGAAGAGGTCACTCATAAGCCAGAGGCCCCTGAGTTCAGACCAACACCTACGCCTGACCCTATGGCTACCACGCCTAACTACGTTGACTCATTGCCCCTTATGCAGGATAACGAAAAGATTATTCTTGGAGGTAAACTCTAGTGCTAAGGACAAGGTTGAGGGCACCTAACCCATAGATGGTCAACATGAAACGCAGAAATCAAAAGAGAATCTGGTTGCAGCCTATTTTATTTTCGAAATTAATGCGAAAGAAAATCATTCATTCAAACTCTGGCATTCACAAGATAAATCCTATTCATGTGTGGCCTATATTTTGAGAAATCTGTAGTGCCTCGAAGTTTGCAACTGGACTCATTTGATGTCTGTTTAAATGTATTACTTAAGTTATTTGTTTTGCAGATAGGTGGAAGTGGCTTTCACCACTAACTCTCGGTGACGGACGGACTCTCCTACTAACTAACATCTCTTACCTTTAAACTGCATTGTAGCAATTAACCCCAAACTCTTCGTCTTTTTATCTCTTTTCCTTCCCTCTCTGCGGCTTGCCAACCATATCAGATTCTGTATTCAGAGAAGATATGTGTGGCGTGGAAGAAATGACTCTATCGCCAGAACCTTTCGAGTCCCGCTTACAAGATGTTAGAACTACAACCGAATCAATGACAAATTATGTGCCAGAAGATGGTGCCAATAATGCCCTTATAGGTGGTGAGTAAGGGGCACAGTGGATGAGTGTATGCATGGGCTCACCCGAATCATTGTGTTGTATTTTAGTGCACAGATCTCTAGCATGTCTTCGATATAAATAGACTCGTATTTCGGCTTGTGTTTTACGTAAATCAAATTCATTCGAGAAAAAACAGGTTCTTTGAACATATTCCCAGAATGACTTTCCCTCTTTTTGCATGCTACTATTGTTTCTATAATAGTTGAATACATGCATGAAAGTTAACACTTGAGCATACTTCATCTGTACACATTATCTGTGTTGAGGCTTATCCGAGAATATTTGTTTGGCATCTTTAGACTACATAGAAGAGAGCCTTATTTTTCAATAGTTCAATTTGAATATTACTTATGGTATGTGGAATAAAGGAATTCCTGACCTTATCCCTCCCAAGCAGCTGTATATCCCCCCCCCCCCCCCCGAGTCCTGTCCGTAGCAATTCTAGGGAGAAATTCGTCTTCAGACTTCGTATATCTCAGCACGAAGAGTATATCCCTCTCACGCGCTTCCTAACCCAGAAAAACTCCAAAGTATTTTTGCTCAAACGTAGAGCACAGATTTTGAAGTGTATCCATATATTTATTTTATTTCAGTTTAAGGCCATGTGAATTCCATTATTTGTTCTTTCAAGTTCACTACTAACAAAAACAGCACGTTTTGATGAATTCGTTTAGTTACGGCCATGTTATTGGTCTAGCCGATAAGAAGTTTAATTCATCCTAAGTTAAAATCAAAATTGTATATTTATGCTAGGTCATGTTACGAAGTCTTAGGGAAACAAGACTTATCAGTCTATTACAACACCTGATATATATTTATGTATGTTATAGTTGAAAGAAAGACCGAGTATCTCGTCACTCGTATTTTGCTATTGTATTAATAGAGATATTAGATATATCAATATGACCGTGCACAACGTTCCATGTAGAATTACTTTTATACCACAAGTCATCACCCTATCACCAGTTCTTCCAGCATATGCCTCTGTTAATACAGCCAACGAATATACGTTTGTGTTATTACATCCAAATGCTTTTGTATGTTTAATATTTTATAAGTGAAACTTTTGATACAGCATCGATTTTCTCAATTATACAGACGTTCTATTACATTAACTATGGAAGTAGATTTAGAGAAAGATAACACATGTTACGACGAAAATATATAAACACGAATAAAAATTTACATTGTCAGCAAACGGTCAATATTATTTATATAGCAATACACCAGCAAGATCCATATTATCCTAAATATAATTTCAATTTGATATGTTTACAGTGACAATACTCATTTAAAATTACATCGTTCTCATAACTGTTCATGAATTGACAGGACAACAAAATCTTGAATTAATTGTGGACAATTTTCTCTGTAAATGCAGGTATCCTGGCCCTGGTGATCCTGCTGCTGATCGGCCTGGCCATGCTGGTGGGTCGCTACCTGGCCCGCCACAAGGGCGAGTACAAGACATACGAGGCCAAGGACAGTCAGTACTACGACAATGCTGACACGGCCATCACCTCCGGAGCCTCCGGTCAACCCGATGTACAGAAGAAGAAGGAGTGGTTCATCTAAATGATAACTAACTAACCCTCCTCCCCTGAATAGCTCAACGTTGAATGCCCTATCTATGTATGTTTGGAGTGAATGAATATGAATATGTATGAGATGTAAATTGTTGAGAGATGACTTGTTAATATTGAGGGATGGGTAAATGATTAGAAGAAGCGGATCGGCCATCGTGGACTGATTCTCTGAAGTGGTCATTGGTTTTTCTCCATTGGCCTTTATTTGGGAAGTAATAATTGGACGCTTTTATAAAGAAATGACCAGAAAGAGAAGGTATTGTGACCAAGCTTTGAAGAAGAATTTTATATGAACAGCTCTAGAATGCCAACTCCAAGATGGTGACGCATTTTGTGATCATTAGTTTCCTTTTTGTTTTGAAAAAAGGTGTTTTATATATCAGATCTAATCTGGCGAGTGTAGGGTTTTCCGTGTCTTGGTGTCTTGTCAGATAAGGAAGAACACATTCCAATGTTGCGGAAAACTCAAAGCAATAGAGTTACTCTTGTCCTGATAGTTCTTACACATTGGTGTAGGCCGATTATATACTTACTGCCGACGGCCATTTCCTTTCCTTAATCTTGTCAGCACAGGGTCCAATTCTTTTTGTTTTTATTTCTCATATTTGGTTACATTCTTTACATGTGTCCACTCCTATTCTCTGAGTTCTTGTAAGAGTTATGGAGTTATCTTAAATATAATTATCGTAATTTCCAATCATTATTGAGTTCTGAAAGAATGCGGATGATCTTCTTTGCTTATTCTTATGTATATAGAAATTTACTCATGTGTATAAATTTGCGTGTTTTGATTTTTGTAAATTTTTATTCGAGGCGAGGTCCTTTGGAACGAAAAATAGTTGGGTTTTGTCGTTAGGCTTCCCTCCCGTCCCCTACACCTTCTCCCCTATCAGACGCCGATTTTAGGTGTTTGTCTTGCTACAATTACTTAATTAAATGCCCATCCTATTACCAGATGCAATATCCGGGAAATGTACTAGATTTTTCATGAAATTAATCAGTGTAACATTTACTGTCCTCCCTTGATATGCTAGCCATGTCTTGAATACTATGTACTACTTGATCACTCCTCATTTAGAATTCTATTACAATATAGTAAACCTTTTAGGGTGCCCATCAACATGTTTAATGTATGTAGTAAAAGAAACGCGCTTTTGATATATTAGGTAGAATTCGTTGGTATAGGATCTAAGATCTTTGGTTATTTTGTTCCAACTGCTCCGACCAGCGAAGTGATTCTTTTGCCAAAACGACCGTTTACATGCATAAGATATTTATTAATATCTTGTATGTTCTATTTACACTTGAACACATTCCGTCATTCGATTTTTCATCGACTGGTTTAGATAGAAATATACCTGTAATGACTAAAGTCCTTAGTACTTAGAATTTACATTCGACCATGTGTGACACTAGTATTTTTCGTCATTGTACAAATGGAAACTTTAATATACCACAAACGCCCTGGTAGATATATTTCCCTACTACCTTCATATCATATCTAGAAATATAAGTTTATTTTGTAAAAAAACAAAAAAGGACTTTCTTAAGCCTCTTTAGAAAACACATCTTCCAATCGCTGTATGAGTTCTCTTTAGGAAGTCATTGACTTAAAGAAAAAGGCATAGGTGATTATGCCCTTGTACATATTGTAGTTTATTCGAGTATTAACGAATAAAAAATAAAAACATTACGGCCCTCGTCATTGTTTGTTCATCTTCACTGAGACCTGACTTCTCATTACGATATTTCGTGTCATGTGATTAGATTTGATGGTGATTTATTAATCGACTAATGATTTAATCGAGGAGCACAAATCCATTCGACTTGCCTTTACAATTGGTATTCTACAGGAATGGTTATCCTGGAATTTTGAAAATCCTCCAGGGAAAGATCGGCCATAACATTAGACACATTACGTCAGCATAGACCTGTCTTCCATCTTATCCTTTATGCATTCCCAAGGAATATTCTGCTATTCTAATAGAAGAATTATATTAACCGAATCCAGCCCATCCTAGTGGCATATGGAAGTCCCCTTATATTGCGACGTGAACACGAGAGGAAATGATGCAATAGGTGGCGCCACCAGGTGGTATATTCAACTCCCCCTATTCTAAAGCTTAAGCAAAATCCACTGTTAACAAGATAATTTAACTTCAAGCAATGCCAGCGATGCGTTCTTTGGACATTTTGTGTGTCATTCTAATATCCAAAATGTGAATACCCGGTATATATCAGAAATTAATTTTAGATATAAACAATTCACTTCCACATATCCAAAATTCAGTGACAACAGATTCTCCCTACTACATGAAGACATCCAAAATTCAAAAGTTTGTCAATAATTAAATTGTGGATATGTGACAGAGAATTGTGGATATGTGAAACTCGAATTTTGGATATCAAGAATTGGATTGTGGAATGAAATGTAATTTTGGATATATGTAAAATTGGGTAAAATTATACATATCCAGAATTGAATTTTGGATATCAAGAATTGGATTTTGGATATCCAGAATTGAATTTTAGATATCCAGAATTGAATTTTAGATATCCAGAATTAGTTCCTCCCAATTGCAGGTCTTTATTCCTCCCAGTTGCAAGCTTTTATTCCTCCCAATTGCAGACATTTATTCCTCCCAATTGCAGACATTTATTCCTCCCAATTGCAGGTCTTTATTCCTCACAGTTGCAAGCTTTTATTCCTCCCAATTGCAGACATTTATTTCTCCCAATTGCAGACATTTATTCCTCCCAATTACAGGCCTTTATTCCTCCCAATTGCTGGCCTTTATTCCTCCCAATTGCTGGTCTTTATTCCTCCCAATTGCAGGCCTTTATTCCTCCCAATTGCTGGCCTTTATTCTTCCCAATTGCAGGCCTTTATTCCTCCCAATTGCTGGCCTTTATTCCTCCCAATTGCTAGTCTTTATTCTTCCCAATTACTGGCTTTTTATTCCTCCCAATTGCTGGTCTTTATTCTTCCCAATTGCTAGTCTTTATTCTTCCCAATTACTGGCTTTTATTCCTCCCAATTGCTGGTCTTTATTCTTCCCAATTGCTGGTCTTTATTCTTCCCAATTACTGGTTTTTATTCCTCCCAATTGCTGGTCTTTATTCTTCCCAATTACTGGTTTTTATTCCTCCCAATTGCTGGTCTTTATTCCTCCCAATTGCAGACATTTATTCTTCCCAATTGCAGACATTTATTCCTCCCAATTGCTGGTCTTTATTCCTCCCAATTGCTGGTCTTTATTCTTCCCAATTACTGGCTTTTATTCCTCCCAATTGCTGGTCTTTATTCCTCCCAATTGCAGACATTTATTCCTCCCAATTACTGGCTTTTATTCCTCCCAATTGCTGGTCTTTATTCTTCCCAATTACTGGTTTTTATTCCTCCCAATTGCTGGTCTTTATTCCTCCCAATTGCTGGTCTTTATTCTTCCCAATTGCTGGCTTTTATAATTCCTCCCAATTGCTGGTCTTTATTCTTCCCAATTACTGGCTTTTATTCCTCCCAATTGCAGACATTTATTCCTCCCAATTGCAGACCTGACACCTCCCAATTGCTGGCCTTTATTCCTCCCAATTCCAGGCCTTTATGTCTCCAAATTCCAGAATCCCATGCCAGTCTACTCATGCCTTTATTTCTCCCAATTGAAGGCCTTTATTTCCCCCTAATTCCAGCTTTCCAAGGCCCCACAGACACACTGCAACTTTTGGACATGCTCCTGTATACATGGAAATGAACAACACACACCAAGCTAATTGGGACACACGGAAACAATCAATCGGTCACGGAGAACTCTCCAGGTCAGACACTTATTAGTTTGATCATTCTGACAGCCACGTGCTCATTGGTTCTTTGACTTTATCATTGGTGCATGGAACTACTCCAGGGTTGGAATAAAAATCAATTAACTTGGGAGTTCCATGCATAGATTACCGGCTTGGCATGAGCAAACTTGAATGACCTGCGGAGAGAAAATGATGGCTTTTCTTGTTTTTAATTAATCACAGTAGAATCTTTGAAGAAGTACCCTGTAAGTTACAAATGTAAAAAATCTTTGTCTTTGAATTGTCTTGAAATAGGAACTACCTCAGTCGAATCACCAAGTTACTGACTAATTCTCCCTGAACATTTTGCTGAGGAAAAATAACTTCTTTTTTCCTCATGAGGAATAATTAACTTGATAAATTTTGTGAAGAACTCTAGACGATAGGACACATAGGAGATCATGAGACAACAAATATTTGGCAGCATTTTTATTATACACTTTTTGTGTAGGCCACAGATAAAGCATGCCTCTAAAAACTAAACACCACAATATACAAATCAGACCAGACATCTAAAGGCATTATATATACATGGACAGTATCATATATGTATATAGAACTAGGAATATGACTAAAACTGGCTTCAAGTCGTTGTTTTATTTCCATTAATACTTTAATGTATACAGAGCTTTAATAAAAGTTTACTTTAAACGCAAATTGAAACAACAGATTTAAGAATGTATCACACATAATTGGTTCTAGAGAAATACATAGGCCATAGATATACAATCGGTAGTCCAGTCATTTTCAATATCATCGAGTTCGAAGCCAGATAATTTTATATTTCTGACCCACTGAAATACTGGTGAAGTGGAGTTAATGCCTTTATTTATAAAGGTTAATAATTATTAATGGTAGTTCTATTCGTTTGAGAAACCTCTGTTGAGGATCTCTCGTTGTCGGAGTCAAGTGACAATAAAATTACCGATGTTAGGTCCACATTAAAACACATTTCGTAAATAAATGAACACAAGAGCGCGATGAGTCAAATAAATATACAAGAATAAATCATTTTAACTCGCGTACAATACAATAGAAATTACACATATATATATAATATCCATGACATTAAAACCAATAACTCGGAAAGATTTTTTTGTCAGTATAGACAATTTTTTTGAAATGAAAAATAAAATATTTTTGTTCATTTTTGTGTTTAAATATTTTGTTTAAGATCCTCTAAACACTTTCGAAAATAAAGATAAAACAGAGGAAATGATCATAGATAAAACATTAATTGCTTAATACACCAAATCTTGCAATATACACCTTAGATGATTAAGAGAGCAATACTGGGTGATACCATCAATGGAACAACATCGTCCCCAATTCGTTCTTAAGAACTTGTTTACCCCTCCATGTAAGAACCTCCTACAGTATACCTGATACAGATTATCTTATACCCAACCCTTATTATACCCATACACACCTGCGTTACAATTAATCATGATGGTTTATGGATTATCACATACTGACAGGACATAACTCCGCCCCATCATTTTGCTTGGAACTACAATTGTGCAGAAGTGTATATAACTCTTTTATTACGCCTTTAAATAAAGTCTTTGTATATAATTCATTCGATACTTGATTCCAAGGATAAAACCAGTGCCATGCCTCCTGTATCTATACTTTTGCCCTTTGTTTCTCTTCTTACTGTACATTGAATTCATTAGCGTACATGTTCATACATAAGATTATATTGCTGAGTGTGGTTCATCATGTATTTATATTATTATACATGGGTGACAAGAGACAAACATTCGCCACAAGACGCAAATGAGACAAGGCATTGCCTTCAACATTTACAAAAAAGTGCATTCTTTAATGTACAATCACATTTTACACACATCTTACAACCTTTCCTTCGGACCTAGACGATAGCTGGAGATACTGGTATTGTAATGATTCAGTTGATGTAATCTATATTATCGCATTCATACCTTTCGTTCCTTCTCTTGTCAAACATAACATTCCCCTATCATTCTCAGTGTAGATTCTAGATTCAACCAACCTGCCAGCATGAATTATTTAAAACAATATATTAAACATTAAGCATGTACACACATGAAAACATTGCAATACGTTGCTGCCATTGTTCTATACACTAGACTGTGTTTTCAATACGAAGCATTAGTTTATTTAGTGATATTCCTATGTACATTTCGACCAGATAAATATCCAGACCAATTTAGTCACATCATTACTAAAAAAGCAATATTTCACCCAGAATTTAATCTGCGTTGAATTGTCAGTGTTTGAAAACTTATCGACGGAACCAAGTTTGTATATACCTTTCTGATCACCCTCACGATACACCTTAAGTTTTTAACCCAAGTTATAGAGCACCTAAAGTCATAATGTCTTAGGATTATTCACATTATTATTACCATCTATATAGTAATAGTGCAACTATGATAATAATAATAATCATGATAATACTCTTACCTAATATGGATAATAGTACAGGTTTGATAAAGAACCTGCGATTTATATCTTTGTGTAATATAATATAGAATACATTATCTTTTTAGAACCATGCAAGTGATGTCATCTATTTCAAATAAGTTTTCATCAGTTCGACTCTTACAAACATTTTCAATGTCGAGAATAAACTGTATCATTTTGGTATTTCGTACATCGAATGGCAATTAAATTTGCAATGGAACAACCACACAAATTTAAAATCAAATCTTTTGAACAGGATAAATAACATAAACGAACTGGCTATTATCCGAAGTACAAGTAATGATATGGTTATTGATAGATAGACAAAACGTTGAGCTGTCGAAATGATCACAACATATGATAACCCCAGGAAAGCATAGATATAACGGGGAGCATTGCATATAGATCGGTATGGGGTTGTATAACAATCTGCCATTCGGTGCATTGGTTTTGTGAAAAAATCTACTAATTTCGATATAGATGATATTCTTATAATTTACATACCCTGATAATGGAAAAAAGGTTATCCGGAATGATGGTAAATTCTAAGTAAAAATGCACTAGCAACACATAACTCAGCCATCGTTATTATTCCAGTTTTTATGTTCTTCACTTAAATCAGATTCATTTGATACTAGTTTTACATTTATATCTTTCAGTAGTTTCATTTTGTCCCTACAAGATAGTGTGTTGGTTCTCATTACAATGTTCAACATTGAAACAAGCAGTGCTCCCCGTTAACTATCTCTCAGACGATTACAAAAACCCCATAACTATTATGACCTTAAGCGGAGATATAATTTAGTATACAGTTTGTCGGTATGCCCAATGCAAGGTCCTCTTCGTAAGGAAAACTGGTCCCACTATCAATATAATTATATTCTCAAATTCAAGTCCCAACTTTCCTTAATAATATAATGTGATACGTGGCAACTGCCTGTGTACAAGATATTCATGTAATAATGTGATAAATACATTGTCAATAATTCTACATTTTGAGTCCGAGAGACTTTCCTATAATTATTAATATACTGTCGTTGTTACCGTCACTGTTAAAACTACTCTGTTGAAAAGTCATGTCTTCTTTATTGGGAAGACTTACCTTGGATAATTGAGTTTTTGTTCAAGATCTTTGCTGGGGACGTGGCTCACACACAAACACTCCTAATACCTGTGTCCAGAGTTGCTCAATTGTTGGAGAGGCCTTTTTAACGTGGAAAGCATTGTTCTGCCAGAGACCACAATCAATTCGCAACTGTCATAGCCTTTTTTCCAAGACCTTTTTCTTAAATCATATATGCTTTTTGTAATTTTCCATTGCTTGTTTTGTTGTTATATTGAATCAAAAGTTGTCTTCAGTTCCTTGGGCTGAAATAAGCTAGCTGAAGCAAAAGGTGTTTCAACAAATCAAATAAATCTACAAAACTCCATGTGAATAATTATAATACACGTAAGCGGTTTTCAGCGAGGATGTTGAAAATGCTAGAATTCTTTTCGCCTTACTGGCTAAGGTCAGACAGATTATAAAATTTTAAAAACACAAATATTACTCGAATCCACGCTGATGATCCATTCGCATCACTGAAATTCATAAATGTATTTATCACAAATTCGTTGTAGCATTTTCAAGTCAAGTTCTGTTCCTCATATAATTTGTTGGGGTTGTTTTTTCGACTCAATGAAGCATTTCAAATCATTCCAATATTTGCCAATTGTCGGGATGACTTTTCCACGAGCGAAATAAGACTAGAAAACGTCAATATAAACTCGTCCGTTCAACGAGAAAAGCCGAGAGTAGGAGAAGGCATTCAGGATTTCTTTGAATAGTCAAGTCCTTGGTCCGGTAATTATGTCCTCCGAGGAAGGGAACTGCTAGGAAATCAGTCACATTCGATGGCAGCTTGATTCCTTGTTCGCCTTTCCTCGGAGAATCTGGTCGCCGCGATGAAACGCGACTGGAGGCGTTCCACATGGTGGAACTCTTAGTTGTCTTGAAGAAAAATCCTGGTTTGCGTACTAGCACCTCTCTGGACAAGGGTTCCCCTCTCTTCACCATCTCCTCTTCAAGTCTGACAAAATGAGGGTTTCTTTTTTTACAATTAACATAAATAAACCTCATTATTAACTTACACATTAATTCTCCCATCCGCCAACCACCACCGCCGCTCTGTATATATATGGAGTCGCGAGCGCGATGGTTTGGGAATAGAAGATTGTTATCGCCATGAATTTTGTTGTTGCGTTCTTGTATCCGAAAGACCACGACAGAAATATCAATCTTTGTACTGTACTGGTATTTTCTCCCGCAAATTTCCAGACACTCTCATCATTACCACCACAATGGCTCATACACACGTTTCCCCAGCATTCTCCCACTGCTATAAATCGTTAAGCGATAGATTCGTCCTCATGAGGGAGTTTCGCTTGAGTGTTGCTTCTTTGACAGTCATTTTATTGGGATCTCCATGTTTCTTGGATAAAGAGTTCTGACTGTAGTACTGCCGGTTATTCATACTACTTGTGTTCATACTCATCTGAGAGGGGCTCATGTAAATGTTCTGTTGGACGTCTTTTTTACTGAGGGTTGAGTACTTGTCGTCAGCGTACTTTTGATGCCGGGCCACTTTCCTGGCTCTTTGGCAGTACAAGAAAACGCCGACGCATACTACACCCCCGAGAAGGAAACCTATCAAACCTACAATGACGAGGTGATAGGCGTAGAATTTACTACGGGGGCCGGTCAGAGCCCTGTCCGATACACCGTCAGCCTTGGCTTCTGAAAACACAAAATGCCATTATTAATATTTTTAAGCACAATGTTTTACCCAGGAAAACATTTATACGCACTCTCACACTTTATGGGTGTTTTTCGCAGTGCCCTGAAATCGTGTGTAGGGGGTGGGGGCGGTTTACACATTTGTTGTCAGGTAGACATTATAGATAATATCATGCAATTATTCTATCTATGATTAGGTATCAATTATAAGACTTTCACTATGAATGCTTAGATAAAATTGTAGATTCTGACATTAGGAAGAGACACAAGTCTTGCAAATATTCCCGAAGGAAGCAGAGAATCCTTGAAGCGTTGAACATGGTTAATCTCGATGAACATATAATTATTAAGTAGAAAGTATCAAGGGAATATTTATGATAACAGAAATCTATTGATTAAATCCTGAGAAACTACAGCTGAAATGTTTCACTCGCTAAATCTCCGTCACATCAAGGAGGAATATATATCTCTTACAGTTCTAAATCTAATCACCATTGGTGGTAAGGATGGGAACAGTATGGGTTGGGTTTGTCACTTTGATTGAGAATTTATTACTTTTATTTTTAGTAGCTGGTGAGAACATTAGCCTGATTCACCACAAGATTTGCTTTATAGTCCCAATGACAGACACATAGCATAGCTTTCCCAACCAATGGAGAAAGAGTTCCAGTGAAATAAACCAGTAGTAGGGTGGAGTGGGGACATACCCCAGAGTGAGAATTTGATTTAAAATGGCTTTTTACCAAACTGATTGTTAGGAAATACCCAACACATACGTTCTATTATACTTGGGTTTAGCCTGGAAGGAAGCCCTTTTAATTTTAAAACAGACCGAGTTCTATTCCGAGAAATTGTGACCAAGGTGATTAATGGGGCTTCTATCAATTTCCTTTTGCACATCTCAGAAATAGAAGGGCAAAGCGGGTTTGGTATGACACCATTCTGTTCAAACATCGTAAACAAAATCTAGTCCCAATACAGGACGCAAGTCATAGGAAAGTACTTTTAGGCTAGCTTCTTCAATTCGCAGTGCCATTGCATGATTGAAATAGTTGCGGAATATTTGTCAAAATCAGACCAAGTGAGCACAGATTATATAATATATATATATTAGCGGAAATCTGCTAACTGGTGGATACTCTGAAGGGGTGGATAGTTGCGCATCCAACGGGCAACTCAGGTGGTTGCATTTCTTGATTGTAATTACTTAGAACATGTCCTTCTCTGTTGCGCTAAGATGAGTCCAGTCGTCAGATAATGTACAGTGTGCTTTCACTAATCCTGTCAAATAATTCACTTTGAAGACAAAAATGAGATTCAAAATACAGTTCTGAACTTCAACAGAAACGTACAGATTTCTTTTGTTCAACTCTATACCAAATATACTCAGATATAGCTACCATTTTAAGGTCATTTTAGCAGAGCTGACTTTATGTATTGTGCTGCCGATTGTACATTTCCTGACTTAGTATCAGACCATGCATAAGCATGATGATTGGACAAAGAACCCTTATACAATTACATGATTAATACTTAGCAACTGACGTTGTCAAGCAAGTCCCCCCCCCCCCCAACGGCAAGCCCCCCTGGTGCAAGGGAGGCTGCGACATATCATTTAGAGGCCACCCAGAACGCTTCCAAACAAATGAAATATTAAGAACAAGTTAGCGACACGTAAACAAGAGATAGGTGGCAGCCTTACCTATGACGTTGTAGCGACACATACGTATCTCTACATCTGGGCCCTGGCATTGGTCAATCGTGGGGAAGGCATGACGACAGCGTCTCTTGCGCTGCTGTGTGTTGTCCTGACCACAGACTGACCACAAGGTCCATTCCTGCCAGCCATCTTGTGCTGAGGTGTAGTAACATTAGACATGGTTAACCTCAGAATGCATAGTGCACAATACAATAATGTAAATAATATATAATATATAGCTATTTTGATTTCCATATACATGTGCTTTGAAAACTGAGGCTACTCATGAAAAATTGACAATATTAAGCCGCATTACCAGTTAATTCCCCCCAAAATGAAAGTTTCCACTTTTCATTCTATTCATTCCGAAAGTGTGCAAGATAAAACGTTTAAGGAATTTGACATATTCTTCTTTGTGTAAAGCCAAATGATCTTCTAAATTATTCATTCGAGTGTACACCAGAATCTAGCCTGTGTAACTGACCTCGCCCCCAGCGAGTGAATACTCTGTCTAATCAGAATCCCATTACGTTTAATATGCCTCTCCTTTATCTTACAATTTAAGACACTTCAATAAAATTGAAGCAAAGTTAATGGGAAAAAATCGACCCCCAAAACACGAATTCATGACAATTAAAGAGAGGAAATACCAATTTTTCTTCATTTTTAATATCAAATGTTCCAGTCTACAGAACTATATAAGGACCATGGACGGACAAAATGGCGTTTAGTTCATTTAGCCGAATGTTTTTTGGTCGAATGCAACTTTAAAGAACTGCACATCAAGTCTGATCTAATCATCAATATTTATGGCGTCAACTTATTGCTAATATAATTGAACTTATGCGTCCTAAATCAACAGCGAATGAATTAATTTAAGATTAATGGAGGAAAATTCAAATGGATATCCTTACGATTAATCTAAGATTAATCATGAAGGAAGATTCATTTTTTTTTTACAAATTAGATATCTATTTGTATACATACGTGCGCAGGAAGGCATTTTGCAGGGCGCCTGTTCGCGGTCTGTGCCCTGACAAGGCTTGGTGTATTCGCGGCCTGCGATGGCCGCCTGGCAATGACGGGTCCTCCACTTATATCCACGTCCACAGGACACTGTGCACTGGCTCCACTCCGACCAGTATGACCACGAACCTGCACAGCACACAATAAACATTTAGTATATAAAGACATCGAAACTTTTAAAAGAAATGTGGAGAGGGAAGTGCAAACTGGTTATCATTCAGTCTAGGGCTCAGAGTTGAGAGAGTCCCTCCAAACTGAAGGAAGACAAACCGTAAAATGCTATTATAATCCCATTAGGACGACCCCAGTGTCGGGAAAGCCATTAGCCCCGTAGGCATCCAACCACTGATATACCATTATTATCTGAGTTGAGAGGTTCTGAGCCTAGACTATTGCACAAGTTGGGTGGCAAAGTCGTCTCACTTTTAATAATGATAATTTAACTATTTTTCTAGTCAGGACTTAAGCTGAGAATATCAGGGTCAGGTCGTCAGAAAAATTTTAATGTACAATTCGCTTTCACCAATTCTCTCAAATAACGTAGATTTTTCTAGTCAGGACTTAAGATGAGAATATCAGGGTCAGGTCGTCAGAAAATTTTTAATGTACAATTCGCTTTCACCAATTCTGAGTTTCAAAGCTGAGTTTCGAAATACAGCTTCACATAACTAAATAGCGGTAGATTGTTTTAATCAATGCAAATTTGCAATACCAAATATATCCAGCTGTAAGTAATATTCATCATTTTCTTTGCAACAAAAAAAAATATTCATCATTTTGTAAGCTAATTCACCATAATTGACTAAATGTGTAAAGCTGCCGATTGTACATTTACTGGCAACCTGCCTTATTAACGTTGTAAAATGTTTAAGCCTGAATAAAAACTTTAAACAACAACTTTTTATTTGCACATGATATATGTTCCTACAGTTCGGAAGCCTTTGGCAACCTTCTTCATCAAGTGATGTAGTCAAGTTGTAGTGCAGCAGTTTCTTTTAAAGAGAACACTAAGTCGTATTATAACTCCTCTATGTTATACCTTGGCAAAATACACTCACCCAAAGGTTGAACAATGTGCTTATAAAATACATAAGGTATGTTTGATATTACAATCAACCCAATGAAAAACAATTTAAAATAAGATGTAAACTTGAATCTATAATATTTTCTATGGATAATATTTATAATATTCATTTATGGATGATATTCTTCATGGATTCATAAATATATTAAACAGAAATATAAATTTCATGTAATACATCGTTGTCACGTATGAACATTTCAAACAATAGTGAGAATGAAAGCTGGCAATAACAAATAGAGATCTTGGAATGTTAAGGATTTATTTAAGATTTTCACAAGTATTACTATGTAAACTACCTTGGCATGAGTGAATATTACACTCCCTAGCTTCTCTGGCATGGCCGCTGCAGTCCTTGCCTCCGCCGGCGGGGGTGGGGTTGTTACAGCGGCGCTCCCTCCACTGCATGCCGCCACCACACACCGTGTCACACGGGGTCCAGTCACCCCAGGTCGACCACCCTCCATCCACGTCAGGTACTGTCACAGGACCTAATGACAAATAGACCAAACAAACTTGCCTTGAAAGAGGAGCATGTTTAAGAAAATATGATAACAGTAAGAAGGGTTTGGTGGTATCAATATATAGGCAGGAAGGGTCCTGGAAAACCATGCAACAAGACATGAACTGACAATACATATAAGTTGAATATAAGAATTTAATTACTTTCAATCACAAAAAGAGACTAAAAAGGGGGTATAAATCATTGATGATATTTCCCAAATGGCGGGAGGGATTATTCGGGTAATTTCTTTTCCTTTTTTGTTTACCTTTGAATTTCTTTCTCACACCGATCTTTCCTGCGCAGTGACTCAAAGAATTTGATGAAAAACAATTCACGAATAAAAGAAATTTCAATTGAAAAGGTTTCAAGTGTGAAAGAAGGGGGGAGAAGTCTAATAAATACTGCTTGTGAATGGTTGGAATTCATCAACACTTCCACAGAGGCAAAGGAGAAGTTGTCATAAAAATGGAATTATGCAGGACAAAAAGGTGCATTTTAAGCATAGCGCTGACTCAGCATTTCAATTACAGCAAATAAGACAAGACAGGCACCAGACACGGCTCCAAAAGACTTCATTAAAATTTCATCAATTTTTATATCATTTTAACACCTCAATCAAGAACACCACTAGCAGCAGCATTTAAGAAATGTCGAATGATAAAAATTGTTGACAAAATCATCAGCTGAAATTCAAAAGCATGTCCTAGCTTCACAAAGACATTTTAACAATAATCTAATCTTTTAATAATAATAATCTAAATCAAGTAGGTTCATTTCTGTGCTATAACATAACATACGGATAGAACAAAATATCTGGTTACATCTACAAGTAATAATTCAATTTGGCTTTTCGCCTCCACGCTAATAAAATGGCAATATGTGCGTCTCCATTTCTGGCCTACGTCCGCATCACTAATTACAATGGTAATTGGGGTTGGGAGATTTACAATGCGGAGACATGAACGCTATGGGTCCTGAGGTAATTACCATACATCTCCAAGACATTTTCATGGCAGGAAGCTGGCCTTTTTTCGCATGATCTATTGTTTTCTTTTTATAAATATATGCGTTTGCTCTTTCTGACCTACTGGAGGAGGTTTGGTCGCCAGCAATCAGCTGGGGAGAGGTTCTCCAGAGTCTGGTCAAATATTCCTAGAACTTCCTAGGATTTCATGGCTTGTCTCTAACACTAACCACCTGTATCACTCAGCACTTCCCAAACCCTGGCAGTTAGTCCGAACTTAAGCCGTTAGATGTCAGTCCCTCTCCGTCGATCGATTCATAGTGAGACCATGCATGTATAGTATTAGGTCGCGTCACTGTATTCAAGGTTCTGGTGTATTCATGGATTCCAGGCATGGTTCTGGTGTATTCATAGATCCCAGACATAGTTATATTGCTAAGCTGTTCTTAGTTTATTATATTGAAGTGTGTGGAAACACTAATGATGAACAAATAAGATATTAACTCATGGTAATAACTTAAGTCACAGATGTAGATCAAAGAAAGCTGAGAGCGAGAGTATATGAAGGGCAGGGAGGTACAACAATAATATTCTTTGCTGGCAATTTTCCGAATTCAGAATATGCTAGCTAAATTAAAAAGATAATATCATATGAGATATATGTGCATGAAAACATTGGATTCTTCCAGATAAATAATACGTTTCAATGAAGAGGTCTGTACCCTTTGCCAATTCCAAAGTTGTGTCCCATCGATTGGGTATGACTCATAGAATATAACATCTGAAATATCCTTTGACCACCTTGTGATAACTGTCGAACAACTCGACCCTGTTAGCAAAAAACAGAGCTCTTCCTCTTGTGAAAACACCACAAGAGCTGCATAATATAAAGATATCAAAGCCTAAAAGCTGGCGATGATATTCCAAACCAACTAGCCCATCACCTGGGAGACAGACAGTTTGGCCAGGTGGGTTTTCTGTCAGAATTGATAGACACATTTTGGGAACGAGCTAGCCCATCAGAGGACGACTCAGCGGAAGCGTAAAACCCAGGATATTAACCAGATGTCCACGCGCTTTTCTTGGATCAGAGAGGAATATATCATCCCCGTGAACATGTTTACTTAAGATGTGATCGAGAGAGATTTAGTGGAGGAGGACAGAGTAAACTCTGTCGGGAGCGAGTCCCTCAACACCCCAAAAGATGCTCACTCGCTTCTTTACAAGCTTGGTGAAATTCTATAGGCGTTAGCACCTTCAGAAGCTTTCTTTTGCACCACTACTTGCAACGCAGTTTTACGTTTTAATATTGGCCATATGGTTAAAACATCTGAACCAGATACTGACAACTTGTCAGATAGCAGACACTGAGGTTGCTGCTTTTTGCAATAGATTCCATTCCATGGTAGCGTTGGAAATGCAATAAATCAAATCACTTTCTCAAATATTTCCAAATAAAAAGACTTGATATGAGGATTCAGACATACCACTGACACTCTGCTGTGCTTTTTCTTAAGGTTGTGGATGCAAAAGTTATATGCGCCTATAACATTCTCAATACCAATAAATATAAATACAAAGGTCTAAATGAATTGAGATATTAATACAGGTTGTTTCAGCATAGCTGGATAAAATAGCTAAAATATAAATTTATATTTACTGACAACATTGAGAGCATTATTGGAATTGAGCTGGATCGACTATACCGATTAAATATCTAATTAGGCTCACTATCACGGGGTGTTATATAGGGTACATTGCATTACCCGATAGCACCCATGAGGTGTGCTACCAGCTTAGGTTTTACATGATTAAATGTCACACCTAGACCATTCTGTTTCATGATGGCCGAGATGACAGCTAGTAGTATATGGATCCAGGCTACAGTCTGGGCTCAGAGTTGGGAGAATCCCTCCAAACTGAGGATAAGCCTCTTGCTCCAAACCGCAAAATTATAATCCAATTTAATAAGATACCTACTCTAGGGTCAGGAAAGACATTAACGCACTAGGCGTCCAATCACTGAACATGTATAGTGATCTGATCTGAGAGGCTGTGAGCCTATAGAGCTGGCAATGTAAGAAACAAATTCCCCCATTCTGCTACCAAAGGTAAAGGGCTGCAATTCAATTCAATTCAAGACAGCTATACAGTCCCTCAGATTACGTATTACCAAATTACCAACCTGGTGGATTTAAATCTCAGAGTAAAAGACTCGTGGGTTAAATGAGTTCTATTTCAGTTAATTTTGATGAATCGGTAATCTAGGCTTAATGTCAATTATAAAGGTTTCAGGCCGAGAATGAATATATATGAAGGGTAGTTCGCAGTACCAGGAAAGATAAGAGAGAGAGAGAGAGAGAGAGAGAGAAAGAGGGAGGTGGGGAGAGAGGTAGAGGGGAGAGGGGGCTGAGAGAGACAAGAGTCCGCCAGGAACACACAGAGAAATAGACAGTGTGTGTGGGGGGGGGGGGGGGGAGGAGGGGGGGGGGGGAGGAAGGGGGGGGGGAGGGGGAGGAAGGGGGAGGATAGGGTATACATTCGCCCTCAGATTACGTATTACCAAACTGGAAGACTACACTGCACATAGGTCAAACTAGTAATTTACAAGACGTGAATACCATGGAGGTGGTACCCTGAGGCGAGGCAGACATTGAACACTAACGATGCCAGTGGTTGCACTAGTCTGGCTCGCCCATCAGCTGTTACTCTGGACTGGAGAAGTAAAACCTGAGGTAGGGAATGCCTCCCATGGGGCATACCTGGCAGTCATGTCAACAGTAACTGATAAGGAATGCACTGAGCTGATAAGAAGGCTGCCAATTAGACCTCCTCCTCAAGAGGCCCGGACTCCCCGCCTCATATAAAATATGGTCCCTGACCAGTTATTTATGAATTACTGGTCAGATTTTGCCAATAATGAATATATTGTTGGTCTTTTTCTTTTTTTAAAAATGTAAGTATTATTTGTGCTGTATTGCAGGTCAATGTCCCTTGGAGACTTTCATGATCTAAAATAAACCGTGATGCCATATCGCAATAAAATGCTGTCTAGACATTGTCATTAGGCCGCCTTTGACTCGTAGGCGAATAAAACGGTTCTTAGAGTAAAGGGACGATAATATCAAATCGAAAATGATATAGAGTTTGGATGGTTTCCATCGCATCTGAATGAATCAAGAAAGGTGATATGTGAATTGCGCATTATCGTTTCATTGCCCTCTTCCCACATCAAAGGCGACACAGGGGGAGGTTGATGAACCCTTTGCTTAAATAAATTATATCAACTCATCCATTCACGTCTATTCTGGTTGGCAACTATATATGTTTTGTGGGCTGAGGAGGAGGAACATTATGTGCTCTTCATTATTCACTTCCCTTCGTCTTTTCACCTCCTACACAGACTCCCATGCACTTCAACTTCCAAGTGTTCTCAATAAAAGCATTTGAGCCTGACCGAGTCATCAATGCATAAAGGCTGAGGGGAAACTGATAAAAAGGAGTACTTAAGTTTTAATTAACGCACTCAAATATGGTATAAAGACAACTTTCCCATGCTGAGTTTTTATCACAGGGAAGAGGCGAAGGGTTCGATCTAAGAGGTCCGCATTCAAGATAAACACCATTTGCATTGTGAGCGTGGTAAATGCTAGTCCACATCCCAACAGACAAGACCGGCAAGGGGTGGTATAAAAGGCAGTCACTCCGGCCATGCTTAATGGACTCTCTAAATCTTCTACGAAAATCATATCTCTGGAAATACTTAACACTGAGGTTAAGTTGTGTATGACATTTTAACGCAGTGGGGTGAGAGATCGGCACACAATGAGGAATCATCGGGCACCTTGACTGTGCACCACTCCCCCTTGGCCCTAAAGTTGGCCCTTAAAACGGTCATGAAAGGGCTTTGTGTTGGGTCTCTGAAGTCCCAGTACATCAAGCACGTCTGATGTCTCAAGTAATGAATTATCATTTGTTTGGCAATGGTAAATTGCTCAGCGCCCCGAATACATGGTAGATAAAAGATTTAAGTTCGACATCGTCAATTAGATTAAATTTAATATAATTATCGCAATAGTAATACATAATTAAATCTAATATAACGATCTCCAGCAAATATTTTAATAATTAAGTTGTCAAGAGAAGAAGAATGATCAATAAGATTCAACTTTAAACATATCGTCAACTGACACAACATGCTATAGCAATTTGTTTAGTCTCGAATAGATAAATTATCTTTTTACTCTTTTCCAAAGAAAAATATTTACATATGTGACTCAGATTTTTAATTTTAGATGTCAATTTAAAACTATTAGCAATGAGATGAGTAGACTTGCAAAGTACAAAAGGGAAAGGGAAAGAAATATGATCTTTATAAAATGGTATCCAAGGGAATAAAACAAGGTGCATATGACTTTTTTAAAAAGGAGAAAAGATGAGTTGAAAGAATAGAAACTATGACTGCTTTCATATAAAGTTGTAGGTAGAATCCTTATACCAAGACCTAGATACCAAGGGTTGCATATATATAGGTTGGTCAATTGGTATTCGGGTGTGGGGAAGAGAAGGAGCAAGAATGTTGTCTTTTCTCCGCCCATTCGTAAAGGTGTAAGTACTCATCAGGGGGTTGATTTGTGGCAGAAGGTATTTACTGCAAACCTAACCCACCACTCAGACATAACATTATCTGTTTGGTTTCTTTTCACGGGTCAATAATGGGTCTTTGGAAAGAAAAATGTTTGGGCGAGGGGAATAAATATACACTCACAAACCGGCTGCACATTGGTCGTCAGAAAATGTACAATCGGTAGCTCTACACATTGGGTAAATTCTGCAAAATTGGGCTTGAATATGATAAATACTAGCTATTTCTGAGTTAGATTTGGTATAGGGTAGAATTTTAAAAGTCGGCTCGGTTCTGTTGACTTGAACTGTGTTTTGAATCTTATTTTCGTCTTTGAAGTGGGCTATTTGAGACGATTGGTGAAGGCGAATTGTACATTTTCAGAGGCCTTGACTGGCGAACATGTGCAAACGGTGATGGAAATTGTCAGCTATCGGTTACTTAAAGCAAAGAGCATACATACATACTATATTTACTCTCCACAGTAAAGACTATTGGTCGAGAGTATAGATTTGCCATGAGTATAGTATTCAGGGCCGGATCCAGGGCTCCTCTGACGCTTCCTAGCCTATATATTTCAAATATACAGTCAAGGCTCAGAGTTGAGAGAGTCCCTCCAAACTGAGGGAAATCATCGCGCTCCAAATCGCAAAATGCCATTTGGATCCCATTAGGATGCTACTCCAGGGCCGGGAAAGCCATTAGCGACGTAGGCGTCCAACGACTGACATAACAATATTATCTGATATGAGAGGCTCTGAGCCTAGACTGTATAGTCTTCTGGGAAATTCTAGTTCACGACAATGTATCGTATCGTATCAATAGGATACTGTAACTCTAGCTATAGTCTTTATAGAGGTGTATCTCGACAATACACAATTCCTTATCACGAAATACATAATGAAGACTCATACATCGATTTAGTTAATGGAATATCAAAACCGTTCTGTTCCACGTATCAGCCTGCCTTAGAGAACGGACCCATCAAAGGCAAGTCTCCTGACATTTGACTTTTATACTTCAAAGATGAACGTCCGATTTACGACCAATTGCTATCAGGCATAATGGAACAGGTCTCTAAGGAACATGTACCACCTTTTCCCAGTAATTTCTTTAGAAAAGAGAATTAATTTTGGAAAAAAACTCTCTCCCTCTCTGCCAACCGATGTATATAGCCTCCGAGGTGGAAGCCTAGTGGCGCCTGATGCGCCCCTGTCGGCAGGTCTAACAGGCTGTTACCCGGGCTGTATTATTCTGAATGCTTACACACACACCCTTCAATCCACACGAGTTTCAAGGCAAATACTTCAAGTGAACGTTAAAGAATCTTGACTCGTGGGATTGATGAGCTTGCTTATGAACATAACATTCTATGCTGGGCATTTCCAGTGGACCCTAGCTTTGAACACTGCACAAGATGGATAGGGGAGTCTCATTCAATTTTTGTTCCTATTCCAGGCCGCATACCTTACCCACTTAATTCAGTAATGACTCCGAATTCTGTTTACACCTCAAACACATCTTATTTTCCAGGTCAGGGGATATATATAAAAAAGTGTCACTTTTTCCCACAGTGATAACTCCTTGAGGAGGACTCATTATTTGCCCCATTCCTCCCTTTGCCAATCTTTCGCCACTATCAAAACAAGGATATATATATACCCAATCTACTGATCAAAATAATTTCCCATCACTCGATCTCGACTATATATACTGGAAGCTGGTATAACCCTTTGGCTGGGAGAAAGGTCTCATTAGCACACTAGGGAAGTTCAATCTGAGAAAAGGGTAACGTCTTGCCCCGAGGATGACGGGCCCCACCTCAGGTGTGTACATACCCACCTCACCTAGGCTTAACCTTTCCTAAACCTTGTCTTCCCCATAACTGATGGGAAAGCCAACATGTAAGAGTAGAGGGCTACTACTCCAATATGACACAGATCTTTTACTTAAATTAAATATTTGCATCGCATGGCCATAGGGCCACTCTAAGGGCCCACTTATAAAACAATTACGATTTTGATATATATTGTTAGGCGTTTTCTATTTTACAATTTACACTAACATAGTCAGATCATTTCTTTTATATAATGATAAATCTTTATATAATGAACAATTGCACGAGCTATTAACAAAAGTGAACAAAACAGCCCATAAAGACTTCGTTCCCATGCACTAACTTTATCAAGAGGAGGAATCCTGGGGGTATTTTAAGCAGGATAGAGAGAAAATGACGAAAAATCCACCGAGGGTTTTCTTGCCTCCAACTACCCATCACCATAATTCCCGATGGTACAGGTTGCCTAGGGTAAAAATGTTCAAGGGAAGATATCCCCGTCTAATGAATGGTAGTAGATAGAGAGGACACTTGGAATGACCAGGCAAGAGCCCAGGGGGAGCTAGCTTGAGTCTGATCGTTTATTACGATAAAGTGTGGTAAGCAGTAACTTGAGTCTTCTTGTATATAGAGACAGCAAAAATACAAATTTTTATGCAACCACACAAAAACCTTACGGTTAAATAAGCTGAAACACATTCTACAAAAACAAAAGGTCATTCTCAGATACCATGAAGCAGCTATATTTTCAGTATTATTGCCCCAGATCGCTATTATCACAGCACCAAGGACTCATGTACTGAGTCTAGGCTCAGAACCTCTCAGATCAGATAAGAATGGCATGTCAGTGATTGGACGCCTACTGCGCTAATGGCTTTCCCGGCCCAGGAGTAGGCGTCCTAATGAGATTATAAATGCACTTTGTGGTTTGTAGCGAGGGGCTTTTCCTCAGTTTCAACAATCTGAGCCTAGACTGCAATGTTATAACTATATATAATATAAGTTTGGTTTGAACGGAAAGCTCAATGATAAGGATCCAGACTGTAACTTCTGCTCAAGCTCTGGCTTGAGCAGCTTAACCTTTGGCATGGGGACTGATCGAGTAATTTAGCAACTAAAATGCGATAAGCGGCAAGTTAGAGTTATTTTCCCTGGACTCTTGTCAAGAGGGACCCGAAAGTAAATACACATCGCCATCAAGCTAAAGTGACCATCCCACTTCACAGAGAGGCTTCTAAGGTCAACGGTTGGCCTGTATTTTCCCAGAGAACTGCTGAAAATCCCATCAAATCGTTGGAATGGTTTTAATGTATGTTTCGGCGTCCCGGCTTTGGGTGGATCCAAGACAATCGTTTTTTGTATATCCATACGTTTCAGAAGATTCAGCTTCTTTTGTTCTCAGAAATAGTGTTGGGGAAAAAATCTGGAAGTGCTTTTGTGAGGAAGCAATTACCACAAAGATCAGGATCAATTTTCTATTCTGATCTCTTTGAATATGAAAAAAATATTACATTACAGGAAAAGGGACCATGAATGCTGTTTCGCAAAAATGATCAGAGAAAAACACATGGGCAAATGGATGGGTGCTTTTTTACAGCACAAACATCCAACAGTATTGTATTTCCTCAAACAATGGGCAACTATCTTAGACTGGCTTACATTATCTATAGACTTGAAAGACTTCCAAATATCTCCATAGTAGTGAAACGAATGACCAGGACTCTAATTCTACCTGATTGTCTCCCATTGATTTAAATAATCTGACTCGTATGAATTCCATGAACATTCCTTAAAATCAATACCCTGAAATAATTTGTTTCATTGTAAAACAGTTTCCATTGAAACGACCAGTCCAGTCTAAGCTCAGAGTTGAGAGAGTCCCTTCAAACTGAGGAAAAGCATCTCGCCCCAAACCGCAAAATGTCATTATAATCTCATTAGGAAGGCTAATTCAGGGCAAGGAAAGCCATAAGCGCAGTAGGCGTCCAATCACTGACAAACCTTTTTCATCTTATCTGAGAGACACATGCAGAGCCTAGACTGTTTTGTTTATAACAACGCACTAAAATTCTGGTACTGAGGCAAAAACACAAAATATGAAAGCTTTTGCTGGTGAAAATATTTTTGACTGATCATATTCATGACGAGTTTTGTTTTCCTCTTATCTCAAAGTCTTCCCTTACCAAGATTTCATCAACAGAAATACCCCTCACTTGCCCTCTCCTGCAGTGACAAAATCTGTTGCCTGAAAGCATTATTTTCTTCGCTTTTTTTGACAGAAAATGATCACTCGAAGAAAGCTCCTCTTTCATCTAATCTAAGAATCTCCATTCGCCAAGATTTCACCTCAAGGAACAACACTCTGCACTTGCCGAGCTAGCCTCAACAGGAGAAACCCGAGCGCTGGAAAATGGAAGCTAGAATTCCTATATAAACAATGACAACATGCCTCGATCTTGTAAAATCAAAATAATTCCTGTTAATAGCACCATAAGACATACAGGGGACATGGTTGAATGTGAGTCAAGTAGGAATACTATCTACACCAGATGTGAAGCGTGGGTAAAGGCTGTTTACAATAGGACTCCACAGAAAGGCCAACATATCTGGACTGGATCATGACTGAACGGTATGTTCTGCCCTCTTCTACAAATATATATGAATGGCTTTGTTGGATCTCAGGCAGGGGGGAGATTCCACCCAAAGACTTGCAGTAGAGGGAGGTGAGAAGAGCACCAGTTACCCAGTTGTGTATAGACAAACTTAAGAGCTCCTGACACGATGTTACCTAATTGTTTATTTTTGTCTCTTCATTATACACGAATACTACTTGAACTCATCTGGGCTGGCCCACAGGTTTACTAAACGTGTAAAAGTAAAACAAACTCCCCAAGGTAGATATACTAGACAAGCAGAACGTACGTGCTCCTATTTAACTAATAAATTCCTTCTAGCTATATGTTTTCCTCCGGTCTTGACGTTTACAAGGCCATTAATTCGACATCGGCTTTTCACCTGGAGTCGACAATCGTCTTGCAACATTTCAGTTTATATCTATCATGTATTTCAAATAATTAAACAGTCAACTTCTATCCGGGGGGATCTAATGTCGGCATGCTTTATCATCCACATATCAATAAATTTTCCCAACGTTCAACAAACGAATGAAATAATTATATATATGTTCCTCCTATACGAAGCAAAGGTATTTGGAAATGATATTTATATTATACCCTCGGGGAATCAAACACTAACATGTATACATGTATGTACCATGTACATGACCATAAAACGAATGGAATTTAATAAACCCTCAGAGAACAGCAGTGACGCTAACCACAGAAATATAAAACCTCATTCCCACGGACAGGATGATCGATCACCACAAATTCGATCACCAAAATAGAGCCATACTTTATTATGGGAGATATTTGATATATTATAATATAAGCCAATGGTTTCACCATAAAATTGCAATTTGCGTTCCAGGAATATACTCTAAGGTGCTAAAATGCATTCATTACATTGGGGAGAAGCAAAGTATGAAGTATGTCAGCATGTCTGGCATGCTGGCAAATGCCATTACCACCAGAGTTCAGGAATGCTATCACTAACACATTGTTGACACCTGCACTGCTATATAAACCCTTAATCATCATCAATAACTACATCGCCTGTCTGGGAGGGGTGGGGGCTGTCGTATACGTACATGGAGACCGATATATGCATTAATTTCAACTGCCTTATCTCCATAATGGAAAGGAAAATAAGTTGAATCAGGTGAAAATCGAATCTCCCATTTTTCAAAGAGATTATGTATCTATGTTAGATATTTGAAAGTGGTGCTTTCCTAATATAAAGTGATGGGGAAAGAAGTCTAGCTCTCTCTTTGATATTGAGAAGACCCCTCAATCCTTCTAAGCTCTAGATCAGATAAGAATGGTATATCCTACTGCGCTAATACTTTCCTGGCCCTGGAGTAGGCGACTTAATGGAATTATAATGGCATTGTTGGCGGTTCGGAGCGAGAGACTTGCCTCAGTTTGAAGGGAAGCTGTCAGCTCTGAGCCTAGACTGGGGAATATAAGCCTCTCTGATTGATATTGAGAAGGCGCGCACCCCTCGCCTTACCTCAAGTGTTCATCGCTGGATAGACAGGAATATGCGATATGTATATGCTTCCATCGCCAATATTTGGTAGGATTAAGAAAAAACACATGTCTATCACACCCATACATTCTCATCTGACGTTTAGAGTGGAAGTGGCTCTGTAATCTCCCCCACCAACCTGGCCCCACACTTGTAGCCCATTCATAATAATGTCATCATGCCCAAGAGCAATTTCTTTCGCTATTCGCGGTATAAGATTTCCTCCTTCCTTTCCTCCCACCTCTCCCCAGGAACTACCGTTTTCCCTCGCTTTGTCTGTGCAAGGAATTAAAAGAAAAAAGCTGGGGGCGTCGCCACCATGGAATAACTGACTCGATCTGTAAACCTACCAATACATCTGGTTGCAAGGCAGAGCGATTTTTACTTGGTTACAAATCATTACTGGTGCAGCTGAAACAGCGATTTCTCCCCTCGCTCATTTGCTCTGCCGCGCACTTTTATGGAGGCAAACACATATTGCAATGCCAGATCCCAGGAATAGCAGCAGCAATTGATTTAATAACAAAAGGGCTCGGGACCTTCTCACGTCTACTGCAATTTTCAAAGCTTGTGTCAGAAAGAGATTACCCACTATCTGTGAGTGAGGGTGAAGAGGTGGCAGTGTGAACAAACGCCCGAAGGTATTGAACCCGGGAGTTAGAACAGAAACAAATTCGACCAGACAGAGTAAGTGTTGTATCCTATCTTGTTACATGCGCTGCTACAATTGTCAAACATTGTCCTTTGATCTTGATCAGAATTTGACCAATATTTCAAGCTTTGATCACACATGCTGATCAGTCTCATCCCCCCAGAGCACGAAGTGGTACTGTCCATTGTGAGGCAAATTGTCAGAAATTCATTGTTTCTCGTCCTCGCCCGGAATGTTCAACCTGAAAAGCTGTGAATAAAGGAAAAATACAACAATTGCGACCATCCAAAGTTCAACCATTTTCTAATTTGTACCATGAGGACAAACCTTTTTAATTTGCAGCGAGTGGATTTCTTTTTGCAACCTTTTCAATTATTATTTAAAATTGTTTTTAAGAAACTAATAACTAACGAATGTGGCCTACAACCTGGTAGGGTCAGAGTTCATGGGGCATGTCAATGTAGGATTGAAACGAGGATTTGAGAGAGGAGGAGGAGGGTGGGAGGGAGGGTGGGGAGTAGGAGGGAAGGAAGGGAATCTAGCTGAGTACAAATTGGATGAGGGTTGGGGGGTGTGGGCCCCCACGAGAAAGGTGGTACTAGAAGCGCTAGTAGCCCTCTCCCAACTCGCCACAGGCGGAAGAGCTGTCATTTTGGCCCCAGACGCCAAACTCTCCGGACGTTTCCAGGGAACGAGGATCTGCTCCTATACACACATATGCAGATGGAAACGCAAGGAGGAAATTCTCTAAACACTTCAACTCTCTTCAGTCTTCGTATTAACTTTACAATCTCGGATGAATCAGGGAATAAGGGACATATACATATATAATCCATTATATATCATTTTAATGGTTTGATACGTTTCGAGCATTTATGCTTTTTGATTTCAGGGCGTATAACATGGAACAACAACTTATATAAATCTTAATCTATATAAGCCATGATTTCACGAACTGGAGTTGGAGGCCTACAGCTACACATTGGGATAATGGGCATCTTGCAGAGAGGGCTCAGAAAGAGCGCAAGGTGTCTGAGATGGTTCGGGGAAGGAGGATGAGAGGAGAGGAAAAAGGCCAGCCTTGCTGCATGGTAGATCAGCGCAATGGATATCTATCTCCCAAGGAAAAGGAGAGAGGAGAAACTGCATAAATGTGTGCATAAGCGAAATCTGAATGAAAATGAATGCGATAGGATAAGTACACCCAATACATATAGGGACAATTATTTCCGATTTTAATAAAGAAGCTCTAAAATAGAGCAAATGAAGTGACTTTTGATGTCAGGGTGAAAAGTGCAAATATCGGGGCTCTTGGGAGGGATTAGTATCTAATCGTGGGCCCATTAAAGGGATTACACCTGTATTTCTGATGGGAGATGAGGCGCAAAGAAATTAAATCGGACAGAAAGAGATATCCACTGGGGTACATTGGTCTACCAGGGCCTGGGGAAGGGGAGGGATTAGGATTGTATACAGGAGAGAGGGACAAGAAAGTATTTGGGGGATATCGACAAAGCCTAGGCAGGTCAATGCTGTATTGTACAGCCAGCAGGGTATTGACAACGCGAACACCATTTTTCTGGAATCCTATACTTTAATTGTTTTCCTTCATATTGTGTTACATATCAATGAAATCCACTCTGCACCCTTGGTTAACATAATAGTTGTAACCCTAAACCACTTATTTCGCTTGGTTTATTTTTGAAATAGGTCGTCTAGTAAATACACCAATGTGCCACTTTCAGCTTCTTAACAATATACCTTTGGATGGTCGCAATTTTAACACTCAATGATAATAAACAAGAGACAAAGTGGGTAAATTAAAAGGTAAACCAGTCTACCCGACTCTCACCTGGCGATTGATCAAAATAGAAATATCAAGTGACTGGACAGCGGGACATCGCGTGAGAAACATCTCAATGCTCAAAACACTAAACATGGAACGTGTCAAGATATAATTTCCATGCAAATCACAATACAGTCTAGGCTCAACGTTGAAAGAGTCCCTTCAAACTGAGGGAAAGCCTCTCGGTGGAAACCGCAAAATGCCACTATAATTCCATTAGGACCATAAAATACTACTATAGTCTCAATAGGACGCCTACTCCTAGGTCAGAAAAGCCATTAGCGCAGTAGGCGTCCAACCACTAACATGCTATTCTTATCTGATCTGAGAGACTCCAACTTTGAGCCTAGACTGAATACATGAAGACTAATTAAGTACCCTAAAACACCTAAATGTAACGGCCCCAACAGTTAGTAATTAGGGTTAGCATAATACAGCATCGACTTATAAATATATGTATCCCTTAACTGCAAAATACACATTCCCTTGCGCCCTCTAGGTCGCAACCGAGTCTACGAGGTTATATTAATATCTTATCATAAGGAAACATAATATATGTTTTCGACGTCAAATGACCATGACTTTATGTTCGGACGAACACACGTAAAAGACACATTCATATAAGACAGAGGGGGAAACAAAACTGACAAATAAATGACTTGCCCATGAATAATATCCGCCAGCCTTCCATTCCTCACCAAAACCATGGACAATTTATGATTGAAAGGCCCCGATTTTGAAGCTCAGGTTCACAGGATGTAAATTGTAGCCAGATGGCGGGGGGAATATTCTAAACAGACTTGTCAAATAGGCAAGTCAGGGCCCATGAGACCCCCTCGTGCTTCATGTCGGCGAAGAAAAAGGTGGCGCATAATATAATGGATCCTGTGTTTCCGCCAGATAAAACAAAGAGAGGAGTCGGTGTGGATTGTGTTCGGGCAGTGCCACTGGGTTTGCCCTTGCCCCCTCCCTACACACTGGAGGAAGGGTCATGTCGCAACATGGGCCTTACTATAATGCTCATTCCCCAGCATATTCCCACAACATAGACATAACAAACTGTCAATGGCCCTTGTCACTATGTCACTAACTCAGTTTTTTCTTTTTTAAAAGAGGTTGTGTGGATGGACGGGGGTTTTGCAAGTTCAGAATACATGGTTTTTTTTGTTCATACAACAGAAGGAGAAATACACACAGATATAACTCCTACTCAAACAAAAGAATTTGGATCACTTCGTATGTGAATACGTATCAGACTGGATAATTCCTTTCTTTGCATATCTACAGTGGGTAGGTATGTGTGCAGAATATAAAAACTTGATCTAAAATGATCACATTTGAATCTCTCCATGTTTTAATTTGTATGCGTGTAAAGAACTTGCCGACACATCAAATTGCAAACATGCCATCGATAAACTTATGTTAAAGCGAAATCCTGTCTATAAAAGCGCAATCCTTTCTATATAAGTGCTACAAGTGAATATATTAAGATTTGGTTAATAATCTTACTTATGCATGATCGAATGTGGGAACCCAGTGAAGACTCAGTACAGTCGAGCAACTGGTTGTTAAAATCGGACGCGCAGTTAGCTTTTCCAAATACACACGTTCATGTTTTTGTGTGCTTACTTTTCCCAGAGATGCTTATAGAGAGATGGGTCAATAGTCAGCAGTTCCTTGAGGATAAAAAGTTTAAAATACTCTTCCGGGATTTATTCTAGTCATATTGAAAGGCAAACCTCGGTCTCGGATAAGCTTCATCAGGGAAACTAAACCTGCGAGCAGGAAAGCTTTGCATATAAACCAAAAAGGCCTGCCCGAATTAAGAACAAATCATATGGTTGGCAAAAACGAGCACAAAACACCTCCCACCCTCGTTTAAGAAAGTTGTTGGTCCACGAGTGGTAGCGTATTACTTCCAGAAGGAAACATGGTGGGCCCTCCTCCACCCAAGCACATGAGCCATGGTCACTTCTAAAAGAACCTTTTTCAGATATCATCACCCATTCAACTTGCTTCAAAGAAATCTTTCAACTTCAAAGACCTATGCCGGTTTCGAGTGAAACCTTTTTTTATGCGAACCACATGGGGGAGGGAAAGATGAAAAAAGGTTTTAAGTCTCCATCTCCCAATATTTAGATATATATATATATATAAACTTCAATTGGGATGCAGTTTCATGATCCCCGCCCACTTCCCCGGCGTGATGAAAAAAAATAGAGAGAAGGGGACCTGACAGGCCGTTAAAAAGAGACAAGTTTGACAAACGATGGCTAGAAATTTGAAAATTGCTTCCACCTGAAATCACGCCGACACTCGTCAATTGCCTTCATTCTGGTTAGGCACTACAGGCGACATATTTAAATGTCTTAACATTAGCTTAATTTTCGCACAACTTCCCCCTGAGTTCATATTAAATTCCACTTCGTTGGCAGGATTCGTGCACCATTTTGAAATGTCACGATGGATCGACCTTTTAGCTCGGGGCTCGATTCCTTATTCCAACGACAAGGGATATGGCAAGATGTTAAGATATTATCAAGAGTCCAACAACTCCCACCCTTGTAGCCCACAATCTCTCAAGCAATAAATAACCGTCTAATTATGGAAATCTACCATTTCTAAAGGTATAATCTCCATCGATGACCAGTTATCTATGGTTTCCATCACATATTGAGGGTCTTACGGCCTTCAAATCTGCACTCGGAAAGGCCTTGTTGATCAAGATATCATCGAGTCAGAGCCTTTCATTGCGCCCAGAAATTGAGGTCTGCTAGATATGCACGCGAGATCTGGATCTTTCATGGAAATGCCCTTTTGCTGTATTGAAGTTAGAGATTGGTTTTATGTATCCACCGGGCAGAGATTGGGGTGGGATGTAATTACAATGGTTTCCAACAAATAAAACATTCAAGTACAGGGATTTTATATCATGAGATTCCTCATCAATAATAGCAGGAATTCAAGATTAGCAAGTAGGGTGAGAGCAACTTTAAAATGGCTTCATCCTTGCTCTAGGGGAGGCGGGTAAATGTAACTGATAATATATTAGCAGTCCTGTATGCATCTATCTTTTCAAATAACATAATCTTCTCATGCAACTATCATACTTATATTTATGATAGCTATTAAGTATGGAAAAATTAAGTATGGAAAAGATCTAATATCTAACGACATTAAAATAAATGCCTACTTGGGGACGATGCTCTGCTTTTCCTTATCCAAGTAAAAGAAATCAGAAAGTCTATTCCTATATTGAGCACAACCGATGTATAGGGGTTCGGCAACTCATATACAGTTGCATTATATAGATCATTAGGTATTAACCTCTTTCTACAAGTTTCTTTAAATAAGATACTATTCTTAAGTAGACGTCTAAACTATTGGGGCTTATATGGACGATTAATTCCTCAACACTATTCTAATAAATTACACCAGCGTCTGTGGATGATATATATCAACCACAATTATATCAACATTCACAGGGATACCTGCAATCAATCTAAATAATCGTTCCCTAAATACAATATATACATGCGACGCAAAATAGCATATAGCCACATACACATAATATATAAAGACCATAGATTAGAACAAGACACATAGACAAATGCATTTGGATATGATATCATAAACACGTACAGTGAAAAGTATAGCAAAATAGATTAAGACACTCAGTAAATAAACAACCCTTTGGTTCACATGAGAGGAAACAGGAATACAATTCTAAACAGTATAGATATTTACAATGCTACACAGCTTGATATAACTACATCATATTATTATAGACACCTTCAGGAAAGTTACCCAAATGTATAGGCTTTGGGATGGAATCGACACCTTCTGCACATACGCAATAAGCCCAGATCTCTACAGCCACAGTAACCCCGGAACACCTGTAAATGCGTCATGGGATAGCCGTAAGAATCTCTCAACAACGGAGACACTGCTTTCTCAACCTCATTTGCATCTTTGGGGCTAGCCTTGGGTTTGTAGTTGGACTGGGTCTGGGGCTTTCTGCGCTTTCTCTTATAACTCTTACATAGTGAACGTATAGCGACGTTTTGTGATGATGAGAATTTGTTGTTTCTTATCTCACCTGGGTCCATACAATGGTCGCTGCTATCGGGGCAGAAGCGGTAGTCGGTTTTGACGTTGCTAACGCGCAACATGCGCATGTCGGGCACGTTAGCTTTGCAGACGAACCGGAAACGCTGTTCAAGGAATCCTTCCCTGGTTACGTTGGTGCGTATCCAAGGAGTCCAGTCACTGGTTCGTCTCATCTCTGCAATGAAAAGCGATGCATTTAAGGACATTGCAGTTTAACAGTGGAAGAGAAATGCTAATTATGGGTCAGAATATACAACCGATAGCTCTCAGTCTAGACTCTGTAGATAATCCCTATAAGGAATAATTTGTTTTCATTTGTTATCCTCACTTTTAGATTTGTCGGTTTGAAGTTCAGAAATAAAATATTCAGAAATCAATCAGAATGTGGTAATCGACTGAGGTGAAGCTGCATGGTGTCCTGACTTGGGTTTAATCCGGGTTAAAGCAAGCAATATGCTTAAGTGGGTCTAACATTTAAATAATCTCTTTGTAACATTACATAGATTACTATTTTGTCCTTGATAGATTAGCGGGAGAGATGGGCAACACTAATTATGATCGTCACAAATTAGTTACTCGTTTTATGGCACATAGGAAACAAATGATAGGATTAGCGATGTTTTAAACAGTCACTTCAATTAGCCAATGGTAAATGATGAGTCCATGTCGCATTATTTGTTCAGACAATTTGTTTCTATTTAGAATTTGTATACAGCAAACATCTTTGCAAATGACAATTGGAATGCAGGTAGACTGGTACAAAGTACACTGGCTATAACAATCAAAGAGGTTCATTAGCATGACAAGATTATGGGCTAACGGGCAGCATTTCTATGCAGAATAACCATGGTCTTCTGCTGTGTATAGTTAGCCTATTGATCAGATTATGTTATTAATCAGAGAGACAAATACGTCATTTTTCATCTGTATTGCTCATATTAAATTGGATACACATGAGAAGCTAAATATTTTTATGTTTTCATTTGTAGTGCGGTCTTACAGAATAGTTCTTACCAATCATGTGAAAGCTTACTTTAACACGATTCAACTACATTTCAAACTTTAGATAATTCAGTAGAAATTTCGATATTCTAACGCCTATACTTGTGTAATAATTATAGTTCATGACAAAATAAAACTTAGAAATGCTCCAATATAATGTAACAATGTAATAGTATATGCAACCTATTTACATTTGCAAGCAAGTTCTGCTACCGTCAAATTAATTTCAATCCAACCAAATAAACAGGCACTCAGCCTTTTAAAATGCTTCGAAAAAAGACCAAAACTTTGAATATGATTATGCTGAAAAATATTTTTTTTAAAACTCACCCTCGCATTCATGCTTATTGCAGACTCGCCATTCATGGCTGTTCCCGCTACAGTCTCTGCCCCCGTCAGATGGAGGCGGGTTGTTACAGGCTCTTCTCCTATTCTGTATCCCTCCCCCACAATCCGCAGTGCAAGAGGACCAGATGGTCCAATCCGACCACCCTCCGTCCGTGGGGGCAGCAGTCGGCTCTGAAAATAAATAAAAAAGAAAATATTAAAACTTGAATATTTATAAATATATTTGACCTAGAAAGGCCAACTTCAACTTATATATATATATTCAAACTATGACCGGTTAATCATTTTCAAATTTTGACTAGATTTTCATTTGATTGATTTAAGTTTATCGTTTATTTTTGTGTGATTTTCTTTTCTTTTCTTTTTCTTTTATTAAAAATGGTTTTATAGCAATAATTAATAGATTTCCTTGACTCCCTTATCCTTTATTCAAGAAAAAAGGCAAACTTAGAGGTGCAATCTTTGAAAGAAAATTAGAATATGCATACGTAGATGTGCGATTATTTTGAAATGAATTATTGTATTTTTTCAGAAAAGCTGGTGAATCAAAATAGCATGCTGATGTTTTAAGTGGTTCCTCCTCAAAAAAGTTTGAGTAGTAGCATTAAGATATCATCTATGATAAGTTACATGAATGTAGCTCAGTACACGAAAGCAGCATGAGAGACATCGAACATATTTATTATCTAATAAAGGAACTTAATGTGATAGCATTTTTTTTGTCTTGTTTTGAATGCACAGGCCAGTTTTATTTTATCCGAACTAGTTACTGGAGAGTAATGCAGACAGTATTTATATGTTGCTTGAGTAAAAAGAAAGCAAACAAGGGAAGGCAAAAAACACTTTCAAAAACAGGAACCATCAGATGTAAGAAAGGGTGACGGGTGTCAGCAATGCATAAAATAAATCCTACAATATTTATAGCTCGAAAATAATACTAAGTGTTCACTGCAATTACACACGTGTTTTAATGCAAACCGAAAGCGAAATTTACATCCTACGTATCACTTTCTATACTAGTATTTCATAACTCACACGATAAATTTTGTTTCTAGCAAATATAATGTCTAAAAGCCTAAACGTACAACTACATTTTTACTCAAACCTACGGACTTTATGCATTGTTGGCGACTATTAAAACATTATGATATTCACTAAACATTGTTTTCCACAAAAAAGATGAACTAAGATAAGACACAACTAGTTGTTGAATGGCTTTAAGAAATAGTTTGAACATAGAACTTGCATTTCCACCACTATTATACTTACGTCCAATAATCCCTGATGCAACACATATAGGTGAGAAAAAGAATCTTTATAAATATCAGAGTTTAATTTGCCTTGGGTACTTTTAAACTTGATTCAAAGGTAAGAGAAATCGATGCCCGTGTTCTCATTATTAATTCGACAGAGGAATATATATATTATAATATATATAACAAGGCCATTCGAGGATAGAGGCAACATACGAAAATAAATAGTAGATCTACATTTCTACAGATTCTATATCAACCTTTAGTTAGTATCAATTGAAGGGGGACTCTCTACATACATTCCTGTTCGAATTTAAGTTCAATCTATATGCATTCATTCTTCCAGCAGGGAAGTTACATAAGAATTGGTCATTAGGTGAAAACGTTCTTGTTGATTTAACCATATCTAAAATGTATATTCAAGTAAGTATTTTGTCCTTGCTTTGACCAGGGAATGACCACAATCACGTGGCCGATTATAAGTATCATGACCTTGCAACAGGGTCAAGTACAAATGTATGATCCTTGTTGCATTCAACATGCTGGGGACTACACTGCTTCGGGGTTTTCTAGTTTGTGCTGGGAGCTTCTGAAAACGACTCTCCCTTATCAGAGACAAAATAAAGATAAGAAGATCATAGAACATAGTAGAAACAAGAGAAAATGTGGGTTATGAGGTAAGAGCAGGCAAAAAGTAGGGTGACTGACCATCTGTCCAACCAACTTACCAATCGACAGATCAACTGCCTACTTTACAATCGATGACCACAGTTTTACAATTGGTTATTGAGGCTTTAATTCATTTAAATCTATATCCTATTCAATCGGATGGCAATCGTGCCAGTCAAAAAAAATAATGAAATAAAGTAAAACAATAGCACCAAATGACCCAAGTTGAACAATTTAAAATGAAATATTGGCCACAAATACAATCGCTTAAAATTGCACTCTTGCATTTATAGAATTGTTTCCGTGCAATTGTTCTCAATTGGCAATAGTTAGTTGGACACGCGTCGGTCTGGGGTGCGCCTGCTCTATCATAAATGATGCCAAATATAATATATAAAAATGTAATAAGGGTTAATGGAGGAAGACGATTGAAGAACCAATCAATGGGAGCGGGGGGCGGGGGTGTAACAGCGTGGTGGTGGTGTGGTGGTGGTGGGGGCGAAGGCCTACCTGGACAGTGCGGCATCTGGGGACACTTCTGTTCATCAATCGCTGGACCTACACACACCCTGCCCCCATAGCGGGGTTCTGGGTTACCACACGTGCGGTGCCTCCATCGAACAGCAAAGCCACATGTGGCAGAGCAACTGGACCATTCTGACCACGCGGTCCATCCGCCATGTACTGTAATGAATGCAATGAGAGCACAACACCGAGAGTGAGAGAAGGACTCAGAGCAAGACAACCAACCAACTAAATAAATAACAAAAATATTAAAAAAAATAAAGGTAAAAGAAAAAAAAGGTAGCTTACAAAATGATAATGTTAAACTGAAAAAATCTAAATAAGAAAGAAAGCACCAAACGATGACCATGTATTGTTTATAGAAAAATCATGAACAATAAATCATGGTTGCACTCTTGTCATTTTAACTCATTGGATAAATTAAAATGAAAGAAAATATACACCCCCAGTTAACAGCATCTACGTTTGAACCTAAACCTACTAATAATAAATATAAAAAACAAGGCTAGCAACTACAATGATCAATCATAATGTATCAATACCTATCATGGCTAATTTCACAAATCAGAAAACAACAATGAGGTGCAACTCTCATAAAAAAATACAGATCATGTCCCTAATATATATATATATATAAAATAACAATATGCAAACGCAAGACCTTTACATTGGTATACATATGCTTTCACATATGGATACTAACCGCAGGGGCAGATTGTTCGACAACATCCACATATATATGCCATAATAATATACCATAGAGATACAACACAGTTTTCGTATTACTCGGGCATTTTTTTCCTTGCATAGAAATGATTCATTGGAAGAGATAGGTACCTGTACAGTTGGCAACTTCGACGGATAGGCCGCGGCAGTCCTTGCCACCATTGAGGGGAGGAGGGTTGTTACATTCCCGCATCCTGCACACACATTCATCTCCTCCTCTCTGGGAACCAACATGGCGACAGGAGCCCCACTTATTCCAGTTACTCCAGCCCCCATCAACTATAAGAAATAACAATAATAGCATGAGGTTTCACATGTGTTCCATTCATACAAAATGTTCATCCAGTTACAGAAGTTTCTTTTTTACCTCATGTCTTATTTACCCAAATGGCATTTCCGCGTGTGTGACCTTTTATTTCTAATTCAGAGTGGATTGTTGTATTGCTCGGGTGGTATTTCTGTTAATCAAATCCACTCTGTGTGGTGTGGGTGGCATTATTGCGTGTGTATGCTGGGCCAAAGCTGGGTGAAATGTTAAACTTAAAGGTCGGGCGGTCCCGGACGTTGAATATATAAAATTACATGTTACTGAACTGGAATCAAATATCCTCGATTTAAGACAAAAATAAAAAGATTTTGCGCTTAGGAGCGATGAGTGGCACGTTTAGCTAATTAAACATGGAACATATTTCAAAATAAATAAACTGAATTGATATGCAGAAATGTCAACTAGACAGCATTTACATCAAATCTGCACTGCCAGGAGCATACTAGCTTAATGAATATTTGATAGAAAATGAAGATCCATCCATTTTTAGGAATTGCTTATAAATAGAACTAATAATAATTTATTCGCAATTAGAGCAGTATGGCGAGCTCAGCCATAGCAAAACTAATAAAGTTTAGAGATATTATAGACCACCCAAAAACTGAGGCATCCTCCTCCATCCTATAGACTCCCCATCGGACTAAATAGGCTGGGTCATCCTCCCCACCCCCCAGGGCCTATACGTAATGACCAATCCCTTACCTGGGTAGTTAAGGTTTGGGCAGCCAGTCATGTCTTGGTGCCAGTGCCTGAAGGGTCCGTGATTTCCGGGGAAAGGGGCACATTCTTCAAGCTTACTGTGCCAGCCGCAGTAAGGGTCCATCGCACCTAGACATGTCCTGATAAGAAAAATCATTCAGCTCAGCAAGAGACCAATTGGCAACACGTCAGAATATCCATTCGCCTATTACTCAGATACGATTGAAAGGGCTGAGTAAAAAGCTGATCCAATATCACACATCGTATATAAAATCATAAGTGAGAAATTGATATAGGTATATATGTCGTCTAAATAAGTTATTATCGTATATTATGTGGTTTGTTATCTTCACTGGATTGAAGATGGGGACGAAAAATGGGTGATATCGTGGTATTTTCTCTGATAATCTGTCAAGGTTGATTTACAAATATATTCACTGAAGTCGAGAATGGTGGATTGCATTCATCGGAATTAATATGAAGATTTCACTTTTTAATTCAAAGGAAAAAGAAGTTGAGAAGATATATGATATATATGCCACTGGTATACATACTGTCTCGTGGTAAATCGACTACATCTTTGAACTTTGAACTTGAAAATCTTATTTTCTGTGGCAGCAACAACCAATCCCTGGAAAAGAATTTGAATGACATGAGTTAGATAATCCAAATCGATTGCTTTCTTTCTTTCAGGCAACAAGTAAATTTATATTTATTAAACATATACAGCACATCAAAGCAACTATACACGAAACTTTTATTTATAAATACAACCGCCCTGATCGCACCATATATTCATACGATATGAGAAATTGAGATAATGACAAAATAAAGATAAGCCCAAGGATCAAAGACAGTTATACAGCAATAATCCCATCGGATTTGTCATCAGGTTCATTATTTCTTGTGGAGATTGGACACTAGTCATGAGCAGCATATCACAGGTGTATTTCTCATAAAAAACGCCACATTTTCGCTTACCTCTTGACTGAGGAGCCGGAGCTGAGTGATCGGTAGAGGATTATCTTTGGGCGTTATGTATATTTCCTCTATGGTGCAGGTCTGGTTGTTGCCTGGTAATTGAATCATCTTTTTTACGCTGCCTTCTAACGTGGCCACGAAGAGAACAACGAATGTTTTATGGTGTTTGCCTTCCACGATATCAACCACAACATGGTTCCACCTGAAGAGAAGGCAAATAAAGTGTTGAAATGTACAGTGGTTTGGTATGGCGCATGAACAGGAATGTACCAATTCTAGGTAGAATTGTTGACAATAGTGGGGTTGTATTGGTACTAGAACTGTTGGTTGACAATAGGGGGGTTGTATTGGTATAATATCTGGGGTGTCCGCTGGAATGAGAGTAGCATGAATGACGACAGTAACACAAGGGTTGGCCTGGACCACCAATGAAATTGGGATTTGTTCACCATATAACACATAAGAATCAATAAAGAAAAAATTGAGCGTGTGGAGCGGTTGGGAATTGGAAGTGGAGTGTTATTGTGAGGGGAATGGAAGGGGGCGTGCATTATGACGTATGGCGTCACCATGGAGGAGTGGGCGTGGCGTAGTTGCGTTGCCAGGCTCCCATCCCAATATATGCGTTGACAGTTCACCTTCACTGATTATATCAGTCTTCAAGCGATTACCTTGTGCAGTTTAGGCTCAGAGTTGAGAGTCCCTCCAAACTGAGGGAAAGCCTCTCACTCTAACCGCAAAATGCCATTAGAATCGCATTAGGACACCTACTTCAGAGCCAGGAAAGGCATTAGCGCAGTAGGTGTCCAATCACTGACATACCATACTTATCTGATCTGAGAGGCTCTGAGATTAGACTGTGTACTTAGACCAGTCTTGACATGATACAGGTTCTTGATATTGATGCCTTTTTTTGTACAAAGTCTTCTTGATATTGATGTCTTATATAGTTTACCAAGCATACGGATATAATTCATAAGTTCTTAAACATGTGTCTCCCATTTCTGAATATCAGCAGGCCTTACCCAAATAATGGCAACAATATGAGGCGGTAGCATATACCCCGGCCACTGACAGTGGACTTTACACATATATTATACATAAAACATAATTTTAAAGTTAAACGTGAATCAGTAGACTTCCCCAAGTCTTTGATTTAAAAAAACAAAATTAATCTACCCAAATCTGAGTTCTTTCCCCGACGGAGGAAACCCCAGACCATCAGTGAATGGGGAGCAGCGCTAGCGGCAGAGACTATAAATTAACTTATTATTATCAACCTATTATATGGTCTCCACAAATAACACTTCATGGCGTCTTGCTCCAACAGTAATGCTTCAAACACTGATTTCAAAACAAGGACCCCGTTGTGGAAAAATGAAATATTTCCTTCGGAATTACACTAAATTATGACAACTATCCCAAATTTCTATTTGGATTCCTTATCAAATATAATACTGCTTTTGAAACAAGGTTCTAAACTTAACCAGTTCAGGCTAAGAGTTGAGAGACTCCCTACAAACTGAGGGAAAGCCTCTCGCTCCAAACCAAACGTAGGACGGCTAGTTACTACTCCAGGGCCGGAAAGCCATTGGCGCAGTAGGCGTCCAATCATTGACATACCATTTTTATGTGATCTAAGAGCTTCTGAGCCTAGACTGTATCTGAGGGGATTTCTTCTGTATGAAATGAAATATTTCTTTCTGCATTACACTAAACTATTACAACTACATGTATCCCAATTCCATTTTGGATTCCTTATCTAATGATACTGCTTTTATTTGAAATAATGTTCTAAACATATCTGAGGGCATTTTCTCTATAATAAAAAGAGCCCAATCGCACATTAATCAATCAACACGAGATTCGTTAGTCTACAGTCCAACAGAAGGCAGTATTATATATAGGGTGTGATAATATACTCGTCTCGTCACATACTAATCACAGCTTTGTTGTTACTCAGGATTACTACGTCATACAGTGGCTTCCTGGATTATTCTGTCAGACAGTGGCTTCCTGCCGCGAGTGAAGGAAATGAATTGAGTGGTAGAAACGTACAGACAGTAACGATGCGTTAACGATGCCGTTATAGTCAGGAAAAAGGCGACGTACTTAAATATGTTCAGAACAGGATTACAACTCCATACACATCTCACTACTATCTCTCAGACGTTTATATAATCTGGTGTCAGTCTCGGTGGGTCTTTTTCTGATTATAGTAAGAGCATTACTGTCGAGGGAATTACAAAAAGACTAATGTTAAAAGCTTAAATCAGTCAGAGCCTTATTCAATATATATTGTATGTTAATCCAAATAGATGTACACATAAACACTTGTGTTGGCCATTAGACTATAAAGAATGCACCCAAAATATGATATTTGTATTGTACTGTAATATTAAATAACTATTGACTTTTCTATATTTTCTGGTCTCAATTGAGAAGAATATATGATTGTATAATGTTAGTTCCAAATAAAAAAAACGTTTACAAAAACTGTTCTCGATTTTGAATTGCTTTCTGAATGAATGGACTGATCCAAATTGAAAAATGAATTTCATTGTGTACAAAAAGTGGAAATGCAACCTGAGGGATAGATCATCTCTATTTGTAGAGTCTAGGCTCAGAGCTGAGCGTGTTCCTCCAAACTGAGGGAAAGCCTCTCGCTCCAAACAGCAAAATGCTATCGGAATCCCATTAGGACGCCTACTCCAGAGCCTTGACTGCTCGATCCCAGAAACATTATTATACGCCCACGAAGTGGGAAGATGTTATCATAATTCTTTTGATGTAAAAGTTTAGAAAATTCTCTCATTTAAAAAATCATTGAAACTTGATTTAAAATATTTCTAGAAACCATGCTATTGAAAACCAATCTCCTATGTTTCCATCAATGTCTCATGGCAAATTAACACCTCCCGATCAAACAGGAATTTAGAGTCAACAACAAACCCCAAACATCTATTTCTGGAGAATAGAAAGTAATTGGTTTCGTGGGGAAATGTATTAAGGTATTGGGAAGGCTGTCTATATATACATGTACACACATAGCAGTGTGTTATTGGAGGAGTATTTGTGATGGTAAGGCATTAAGGGATTAGTAACCCACCTCTCATGTTCAGCCACCGCTACCGGCATGGCGGACACCGGTTGCACTGAAGCGTCCATCAGCTGGAACTTCTGGGCGTCCACCAGGTGTCGTTGTTGAGGCATGTCAGGAATTAATGATCTCTTGGCGCTACTAGACGGGGGGTCGGGACACTGCAGCAAGTAGAATATAATATAAATCGTTATATATAATAGATAGATTCAGGGGAAAAACACATGGGTTTAGTCGTCTGAAAATGTACAGTTCGCCTTTATATACTTCACCACTGCTCTCAAGTAACCCACTTTGAAGACAAAAAGGTTTAAAATAGAGTTAAACAGAACCAAGCAGATCTTCTTATTCAAACCAATACCAAATGTAGTATGAAATATATCTGGTATTTATCATTTTTTAGCCCAATTCTGAAGAATTTACTTAATGTTCAGAGCTCCTGATTGTACATATTTTGACCATTTGACCCACACACATACAAGATGAGGCAACAACATGTCGTATAGATTATAATATACAGATTAGACCCATTTATTACAAACTAATGTCAATGTTTCAATCATTCTTGAAGACAAATTAGATCCCTTTGCGAACAAGATTAGGGAGTAAAAAACATTTTTTTAGGGTGACTATTACTACTGTGATAATAATTGAAATGATGACAGATAATCTTTATGAGTAATCGGAATGAATTAACGTAGTTTTTATCGAATATTACCAAATTATATGCTTCTAGTGCATTCTGTATAGTTCACTCCAAATCAATCAATAATTATATAAACGCTGTTAAGGAATCGTAGAGACAAACCTTAAATGTGGGAGCAGTGTTGGGAACGCGTGTCCACGCCATTTGAGCGTTTTCTTGGTATTTGTATGGTCCAGAAAATGCAGCATTAAAAGCAGAAATATTATATACACAGACTGCGGACCCATATATACCGGTTCTGAAATAAAAAAAAGAAGAGAAATGTTTAATGCAATGGAGCGATACCAATTAATGAACAACAACATATGAATAAGGCTAAGATAAATGATATATTCATCTGATACATATAACATATATTCTAATTTTCATATTCTTCATACGAAATAAACAAAATATATTTATTCATTTGTTTAAGATATTGAGATAAGATGAGAGACGGATGGGCTGAATACCTCCCCTTTCCATATTAAACAAGAAAATAAACTAAAAACAATTTATAATGATTTAAACACAAATTGGGAGACAAGTACATGTCATTATACATGTAGGCACACCTTTTATTTTTACTTTGATAGGTGAACACCAACAAATAGCAAAGGAACCAAGAGGCAAACTATGCCACTTACGGTGAGGTGGAGAAGACTGCATAGAGCAAGCCATGTTCATTATCAAAGAAAGTGCCTTGAAGCTCGTTAAAGTAGAAGGGATATGTGCCTGGTAGCGAACAGTTGAGTCGGGCCTTCATGAAGGTGGTCCAGTTATCCTCCAGGAGGAAATTACCACCCTGGTCAGACTTACATATACGTGACACCCTGGAGTAGACCGCCTGGAGCAAACAAACACAAATAAAATATGTACTTGATGCGATTAGAGAGCAACCAAACAGCAGGACAGGGATAAACCACCTCTAAGATGTGAGGAAGAGGGAAAGCTGCATGGTTGTACATCGTTTGCACTGGGTAGAGCTTTGTATGACTATCACTCCCCTTAGAGGAAAACGATCGGTAATTTTAAATTTCAAGGCCATGAGAACATGCTTTGATTGAAACATATTTAGATGATTGAAACATATTTAAATTCATTCTAATTAAGCTTGATTTTATATAAGACGTAATATAATTGTAATTGATATATTTTATATGTATTTTTATCAATTATTCTTGTCTTCCTAATGTGACTGTAATTAGGTTGGGATATTAGAAAATTTGAATATTTTAGGTACTTTATAGATTAGTCTAGATGTTTTTCTTCAGTTTGATGCAACCATAATTAATATTCTCTGACAGTATCTAAGAATATCAACGTTCGATAGTTTTTTGTTCTAATGTAATTAAATTATATCATGACTATAACAGTTGAATGGAAATATAGAACAACGATGGTAGACCAGGAAAATAACTTAAACACTTCAGATATCAGCCATTCAATGACTGACCCCAATGACCGAGGAAAAATGTCAATTTCCGGATAAACTTTTGAAGAAACACAAGAACGATTTGGAATGAAGACCCAAGGGAATACATGTAACAGTTTCTGAGAAAACCCAGTAGGAGATTACAAAGTTCAGAAGTTATTTAACTAAGGAACTTCAAAACCTAAACAAATATGAAGCTACTCGGAGCCACTTTCTATCAAACATGGATGAAGTATTTGCAATTTCCGGTAAGTTTTGTAAGCAATTTATCAGAAGATAGTTTGAGTGAAACAGGATATATATACTTAATCCAAGATATGTATATCGAATAACTTACCTTGCCGCAATTGATAAACTCTACTGCAGTTTCGCGGAAGAAGAAATATATAAACTCGCCAATCTCATATGATGAGACAAAATTAGGCTCTGGAAAAAACATGGAAGCAGATCAGATACTATATCATATTAAATAGTCTATATTTCGACTATATCACATATTATACATATCATTTTTAATGAAAGACTATGATTAATAGCATTCTAATACAGGAAAGTAGGTAGAGGATTAAACAAAGCAGGGGTTTGTTTTGAGAGTTGTTAAAATCCATCAGAAGTGTAAAATATTAATTGCATATATCTCCGACACCCTATACCATTGTGCATGCGCATCTATTATAATTTGTTGATATTCAATAAACATACATTCATTTTGATCTTTTAATGATTTCAAATCTTCTTTTAAAAAAAAAGAAGTCCAGGATTAGACATTTTACGATGGGTCCTGAGGATAGAAAAATAGTGATAAATGGGCATAGGCGCCTATATATCTACACGTATTACAATCAACCCGGCCCTCTTTTATTTAAAGAGATGCCAAGCATCCAAATGGTCACTAATTGAAAATTGAAAGACTTACCATTGAGCCATTTACTGTTGTATTGGACGGTTCTTAAGTGGTCAGCGGGGCCCATGATTCTGTAGATGGCGGGATCACGGCCGGTAAAGTCTGTGACTGACCCCGTGTAGAGCACCCCATCTTCTGTCATGATGGCCGTATTATTATGATATGGATCATACGGACATTTGGCCACTCCACTCACCCAAAACGATACTTGACTGAGTTCCTTAGCCTGAAAAAAACCAAACGTTATAAATATAATTATACTATCACAATTATTTTCTATTTGTTAATGTAAATTTGCGTTTTACTAATATTTAAATTGTTTTTTTTTCTTTTGCCAATTTACTCTGTACTGCGTTTTAGAGCACGCAATTGCGGATTGTATGCATTATACATGTAAATAAATTATTATTATCATTAGGCATATATATGATTGCAAACATTTCTCATTATCATTATCATAATCATTATAATCAATTAACTTCGCCATTATCTATTTTGAAAGCCCATATCAACACAGAGTGTAAACACAGAGTAGGCTATTATAGAAGACTTGCTTTGCAGAATATAAGATCATTTTCGTTATAATTGCGACTCCGAATGTTACTAGGCCTACATTTGTCTGTTTAAATTCAAATGCTTTCACCAAAAAAAGCTCTGAATAAACGACTCTTTGAGGAAGCGAAACCTCTTCAAAATAGCAATGATAGATGTCTCTGTATTCAATATGCCATTTTACAAACTGAACAAAACATCGCGAGGATAAAATTGGGACGGGGAGGAGTGCTACTCCTCAACGTTATGTTGGTTGATGGAAATATGGCGAGTCTCGCAAAGTCTCGCAAAACCTGATATTTGAAGAGTCAGAAGGCAAATAATTGACGGTGGACACAAACGAGGATTTGGTGGATAAAACGACAAACGAGTGGTGATACACAATATGAATTCTTTGTGGGTCTTTCATTAATGCAAGAAAGGCAAGACCATCAGAAAACCACTCGAGACACACTAACGTTTCCACTGCAATGATCTGAGGTCATTTGTACAAAGAAGAATTCAGATAATTTTTCATGCCAGCAAATAAGAGAACATGGCAATAAGCGAGCTTGTCAAAACAAAGGGCTTTGATATTTGATGATTTTTCTGAGAGACAGGTTTTTGTCAAGATAAAACAACAGCAGATAGTTGGTAATTGAAAAGGAAATGATGAAGAAGTTTGAAGAGCTTAAGCTTGATTAGATTCTTCACAAGATGGCCACGTGCTGCCCCCAAACGGGACGTTTTAGTTCCTCCCACTATTCCTAGGAGGAAGCACTGAGCGCCAGTAGCAGGGAAAAGGCCTATAGACCCATGAGCTGGCGAGATGCCTTTTTCTCTCCAGTTTTACAGATATTAGGATGGGAAAGATCTGAATTGTCCTGGGCGATCAGGCTTTCAAAGTCGAGATAGAAATGCATGTTCATAGAGGTGTGGATACGATATAGCTTTTCGCAGAGGAAAACGATTAATTTATTAATTTCTTTTATTAATTTCCATATAAATTTACATTCCCTCTTCTACTAAGTTCTAGTTCTATAATTATATATACCAATTCATCTCCCTTTCGACGAAGGCATATGGAGTTTTTTTGTTTTGTTTTTTTAAATAAATAAATGAATACGAAACGAGAACACTTACCTCTCTCCAAGAGCATGAAGGCTGAAAAGCATTCGTACCACAGACGAATACTTTACTTTTGTGGAGTAGTAACACCCGGACAAAGTTTTGGCAGGTCACCTGGAGGAGAAAATTTAATTTATTCAAAACTCAATACCGCCAAACCCCATGTTATACATATTATGTATTGCTCTAGAATCAACTTTAGTAAACAGCGTTTACAGTCTCCTAAGGATACCCAATGAGGGGTTTGAAATAATACCATCCAGGGTGAAAACGGTGGAAGCATAGTGGCGAAAATGTTAGGCTATATATATTTTCTTCATATGCCAAATACTGACCCTCCAATAACAGGCAATTTAAATTTTTATTCTATTGATTCAAACTATAGATGTGGCTTTCAAATAGTGACCAGATTGCAAAAGGTTTCACCGGTGAGTAATGTATATACGAAAAGGATTTAATTGGCAGAATTAAGGCTAAATATTATGTAATTGGCCTTTGATACAATAAAAAAAGGCCCTCATTTATACCCAAAAGCAACATATATATATTTTGGGCACTTGGTTGCCCCAACGAGAGTACATTTAAGGTGTTTTAAACTCGTTGGTTGCCCTAACATTCTAAGGTGCTGCACAAACATTGCAGGGAATCATCTCTAGCCAAGGTATAATTTCCTCTGTTCTGAAAGAGTATGACCAAAGGTAATCTAATATACACAAGGCTTCTGCTCTTACCGTTGGTTGACCTTTAGCCTTACAGATGTCGATAGTCAAGTTAGATGGCGCCCACAAGACCTTCTCTAACTCCTTCAAATCAGCTAGATCTAGCCGCAACAGGTGGTTCCTGGAAAATGCACATAAAGACCACTTCTTATAGGATAATCATTAATCACGGGTGGATTAGTTAACCAACAGAACAAACACACCATTATGGGACAGATCCTCAGTGGACCTTGAAAGAAAAAGGCAAACTATAGAAAACATCGAGTGAGAAATCATATAATATATCTTCCAAGCTTCTAATCGTATGTGCGTAACACTGAAAAATTATGCCTGCACATTAAATATCTCATGGCGCGAGTGTTGACTGTAAGTTATCTGCTGATATGAGTTGTGTCCCCCCCCCCCCCCCCCCCAAAAAAAAACAAAAAACAAAAAACGAGTCATAGGTCACAAAATTGATATTTTATGAGTGTTTTATTCACAAGAACTCATCGTAGAAATGTTTTGATTTTTGGGGCGTTCAGTACATGTATGAAATTTCAAGACTGTATATTTAATATGTATGGGCGTTTCTACGAGAATATTATACATTTTTTTTCGACTTATGACTCGTCTTTCTGTCCTAAACCACATAAAATATCTCCCTCGCATATGAAATACAATGATCGGAACTTGTAGATCAGGGTGTGTAGCATAAATGTGGGTCTAACATATAAAATCCATTGTAATAAGTGTATCTAATCATTCATGGTAGCAGGAGACCCCAGGGCTGTCTAGATAGTGCTAAAACCGCCGGAGGTGTTCATCAACTTCTTTACACTTAATGTGTTGTCCGTGTCGACATGTAGTCGTGCATGCAAGAAGCATTGCTACTTATGGCCCTGAGGGGGTAAAAAATACTGGTAACTTTTAAGAAATCCTAGGATTGTGTGTGAGATAGCTTTCGCGCAGGTGTTACATTTTCTTTCATTTGCCTCTTAGCTGAATTAATACCAGCGCTTTCAATTTCAGTGGAATTCTTGCCATAATGTAGACCTAATGTCATAGAGACCACGGGTAGGTATGGACAAGTTGGCATGGTATATAACATTACCTTTAATTTTGCAAGCAGTCTAGGCTCAGAACCTCTCAGATCAGATAAGAATGGTATCTCAGTGATTGGAACCTACTACGCTAATTGCTTTTCCGGCCCTGGAGTATAGGCGTCCTGTTGAGATTATAATGTAAGTTTACCTCAGTTTGGAGGGATTCTCAACTCTGAGCCGAGATTGGTGTGTCTTTCAAATCAGGAGTGAAAGCGGGAGGAAGAACTTAGATAAATCTACTAAACAGAATTCTTCTCAATTTACTTAAAAAATAAATAGTACACCCCTAAATACAAAAAAACAGGGGCTCTAGCTTGATCAAATATCTTTGTTTTACTGACTGAAACTGATCTAGTTGTAGATTTTAAGAATCACTGAATATGTGGTTAAACAGTCAAGATAAGATATTCGGATATCTAATCGATCTTGACTCACTGTTTCTCAGAAAAAACTCTCGTTATAGTTTGCATGTGTGTACTACCATTTTAGATAAAGGAAACACTCTGGGCTTTCATTGAAATTTAACTTGAATATAGATCTAAATATGAAGGGATATTATGTAGAGAGATATGATTAAAAGCTTAAATCATCCCCGAATTAAGAATGTATTAACTAATATATATCAAACTTTATAAATATCAAACTTGATCTCAGCAGACTTAGACCAGCGTTGCCGGCGCCATAAAGTCTCGGCTTTTCATTATTTATAAAGTAGCGAGGGGCGTCTTTCACCTTTTAAGTTTTTCAAGGAAGATCAATGACCTGGTGCATGTTACCTCCAGCGTCCATTCCTACCTTACCTGCACGCCACATTATAGACCTATGGATGCTTCCCTTACAAAGCAGCCATCCAACATGATTGATGAGGGAGATTATATACTATTAAATGTGTTGGTGCAGTCAGTATAGGCTCAGAGTTGAGAGAGTCCCTCCAAACTGAGGGAAAGTCACATGCTCCAAACCACAAAATTCCCATGAAAATGCCATTAGGACGCCTACTCCCAAGGGAGGGAAGGCCATTAGCGCAGTTGGCGTCACTGACATACCATTCTTATCTGATCTGAGAGGCTCTGAGCCTAGACTGCAGTGAAATTACCTCTACATACATTCTTATAGCACCATATGTGACATCACACATGATAGCAAAAGAGATTGTTGTCATATACAATAAAATCAATAGATTTTCTATCATGTAGTGGAACAATTCATTGGCACTAAATTTCAAGTTCCTCCAGTTCAACCTTTATAGGCATAACTTATGAATTCGAACTATAGTTAGTTACCTGTCAACACAACTTACATGGAAGTGTATGTTCAACTAATAAACAAAGTAAATGCAATTGTTCTTGGGGAAGGAATTCACAAAGGTTTGTGAAACTTCAAACTCTGTTTGAATTTCCCATGCATCATCACATCTCATGTCGCGCTGATATTTTTGCCTTCATGACAGCATCATCGCAGAAATCTAACTTTTAACACAGTTATACCTGTGGCAAGAATGGTTCATTTTGTTTTCATCTCATTCCACTCCATCCTACCGTTATCCTAAACTCATGTTCCTACTCAGAAAAAAAGTAGCCAGGGGCAGGGTGACAAAACAAGTAGCCTTATACCTGATCCCTGTAATGTGGCAATTTTTGGTCAACATTATTTTGTTTTTGTTTCACTTTCCTAGATAAATACAATAATTTAAACAAATACACCATAGTTCTAAATGCCCACCAATTTCAATTACCATTCTTTACGGAAATGTCTATATATTTTCCTATTCAAAAGTAAAATTAAAGCTAATAATCCAACCAATGTCTAGGCTATATGCCAAGGAAAATGTACACAAGCGTGTGTATATCGCATTTATTATTTCTATATAATGCGTATAATAAAAGAGTAGTATTCCTTACTTGGCCCCTACGATGAGTTGTTGACGAGGTATGTCCACTGTTACTTGGGTGTACTCTGTTATTCCTGGTTTGGAGTAAGTGTGCACGTTAGGGTCATCTAACAGATCTGGAATAGAGCAGAAATAAACAAAGTTATTAAAAAATCACACTAACAATATCAAGATTGGGAGATAAACGGTGAGAGAACGAACGCCATTTCACTGGGAAAGTCTCCCAGATCATATTGTAACAAATGAAGTTTGAAAATATCAATCCTGGGTATAAGTCTACATGTAAGGGAACTCCTAGAAAGAAAAGGAGGAGAGGCAGACGTGGAGGACGTAAGGGACACAAGGAAGACCCAAAGGAACTATAGTAGCTTGTAATGTCTACTGCATCATTTAGTCGGATGAATTTTTCAATTCTTTCCTGTTTCAGATAGCGTTTATAAAACGCATCTAACGTGTCAAAGCATACACATCCTAAGTTCACTGGCCCACTATCATCCAGTATAGAAGATTAAACGCAACATAAAGGTATTTTACACAATACTTCGGTCGATATCAGTATTGCAATTGATTGTAATTCATCTTTTACAGCATGGCATTGAATACCTAGGAATAATAGATAATGTGTTCCACTTATATTTATATTCATATAACTGGTGCACACAATATATTTATATTCTACAGACTGCACCACTAATTGTCATTGATAATGAATCAGCGTCTATATCATTATTGTCGACAAACATTTTTCACAGAGCTCTATGTATATTGAACAAGAAGGACTATTCAGTGAATCATAAAATTTAAATTTATTAAATAATTTGATTAAGGGATAGCAATGAAAACAATTTCCCCCAATCAGAGAGGTATTTCCCTTTTGCTGCATGGATATTTAATTACGTCATGTGAATTGACATTGGTATTCTGATTTAATTAACTGTGAGCACTGCAATAAGGAATTTGTACATAACAAAATCCATCCAAAATAAGCATATTTTGCTGTATGGATATAACAAATTGATCATACTCTACAGTCACGCTGCTCAAGTGATAACATACAGAATGAAATTTTCTCAATACACTTCACTGAACACAATTCAATTGAGAGAAGGAAGAACAATGAACTTTCTCCCCAAGTTAGAACAATGCAATATTCTTAAATGACTTCAAATGTTTTCCCAGCTCGTCCTATGCCCCCCACAATGTCAGTGGTGCCAACCCAGGAAACAGTTTCACCATCCTCCCGAACCTGGAACAAGAATCTCGTTTATTGGACCATGTTGGGCCCAATCTTCTCCCGCTGGACTTGTCATCTGCAGAGTGCTACCCATTGTATTTGAGGACACGGTCATATCCATTCCCAAAACCATATCTACCAATGATTGGTTCATAGCTTTATTATACATACAGCTATAGGGATTTCGATGAAACAAACAAGGTACCACATAGTAAACAATAAAATAAATATGAATTTTAGATTGATTTCAGACCCAGGGAGCAGGTTAGAAAGAAGGGACTGTAGCCGCCAATTCCCATCTCCGTTATTCATCACTGGGAATCTAAGAAAGGCGAGGGGAATTCGAGGGTTCACAACCGAAGGCTCAAATAACAGACTTCTTTTCGTGACAATGAAACATGGCCAGACAAAAAGGGACACTATCCTGTAATTCAATCTGAGGTGCACCAATCTCAATTTAACCCTTGGCACAAGTTCTCATTGTCTTGTCTGTTTCTCTGCACTATTAAATAGAATAAGTTACGGTCAAATGAATGTGCCAGAGAGAGAAAGAAAATATATATCCAAGATTCATTGACAGCGTGGGTTTAAATTTAAAACAAGAACATAGAATTGATAAGATTGAGCTTTCGCAAAGCAACCACACACACATCGAAACCCAGAGAGAAGAGTAGATTGAATATAGAAATAATGAAACATGACTTTTCATTTAGGGGCAGTAAGATCAATAAGATCATTTAAGCCACTGAACACAATCAATCCTTATATAGACTACAAGCTTACTAGAAGTTACACTTTTTTGCCAAGGCCGTGAGACTTTCACTTCAATAGTGTAGGAGGGAAAAGATGGGACATGGTACTCAACGAAATGCCATGCACAGTCCAGGCGTCAAGCACTAGGTTAGATGACCAAACATAAGACACTGATTGGCTACTGCCACAATAAGATCCAAGCAAGCTTTTGACAGACTCGCAATCTTGAGCAATTGGTAGCTTATGGGAGTTGGCAGATGGGAAGGGAGGGGTTGCAAGTAGGCGCTTATATGACCATGCATATCATTCGTAGGACTTCATGGCATTTACAGCCTTGCCCTTCCTTTTCCTAATAAGCCTATATGCCCTCTACCAAGCATGAAATAGAGGTATAAAACTTTTGATTATAAAGAATGATCTATCCTGGTCCGAATGATTAGAAAGGGTTGGTAATATAGAGTGTACTATAGTAGGTGGCAAATACATTTTATTTGGTCACATTACGCAGAAAGTTGAAACAATGCGCAAGAGAAAGCTGCATTAGGGATAACCTAGTTGAAGGACACAACAATAGGAAGACAGAAGGAGGCGAATAATTCAGGGAAAGTAACTTTAGTTGTAGGAGCAGAGGGGAATAAAAACAAGAGCAGGGCCAGCTTTCAGACCGTTTTCACCAAGTATGCCAAAGTAAGCAGACGACACCCTTGATTCAGGTCTAAAAGCGCGGGAAAGAGGATGCATGATGGGGGCTGGGCAATGGACGCTCTTCTGAACCACGAAAAAAAGGCTCAGACGATGGGTTGTATGCATGAAAGATCTCGTTGTAGCAGAGTGGTCAAAGAAATCAAACGATAATGGTCTCCTTTGCGGAGCCACATCGATGTGACAGGTCGCCCTATAGGTACAAACAGGTAGGGGGATACAATATTATTATGCGAAACGGGGGAAAATTGGAGCTGCATTGTCCCCTTTGGTGGCGAAGGATTCTTTTTCATAAACAATGCATATCGAGATGTCCTTGAAGATGAGAATGGTTATATGGCCAAGCTATAGACCTTCAAAAGTCATCATAGACATTAGGGAGAAATAAATCTACTAAATGTCACCATTGAGATACAGCTATTTAATTAGCATTAACTCATTAGGATGGCTTGTCACACAGGGACTTAGCTAATTTAAATAAGTGGAAAGACATTTTGAAATAATGTCTCACGAATATTCAGATATACACCACCAAACCATAAGCAGATAACATGTTAAAAACGACCTGTTGGAAGTGGACGGCACAGTGTATTTTTCACACAAATGCCTTTTCTTCTGCCATCGATAATCCCGACAGTATGGGGCGTCGTTTAGATGATTCAATGGTAAAAGCATGTATACATGCGAGCCCAGAGAGTGGGGAGAGGGCGAGGACGGTCTTCATCTGTTTATTTCATTCCACCTTCGGACGCAGAGCGTCATTTTCCATTTGTAACCAGTCCATTAAGAAGATGAGGAAAAAGTTTTACATTCAATTGGAAGGTGCCAATCATCGAGCGGAACTAAAGGCACCTGAAGAAAGTGAAGGAAAGAACCACGAGACCCTTGCTTTGTGGACATTGTAAAAGGCCGACCATTCTTCCTCATTATTTTTTCTTTGATCTGTTTCCAAAATATGCCATTTCAAAATGAGGAGACGCCACGGCCTTTTATAATTGCAAACAGGTGAAAAGGTAACGGACAGAAAGAAGTGAGGCGGTAATCAAAAGCAAGTGCGCGTTCTGTTCGATTCGGAAGCATTAGCATAATTGCAAAAAAAAACTCACGCATGTTCTCAAAATTTAAAAGGACTTCGAATGTTTGCTCGGTCCTGCTTCAACTACTACATGTACTAGTAAATCAAGGGACAGGCATTATTTCGTTGTTATTTCAAGGACAATATAGCCCCAATAGAATCCTTTCAAACTGAGGGAAAGCAAAACTGCAAAATGCCATTATATTCCCATTAGGACGCCTATACTCCAGGGACAGGAAAGTCATTTAGTAATTTAGTGCCATGCCTTATGCAATCAGGCAACTTCTGAGAATATCAACGCTTTTGGCTGAAATGTATTTTTTGTTGTCCTGAATAAACATAATTTAAAATCAAAATCAAATTAGCGCATTATAAGCGTCCAATAACTGACATACCAATCTTATCTGATCTAGAGGTTCTGAGCCTAGAAAAAATATTTCCATGTCGGGATCATAGTGAGAACTCGCAAAGAGCAAAGCTAGTTTTTCGTATAACAATTCCGCCCCCGCCCCCATTGACCTGCCAGGGACTGGTTTGGGTCTTTATTTAATTACACTCAATCTTAAAGGCAACTCACTAAAAGCCCCATCTCTGTCTATATTCCAAATAGATCAGCCGACCTTGAAGGCAAAGCCGAGTAAGTATATGTGAAACTACTGCACTCGTGTGAACACAACAAACCAATAGTGAGCACATATATCAATGTTTGTCCCAAGCGAACACGGGAAGTCTGGAGGCTGACTTTGACTTATGAGAAATCGGTGAGGGCATGCAAGTGTATTACCTTTGGTTATGGCTACGGGAACGCCTATTTCCGTAGGCTTGATATATTGGGACTAAGTTACTCATAGGGTCTGCTCTGCTTTCTTTGGTAATGTAAAGAAAACACAGTTGAGCGGAGGGGAGGGAGCGAGACAGAGACAGACAGATAAAGAAACTCAGACTCAAACCAAGACGAAACGGACAGCTATAAACAGCAGGGAAATCACCGAGCTTTGAATAAACATTTGGTGAGCATCGACTTATATACCTCTACTGACTGACATACATATCACTTGGCAATTAATTATCTTGAATATACAATACGTTATTAAGGTACTAGTCCATTTAAGCGCTCTGGATTTAAAAATAAAGTCTTGTTATTTGAGCGAATTCTTTTCATGACGATTTACCGATGGTGTCATCGGTAAGGTTAAATTGTTTTCAGCTTTTACCTCACTTAAACATCAAAGGGAGTGTCGTGATTTACACAGCTAGATTCATTAGTCTTATAACGTGACAGGAAGCCAGCCAATATTCGCCCAAAGAGAGACAAAAAATATATATAAAGGCAAGCAATTGTATCCTAGTAGGTGTAGTATTACCATGCAGAATACGCGGGCGCTGCAGCGAAAAAAAGTCAATTTCTTCTGGCACAAATGCTCATGTACAAAAGCCAACATCTATCCTGATATCAGACGACTCTGGAAGAAGGATCGCATGGCAACTAATGCTGACGTATATGCTTGCATGCATCTGAAGGCAAGTTATCGGATCTAGACACCAGACGCAACTATTGCCAACCGAAAATGGCGTGACCCCGAAGTTATATGTAGGTCTCATCCGGGTATCGCACCGAACCTGACGACATTTATCAACACTTTTTCCAGACAAAAACACACACGGCAAAATCTCTTTTCTTCCCCTCTCACCCACATTATCTTCTTCATACTCCACACGCCTGCTTTCGACAATCTTTCCATCCGATATTGACGGATGGAAGGGCTTCACAAATTGTAATACATATAGTCTGATGAATAGGATGATATATGTATATATATAGGCAGTTTTATCTTCCAGCATTTCGAAAGCAAACGAACTGAATGCATTGGATTACTGCATCAGTTCTGGCGTTAAAAGAACTGTCAAAATCGGGCGTATCAGTTGAAAAAGGAACTGCCTATTTTTTTTAACTCTGCAGACGCACCCAGACAAAGTTCCTTTTTCCAGATAACTCTATTAAATCTAAGCTTTTAGTCCCTAAGTGTTTATTCAGGAGCAGATTGGATTTTATTGCTTTTGAGTCTTGACCTTGATCATTGATCTCCTGGGCGATCATTCCAATGAGTCACTCCATAATTTCCTTCTTGTCTCGGCGGAAGAAGATTGATCTTGAAATGAAACAGACTTGTGGGACACGAGGTCGGTAAGTTTCCTTTCTAAACAGTCTTTACCATACATGCCACTTGGAGGCAAACAATGATCTAAAGATAAATTGAAAAGAATATAATAATATTCACAAACAGTCGCCAGGATCCGGGTAAGAAATGATCTAAATTTTAACCATTTCCGTTAGAAAAAGGTGGATTTACTTTTGAAATTTGCAACAATAAGAAAACGTCCAGCAGTTGTGAGAACAGTTTTCAATCCCCAGTGACTTTTGTTTCAATTGTTTTTAAAAATATGAATAGTGAGGAACAGAGTCTAGTCTCAAGAACGTTCATTCAGTGGATGTGAAAACTTGGAAGTTGAAAGAATCCATCTTTAATGGCAAAGGTCCATGCGATAGAAAAAAGACACACATTTGTGATCCAACTCTTTTCATGGGAAATACGATAAAATAAAGAGTTGAATGAGACGAGGATGGGATCGACACTCAGTAATTGACGGATTCTTATCAAGGATAAGTCCCGGGGCGAAATGTGATGTACCTTTAACTTGAACATGAGAACAAGCTTATCACAGCAATCTCAGAGGGGGTTCATGAAATCGTGACTTGAAGCTCGCTTTAATACGAAGTCTTGGTCTCTTACATTATCTCCCATCTGGACTTTTTCATCGATGGCCCAACCAGCGTTCATTCACTCTCCAACAGATCCAATTATGACATTTTTCTATGGATATAGCAATGACGTTGAACCTCTTTGTCTTATGTCTTGTTATTCTAAAGGGAATATAAGCAAGACTGAGTGAAGACTAAAAAGGAAGGGGGATTGTTTGACATGGAGCAGGCCACTGTATAAGAGCCGTAGGGAGATCTCATTGTGACCAGAAATATTATGCAAAAGCAACAAGCCGCACCGAGCTAAAACAAACACTAATAGAATATAGGCAGCATCATACGGGGGCATTCGTTAATAGCCAAAACAAACACACAAACTTTGTGACAAACTGCTCCATCGCACATTCATCGTGATGAAATTTCTTCAGCTTAACAATTACAAAACTGCACTATTTCTTTTAAATTAAATTAAAACTCTAATATAACACGGTGGTTGGCAGAACCTCTCATATCAGATGAGAATGGTATACCAGTGATTGATACTGCGATAATGGCTTTCCTGGCGTTGGAGCAGGCATCCTAATGAGATTGTAATGACATTTTGCGGTTGGGAGCGAGAGGCTTTCCCTCAGTTTGGAGGGACTCTTTCACCTCTGAGTCTAGACTGGTTTCATGCTATAACTGATTTCTGATTTAGATTATTAACTAAAGCAATTGTACAAGTTTTTAAAATGGAGCAGTTTGCATTTGAAACTTTCTCCCCCGTCCTGAATTGATTCACACTAATTGCAAATACAATTGCTCTCTGTCTCTCTCTGCAAATGCACAGCCTATAAACTTCCCCAGGAATAAACTCACTTCTCCATGGACAGACACAAGTGGAGGTTGCATGAGAAGAGCGTTCGGCGACTCGGGTCTCTTGGGCAGATCGATCCAAAGCCTTAAACGATCGGACTTCCCTGCACTATCTGCCCATCAGAGCTGTAATTGACAGTATGTGCTTGGGGAAGCCTTACACTTGATATATGGAAGTGCTATTATAAAATATCGTGCAGCCTTACTTCCCAATAAGGAGAAACATGCATAAAATAACAATCCTTGGACACATGAGTGAACTTTTATATACATAGCCTTGGTCGTATACCAGTAAATGTTTCAGAAACTAAAGGTTTAAGAGACAATTCAATACAAAATAGGATTAACGTTACATTGAACGGATCCAGGCCTCGCTTTCCTGATCCTTTGAAAGTTTATACATATATACGTGATGCGCTTTGACAGCTCGTTTGTCTTGATTGACAAGTCAAGTACCGCCCCATTTGTTTCAAGTTCCTAGTGGGTTGTTTCAAACTCCGCCTCTTTCCCCCATCATCTGGGCGGTCGTTATGAATAGGACATGCTAATGGGAGTCCATCGACCAATTTCTGTCAGGCAAGGCCCTGTGATTGACTGCAATGGTCACCTAGTTAGCGTTCCAATAAGAACCTCTCCGGATGTGAGTGCCTATACTTGTCACTCTGCGGCAACTAGACCTGCATCCTAACCCGCGCCTGATGGGCAAGGTGGCGCCTCAGCGGGCGCTAAAACATCCCCTTGAGTCGGTGCATTCTTTTATGAATATTCCTTCCCTTAACGGATCTGTCCCGATTCGCTACCAACTTCTGAAGAATTCATTTATCGAGAAGGTGCGGTGTACGCATGCCATGGCCATAATGGCGACTACTTTCATTCATATCGTGTCTCTTTAGAGTGGACTGGCCTAATGGTTGATTGATTGATGGTCAGAACTATGGTATAAGAGCGAGAAATGGACATGGTCATGTATTATTGAAGTGCAATTACCAAAATAGGATTCCAAGCATGCAGCCATACCTGCCTGATTTTATTATTAATTTACTGTAGAAAATAAGTAGGTATAGGGATAGGTAAAAGTAAACTAGTGGAACTGCATACTTCAAGCGCGGTCCTCCCTGAGGTCTATAGGTTTTCCCCGATAGGTGGCTCCCAATAGACAGCCTTTGCTTGTCCCTGAAATACGATATCTGCGCGCGCATGCACTGACTCGCAAGTAGTATACTACGAGTGGGCCTCGGAGCGGGTGACCAAGAGGCGTCGCCAAAGAGGCGTAGGTTGAGGGGTGGGAGTGGGGGTGGGGGGACGGAGGAGAGAGAATCAGTTTGACACCATACTTTTGTACATATTTGGTTCTATCATGGCGGGAGAGGAACCACGCTAACGGGATGCGATACCCTACTCTTTTCGAATATTGTAGCAATCATGAATGGTTATTTTACATGCTTCTAGAAATAGACATGTATAGGAGAGGGGTGGGGGGGGGGGGGATCGGTTGCTTTACGCCCTGTTTTGACACCATAAGCTTGCATATATTTTGTCCTATCAGGGCGAGAGAGGAAACACACTAAAAGGATGCGATACTCTGCTATTTTCAAATATTACCAATGGTTCTTTTACACGCATATACATAGCCATAGACAGCTATTCACAGGTCGGCCTTTGGTAACCCAGTCGGCGTGCACTGGGTGGGAGGTGAAGTCTCTCCTGAATATCAACAATATGACTATAGTACATTTCCAGATAGTACTCGATTATGATATGATTTGTATACAAAAGTCAAAGCATGGGAAGGAGGAAGTTGATTAAAATCCGGTAGTTCCCATCCCTAAAATACATCCTCAGCAATTATGGATGTCGCAAGCTGTGCATGACTCCGTTTTATCAAAAGGAAACCCACTTAACAGTACCTTTAGCCGAACCCTCTCTCCCTGTACAAATATTTGTTTGGAAGGTAAGGTCAAAGGGGGGAGAAACCTCAGAACTCTTAATGCTCCGTGTCCTAACCGAGAAGTACGATAGAGGAAACTCGATGTTGGTAAAAACCGCCATTTGTAGAGGCAAAGGAAATGCCTCCTCCTTGAGAGTAATTACGGGTTTGGGAACGACTCTTATGTATCCAGGGCTCCAAAGGCACTTCAAAGTTTCTGGGATTAATACCTTCCGACAGAAATAAAAGGCAAACTAATTAGAGGTCACAAAGATTGAGACCTAATTGTTTTTGGCCAGGGTGCACCCCAAGTCCCGCGACATGGATACAATAGTCGGCAGTAATTGATGCCTGCCTAGTTCTTAAATGAGTTGGTAGAGGTCAGGGCAAGACCCTGTACATCCAGCGTCCTTCAATGTAGATTCAACAAGGGTCCACAAGGATTCTTGTGAATCGAGCGCACACGGTCGGCCGCTGCTTGGTTTTGGTGCTTTTGGCGTTGCCCGAATGTATACAAGAGAGACATGTATAGGTATAGATGTGTTTTAGTTCCCTGTTTATGTAATTTTATACGTCGATTGTATATATATGTATACAGAATCCTTAAAATACAGTCCCCTTTGATATCAACAAATCACTATACAGGTACTCCATGTCTGATATCCCATTAGAATAATAGATGTATTAAGAAGAGTATATAATGGGTTCAAAACACATTCTACCATATCACCCAACGGACTAAATTAGCCCACTTTCCATCCCCTCGATCCCCATGGGCAGTGTGGGGAGCAGGTCAGTATAAGCTAGTTGCCAAACTGTAATAGTGACTGATGGGGCCAGGATAGACCTTTCTATAGAGGTAGGACCTGTATTTCACCATAGACCAGGCTTGCATTACGAGTAGCTCCAACGAGCAGCTTAGAGAAATCTATAGCTCGAACGCAAGCTTTGATCTCGGCATTCAATCATGGGTTAATTTCCTTACTAGACTCTGCTGCTGGACTCGATCACCCTGTGTGCCACGGCGATTAGAATCTAAAATTTGATGCCAGACAAGAGATTTCTGTAATGAATCGTAGGACGAGAGATAGATTGGGATTGCTGGATAGATCGAAATTAATTGCAACGTAAACAATTGGGGATATCTCTTTCTATCAGAATCATCCTTTCTTAATGATACAACAAAGAATAGGAATATTAATGAATATGTACCATTATTACTAATCGTACCAGAAGGATTCTTCGTCCTCACATAGTTAGTCAATGTATTTAAATTATATCAACTTCCAGGTGCAAATCAAAATAACTAAATGGTAATTTGCACATAAGCTTGTTCTCTTCTCTATCTCTATCCAGTCCTATTACATTGATTTGTACAAAGACGTAGGCAGCCGCACTGTAGTGACTGAGGCAAAACTTAAAGCAACATTCCCTGCCAATTCGACCAAAAACTATTCTTCTTAATTGTAGTGTGTCAAATTAAGATATAGAAATGTAGAAACATTATTCCGGTTTTCATGAATTCATGACCATTTTCTCTTTGGATATGTACTATTGTATTCCACTATCTTCATCACCATTATCATCCTTAGCCTTCATCACATTATTAGATTATGATATACCCAAGATGACATAATATTTCAAATAAACTTGAAGTTCCCTATCGATTGAAAATAATTCATTCATTTACATGTACATATGTAATCTTCGGGAGTTCGGTTGTAGATCATTAATTGGTTTGTGAAGCCACTTAATCATGTAACATCAGTATAATTATGTACAATTCGTCTTTGTCAATTTTCTCAAATAAACCAAACTTCAGAGAAAGAAATTAGGATCAAAATACAGTTTAACATCGCCAAACAGATCTTATGAATTAAGCAATACCAAATATACTCAAATTAATATTTACTATTTTCAGACGAATTTACTAAATGTGTATACAGCATTTTATTTGTCTCAACTGTAATTTTGATCGCCTCCTGTAATAATTCCCCTAACATATATTATACCACATTTCCAGAACACTTCACTCAAGGTACTTCACCAAGAAACAAACACAAGCCATCTGGAGTGGTGCTAGGCATATTTTAATTAGGCAAACGAGACCGCTCATCTTCGATCACACAGTCCCTATAACAGAGATCAAGGACGTGGGGGTCATATGTCTGTCAACGTCGCCATTTCCTTTTTTATTCGCTGGAACATAGCAGTATACAAAGTGACTGGCGAAGAGGAAGGCATTATGGAAATTGTGTCTCGCAGAGAGAGGGAAATCAAGGATAGCCTAGCAAGAGCCCTGATTAATGTCTTGACTTCCAATAAGGATGCCTAGCAGGCTATCATTTCATTGACTAACTTTTGCCTCTTGGGCATGGCGTCCGTAATTACACTGGGATTTACACTGGGATTCGGCACAGGCTTTGTACTGTGCCATTACAGGCGTGCAAGTGACGGCGTGGAGGCAGGACCATTATGGCCGTCCCATGGGACCAATCCCAATGACAAAAAACAGCTATCTAAAAGTCCCTCTTAATTTAATGAGAGTTGATACAGATACAACCATAAAACCTTGATATGGTGATTGTGGGTGAGAGCAGTTATTTCGAGACATAAATGTCTCCCCAACACGACCTGATTACCTATGAGAGGAGGAGAAGCGAGCTTTATCATTTCCTTGGGATTATGATGATCATGATGATGACACATTTCAAGTTGAAAATTCAAATTTAAATGCATCCCACACCAATTTCCAATCCCGGGTAATACGATTAAAGATTTGGGGAGAAAAGCCTAGTGCTAAATACCCATTCGACAAAAGCAATCCCTTCCATTCGCTCGGGTTTCGATGAAGACACGTACGGTTGCAATAATACAAGGTCTCTGAGGAGCTCGATATATATGGGTCATAGTGGAAGAAAATGGGGGTATAAGCCTCTAAGAATTAATCGCCTTTCTTTAAGCATATAATCCTGGTATATAAGCAGAATATCTTACCTATATTGCAATAAGATCACTTGAGCAGCATTATGTTTGTGCCCTGGCTCATTATCCTGATTTTTTTCCCCACTATGATATGGAGAATGCCAAAATTACCAGCATATCACAGGCTTCGTTCCTGCGCACAGAAGGCACTGGCGAAGCCATCACGCAAAGCACTCGGCTCCAGGATAGTCCTGAAGCCATTGTAAATCGAAGTCAAGGTCAGAAAAATATACAGAGCAGGTCGAATGGCTGGCCTTGAAATTCAGATCATATACAGGACCGGGGGAAATGAGTGATCATTCAAAGTCCAGGTGGTGCATGCATAACTCTGACACCTTATGGACTGCACCTAAAAGAGGGTATATCAGGCGCATTCTTGCATCTAGGCAAGTGAAACCTCTATACTAGGTTTTAGAGACCCCATATAGAACTAGTTTTAATGTATATATTTGATATATCGCTCTGGGTAGAAAGTGGCGTTCTTATCTTAAAGTGCCTGACCCAAGAACGATAATATATTTAAATTTCCATCACGTGGCTAGCATAGAAGATACGTGAGGTGTTACTATCTATCCTCCGGCGCTCTTTCAGGAGAGTGCGGAGTAGGGAACCATGTCTTCTTTTTTCCTGCGAAACCATAAATCATGATCCTTCGGTATTCATCCATTGCATTAAATTCGCACAGGAAGGCACCAGTGTAGTCGACGCGCATAAACCCGACCAAAAAAACCCTGATAATCCAAATATTCCTAGTAAATATGATAAATGGCTGCCATTATCTGGGGATAGGAAACCCATTTTAAGCTTAAGTGCCACAATCGTAAAGCTTTGCAGTTGAAGCGCCTGTCAAGTAAACGTGATGCCTCATCCCCGGATTCCCAATCAATCTTAAATGACCCTCTATATTCCAGGCAATTCAATAGTAACCCATAGTGGCTCTGGCAAATTTTACATTTTGAGCATTGCAGGAAAAACTATGACAGTCCCTATGGAGCTCCCTCGCAAACATGTGAGTGTCAGTGTACTGTGAGGGGAGTTGGTTCGAGCGACTCTTTCCTCCAGCCCAGTCATAGGCATGGCATCGGCCATCGCACCATTCCACCTTCACTTTAGTGAATTGCATTTTGATGGCCTGAACTCGCGTGATGCCATTGGCCAAAGTGAATGAACATCAATCAACTTAGAGACAGGTTAAATTTCCAAATCAATAAGAGAAAACTATGCGAGACCTTTTTTTTCATATTCATGGAAGCAGCAGCAGAAGCAGCGTGTTTCCTTCATTCGGGAGGAATGGGTTAAAATCATAAGTGAGGCTGAACCATGGGAGGGAAAAAACTAGATCCCTGTCATTTAATTAATTATATTTCCATGAGAATGACATGCCATATTTGCACCAGTGCCACACCACCTGTGCTAGATCAAGGCAGTGTAAAGCCAATGGGATGGGCGTTGTGCGAGGCATGCAGGAATCACCTGCAGGTGTTGGGGGATGGCAAGGATGAGGCTAAAATAAGTCTTTTTTAGAATATAAGGAAATAAACTACGAGGAAGAATGGCAGAATCTTAGTAGTTGAGTGCTGGAAGGTGAGGAGTGTCAGTGTTCGGGGTGCACAAAGACCCATGACAGACAGACAGCTAGACAGACAGACAGACAAGAATTGGCTGCACACATTACACTCTATACTCGTCCTGTAGGCAGCGGCGTGCCATAACCTTAACGTTAGAGGGCTTTGATGTTTACTGCCTACAGGTCGCGTATAGAGTGTATATGTGACTCGGAATCAAGAGGATGAACCACACATTTTCATACATTTCTAGTTGTATTGTTGCCAATATTGCTGCCTGTTCACTTGCATTCGACTCTTGCAAGTCTTCTTCAGATAATGTGTTTGTACTAAGGTAGCGAATGACAGAAAATGACCAAATATTTACTTATCTTCCCAAATACCTCTCTACTCTGATCAAACCAATGAACGGTACACACCTGGAAGGCAAAAGAAAGACAATTAGTTAAATAGAAGGCGAATGAAACATTTACATAACTAGTTACCACGTACAAAGAAGTAGTCGACAGTACTGAAACTGAGAAGGATCCAATTGAGTGATAGGTGGGTCGAGGGATACATGTGAAATGTGGCCAGAAGGGGTGAGAGGAAGGCAGAGATAAAGAAAAGGAAGCAGGACACATCTGGGAGGTGGGGCTACGTCTGCAAGGACACTACTCAATTAATGCCTTGCCTTCCAGCTTCTTTTGCCTACAACCGGAAGCTTATATGTCCCACCGATGAGGACATCGCTTCCCCATTTAATTATCGCCCAGGCCCGCTGTGGCCATTTTGTGGCGGACCACTGATCGCGCAAGACGGCCACGTTCCAGTAGTTGCAATTGGTTGACCCCGCCGTAGAACTTGATTCAATAATGGAAAGCCCTCGGAGGAGACAAGTCCTTGGCTAAACACCCTCATAGCCAGAATCCCAAACAACCACATAATGGGCTCCTAGTGGCTACCTGCCCGACCAAGACTAACAAGAGGATTACCACCCAGCCCCCCTCGGAATATTATCACTAAACTTTCCAAAGCTCTTTATTTTTCTCAGATACCCCATGTGTACCAAAAGGAAACACAATCAAGAGAACTGGAGAATTGTCCAACCCAGTCAGGCTCTGTCTGAGATTTTCAGAAATGGGCACAGCAGCAGGCAGGATCTAACAAATCATTTAGTTATAAGAGAAGATGAAATTCCAATATCTTGGCTACTGTGGCTATAAAAATTACTGACAGATCCGGGTCACGTATTCAAGTGTATTAGAATTCAGAACTATAGGAAGGGGTGGGCATTATGTAAAAGTGGTACGTCGTAATACCAGAAGAAACTGGTGGTGTGTTTTTTTAAAATTCAGGAATGGCTTCTATGGAGCCAATCCATCCTTTTGGGAAAACAATCAGGCATGCGGGGTTGCTTTGGACGAGGATGCACACTCAATCGATGGAATTTTGCGCTGGTGATAAAAACCGACTAGGGGTGAGTGAGAAGTGTGAGTGAGAGAGAAAGGGAGAGAGAAGAGGGAAGGGAAGAGGAAGGGCCCCTGTAGTAAATCTCGCAGTGCCCCAACGCCCTTCTGAGTGCCCTCACACCTCTCCTCCCATCAATATGTATGAAGAGGTCATTGCAGAGAGGCGCAGACTAGGGTCCTCAGACCCCTGTCTAGTGAACTCTGCAAACTCTATCAAGTCCCTTGGTCACGGCGCCATACAGACTAAACTCAATATGCATGAGCCACGTACCAAACTCTACCCTCAACACAGCCAGGCACTAATTCCAATAAGTATATCTAGCCCGATATACTAACCAGGTTGAGAGTTAGGTTTAATATCCTCGAGGAATATCACACAGGCCGCTATAAAAAGTAACAAAGGCAGGCGTCAGATTGATGCAAAGTTCATCCTTTGTGCATGTAAAAGTAGGCAGCTTTCGTGACCCCTAAAAGCAGGGCGAGCACTCCGCTGACATATCGCGACTAGCGACCTAATGAGGAGAGAGTGGTGGGCGGCGATCTAAAAACGGGTTTTTAATTAAGAATCGCAGACCAACTGCTTTCTCTGAAAAGCTGTCATGCAATCAGAAGATCTACATTTACTTTGGACTTGATGAGGGCGATAAAAACAATCGGCGATGAGGATAGCTTTTGACTTAGTGCACTAAAAGACTGGCCCGTTGCGAAGGTAGTTAAGAGACAGGGACTTAATAATATCCACCGGGTCTGGGGGTAGCAAGGAAATGGGCGAATAAAACATGGCATTTGGAAACGTCAGCCAGATCCAGTCAGTTGAGAGAGACTTTTTGTTGTAGTTGAGGCAGACCGGAACCATTCATATTCTCAGGCATGCGCACTGTGTATCGGTTTTACCCTGAAACAAGGCGATCAGTTGTGTTCATTTCATGTCAGACTTCCATTGTGGGTGGGTGCGGGGGAACAGGAGAATACAAGCTGTCAAATTGCTGAGAAACATGGCACTCGTTCATTTCCTCTTCAGGCAATATTTTTCTGAATGCCAAGAGAGACTTTTCCCACTCCCACTCTCTACCTCTCATTCACCCGCCCTCCAAACACTGAACAGTGCAGTCAGCTATGTTATAATATGTCTGGAACGCGAAATAGTTTGAATGATATGGTCCTGCCAGTAATCCTGAGAAGGAGGTTTGGTTTACATATATATATTATGCATCATAGAATATTGACTGTGATATGTAATACATATAGGTATTTTTAGTTCCATTTTTTCCAATACAATTCTTAGTAGAAACAGGTGAGGCACATCTGTCAAATGGCAGTTCTTCCATGAGTACCTTTGTATTCTGAAACATGTTACCAAAAATATACAAGATATAATTATTATGATCTTTTACCATCCCGGACGACAATCATTGCTGTCCTGTCACATTTCAATCTATCTGGCCAATGTCATTTATTAGGTAAACGCCCACAAGTCTCAGTTCATAGCCTTCATAGATATAATAATTATTTTCTGTAAACTAAACGACGATGGGCTCAGAAAGACCAGATTTCACTTCTGAATTCTAGCTTGTATCTATTATTTAATAGATAGCAGCGTACCAGAGCAGACAGAGTATCAAATGAACTAGGAAGAAAGAGAAACAAGAATGGCAGACCAGAAAAAGCCCGCTAAATTGATGTTTCAAAATATCATTTAAGGTGGGTAGAAAGAGTGGAGTGAGTGTGAGAGAGTTTTGAGAGGGACGGGGGTGGCTGTAACACTTCTTTCACCAGGTGTCAGGACAAATTTCCCCTTATGGTGAGCCGAAATCGGAGCCTAATTGCACTTCCAGGGGCTTGACTAAAAGCCACTTGGCAACCTTTCCGGCGTGTTCACGGGAAGGCCAGTGGAAGGCGTCAGAACTATAAAGGGGCACGAACAAGAGCATATTTAGGGTTACTTCGTAAAAATACTCGTGGCCTTTTTGTTGAGACAAAGATTATTTCCCTTCAGAGTAGTTAGGGAGGAAGCATTCCCCAGGCTTGATTCATGGACTCATTTTCCCAAGCCAAAGAATTCATAGATTGGGCGCCGACCATTTTGTTCTATGCCCCTTTCGGTAAATAGGATCAAATTTTGGTACAGTGCTTTGGCAAAGTGTTTCCGATTCATCTAATGGTACAAAGAAAGTCAAACTGCGCCGGGCAGCAAAGAATCTATGAACCATACTCTACGCATCTAATGTAAGTAGTATATGGAAATATGTTTTTTATTCGCCATCAAGGAATTGAATTGGAAGGGTTAATCCAATGGTTATCGTCTTAAGAGGAGGTATAACCAAAGAAGAAAAAAAACAAAAAAAACAGCCAAGAGTTTTTCTGTCGTCTGTCTCCTTTACCATTTGCTTTCTTTTCCCTTGCCCTTTTTCCATTAAAAGCAGCTCGAAAACCCCTCGGGTGGAAACTGGAGGGCATGCGTGGGGACGGATGGTAACGACAGGGTAGTAATTACGTGTAAAAGGGGTTGTTGGAGGTAATAGAGTTTGTATGCTTGCGGCATTGTTCTACTTTAATAATGCCCTTATACAAACCTAACTCTGAGACGGCGGTGGTGACAGAAGCCCTTGGGGAATCTATTGAGTTCCGCTGACTCAGGGAGTGGAGCCAGAAATCTGGCATTGGAAAGGAAACCAATATCCACTCTGGGAGGAGCCAGCGACTATAACAAATGGAATTTATATTTTTAACCGGCAATGGTAGTCTGAGGGGCTGGGCTATTATATTATAGCAACAAATCAAACCAATGACCTGTTCCTTCTTTAGAACTGGTAATTAATAGAGAATTGTGGCTTCATAATGCGCTAAGTCTTATCTGGGCGCGGCCAAGGGAAGTACTTTCTTCCTCAGTAGAACTAAGAGAGTATCAAACATTGAATCAATGAATCAGCAATTGTTCTCATTAGGAGTCAATTATTGTTTTAATGGAGTCATTTCTTGCCATTAATATACCCTGTGGCGGTCTCAACCTCGGCAGGCGGTAGAGAAGTGATTGGAATGGCGAGGTCGTGCTACGGCGCCTCGAAATTTCCTTCTCGTTTGGCGATGTTTGACGTTGAGGCAATGCAATAGCGAGCATGGCCTTGACTTCGAAACAACAATTTCGTCTTATAACTAGGTCATGCTTTGCAACATCAATATTTTGGGGATCAACAACGCAATGATTTAAATAGAAAATATTTCTTGCGCTTTCTTATGAAACCAGTCCTTAATTGTTTCTATAATATCAAATCAAAAGTTGTATTCTGATAGTGATATTATTGCATGTATAGGCTACCTTTAATAACAACCTAAGACAGTATGATTATTCGATCAAACTGAAAAAAGGAGAAAGCCTAGTGTTGTTCGAAATATAATGAATACAAAGAAAAGTATAAGCAGTACTTAGCAGGAGCATACTGGAAGATATGGGATTTACTTTTCAGATGTATGCCTCCTTTTTGTACAATACTTTTAGGTACACATAAAAAAAGTGTTGGGTTGTTGAAATGGAGAGATCTTATCATGGGGAGTGAAGGAATCTACGACTGGGCAGCACCCTATGTTGATATGATTAATATTATAATATGTAAACACGCACACAGAGTCTGGCATAATGTAAAGGGTAAATGATATAACACACCACAGTGTCCCCCGGGGCTGACCCAAGGTTTGACCATCCACCCCTCGCCCTATTCACTGAGTGGGAGTTTGTTGCCCATCATTCCCAATAACTCATGGATCCTCACCACCGCTCTGGTCATGTCCAGGTCCCCTGGATCCTCCTTGTCAAATCCAGTTTCCCGGATGATCCATCAAGGTCGGCCACTTCGCACATGTACCTGTAATTTCATCAGCTTAAGGCCGAAATAATTGACTCAGAGTCCGGCGAAGGGAGAAGCGGGTGTCTCGGACAGGTCCCCATGTCTCCAAGGTGACGATTAAGCAAGCGTCATCAGTAACACGGAGTGAAGGCCTACATCATTTCTGATTGGTTAGCCTGACCGCAATTATCAGTCTCGCGCTGAAGGCAGGCGTGACGTACGATTGGCTGAGAGGATTTCTCTGTTCTGAGCGCATGTAATGGAGGTTGATTGTAGACATAGGCGTATCCGTGGTCATAAATCACAACCGCACACTTCACCACGCTATGATTTCCCCCATAACTCTCAGACTTACCGCCTTCTAATCCCTATGACTTCGCCATCCATCGCTTGGATAGATGGCGGCCTTACTTTTTGTGAAATCATGTCCGACGGCGCACAGGTTGACTCCGAACCGAAGTGGCCGCAAATGAGGAAAGATTTATGCGACCCTTTCTCTCTCTTATCGCAGCCCCAATGGTTGGCCATAAGAATAACTCGGGCTAGAATCTTTGAGGGAGGATTTCGACTATAGGTTTTCAAGATGGGCTGGGTATTCACTGCGCTACCTATCAAGCTGACAGGTAGTCTCATAAAAAGACTTACAGTCCAGGAGGACTCCATAAAGGGGATGTATTCGTACAATAAAGAAGATTTACAATTAACCTCTGGTTTAATTTTTACTCTGATACTGAACTTTGATAGGACTTAAGTCTGGTAAAAGAGGAATCTTAAGAAAGATATGCCAACAAAATTATGTATATTTACAATAGTCATCTAAAAGAGTTGATGCCATAGGCCGTAGGTCATAGGCTAGTTTAAAATGAGGGCCAGTCCAAATTGGGCCCTTTTTGAGCGCTAACCCTTTGACAGCAGTGTCAAAGGGAATAACACTGCCACTGTATAATGTCTTTGCATTTTCGAATCTAATCATCCAATGGAAATATTTAAGGGGTCATATCCAATCCTACGCCAAAATATATCTTCAAGGGAAACAAGATAACAAGAGGAAGCTAGGTTCTCCCCATCCCGAATGAACGCACAAATAGAACTCAACTCATGCAACATGTTGTGCAAATAAATGAAAAGCTTCTATAAATATTTCTCCGAACACCGATTATGTAGGCCTATATATCATATATTCCACCGATGGAAGGATGACTGGTAACAAGAGGTGAAGGACCGAAGCCAAGTTACGAAAATGAGAAATATGGGGAAAGCGGGGGATATTCTGGGTTGGGAGGGCGGCAGGGCACATGCTGGGGAACAAGTGACATGGGAAGCGTGCTATGTAATAGACACGAAGTAGCATGGCTTCAGAAGCAAGTGTCATATTCACGAATTGTCATGACTACGCTACTTCTGGCTTCAGCCTTTCCTCCTCGATCTGCACGAGTTGGCCCATTTCTCTGATAGGAAGTGATAAGAATGAAATACAGGAGAGTGCATCTAAGACTTCTTTTCAGTGTACAGTCGAAATCAAATAAGTTGAGTAACGTTATATATATATCCATGATGCCACAGCTGGAGGTACGTTTGCGCATATATGTCTCCCTAAATGAAAGTGTATTAAAAAGATGCAATTCTCATGATTTTGATTGAATTCAATACAGTTCATGCCTTTAAATCAATTCAATGAAGTTATGTCGTGGATCTATTTAAACGTTACATATTATTATATTGATGAGACAGTATGTCGCCAATCAACAGTAATTGAATTGAATTCTTAATTTGTCTTGAATAGATGACATACAGGTTGTACACATCTGAATATACACCCAGGTCTACCTAGTAGGCCTATGCCAAAATATGGATCTGACAAGTAACCTTCAGTAACATCAATGACCGTCTTCTGACAATGGAGAAGCGATTGCATGATTATTTGTATGTAAAGGCGATCGCATGAGATGCCACACTTTTCTTGGAATAACATTAAAGTTGACTCCACAGTGACGTATGCTATAACATGACATGTTATTAACATACCCTGTTATATGAGATGTAAACAACATAGACAGTCACTTATAAACACACCACTTTTTGGGGTTAGTACCTTTCAGAAAGATTCCCTAATACAGGCATGCATTATGCCAATAGCACTCGTCTAAGAGATACCAAGTAAATTGTAATTATAATCGGTTCAGAATGTAACAAAAGGACTATACCAACGGGGAAAGAATGGCAAATAGAATATGACAGCCTATCAGTAATCATATCCAGTCATGTGCCCTTGCTATCACAGATACGATTTCAGGCGTGAGAAACGTGGAAGGGAGGCTTCTTCTAAAGCCCCCAACCATCTTGTGATTCACCTCCGAAGTTCGTGTCGCCCATTTGAGGCACACAACAACATTCTATAATTCACAAACTATCGTGCAAGCTCGCACAGAAAGCTAAAATGTGTCAGCTATTGAAATGGGAAAATATGTTGTGATCCTAGCACAGATATAGTGTAACTGGGATTGACATCGGATGCATGACTAATATTGTCATAACTTGTTTGTCCAGACATCATGTCAAATGGGAAAGGTAAACTCCACCGGCGTCTGGGCAAAGAAAATAGTGAACTTGCCTGTCATAAATACATTAATGATATCAGATGACATAATGATCAAATGGAACCCTATCTACCCCGGCAATTATGTGAGCTATTTGCTGACCCACAATCCCTGTAGAGGCATCTTGGATATTATTAAAGGAGAATGAATTGAACTTCGTATAAGGGTGAGGTCGTCTACACATTTATGGACAATTGGCAACTCTACCCATATATAGTCAATTCTTCTAAATTGGGCTGAAAATAGTAAATACCTATGCATGTTTAAGTATATTTGGTATTGCTTGATTAAAAACTCATGTTTGGTGATGTTAAACTGTATTTTGAACCTCATTTTTACATTTTACATTTTTAAAATTTGGATTATTTGAGGGAAATGACGAAGACGAATTGTACATTTTCTAACATTCTGACCCATAGCATTCCAACCCAGCGGCGTGCAAGTATTTCTATATAGCCGACTGATTTCCAGTAATACATGCCTAACCGGTGAGTCCATGATACAATTTGTTATCATTAATAGGCTATTAATCATTTATGGGGGCTGGGAATTGCAGGCAATAACTATAAGCTGACTATCAGCAAGTGAGTGTGGGAGTAGAGAGTGTTCATGATCCTCGTATGTTTGTTCTGGCTGACAGTTACAAGCATGAATTTGTGAGGTGGTAGATTTGTGAGCTGCCATGGGGTGTCACACGGGGAATTAGATATTCACCAAACAAACACGGAGAGGAACTATAGGAGCAATGGTCTAATTTTTATTGCGCCCCACGAAATAAAGTTATAAAAGCATGTAATGGAGCACGCGCACCCACATTGGTAGGGTAAAGCTTATAGTAGAAGCTTTAAATTAGAACATTAAATATTCAGGAGGAATAAGGTCGTTAAAGCTGCAATTTGTGTGATTTCTAACCCCGGTTTTAGAGCGCACCCATATATCATACGTGTCATACAGAAACCCAACTGTTGCTTCTACTCGACTTATAGACTGCACATTGCAGACTGTGGCCAATGCTTTATTCAGTCTAGGCTCAGAGTTGAGAGAGTCCCTCCAAACTGAGGGAATGCCTCTCGCTCCAAACGGCAAAATATCATTAAAATATCATTATAATCCCATTAACATACCAATCTTACCTGGTTTGAGAGGTTCTGAGCCTAGACTGTATTTATGATTCAAATGTATACAATATGATCAATTGTGTACATGTATATGTAAATGTACACCAATATATTACCCCATAGAATAAATACTTAAATGGCCCTTAAAATTGGTCTGAACAACCATTCCAAATAGATGAGCGCAATATTCAGCAAAGTTGATGCGAATTCATGGGGAGGTTGGTTCCACAAAAGAGGACTAGTCATGATCGTCGGATATAAAGCTTAATGCCACAATCAAATCGGGGCATCTTGCTTTGACCTGAGGTCTTTTCTTCCCGGGACTGGACCAATCTGACTCGATGGCTACTTCCGCCGGAAGTTAAAGTGAACATGCGCTCTGGGTCTCTCGGGCGAGCAAAGCCGGAAGGAAGAAGCAGAAAAGCTTTTACCCATGTTCTGTTCCCGATCAGATTTCTAAGGGATATGTGGGGTGAGCATTCAACCCCCGAACAGCGAGCTATTGCATTCTATTCTTACATCAGATTTTATAATGGGGCATATTATCCGATTGATTATTTCCCTTGTAACACTTATAAACCCGGTTGTATTATCGATACAGCTCCAGTACAGACGCCAGTAGATGAATCACAAACCAAATATCCTTCGAACGTTTCCTTTAGTTTCTTTATCAGAGCAATAACGTAACAGATTCAATGAGGGCGCATGGGATTCAATGTTAGTGTCAACATTATGCGTTTACCCCATGGACCAGAGTTACAGCAGTTCGTTAAGTATCGAATCGTGTAAGCTCTATGGTATCTGAGTCATACAGCAGCCACCTGCTCAAGTCATGTCTTAACCCCACCCCCACCCCCCTATTCACTCTTTCCCTACCCCCAGGGAAGGATTGGTTGCAAGATTCAGACACAAGACCGTACTCTCCTACTATAAGCAATTGCCATTAGTACGAACACAAGGATCACATAGATACAACGGCGACTAAATAATTCACACATCCTTGTCTTTCAAAAGCTATTAGACTTTTGCATTAACCGAGGCATGTTCCAATCGAAGAAGTGAAGGGGGATGATAGTGGTATACAAGCTCAATGAACACAGGTGAGACTGTAGGCTAATAACAGAGCAATCAACTCCAATGTGACAACGTTGAAGGTCATGAGTTGATTATCGGTAATAATCCGCTGTCTGTAATCCCACGTCCCCGATAACCCCAGAGGAGATATAGGTGTGTCTACGACAGCTGGCCTCTTCTGATCCGCTCTGAAATACCCTGATGGCATTACATTCCTGCCAGCGGAGACCAACACAAGTGCAGGTATCAGGTTCGTACGTGCGAACATGCTAGCATATTATATATGGTTGACAATACATTCAAATGTACCAGATTCCACAGCACCTACACGATGTCCCCTGGGCATAAAAATGTCGATTAATATCTCCAAAGATACGTCTCCTGATATTTCCCATCATTTCGTCGTTATGCTCGGCATTCCTGTTCGCCTAATAATCTATATTGAATAACGAAGATACTTATAGATATATCAAAACCAATCATTTATTCCCAAAAGCTGCTTGACGAAAACAATAGGTGGTTGAAAACAAATGTCATAGATTTCAGCTCTTCTTACTAGGATTTCAGTAACACTGTATCTAGGCATGCATTCTTCGGGGTTTTGTTATCCAACTTTTGAATAAGTTGTAACACTGATGCTCGCAAACAGGGAACTTATAATTAACAACGAAATAGTTTTTGAATATCTCTATGATGAAAGGTAAGGTTCAACGGCAGTTCATGTCAACCTCTTATTACAGTCGACAACAGTGCGTCTGAAGAGAGGGAAAGGAAGAAGGGAAGGAAACCGGGGAAGGAAAAGTTCATTTTACGAAGACTTCAAAAGCAAAGTCAAGCCAATGAAAGAAATGCGGATAATTGTGACTCATAACTGTGAGATGCAAGAGAATAAAAACTTTAGTACACTAGTATACTACTTCTCAGAGTTCTTTGAGCTTAGATCCCCACACAGGCCGAAAACTAGGGGCGACGTAGGGGCACCGACCGTTCTGATGAATATATGAATACCTGGCGATGAATAGAGAGGTCCTAGATAATTTACATAAGATTATTTTGCTCACAGGGTTCTAGAATACAGCCTACCCTAAATGGGATTTGTTAGTATAGCATCCTTGTGTCATTACCCTTTATAATGAACCGTCTCTCCCTCTTGGTCTCGCGGTCTATGTGATTAAGTAGCTCGGATGGTTCCATGTATATGGGATCTTCTTCTTACTGAGAGGGTCAGGAAAGCCATCTTTTCCTTTCTCCCTATGCCCAGGCCCAATCCCTCCGGCCTAGGGTCAGTGCCAATAGTGTTTCTCAAAGAGAACATTACTCATTCTGTGTGTGTGGTTCCTGGGCCGTAGCCGGATTATCGGCAACAGCCTAATCCAATCATTGTGCAATCTATCAGTTTGGCTTCCACCTTTCCCCCTCCTCCTCGGGCACCATACAGCCCCAATCGGTGCCGAAATCACATCGGCCGACATGATATTGTTGTTAGGAGGCCGTCGGAGTGAGCCGAATAAATGACAACACAGAAAAGATATGTCAAGGTTGATATGATTAAGTTTGCTCCGATGAGCAAATCCTATCTTTCTATATCGACCAGGGGCACGGCCCCGCCGACCAGTCATCCATAAAGACCACTCGGGATAAATCCGCAGGCAGATTATGAGGTTTACCAACGCACCTCACACCACCAGCGACAAAGACCCGCGACAGGAAACAGAATTATAGTCTTGGAATCGGTGCGCATGTTTAGAATTAGCCCCTACATATATGCATTAGGGGCCACGCGAGTTAATCCCGTTTGTCTAAGGGACAGAATGATGTATAGAGTTCATGAAATTTGGAGTATGATTAGGACCGGTGTTTCCCGGAATATTCATATTTAATCTGATTTACGGTCGGTCATTCGATTAGTGCGAGCTATAAGCCAGAATATATTATACACACATATAGGAAGTATATTGTTAATATGGGATACTTGGAATCTACTATAGGTTTCCTAGCAGTGTCGAGAAAGGATGTCTATCTTCCCTAATGACCCTTTTTAGGACTTGAGCTAAGGACCGAGATTTTACCATTTCCAAATGTGAATAGCCAAAACGGCAGAACGAGTTCAATTCCATTTCGTCAACTAGCATTTGTGACACGATAGATGCAGGTTAACTAACGAGTTGGTTGAAGGAGTGTGACTATCACGCGAGTTGGGTTCTTTTAACTTTGAGATTCTTTATGCAGGGGGAATCAGAATCTCGTCCAATAAATATTCATTTACTAGCACCTCGTTCTATTCTCTCAGCTATATACAGGTTAACTCTACTATACTTGTTTGGAAGTTATTACATCTAAGTCTTTAATAGTCTAAACAGAAACATTTAAAAGCAATTTTCTGGACTTTTCCCCCAAAAGTTCTTCCAGTAGTTCAGATGGCGGTCATATACCAAGTGCGTATATAAAAAATATAAAAGCTACCCATGGGAAAATATATTTTCCTCCAGATTTTACTACCAATAAAGTTAAACACTATCCCTTCCTAATTTTTTGACATTCATCGAGCGTTTCTTAGCCATATTTGACTATCAAATTGTTATTTTCTAACAAAACCTTTTCCCATGGATAGATATTGACTTTTGAAGGAGAAAAACTACGAAAAGTGGTCGTTAAACTTCTGACTCTATTGTCCAGGGATGAAAGTTTGACTTCCCCTCCACTACCGTTTAATATTTGACAATGATTCCAATGGCTATACTACCACTGCCCAAGTGCAAAACACTTATATTTCTGACAAGTAATATGAGTCATTTTCTTGAATGACATTTGCCAAACAGTAACGGGTGCTTGTGAGAAAAAGAAGATCTTACAAAAGATATTCAGTTACCTTAGAAAGCATAGCTGCAGTTTCGGGTTACTCAACACCCGATCTCTATAGACAGTGACATGCAGTCAATATTGTTAAACCACCAGCAACTCCAGACCATTCTCTGTAAATCGCTCCCCTTTTAAAAGGTTAAGTACACATAACGGGTGGCCTTAAGGTTTCATCATGGGTCTGTTGTGTGAGTTGTATTTTTGCGTTGATATATGATTTGAAATGTAAGCAGCCAGCTGCTTAATTGGCTAACTCTCGTGTACCAAGCTATTGGAATATTTAAACATATCAACCCAGTCTAGGTTCATAGCCTTTCAGATCAGATAAAGATAGAATGTACGTGCGCCTACTGCGCTATAATGTCAGAATGCCTACTGCGCTAATGGCTTTCCCCGCCCTGGAGTAGGCGTCCTAATGGGGTTATAATGGCATTCTGCGGTTTGGAGCGAGAGGCTCTTCCTCAGTTTGAAGGCACTCTCTCAACTCTGAGCCTAGACTGAACCAATACATTACTGAGTAAATAAAGAGTGTTGCTCTGATAAGGAAGCCCTTTATTAGTACCACTGGGTTCAGTTGGGTTTCTACTACTGCGGACTCCTAAGTCATGCAACTTGGGCATTTTTCGAAAATGTACAAAATAATTATAAATTACTTTTGTATTTGGTTCTCTAGCTACATCCAATGTATACGTGTAATTCATTAGGACAATCACAGCTAATATCATTCCAATGTGAAACGCAGAGAACATCCTACAAGCAGCAAACGAATATTTACAATTGAGGAACTGAAAAAGAGAACATTACCACTCCAACGGGCACAAATTCCAATTTACATAATTTCTCGGAGCAGGCGTTTGAGGTCAGCCTCTGGGAAACTAAAACAAATAATCAATTACAATCAGATTTGTAAAAGGACCTAAATCTAATTGTGAATGGAAAGCCAAGCCAACAACGATTAGACAAATGGCGGGAATTGTTGAAATGCAAACGACATTCCAATGCCTTTTTTTCCATTGGATGTGATGGTACTTGGAAATGTATGCTTTGAGGCTTTGCACATTTCTTTTCCTGGCTCTGACATAGGCCTGACACGCGCTTGCCACCTTCTAACCTGTCGACAAGACCCCAGTGGCCCCAAGCTACCCAGATGTCAAGCAACTGACATCTCTCCACTTCCGGGAACCTCATGCCGCACCCACTCGAACATCGCTTCTCCATCGCGCGACCCACATGTAGAACCTCGCGCGACCATCGCAGTGACCAACACTCGAGTTCTAACTGCTGCCCTCTCACTGACCGCTCCAAACGGACTCGAGTGTTTTGCAATTGCAGCAACGTGAAGGGAGGGAGTATATAATGCTGGATTCTTCGCGAAAACAAGAGAATCGACCGGAAACATTAAACTTGCTAATTAGTCTGAGAGACTCACAGGGCGGAAGTAGGGAATTATGGGACGTTCTGTGCATAAAGGCTGGATGATGAAGGGAAATGCCGCTTTCTCCTACAGCTGTCAAATCGTAGAATTCTTGAAGAGCCATTCCTTGCCCGACTCCGGGCACTGCCGTATAATTGATGGTATTCCTCCGGATTTAGAGCACTGAGCTTTCATAATAAAGGTATTGCTAAGTCAGGCCCTCGTGTGGCACTAGGCCCTGGCCAGTCGCTGACCGCCAATACCAGCTTTTCCGGTATGGTTGCCATAGAACCGGTCTGCCGCGCTGGAGCAATCCCAGATCGGAAGGTCATCTTTTGTCAGCTTCTGTCTCTCCTCACGTGATCGTCATGTGCCCGTCACGTGATCCATTAACACTGACCGGAAAACCAGGCCAGCACGCTGCCACCTAGTGGCATTAACCTGTGGACGTGTTAGAGCTGGTATGTCCGGTGACATCTTTCACATGTCGTAATGTACTGTCCCGGATGTGCTTAGTTCAGATCATGTCATCATGGGCGATTGTACATAAAGAGCTGGACTCGATTACAAACCAAAATACACGTACAGGTTCCAGTCCATCAAATAGGTCCATTCGTGTCCCAAATAAGCAATTTTGCTAGTATGTTGGACTGAAATAATGTTGTTAATCAATGTTTGCAAACAATAATTGTTCTCTAGTTGACAGATTTACGACAACCACTCACAAATATGAAAACGATTGAGATGACAGCGGGTCCATTAGCCCCATCTGTCATTAATTGTTTAATACTGACTCCTAGTTTATTGCCTCGCCGACTTATCAACATTCAATCATGAAAATAAATTCTTTTGATATTGTCAACAGGAAGGTTTACGTAGTTAATCCAACGACAATACAATGAATAAACATTTCACGGACGAAAGATCCACGCTTATTCCGAAAAAGAGAAAAGCTGCAAGAGAGGCGGAAAATCGATAAGTATTTTTCTAAACTCTTTCCCCCGAGAAATAATTAGACAGAAATTTCGTGCTTGCCAGGCAATTAAAGTGATTAAGTTTGTAGTGGCGGCCTAGATAGTATCAATGTCCATACTTCAGCAAAGGCAGAACAGCCACTGCCATCAATACAAAAGTTTCAAAGGCAGATGCGGAGAACTAGGCGATCTAAGATCAAAGCAACTTTAAAATGGACCGTTTACGCCCGAGGCGGCCTTCCTAACAATGCCTTCTTCTCCCCTTCTTCTTAGAAATATCAATGTTCCAGGAATTCATGGCAGTAGTAGAGGGCATTGACTAACCAGGGCCCAATCTTACTGCATTTGAAAAGTCGGATCAAACCGACCGCAATCGAGGTGATCACCAGAAGTCACAGCAAAGCGAGCTAATCACAGACAAATTTCATCTTGTCTTTTCAATAGTCAAGGCAAATATGGGTGAACAAATATGATAGATTGGTGCTCAGAGGCGGTCGAGCAATGTGGGAAGGATTGCTCGGGAAGGAATAAGGGCCATCACTGCCCTTTGCCACCCACAACTCCCCATAATCGACAGTAATGAAAAGAGAGTGGAAACAATGCCCTATGACCTTTGGTGAATACGAAAATGATGTTTTAAACCTATTTCTAGCATTTGAATATAGAAGGTACTGAATGCAGATTGCTGTAGTAATGGGATGATGTAGGATTTCAGACCAAAGGACAAGGAAGGAAACAAATGGAGTATGGAATGACCATTGACAATGAAAAATGAGCATGATCCATTGAGATGAAAAGAAACAAGGGATACAATACTAACCCATCAACCTCACCCCACAACGCACTCCATCCGCCAGAAACACATCTACTAACCACAACGACTTGTTCTTAAAACCTGCATAGCCCTTGGCTCGGCTGACAAAAGCATGTGCATGTACAAGAGAAAAGCTAAAAGATGATGGGCGACACGAAAGACCAGCGATCGCGCCTTCTCTGTGATCAAAAGCACTTCTTCCATCGCCCTAAATCATCGCACAGCAATTGCGAGTGGCTGTCGCCTTATGATCAGCCGCAAAGCGTTGCAACTGGTTCCGAAAATCTGCAATGGTCAACCCTTATTACCACGGGGCTACATGTGCCGGGCCCCAGAAGTAGTCCTTCAGATCTAAGGGCGCATTCACCCCCGAAATACTAAGGCAGGAAGAAGAAGACAGCAGCAGCCATCCCCTACAGTCAATATCGGGAAAAGTGTGAGGCAGTCATCTGAGAGTGCTTCAATTAATACTCCCTCTCCTCTTTTCTAAAAGCACAAGTGAAATTCTAGCTTTCTAGTATAACTAAACAGGGGCCCGTTGCTCCGTTTCTCGCTAACTATTTTCCCATAAACTTTCAATGGGGAAATAGTTAGCGAGAAACGGAGCAACGGGCCCCAGAGCGTGTCTAAATACATTATTCCTGTTCCATTGTTAATGCATTCCAGTCACAGGGGAGATATCCCCGGAATTTGGCAATAATTAAGCATCACTTTTAAACAAAATCCATCGGGAACGGACTGATGCTTCGTATAAACTGCTTCACAGCCTTAGAGAGAGACAATAAATAAAAGACTGAGATGTAGTATAGATAACCATTTCTCAGACGGCCCTCATCTTCCCATTTCAGCTTGCATGTGGTGAATTTCATATGACAGAATTAGCCTAAGAGCCCTTGCGGGACCCCTGTCTTATGTATCGTTCTACATATTAAATCCTTCATTACGGCCTGTACAAGATATGCATCGGTTAGCATAATTGAAATTACAATGTCTCGGATGGCAATATTATAATACCCCTTGTCTGCTTGTGCAGCGAACCCCAGGGGTGGGTTGGGGATATGAGGAGGAGGTAGATGAGCGGGGATAGAAGGGGGAACAATATGGCCCTATTTGAGGTCGAGGGGCTCGGATCGATCAATCGTGTTTATAGGTCAATGGGAGCGAGCACCTAGCGCGAGATCATTACCACTAATGTGTTTGGGCGTAAACATATTGCTTTTGGTGCAGTTAACCATCCGTGATCGCCATACACATAGGCAACTCCTACAGCTTGCATTTGTCTATATACCTAGCTGCACCAACAAGCTAGCTGCATACATGAGGCACTGAATGCAATACCTTTTTTCATTGACCTTCACTCGTCCGAGGAGGGTGTCAACTGCTTTCACCGATCTACCACAGGCTCCTTGGGACTTATAATGGTCCGCGAACATACATACCTAGTGCTGAATTAATTTGATGCAGTCTATTATATATGCAGTTTCCCTTTTTATGTCATCGCAACAACAATTTCACTTGGGTCGGATATGTACTATGAATCTTAAAGACATCTTGGATGACCGACATGAATTCCTACAAGTTTTTTTTCAAAATGCCAGTGAAGGTAATCACGAATATACCTAGAAGAGGTGTATTCTATAGACACGAATTTGACTAATTAAAAGGCAATATGTTTGGTTAAATCGGTGCTATACGAAACCTTGAAACAGGATGAAAAGTGGTACTTCGCATTAGGACCTTTCCACTTGCTGAATATACACGACACGCAACAAGGCAGTTACTCAAAACGGAAGTTGGACCATTAGCTTCCTCCGCTCACTCCGAGAGCTTAGGTTTCGCCTATGGATACTCAAAAATCTGCCCCAAGTTTAATCGTTTCCATTAGTTGCTGGAAATTCTATCATGGAGGTTTCCTATTCCCATAAATGAGCTTAATGTCATGATGCGAATGCGACGAGGGATGGTATAAGAAAGACCTGGAATTATTTCCTACTGGTGGTACTGCTGTATCAAGGCTTTTCAAGGCGGCCAGCTTTCTTCTGTCAGGTCAGCAAGTAGCATAAGGAAAAGGGACCCGGGCGCGGGCAAAAGGCACTCAAGATACACGTTAAGATGCAAATATTCAATTTTCATTTGAGGTTTTGAGCTCGGCTGTCGGCTTGCCTGTCACAGAGGGCCTTAAAATTGGCATTAGGGCGTCGGAAATTAAAGCAAAAAGCCAGCTGCGAGACAGGAGCGCACGAAACGCTATACAAACGGTCATTTCCGATCACTTTGGATATTACAAAAGAGACTAACCCTAAAGCTTGTCTCAGGCAGTTGGAATCCTCTTTCCTATACGTTGGGCGCTTTTAGAAGAACGATTTAAAGGTGGTTATCGTGCATGGTCTATCTATGAATGGTCGCTGCTCCTGTCCCTGGGGCTTGATTTGTGTAAGCTGCCACATCAAGTGGGGGATAAGGACTCCTTGCACTCATACGTGTCATACCCACAGCCAGCGGGACAAATATAACTCAAAACCTCGCCCATTTACTTTCACATTTTTCTCTTCTTACGATCTGCTCTCTTTCTTGAATTTAATATTGTTCAATGGAGCCCAAAGTTTCCTTTATTTTACAAAAATAGGTTCATAAATGACAGTTACATTTTTGGCCCCAGGTTTGTTGTTATAAAGAGCATAATATAAAGGTACAACAATATGTGGATATCTAATAATGTCTTTCTTGAATTTGATGGCATCAGCAGTTAAGAAATAGTGCAAATTCACACTTTGGAGAGATGATCTCAAAAGGGTGTTCCGTTTTTCTAGTCCATGCTACTTCACACAGTATACAAGGTCTCTATACCCTAACACCACCACACTACACCACACCACAAGTACTTCTTTTCCACCTACTTCTCCTCCGACCCACCTCGGCCACTAGCGAGCGGCTCCTTTTTCCTTTTTTATGGCACGAACATAAATCACAGATGTGAACACTGGAACAAGGGACCAGGAGGGGTGTCAAACCAGGCGGCAACAGATTATTGAAAACCGGGACAAGATCGGGCAGGCGGTCCTTTGGGGACGAAAGGGCGGCCGCGAGTCATTCTCCTCGGCCATATTTAGGATTGTGGCCAGTCGGTAATGGATCAAAACAGGGCCTTGTGAATTCCCATCCAGAAAATATGAGATTAAGCTAAGTACTCCCAGTGCATTTGCTGGCGAACCGAGGGATGTTAGATAAATTAACCCCAAGAGGTCATACTGCCTAAGCTCGAGGCATATTATCGATACTTTTGAGGAATAAATGAACCTAAACTTGGCGAATGATGTCAACAGAGTTTCTTCACATCATCAATAACATTGCAAAGGGTGTAGGTATTTATGGTTCGATATAAATTTGATCTGCCTTGTTCATTATCTAAATTATCCGTCCCCAGCTACATTGCGCTTGTTTGAGGACATGGCCGAAAAAGGACCTGTACACTCCAATTGCTTTCCAGACAGTTGAGTCCCCGCTGAGATTTCAGATCAAAACAATCTTAAAAATCTAGACAGTGGAAATCACTGGGCGTCTTTCGGATGCTTTCTCGGGCTACTGTAGTTCCAAGCGAGGGCTGAGGAGGCGCAGTGCATGGATACTAACATTTAGAAAATTAATTTCAATAAAATGTTATCACCTCCACTATTCACTAATACATGTTTAGGGATATTCGACATTATGTAGAGTACACTATTCTCAGTACAATTTCATCTCTAATCATTATCGAAATTATACGAAAGGAATATAACAATTAATCAGTATACAGAGTATATCTTAGTCCATCACTACCATCTGTAAGGGATTTGACAGTGCTCTAATAAAAAATCCTAATCCTGTACGAGCATAGGGCAATGGATAAAAAGGTAAAATAGACAGTGTATATATGCAATATATACATGTATAGGAATTGGGGTTGACTGTCTTCTAGGGTGGAAACAAACAGCAACTTGATTTTATGGAGGCAACAGCAAAGAAGCTAGGCGAGGAGGTATAAAGGCGACTGGGTCGTATGGATTTAGAGGCTGGGCTAAGTGCTCCCATCGCGGCCCACCTTCGCCTGCCTGGGCATCAATCGGGAGTGTGAGACTATTGACATAACCATCACTACACCAATGTGGTCAGTCCTGGCGGGGGAACGCTTCACTACCCACACGCCCTACACTGTGACAATGCACATTCAAGGCCTCCCACCCACCGTTTCAACGCCAGCACCCACTCGTTTTTTTAATGCTTTTTCGATGATAGTGATCAGATCGATATAACCAAATTTATGTATGTTATCAGGAGTGGTAGTATCAAACACATTTGCAATGTTACACGTGAATTTGTACCAGTATCATGTGTCCAAGTATGTACGTCCAAGTTGAGATGCATGTGCGTCCAAGTTGAGATGCACGTCTGATCAGGCCAAAAATACTTAAAATTTATATTTTAAGAAATAGAGTAAATTCTTATTAACTACATAATATTTAAAAGAAAAAAGAAACTGATTTAATGAAAAAAAATCAGATTATGAGAATTTATTTTTCTTGATACATTTTTAACGAAGTTCGGCCAATCACGTCTTGAGAAAATTCTTTTCAGAATTTTGAGGAAATTTGGTCATAAACGCTGATTTGCCTATAAACGGGGCAAATGCTTCAAAACAAATACTTAATACTCGCATCCCCCGATACTATGTATTACTACCTTCCGATAGACTAAGAGTATGAAGGAGCAGGTCATGGGTTGCTCGGACGACGCAATTTATGGAATGATATTTCAGTTTATAATGAAACGGACATGGCGACATAGCCTCAGCACGCCTGACCCTGAGTCTCTGCACCGAGCCACTCGCACGGCCATGATTGTATGCGAGCATCTCCTTCTCCCAGTAATGTTATCATCACTACAGTCGCGCCAAACTAATCTGAGTATAAGAGTCCTAAAAGGTGTTCACCTTTCCCTCTCAGTCTAGACTCAGAGCCTCTCTGATCAGATCGGTATGTCAGTGACTGGAACCTACTGTGTTAATGTCTTTCCTGCCCCTGTAGTAGGGGTCCTAATGGGATTCTAATCGCATTTTGCGGTTTGGAGCGAGAGGCTTTCCCTCAGTTTTGAGGAACCCTCATACTTGAGGGACTCAAATATTTGACATACTATCTGTGTCAAGTGGAGATTCTTTTTAGGTCGATTCAGAACATGATCGTTCACGTGCAACACATGTGCCGAAATAAAATAATAAAAACTAAATATAAACTTGAAGCTTTGAAGAATGTTGGATCATTCACGACCAAATTATTTTTTAACAAATTCCTGTCACATGATAGTATACCCTTTAAAGTATTGTTATAGAACAAGTAGAGAAGTTAAGTTATAGTCAGAGTAACTTGGACAGTCAATAAGTTCATCCCCTTTCCTGTGTGAAGAAGTTCTACTTTTATGGAGGAATCCAATCGCAAGATTGGTCACGGACCTGACTCCAAGGAGCTGTATTATTTCTGCTCGCCACAGTGGGTTCCAATTGTTAGAGTCACTCTTGGCAAAGTCAGAGTAGGCAACAATACACACTATCACACATTTCGTCATTCGTATAGACATTGAGTAGTTTTCTTAGGAGTCCCATTTTCCTAGCACAAATGCATGAAGTTTTCATAAACGAATACCGTACTCGACGTGAGAATCTATCTAAACAGCAATAGAGGAACTTTTAGACAGCTCGGGTCAAATGATTTTTTAAAAAGAAATTGCAGTACTTGATTTTGCAGTACTGTAACATCGTCGCAATGACGGTCTTCCTCCTGCCTGCCTTCGTAATAGAGTGATTTCAATGTGTCAGTTTGGTAAATAATGGTGTTGGTGATGAGATGATATTAAGTAATATTGACTAGGGGGTGGACCGGTGTGCATTGAAATGACACTTCAGTTCACTTTACGTTATTGGTTTTACTACAACAAGAAATACACATAATCTAGTTGTTAGATTCGTCATCTGCTTCAAATAAACCTGCACGCATAATGCGTCAGCTCTCGATCTTCAATATGTAGACATGGAGATCTATAATGTCCCCCTAAGCTAAGCACCTATGGAGTTTAAGGGCAACACTTTTAGCCAATATTGTTTGTTAGAATTTGTCAGCATGTCGGGTCAATACTATTGGTAGAATGGAGTCGGAAATAACTCAGCATCAATTCTGGCTGGATGAACAGGACCATGGGTGGGGGTCAGGGGGTCACGTTCAGCATGTGACCTACAGGGCAAGATTATCGACTGATACCTAAAAGCACTGAGGCAAAAAGCCGATGCAACCTGCTGATTCTGTTATGTCCCTTTCATTATGCCCATACTGTCTGCATCGGGTGTGCAACAAGCATGAGCACATGTAAATGGGTAGGCTGGGTAGCACTGGGGGGAGCAGGCGTGTCCAGCAGCAGGGATTTACCCTCAAAGGAACCACTAAGTCCCCCAACTCTCCACCCCCTCGAAAATTCTGAATCGTTTAGTTCCATTAATGGGACAGATCGTTAAGAACACTGAACCACCAACGCTAGATTTTTTGCAGTACATAGGCTCAGGGTATCTGTTACATGGTTTGGATGGTCAGGAAATGTACAAATGGCAGCTCTATACATTTTACTAAATTCTGTAAAATAGGGCTAAAAATTGAAAAGCTAGCTATATTCGGCATAGGGCTGAAACTGCGGTTCTGTTGAACTGTATTTTGAATCTCATTTCTGTTTTCAAAGTTGGCTATTTGTGAGGTAAGGTGAAGGCGAATTGTACTTTTCTCCGTTTTATTTGTGCCGACTTCACCCATATAATTATATGACTCAAGGTTATTTTGCATTTTGCCTGCGACTTCGTATAACACTCGAATTTCTATTTCGAAATACTCAGTATAGAGTACAGAGAGAGAGCGATCTTCCGGTACTTACTAAATGGGTCGGATTTTCAGAAAATGTACAATTCAACTTCACCAATCCTCTCAAATGACCCAAATTTCAGACAGAAATGAGTTTCAAAATGCAGTTTAACATAACAGAACTGATACTTTGATACAAAGCGATACCAACTATACTCAAATATACCCGGTATTCTTCATTTTTCAGCCTAATTTAGAAGAATTTCCAAAATATGTAGAGCTGCCAATTGTACATTTTCTGAAAATCTGACCCAAATACAAGCTATGGACGCCCACTTAAACATTTGTTATATTATGCTTTTTGAAGGGCCAATGTGCCCGAACATACTGACTTAAAAGCTCCTGTCCACCTCCAGCTTTGGGTTTGTTTGACCATACGTCTTAAAGACATCCTGCCTCCGTCACATTATTATTATTCAACTCATAGACATTGAACTTCATAAAGACCTTTTTCTTTGAAAGAAGCGTCTTGAATCCAGGCAGTCCTCCACGTAAAATCATACCAACTTTGTCAAATTACGAAGAAGATATAATCTACATTCACAGAGAAATAAATCAGTCTGAGTGATTATAAATATGTGATTATAAATGTGTTTATAATTCCATACATTTTCCATATCTTCGGCCTGTGTTGTGCCTACAAATATAGACCGTCAATTCATACATTGAATATTCAACCAAAATACTTGCGCTAATACAAGAAATCCTCGTGTATGAGAGGGTAAAAGGAAAAGTGTGTAAACACAGAGCAGTCATCTGATTGGGGGAGAACCACGTGCAAGTCTCAAGTGATCTTTTCAGTGTGACCACAGTGAGTGGCTTCCCGACTGGCTTCTTCTCCTCTATTCGCCCTGCTCTCTCCTTCTCCTTCACCGACACTTCCACTACCCATCTCATCAAGGCAGAAAGCACTGCACACATCCCTAACATCACCTCTCCACCGATTCTCCCACAACCTTCCCTTCCTTCATCCATCAGCATCACTTTGATCTCCAACTCGATGCACCCATCCTTCACCTTAACACCATACCCTTGTCCCGTCTTGGCTTCTTTATGCCCAAGGCCTCTGTATCGGGTCATTATATAAAAGCGCTGCCCATTCCATACGCAAACTCTTGCTTCGCCCAATTCTCGCCCCATGACGTACCTCGGGTCAGAATCGCCCATGCAGCCAAGTCGCCCAACCCCACAGGTCATCCGCACCTTTGAACTGAAAGATAATCCTTTATCGAGGAAACAAAGCATAATTATCGCATGATAATGGAACTTCTGAGAGAAACCGATCACCAAAGGACACCATTGGCTCGTTACAAACCACTCATATATCCCCTGTGAGCGCATGTAGAATGATTTATTTGAAGACAGTGGCTATTTCATTTTCAATCTAATGCGAGATAGGTTGGTCGGTTCCTTTGGGAAAAAGGCTACTTCAAATATAGACACATAAGGAACGTATTGACATGATGGCAGAGGGGTCAGAAAGGTAACGCCAGAGGAGCAATTTGCTTATGGTTATTCTAAGATTAAGATTCCAAGGAAGTATGATATATGTATTATATCTATAGGCTTACCTCCCGGCATGGTATCACATTTATCAGAAAACACTTCGGATATTACAAACTTTCCGACTCTATTTCAACTTTCCATCATGATCTGCTTTCGCCTTTACTTATGAAATATCATAATATAGGAAGTACACGCAAAAGTCAAATTCTCAGAATTCTGGGAGAGAAGCTTTAGATGGCGATATATCTCTAAAATAATCAAGGTGGTGGATTTTAAAAACACTAAGAACTTGGAGGAGAATAGAAATAAAAACCAATGATGATTCAATTCCTTCTTGGCGAGAGGTATTTGTGCTTCTGGCTGGAGTTTCTTGAGGAGATCAATAAATCGATATCTAGCCTTGAGTATGGGGTAGTTTTTGGAAAGTGTTACGTAATTAGTTCTCGAAGGCCTCTCCTTGTCTCCCTCCCAGACGTTTTAGCAGTCAGTCAACTGTGGGTATTAGCTCAGTGGAATGCTTGTGGGTACTTCGTCAATTATCGAGAAGAATCAGGAAAGTATCTTAACATGATTGTTCAATAGAAACTCTAGACTTCCTCTCTTATATTCTAAAGCCCAGGCATACCACTACATGTACCCATTTATAAATTATGTCGACATTAATCGACCAACCAACCCCATAAGCTCAATTCGTAAAACTACTAATTGAATTAGATGAAACGCTCAGGATTCTAAGCAGAAAAATAGCATCATCGCATTCCCTATCCTGTTTCCTGAAGGTGTGAATGGTTGTAAAGAAAGTGAGGATATTGACGATATTGGTTGCTTAAAATGGCGTGAATTGTAGGCATATTGTTGAGAATTAATTCACCCCCATGCAGAAGTGAAGAAACCCTAAACACTTAGTAGTATACAGGTAGTATAGGGGATTCTTTAGGTAAGTATAGAACTGTAGGTCACTCTAACCAAGAGTTGTGCTTTCCCTTGCGAACTTGAAGCTACTTGTCTTGAGACAAACAAGCGAGCCTTGAAACTGACAAGCGAGCCTTGGGACCTGGATGACTGGAATGGTGGCGCCAGGTCCCTTTAGTGCATATAGTCATGCAACAATGTCTTACAGGCAGAGAATGCATGCAGCCGCAATATGGGTCACATTAGGTCGCATGGCTTGTTGGTAATGATCTCAGGAGAATAAAAGAATGAATGTTTATGGTACCCTTTATAAGTACATAGATCTGAAGAGACTTCTTTACTGCTCTCTTGCCGCATGATCCATTGCCGAGCCATGTGACCATGCAACCTAAAGAATAAAAATTATACTTGGCCCTTCGGAAAAGAGAAAATTACAGTCTAGGCTCAGAGTTGAGAGAGTCCCTCCAAACTGAGGGAAAGCCTAGGGCTCCAAACCGCAAAATGCCATTAAGAAAATGCCATTACTGCATTAGAATCTCATTTGGACGCCTACTCAAGGGCTAGGAAATCCATTAGCGCAGTAAGCGTCCAATCACTGACATACCATTTTTATCTGATCTGAAAGGCTCTGAGCCTAGATAGAAAAAAATGACACTGCTTAAGTTAACAAGAAAATTAATTGCTACAGTCGAAAGTATTATCTGGATTGTATCATCATTAAAGGGGGATTTGAACTGTGGGCGTACACGACTATCAAAAGAAGCAATGTCTTATCCTTCCACCACTGACAATAATAATTTGTCACCACAACGATTAATTATAAAGCTGGGTAATGAAAAGATGCAGCTTGTATTGGTGGAGATACGATCTAAGCGGATGGGTAATGTTAGGTTGTGTCGGGGCACAGCAACCGAGGCAAACAAATGGGAAGTGTCAGAGATAAATGTATATCAACAACAGGGAAATACCAAGTGGTCTTTGGTTCCATTTGTTCACAAGCTCGGGGTACATGTATGAGGAGGGGTGAGGTTTACTTAGACAGGTTGTGAGGTGATTGCCAATTGCGCAAGAGGAGAAAGGCCTGAGTTCTGTGACGCTGGCCACTCGATTACGATGACCAAAGGCAGCAGTGCATTCGTATCATCATTTATCCTGTGCCTTAACATGCATTGAGCGACCTGGTTCCAAATTCTCTTGATAGATGCAGCAGGCACTTAAGTTTGGTGAGTAAATCTAATGACCATAGCAAGTACACAACTAGCTGAGTATGTCAATACATTAACACGATGATGCAAGGCTAATTGTGACCTCTAATGATTGGGGCAATACTAATTAATTAGTAAGTGCCTTGGGAGTTGAGGTCATGGGGAACTGTTTATGCATAGAAAATGTGCTAGACTAGAAGCCTTTATTGGGTAGAGGAAGCCACATGTGATGTGCTATAGGAAAATGAGTCACAAGTCGCAAAATAGGATATTACTCAAATGTTTTTCCACAAGAACCCCTGCCCAGAATGTGTTCATCTTTGGAGTCGTAGCGCTGTTAGCAGCATAAAATACATGTGCCACATGACAAGACTGTCTATTGGATATAGATAGCTATGCGTATCTGAGGTTATCCTAAGGAGTATATTGTATTCAATATTTAACTACTTGGCTAACATTGTTTCATGCATAAACAAATATACAAGTACATATTGGATGTCCTAATGTTTACCATCATTGCAATCGGCTTGATTTCATCTTTTCAATTATGATAGCATCTCAAACACCAGATTTTTTTTAGACTTATGACTCATTTTCCTGTGACACATCACATATATGAGCAACACATAAGCTACCAAAAGAACTAGACTGATTCCCCACTTTAGGAGCAACATTGAAACAATGGGCCTTTTGGGTGGATGTATACTTGTAAGGAACGTTATATTCCATCATTTAGTAACCTTACATACATCACATCTCAAACTAACAGAAATTGGAATTAACGACATATAAATATGTATAAAGTTAGAAGAACAAACGGCCATTGAAAGACTGTAACAGGATTCAACCCTATCAAATAGTGATACATCATACTTCTTTTACAGACGAGCGCGCATAAATAGACATAAACCCGCTATATGCGCCTACAGCAATTGATTTATGTCAGGCCAAAGAACACAATGTGGCGAGACAATGGCACGTGCCCTGTACATATATGGCCATTACAGGAAATATACACAATGGATGTGTATAGCTTCCTAACAGGTTCTTCAGTGAGCCAACCTTCCACACATACGGGGGCAATACTATTGACAATGCTCGGAGGATTCATATTATACATAAGGTTGTTCATTACCCAATATGAAATACCTCTCCTCTATAAAAAATGACACAATAGATGCTACTATCACCTGAACACGCATATAAATATATTCCTATTGCTTCCGATCAATTCCAGCATGTATTTGTCATGTACAGAAATCAATAGCTTGGATGTCCTTCACGCGTCCATGATATGAACTATAGAGCTGCTATACCAGTTATTTATGTTATATAGCGTATACTCACGAACTATACTGATATACATGTACATTAGTAGAGGAGACAACACGGCCACTCACCTATGAAAAAGAAAGAAATATTGCATTTAATCAAACCGACATTTATCACTGACATTAGCGAAGGATCACATTTTCAACTGTCTGGTCATTTTTGCAATTCTGGTGAGGTAAGATAATTTTATTCGAGGTAGTAATATTGTCTATAGACATATATTAATGAACATAGATAGGATACAGCAGTGGGATAACAAGGTGATACATGATAGGGGACACAGAAGATTGCTAAAACGCAGAAAGTGAGAAATTAAGACATCGATTTGCAATAAATAAGCGAAATGTCCCAATTAATCATCAGTTACTCCCAATTGCAGAGCAAACAAACATAATTATACAAGATGATACAAATTCCTATACTTAGCATTTTTCCACGACGTTTCCACAATCTATATGATTACCTTTACAACAACAAGGCCGTCCATAAAACATGAACTCAAAAAATGCTGGTCATGGATTAATTATGCAGGGAAGCATCAATACCACTTTCCTTCCTCCTTCCTTTCCCTCCTGTTTGTGAATTTTTCCTATACCCCATGACAGAATAATGAACGGGGGTTCGTGCAAATCCCCTGCGCCAGACATATAAATCTGGTAACCATTCTCATTTACTTCTAAATTACTAGGCTATCAGGGAGCTGGCCCATAATTAAGTACCGACAGGTCTTCAATCTCACCTAGCCCCTGCCACCACACCTTCATGCCGGCGGGCTTCAAAGGCAGGCATGGTTTCTCCGTTGAGAAAAGCAATTACGCACTCAAAAGGCAGAGAGAGGCTAAGGTACTGCCTGTTCGGTTTATCCATATCGTTCGTAAACCCAGGGCGAAGGCAATCAAAATCTGATGAGCGACTTTCATCCAGTAAAAGTAAGATTCAAAATAATATTGCACTCAGTTCCATATTTTTTTAAATTACGAATAGACCTCCTCTGTGTAAAAAAGGTAAACGAGTTTGGATGCGAAGATCGACAGGGCAATGCTAATGCTAGCTTTGCGAACTCCTCAACCTCATTAGTAAAAGGATTGGCACCTATAATCCTCAAAACCTTGTGCTCTCTCTAATTAGGACCTCGACTACAGTATTCCTCAATGTCAAACCAACATTTCTGCTCTCATTTAGACTATCTTATTATATACGATTAGGGATTTTGATTTGTCATCCAGATTTGAATTGTGATATATACGAAAACGGACCCGACCTGTGGTGGCTACCCCTATTGTCGCTCAACGGCACCCATTTTCTCTCGGCCGATTCGACCTCAAATTCTTGTATAAATATAAAACAGCATGAGAATATGTATAAATGTAGTCCTATAAGTGATAATATGAGTAAATTTGGTAAGATACTTTTGTCATAATAGCGGAGAATGGAGCTTTAAGGAAGAGAGGATGCATCCTGTCTGCCTTCCCAGACACTTTAGTGTTAAGTTGTGACATAAATTACATATACTCATATTACCTTAAACATTGACCTTTTCAAGGAAGCCATCTTATATCTACGGATCTATAGCAATAGGAAAGAAAGGTCAATGTCTCTAATATATATGGGAGATATCTCCAACCCCAATTAGGGGAAAACGATCTGACGTTTATATTCCAAATATTACAATTTGATCTGGAAGTAATCTCTTAAGTGACCGGACCCAAAATTGGGAACCTCCTCCGGGAAAGCTATTTCCTCCGGCCTTCTCTTTCCTGGGATCCTTCTGACAATAGGACTAAATGAACGAGGGATGTGGCCCAAGTCCCGTGCACGAACGCTATTTAGCTTGCCTCCTATCAAGTATTGCTTGACTTGAACCAGTATTCACCCTGTGAATCGCCTTCCTAAAAAGATGATCATTACTGGCCGGGAGAACAATGTCTTCCACCGCGATCCTTCCTAGCGGTGGCCAGAAGATTGTGGGTCCAGGATTGCGACTTGTGGGGCCTATCTCAAGTGGGAGGAACGGGGGACTATAGTATCTGTTCCTTGACAATGTCAGAAAAGATTCCCTTTGCCAATCACGAAATATAGGGTAGCTATCCTCAGGGGAGCGATAGGATAAAAAGGCAACTCTCGAGTATTATACATATACTGAGATGGCTTGATGGTTAGGGAACAGCCATTTTACTTCTCCCCGCTTGGACGCCTTAACACGTTGTGTGATCGATTTATGGGAATCATTGACAATGTGGCTTCAGATCACCGGCCAATTCCAATGTTGGTCAGGATGCAGTTTCCCCACAACTCAATACATAACTCACCACAGCCGTGGGCCAATGGTAACACTCATGTAGGGGACAGAGACACTCTGAATGAAAAACAACATTCATTTCCAACGATGGAAATCACTATAAGGCCGAGTGAGTGAGTGAGTGGGTGGGTGAGATTTTAGTATAGGTTTGCACTGGCAACAGGTTCTAACTCTTTATTTCTTTAGAGATGTTGAAATATAATTCTTTTTTAATTAATCAGAGAACCGATGTTGAGAAGTTTTTTAGGTAGAAGGTCGACCGTACTCTTGAAACAAGTGTTAACATAAGGGTTTCCCTGACAAAACTAAATATACTGCACAATCAGCTTGTAGTTCAGCATTATTTCATGCAGTAGAAATTGAAAACGCTATAAACCCGAAGTATTGTACATTGAATATGCCTCAGTTGAGTTTACAAGAAACCAATACGTTGCTTGATATTTGCCTTTCTCCTGTATCCAAAGACTTATTCATCAAATTAGTTGGGACATAAATCTTTTTTGTATGTGTTAAGGATTTCGGTGATTTTGGTGGAGATGGCATTGAGTGAGTGAGTGAGTCCATGTCTGAATATGATCGCGAACGGGTGTGTGAGTATGCATGCATATCCCCATCTGTACCACAGCCACAACAGATTTCCACCACGACGGCCACGAGGAGCGTACGAGTGTTTGAAGTGCTAGCATGTGAAAGAGAAACCAATGAAAAAATCATCAGCTGATGACGATGATCGAACTCTACAGAAATTAAACAATTCCATGAGGGGATATAATATTTTTGTGGCCATCTCAATCGAAACTGATTCCCTTTTATTGTTATTGTTCGGTCCTGAAACAGGTCTCCCGTGGACAGTAAGAAGGTATTGTGCTATCTTCACTAAGGATTCTCGACTGCGTCCCCGCGGATGAGGTCTGATGATAATTACCCAAATCTCATGGCGATATTTCCTAGTAATGGATGGTTAGCACGGACATCCTATGGGATCATTGAGTCATTTATTATTCTGGAACAGTGCATTCCACGGGGTAAGTACCTCGGTCCTAAAGAATAACCGAGACTGTGAATGAAAGATAACACTGTCTCTGATAGCTACCCATCTTTTGTGCAGGGATACCGTGTATGCATCATACAAACTGGCAGGCTTACCAAAAAGGCAAAGAATGGTGGGAGTTGTTGAATGGAGTCTTGGGGACCTGCTGCACTAACTCCTGCAGGCCAAGTCTGTCTGAGTGAGGAGTGAGAGGCGATGTGGACAATACTTTCTTCGCCCATTCACGACCGCGCATGCTGCTGCGACAATTGTGCTTTTTGGTCAATGGTCATCAGATTCAGAACGTTGCTGACTTTTCGCTGCCGCAAAGCCAGGAGCGACTCCTGACCTAAATCCAATCCCTGGAGGACCGTGTGATCCATGGATAATCTAAGCTTAAGAACACCAAAATACAAGGCTGGACTGTCTAATGCCTGCACCAACGGACAAGGCCCCCAACAGGCTTAAAGTGTCAAAGGCCCAAGTCCCCATTCATCCTTCCTTAGCGCCCGAAATTCAATGGGCCCGCCTTACTACTGTAGCGAGTGTATTTCGCACGATTAATGTCACCATAGTTTTATGAGGCAATGTACATTCCCAATCGAAATGTTTTCAGATACTTTTGGCAACATCGGCAGGGACACAGTCACTGAAAAAGTCCTAATACGTCTATATTCCTAAAGCAACGCAAGATGCTTATAAGAATCCAACATCATTGAATATATAGAAATACTATTCATCTGTCAGAAGCAATAGGATATTAAATTTGCACAGAGAGGGTGTAACTAATTGTGCGTACAAGATATTGAAGCGAGGACAATAATACATAATTTACCATAAGCTTGTTCATCCTGTCCTGAGGTAGCTCTGTCTGACTACAGATGTAATGTCCCTTAATCCAACAACATATCTATGACGATATCAAACTCATAAGTCGGTTATCAGTGAATAGGAAGCGAAAAGGCTTTTCATGAACATCCGTCTGTAATAATTGAACAGAGGAAATACTAGCTTTACCTACCTACCTACATCCATGTATAGATGTAATCTTTCACTTGTTCAATACTTTATAAATAAATACCACACATGGTGCAAGAGACTTTACAAACGCTTGGTCATTCCATGGCAATTATGTCAACATCTGCACCATCTAATAGTATACAATGCCCAAGGTTCCAGCCATTCAATGCTTTAGTTTCTCCCCCAAAGGCTGAGGACTCCGCATGGGGCTGTCACAATGTCCCCATGTAAGCCGCAGCCATGCCAAAAGCCCTGCTTACGGCCTGATAACTCAGCCTCTTCCCACAGTCCAGACATAAAAGGCAGAACGTCAATCCTATAGCTCAGTCATTCCTCTGTAGTCACACACAATATCAGCGCCCTCTCGTGCCCATATATCCCAATGTACATTAAAAGGAATTAGCCAACTTGAATATAAGGATGGAGAAAGGAATGGAGCAGAACTGCTTTCTGTAACACATTTGGAAGTAAATTAACACCATAGTGTAATAAAACAGACAGAGAAGAAGCAGGCATAAGCATCGTGTTCGTACAATATATACATTTAATTCCTTAAGATATAAGCAAAGGCAATGTCTGTGAACATAAATTCAATACATCACAGAGTCGGCTTCAGGACCCCACGCATTATACGTTGGGGATTACTTTGAAAGTGACGTGCCTATGCGTATGGTGCACTAATACATTTTGGCCGTTTCCGTGAGGGATTCAAAGCTCCTTCCAGAAAGCCTGACATGTCTGTGTATATGAATAAAATTCAATATGGCAGACTTTGGAGGTGGGCCCATTGTTATCGGCAAGGGCGTCTAGCTCGGGCAGAGTATTGTGCTAGATATAGGCTATGATTCCAAGAAACTAAATATTTAAAGAAATCCCCTTCTTTGTATATATAAACCAGATCTTTAAGGCCTCAGCTGGGGTTTGGTGTTCAATGTATAAACATGGCTATACTTTCATAATGCCTGATTTAGATGGTGTTAATACAAAGGGTATGAGGAGGGCGAATAAAAATATCATTCAGTGAATCGGTGGGGCAGATGGCAGACATAGCAGTGGGCATGCAGGTTGGTAGAGATTGAAGGTAAATCAAGCTTTTGCTTTCAGCATAGCCAGTAGCCCTGAGGAAACACATTCCTTCACATTTAGTATCCCAAATAGGCCATCCCCCAACCCTGGATGGAAGGGTTATTGAATCAGGCAACATCAAGCACCCCCAGAACTCCCCTTTCCATGACCTCCGTGGCAGTCAAGATAGCAGTCAACGGCTAGTAGTATATGGAATCGGAGGTTCCAATACAAAGCTATGCCTATAGATAGACACTGTAAGATAGATGAAAAATGGTCCAACTCTGAAACTCAATAATGAAATAGATTATTTGTTTGCATATATATGACCTTGGACAACAAAACCTGTATACATGGAAACAAGGGTGACAAACTCAAATATAGATCAAGGTCTGGGTTCAAAATTAACTTATTTAAGTAGGAGGAATGATGGTCTTCCTTTGCAGGGATCAACAAAACTAAAACTCAATTTCAACTTTCTTCCATTCACCTTGAGGAGAGGGACACGACCAGAAGCTCTCTCAACAAACACTGGTATAGTGACAATTACATAGCTGCCTTCGATAGTCATTCTCAGTTTAAGAATCGATAAAAACTACAAATAAATCCATAACTACTTGCGAGAAAGGGCTCAAGAACAAGTGAGTGGTTTGCAGAGCGACAGCATAGCCGACTCGCTAGCAACAAGGAGCTCAGTACTGTGCTTGACATGGGAAGCTTTCTTCATGGAATCTATGGCCAACAGTAATGATATTCACAAAGGTTTGGCCCGCGGATTCAAGCTTTGACAGGCTGGATTTAGGGTGAATTTATTCATGAAAAAACGCTTATCAGGCTGCCGCGGGCGTCGCAATCCTCTGATGTGAGGGAGGCAGAAAGGAAAAACAGATGTTTTATCATTATTCACGTGTCAGTGGCGAATGTCTGAGCAGAAAAGAGTTGTTATGGCTACTACTCGCGAGCTATTAAACCCGAACTGACTCTCCAGTTCATCAGAGACTGTTGCTGATCAAAGACAATAAAGAAAGGTCCTCTATGCTTCCCTGATTAATATCTACTAATCATTCTGAATGATGTTATTATTAGCATAGTATTTCTAATGATAATTCACATATTCGGATTCTAGCGATTGGGTGCAGGACACTGAGGTAAACTAAAATGGATGCCATGCTAACAACAGCATCGTTACCACCCATGCGATATCGCCATGATGATTCGCTAATTGGAAATTATTTGCATGCTAGCGAAGTAGGATGAGTTCAAAATGGAAGTGGCACAGTGGATGATTAAATTTACCGAGAATCATCGCTTGGTTGATGAGAGAGGGCAGGAAGGTTCAGTTTCAACTTGGCGCACCCCCACCAACCCCCCATATACATATCCCCATTCTTCCAATTCTTCCCCTTCCCCTAAGATATCACGCGAGTGCAGGAGACGGTACCCAACCCTTGGGTACCTGAATTGATACCTAAATTATGTCGCTCGATACTCAGGTTTGCCGGCGGCAAAATCGCTGGCAGCCGACCTCCGTTTGTTTCTGACTTTTTGGCATCATCTTGGCTCATAGACGGGCATATGCTGCGTGTTAGTCAGCAATACGCATGCGCAGACGTCCTGGGGTGAGAATACAAGTGGCAGTTCTCGGGAAGAAACGACATCTCGCGTTATATCAGAGGCACTCCCAGAAGAGGCCAAATAAGAACCTACATCGAGTAACCTCTCCTATTGCCATCTCTTCTGCTCGCCAGCCATACTGCACTATTCCCCTTTTATACAAATTATCGACAGAAACGTCTCGATCTTCCCATACAAATCACCAATGAATGGCACTGGTGCATCAGACCAATCAGAAGGGCGCTGAGGGATTGCTTCGGTATTGACTTGAGATCTTTTGTTCTATCATATGCCCAAGCCCTCTATAATAACAGCCAATATCAGACCCTCCCTACTCCTACAGCCTGACAGCACATCGTAGGATGGAAGTAACCTGCTGTCAACAACAGCCATATTTCGAATCAATCAATCCAGAAAAGGGCTAATTTTCAGCAGGCACTTACCTCCATACATTGGAGACACAGGAAAAATATAACTAAACATGAACTGAAGAATGTTGGATATCAGATGTCTCTGTATTGAAAGGTTTCTGAGCAATTGACTGCGATGAATAGAAACAACATTGAAATAGTCATACGAGAATATCAGTAGCTAGTCTATCCATATGATTAATAGTATAATATTGTTGGAATCATTACTAATTACCTACAGAGTATAATATGCAGTGTGGTAAAAAAAATAACCAGTGGAACTTCAGTATGCAGTCTTAGTATAGTAAAGTAGTTCTTTTATTTTAAAGTCATGGAAAATGGTTAATGCCCCCTGTTTCAACAGTACTTCCAGGCATACGAGAAAGGAAGTAGGCCTACATAATGAACGTTGCACTCTCACAACAGTGTTGATGCATAAAACAATGTTCCTCAGACATGATACATAATTATAATTGAAAAGTGATACACATCGCAACTGTATAACCATGTATAACAGTTCTACGACATATTAATATTATTAGGTGCATTTTATGATATATATATCTTGCGCACTGCGGTCCCACTGGGTGATACTGTGATGGAAGGACTTTTCCTATATTGATCCAGGGGAAGGACGAGGCGGAGGAGATATATTGGGGATGAAAGACTGCATGTGACAAGCTGCCACTTCTAGCATGTTATGGCCCATGTAAGGCCAGCCTGGAGATCCGAAGGTCCCTGCCAGAACTTAGAAACCAGTTGTAAGTGAGGCAACGACTGTCACCATCAGGGGGACAGTACAGATCGGGGGCAGAAAAAGCGCCAAGCAATGAGGTAAATTGCAGGTGGGTACTAACCCTACCTGAAGGCTTCAGGTAGGGTTAGTACCTGCACTTTACCTCATTGTTTGGTTCAGAAGGACACGAGTGGTTTCCACATCAAGAAGACATACAATTGGGGATATTGGTGCAAGAGTTACTCGAGAGCATGTACATTCTCTTGTATTTTACCCAATTGATTTGATTCATGAAGTGAACCGGTATTTATTGCATCAATACCCATTCTATTTCCCACAACCTCATAGAAGAATAGGGTGCCCTAAATGCTGGATCATAATTAACCGACATACTTTCTTTTCTTATTATTAACCGACATACTTGATTAATATGCATAAATTCTAAATACCCACTGCTCATGATGCTACGATCTCTGCTGATTGTGAACTCAAGAGCACTACATTTACATTATAGAGTTACTGAGTAAAGGTAGACTGTTAGTTTCGCTTATTGCCGCTACTGTAAGCTGCAATTCCATTGGACTGCTCGATCATTAGGTGCGCTTATGGTTGCTCTGTTCTTTTCAAGTGTGCATGCATAGGAAGCGAAAAACAGCAACGCCAGGGCGGTCCAGTGGAGTCGCAGCTTTAGGTACTGGTAGTACCGCTCCTGCTCACCAGGCAGTGCATGCATTAGGCAGCTGTATTGTGAATCATAATCTATTATCATCATCTTGTATTACACATGTATTTCATCTGTTCATTAGGATGTATTGTCATCCGGTTAGACCCCTGCCATATAGATGTGTCATTAAAACTGTACATGTTGGGAAGAACCACTTTATTTTTGCCTTTCCCTTCCATTTGTTACCAGGTCTAGATCACCGCAATGGTGGTCTTCCTCTAGTACCTGGGGGGAGGAGGTAAAACCGTAGCCTGCCTGGTGTCGAACCCACAGCATTTTACCCATGCCACTGAGTCAACCCAGTGCTTTAGACCACTCGGCCACCCCATATCCAACATCTATGTAGCTGCCCCAGTTGGTACTACTGCTTTATGTTTCTATTTGCTTGGTTAAATTCATTCCAATAAAGATTTTTTAAATTATGGCCAATAAAAATATTTAGAAAAAAATAAAAAGGTAACAGAGAATAGGGCGAGCAAGTAAGCAAGTTGGCAGCAATGAGTTTTTACCGGTTTGTTGACCGGAAGTGCAAATCTCTCATATGCTTAGCATTGCGACATAATTATATTGACTGTACTTTTATTACTTCAACATAATTATATCATAACAATTCTGACGACCAGATATCCATCTATAGCACCAATAATATATTTATAAAGACATACATAATGCAGAGTCAGTATGTCTCTTCATGTTAATGCTACAGCACAAGTTCTAAGGTAGATCAAATGAGAGTTCATTTATAATAATATCCCCGATGTGGCACACAACGCCTGCGATGTGTACGTATGTATACACATTTCATAGTGGTGACATTTGATATATGGCTACATTTCCCTCTCATTATAACCCAACCCTCATCTCATAAAGAATTCTCATGTTTGAAGTTGCCACAATTCCATGGATACAGTAATAAGTACACAGAGTTGTTTTACAGAGATGAGAGTATAGGGCCGTGGATGCGTACAAACACATCTTGCTCGTTTCTAAAAGTTTTCACTCCAATGAGCAGATCAAAATGAGGAACGCTCACTCGAACATACCCCAATCATTGATAATTGAATCAGCGCCACACGTGGACAGATTTTCTGCAAACAGGATGGACGTTACAGTGTCCACACGGTTTATGTATACTGTGTAATCAAATGCCGAAGACACAGTCATTTTGAAAGCAAACTTCTATGTGTAAGTGCCATGCATTTGTTACGAACCTCTCTCTTATGGGTTAATCTCCGGGATACCTCCGGGATACCTCCGGGATAAAGACACTTAAACGTTGGTATTTCATACCTTCCAAAGTTGTTTTTTTTGTGGTGCTATTTTTCTTGACATTCTTTGATGTCTGTTGATCGTTACATTTATTGTTTCTTTTCATATTATGGTGTTTTCATCTGACATAAAATTTCATAATTCCTGGAATATGTTCTGTGTCGTTATAAAATTTTATTTTCCTTGGTTAGGGGGGAGTGTTACGAACCTCTCTCTTATTACTATTATAATCTCCGGGATACCTCCGGGATGCCTCCGGATGCCGCTAGGAGGCCAGGGATCATTGGGATTCTGTTATATGATTATATTACTGTTTTATGGAATATTTCCTTGGGATTTGATATTACATTATTTAGACTTCAACCAGCATTGAGGTTATATGTTTCTCTTATTACTCTGAACTATTATATTTGATGTGTATTTGTATTTCATTATATGTTCCTTATTGATATTGAGATACCTGTTATTGCTTAATAAAATATATATCACCTCTCTGAGAACCTTTATGTAAAACCAGGTTGGGAACAAGGACCCAACCTCATCCTAGGATCTTTCATGGAATAAAGACTGAATTCACAAAGTATTCTCTCTGTACTTTATTATATCCGGAGGAGCGTTTTCATAAACATAGAATATTATTCACCCATGGCCTTAGAAATGGACATAGTTCTTTTCTCCCATAACCTTTACTAGAGATATGACTATTTCACGAGAAGTAATTTATACGATCACCTTGACTTATAAATATCGATAGTACTTAAGCCTGGAAGAGATCCAGAGTCGAAACACAGAAAGTGCAACACTGGCAAATCATCTCACTGGAAAGAACATAGGCAAGATTCATAACACATTTATGAAGGTCAATGAAACGTATCGGGTTAGCGAAATTTCAGTTAATAAAAAAAATTGATTGAAAAAAAAGGATTCATGAGACAGGGGTAATGTCGCCTGAATTTTTACAACTCGTCTTAACCAATCTTCTCAAATATCCCTAATTAAGACAGAAACTATGCTCAGAATACAGATCAACATATATATCCAAATAGATCTTTTGAATTGAGTCCCCGCAATACCGAATAATACTCAGATTTTCCTATTATTTAACATTGTTCATTCAATTTAGTAGAATTTAGTAAATGTGTAGAGCTACCAATTGTACATATCCAGGTGACCTGACCCACCTCTAGTTTTGGCCTGCCGATGCATAATCCCGAGCGTAGCACCAACAGGCCAGAAATGGCGACCATTAATCTTTTTAGTCTCTATCTAAGGTGTTACAAAATCGTTTACAATAGAAACTAACCAACTCTAAGGAGCGTATTCCATGCATTTATGAAGGTCAGGTCTGGCAAATTATACAATAATGATGAGTAGAAATTCATCTTGGATACATTTTGAAAGTCACTCTCATACTGAGGACAATTCTACTAGGACACAGGTCGTCAAACTCTTTGCACCTAACTTAACAAACCATTACGACGACTGGAAATCCTGAGATTTAATTCAATCAGTTTCCCACTGATCTACAATGACCGAATGCTGCGTTTTCGATTGTCGAGTGGAATAAACACGTTAGGGAATGTGCTGACCTCGTGATAAGATAGTGATAACGTCTATTCCCCGGCCTTATTATCTGGAGGAAATCCTCTGAAAATGTACAATTCGCCCCGCCAATCCTCTCAAATAACCCAAACTTAAAGCAAAATTGCGGTTTCAAATACAGATCAACATACCCGAACAGACTTTCTTATTCAGCGCAATACCAAGACATTCAGATTTAAACCGAGTATTTATCGCGTTTTAGCAGAATTGAGCAAATTTGCTAAATTTGAACAGCTGTCGATTGTACATTTTCTGACGACCTGACGCACATGACTGGGTGGGCACCCTTATGCCAAGCGACCCAAGGATATAATCTTGACAATGTAATTTTCTTGCTCTTCCCTTAGGGCCTTCCCATCGGTAAGAATCTGTCTACATTTTCACTCTTGCGCCCTATCGGCTGAATCTCCTAGAAGTCCTCTAGAGTGTGGTTCATAACACACTCCCACGCCAGGCTTATATCGGTCTATATTTGTATTTTGGAACCTAACCTTTGTCAGAGAGTCGTTATGTCGTTAGGTCTCTGATGTACACGTATAACACTGTGACAGAGGTATTATATTATCGAAAGTGTAAGTAACTGATTGGGCATTCCCAAACAACTTCTCACTAGGATGCCCCTTTAGGAGCTTGGGAATTCTACTATACTGATGCCCATTTCATTAGAAAGGCTATAATCCATTTGGATAGGGTTTTAGCTGGGTAAGGTACAGCGCTCCTCGTTTAACTATCTAGAAGGGGAATAGTACTACAGGCTTTAAAAGTCTACGATTGACAATGAAACGTTTACGAAAAAGGCATTCTTTAATATAGGCACAACTGGTCAGGCCGAAACATATCAGGACATGATATGCGACAATAAAATCAACTAACAAATGACTATGGAGTTGATATTGAGGAATATCCTCCTTTAGGACGAAAATCTCTCTTTATTCACTAGATCTATCCTTGTGCTTCAACGTTCGGATACAGCATGAACAACATAGATGAAGTATGTCTTTTGTTTGTATCATGTTTTACCAGGCAGTTTATTTCAGCTCTTATAGTTGATCTTCAACTAATTCATGAGGTACTAGTATGCTACCTTCTATTGCTGACTAAGAGTAACAAGCTCAATGGTACTATATATACCTCACTCATTTGGCATATTATTTAGTTGATGTAGAACGAACCTAAACCATAATCAACATGAGAGATCGACTGTATTTTCCGAATCCATCTAGATAAGTGCAATGTAGCACGAGATGTTGATAATAGATCTGATGGCTTTATGTTTCTGTTCCAGATACTGCAGGCACCACATGATTGTTAGTGAGAAAACTAGTATTATTAATGTTTCAGCCAGAAAACAACAACAAGATCCATGGCCTATCACTCTAGTTACTAGATCTCAAGTATTTTAATGACAGCTTCATCAGTATGACCTCACAACAATTCAAAACATTAAAATGTTTTCAGGAGTGCAACAGGTGATATTTATAAATCATTATGAATTTTATATATTTTCATCGTTTGAATCTCCGTCATAAAGGCTACAAACAGGAAACTGCATACATGTACTTTGTAGAACTGTACCCTTAAGTAAACAATAAAAAACGTTTTCAATCGATCAACCAACCAATCAATCAATACTCCCTATGTCTTTCCAGTTCACAAGAAATACTGGGCGCAAATTCTATTCATTCAGCGGCCGAACAGGAATGAATAAGATATCACGAGAAATTCATGAGAGACGATCATGTCGAAGACCGAAATTGAAAAGAAGTCACGCCAAACGCAAGCACGTAATCCTGCTTGAGCCGCTAAAATCAATACCATCTGAGATTGTTCCCGTTTTAATCAGTCTCTTCATCCAGCCCCGTAAGGCTTCACCCTCTTTCAAATAGACACATGAAAGACCGCCTCCTGAATTGAAATCTATTCTTCCTCTGATCTAAACTTCCTATTCAAATTCCAAGGGTCAAAATTGATTTCAAATCCCACAGAAAAGCCACCGAATTAAATTTTAATGGTGACAGTATAGGGTGGGTGTGTTACGTCGATCCTAGTTTCAAACCCACTTAATGACAGTGAGTGTATATATGTTGTTTCATAGCTCGAGTACAGTCTTATAGATTGGTGTTGGTGTTAGAGGGTGATATAGCTAAGATATTGTACTTTTAAGCCCACCACCTTTTAAAATCATTTGGATTACAGGTATATAAGCTGGTAGTGTTTAAGATGTTATGAAAGCTACTTTCTTAGCTATACATAACAACATATTATTACTGATAGGATTGAATTAATCAATATTCTGCTGTTGTTGTATGTTTATTCACAAATTTGAAGGTGAATCCGCTGAGAGGAACCACCGCCGATGAGCGAAACCACTGCAGCAAAGGATTTCGGCGGGCCCCCGAAATATAAATAAGGACATTTATGAAGCCCTGTATCAAAAACCAAAATTTTGGTTAAATGACTTTTAGATGGGTCGGTAAAAAAAAATTATCAAAAAGTAGAAAATCTTTAGTTTTTGACCGACGTTAACTGAGAGTAGTGCAACTTAAATACTGTTGACATTTTGGTACTTACATATTTTATGAAGTTTTTCATCTTATTTTCTTTACTGATGATTGCTTACAGTAATCTGTTTTATTGGTTCAATAAGAGAACTTTCTTCGAAAACTTCAAAAGTTTGACTAAGTCACTCGATTATCTTTGAGTTACACTATATGATCTTTGATGAGAATGGTTGATATTTTTTATCAGCGGGCAGACCACCTTCATAGACATAACTGCATTCAACCGAGGAAAACAATATCAAAGAATATCTAATTCAATAAAAGAGTACAAATGTATTGGTATTCAGTGGTTGCAATTATAAGATCAAAGGTAAATTGACCAAAACAGAGGCGTATGAAGATATATCCTCGATTGGAAGGAAGGAGGGGGTCGGGGGGGGGGGGGGGAGTCGGAGAGAGAAACTGCTATTTCACCGCCATCTTTGGGGAGTATCTGACAACAGCGTGGTACACACGAACCGCTTCTCAGAATCACGAATGACTAAAGGAACAATAACCAAGCGCCCCCTTACGTTCCCTTAACACACGAACACAACGTTTACCTCAGCGTGTTTTTTCCAAATTACGCTCAAACGATGACAGTTAGCATGAATTGTTTATAGCAATCCGTCGCCAAGGCGAATGGGGCATTCACAAGGTCACCTCTTGACCCCTGACCTCCTCCTTCTCCTCCTCACCGTGGGCAGGTGTTCTAGTAGCCAGCCTCGGCTCAAGATCGCCAGACTTCTTAAGACGGGCTTCAATCACGGCGTAACCTCCCCAAATTGAGGCTTTGCGTGAGCCGACACTTACTCCAGCTAGGTTCCGACATGAGCCAAGGTGACTCGGTAATTGACACGCGGCCAAAATGATCCAATAATTAACACCCTGAAAAAGGTTTTACTCCAGCTTACAAGGTGCTCCCAATAAAGATCTGCACGCGCAGAATAACCTTGTATCAACTCTAGTGAAGGCCAATTCAAATTAAATCCACAAACTTAATTCCGAGCCACTGCCTTGACAAAATGATTAAAGAAATCGGATTTAATCAGGGAGACTTCTTGCTCTTGACCAGAACTGAATAGAAAAACAGAGTCTTTTTCAAAGGCCCCTTCTACCTGTGCGACCCGCCTGTTGAGAAACTATTATAGAAGTAACATACAAATCGCAAGTTTCTTTGTTGGTACAAGTTAAAGCTGCATTCTCAGCTATTACGACCAAGGGAATCTTATCGAATTTACTCATTCTTTGACCTATAGAACTGAAGTTTTCAGTGTTTTGCGGTTGGTATAATGTTTATACAAGAATTTGAGGTCCAATCAACCGAAAGAAAACGGACGCCGGTGAGTGATCATAAGTGAAACCACTGCAGGAAATGATTTCGGCGGGCCACTGCAATAAATGAGGACTTTTATGAAACCCTACAGCAAACACAACAGGAACTTGGGTCAATTAACTTTCAGAGGGGTAGGAAAAGAACAGAACAAAAAATTTTAAATCTTCAGTTTTTGCTCGATGGTAACTACGAATGCGCGAGTGAAAGACATACAATTGCTCTGCAAGCGGTAGGTCAATGTGAAAACAAAAGTTAGCGACTCGATTCAGACGTCCATGAAGGAGATACAGGAGCAGTCTTCCTCACAGCCTAGCTCAGATTCCCGGAGCCAAACATTTGTAAATAGACATTTTGCTTGAAAATCTATATTTCAAGATGACTGCTGGCACAAGAAAGGGGGAAGCCTACAAGCCCTAGGCTTCCTCCTTCTCCTCCCCATTCTCCTTCCCCTCCTTCTCTACCTCCTCCCTGTCTCTCCTTGGCCCTCAGTCCCATCTTATGCGCACTCATAGCAAAGGATGTCGAGAGTAAAGCCGCAATTAATAATTGAACACGACCGCTTGGATTGACAGGTACGCTCATTAGCGGCTAATTCTAAACCTAATTTCAGAAGATCCTGTTACTAATTAATACGCAGCTCTTTGATTTTCAACTTATTTCTTTCAAATGTAAGCCGTACATGGAACCCTATCGACGTAAATGGTTCTTTCATGCGAATATCTAGGAAAATGGGATATGGTGCGATATTTGCAATACTTCCAATCAAAGTATTAAGACATCAGACACATTCCATAAATGGTCTCATATTCAGATTATCACTAATCATGCTTGAATATAAAATGCCCATTAAGAATATAGAACAGATATCATTGAAGATATTTACTTGTTCAGAAGAGCTACAAATAGAGATCAGTCTAGGCTCACAACCTCTCAGATAACATAAGAATTGTATGTCAGTGATTGGACGTCTACTGCGCTAATGGCTTTCCCGGCCCTGCATTAGGCATCCTGGTGAAATCATAATGGCATTTTGTGGTTTGTAGCAATAGGTTTTCCCTCGGTTTCCCTCTCTCAACTCAAGCCTAGACTGAGATACTACGTCGTTTTCGAGAAAAAAAAACAAGGGCCTTTTCTGAGGTTATTTCGTAATGATTCCCATCCAAATTCCTTCTTCCCGCGAGTCCAACATAACCCTAATCGCCCGGATATCCATGGAACCATCCGCCGCCGTCCAGCTCGATTACTCGCCATTCTAATCCAATATCCCTAATTTCCCACCAGACAACGGCATCCCCATCAAGAAATATTGTTCAAAGATAATCTTCAAGCCTTAACCCAAGCTGGGCTACTCCAATACAAAGTGATATTAAAAGATAATCCTTCTTCATCGGATTACCATGCAGCATCCTTCATGAGAATTAATGTTATCCCTGATTGTGAGAGAAGTTTGAGGATAGAGGATGGAAACTGCCACTATAAGTGCTACATTGTTTTATCAAGTTGACAGAAAGCCGAGCATCGATGGATACGCGAGATCATCACAACACGTGGATAGCATGAAGTAGCTCAGTTACTCAAACCCGTCTATGGATTTCTTTTAGAAATTTGAATACATGGTTAAATACAAACGCCATCTTCCATAAATGTATCTTTAACGAAGATTGCAGATGTATCAAACATACGATGATGATAAGAAAGAAATAACTATACTAATTCATGGAGGTTTAGAATAAATACATTTAATGTATGGATGAATGCATGGATAAATAAATAGAATCTAGACGATACTTATCGCACGAATTCACCTCAGCGGACACACTGGAATCTCACCTGTAAAACAAGAATATCCTATATTTAATATCAAGTTTCATTATGAATGCAACAGTTCATGTGAGAATCAGCTAATTAGCAAGCATACAAGTGACAATTTAAAGCCTACGCCGGTAGAATATTTATTTCGTCAGTCTTGCTGAGGAAGAAACAAAACAGAAAAAGATGTCCAACAGAAAGTAACGCAGGTTGAGCTAAGACCGCGATCAAAACAAAATAATTGCAGGATCTTCATGGGATGGAAACAAATGACGAGAGTCCGACAGCACTAAGCCTTTCCTTAATCCAACATAAGAATGGCTAACAATCAATGCAGTCATAAGAAAACATTTTAAGACCTCCATGTTATGTTCGTCGGGTAAACTTTCTCCCTTGGATTCTCGCCTATGAAACAAAATAACGGTTTAAGACTTCATTGAAAGATATTCTCAACATATTCATGGGAGAAATATTTATATTTATATTATTTACTTATATTAAATTTTATATTGATAATTGATGTAATACCTTATTACCTATATTGTCTTATTTACTCGGTCTAGGGTCAGAGCCTTTTATATCAGATAAGAATGGTATGTTAGTGATTGGACGCCTACTGCGTTAATGGCTTTCCTAGCCCTGGAGCAGGCGTCCTGATGGGATTGTTCTAATGGCATGTTGTGGTTTAGAGCGGGAGGCTTTCCCTCAATTTGAACGGACTCTCAGCTCTGAGCCTAGTCTTTATTATACCTATATTGCCTTACCCATGTTACATGTTACCTTTGCCTTATTCACGTTCTACAGCAGGGTTCCTCAGCACACCCCCCCATCCCCCCAACCCCCTTACTCACACCCACCCATTCCAGCATCGCTCCGAGCTAAATATCCACTTATCACCCAGCAAATATCCCTGATAGAAACATGCCTCCCTTTGGAAGCCGGTGGCATGAAAAACTCCCATAAAACTCCTTGCCCCAATGTATGTAAATGAGAAGAAATAAATCTCAATTTTTATCCAAGAGATGCGATTAATCGGAGTGTTAAAATGCGGAGTGGCTCCATTGCCTGGTTTTTAACCCAAGAAGTGAGGGAGAGAGAAAGAAAGAGAGGGGAAGAGAGACAGCGCCAACTGAGAAAGAAGCAAGCGCTTATCATTCAGTTGAGATCAGAGGAAGAGCTCAGCAGGGTCTTTAATCACAAACGAATGCAACAAAAGTAACAAAAGCAACCAGCAGAGCAATCAGTTGGGAATGATAATTAACTAGGACACACTGATCAAGCCTAATGACTTCGCAGTAATCAACAGCCTATTTAGAGGAGTCCCAGATTATCTTCCAGGGGCCCTGGGAAAGGAGAATAATTTCCTGAGAATAATACACTTAAGCTCCTCAAACGATGCCACAAAACGGCAAGGTGACAGTAGACGGCTAAGGGGAAGAAATCCCATCCTCCACCAGAATACAGCTTTTATTTTGCCACCCATTTGGAATTGATATTTTTGTTCTCGGGTGAATCAAGAACAATTAAGGTTTTAATTAAGTTATCTATTTATTTGTGTTCTCCCAGATAATTGATTTGGATAGATAATTTCCATTCGCACTCTAGAACAACCCAACTTACGTTCAGAGTCCGAAGGTATTCTGGTCACATAGATGGCATTTCCGAAGTATCGTGTGAACAAGACTTTGGACAAATCTGATTTCTACGTTTTGATACATGGATCAGTTTCAATTTATTGATGGAAGGCTATTATTTATTGATGGAAGGTTATTGAGTGTCTTCCAAGCTAGTTAAAAATGCATTGCCAGTTATTTTCTATCAAAATAACAAAATTATTTTTATTATATTTTTATTTTAATCATTCTAAACCCATCCAAAATAGAATATTAAGGATCTTCTCGGTGCTAAACCAACAAAATGTTTCATTTCACTATTTCCACTATGTCTCTCTTGTATCTTCTCTATAGGGACTCTTCGGTGAAATTAATAACGTTAGGATAGCACAGCATACGTGTATCAATAGGGCCCCATATTGCATTATTAATCCTTATTAACCCCAAATTGAAAAAATGTTCAGTAAATATTTTCTGTATTCCAATCTTCCAGTCTACAGAGTGCTTGGAATGAAAGAAAGATAACATTGAGATGAGTAGTTCTGGTCGATTTAACCAAGGCAATCTAGACCACTTTAAAAGATATTTTTTTCAGATCATATCAGATTAAACCAACAGAACCTGATGTGGATTTGTATGGTAAAATAGGAACCTGCTTCCAGGCATGTAAACACGAGCTAGGAGGAACATTCGTGGGGAGATAATATAGATAATATATAGAGAGAGAAGACAGCAGCATTGTCCCAATAATGTTCACCAACCAGCCTTGTGGAAACTAATCAATTTGGCCCTTTATTCTATGTTATCATAGCTAGGGTGAAAGATGTAGATTGCATTAGGTTGTTTTCACTTGTGAGCTGTAGAGGCCACACTTCCCCTATTCTGTCTTATCGGCGCTCATGAGTTATCCGATTCGGCCCGTAGCGTCGATGCCCTGAGGGACTCCCCTAATGAGTCGCATCTTGTTTTAGCCCATTGTTGATTGCACCCACAAGGCCTTGCGCGAGTGGCGACACCGGAAACCAGCGCGCCGATCGATGCTCCATTTATTATTCAAGAAAATTTCAAAGGCTAGGTCCTAACAATAGGTATCAATTTTTCAATTAGAAAAGACATCCACGGACGGCCTGCCCCGTCAGAATTCTATACACCTTGGCGAATGATGGGGGGTCAAAAAGCGAATCGTTATGAAAAGGATTCCTTAGAAATACTGATCGTTTAGGTATGAGATATTTAACACCGGCCCCTTGCGTTAGACCATATTTTACCGAGGGGAACACTTTACATCGCGCAGGTAAGAGCGTGAAACAGGCAGCACACTATAAGCAGAAAACTGGCTCTCTGGAGGAAGATGGTACATGCACAGATACAGACATACGATCCACCATAATTCCATTCCCTTTTCTCCGATTGCTTCAACAATCAATATTGGTACTGATGATAAGTTATGTTAACACATTATATATCTTTTTGATAAATTCTATTTGCGTCCAGTGTCGATACATCGATATTCTCGTGAGACACACTAGAATATAGATTAATAGCATATTAATTCTCTATAAACACAAGTTGAGATTTACTCACTGTCGAATTAATACCTAATAAGCAAGGTAACCCTATTTACAGATTATATTAGCTACATAAACAGATATTAGTTTGAAATAAAACAAAGAGATACTAACAGATCTTTATATTATACACTTTAAAAACAACAAAAGAAGGAGCCTGCGTCAAAAAATAAAACTGCCATTTATGAACATGTTCTTTCGTGAAATAAGGAACCATTGAATGATAATAATAAACAGGCCAATAATACGAAACAAAGATATGCCTAGAGGTAGATACATCACCGTCCAGGGATGAGAAGGGAGCCCCAAATAACCTGAACCTAACATAGCATGCATACAGGCACGTAAAGATCATACGCGGTCGTGATCACATCTACCTGTTGGAAACACTCCCAAAAGTAAGTTGCACAACGAATGCTGCGATCCTCCTTTTTAACTATTGATCATAGAAGATGCACAAAAACCCGCCAACATGCCAAGTGGATCGATAATAATCTGATGGCCTTTTAATAATTAAGTATTTAATTTGGTCTGACTTGAACATGAACGCTAGCGAAGTGTGAGCGTAACAAAACCCACTCAATGCAAGAGGGACTTGCAAGTGGGAAGTTTGAAACGGTACATAAAAAAATAAAATGCTTCCCAAGCAAGAGAAGTACGAATAACCGAAGACTTTGTTTGTCATTGGAAGTTACACCACATCCTGGCAACATGAGCACCCCCTTCGTCCCGATCGACCTTCATGCTTGTTAATTTCATTTCCAGCTTCGGCCTTTTTGTTGCCTTTCATTCCAACACAAAGCAATGCGATGATTCTAACGGAATGCAGGGGGAAGAGGTTGAAATATTTCAGTTAATGTAAATGTCTAGGAGGGTATGGTCTAGGATCTGTTTGCGCTGAATGCTGTTTTCAAAAAGGGACGGCCTGGTTAAATGCTCCATTGCTCTATACTACTTAGACAGGCAACCAAAGAGCACTGAATGTAGAGAGGACATGGTATTGGTATATAAACAGTTGGCCTTTTGTCTGTGGGCTTTCGTGCAGCTTCTTCTTTATGGTCCTGCCATTGAATCCTTTCATGATGTGTTATTGGTTGCGGGGAGGATCGTTAGAGGGGCCATGTTACCAAGGGGGCGGGCTGAGGAGAGATGAGGAGGCGGGGGCTGCTCGATGCCATACCAAAATGAACTCAAGCCAGAGGTAATAAGAATAGTAACTCGTAATCTACTCCCAGATCAGTCCAAAACAATTTAGCCCATACAAGGAATAATTGCATGAGATCTCCCATTAGGTTGGACAAAACACTGCCTTCCTTTCCAACAACCACATTACAGTAACGAGCCAGCGTTTTTCCCTAGCAAGACGAATCTACATTACATATCGCTCGTATCCCCGGGAAATAGGTTTCCTTTACTTATACTTAAATAGGGACAATAAGAATTGAATCGCACCTACAAAAGATCCATTCCAATACATTCGCTTGGCAGGCATCCTTGTCGATTTTCATAGTAATATCAATGTCTAGGGTGGAAAAACAACCCTATCCGTCTTAAAAAGACTTCAAACAGGGTCTAGTCAATTTCCACTTCCTCTGGGTCTAGAAATTTTTCTTCATCCAGGCCCGGGTCGATTGGAATCAGAATGATTACGGCATTCAACCGACCATTAATCGAAGCACAGTGGCGTCGATAAACTTCTTTCTACCTATATGCGACCTTCCAATATCTCCCACCATGTTTATAAGCACACTTAACATAGCACAAACTTTAAAGCCTGCCTGTGCCAATTGGTGTTCCTGTGCGGGATGGGGTCTATAGCTCTTTAAAAAGACTTTACAGTTAAACAATAATAGCATTTCTACGATGATTCGCTTGCTTGGATATTGAAGAGTCGCACAACTTAGAATGCAAAAATATATGTTAAGAGGGCCGAGAAAGTATTTTTTACAAGATAGTTTCCTTAAGAAGATTTTGTTTAAAGGAATACATTCGTCATGGGATTCAATTGCATGTACATAGGCCTACATATACACGGGGAGTCATCACATATATGTGATGCATGCTTGTGCGGTCAAAACATAATAAATTATTCAGTTAGCTGATACAATTATATCTTAGATCATTGGATATTTGGTCCATTGAGAATAGAATAAATAAGAAATAAACGATTTTCCCCCACTCACATAAACAACTTCATATCAGGAAAAGTTCGAACTATATTTATTTCACCAAAAGTATCTCAAACGTACACATCTAGGAATCCACTCTCAAAGCAGAATTGTTTATTGGCCTCCCATCGGAATTCCTCCCACTAGAGAGACTAGTATATAAGAGATATCACTTCTAATACTTGCATTCCATGATAGATCTAGGTTTATTGTATCCCCGGACAGTCTCATTCGTACTTTTTCATCGGAATACTATAATTACATTCGTGCGCAAGTTTTAAAAACTCGATTCGGCGCCATAGCCGATACCATAGCGGCTTCATACATCGCAGGGCGGAACTTCCACAATGGGAAAGAAGTATAAGCACCGGCGTTCATTTCTTTACCCCTAGACAGAGATAAGCCTGTATTATTGGCTCAGGTTGTAACTAGAATGATAACAACCGGACAGGGTCCTTCTCCCTATCAAGTGTGCAATTCTCCAGCCACTAAATTGGATAAAGGATAGCATCAGTTCTCTCGCAGAAGTAGTTCGCCAGTAGGACTACCTTTCAGAAAGTGTGATTTATGGTTTGCAAGATCCTATTTCAACTGGGTACAATAAACCTAGATTCCCAAATACATTTGTTAGTTTCAAGTAATTCGAATAATATTTTAGTATTGTTCGGGTCGCCATCGATGTCATGATGGAGTAATATTACAATATAATCTCTTTAAAGCAATTTATTTCATTTAATAATATCGCGCTATTCAATAACGCTTCAATTAATATCTTATAAAGGATGGCCAAATAAGCAAAATTAATGATTCATAGCGATTATATTTCGCATAAACAATGACAACTATAGAGATATGAGACGAAAAGGTCATCGAAAGCATGACATTTTAAGTGGATTTGTTCGTGAAGTGAGGCTCAATTAAAATCTTTTTGTTTATCCGAAGCAGCTCGCCAGTCAAGCATTCACCTGACTTATTCCAGATCGTTTTACTTGGACCAATTACTCCCATTCTATCGCATACTGGAGACACTCTGGTCGCCATGGTAATGGCATATAGCATCTCCCCTGGAGGCAAACTCCTTCAGGTGAGAACTATACTTTTAATAAGGTCTAGAAACTTTGAGTACCACATCTCCGCAGGGGTCTTGTTATAGGAGATTCAATTCGGTATGTACATAGAGATATCCCATTACATGGCCTCAGGAAACGGGTTAATCATCATCAGAAGATCCTGTCGTTACCATAGATTGCCATAGATACGTTCCTAATCTCAAACTAATCATTTATACTTTCCTTAAAATATCTATTTTTTCTAGAACCGGATATTCCAAGAAGTGAAATGGCAGTGAAATGAAGGAAAGAGGTGAGAAACTTTTAAGATTGAATGGACGGAGCTCCAGGGATTTATTTAAAATTGCGCACAAACTTGTGGTCGAATTGCAGTAAGTTACACAATAAGTAAGTTGAGCTAGTTTTTTCCCAGGCCCCCGCTCAAGGAGTGCATGTATTATCTTACCTGTCATTCAATCAGAAATAAAAATATAATTGGAACCGCGAAATTCACGGGTGATTTCGGAGGGATTTCTTTTGAATATGAACTAATTTCACATAATTATTACAGTAGGCTATTATTTCATCACTCACTTGTAAATACAAAAGTATTTTTCGCCGCGCTTGTACAACAGTGGTCTAAGCACTCACTATTCACATAGTTCACATATTGCATAAATGGGAACCTTGCAAGTAATGGCACATCTCTATCATGGCCACACTCAAATGGAATCTCTCATTGCCCACGGCAACATAAGGACCCTTCATATTTCGCAATGCAAATCATTATGAACACACAGTAGCCGATACAAGAATAACCTCTATCGATAAATAAAGCACAATTATCTTCAATTAATTATCTTCCTATATATTCCTTTTATAATATCTTTCATGAATAACTAAAGTTGTTTCTCTTGTGTAAGATATAAGATCGTGTCTCGCTTCATTTTGTATTATTATCTTTTGATTATTGTATCTAGGGTTAACTGAGAACAGCATCTGCATGTGGTGTAATATTAAGACTGAATAAAACACATTTAGAACTAAAAAAAAATATCCCCTTATTCATATAGCTACCAATTATACAACCTGGATAGAGAGACCTCTTCTGAAAAAAGAGAGACAAGACCTTTATAGTAGCCCAACTTGTGAATGGGTGGGTGGGCTATTTCATGCCGGGGACCTGTGTTGCCTGTCAGATCTGCCTATGGCATCTCCAGGGTAAAACAGTTTCATTTCCTGTCTGTCAGCCAGTTCTATGCGATATGCTGCCAATTTGTAACTTGACCACACTTCCTGCGCATGTGTAAAAAGCAGGCCCTCTGCTCAATGCGGCTGTTGCAGTGAGACAAAATCATGCGGGTCCACCGAGAACTGCTATAAAAACTAGTCTATACACTGCGAGTAAATTCCTCTCATCGAGTTACATCACGAGACGGCTTTCAAGAGTTCTTGGACAAACGGACTTGGAACTGGGAGAGCAATTCTATAATCATTCCATCCGAGCTCGAAGCCTTGTGGAGGATTATGTCGGATTTGTGAGGAGAGATATGTATAGATAGACATCACTTGTTTCAAATTTGAATAAATATCTTGAGAGAAATAACAGAAAAACTCAATAATGTTAAAATATATTGCCCGTTTTTTTGTGCAAAGTTATTGCAAAGTTTTCCATTATGAATCAATACCGAAGGGCAATAAGGTAATTCGTGGAAAAACACAACACACCGCACCAGGAAGGTGTTCTATGGGGGTTAACACAAAGAGAGTGCCTGATCACTTGTAGGCCATATCGTGTCGGCCAATAGCCCTGGTCGCTCAGCACATCTCCTCGATTATTCACACGCTAAATAAAAACACTGAAAGCCTGGGACTCTTTGCAGCGAGGGACGAAATACAACTAGATGTGGCACTTTCATATACCACCCTTCCACAATTAAAATCTACGAGCCCAGCGTGCCTGATACCGTGAATAATTGAACTGTTCTATTGACCCGCAGGCTTTGTCGGGAAACAACTGGCGTGAAAGGCCATTAACGCAACAACACAAGGTCGTGACTGGGCACGAAGAATGGCACCTAGGCTGACCGGTTACACCAAGAGTACATGGCCGGTGTGAGGAGAGCTGTCAGACCGGTCTTACCCACGGAGTGCTTTGGCGCCCGCCCCAAACCACACTTTTTCCATACTACTCGATCGAAAGCATGCACGCATGCAAAAACTTTTCATGGTATGGCGGCGGAGCGAGTGGATCATCCGTTTTTGAAACCCTCCCAAACTGACGTACACCAGAGAGATGAAAGTAACTCAATTTTTTGTTTACAACTTGCCAATTTTCAACTATTTTCGATCGTTTCTTCGTGGTAATGGTAGACAAAGCAATGATAACATTTCGCATGTAATCTTGGATTAAGAAGAGCCGAGAGACTATACCTGTCTCTAGTGCCAATAAATGCTGTCGATAGCGCATTGGATTTATTATACTCACACACGGCGCGATCTCTATAATAATTTATCGCCACAATATCCAGGCGTCTAGCACCACTAAAAGCGAACAATAGAACATCGCTCTCATATCGCGCCAAGGGATCATAAACCAGCTTTGTTTAAGCTGAGAACTTTTTTGAAAGAGACCTTAAAACTTTGGCTTTATAAAGGAGAGTCTTGGGAACTTAATGGAACCGAGAGAGGGGAACCTTTAGCCTCGGGCGTCCGTGTCTCCCTTCCCTCCATTCCACATATCTGTATTATGTTCCCCAGCAGCATGTACCTAGCGTCTGAGCGTTTTCCTCCAAGGCAATCCATCAGAGAATCTGTCCTCTAGGTGATGTTTCTTAACGTGCAACTTGCACCAATCAATTGAGTAAAAAACACTCAGACACATGCTATTCCTGGCCACAAGAAACAGTGCCTCCTTAGACATCAGTTTTCCAGTGCGTTTAGAGTGCTAATAAACTTTGAGACAAAACGTTGGATTAATTACAATCAGGTTCATTTTTAAGGGCGCAAATTAAAGGGATTTTCTACAAATACATCAAGAGCGCCTCTAGATAGAAGCAGACGTAGGCCTATATTATATATACACATATGGGCGAAGTCGCCTGAAAATGTACAATTCGCCATGGGCAATCCTCTCAAATAACTCTAATATGAAACAAAGATGAGGTTCGAAACTCGGTTCAACATAAGCAAATATATTTCTGGTATCGACGCAATTCAAAATAAACTCAGATAAACGTTGTATTTATCATTTTCCAGCCTTATTTAGCAGAATTTACTAAATGTGTATAGAGCTGGCGATTGTACATTTTCTGACGACTTTACCCATATGCGCTTACTTGCGGTTCACACTTTTGTAATGTGTTGCTCCAGTTTCTGTTTGTTGAATCTATGAGGTGAAAAATGAAATTTACAATGAAAAAAAAAGAATAATTCAATGACAGACAAGCGGCTGGACACCCAGGGCTCACTGTGCTAAATCACTCTAATCCATCTTCAAAAGCTACCCACACTTTAGCCACTGAGTGTCTATAGGTTTTGAAGCCGGACCCATTTATTGGGAAATCTGTCCATTGGGGAACGCAGACTCCCTACAGAGTCTGTGGAGCCTATTTACCCAAATGTTCAGGTCTTCCCCTCGCTTGGCTTCTATTTACACCTTACTGTGCCCATTCGCCAACAAATGATCCTTGGTTAGAATAGGTGGCTGCGCATTGCAGTGGAAAATAAGCGGTGATGCGAGAGCCATATACGAAGTGCATGGTGCAGCGGTATTCGGTCCTTCTCACACGTTTGTCAATGGTGAAGCCAAGCGCAACCGCTAAATTGGTATAATTATGATTATTCCGCCCAACCCTCAGGACAATAGAGCCTCCCAGTGATGGGCCTGAATCGGAGACTGCCCCCATCTTCAAATCTGTAGTTACCTGCCCATTGATTTCCGATAATGTATCGCAGCCATACAATCGCGTGGAGCGAGGGAACACACAGGGAAGGAATGAAAGCGATGAATAACAATTTGACGACAATCTGGCAAACTCTAATTCACATCAATCCTATGATTTGCAAACACATAATGATGTTCCCCGTGGGCTGTTCACACCTTTCAATGACGCACCGGGTAATATGGAGGCATTCAGCCGGTATTAAATAATGTCTCCACCACCCTAATATGGACATTACATGAGAGGAGGGAGAGAGAGAGTGTAGAAGCTTCATCCCTTAGAACTCCCAACTACGATATGTATAGCTAGTTACTCAAACGTGACCGCATTGAGATACTTTCAAAGGTATGCACATCTTATAATGATAACAATTATTCTGTTAATGATGCAGATTTGGTGTAAACGCTGTAATTTCCATGTTCAATCTATCTAGAAACATCCTGCACGGATCTTTATGAGCGAAAAGCTTTAGAGAGATCTTCGGATGTCGCCAAATGCCCTTTCCGATAATGTTATTTTTGTTATTGTTTGCGAGATACAAACGTCATTTCAAAGGATATTTCGATGCGAAATCCAGTAATCCGACACGTAAAACCCCTGTAAGATATTTGACAAGCTTGATCGTGTTTCTGATAAGAAATTAAAATGTGCTCAGAGTTAAACGGGGCACTAACAAAAAACAAGGTATCGGACTTTGTGAAGCTCCTTCTTGGCCGGGAGCGTCCGATAACGTTTACAATGTGTCAAGTACGTTCTACATTCCATAAATGTAATTGAGGACTGTTATCGGAATCTTTGTTTCCGACAAGTTGGCAGCGCAGAGGAAACCGATCCTGAAAAGCTGTGTATTCGGAACAATTCAGTTATTTGGGCAACAAAAATCTAAAATAAGAAACTAAAAACAGGGCTAGCAACCAATGCATAAAATCTGTTTGCCAAAACTTTGGAGGATTTGGAGGATTCTTTTCACATCGAGCTATATAATACATAATGTCGCTCGGATACTCTTATACAGAAAAACGTTCTGTTGGTTCAGTAGAAGCTTTAATCCCTTCATTTTGTTTTTACCCGCATGGGCATACGAAGCCACCATGCATCCACTATGCTAGAATATTCAAAATTATTCCCTTAATCAATGAATTCAGAATAATCTCCTCATTGATTGTGAATACCTAAGCCAGCCCAATCGTAGGATAAAGCACTGATATCATCTTTATTCCTGTTCTCATGTTATGTCTCTACCACATGCTAAGTGGGCTACTCCATCATAGTAGAATCATACTCCCCAGATCCATGCATGTACATTCATTTTCCACGATGGTCCGATTGCATGTTGGGGGGCTATCTGACACGTTCAAAATGCGATCCCAGAGGGGAAAATACCACTGTGCTATTAGGAAGCTTATTGTTGGGCTATGCTGTCTGTAAGCTATACTCCAGCAACACAACATCTACGTACTGGTCTCTATTTTGGTCCTATAGTTTTATTAAGACTAACCTTGGGTTTATGGGGCCATCCCCCGACCCTCCGCAAATACATATATTTTCATATAACAAAGGCGGCCCAGCGCTAAGAAGATATGGTTATTATGAACCCCATTTGATCAATCATTTCTATAGGCGCACTATATAGTGTAATGGATGGGAGATCGAGCTTCCAATAATCAACTAAAATTGGACAAACTTTAAGAATGACGAGGCACTATACCAGGCGTGCCACACAGCCACATATTCAGTCGCGATCAACAAGATTCTAACGGGGCGTCTAATTCATCATGTGCGGCCCTTGAATGAGTCCCCTGATTTGAACGAGCTTCGCATGACAGGCTCTAATATAAAGGAGAGATCATACATTAGTTGGCGAGAAAAATGTTTTTAACATAATCAATAAATATGCACCAAGCCTTTCTATGGTAAAAGTGGACAAATGAAGTAAGTCATTAGAGTGCTGAAGGTGAATAAACCAGACGTGTATGAGTCATTAGAAGAATCTTGATTTCCTTTTCGGGATAAAGGTATTGTGGGCACCTGTCTCAAGGCAGTGTCTAATTTAAGGTATAAAGATATAAGAAAATGGAATTGCTTAGAACGAGTAGGAGGTGTGAGGTGTTCTACTATGATATTATAACTCGAGCGCTCCAGACAGTAATAAATGGTCCAATCATAGAGAGATAGACCTGTCTAGGCTCACAGCTTCTCAGATCAGATAAGAATGCGTTAATGGTTTTCTCAGCCCGGGAATATGCGTCATAATAGGACTAACATGGCATTTTGCGGTTTGGAGCGAGAGGCTTTCCCTCAGTTTGAAGGGACTCTCTCAACTTAGATCCTAGACTGAGACATTTTTCATACCAGAACCTACGGCTGAGGCCTACATGTAACGAAATATGTGATCCATGTATTGGTAAGCCATATAGATACGAACTTCACTCGTTTCAACATGACGCATATATAACCCAATATATAGCCTGTTTAGCCCTCAGATATAAGCGACAGAGACAATCCAATCCATACCATTTATACTGCGGGATTGAGTAAATTCACATAAACAAATCGCTATTTCCCCAACTGGCATATTACGTCTCAGAAGGCACCCACACACGACATGGCTCGGATCATCAGACAATGTACAATTTGCAACTCTGCACTTTAAATAAAGTCTCACAATTCGGCTGGAAAGTGATAAACACTTAGTTATATCTGAGCATATTTAGTGCTGCGTTGAATCAAGATATCTGTTCGGTTATGTTAAAGTGTATTTTAAACCAAATTTTCATCTTAGATCTGGGACATTTGAGAGGATTGGTGAAGGGGAATTGTACATTTTCTGACTACTTCACCCACATAGCCATGGCCGGCCAAGCTATATTGGATATTTTTTTCCCTGTAATATCTTCTTCGTCAACCCAAAGCGCGAGTTGGCGCAGGAAAAGATGGAGTCTGTGCCACTTACCAGCGACGCTATTACAATGTCAAATATTTATTCAAATCATGGCCTATAATTGCCCAGGGATATGTCCGCATCCCATGTTTACATATGAGGTAATGTTTTGCCCAATACAAATAACGATTTCATACGCGGCCGTCGAAGTACTTCTTTGTCTTAGAAAATGCATTTGAAATGAAAAGGCACTCACTATATCAGATATATAGAGCGGTTGAAATGATAGAAAACTAATTTCATTGAAGTTATAGGGAAGAGAACGAGCCTTTAGGAGATCTAAGGGATTGAAGAGTAGAGGAAGACTCGAGAATACGCAATGCTATAGAAGCTCGGATGGACGGGCGGATTTCATATAATTAATGCTAGATTCATTCAATCTTGACGTTCTTTATAATCTAATCTTGGAGGGAGATAAGTTAAATATTCCTTGTGGGATGCCTGATGCAGGCTCCATGGGACTTTTGGAACTTTATCTCATATATTGAGTTACAATCCTGCTTTTCATGCCGAATACTTTAGACTCTTCTGAAATATATTCGAAGAAAGAGGGATATATCTTTGTCTCAAGGTATCTTGATTTTGAAGCGTGGGAAAGCATTTTTCACACATGCCATAGTCACAATACATATTATGGCAATCAGAGGCGATATCTATCATGGGCTTTGGCCCCAATCCGTTCATCAAAACTGATTTGGGGAAAAAATGACATTCAATTCTCCAATTAAATGCCTGCATAGCTGGCAGAGTGGAAATACGCCCTGGACGCATGCGCAATTAGCGACGGATATTCTAAGATTAAGGAATGGCGAACATCAGTTTCTTTTTCGACACCCGATAGATATGAAATTCCTGGTTTAGTAATGCAAGGTTGTTTGGAGGCAAAATTTAAAGACGCTTCAAACCGAACTAATAAACACATTGGACGAATTAACAGGCTGTGCATTAAGAGATGAAGTTATTCTAAAGTTAACGCAACTGTAAGTGTCGGATAAATTGACGAAATTATGATTTTATTCTACGAATTTAGTATCTGTGATTCTGAAAACCTCCTGACCGTGAGAAGATTATAAATAGATAATGGGTCAGCTCGTCAGAAAATGTACAATTGGCAGCGCTACACATTTCTGCTAAATTAGGCTGAAAAAACAATGATTCGTTGATACCAAAAATCTGTTTGGTTGTGTTGAACTGTGTTTTATACCACATTTTTGTTCTATATTGAGGTTACTTTAGAGGTTTGCAGAAGGCGAATTTTACATTTTTAGGCGACGGTACCCATATAACCTAGATGGGACAAGTACTCGCCCTCTCATTAAACTAATTTTTATTCAAAACTGGTTAAATCGACTTTGCTAAGTAAAATATCTGAACACCTTGCACTGAATATGAATCACTTAGAGCTTGAAAAGGTTTTAGGCTCATGACAAGGTATAAAACCAAGGCATTAAGGCTGCGGCAACGACGGAGTACGAAGAAAGTTGATCATGAATTCCCCTGGGCCTTATCGACACCCTACCTGTAGTTGCTAAGGCCTTTCATTAGCTATAAAACACTCGCCTTGAACACATTTATCTTTACTGACAGTAGAAGCGCGGGGCGAGTTTGTCAGTGTGGAGTATAATTTGGCCATTTCTTAGTTCTCGCATCGCCCGCAAGGTTTTATACCGATGTAGCCCGGACGTCCCATCATGCCATCGTTTCCTCGTCTGCGTGCGCATACACGTTTTATCAGCATGCTCGGATGGCGTGGAGAGAGAGCTAAGGCTGCGGTGATGACCGGGTTTTAGATCCCCTTTCCTAGCATCTCTCTTCTCGTGAGGTAATCCAGAGCCTGCGTCTCGATCCCCACCCTCCCCTCAATCATTCCCCTCAACCCCCTCATCATCCTCACACATTTATCCCGACTTATTCCAGCCGGACTTATTCCAGTAGCGAGGCGTCTCATAAAAGAGGGGACTCCTGAGGAGGAGACGGGGTGGATGTTAATAGCAGTGGTAGTTTGAGATCCTCTGAAGAAGTCTGCTTCAGGTTGCTGAGTGAAAAGAAATGTTCCTCAGCAGTTGTCATTAGACATTTTTCCATCTATCAACTCCTCATAAGCTGCCCCTGATTTAGGCGCGCGCGAGTAACTAAATATCTACTATTACGGAGTCAAGTTTGGGTTGTGAAGACTCAATGACATTGGACAAAGCTGCGGATAGTAGCACTTGGGGAGAACATCTATGGTTCTAAGAGAGATGAATGCATGAACAGTGTGATGATTCACACTCTACCCAAAGTCCAATATCCATCACTCACGTTAGGGTAGCTCGTCCGAGTAAGGTGGCTAAAGCCCCGACAGAGCCCCGTCAGAACTGATGTTCTCGGAGTCTAACATTTCCAGCATATCTTTACATATCCTATATATAAATAACACACAGAGCAATTCCACCGACGGCTGTACACACATAATGGTGCCCTCAAAGCCTTACTTCCAGCGATTGTTCAGCAAATCATGTAGCAAGATCATAATGAAAAGAAACTTAAAGAGAGAAATCACATTGAGTCACCTGAGTCACCTGGAAGGAGGAAAAATTCTTATGTCGTCATGCAAATCTGTGGTACAAGTGTCAAAACACGAAGGAGCTACAGCGCTCATTATTTTATCTGGCAGAACTACCGGCAGTTATTTCCTCCCTTCCCTCCTACAACCTTCTCACTCCCCCTCTCCTCAACCGCTTGCTCTAGTTCTTTTAACCCCTAACTAACCACAAGTACTTGCTTTCTGTACAATCGTGACAATTCACAGATTAACGCCCGGATGGCCATTCAATCAACGCTGTGACAGTTATTAGCAAATATGCCACTAATTAATGGCCACTAATGACACTGAGCGATTGCCAGAAAGGGTCGTGGACGGTTTGGCAAGGGGGAGTGGGGTTTTATCATGACGCTTTGAACACCAGTCCTCGGTCAAACAGTCCCTGTGCACCTGCTATGTTCAATTGTTTTGTTTCTCTTTTTTTGCTCTCTCCCGCCGCCTCTCTCTCTATCTCCTCTCACTTCCCCTGTCTCTCCCTCTCTATCTCCTCTCCCCTCTCTATATTTTTCTATCACCTCTCTCCCTCCCTATTTCTCTCTCCCTCTCTCTCCTCTCTCTCAGACACACACACACTCTCCTGTATCCTACACTAACTCCACTGGCACAATCCCCCATCCCCGGGTACTACTTTCATGCAGTGCAAAGTACTAAGAGAGAATTAGAAACTAGTTCTTCCCCCCAACTGACGTCCTACACAAATGTGACATTTGCAGGGCAGAGTACTCCAATCTGGCACTTCAGTATGAACAAATCTAGCCACTCATATCATGTGTCTTTTTCCAGAGCACTTGGGGAAATGGCGGATGGCGATGCACACATTGCATCGCTCGGATGGCACAGGTTGCCAAGAGAGCCATTGATCCACACGTTCTAACGCCTCGCACTTTTTTTTACTCGCTGGCTTCCCAGATGTAGCGATCATTTGAGTCTATTGCCTTGACTTTGCCCAGCACAAAATAACTTAAAGCAACATTAATGCATATTCTAATGAGGCACGCAAAGTCGTGTATATAGTGTGTTTAGACAATTCCAAATAGAATAGAATTAATAATTAATTGGATAGGATAAATTAAAGTTACTGGTAAAAAATTAATTATAGATAATGGATGATCGACACAGTTATGAATGTTCGTCGGAAGCAGATTTTCACACCCTTCAACTTAAACAAATTATGAGAAGAAACAATAGGTGTAGCTGGTAATCCTATTGATCATAAAATGATAAATCCTCAACCAAAAGAAGATAAATCCTTATAGCATTAAAACAAATGGGTGAAGAGAGATTTTTTTAATCGAAGCAATACCAAACTCAGATATTTATAGTATGAATAAATATAGTTTTTCTGCCTAATTACTAGAATCTACTTGTAGAGCTGCCAGTTGTACATATCCTGACAACATGACCCATATATTATATACTTAAAACATTATTGATATATCAAGTATTACGTTTTATGGTAATACCTCAGACTATAAATGTTTCTCTCTGGAGTAAAGCAAGCAATCTATCCATGATTGTGTACATTGGTTCTAGAATTGATGTCTGAAACGGTTTTGCCCAACTCACTAGGACCCGCCACTTGAGCACGAAGGCAAAGCATGCTCGTCATACTGGATTTCAATGGAACTAAGACCATCGTATTCTGGCCGCACCCTGGCTACTTCATAAAGCATGCATTAGGTCTAGGACGGCTCAGTACCTTCCTTACCAAACCACATCAGAATGATAATGAGCCACAAATGTCTTCCTACCCTATTATTTTGGACCACTGAAAGATAAGCTATTACTTTCCTTCTTTCAGTAGCATTAGGCGATACTCTCAATTTCATCCCATCATAGGATTGGAAAGCCTTGCTGCCAAAGTGTTTATGTTGCGCAGAAGCGGTCGTCGAACGTGCAAACGACTATGAAAGTTGTGTAATGGGTAATAAGAACTTGTGAAATACTTGATCTGTTTTAGCTTTCTATATATTAGAAAGCAGGATGAATGACTGGTGTCAAGGGAGGAAAAGATTTGCATAGTAGTTGAAATACTTAGAGGGAACCACAAATATAGAGAGGTGAGTAGTACAGAGAAATGATACAGTGCAGCGGGGGACATTAAAAGGAGACTTGCTCCATTTAGGCCTTATTAAGTTACCGAACAGACCTAACCATGTTTATTGGACTAAAGTAACTCACCCTATTCTCAATTCAGGAGGAATAGGTTAATGGGGTTTATAGAGGTCCATTAACACTTTGGATACAAATGGCTTGCATACTGAGCGTTGAGGAAACTATTAGTGAAGACTTTAGCATTTATAAATGCGTATATATGAGATAAAGGGAATTCTGGATGGATGGGATGCTGTTCTCGAACGATCTTACTTCTTGGGTATAGAATGAGGTCTGCTTGAGAGGCGAAAGTTTTAGGACTTCATTCATAGGCCTTTCCCTTAATTTTCAAGTGGAAGATATGGTAAGGGATAAAATGCCAACATGCAATGAATATATGATCCATCAAAATATTTACTCCGGTATATTGGTATTATTAGGGCAGTAGTCCCATCAGCTCATCACAATACGTCACATTTATAAATATTTATATAAAATACTCTGAATACGTCCACGAATACTGTTACTAAAAGGAAAAGGGAAAGAGGGAAGTGGGAGTTCAAAAGAAAGATGTTTAAAGTTGCATTCTCAGCTATTACGAAAAGGAGAAATCCTTATAATTTACTCATTTACGAGCGGCCATGAGCGATATTAAGTGAAACCACGGCAGCAAAGGATTTCGGCGGCCCGCCCATATAAACGTGGACATTATGAAGCCCTGGCGCAAAAACAAGAGGATGAATTCCTCCAAAATTGTGGTCAAATTAATTGCAGATGAAAAGGACAACAATGGAGCAATAAGGAGAAAATCCTTGGTTTTTGATCGATGTTAGCCGCGAGAAAGCAGCTTTAAGATTGGGTTAGATCCCTTGCCAACCTACTCCAATCTAAATCCCAAGTCCTTGAACGTCTCAAGATAAAACCTTTCTTTATTCACCAGTGATTGGTCAGACAGGTGCAATGACCTTGTGGGAGTGGGCTGCAATCATTCCAGTACACCAGGATAATTTCTAGCTTCTTTTAATATCGTTTCCCTGATCAGAAGTAGGGTTAGGTTACGAGCACCGACTGTCAGCGCATTTCAAGCCATGAATCCGAATGAGGAGAGTACATCAAAGAGTAATCAAGGGCACCTCCGAGCAATCAGGCTCGTATTTAAGCCCAATACAGTAAGTATTCGTAGCCTGCCTACAATAAGGTAAAGTACTTATAGACGGTGCTGTACAATAGACCTTACGCCCACTGGGAATATATTAAGTTGCCAATCTAAATTTAGCTCTCTTCAGCCGTGGACACACACATCCGATTTGGCTCCCGATTGTCCCTCGATTTTTTGGTCTTCCAATGAATCCTAGGATTTCATTTCCAATTCTGGTTGATGTTATTTCAAAAAGATAAACCAGGACTTGAAATGAAATCATAGGATTTATCGGGAGACCAAAATCGGGGGGGGGGTGCGATCGGGAGTCAAATCGGCTGTGTGTGTCCACGGCTTTTAGCTAACCAACATGTGTAGGGGTAAGAACATTGTCATGAGGTCTTCTTAAATCTAGAGTGTTGTTTTGATTTCAAATATTTCATATTTACAGCTACGGTATATAAGCTGCAGTGGAATTTCCAAAATGACACAGAGAATAAGGACTATTTCTTGAGACCACATGTCTAAAACCCAGGGGGGGGGGCATAATGAAAATTTCCTCAGTAAACTTAAACAAATCATGTCCATCAGGAAATCTGTTTACCTCTTGAAAGAGCTGGCGGCCATTTCAGAATTAGGGAGGAACTGTGGCAATTTCCTTAGGAGAGAAACATCTAGGGGTGCAATACAAGGGGGAGCATTGCAGGGGTAATGGCCATCAGCTCCCCCCCCCCCCCCCCCACCACCACCACCACCACTCCCTTTAGCTCCTCCTAGCCTCTTACCAGTTCAATTCAAGTCATGGCGCATTACCAACGTGTCCTGAGCACAGCTCGTCCCACACCTGACCCGACTGGGAGACCTCTCCAGGAGAATCCTATCCTTGCATCTCTTCATCGCAATCCTCTCTCTCCCTCTCTCCCTTTCTCTCTCTCTCTCGTTCGTTCAATGTCAGGCCCCACCCCTCTCCCTCCTTTCTCTTACCCCCTTCACATCCCCTAGCCATCCACTCATACAGTCCCTCTCAGTGTTTTCTATCTCCTATCACTCCCACAGAGCTGTCTTCCCTTACCTTGGCTACCATTCCCTCCCAACACATTTTGTATTTGTCTCGGTCCAAGGTTCAATTTAATTCTGTTAAGTGCGAGTCGGTCTGTGGATGGCCTGGTTTTAGTTTGCCTCCCAACAAAAATGCTGCGATTGGGAAAAGCTGATATAAAATGGTGATACTGAGCAGTACACAAAGTAGCAACTATCCACTTTAATGTTCTCAGACTGTAACGCATTAGACCTGGCCAAAGGAGAACAGACTCCTTTATAGCTAACACACATTTATACGTACATTATTCATGTAGAAATCTGTGTGTAGCGCAAGGAAATCATAAAAAGAATTGAAGCGTGATGATATAACCTTACAATTCCCTACAAATAGCCGAGGCATCAACACAGTCTCTGACGTTCTTAAAAGACTTGAAATATTTGGTGGAATTTTCCAGGCAAAAACACTATCGCTTTTTTAGCTATTCAACCAGTTTCCTTTTCTCAGAAGCACATATGTGATGTGTCACAGGAAAATGTGTCTTAAGTCGCAAGAGATTTTTTTTTATTATTATTACTATTACGGCCAACAATTTACAGATATATCAAAAACGCACATCAACCATGTTGATTAATTTTGAGATTCCATCGGTTTTTAAAAGATGGGATTAGGTGGATTCCAACGATTGTAACCTTTGGCATATTTATTAAGTACTTGTATATATATCCTTGTATTTTTGAAAACATATTTCCTGATACATCTGGATGGACAATTACGAGTAAAGTAATAAAATATACGGTACTCACTTAAAATAACCCATAGCATGAGAAACGCAGAAAATATTAAATATACAGTCCTGAAATTTGATACATGAATTTATACGAGGAATAGCAGCAAACACCCCAAAAATCAAAACATTCCTACGACCAGTTCTCGCGAAAAAAAAACCTTTGACAAATATCACTTTTGCGACTTTAGACCCATTTCTCTGTGACACATCACATTATGAGAATACATAGACCTACGCATCATTCGTGATATATACATCTCACATTTTTCTCAGTGGTCAATCGAGAAAGGCACGCCTCATTACCTGCCCGGCATGATGCATGGAGATATTCTATTGGGGAGATAACTCAAACATCCCCGCTGACATCTTGAAATTGTGAGGAATGGGGAAAAGCTTTTAGGGGGAGAGCACTCCTGGGTCAAATTGTCGACGGGTTCAACCTTTGATGGGGGAAAAGTCTTGTTAACAGAGATCTTTGACGGAGCATTGCCCAACACCTAAGAGTGTGAGTCATGCCAAAATCGAGCTCTCCAAACCTCTGTGCAGCTCATTAATGTCGACCTAAACTTTCCTGACTCTTTGAGAAACACATCCATCGCTTTTCCAATGCAGGGGAAAGTCTGTAAACAATATAACGAGAACTATCTCTCCCTTCTAGAAGAGATATCTATAAAGATGGTGTTTCTACAATTGCTTCCAATTTAGCTACAACCTGAAATGGACAATGAATGTTCTACATTCATGGAATTCATAAATTCATAATTCACTGTTTTCTGAATATTGCTCCTTAAGTCATTCTGAAGATACCTCTCTCAGAGGAAAAGGGTAGAATGACATGCTATTTGATAGCAATTGTATTATATGCATGTATTATAGACAATACTCTTGAAAAAATGGCCGAAAGCATAATGCAAATATGCACTACTCTCCCTTAATGGGTTAATGTGTCTATGGTTGCCAATGTTTCTGTCTGCCCCAGGTTTATAACAACAAAGAGTACAGACTATGCTTGAAAAAGATCGTGGAAAGAATTGTTATATGTATATATACACCCGAAGATCCATTTCCTAGTGTTTAGCCTAGTTTAGGGGCTCTTGCAGGTTTTCGGTTTTCTGGTTCAAGTTTTCGTCCCCAGACTATAAGAAGGAAGCACATTAACGCCTTGATTATAAACGCCTACCCCCCTCTTCAGGTCTGCATATGTTTTAACATTTTCCAGGCTAATAGGAATGTCTTTTTGCTCAGCGCCGCCGCCATGTGCTCAAAGCATGTGACAGCATGTGATTTACACATGTTTCCTCATGCAAAACCAACAATACAAACTGGGAGATCCAAACGCCTAGGCGGTATGAACAGCCTGGTCTTTCTCGACGAGCAGATGTAATATCTAAGTGCTGGAACACGTTCCAAACAAACTGTGTATGCTGGCAGTTTTTCTAGTCGCCTCGCACAGAGGGTGTGTGCGCAGAATGTAATAAAGAAGCTATTGTCTCGCCAGAAAAGCACTCACTTCAGTCAAAGCCACTTGAAAGAAATAACTTCAGATGCAATCTGGCGATGATCGCAACTCTTGCAACTTTTACTTCTTCATCAAATTAAATGAGGCAAGGCGAATAACAAACTCATTGGCTTAGCTATGTGAAACTCTTTTGTGCGCTTTAGGCTTCTGACTCAATCATTCTCATGCATGAACTTACAGACTTTACACAAATGAAATATGGGAGAGACTCACACCAAGGCAGAACTAGGAAAAGGAACAAGAGCTGTATATGTGTGTGTGTGTGGGGGGGGGGGGGATTGAGAATAAACCCAAATGTATTATGGATTGTAATTTGAGTCGCCTCAGACAAAATCGGAGCAAGATCGCCCAGGATGTTATAATAGATGATGCGGAATTTCTGGTCAAAAGAGGTGACAATTTTCCTCTGTAGCAGTCAGGATGAGACAGCATCACTGGAGGACAGATATTTCACTTCATTTTCCCCATTTAGAGGATTCTACTGATTCGAATCGTCAAGAATGAGGCGGAATCATATTGCCTCAAAAGACAGTTACGAGCAGTAACGCTAACCGATTTCTTAGTTCCACGCGTATCTCGTTGCCTCAGGGAATTATTTGATAAGGAAAATCTTTATGTGAGGACAAATAAAACATTTTAGAAATTGTAAGGATTATTTTCTATGCCACTTTGGAAGAATAAATTTATCAATACTCCTCTGCTTTTATATGTTTATACAAAGATTTTAAGTCGAATCGGCCAAGAGAAAATGGCCGCCAATGTGCAACAATAATTTAGTGAATATTTGTATGCATGTATGTATATACATGGATATATATATGTGTGTGTACATGTACATGCAGATGAGGAAGATCAGATGCATAGAACTATACGATCGCATTGTTCGCATAGAGCTGGGTTACCTTTAACTGTTCCAGCTTGTGATGATTCCCTCCCAAAGTGGATCAAGTAACATCAAGCCTCAAGGTTGATACTTACTGAGGAGTCGCTAGGGACAAGTTCCTTCACTGTGGTGGAATATGCACAGACACAAGATTATCCTCGAGTCTAAAAAGGTAGTCAAGCCATTAGCTGCGTTTTCGCTTGTGGGCAGCAATACAGTGACTCTCTGTTACATTTCTGTCTTTTGTGACACAATTTCCAGCATCCCGTTTCTAACCCGGACTGCTGCCATTGTTTGTGGCAAAACCTGTCAGGAGAAGACGTATAGGTTCCCAACAGGGCCGGGGCCTTTTTGGGGGCGATAGGGCATGCTATTGAACACAATTTCTGGTTCAAGTCACGGCGAAAACCTTGCAACCTGGATGAAGACAAATCGAGGTTTGGGGGCGAGAGAAACTCTTGTATGGCGCTTGGTTCAATGCCTCCAGGGACCCAATGAGCATTGAATGTAATATTCAGGGGAGTTCAGTGCTATCATAGCCATATTCCTTCCTATAACTATCACTGTTGTTAAAGCGTTTCCCTTTCTCGTCCCGTTTGCCTTATTCTCTTGAGGAATGCAGCTTTGCTGAAGCAAGAGAACAGCTAGAAAGTTTGTCAAAATAAGAAATAATTCTGACAAATTAAGAGAACTCTTTTCGAATGTAGCCTTCCTTTAACAGCAGCAGAATACTGATGAATTCAGTCCTATAATGCCCAAAAAATAGGTGTGTTTCCGATTTACCCTCCCTCCCTAAAAGGACCTACCCGATCTAAAACTGTTTGACCTGGCCTATTTTTTCTGTGATTTTAAAAAAAATACCAATAAAGCTAATTAAATAGACATTTCTGCAGTTTCTGGAAGAGGAGTTACCATCCTCCCTACCTATAGTTTTTCTGTTATATAAATCGGAAGTTTACACATTTTTTGTTGTTGGCTAACTCATGATAATTATGAGTACATGTGGTAGGATTTCTTTTGTCGCAACAACAACAAATGCAGCTGCAATTACCAAGTCGCCTATATATTCCAGCCCGGTTCTACCGAGTACGTTAGATAGGTTATTGCCCTCCCTAGTATTGGCAACAATGGAGGTAAAAACACATCACTCCAAGATCTTCCACTTCTCTTGAGGATTTCTAATATTGATTTACGGTTTTAGCCTTCCTTTGCAATGAAATGGGTGATCGCAGGAGGCTAATGAAAATAGGTTTATTTTAACTTCAAGACATTCCTATAATAAGGATGTAGAGGATTTGTAAATAGCAATGTCTCCGAGGGGACGTTTAGACTTAAACAAGAATATGTTGTTTTCAAAGAGGCAGGAATTCAAGTACCAATAAGCCATCATATATATGTCTTTGTATTGCAGCTGGGTAAGAGACCAATTTATGAAATCACAATGTATATTTCTAAAGAGTATGTCCATCTGAATTAGCTGAGAATAGGAACCATTGTTGTTGAGATTCTGCTGAATAAATATATCTTTAACTAAAAACTATACATCTATGCTCTGTGTATGAATACGTACAGAGAGCTCGTATCTCCGTTCCTTAGTTCTGCTTTTGTGTGTCTCTCGCCACGTGTACCATTAAAGGACAATATAAAGATGCAATACATACATATCTCTGTGACCATATACATAGAGTGTTGTATACAGGGACTATTAAAGCTGTTCAGGACTATTGTAAATAATAATTTCATGGGCGAAGTTTAGTGCATGGATGGAGATAATACTTATACATGTATACATACTTGACGATCAGAGGGACAAGCTATAGGAGCTGAACTACACCGCCTGGTAAAACATCATACAACAATAGATGGTAGTATACTACCCCAGGAGTTGGTGGAAGACCAGCTAAAAGAGCTGAACTAAACGGCCTAGCACAATCCTATACAACAAGATCGAGAAGTGCACATCATACCACTTTCCAAACATCGAGCCCCATATTACATAATGCATGAAATGGATCCAGAACTTCTGTTGCTTGATGGAATAGTCCCGAGGCCAGCCCGACCATGGGAACAGCTTTGACTTCATTTGGCCAAAAGGTAGAAGACAGTGGTTTCCAAATCGATAATTCACACCCGAGCACAAAGGAATCGATGTGCCCCGACACTGGTCAACATAAAGGGAACATGGGCAGAAACTCTGAGCCTGGTCATTTATCACATGTGCCAAATGGTTAGCAGCAGGGTCAAGGGGGCGTCATGGCAGATCCCATATAATAGCTGCCAAGTATTCTATGTCAAAGGAGGCGTGGCCATGACAATGCGAGAGGCGTGACCTAGGGGACCTGTGTCAATGAGAGGCAATCACCTTTCTGTCCAGTCAAAGAACGGTTTCTAAGTAAATGCCTTTATATGGGACGAATACTTGAGGAGTATGTTGAGGAAATGGGACAGATTTATATAGATGAATTGCATCGAATGAAGTATTTTACTTCGGAACTTTGTAACCGTTTGGCACATATAAAAGTAAAAAATAATAATGATGTATATCTCTATACGCCACATGTTGTGTACTGGTATGCTAGACTAGCACCAAGGCCCTCAGCGTGTCTCAGTTGGTACATCTCGGGGGTAATATTACTCCAAGGGTACATCAAGCTTTATTTCATTTAAAAAGAAACAATATCAAAGGCTTACAAGTCTATTGCTATGTATGTTAAATCCATTTAACTCTACACCATATGATGCACAATCGATAGGAAACATGACCTGGGTTCGAACACAAACAAATTTAAAGAGGTGATGGATGATGGAACTTATTTTTATTTATTAATTTATTTGTTTATTTATTTTGTTTGATATCAAACATGAACAAACAGAACAGTTTAACAGTAACCCTTCCCCAACTTGCATGCAGCGAGGGCTGAGTTAAAAATGACATCCGATTCACATACATTCTGTAACCATTGACACTTGTTGACATATCGCCTTTTTCTGCATCAATTTGGGTCCTTGAACCCTCACTAGCGGCGAGCCCAAGTGCTTTGGTCAGCGACCCGTCCATCGGTATGGGCCCTTTTTTATGTTTATCGACAGACTACCGTATGTGTGCCTCGGGCTGTGCTAATGTATCAAGTTTCCCACGGGCATAGAAACATGCACTCCTAGGGTAATGTGCATTGTGACTCCTGGAAACGGTAGGAGATGGAACATGTCATGCCTGATTTGTAATTAGGATTTAAACAAGACCGATACACCCCCTCAAGGCAATAGGAGGTGAATTAAGATATAGCAGAGGGATATATAGATACCCATTGAAATAATGTATTTGTTTGTCTGATATGGGATCTCCCTGATCACGTAGCCTGTGTATTTATAGTCTGCGAAACATAGGACGAGAAGATGTTGGGGGTGTTAACATAATTATTGGACGGATTAGCTCAGATAGTTTGTGATATTCTAGAAGCTGTTAGACAAATTGCTGGATCTCCGGGCCAGACCACCCCCGGAATGGGTGAACAGGCAATTTGCGTTCATGCAATGCCTTCAATGAGGTGTTGTTGGAAGAGAAATGACTGCAGAGTCATCCATCCCTACGCCAATATTCACCCCTTGATTGGCAAGAGACTAGGAGGGGGAGACATACCATAAAGAGTACGAGATGGCTTGTGGTAATTGGGAAGATAAGACTGCATGTTAGAGAATCAGAAGCTCGTCGTCCTGACAACCGACGTGATAACAACTTGTCACCTAGCAAACATAAATCACTAAGGTGAAGCCAGGCTGTCACATATCCTCCACTCGTTAGCATGCTTCATCTCACCGTAATTTAGCCAACTTCTTATGATAGAAACGCTGAAGAGGGAGTAGGGGGAAGAGGGCCTTGTGGTTTTAACACGAGCGGCGAATGCTCCGCACATCGAGAGGTGAGGAGCGCAATTTCTTTCACGTTTAGCCCAGGCAACTCAATCAATAAGAAGGTGAGAATCTGGGGCGACTGACCAATGTAGGAAGGCAGAGGAAAGGATGAAGCGGGCAGTCGAATTTCAGCAGAACATTGTCACAAAATGAAGAAATCATAACTCAGTCTCGGCTCAGAGTTGAGAGGGTCCCTCCAAACTGAGGGAAAGCCTCTCGATCAAATCTGCAAAGTGCCATTAAAAATCCCATTAGCTAGGGCGCCCTACTCCAAGGCCACGAAAGCCATTAGTGCAGTAGGCGCCCAAACACTGTCATACCATTCTTATCTGAATTAAAGAACAGTGTATTTTCACCTTTAATCAATACGTATCTTATGAGACAGTCTGCTATCATATGGCCATTCCGCGAAACACACACAGGTAGGCCTACACACAATCACATGTGTGTTAATCCGAACTCTCTTATGAAATCGCATGTTTGCATTTTTTTTCGCGATCTTGAATATTTGATATAATAGATCATTATTTAGCTCTGATGAAGCAATATTTATATTTCTGAGCGGTTTAGAATTACTTTTCCCATTACGATGGAACTCTGTGCGATTTTCATTTCACCTGAGCGTGTTCTAGAGTTAACGCCTAGAGAGTACTTACCATTCTTTACTGATAGTCTAGACCAATCCTACATAATGCCTTCACCATAAATATAACCATTCATTTACATTTTGGTTGACCGGCGAGGACGACTTTATTAATGATATTGTATCAAACGAAAGAAAAAGCAATATTTTCATTTCATTAATCTAAATAGTTACCTTTAAATAAGTCCAGTCCCATACTTAAAGTACATTTCCACTGAAACAGCTGAACAGTGGACATTTTAATGTATCGACGAGAGTGAGAAATTAAAGTCTCTTTAATAGAATGATTGCCATGTAGTATGTTTGGAACTTGGTAAACTGCACGGTCATAAAACTATGTTTACATCAGGGTAATAAATAATGAGAGGTAAATGATGGAAATTGTTTTACAACCTTGTTTTGCAACAAAATTTACCTGTATGCTGTCGGACTGTCTGAATCGTTTCTACCGTAAGTGAAACATTGCCCTTCGGGAAGAAATTAAATGCCATCGAATATGGCGGCGACAGCCATCGGCGCGAGAACATGTATGAAGGCTTTCCTCAGGTGGGTACAAAGGTTAAGGTCTCGAGAACAAATTGCCCAAGCAAGTCAAAGGGAAATTATCGCAGGTCATCTCCGTTCTTATCCTTCTTTAAGTTCTTATTTTTAGAGCAGCATCGGACTGGGGAATACAGTGTGAACGTAAAATCTGAAGTATTATGACACGCTCAGTATTAAATCCAATCATTCTGAAACGACAAATAATCAACTAAGTGTTCGCTAGGTCTTAAAATAGCTGCTGTTAAGTTGATGGGAATAAAAAGAACACGCTAACAAACATAACACATCTTTAAACTCCTTCTTCTTTTTCTACTTCATCCGTGTTATACATATTTCATATAAACATATTACTATAGGTAATAATTATTGTTTTGAAAGCTTTTAGAATCTGAATGAAAGCCACATGATAAATGTGTCCTCAGTTTACCAAGGTAAAGGCATGAAGAATGACAGGTGAATCTATGAATTGACCCCATGGAAAGATCGCCTGAGTGAAATGGGTCTATCCTTAAGGCAGGTATCGAATTCGTAACCCAAGATGCCATAGACAGTCGGAGGCTCCTCACAATGTCGACCACTGGTGTTGTACTCATCATGCAAGGCCTAATATACAATGAACAAGTGACACATTCCTTCTACCTCTATAGATCTAACCACTTCAAAACCGCATCTTTAAATATGTTCTAACCCACATATATATATAATGTAATTTCAAATTATTTTTATATCAATAAAATAAAAGTATATCATTTCAGAATAATATGATCTTATTTGGAATTTATTTGGAACGCTCTCTAGTTAAAGGTTTTGAGGTACCACTTCAAAACCACAACACTTCAAAACCACAACTTTAAATATATTCTAACCCATATAGCCTATATACATGTAATGTAATTTCAAATATATCTTATGAAAATTTATTTCATATAATTTCAATCAGAATATCCAGCATGTGGTTTCCATATGCTGAGTTTCAATATCTCAGAAAATATTCTAGATTTTATTTGAAATTTATTTGTATCACTCTCCAATTTAAAGAATGTTTTGAGGTACCTGACCATTTCTAAAGTAGAATACTATAGGAAACGGGGTGGGGTGGGGTGGGGGTGGGGGTCGCATAATGTGGTAAATGAACATAGAGCCTTTACCACACACATCTATCACTAGATCGAGATGAAAAGGAGAAGGGAAAAGGAGAAGGGAAAGCCTAGATCTTAAAACATTGATAAACACGGTCCCATTTAGACGCATGACTTCTCAAAACATCACCGGACTTTTCGGGTATGTATTGACTGAAAGAAAGTCAATGCTTCCCAAACATTAGAAGATCCGTGACATTAAAATGTATGCTATGGGATTTCTTCACTGAATTGTGAAGCAAGCAAGTCAGAGCTGGAAATAGCTGCCTGGTGTAAGGTGTAAGAAATATGGGAAAGAGGGGTTTGGCCTAGAAAAAGTCCGACGGTATTTAGAGAAGTAAAACTACCTGATCGTATGGCGACACTGCGGCAGTCAATTTACCTGAGATTTGCTCAGGAACATTAGTCAGCCATTTAAAGTTACGAATCCATGCATATACTGTATAAATATAGCCAGCAGTTTAATACAAATGCAAGCAGAAGCTTGATATCAGGGCCAGTAACTGCCAATATTCAGATACACGAAACAGATGTGAAAGAGATGGATATATAAACTAATCCATATATTCAGCATTCCAGATATCAGAAAGGCCTGATCGAGTTTCCAAAGGCGAGTCCTGCCAGCCAATTTACAATGATCTATCTTCATTCTCGCCTCTGTTCCCCGCCCGTCTCTCCCATTCTTTGGCCCTATATATATTCCTCGCTTTCAAGGAATGGCGTCGTTCGTGAATAGGCCAGGGCTCGACGTAAGTGGCACCATGACGTCACAAACGCTGCACTAACCAATAGCTTTCTAATCACTATATCCCTTACAAGAAAAGCTACTCGCCAAATCTCACACAGGCCCAAGGACAGGCCACTGCTGTGGATCTCTCAGACAAACAGACAATAAAAAACAACTAATGAGGTTTTCATTAGACATTCTCGCATCTCCAGCTCCGAGGGCCGTCTCGGGCTGATCCGGAGTGAGCTCGCGAGTCGCTCGGCCTGACAGTGACGTATAGCTCGGGGTCAAGCCCGTGTAACCCCTTCAACTCAGGTATTCGGTGCCACTCGCGGACCTCTTCACCTCTTAATCTTATTGTCCTACTCTAATCCCGATCCTGATCTGGATTAACCTCTACTCCATGCAGTGGATATTCCCTCCAGGGCCCTTACTAACAGTTCCTCATATCTCCACACTGTCCTCAAAACCTAAATAACTCCTAGAACCAGATTAGAGTGCTGCCCAGGTCACGGGTATAGGCTTCGGGGTCTATCCATAATCAGAGAAGCCCCCGAGAACATTACAAATCAGTCTGGACTCAAAAAGGTACAAAAGGAAAAAAAGTTTGGGAAGGCTGTGGCAAATATTGGGATTCCTACACCTATGCTTCAGATACCTTCATTTTATGCCTATTATTTTGCTTTATTTCGGGCATATTTAACCCAATTCATCAATGATTTAATGTAAGATTAAGCGGAATTACCCAGTAACTCGGCAAGCAAAGTCAAATGATAAGTCAGAGCTAGAGAATAGATGTTGACCAGCAAAACAGTGCCTGGATGTGACCAGAGGCTTGACTACCTTTTTGTCCAAATATCCATTTTATTTGTATGCACTTTCTGTGTCAATATAGAATGATCTCTTTATTTCTAATAATTAACGGCGACGCTATGGCGTAACGGTGACATTACAACACATGCTCACTGCAATTACATGAAAATATTTTTTTAAAAAACCATGAAAGATATTCTACAAGTCAAGTAGGATCCCCACGGCCTAATTTTGCCCAAGAAATTCAAATAAAATGGTTATAATCGTGTGTGATTATCCCAAATACAGGTTGTAGACACCCTAGTCTGGAAAACCAAATGATGCCCTATTGGGAGAATTACTCATTATATATGCATCTTCAAAATGTTTGTAAATTATCCACAGGGTGTTAGCATATATAGGCCCAATGCCATAAGACCATTAAAGCTGCATTGTTGTTGTAATGTTTTTATTTCTTACTTCCGGTACAGTTTCGTTTGTATCCTGTATACAGTTACATATTTGTCAGTGATATCTCAGAGTAAACCAACCCATCATTTACAAAGTTCCCTCGTTTTTTTGTATCCATACGACTTAAATAATCTCTTTCTCGCTGCTATAAAGTTCCCTCATTTTTTTATCCATACAACTGAAATAATCTTAACAAAGTTCCCTCGTTTTTTTTGTATCCATACGACTGAAATAATCTCTATCTCGCTGCTATTAAGTTCCCTCATTTTTTTTTACCCATAAGACTAAAATAATCAATCTCTATCTCGCTGCTATCTTAAATGGAAATCCCTGGACTAAAACCACCAAGGTATACCATTTCTCAATTTTTGATTAAATGGCTTTCAGACGGGTGGAGAAAAAGCGGAGGCAGTAGAATTATATTTAAGATCGATGTTAACTGTTCGATAATTTAGTTTAAGTATCTATGGTAGTCGCGCAATTGTATCAAATGAATTTTATTAAATCGTCCCCTGAATTATACCAGTCTATACACTAGACAGTGTTTACATTAAATATATTATTTATTATATATGTAAATTAAGCATTAAAATGTTCAACTGTATATTCATGTAAATCAAATGTAACCAGTTAATCAATTAAAATCAGTTACACTGAGCTCTTGCTGCATTTACTCAATATAGTCACTTTCTCATTTTCTCATCCCCTCTCATCTCAACACCAAATACCAAACGCACTATTGAAATTTAAGATATTGTATTAAGACTAGTTATTCATAACTATATAAGTAATATTGTCAAAATGGTTCACTGTTTACTAATATGTTATTAGAAACTAGGTGGGTGCTAGAAAATACCCTAGAAATAAAGTTCAATCAATCGACCAATTTATAATATCGCATCAGCAACATTAAGGTAAAACCCCAGATCCAGGGAAGTTATTGCAATCCTCACAAATATTAAGGAGCTCCATCCTGAATCCGGTACCAACTTTCAAATCTAAGGAGACGGTCGTGACTCGTCTTTGCAGGTTCAATTACGGATGGGTGAATGTCCTCATGCAGGAAACAAAGGACGTCTCCAATTAACATTGCAAGAAGAGTGGATTGTCAATCAATAACAGAATCTCAGGATCGGGAACAACCCACGATTGTTAAGCCTATTTATCGAGGCAAGATTTGGATCCTTATTGTGTCCTCACGCGCCTTCTGCCAACCATTTCTCGGAAGCATGGAAATTCAGTCTTGATACTGTTCCTATTTCCGCTAGCTGCAGTTTATTCTGACCCCGTTGTACTTTTCTATCATGAAAGGGATTACCTAGGCTAACATAGAAGGAGGTCAGTCTATTATTCTTCTTGGTTCCATCCCAGATGAATGACAAGGAAACCAACCATACTTGACAGTTGATTCGGATTGATTGCCAGACATGAGTGGAGCCAGATACAGTGTAAAATACTCCCTACAAGGGGTTCAACTGCTAGTCACATACATGTATTGCGTTGTATTCTGTATTCTATGTACGCCAACCGATGTACAGCACTGGTATTCACCATCCCCAAGTTCTAGCAAAATTCCCTTGATGTGATCTATTCTAAATATGTGTATATATGGGCAGAAGGTCAATGAACTGTGACCTGCGCCGCTGCCAGGCCATAACGTCAGTAGCGGGTGAGAACTTGCATTGGTTGCATCGGAAACTTTAATTATTGAATTAATCTTTAATTATTGAACCAATAAATAACTCATATTGGTAATATATCAATATTTCTAAACTTATAGAAAAAGGTAGCCAGGTTTTTCAATTAATAACGTAAAAAGTTCCTAAAAGCACCCAACATAATATTTAGAAATTCCCAATATATACCCAATGTTTTCAATACCAAATCGAAGTTACTGACTAAATATATAAACATTCGTTGTAAAGTCATTCACGCGTGACATACAACGGGGTTGACATACAGCTTGAAAGGTGCTATGGAACAATATCCCACTGAATTCCAACAACCGCTTTCCCTCCTTTAAAAAAATGATAGTGTATGTCACTAATATTGTGTACCAAGATGCTATGCGAGGCATAGCGTGAGAGTCAATTAGTTCTGCTAGCATACTTCTGTCCCATTAAGTTGCCAATCAACTTTAAAACGTTTGGGAGAAGCGATCTTATGCAGTCTTTTGTCATCTGACACGGAATGTCATTCTCGTAACTATTTATGTGCACACATCTGCATACATGTACTGGGATATATTTAACGGGGTTTCAACGGGGCGATATGTCACGAGGATTGATGTAAAAAGGGGTAATTTCACCGTTACGGACCGAGTAAATTACATGTATGCACTTTCGCAAACTTCATAGACGACAAAAGGAACAGATTTACACAAAAATGATCCAAATCTACAATAAATATGTACCACATTTAAAGGTATAGTCCAAACTGACAGACGGCTCATACCTCTCACATCAAATAAGGATAGTATGTCAGTGATTGGACGCATACTGCTAACGTATTTCCCAGCTCTGGAGTAGGTGTCCTAATGGGATTTAATATCATTTTGCGGTTAGTAGCGAGAGGCTTTCCCTCAGTTTGAGGTTAGAAGCGAGAGGCATTCCCTTAGTTTGAAGGGACTCCCTCAACTCTGAGCCTACACTGTATATATACTGTATACTGCAATGCAGTTTTTATATGAATCAAGGTCTCAAAAGGGTAGATCTATATATACAGTTACATCTCCAGGTACATTTGTAGGCACATATGGGTTTCCTTTTAAACCCACAACAACTGGATGAAGTGACAACATATAGTAGTGAATGAGAGCTAGATATACCAGCTTTGAGACTGTCAAAGGATTCCATACAAGGAGTAAGCTGACAACCCGCTTGACATATCATTCACCACACAACAAAACAAATACATCGGTCACATTTCAGCGTGTGTATTGTTGACGTGATCTGCAATCCCACAGACAACAGATCGTGATTCATGCATGAATGCATTTGATACACAATCACAGTTTGAAGCACATATCAACGATCCTATAGCTTCACATATTGCACACATTTCGGCTTCATACGATATTATCAAAATGTCCGATTAAATCTTAAGATATCTTGGCCATCATTTGGGTTAAAATAATACAAATGCACAATAGGTAACAGCTAAAACATCCTAAATGTAGAGGGAGGACAGCAATTGGCATATTGCACATGTATACGGCAATTGTACCACTTAGACCAAAAGATGTTATCAAAATATCCGATTAAATCTTAAGATATCTTGGCAATCATTTGGGTTAATATAAATTTATACAAAGGCATATAAGATAACAGCTAAAACATCGTGGATGTAAGACAGCAGGTATCTTGCACATAGGCCAATTGTACCACTTTGACTATAAAAACGATTTCTAGGACTCTGGCACAGCATGCATACATGAATACAGTTTGGGCACAAAGAATTCCAGATTTCGATCGCAGATGCAGTTCATTGCTGCATAAAGACAGGACAATGCCTCTGACCTGGACATCAGCACCAGGAAATCAGACGGAAGATAAGGGTTTAAGTATGGGAGTAAACCTCAAAGATAGGGCGAAATCAATGGATCTTATCCTGAATATGTGTGCTTTGTTAGGACCAACGCAGCCAGGTCAATATTGGTGTCGGCAACACCAGATGGGGATAAGCCTAAGCCAAGACTAATCTATAAGGAAGGCAAAAACAAACGGGGGAATTGGGGGTGAAACAGAAACCATTGGATCTTGATTGTCTGGCCTTTTCTCTCATAATAGCATCTTAGAGTCACATAAAGTTATGAGTTGAAGATGAAAACGTCATTCCAAGGGGCATAAAGAGTGCAACATATGTTTCTTATGGATCCCATTTCAGACCATTAAACACTAAAAGCAGTCATGACGATTGGACCAATTTGCGTTCATTTATTTCATGACTTCCATTTGTAAATAGCAAAGGCCAAGAGTCCGAGGATTAAAAAAACACATGGCATGAGGCTGAGAGGTGAATGCCCGGCTTGGTACTTAAAGAGTAGGGCACTTCTGGACTTGAAACGATTACAAGAGACGATTCCCTTAGTTAAAGCTCAGGCGGTGGTTTACTTTCAAAGCGCACTTATCGTTTGCAATTTGCACAGTACTCGCCCCAGATCGTGAACCTATATCTTCGTTGAGAAGGAGAGTAATGGATTCATATAATAAAAAAACAAACATATGTTTATGTGTGTAAACGCTGATGAAAAGAAACCTGTAGCTGAAATATGCGTGCGAAGAGGTCCCTGGGGCAAAGGCAGTTAAAACATTCAATAAGTGGTGTTTAAAGAAGGAAAGAATAGTTAGTTTTTTCCGACAGCTAACGGAGTAAATTCAGCAAAGAGTCGTCCCACAGGCGCCTGTGCCAATAGTTTTATGTAGGACTAAGGGGAAATACAGAGAGAAATGAGAGAAGGGTTAGCAGCCTTTAAAAAGCAAGGCTGCGTGCAAATCAACAGGTATGCTTCAGCAATGCATTGATCGCGTGCTTCAACAGGATACAGATATTGCATCTTTTTTCTCCTTCTCTGCAAAAATCGATTTGGAAAAGTCAGAAATCCGAGTAACTGCCATCTTGAGCGAACAAGCCAGGGGTGGTATTTGCGGTCCAGTGGATTGCATTCTAAATTAATCCGAGATTTTCTACAAGGGTGGATATGCTTTAATTGCAATCATTTACACAATTTATCTAAGAATATTTGTGATTGCTTTGAAATTTAATATACACCTCAAGTGAACGATTAAGCGTAATAGATGAATACAGATAGTTGCATGATGTACGAAAGCAACTGCAGCTCATGATACGTGAGGTGTTACAGAAAAATGAGTCATAAATCGCACAATTGATATTTTTCGAAGTGTTGTATTCACACGATATCGTTGTTGGAGTGTTCTCATTTCAGGGGTATTGGGAGCTTTGACTTGAATGGATGCAGGTACCAGATTTTAAGGCAATGTGTTAAATATATCATTGCGTTTCTAAGGTCATCCTAAGGAGAACATTTAGCAACTGTACTAGTAATTATTCACCCAGAAGTTCAAACATTAAAAAAAGACCCAACAGAATATAGAAATACTTTTCAGATTTCTTAAATGTTAACATCGTTGGAATCCACTTGATCACATCGTTTTAAATATGATGGTATCTCAAAATCTCCCCTTTTTAAAAAACAAAAAACCCCAACAACTTATGACTCATTTTTCTGTGACACATCACATATAATATCCATCGCCCCCTTGTATGTAATACAAGTATGTACACAGAATACATGCAGAACTCGTACATTATATAATAGGATCTCGTTTTTCAACGCAATCCAACACCCACATTATGACGTCGACAAAGCTCGTCAGTGTTTCAATATACAGGGATTGGATTACGAAAACATTATTCAAATATATACATCAGATAAATATACAGGCCTCTTTTTATCTCAATAGGATAAGCTGAGGCAAGAGTATCCATAGAAATCCATATATATAGGATGTCCCCTCCATATATATCGTTAGCAGAATGGGGTATATGCATGAGAAATGCCTTCACGAAGGGTATGAAGAGAGCTGTGTAAGCAAAGCTAGCGTTTATGATATCAACTTACTCCCATTGACCCATATGCCCCTGTTCTACTCATATCCACCAACCAGCCATCCCATTCACTAGAACTTTCTATATGAAAAATATCTTCTATGTTGCCACAAAAATAAGTTTACAGTTAGTTTCTAGAGAGGCGTTTTCTATTTTTATTTAAGCTATAATTGTAACTTTACAAGTTAATTAATGTCCTATTGGACGTTTACAGCCACCATTCTAAGCACTCCAAAAGTATTTTGCAACATTACCTGAATTCTTGTCAGGACGAAAAAATAGTTAGAGTACCTGTTTACAGGATCTGTTTTTGAAGGTCGCAACATGCAATATTTCATGTTTGTTACGTTGTTTAACTCAGTAAAGGTCGAGGGCCGTATTTTTTATCATTAGAACGAGCAATTTTTAGGACATGGTAAAAGAATTGAGCAAACTTTCTTGCGAAAGAATAATTAGTAAAGTGGTGTTTATCTCTGATATAGTTGTCACAACAATTTCCCACCAGAAATGTAAAAGAGGTGATAAAGGTGGGAAGTCAGATATCACCGCACGAGATGTTTCATATGTAGTCTAGGCTCAGAGTTGAGAGTCCCTTCAAATTGAGGGAAAGCCTCTCGCTCCAAACCGCAAAAATGCCATTCAAATCTAATTACTCCAGGTCCGGAAACGCCACACAATATTCTTATCTGATCTGAGTGGCTGTGATCCTAGACTGTGTTCATATTATCAAATGCATAAAAAGCTCTGCTTTTACATAAAGATCTATTTCACTATGCCGAATTCCCATCAGAACTGGTAAAATAGAGGTTCTTAAATCGTCCTATTTTCGCCTCATGCGATGAAATAAAATAATATCAATGATGATGATAACAAAAGTTAGTCAATCCACCTCCCTCCCCTCCACACACCCCAAGCTACCACAACCGTACACACAATATATTTCAAAGAAAACATGTTAATACCACACCCGAATATAGACAGGTTCAAGAGTTTAGTAGGTATGGCCAATAAAAGATACTCAGCACAGAGTGACAGGCACTTTGTACCATCATCACAATCGGATGAGTTTAAACGTGGGTGAATACCTCCACTGAAAGGAGGGCCAGATATTTCAAAAACCAAAGACTCGGGCTTCAGAACTTCTTCTATTGAATGTCTTCTCAAATTTAAATAAAAGAGATGATAAACAAAACTGAGCCAAAGTGTGAACCTTTCATGTATTGTACGTTGCAAATATCAGAGGTTATACTTGAGTGTCCCTTGAACAAGCTAATTTAGTTTTTCATCTGCATGGTGAGCCTCCCACCAAATAACGAAGGGTCGATAAGAAATGTTTCCAAGCGATTTGAAAAGGTGGAGTGAAACATTTAATTTACCTTTAACGATTATCCTAGATATCTCTTAACAATAGAGACGCGATTAAATTTGATAGTAACAACTAATGGGCCCAGTAATGCACACAGACCTGTCAGTGAAGTATAGTAAATAAAAATGGTCTGCAATTGACAGCACGGTAACCTTGGTGACTGATGTCAACAACTGCCTAAGATGCCACTGTCATTGGCACGTGTGTTGGTAGCCATAACAACGCTATCACAATGGGAATGATGACTCTTCATCGAGATGTCATATGCCAGTTGCCTTGAGCAATGAGAAGCATATTCCATCATTTCCTAAAGGGAACATTTGAAGGGAGATTACGTCAGATACAGACACACTGATGCTCGAGTGCAAATTACAAGTCTGTCCTCGACAAGGAGACAACTGGGAATCCCATTAGCCAGTGAAACACTAGTTGGATGATACTCACTAATGCGGTTATGAATGCATTTGTATTGAAGAATTGTATAATTTACTGGTTATAAGAGTCAGAAAATGTACAATCGACAGCCCTACTCATTTACGTAAATTCTGTTAAATGAGACTGAAAATGATAAAATATAGATATATCTCACTATATATATTAGGTCTTGTGTTGATTCAAAAGATCTGTTCGGTTATGTCGTACTGTATTTTGAACCTCATTTCTGTCTTTAATTTGTGTCATTTGAGAGGATTAGTGAAGGTGAATTATGACTCTGACGCAAGAATTATTGGGAAATGATGGGAACTCCTGTAAAACAATGTAAAATGACAATTTTCTGAGAAATGTGAGTGTTGTATTCCTACTCCAGGGCTGGGAAAGTCATCGCAGTAGGCGCCTCCAACGGCCATTAATCAAACGTTTAAATCCGTTGATCGCACAACACATGTACACTACTAGTAATTTTGAACTTTACATTTTTCTATGGGGTGGAATAAATTATATGTTCGCCAAACATCTCTATTATATATGTCCTTATTATACTAATCGATCATAAATCATAATAGTGTCATTGATATTTCCTTGACACCAGAAGCATCTCTTTCTCTCTATATTATATATTGTAATCGCCATTCAAACATCAGAAACCGTCTCACTCTCTTTGCGTTTTACTCGACAATAATATCATTCGAAATGACTATAAATAATACTTACAACCGCCCGATTTGAAAAGGAGTGAATGCCAATAGAAATCTTTGACTCACCTAAAAGGGAAAAAAGAGTATTTTCATGAGTACGAATCACACAAAAGTGTCAGTGCAAAATATGACAGGAAACAGAAGAGAAAGAGCCATTATCCCTCGGTTTGAAAGGGTTCATTCTCAATCAATACTTACCTGATGAAAACGGTAAGGTACCTATCAAAACCTACTATTGTCACCTCAAAGGCCTTGCATATATCAAAAGTATGTGCTGTTATACTATCAAAGGCTAAATGCATATATATAAATCACGTTGTGAATAGTTGTAGAATTGTGTGCAGTACATTATAGGAGCAAGTTTAGTGTTATCGGTAATACACCCAATAAAAAAATACCTGCAACTAATTGGTAGCTTCACAGTCTGCTATTAAATATTTCCGCACTAAATAAAATAGTTTTTCCCAAGAACATAGTCCATCATGGACGTGATTATGACTACCTTTAAAGTTTGAATACGTTACTGGGGAGGGGTTTGGAAATATCGTTTTCGTCCTTTCACATCAATAATATCTCGACATTTTACTCTCCATCAATCGTTCTTCATATAGTCCTACGTAGTTCCCAAAATAATAATAAAGCGAAAAGTCACCAGTTACCAGTCAAAGGCCCAGCTAGAACGGAATTTCTATATTTTCGTATAATATTATAATTCCTATAACTGAATGAATATATCTTAAATTAAAATAAGAAATTTGGTTCTTCTGATTTAAAACCCAGTCGACCTGTGCATGTCATCCTCAATATTTGATAGGGTCACATTTCAGGTCAATCAATATAGAAAATACACAAATCCATATAAGGCGAATATTTGCATGTGTGGTCTGACTTCCATAATTAATGTTATTCCACGAGACACTGCAGTATAACAGACAGTTCATAATTGTCACTATTTGTCGGAACCGGACCTTTGGAATTACAAGACGATCAACAAGCAAACGCTACTACTTACTATACTACTGCTATACCAGAACTTAGCACAATGCCAGATATATGAGTCAAGTTGTCGGAAAATGTACAATTCGCCTTCTCCAACCCTCTCAAATAACCAGAATTCGAGACAAAAATCAGGTTCAAAATAGAGTTAAAAACATACCCAAACACATTCTTTTAACCACTGCAATACCAAATATACCCAGATATGTTATATATACCTAGTATTTATCATTTTGCAGCCCAATTCCTAAAAAACTACTAAATGTTTAGAGCTGCCGTTTGTACATTTTCTGACTTCTTACAGACGCCTTCGAGGAGTCAACTTAGTATCAAGACTTAAAGTTTGAGAAGCAAAAAAGATGTGAAACTTTTGCGATTTGCGAAGGGATTGGCATTGGTGGCGGCCCACGCTTGACGCTCGCCTCCGCCAGTGCCTTGATTGTTGACCTGGATCCCCCTTACAGCCATGTTTACCACTGTTACGACCAACAGTAATCCTGCACCAGTTTACTGTCTCTTTCACAGATTGTCGACAGCCTCACGACATGGCACATGTACCTGATGCTCTGCATATCAATGAGGCCGCATCTTCAATATCCCACAACATCCACCACTTTATAAAGTGCTCCCAAAGCTGCCTGATATATTTGTATTTTAGAAACATCAGCAAGTTGTAATTTAGGAGTAAAAGCGCCGTAGATCGTCTGCCTGCTATCGCACTATGTGACTTCAGGAGGAAGTGTAGAGTGAGAGGGAGCTATGTGTTACTACTAACTATATAAGAGAATATGAACACTGAAACCGGGTGCAGTCTTGGCTCAGAGCCTCTCAGATCAGATAGAAATGATGTCAGTGATTGGATTACTGCGCTAATAGTTTAGGGATGGAATGGAGACCAGTGTTGTTTTAGGAACGTTGTTTCGGGAGATTTAGAAGGTACGGTCAGCAATAGGGCAGGCCTTACCTTTGTCAAAAGTATACCACCTTAATTGATTGAATTCCTTTATGGCCGCCCAAATAGTTGACAACAAGGTTGTACACACCTGACTGTAAAAGCCATGTCTCCTAACCTGTGCCCAGGGTTTATAGTCATAGACCTTCAGATAGGAGAAATCTCAACCCATCCAAGTTATTCCCAGTATGAAACATTTTTCATAACCAAGTATAGAATGATACGATTATTATTTTGCTATGGTGCTTTGCCTTTCTCTTTGGGTATTGATATCCTTTATATATACGAGTGTGAAAGGGAGAAACTAAAAGTATCAACGTTTACCAATTCCATGGAACCAATAGACAATGTATTGTTACGCCATTGCATAATCTCAGCAATTATACGAATAGTCCAATAGAGAGATTACACATGCCCAGATTCTAGGCTCTCAGGTTCATCATACCACTTTACTATGAAAGAAATTGGACGATAAGCAGGCATCAACCAACCAGTAAAGGAAAAAGGACTCATTTAACCTTTGCTATAATGGCTGGGTGTCTGTACAGTATAAAAATTATTTTTCATTCATTCTCTACACTCCCTTGCGACCTCAGCGCTGGCACACGCCCGCTCAAATGGTGTTTTTTTCAGTGAAGAGTTAGACATCATATTTATGAGAACAGTTGGTATGCAAAGAATCATTACATATACAATTGCGTATACCGATTGCAATTGAAATACATGTATGCATATGGATACACAGATTAAGGGCTTGATGCAAATTGTGGTCGGAGTCGGATAAGGGAAGGGCTGAGAAAACAAAGTTCATTAAGACAGAAGTTTAATACTCTTTCTCTCTGTAACAATCACATTTTTACCTGACAGATGTTCCAAGGTAGACGCAGGCAAAATCAATAAAAAGCTCTAATTTTCCATGACATTGTACTTCTCTTTGGGAAATGAATTGGGAATCTTATTACAATGAAACGATCAGTAGCAAGTACTACAACAGCAGTGTTTTTCGGTATAACATGTTGTTGGAAAGTTTCCTGCTTAATATCTGTCAAGGGACCAATAGAAGCTTTGGAACATAAGCTTATTCTCTTCTGGCATAGGGGAATAGGGAATGCTTAGTTTACATATATGCAAGTCAATGGTTTTCATGCACGTGCTTGGTTAGGAAAGACCAGAATTACTTTCCAGCAGTCCATCTCAGGTATACGCCCACGGCCAAGATCAAAGAAGGAACACATTTAAACTCGAATTCTTATCCCACACGTAAAAAGCATTTTAAAAAGTTTCCAGCATTTCATTGATTCAGTACGTCGTCATTGAAGTGAAATAAGAGGATTCTGCAAGTCAGACATAGAACAATGATTCCCAGAGCAGTGTCCAATACCGAGTTCAAGGTTATTCGCGTTACAAAATCCAGTACTGCAGTTTTTCTGCCTACTTTAAAGTCGGCTATACAATTATCAAAACCGTATGTTACAATATACAGCTTTTGGAGCCAAACTAGATTTTCCCATTTGCAGTAACATTTCCTAAAGCTTTTCGCAGTCTATAGAGAGCAGGGCGTGAATGTTGAAATGTGGAAACTATTGTGTCTCGAAACAAATGAAGATAGAAGCTATAGTAGTTGTCGGTGAGTGGGTGTCTCATTGTAGGTAAATTCTCACAAATACAGTGTATGTGGTCCCATGCCAAAGCTACTAATGGGGAATAGAAGAACTAAATTTTTATCTTACGATGCTCCAAATTTCTGATGCCAAAAAAAACGATTCCAGAAGTTAAATGAATTTGGGACAGGTTTCACAAATTGGACATAATTAGCCCCACCACTTAAAAGACATAATTATGGAGGGTTATTTAAAGCTGCACTCTCAGTAAACGTCGGTCAAAAAATAAAGATTTTCTTCTTTCTGTTTCGTTCTTTTCCATCATATCTAGAAGTGATTCCACCAAATTTCGGTAGGATTTTCTCCAGTTGTTTTAGCTATACAGTCCTTCATAAAAGTCCACATTTTATATTTCGGGACCTGCCTAGCTCCTTTTTTCACTTCCTGGCTTCACTTATTATCGCTCACCAGCGGCCGTCTTTGCACGGCTGATTCGACTTCAAAGCCTTGTATAAACATATAACCACAACAGAATATTGATAAATGCACTTATATAAGTTATAATAGGATAAAATCTGGCGAGATTCTATTTGTCGTAATAGCTGAGAATGCTGTTTTGCTATTTGTCCTGTGTTGGAATGGATTCCAATTGGATTCCAAACTATATCGCCATTGCATGATTGCCTGATGATACTTTTCCTTTCAATTTCTGAACATATACTAAGCTAATGAGATTAAAGGGGACGCCCAGAAATGACGATAAGGTTTATTGAAAAGACCTGAAGTAAACGACCATAGATCTATTGGAGACAAAAGAAGATATCAAAACGATAGATTAACAAGGAAACACGAGGATTGCTACAAAGGCTTACGACTCAAGTGTAGAGGAGAAACCTTCATGTGAATTCAAAGCATCTTCTTTTTAAGACAAGTCTATTCATCTTGCAACGGCGGCAGATGTTAGAAGAACCTCTGAATATTAATTAAACGAGAGAATAAATTTATGCATAAATGTGATGGAGATACTGTCTAGCAATTACAAGTGAGATTGATTTTAATTCCATCAAGTCCTTGTAAGAGGATTTAATACTAGATACACGAGTATAGAAAATCGAGGATAGTGTTTCTTCAATAGTCTCCTTCTTCCTATTGATTATTTTATTCCAAGCGAATATGAACTCTGTCATGACTGGGATATTTTTTTAACTAGGACTGTTCGACTCAACAGGGCCATGTTGGTCGATGAAGAAGAAGACTGTTTCACAAATACCTCTTTCATTAAATTGTATTAAGACTCGCTGCCAAGTCTCCCTTTGGATATCATGTATCCATGATCAATCATCATTCTTTAGTATATTGTTGCTTAGACCTATACGGCTCACAGCCTTAATTTCCAAGGGATAGACTTTTTGTGGTTGCTCTTCTCGTCGTACAGACAGATGGAAGTATGGGGAGATGGTCGGATCGATTATAATACTCAATCGCTTCTGAAGCAGCTAAGCCAGGGCAAGGTTTTACCCACAACAACCATCATATTTCCTGTTTCACTGAACAGCTTCCCGGATGTTTGTTTATCCAGATTCACCAGCTCTGGCCTCTTATCCGATGCCGACATGTCAGGAGAGAGAGAGAAAGAGTTTTTTTTTTGTTCTGTTCAATATATACCACCTCGTACACAGCTAAGATAAGCAGTGGTAGAGGCCTGTTTGCAAGAGACTTCTGAGAGGACTATTACTATATGAGTATGGAGTAATTTCAAACATAAACGGAATCGTCGTTGGGTAAGCAAAGCGCTTACAGAAGTCAATAACAACTGAATCAGATACTGCGGCCACAGGTTCCTGCCCTTAGACACCACATCGTGTTTGGCACTCTCGCTTTTAAAAGTTCTCCTAGCCAAGTCAGAATACTAAAGGGCTGTCGGTCAAAATCAGTGCTATAGTGGTTGGTTGGTTAGATGGGCTCTTCTTTTTAAAAAGAGTACTTGCACCAGCCCTAGCAGTCTAGGCTCAAAGTTAAGAAAGTCCCTTCAAACTTAGATTTACTCTAAGCTTCAAACTAAGGGTAAGCACAGGGCCGATTTGAATCCATGTTTCTGAATTCATATATGTCTGAATTATGAGACCCAGCTGTCTCATAACCTGGGTCACTATTAACCCGACGAGGCATTGTTCAAAGTCATTGTCAAAACCAAAGCAAGTTGTCAGGAAATCAAAATTGTAATCTCTGCCTCCGTCCTGACCTTGATACTAAATCCTATTGAGGTAATTTGATGGCAGTAGTAATGGACATGCCAGAGATAAGAGATCTAAGTGCAGTTGAATAGACTATGGTATAGCTTCCAATAGACTGATGTTCCCTGCCCATCGACAGAATTCTGAACGAATGCTACCTGATTCAATACTCATTTAAAATCTATTGATTCCACATTAACCCCGTGGGCTTGTTTCAATGAAGGGACATTATACCAGCCCGTGATGGATAAAACCTTGCCGTGATCGAATACAGCACTTTGGTTGTGTGGTCCGCCCATGGCCATTTCCATCAAGGGAGGGCAGACAAAAATCGGCGTAATCATGAAAACAGCCGGTCTGATCAGACATCTATGTTCAAAGATTATTGCATCCATACATAACCCTTGCCTTCACATTTCCCAAGTTTGCACTGGCCTCCGATACTTTGGCGTTGTTGAGAAAGATTGGATAGCAGAGAAGCTAAACTGTTTTTAGCGCATTCTGAGGAATATCTATCTGAAAGCTATTTTATTCCTCGATATTTGCAGTGTGCTGTATCAAACTAGTTCCAATTTAATTGCCCCAAGATGTCGACTATTTATTCTGTGACTTCGGACAGCTATTTCATATATAGGTGATATCCTGTCATTAAGAATCATATTAAGGGACTATGCAGATTTGACATGGCCTAATGTGTTTAATTCGTGCTTCAATGCATCACACTGAAATGAACTTGTCCAAAGACTTTGCCGATACCACCCCCCAACGTGATGCTATTTTGCATCGATTGTATTGACAATTTCCGAGAGCATTATTAAAAACCCCAAAATAGGACTAAAATGAAAACTTTGGACAGCAGCTAATGATACTCATTATCCCTATAATCAGTCATTAAAATAATCCATATTGGATGGCCAGATGACAATCGTCGATAGGAACCTATAACAATAATTAGCATATCTATTGGAAGCCCTGTGTTGAATGAAAATAATCAATCACTGAACAGGATAAAGATGGTCTGCTACCGAGTACATAGGTGGCAACCTACTATCAATCAGGTGCTCTATAATAAGCAGGAGGGCAATATATGATATGAATGGGTTATCCCTAGTAACATGGTCCATTCTGAGGGGTATAAATAGACTGACACGAGGTACCAACTTAAATATAGACGTTTAAAAAATCCATGGAATATTATGTTTTATTTAAGTTGTTTTATTGCCAAATTTGAGCAAAACTGGATCAAGCCTATATTTCAATCAAGGCAAAGTCGGCCAGTATTGCCTAATAATCATGTCAGGATATCGATTTACTCTGAGAGGCAATGCTTGATGGGGGATTCTCCTACTTATTGACCATGTATTTAGCATGACCAAAAGAGAAAGTTAAACTTAACTTTAAAAATGGCTTCCAATTGCCCTAAGCTAATTGAGTAAAACTTTTTTCATCATGTTTGACCGTCGATTCCAAATCCCAGTCAAACATCCGATGTATTTGACAGTATGATGGTATATTCATGTGCTTAAGTAGGATCGCAATTCCGAGCAATAAGTTTAGGCATGTTTGTCCAGTGATTATCCAACCAGTGTACAACGAACGCCCCCCCCCCCCCGCCCCCACGGGCTACACACTACCCAATTAAAAACCTCTAACATTATAGATGCCCCACCCTGTCCTTTTTCAGGTCTAACAATGTGTATATTTTTGTCAGCATAAAACATCAGCATCATTAGCTAGGAAAACCATCATAACCAATATTCATGAACACTGTGGATGTGCATTATTTTTTCAGTACCGGGCCCTAAACACGTTGCCATTATGCCTAAGCTGCATGTTCGGTTCTAGTGGGTGGTCCAAGCAACCATGTTATAAGCCCTGTTTGATTTGCTACCCATCACGAAGATGGTATCATGTGGTCACGATACTATCGTCTATCAGACACAGCCATCCATACATAGTATATACACATGGGAGAGATCTCCTTGAAATGTAAAATTGCCCACTGTACACATTTAATAGATTGTGCTGAATCAGGCTGAAAATGGTAAATACTAGATTATATTGTGTATTGCATTGAAATAAATAAACTGTTTGGTTAGGTCGAAATGTATTTTGAGCATAGTTTTTGTCTTAAACGTGGGTTATTGGGGAGGATTGGTGAAGGCAAATTGTATAACTACTGGGGACTTCCCCCATACACAACAGGCACTCTAGGCACAGAAATGCAGTCAAATAGGGGTGAAATAATTGCATTATATCAATGTCTGCCTATAGGATATCCCCGAGAAACATCATCCTCTATTGAGTAATGATTTGGACAAAATGTAAGATCTACACTGTACTGTCCATGTACCGTAACAAAATGGAATATAAGAATTCAATA